>OW026456.1:76844426-79309707 GCA_932274525.1 Podabrus alpinus
ATATCATTTTTACTTTCCGAACCCCTAGGTAAGGAAAGTATTGTTATCAGTCAAAATTTGACCCCCCAATTTTTTGACAGATGTTCACGTTTTGAGGTCCCCTGAATCCATTTTTATCATTTTTGGAAGGATGTCTGTATGTATGTGTGTGTGTATGTATGTGTGTGTGTGTGTATGTACGTCTGTGAACACGATAGCGTCTAAACGAAGCAAGCAAATCATTCCAAATTTTGCATATAAGCTTTTTCCTGTCGTAGGACGAAGCCAGATGAAAATAATTTAAATCGTGTAACGGGAAAGGGGGGTTTACCTGGAGCTATTATGACATTATGCGTCATAACTTCGAAACGAAATTAAATATGTAAAAATATTAATAACAAAAAATTAGCGCTATGGAATTTCCTACATTTTTTGTCCTACAAGTTTTTCTCTAAAATATACAGGGCGTTTCAAAAATTTTTGTATTTGTAAAAATTTTTTTTATTTGTAAATAAAATAGTAAACCGCATTCTACTAACGAAAATAAGATGAAAAGTTTCTAATAACATGGGTCCAAAAATGCTTCGTTTGCAAGATATAGGCATTCAAAAGTTTTTTTCTTCCTATTTTGGCAAAATATGAAATTTTTCATCGATTTACTGTTGAAATTATGTAACCATTTTATTTAAAAATATAATATAAAAATTTGCGTCTGTTCGGAAAGTTATGCGATGGCCACATCAGATTTTTTAATTAATTATAAATGATATTCAAGGAGAGGAACCTCATATAAAATTTTATTATTAAATCTAGTGTAAATTATGTAGATTTCAAAATATACTATGTATATTTCGATTTTACTACCAATTTAGACGATTATTAGTCAATATTGTCAAAATGGACCTGTCTATATTTTTACTATTTAATCATGCGGGATCTTTAAATTTATAATCAAACCCAAGAACTATGCAGATTGAAATATTTATATTCCGCTTAAAGATATATTGGGTGATGCATTTCTTTAATTTTAAAGGTAATGGCAATTCCAAGCAACACGAGTTGATTTGAATTTTGCTAGATTAATACCAATTTCTAAATTAAATAATTAAAATAATGTATTTGTGGCCCTCCCCCGTCCAGAGAGTTTACTAATAACTCCGTGACTGGTGAGGATTAAACGAACAGTTTGGAAGCTCACTGAACTGCAAATGAAAAACATACCCCCCCTCCCACCAAGGTTGACAATAATGCACTTTTAATTTAGAATTAAATTTTTTTTCTTTCTTTTCTTTTTTCTTTTCATAAAAAATTCTTTTAATAAAGAATGTGCAGCTAAATTGTGTTTCAAAATTCAGGCTGATTTCAGTCATCTTAAAAAAACCGTTCATTCTTAATTGAGCCACGTACATTAGTTTACAAATTTTGAAGAGTAATCTGAAAACTAATAATGAGTTTTTAATTCATACTGATGATGGCTAATGAGTACATTATGTAACATATGGCAATGAACATGATATATACTTGATATTCTTTCGGAAGGTTGAAATTCAAATTAGTGCCAGTTGGTATTTTCATCAGTAAGCGTCCACCGTAGTTTCAAGTTTCACAAAATTTAAAATTTGAAAATGAAAAATATTATTCTGCTATTAACATTGCTATTATGGCTTCAGGAAATTTACTGCAATGATGAACTTTTAGCTAAGGTCTGTACTTAATATTTTAATTCCATTTATCTGTATCTGTTATACTTATTATGTAATGAATTGAATTTATAACTTGTTTAAAATACAATAATAAGATTATTCTTTTATAACTATTACATAGTTATTAAATACTAGCTGACCCGGCAGACGATGTCCTGCCTGGAATTAACTGACTTTGACATAAGAATGTTAACCTTAAAATAATGACATTGGCACTCAAAGAATTGTTTATCCAAATATAAATTATAAAGTTGTATTGATTTTATTTCATTTTATTCATTTAGATGATTAGGGGGAATCAGATATCAATTTTGGTGATGATCTATAAAATTCGAAAAAAAACTTTTTTTGTGCGGATGATTTTTAAAATTTTTTTTCGTATTATTCATTTAGATGATTAGGGGAAATCAGATATCAATTTTGGTGATGATCGATGAAGTTAAAAAAAACTTTTTTTGGTCGGATAATTTAAAAATTTTTTTTTCGTATTATTCATTTAGAAATTTAGATGATTAGGGGGAATCAGATATCAATTTTGGTGATGATCTATAAAATTCGAAAAAAAACTTTTTTTGTGCGGATGATTTTTAAATTTTTTTTTCGTATTATTCATTTAGATGATTAGGGGAAATCAGATATCAATTTTGGTGATGATCGATGAAGTTAAAAAAAAACTTTTTTTGGTCGGATAATTTAAAATTTTTTTTTTCGTATTATTCATTTAGAAATTTAGATGATTAGGGGGAATCAGATATCAATTTTGGTGATGATCTATAAAATTCGAAAAAAAACTTTTTTTGTGCGGATGATTTTTAAAATTTTTTTTCGTATTATTCATTTAGATGATTAGGGGAAATCAGATATCAATTTTGGTGATGATCGATGAAGTTAAAAAAAACTTTTTTTGGTCGGATAATTTAAAAATTTTTTTTTCGTATTATTCATTTAGAAATTTAGATGATTAGGGGGAATCAGATATCAATTTTGGTGATGATCTATAAAATTCGAAAAAAAACTTTTTTTGTGCGGATGATTTTTAAATTTTTTTTTCGTATTATTCATTTAGATGATTAGGGGAAATCAGATATCAATTTTGGTGATGATCGATGAAGTTAAAAAAAAACTTTTTTTGTGCGGATAATTTAAAAATTTTTTTTTCGTATTATTCATTTAGAAATTTAGATGATTAGGGGGAATCAGATATCAATTTTGGTGATGATCTATAAAATTCGAAAAAAAACTTTTTTTGTGCGGATGTTTTTTAAAATTTTTTTTCGTATTATTCATTTAGATGATTAGGGGAAATCAGATATCAATTTTTGTGATGATCGATGAAGTTAAAAAAAAAACTTTTTTTGTGCGGATAATTTAAAAATTTTTTTTTCGTATTATTCATTTAGAAACTTAGATGATTAGGGGGAATCAGATATCAATTTTGGTGATGATCGATGAAGTTCCAAAAAAAACTTTTTTTGTGCGGATAATTTAAAAATTTTTTTTTCGTATTATTCATTTAGATGATTAGGGGGAATCAGATATATATTTTTTAAATTTCTAAGTGTCTTTAGTCCAAAATTTTGTGGTGGAGGGGGAAAAATTAATTTTTATAAAATTGTTTTGTTATCTACCTATTGATATACCAAATATGAAGAATTAATTCTAGACTTTAGTAAAAACTCGCCCGTCTTGCTAAAACGCGCACTATTTATGTTTTACCCTGTATATACAAAATGATTTTAAGGTTATGTGATTAGGTCTGTCACTTTGACACTATCGGGGGCCGCCAAGGGGGTACTCTACACCAAAGAGCAGATCTCACTGCGTTAGGAAAGGGGGCCACTTAGTTAGAACGCGCACTATTTATGTTTTACCCTGTATATGCAAAATGATTTTTAGGTTATGTAGTTAATGCCGTCACTTTGACACTATCGGGGGGCCCATGGGGGCTACTCAACACTATCAGGGTCACTCTCTAGGTTATGAAATGGGGGCCCGTCTTGCTAAAACGCGCACTATTTATGTTTTACCCTGTATGTGCAAAATGATTTTAAGGTTATGTAATTAGTTCCGTCACTTTGACACTATCCGGGGGGCGCGGCGCCAAGGGGGTACACTACACCAAAGAGCAGGTCTCACTGGGTGTTAGGAAAGGGGGGGGCACTTAGTTAGAACGCGCACTATTTATGTTTTACCCAGTATGTGCAAAATGATTTTTAGGTTATGTAGTTAATGCCGTCACTTTGACACTATCGGGGGGCCCATGGGGGCTATTCAACACTATCAGGGTCACTCTCTAGGTTATGAAAAGGGGGCCCGTCTTGCTAAAACCAAGGGGGTACACTACACCAAAGAGCAGGTCTCACTGGGTGTTAGGAAAGGGGGGGGCACTTAGTTAGAACGCGCACTATTTATGTTTTACCCTGTATGTGCAAAATGATTTTTAGGTTATATAGTTAATTCCGTCACTTTGACACTATCGGGGGGCCCAGGGGGTACTCAACACTCTAAGGGTCACTCTAGGTTATTATGAAAGGAGTTGGGGGGTGAGCCTTGCTAAAACGCGCACTATTTATGTTGTACCCTGTACATCATATGCCAATGTCAGAATTTTAGAATTAAACTTTTAGAGTGCCTTGCTAAAACGCGCACTATTTATGGTTCACCCTTTACATCATTTATGTCAATGTCATTTAATTAAACTTTTAGTGTCAAAATCGCATCGTAACTATGACAACGACGTTGACCTGAAGTGTTTAACTGCAGATGACCGTCTTATGGTGGCGAATTACTAAAATCAAAGACGACGAAAAGTTTACTCTTGAACCTCGCCAGATCTCGTGAAAGTTTCAACGCCCACAGTTACGGGATTTAGGCGTCTATGCGGAACATACATACCCACACACATACCCACACACATATGTACATACAAGCATTTTTATATATAAGATTTATCTACCTACTTGAATTAAATTTATAGAATCAAAATACCAATATCACGACCACACAATTTATTGTTTTTTACGAAAATATTCGTGAAGCACAGTTTGTATCGCACAGGGAATAAAAATCTAAAGCATGATTGTGCTTATTTATTTTTATTTTTTTTATTTTTCCCAATATTTTTGGAGTTTTATAAAAATTAAAAATAGTCTTTTTCTCCACATTCTTTATTAAATGAACGAGACGCGTTTGATTATCTATTATTGCAATTTAAGTAATTTTTTAAATTTCTGCCTTATAGCTATAATGATTTTCTTATACTGCCTGATGATGGAATAAAAATTCCTAAACATCAATCGAGTACGCTACAGCTTTTTTTCATTCATTCATTATGGATTTTATTAAAATGTATATTGCTGTGTTTCGAAGGGCAGTCGATTAAGCAATAAACACACCTATTGTTTAAAAAAGTAAAAAGGTTAAGGGGTGACACTCTAGAAGACACAAAAATAGCATAATTTTAACAATTTTTTATGGCGCTATAGTAAATCCAATAGAAAATCTGTTTAAAGCGGTTTATTGTACATATTTTATAGAATAGTTTATAATTTTTTTTTAATTTTTTTACAAAATGGCATCGTCACATCCCAGCAAAGGAAACCTCTCTTTACAAATAGCGTTCCGCGGCCGGCAAGATTTCTCCGCCAATTTTTGACCTAGAACAAAAAACAAAAAAATTTTCAGTTCTATATAAGATTATCTAGAGAAGTACGTACCGAAATTAAAAAATATTGATTTTTGTAAGAATAGCGCACGATTGATTTCAAATTTCTATTTTTGATAAAAAATTACGTGAAATATTGTGTGTAACAAGAGAGGTTTACAATTTAGCGCCAAATCCGTACGTACTTCCCTAGATAATGTAATTTTAATAGCTATAGTTAAAATATCAAGCAAATCGATTAAAATCTGTAAAAGTTATGATGCCGACCAATTGAGAAATTGTGATTTTTAGATAGAGCGTTTTAAAGTTTTACATAGCATTATTGAATGAAATTTTTTATTTACCTCTAATCTGCAATACCTGCACCATACAATTGGCCTTCTAGGTTAATATGCTGCTCTTCTTCTGCCTTTCTGGCTGATTTTAACGAAATCCGAGCCTCTTTTGCAGCGTCAGACAGCGATCGTTCCGAGAACTTAATGCGGCGTGTCTAACAAACCGGGGCTGTCGGTGATGTTGTTATTACCTGTTGCAGGTACTATTGTAGTATTCCGCAGTTAGACTTTGGGAATTAGCTGCCACCAGATTATTTTTAATTAATATGAGAATAATCAAACTCATAGGTAGTTGTGACTCGGTAAATTGAAGACGTAGGGAATAAACTCGTTTGCCAAATTAAACACAGAGATAAATTTAATGGGGGTTTATTAATAATAAAAAAAAATAATAAAAAAAAGAAATACACAAAACAAAATAGTCGTGCAAAATATAATTAAATGATGCAATTAAATAACAAAAATGTATCGATTCTCTTACCTTGTAGAGAATAATCCTTAATAGTTTGAATGTCGAAGTAGCGAAACTAATAATATTAAAGAATTTAATGTTTAATGAATTTATAACTTAAGAAATTTTATATTTGAAATTGAATACTTTAATAAAACACTTAATTTAGATTCAGGAATCAAACCGGCGTGAAGTATTTAGCTCTTGAAAATTTAAGGCGCGACTGACGATTTGTCTAATTTTGGAGTCGTATTTATGATAATTTCTTCCCTTAGGGGAAGAAATTATCACATGATGAATTGGTCTTTAGGTCAGACATCGACCCTAGGAGTCGTTTATCTGTCAACTTAATTTCCTTTTTAAGTAAGAGAATCGATTTGGTCTTAAATTTAATAATTTGTTTGTCAACGCTTCTTTGATAATATTTGTATAAAAGATAACAACAGTCTCTTCCAATTGATTTTGTCGTAATTGTAAATCTTAATTTGGTGAAAATAATGCAAATTCAGCGGTTTTTAATTTCTAATTGTTGATTTATTGATTCTAAATATATTACTTTAATATTTGCTAATATTTTTGATTACTCAGTGATCTTTTAAAGTTAATTAGGGCGAGAATCGCATCAATCCCATAAAGATAAAAAATATTTTAAGAAATTTTTGTGACAGTTCGAATCAATTAAAAGAGATTGTGGTAGGTCGTCAAAATTAATGTGTTTTGTTTAACATATACAGGGTGGTTACTACACATGCATCGGCTTCCGCAATGAAATTAAAGCAATTGGCCCCGATTATCATACCCAATACCTTCATAATTTTTAAAAGGCTACACATACCATCATTAAATGTACATACATCTATTGTTGCTGCTATATCGATGATAACTTTGCCACTTGAAACAACTTTCGAAGCTTTCGAAATGCAAAATTGTAACCGGATGTAAGTAAATAAAGCCATAAAAATTTTTAATTTTCTCACGTACATATTTATTTAGAATTTTTAAAAGTAATAAAGATGCACTTTGGTTAATTATCGTTTGCCGATAGTTGTCATGGTCTAGCATCATAAACTTGGGTAGTTTATTGCCTATACTTCCTAATGCGCTTTAAAGGCCTATATTACCGAAAATATTCGGGATATCGATATGAAATTTTAACACATAAATTTTAAGATATTAAACTATTAATTAACGAAAAAAAAAATTTTTGCTTTTTTTAAAAATCCTAGAGTGTCATTAATGCCCCTTAAGAAACCACTATTGAAGTGTGCCTAAGTCGTACAAGTACCTTTAATAATTTTAAGAGCTGTTTGATCTAATACCTGACAAACCAAAATTAAGTCTCCTCGGAAATTAATCGATTCCTGAAAAGTGTAAAGAGACAAAATTATGACTCATTCGTGTAAATGTTCAGTTGGTTAGTAAACAAATTAAGTAATTTCAACTTTGTTAAGTTAGGTAACGCGAATAATTTAAAATCTGTGATAATAAAAGTGAAAGCTACGGAAAAATAAGGACTAACATAATTCCGAAAAGTTTTGGAAAAATGGTCAAATACGCCGGTCCATGAATTTGGAAGGGAGAACAAGGTGATAATAAAGAGGTCGCTTGGTGTCTGTAAAAGGAGAAGGACGTGTTTTGAGTTAGATTCGTTTGATGTCCATTAATAGTAAGGACGATTTTTTTTGTTTTTCATTTGAATATTAATTTGGAAATGGATTCGATGGGTAACCAGTAAAAAAAAACAAACAATTGTGGTTTGAAATATTAGAAAAATCAAGAAGCAACGAATGTTAATCAATGAAAATTTTTGGTACCGCTGTGGAATTTGTTGGTTAAAATTTGGATTATGGTTATAAGTTGTTATATGAAGAAATTCAATCATTTACGTGAGACAACAGAAGGAAGATTAATTTTTGGAAAGCAAATTATCTATGGTCATCAATTCTGTTAACAATTCAAGCTGAAGATGGACAAATTGGATCCGATATCACGTCAATGCTAGCGAGTTCAACAAGCGACAATACCTGTTCATTTCGTCGACGGTGGACAGAAATGTGGTAAGAGATTGTGCGCGCGTGTTATGTGAAACCAAGTTCACACACATAAAATGTTCCCAGGACTTCACCTGAAACCAGGGGAAGAAACTCGCTTGAACTTTCCATAGTTTAAAATAAGATCTGTTTACTAACATAAGCATTTTGTACTAAATATAAGTTGTAATAATTGTATTATTAGTCAGTATTATTCTGTATGCTAAAATCGCTGCAAGTACTCAAATAAATTGTTAAGACTCAAATTGAAATTTTTTTAAAGTCTTTTTGGGTAAATAACTTAACTGGCGCAGTCGGGACGGATGTCAGAAAGGCATTAGATAAAATTTCTAAACCTTTTTCGTTTCAACGATTTACTGACAGAACTTAGTGATAAGTTAGTGTATAAGTGAAAATAAATAATTAAAAATTAAAATAAACGGGAACGCCGTTCAGTGAATAAAAATCAAATATAATTTAAAGTGCATAAAAGAAAAACCTACCAAACCAAGGAGGAAGAAAGAAATTAAGAAGAAAATTCAATCAACCACGAGGAAAACTACCGGTGATGAAGAGATTCACAACGCTCTTGGTATTCATTGCGTAAGTTTTTGCTCAAAATTATTTAAAATTTCCCATATCCGAATCCGAGATCACAAACCTATTATCACAATTATCCATAACTAACGAAGTAGTAGAAGAACAACGTCAAGTTTTAAATCAACATCTCCAAATTCATACTAATACAATGGCAAAATTAGAGAAATTCCACATCGACGCAGTACCTAAATATGATGGAAATGCAGCAACCTTGTCAATTTTTACAAACGCATGTGAGCATTTATTATCCATGTGTAGTACTCCGACACCATCAGATGTAAACACACAACTTATTCAAATAATTCTTAGCAAGTTAGAAGGTCGTGCATTAACCTTAATTGCCTCTAGACAAAATGCTACTACTTGGGGTAATATTAAAGATTTATTAATACAACATTTCGGGGATCAAAGAGATGAAAATTGTCTACTTAGGGATTTGATGAGTCTAAAACCATTTAAAAATGAGTCATCATACAAATTTGGGATGCGATGTCAAGATGTACGTTGTTTATTATTAACCAGGTTACAATTAAAGGAAACCGACCAAAACGTTAAGGTTATTAAAACAAAATTGTACGATGATTTAGCATTACAAACCTTTTTGCAAGGGTTAAACGGACAACTTGGCTTAGTAGTAAGGCTTAAAAACCCAGGAACGTTAGAAGAAGCTTTAGGACATTTGATTTCCGAGGAAAATTTTATGTACGCCCAGTCAAAAACCAACCTATTTAACAACGGTCAACGTCATTACAATCCGATTGAAATTAAACAACCGGCAATTACACACAAACCGGTAATGAATCAAATGATGTTCAAAAATAATTATTCAGGTCAAAATTTTCCAAATCAACATAAACCTAATTTTCAAAATTTCCAAAGACCGCAATTTATTAAACCAGCCACCTTTAATCCAAATAGAAATTTTACGCCACCTCAACAAAACGTTCGTACGTTTCAACAATTCAATAACCAAGCAACGAACTTAACAGGTCAACGTAATTTTCAACCTACTTTTAACCGACCTACAACTAGTCAACGAGTAAATGCTTATCAAACAAGCTCTAATTTCCGACAACATTCTCAACGACCTTACCAGGCAGTTGAACCAATGGATACATCATCAGCACATACGAGAAGATCAAATCAACCTACACGCAATTGGACCTCAGAAGAATTATTCCACCAAAATATTGAAGAAAATTATAATAATTTTGATGAAAGTCGAACTCATAATAATACAAATTACGACTATTTCGAATCATATGACCAAAATCAAGATCGTGAAAACTATGAATTTCAGGAAAATGAAATCGATCAAGTTCCTGTTGATGAATTTGAAAATCCAGAGATCGATAACCAAAATTTTCGCGAAGTTTCCATCAGCAACAATCAAACTTAAACAATGTGACAAAAATTAACATTAATTTAATGGAACAGTCAAAATTAGCTTACATAGAAATACCAAAATTAAATTTTAAACCTAATAATTTTCAACAACCACAACATCTCCAAAATTTTAGACATAATGATTTTCAAACACCAAATCAAAATTTCATTAACCCTTTTCAATCTGTACGACCAAATTTCCAAAATAGTACATCAAACTTTCATAATTCAAACACATATTTTCAAAATAATAATTCAAATTTCCAAATGAAAGATCTAACAAGAACATCGACTTTTAATTTGACACCTACGGAAGTTCATAATAATAAAATCACAATTAGCAAAACGATGCAAAATAACTTGCAAATATCATATCACGAAAATGTGAACTCGAAAAATTTTGATAACTATATTAAACAAAATTATGAAAATCAATACTACCCAAATTCTGAATCATCCGAAAATTTTGAACAAAAAATACAAACATTACGGAACCAAAATTCAAAATTATATAAAGAACATCAATTAGTTAAACAAAATTTAGAAACAGCAAAATCGGAAATTGATAAAAAACATTACGAAATTTTGATGAACCAAAATCATGAAAAACTAATTTTACTACAAAAAACAATTTCAGAAAATCAAAAATTAAGAAGTCAATTAAAAGAACAAGAATTACCTGTTCAATCAGAAGATCAGATTTTGAAACCACTTGAATTAATAAATTCATACCATTTAGAACCGACAAATTTCCAAAAACAAAAACCGGTTAGAAATTTCAAATACATAAACAATATTTCGACAAATAATTACAAAAAGAAACATTTTAGGAAATTCAAATTATCTTCAAATAAATTCCAACAAATTTTCAAAAAACGAAATCTAGTTAAAAAACCCAAATACATAAATAAAATTTTGATTAATAACAATAGAGAAAATCATGTTAAAGATTTCAAATTATTTATAAACAAATCAAAACAAATTTTAAAAATCAATAACCGAAAAACAAAAAAATTAAATAACCATTACAAAAATCAATCATCGATAATTCAATCAAGAATTCGAAATTTAAAGTCATCAGAAATAACTAAACCATTTTATTTAAAATTAATAAATTTCGAAAAACAAGGTCTAACAAAAAATCCTAAATACGTAAACAAATTTTTGACTAATAATAATGAAAGAGAACATTTTAGAAAGTTCAAATCATTCATAAATAAATCAATTCAAATTTTAAAGATCGACAACCGGAAAAGGAAAAAATCAAATAATCACTATATTGATCAGTATTCACTTTTGGTACCTCCAAAAACCAAAACAGCAAATTTTCTTTTTCACGTAATTCCACAATATGCAATTTTAAATAATTAAAATAAAACTTAAATAATTCTAAACTTTTCAAAACTTTCTAAACTTCAAATTTTACATATGAAACTACTTAAATACACTAACAAACATATTTAATGATTATATATTTACCAAAATGACGCTTATTCAAATTTTAATATGCAATCTTTTTATAAATCAATTTTACCCTTTAGAAAAACAATATAACTTCATAAACCTTACATTTAATAACATCCTTGTCAAAAATCAATACAAACAAAAATTTATAAAATCAATCGAAATCAAAATTTTAACTTATCAACAATTTTTTTTGATGTCAACAATTCCAAATTTAATAAATAACTTTCGAATAATCAACGGAGCCACACCCATTCAAAATTGAGCAGACAGTTTATGTAAAAAGAACCAGTAACATAAGAGGAAAAACGAAAGAAAAGTTTGAAGGACCTTATGTGATACAAAGAATTTTTGATGACAACACCGTAGAAATTAAAAAAAATAAAAAAAAAAATAATCAAGTGCAAAAAGTTCATCTGAGATTATTAAGAAGACCTGTTGTTACAGATGCTGCACAGGAAGATGTACCACAACCATCGACATCAAGGAATTAAAGGAAAATCCCGGAATTATACCAATTCAATTGGGAACAGCTAGTAATAAGAATAGTTTTTGGACCTTAATTAAGATAATAGAATTAGAAAAAATTAGAATAGAATATGATAACCTAGTAGATAATTTTAAAATATTGACTTCAGCTTATGTTAAGCATGAGAACGGAAAAGATTACAAGCAAGAAATGGAAAACTTCCATAAACTTTTGGAACACATTATAAAACAAACTAAAGAAAAATTCGATACATTGGATCCAACGCCACTGAAAAGACATCGAAGAGGTCTGATTAACGGATTAGGCTCTATTATTAAATCGATAACCGGAAATTTAGACAGTGAAGATGCAAGAAAATATAACGAAGCGATAAAAAACTTACCAGATAACCAAAAAGGATTAAAATTATTAATGAAGGAACAAATAAAATTAGCCACAACCGCAATCGAAAATTTTGAGAAACGAGTTGGTCAACTGACAAGTAACCAAGGGCTTTTACAAGAACGAATTTACCAAATTGAATACATCGTCAACGCTACCAACGTTTATAAAACTAAAATCGAAAACAAATTAATGATCACCTCAATTTACCTACAACTCATAACAGCAGTCAATGCTATAAAAGACGTTTTGGAAGAATTAGAAGAAGTAATAACCTTTGGCGTAATGAAAATAATGCACCCATCAATTTTAACACCAGACGAATTAATTAAAGAATTAATAGAAAATATCAGCCACCTTCACAAATACGAAATTTCCAATACCTTTGAAGAATGAAAATTATCCAGAATTTCAAAAATTGACCCACATAAAGATATTCATCCAAAATTCTAAAATACATTTAATCTTAGAAATTCCAACTGTCGAACTTATCGAATATAATTATTTCCATTTATACTCATGTCCAATCCTAAAAAATTCCAGTTATTCAATAATAATTCCTCATGCAAAATTCCTCTTAATTAATGAGCAAGCTATGCATTAAATAACCAAGAGTGCACCGAGATAGAAGTAAATAAATACATGTGCGAATTTGAGACCAATCAAATTAAAGAAGACTCACCTTGCGAAGTTCACCTAACACAATTTACTCAAAATTACAAAAATTGCCAATACGAATATTTGGATATCAAAGACACTAAGATTCAACCTATATCAAAAACCCAATGGCTTGTTATTACCAAAGGAGAAGAAATTGTACGACAAGAATGCGACTCTAAAACTAAATCAATTTCACTAAATGGAACATACCTTATTTCAATGTTAGGCAAATGTAACATGAAAATCAACTCAAAATTTATCCAAAGTTTTGAGACAAAGCAAATTACAAATGTCATTGAGGTCCCAAATTTATCAATGGAATACAACCGAAAAACAGAAGAAATTCAGCTTCGACCAATTCAATTGGAAACAATTAATTTGGATGAATTGAAATTAGCAGATATCAAGTTACACCAAATCAAAGAAAAAATTGGCGAAACAAAGACAAGTGCAATTTATTTTCACCGAACAAGTGGATGGACAATTATAATATATGTATTAATAATAATTTTTATATTGTATTATGTTCTAGCCAAATTTAGTTACAAATGGAAAAAGGGTCAGCCTTCGGCTCAGAAAAGGGGTTCACCAATCAGTTCAATCGATCAGGTCGGCTTACAAAATTAACGAACCGTAATTTTGATCTTCGGCAGGGAGGTGTTATGTGAAACCAAGTTCACACACATAAAATGTTCCCAGGACTTCACCTGAAACCAGGGGAAGAAACTCGCTTGAACTTTCCATAGTTTAAAATAAGATCTGTTTACTAACATAAGCATTTTGTACTAAATATAAGTTGTAATAATTGTATTATTAGTCAGTATTATTCTGTATGCTAAAATCGCTGCAAGTACTCAAATAAATTGTTAAGACTCAAATTGAAATTTTTTTAAAGTCTTTTTGGGTAAATAACTTAACTCGCGCTTTTTGAATTATTTGACAATAGTTTTTAAAAATTGACCTAGTGCGAATAATCGGGGGGGGGGGGGTAGTTAAGATATTAGTACTTTAAAATTTTGTACGCTTAATTTGTTTTTTTTTCTCTTTAGATATAATTTTGTTTCTTAATAATTCATAATTTGTGTGTTAATAAATGAATCGATTGTTTTTGAAAGGAGATTTATTTGAGTTCTTTGCAATAAAATTCGATACAGCATAAAAGGTACAGGCTGATTCAGATACTTACAATAGTCAAGTGTAAATTGAATAGGTTGCGAATAGTTGGCAAACCGATGAAGTGTTTTTATTACTTACAATCGAACCATTGTCACGCCCATAATAAGAGTCTAAACTTTAGCTAGCCGGAAGTAGAGAAAAGTGCCGCATTTTTCCCCGCAATATAAATTAATTTATTTTTATTATCTCATCACGGCAGTAATATTGTATTTTAGGCAATATTTATAATTTTCATTATTTTTTTAAGAACTGTTCTAGCACTTAATGGTAGTTCTGGGTGATATGGCTTTAATATAATTAATAATAATTTATCTAATTGTAAATGATTGATTTTTGTTTCAATCGCCCAATTTCTTAGTGACATTTCTAAAGAATTATTTGAATATGATTCAGATTCGTTATTTACAATTTACATCATTATCCCTACCACTCTCTATCGAATTGCTAAAACTACTATCCTTGTACGCTTCTTCCAACTCGTCGATATTGTGTAATTCATCATTATTACTGCCATTGTTTATCGAAGGGAACAACTCTTCTTCCAACTCGTCGATATTGTATAAACTATCATCACTAGGATTAATTACATTAGCAAGCATAGATTCGATACAACTATTATCATCAGACACAGATTTTTGCATAATTCTATCTAATTCACGACGTACGAACATACTTTTTGCAGATCTACTTGTTTTCGACATTTTTCTTTTTCTTTTCTCTACTCTTCGATAATACGTTGGTTGTTTCAGTTTTTATTCGATTCTATATCCTCGTTTAATAATGTTGTCCTCTTATATGGTATTTGGTTTCAGTTGGTACTCTCCTAATCTTCTTAATTAAAAAATGCGTTTGAAGCTAAATGATAATCTGCTCATAATATGTCGTCAAGATTGGGCAATGGCAATAAATTTTGTTTTGGAAGCATGAACAAAAAATCATATTTTATTTATTTTTCTATCCTAAAATTAATATTAATAAATATTGTGGAGCGTAATATAACTTATGGCACAACAATACAATTATTAACAAATTTTATTTATTTCACATAGATAATGAATTTTATAAAATACAAGACTTGTTCAAAATAATAGTAAACCAATTTCTGGTGATAATAATCTTGTGCAAAAGCGGAGTACTGGATAAGTTAGGATAGAGGATTATTTCGTACTTTCTCCGCGAATAATTATTCGCGGAGTTATTCGCGGAGAAAGTACGAAAAAATCCTCTATCCTAACTTTCTGGTGGTCTCATTGGGGGTCGTTCATAAATTACGTCACGCAATTTTCATCAGTTTTATACCCCTCTTCCGCCCCATCATAACGCTTCGTCACAAAAATCTAGACCACCTCCAAATATTACGTTACGCACCCTTGCAACCCCCATATTTTATTATTTACCTTTTTAATAAAGCCCAAACAACGAAAAAGTTATTACCGACTAGAAAATAGTTAATACATTTAAAAGAATTTCTCGAGAATAAAGTGCAGGATAAATGTCCGATTTTGTAACATACAGAACCCCCTTAAGGGGAAGTTCGAAAAAGTAGGACATTTACCCTTCACATTTTTGAGAAAATTTTTATACAGAAATGATATATATTTAATTTTGATTAGGATAAAACTATCCCGAAATCCCAATTTTGATTATTAAAAATATTAGCCTAATTTTAGTGGCATTTGAAAGGTTTCCTGTCAAAATTGGGATCTTGGGACAATTTTATTGTAATCAGAAGTAAAAATAAATAATTTCTACATAACCATTTTCTCAAAAAAGTGAAGGATAAATGTTCTACTTTTTCTAAGTTGGCAACCATACATAAGCGTGACGTCACGCATTTAGAAACCCCCTCCCCCAGCGTCACAAATAATCACGCAAGTTTGAATCTCCCCCCCTCCGTGCGTAACGTAATTTATGAACCTTGGTGCATGACGCCGATGGCGTCACAAGAAACCATGCGCAAACTTTTAATGTTGGTTTTACAGCAGAACCAGTGTAAGATAGCATTCGGCGTGTCTGTATAAGTGTATGGTATAAGGTTAAAAATGTAGTAAAATATTACAATCAAAACGCTATAAATTTTGTTACGAATTAGGGTCAAACAATAAGAATAGACATCAATTAAAGCTCAAACGTTTCTCAATCGATTGCTAACAATTTCATATTTAAAAATATTTAAGGGTGGGGGGAGAAAAGCCGTTAAAATATTGAAGCTTCAAACAGCTTTTCACTACTGATTTTCCAATAACATTTATTAACTGTTCATAACATTATGAGTTTTTAATAATTAAACTTATATTATTAGTTTTTAAACAGTGAAAATATTCAGGATTCAAATATCTTCGATCTTCGATTTAAGGTGATTTTAAATCTAACGCACATCACATGCATAGAAAGAGATGGCTCACGATGCTTCTGTCAAAAAAGCATCACGATTGAGGAGCGAGATCTTCGAAACAAAGCGGCTTTTGAAAAATCATCAAAGTAAAAAATATTTTTTAGAATATTCTTGAATATTTTGTACCCTGATGATAATAACCCCTTTAAAATTTTCGCGGACTAATTATTTGCATTCTTAGTTGCACTTAAGAGCGCGCTGCAGAGAGGAGAGTAGATATGATGTTGAAAGAAGCCTCTAATCTTTTGTACAAATTTAAAAAACGAAACGTCGTATCAATGTAATTCTTTTTTTATATTAATAAGAAAAGACTATTGAAGGCAATAACCAATTTTGAGCGCTTTAAATTAAAAGTAAATAGGTTAATTTAATTTATGAAAACGGACAATTTTGAATTTTTATGACAACCGATCTTAATGAAATTTCCTTATTGCCTTCTGCACATCATTATAAGGACAAAACCTGATTTTGAAGCGATTTCATCATCAATTATAGAAAACTTATACAAAACATGTAAATCAAAAAGTGCCCTTAGTGGAGTTTTAAACTATATAAAATCAACTTAATGCACAAAGGGTTCAAGGGTTCCCTCATAGATGGCGCAAATAAATTATTTTAAACTCGTGTTAGCTCGCTAAGTTTCGTTTAGATTCTTGTATTTGAAATATTTTAGAATGTATTTTCCTAATTACAAAACTGCAGTAGGTACCTAGATAGGATTATTTTTACCTGATAATAATATGAAATGCATGGTTCCTTTTTAAGCAAGCTAGGTTAACCCAATGATAATCTCTCTTTATTGTTAAGAAGTAATAAATAAAAGAAGTGTAAATAAGTATTATATAAAATATTAAATGTCCACTATTGCATTTTTAAAATGTATATACAAGAAGCGCTAAATAAGGTTTTTTTTGCATAATACTAAAATAAAAGGTTAGCGTTTCACATATCAATAAAATACATTAAAAACCAATAATTATTTGAATTGTGCTATTTATTATTCATTTATAACACTGGTCTATAAATTACAGTATATACAGATTTGTCTTATTCGTTTATTGGGTAAATAAATATGTAACTATTTAATAGATGGGTAATTTTAAAATGGTTCCCCTCCACTGGACCGACTTTCAACCAACCGACTCAGCTTGAACCGACCGACTTTCAACCGACCGACTTTCAACAGACCGACTTTCAACCGACCGACTTTCAACCGACCGACTTTTAACCGACCGACTTTTAACGGACCGACTATTTTTTCGACCGACTTTCAACGGACCGACTTTCAACCGACCGACTTTCAACCGACCGACTTTTAACGGACCGACTATCGATACTACCCGAAGCTTGACTACAAGAATGATTTCCAATTCGACTATTTGTCACATCATATAGTTTCATTTTACAGCCATGACAACTGTGAGGTGTCTAGGAATCCTTCGGGAAACATGGCCTCAATCGTTTATCTTTCTCATTAAGCAATATCGTGAGTTTTTGGTTAAAGCGTCGTTGGGGGGGGGGGATTCTAACCTTGGCAGATCCATAACTCTGTTGGTTTGGTTTTCGTGGAAATAATAGGGAGGGAAATAAAATAATTTCAAAGAATTGAAATACAAGTTTTATTAACAAAAGTTATTTAATATATATCTATACCTATATATAAATCAAATACCAGAGGCAAGGTTATATTGTACAGCATCGAGAAACTCAAGAGGAGGTTTCCATACAGGAGGATGCCATACCTGTCGCTATGGCACCTCCACGAAAACCAAACCAACAGACTTATGGATCTGCCAAGGTTAGAACTCCCCCCCCCCAACGACGCTTTAACCAAAAACTCACGATATTGCTTAATAAGCAAGATAAACGATTGAGGCCAGGTTTCTCGAAGGATTCCTAGACACCTCACAGTTGTCATGGCTGTAAAATGAAACTATATGATGTGACAAATACTCGAATTGGAAATCATTCTTGTAGTGAATGCTTCGGGTAGTATCGATAGTCGGTCGAAAAAATAGTCGGTCCGTTAAAAGTCGGTCCGTTAAAAGTCGGTCGGTTGAAAGTCGGTCGGTTGAAAGTCGGTCCGTTGAAAGTCGGTCGAAAAAATAGTCGGTCCGTTAAAAGTCGGTCCGTTAAAAGTCGGTCGGTTGAAAGTCGGTCGGTTGAAATTCGGTCCGTTGAAAGTCGGTCGGTTGAAAGTCGGTCGGTTCAAGCTGAGTCGGTCGGTTGAAAGTCGGTCCAGTGGAGGGTCACGTTTAAAATAATTTCCCAGAAACTCCAATGTAGTAGCGGCATTGTTCCTGAATTACCTCAGGTATTCATAAATAAATCCCTCTCGGCTTATTTCTGGGATAAATAATTAAATTTCTTTGGAATTATGACGTAATAAGGTGGCCACAATTTTAATAACTGTACATTTTTAAAAACAAATGTCAGTAAATTTTAAAAAAATTAAATTTAGAGGTGGCCAAATACTTATGGTAAATTCGATTCTATGTGTGGAGACATTGGTCGTCATACCAGAAGAGTGTTGAGCACGACACTAAGAACCACTCTAAGAACCAAATTACCACCACCAGATGTTTGCTGTCGAAACCTCAGACATGGCAACTGAAAATTTTTTTATGGATTTGATTTTGAATAATTGCTAAAATTTTTTAAAATAGAAAAATGTTTATCCTTGATGCTCTTTTTAAATTTGGAGAAATGAAAAACGCAATGTAGAAAAATCGGTGCCGGGCGAATAACTTTTTATATATTGAATTTTGTGCAAAGAATTTTCGAAAATGTAAATTTCTTTCGCTTCCGTTTATTAAAGACGTCAAAATAAATTGAAAACTTTATATTGAATTTTTTGTATGTAATTCTGCTTATTTGTATTAAAAAATAACATTTTATATTTTTGCGGTGTCGAAACGGTTTAGCCACGAAGTACATAATTTCTTGCATACAAATTTTGAAAGGGATTATCAACTCAAAAAAATTTTAAGTAATAAAAAAATAATATGCCTATTTTTCCAACTGTACAAAATAACGTGTTTAGTTATATTTTGTAACTATTTTAGTTATATTTTGTAACTAAAGACGTTATTTTAGTTACACAATGTTACTAATTTTGAAACTAATTTAGTGCCGCGAATATAAAAGACAAATATTTGTCCTAAAAGTTGTAAGATTCCTCAAAAATTGCTTTACCACAAAGAGGCCGTCCATTAATTACGTAAGGATGATTTTTGTAATTTTGGATCCCCTCCCTCCCCCACGTAAGGGTACGTAAGATTGTGGCACCCCCCCACATCTTACGTAAGGATTATTTAAAAGAAAATTAATTTTGACCCCCCCTCTCCGCCCCTTATATTTATAAAATATGAATAATAATATATTATATAGATAATTATACAAAACTTTAAATTAAATTTTCATTTACATAGATATAAGTTAATATATATAGATAATTAATTACATAAAAAAATTAATACAAAAAATTTGAAATTAAATTAAAGGTCAGTCCATGTAGGAGCTAGCCATTCTGATATAGATTGTATATTATGCGCAATAAAGCAGACAACATCACCAGCGTCAGTGACAAGATTTTCCTTATATCAGGCACTTATATTTTTACTTCAGCTTCGTTTCTCCATTCAACGTCTTCTGCTCCCGTTTTTTCGTCATGCGTCACGCACAAGAGTTCGTCCTCACGTCGAGTAAGAACAAGTCTAGCCGTTGCTTTAGCGTATTTCGAAGAGTGTTGCAAAGCTT
Source organism: Podabrus alpinus (assembly GCA_932274525.1). Taxonomy (NCBI): domain Eukaryota; kingdom Metazoa; phylum Arthropoda; class Insecta; order Coleoptera; family Cantharidae; genus Podabrus; species Podabrus alpinus. The sequence continues at coordinate 76,864,900 of OW026456.1, forward strand.
TCGTGTGCTGCGGCTGCATTTTTTGACGCAAAATATTTTAAGAAACTTACGCAAGGAATACGTCGGACCCCCCCCCCCTTCGTAAGGGTCCTTAAGATATCCGGGGTATTGGATATCCCCCAAACCCTTACGTAATAATTAATGGATGACCCCACACGGTTTTGCTATAAATATAAATTTTTAAACAACAAAACACGTATTTGCAGGGCCGGGCCGGCCTGAAAATATTGAATATTTTTTAAAATAAAATGTTTTTATTTTTTTAAGTTTAAGAATTTTTAATAGGGATTAATAGGGAAAATTATATTTTTATTATTTATAAAATGATCTATTTTTTATGTCCCAATTTATACCCAATGTGTGAAGCACCAGGAACATTTTTGGATAGGTTGTTACTTTTTACCTCAAAATGCCCACACAAGTGAAAATAAAAGCGAGTTTGCACTCTAGACTCTACTATAGTAATATTATGCTTAGCAAAGAGAATGTTAAAATAAGCAGTAGGTACCTAGGGTATATGATTATTTTTACCTGATAATAAGTTACCTGAAATAGTAAGAGACAACATCGGAAAAAGAAAACGTTGTGCAGATCCTCCATACATTTTAAATGCCATAAAAAATTAGACATGTAATTTATAGATAAGTGTTATAAATTATATTAAATGTTTGTATTAGAGTTGATCTTATATCTTGTTCAATTATAAGATATTTTTAATTGGGTATATATGTAGGTCTTTTAATGCTGTAAATATTAACCAACGTTTCGGGCCGTTTACATGTGGTTCATTTTCAAGGCTAAAAATGAATTAAATTATAATATAAATTGTAAAAAAAAGCACTACCATTTATATTATAATAATTTAATTTCTTTTTAGCCTTGAAAATGGACCACATGTAAACGACCCGAAACGTTGGTTGGATATTTAAAACATTCAAAGACCTACCTATACCCAATTAAAAATATCTTATAAGTTATAAATTATAATAATAAATAGCAAAATTCAAATAATTATTGTTTTTGTATGTATTTTATTGATTTGCGAAACGGTAACTGCAAAAAGGTATTATGCAAAAAGGAAAACCTTATTTAGTGCTTCTTGCATCTAGGTACCCTTTAAAAATGCTATAGTGGACATTTCATATTTTATATAATACTTATTTACACTTCTTTTATTTATTACTTCTTAACAATAAAGAGAGATTATCATTGGGTTAACCTACCTAGCTTACACTCAAACAAGAGAGATAGTATGCGAAAAACGAACAGAACAAATTGTCGGTAATCGAAAACTTACAGTTTATCACGTGCTAAATAAATTATTTTTGAATACGAATAGTACCGCCAGCGCCACCAATGTATTTTCCTGTAACTAAGAAATGGCAAAAATTTGTACTATGAAGAAAGGTTCCCCCACCACTTTCTGCAGCGCGGCCTTAAACTTATAACGTAAGAATTAATGGCGCAACATCCAATTCGGCGCAAAACCAATTCTGGACCAACATTTGTGTAAAAAAATTGTTTGATGCAATATTTCAGCAGCTTTCAATATTTTCTTCGGTAATATTGGTTGAAGTTTGGCAGTCAATATTGGTTCAATATTGCACCAAGAATCAGCCAATATTGGCGCAATATTGATTTCCTATATTGGCGCAATATTGGCAATAAATATTGAACCAATATTGGCTGAAGTTCCGCAGTTAATATTGGCAATCAGTATTGGTTCAATATTGCACCAAGCATCAGCCAATATTGGCGCAATATTAATTTCCTATATTGGAGCAATATTGGAAATAAATATTGAACCAATATTGGCTGAAGTTCGGCAGTCAATATTGGCAATCAATATTGGTTCAATATTGCACCAAGCATCAGCCAATATTGGCGCAATATTGATTTCCTATATTGGCGCAATATTGGAAATAAATATTGAACCAATATTGGCTGAAGTTCGGCAGTTAATATTGGCAATCAATATTGGTTCAATATTGCACCAAGCATCAGCCAATATTGGCGCAATATTGATTTCCTATATTGGCGCAATATTTGAAATAAATATTGAACCAATATTGGTTGAAGTTTGGCAGTCAATATTGGCAATCGATATTGATTCAATATTGCACCAAGCATCAGCCAATATTGGCGCAATATTGATTTCCTATACTGGCGCAATATTGGCAATAAATATTGAACCAATATTGGCTGAAGTTCCGCAGTTAATATTGGCAATCAATATTGGTTCAATATTGCACCAAGCATCAGCCAATATTGGCGCAATATTAATTTCCTATATTGGAGCAATATTGGAAATAAATATTGAACCAATATTAGCTGAAGTTCGGCAGTCAATATTGGCAATCAATATTGGTTCAATATTGCACCAAGCATCAGCCAATATTGGCGCAATATTGATTTCCTATATTGGCGCAATATTGGAAATAAATATTGAACCAATATTGGCTGAAGTTCGGCAGTTAATATTGGCAATCAATATTGGTTCAATATTGCACCAAGCATCAGCCAATATTGGCGCAATATTGATTTCCTATATTGGCGCAATATTGGAAATAAATATTGAACCAATATTGGTTGAAGTTCGGCAGTCAATATTGGCAATCAGTATTGGTTCAATATTGCACCAAGCATCAGCCAATATTGGCGCAATATTGATTTCCTATACTGGCGCAATATTGGCAATAAATATTGAACCAATATTGGCTGAAGTTCCGCAGTTAATATTGGCAATCAATATTGGTTCAATATTGCACCAAGCATCAGCCAATATTGGCGCAATATTAATTTCCTATATTGGAGTAATTGTAACGGGCCAAATTGGTTCCGTAAACAAACTGTGATCACACAGGTGAATGTGTGGCACCTACCTGGATTAATATTGGATGCCGCTAGCTCAATCGCGACGGTCGTGGGGCTTGAATCCTCCAATAATAATCCGGGACGTCAAGAACAGGGAAGTCACAATCGGTAATGAAGGGCGCCACTGAATTTGTCATAAACTTACCCCAAAAGTCATTCAGAACTTACCTATATAGAAATAGGGGGGGGGAGTCGAGAGTGAAATAAAGTATATCCAACAACGAGTAACAATATTTTAATTAAAAGACTTAATTTTGGTGAAGCTAATAAACTAATATGTTGCTATGATGCAAAACATCAATAATTTATTATAAGCTAAAGCTCAATAAACACTCGTAAAAGTAAAAATTACATGAACTTTTTATAGCAGTAGGAAGTTCTGAAAGGTAGTCGAAAGTTCCTAATGTAGTCAAGTTATTATAAAAGAAAAGGTGACCAAAGGAAGTTTCTTCACCAATGATACGTATTGAAAAGGGACATTACAGATTAATTTATTTTTCATATAAAAAATTTGTTTCATAAATAATTTAATTTTAGTTTTGTAAAGAGTAGGTTAAGTTTAAGAAGTGCGATATAAATAAACAGTATTATTACGTAGTGGTGATTGACATGGAGGTGAACGGAAAGACTAATGCAACTATTCGCCATCCGAGACAAACGATTTTACGTGTAGCCAGACCAGACGATGGGTTGTTTATGACAACGCTAGAAAAAAAGAGTGAAATTAATTTAATGACATTTGATTATAAAATGAACGTTATCAAGATAGTAAGTTACTTACGTTTGAAAATTAAATCATCAAGTGTGAGAAAAAAATCCAAAATCACAAAAAAACCAGGGAAACGAAATAAATAAAAATAACAAAGTATACGCTCGTGCGTTTGAGACAACGGAGGTGTCTCGTTCCTCTCGTCCAAAAAGAAAGTGTTAATTGGATAAAATCCAACCAAAAGTGAATTAACCTGAAAAATAAAAAGGTTAAGATTAGATTAAAAGAAGTGGTATTTGAATTTCGTGAAAATAAAATTCAGTGATAAATAGAAAAGGTACTTACCTTAAGATTTCCTGGAAAGTGATCAATAATAATTGGAACCAGATTGTGTATTTGAGAAGCGACGCACAAAAATTGAAAATTGATGATTCAACTGGCGAGATTAAGAATCGACAGTGATGTGATCTTAGAAAACAAAGAAATCAAGGCGACCTCTTTTGTGGTAAGCGACAATCATCTAACTTTAACATTTAACAGTGCCGTGTTGCGTATAAATAAATTAAAATTTCAGCGACGCTACGTAATAAAAACAATCACAAATTTAATTTCGCATTAGTTTTTAAAAGATTTCATTTGTTTATATTATTTAATTATTTTAGTTTAAGTTTTGGGGTTTATTTGCAATTTTCGTTTATATTTTGTGTTTGATAAAAAAAAAAAAAATTGTTTATATCTACCAAGCTTCAGTAGCGTATCATTGGGAAGGAATCTCCCGTACACTTTTACGATTTCAGGTATAAGCAAAGGGTACAACCCCGAAGAATCGACTACTGCGGTAAGAGTGTTTTTCATGCTAATTAAAGACATTAAAACTGAGCTAGCACGAGTGATTAAAAATAATAAATAAAAATTTCAAATTTCACTTTAACATTTCAAACAAAGTGCATGTGGCCCCGTCATTGAAGGCCGGCACAGTGCAATGTGCATAATAATGACAGAGATATTGACAATTTATGTAGATTAATAATAATAAACGTTGATGAGATTGTAAAATAATGAAATATAAATACGGTAAATGGTTGTCGGATTTAAATACCTTATGGCTAATAATTAGAGATGAGATTTTTAGGTCGTATAAATGTTATACCAGAGAGCGTTAAAGGGTTAATTGATACACGGCCCCGTTCGAAAGTTATGCTGTATGTAAAAGATAGAAGAAACGGGGCCGTGTATCAATTAACCCTTTAACGCTCTCTGGTATAACATTTATACGACCTAAAAATCTCATCTCTACTAATAATACACAATAATAAAATAATGATATAAAGAATAATAATACTGATGATAAAGGTTAACATAAAATGTTCAACACACTGTATATATAAACTAAACACATAAAAGAACATAAATGTAACATAAACAAGGTTTCGGTAAGTCGAATCGAGATGAAAATTGACTTGGGTAATGCCCCACTACAGCAACACCTCGATTCCACGTTCGAGAACCAAATAAAAGGGTTAGTACTTATGATTCTAATTAAAACTATGAACATTTGATAAACCAAATAACGTTGGAAAAATGTGACGTGAAGATAACTAGAATGTTGATTAGCAACTCCGAAGCACAAAACTACAGGATTGAGCAAAACACTTCATTCGGAGTTCAATTGTTTAAAACCGGTAGGATAATTGATGATTAATTTATATTGCTATGTGCCCGTCTCTTATGGCGGGTCACATACACTTTTATTTAAATTGAAAGTGAACTTTGAAATCTTTTTTTATAAATCACTCGTGCTAGCTCAGTTGTAAGTATAACTTTTGCATGAAAATACTCTTAATCACAGAAGTCGATTCCTCGAGGGTGTGTTCTATTGCTTTTCCTGAAAAAGAACTTAAGAGGAGGGAGATTCGTCCCTCAATGATACTCAAAAAGATCTTAACTGTATACAATTTATTTTCAAACAATAACATCAATAAATAATGAATAACCCAAACTTATCCTAAAATTGAAATCTAACATTTATCAAATAAATAATTTTTATAATAATACGCAGATTGAAGTTTTATTTCCGTTTTCTTTACGTGTCGTTGTTTATTAAACCGTTCACTGTTTTCCCGCAAAAAGTTAAATAAGTTTATCTTACCGAGGACAGGTGTCGCCGTTATGCTTCTCAAATTCTTCGCAAACAGCAAGTCATCTCTTGAGAATCACCTCGTGTAATTTTGGTTAGTGCTCCAATATTTATTTACAGCAAATCTTTATTCCAATCGGTTTCAATCACTACACAACTTATTTAAAGTAAGTACCTTTATACTTGTTATCAGAATTAATCTCCCGAAACTTCATGTAATTCATACAATTTTTATGTGAATCTTTTTCTGTTTCAGCTTTTCCACACTGAGTTGGATTTTTTATATCCAATTTTAACAACTTTTAGGACCAGAGTACAATAACAACGCTCTGCCCTATTACATATTTTGTAATCATCTTCTTTATTATTTTTATAATCTTGTTTCCTTGGTTTTGACGAATTTATCAACTTTATCACTCTTTGATATCTTTTACAACGTAAGTCTCCTGCATCCTTGATATCATTTTTATTTTAACCAAATGTCATTTTAATTAATTTCATCTCTGTTTTAGAATCGTTATAACAACCTAACGTCTGGTTACACTCAACACGCATCAGTCCCGGATGAACGAATCGTTGCATTTTGTCTTTACCGTGACCACACCAAACTACGTAAATCTTTTGTACTTTTACCTCACTTCTTAAAATTAACCTACATTTATAATTCTAAAAACTTAATTATACATTGAACAAATTTTTCTATGAATATAAAAATTATTGTAGTTCATGATTTTTATATCATTGCTGAACGAATCTTTCCTCTCACTTATTTTGTTGATAACTGACTTTATTAGAGCTTTCAAAATTATCTCTTGGAATTCTTCTTTGTCATTAAGAGTCCTCATGTAATTTGTAATCTTTCAGAGTGCTTATTTAATTCAAAATTATTGGTATTTTGAATCACAACAGATTGTCCCCAAAATTAATTTGTATAAATTTTCAGAAAAACTTGTTTGATGAATTTTATAGAATTAATTTTTCTAATAACTTTTCTTTACGCCTTCTTAAATTATTAACTGACTAACCTATTTCTTTAACGAATGTAACTAAATTAACTAAAAACTGTTCTAAATCTATCATTATTGTAAATTAACTCAAATTTCTTTCCACTAAGACTCTTATTTGTCATTCTTTCTTATCTTTTCATCTTGACCCCACATTTACTTTAAATGTTACTTATTCTTCAGGTGTCTTTTATTTAATTTTTCTGCTTCGTTATTGACCTTGATTTCTACCTACAAAATTATATTTCTTTGGGTGAATTTTATCTCCATTCTTATTTACTCATTTCTTATTGAACTTTTATCAATTGACTTTTATTCATTTTAACTTTTATCCTTGGTATCCTCCTAGTCTATTTATTTATTAAATAATCTCTTATTTGATTCATCAAATCTAATTAATTCGACCATTTACTGGTTTCCCCTTTATATCATTAATAATTAACCTGACACTCGCATTCCATTAACATGTCGAGTATCTATCTCCTAATACCTCCTAATCACATTATTCGTCTCCCCGTATGGAGTACATCTCAATTATTTACCCCCCCTTTATTTCATCAATAATTATTATTTGAATACCAATTCTATTTATTAAACTTTTATTATCATATTTTACCTACTTATCCGTTGATTATAAATTATGCCTTGTCTTCACCCAAATTAAATTCCTACCTATTATTTTATTTTAAATCAAACATTCATATTATTTTAACTGCACTATCTGCTCAATAACTTTCTTATTTATTATCTCAATTAAATAAATTTCTTTTGTTTACTTAAGAGTCTAGTTCTTCTCATAACTTTTTCTTCTTGGTTGAATCATAAATTCTTCAACTGCTTCATACTATTTTCTTGGGCGGTTCTTAAGATTGTTGTTCGCTTTTCTTTTCTTAGTTAAGTTTCGCTGCCATTATTTATAACAACTTCCAATTTCCACTCGCTATAGAATTCTTTCCTTTATTTTTCCTCTTGGTCATTTTCTTTAACATAATTCTTCAACTTCTTAATTAAATATTTACAAAACTTACATTATTTTAACATCGCATGTCCATTTGTCGTTTGCATTCGAATCATATTTACATTATTCATCGTATTTATTTATTTTCTTGTCCCCAGATTCCGATGTCGTTCCATTGAACCTACACGTGACTCCTTCCAACGAACATGTTTAAATACTTCCATCATTTTGATATAATGGGTATTGTTTTCATTAACCCGTTGTATTTTGTAAATCGTAATGATGTCTTTCCGATTTATAAATTTTTTTGAACTGTCACTTGTAATTAACTTATTTTGACGTTTATAACTGTCGTCGTTTATGAAATTATTTTTGACTTTAAATTGAATGTTTTCCGATTTGAATTCCTTAGCAAATAAATTATTCAGTTTTAAAATTTTACCTGTTGTATTATTGTTTAATAAACCGTTTTTTAAGTAAATATTGTCCCGTTTTATTAAATTGTTCTCGTTCGTGCATACACCGTTTTCAACGTTTGTTTTTATGACCCACGATTGCAATTTTAATTTTCTACGTACGTTTTTGCTCTTCATGTTCCTTCTTCGGAACTCTCTCCTACTTATTGTTGTGTAGTGCCTCTTTTCTTCCAAAGTTGATGGTGTTGAACTTACTTTTAATATAATATCCTTGTTCAACTTTACTGTGCCTTGGTTTTCCATTTGACTGGTTTTAATTTCTTTCCCCAATTCAAAGGATTTTCTGTTCACCAATTTAATGGGTATATCGTTCACCAATTTATTTTTATCTTCTGAATTTACAACACTTCTATGCGATCCTTTCATAATTGTCATTAGTTCTTTATGGCGTTTTTCTACTTTTTCAGCATTTATTTTCATGTCTTCTCTTATTTCTTTCGTGGCTCTTTTCAAATCTTCTTTTGCTTCTTTTCTATTTTCCTCATTCTTCTTGGCCTCTTCTTTCATGAACGCCATCATCTCTGCCATCATATTTCCTTCTGTCCCCATTTTAATCGTTTTATTTTAAAAGCAAGTTTTATTTAATTAATCCATGCACTCATCTTACGACTTATTACACCCATTGTTTGACGTCTTTTTGCAAAATTATTCATTCATTTCATTTACCCAGCTATCGAATTGCCGGTCACACATTTTATCATTCATAAATCAAATTAAATTTACCTATCTGTCCAAAAATTATTTATTAATCAATTCTATCTAGCAGCCCCGTACTGTCATGAAATTATTTTATTTTTAATGTTGGATTCTTTTTGGAATCCCCAATCTTTCTAAGCGTATTCTTTATTTACCTTTATACAAATTCTCCTATGCGAGTCCCTTTCAGTATCTCGGGCCCCCTTTATCAAAATTAATCCCTTTTTCAAAAATCTACCCGTTTTATTATTTCTACGGTCTCCTAGTGGAGTCACTACGTTTCGGTTATTTAAATTATCTCTGCGGAGGTCTCTTCCTCGAGCCACCACGTTTTGGGCGCCAATTAAATGCTATGTGCCCGTCTCTTATGGCGGGTCACATACACTTTTATTTAAATTGAAAGTGAACTTTGAAATCTTTTTTTATAAATCACTCGTGCTAGCTCAGTTGTAAGTATAACTTTTGCATGAAAATACTCTTAATCACAGAAGTCGATTCCTCGAGGGTGTGTTCTATTGCTTTTCCTGAAAAAGAACTTAAGAGGAGGGAGATTCGTCCCTCAATGATACTCAAAAAGATCTTAACTGTATACAATTTATTTTCAAACAATAACATCAATAAATAATGAATAACCCAAACTTATCCTAAAATTGAAATCTAACATTTATCAAATAAATAATTTTTATAATAATACGCAGATTGAAGTTTTATTTCCGTTTTCTTTACGTGTCGTTGTTTATTAAACCGTTCACTGTTTTCCCGCAAAAAGTTAAATAAGTTTATCTTACCGAGGACAGGTGTCGCCGTTATGCTTCTCAAATTCTTCGCAAACAGCAAGTCATCTCTTGAGAATCACCTCGTGTAATTTTGGTTAGTGCTCCAATATTTATTTACAGCAAATCTTTATTCCAATCGGTTTCAATCACTACACAACTTATTTAAAGTAAGTACCTTTATACTTGTTATCAGAATTAATCTCCCGAAACTTCATGTAATTCATACAATTTTTATGTGAATCTTTTTCTGTTTCAGCTTTTCCACACTGAGTTGGATTTTTTATATCCAATTTTAACAACTTTTAGGACCAGAGTACAATAACAACGCTCTGCCCTATTACATATTTTGTAATCATCTTCTTTATTATTTTTATAATCTTGTTTCCTTGGTTTTGACGAATTTATCAACTTTATCACTCTTTGATATCTTTTACAACGTAAGTCTCCTGCATCCTTGATATCATTTTTATTTTAACCAAATGTCATTTTAATTAATTTCATCTCTGTTTTAGAATCGTTATAACAACCTAACGTCTGGTTACACTCAACACGCATCAGTCCCGGATGAACGAATCGTTGCATTTTGTCTTTACCGTGACCACACCAAACTACGTAAATCTTTTGTACCTTTACCTCACTTCTTAAAATTAACCTACATTTATAATTCTAAAAACTTAATTATACATTGAACAAATTTTTCTATGAATATAAAAATTATTGTAGTTCATGATTTTTATATCATTGCTGAACGAATCTTTCCTCTCACTTATTTTGTTGATAACTGACTTTATTAGAGCTTTCAAAATTATCTCTTGGAATTCTTCTTTGTCATTAAGAGTCCTCATGTAATTTGTAATCTTTCAGAGTGCTTATTTAATTCAAAATTATTGGTATTTTGAATCACAACAATATATTTAATTTGACGTAATTTAATGTTTGTAATATTTAGAATCGATAGCGGGGTTAATTAAAATTAAACTGATAAACGTACTTACGGCAAAGTCTACAAGAAACAATAAACACACATTGACGATGTGGCTAAATACGGTCCTGTATGCAGGAATGTTGCAAACAAAGAATGGGGCGTCATCAAAATTTCATCAACTTCCACAATTTAAGGAAGAAATCGAACCTAATTTTGTAGCAAAGGACTTCAACGGATTGATTGAATTGTGTGGTGTTTAGTTGTCGTTACAACTCCAGTAAGATAAATTTGCATAAAGCTGTCGATTACATAATACCAAATTATGCATTCAATATAACCAAGTCTTGGCGAACGTAATAATTGTCACAACGGATGATTCTTTTTCATCAACACCCAGACCAACGAACAAAGGAATTACGCCAACTTCGGTAATTTTACCAGGTTTTACAACTAACACAAAAATACACAAGCGTTCTTCGTACTACGCCATTAGGGGAATCTCTTTGTGGTTGTGCGCGCGCCACTTGACGCCAAACAACAAACTCTTCTCGTCAACGCTAGATGGCGGACTTTATAAATTCAAAATTTCGCGGGGAAAACGCAAATTGCAAGGGAAAGTAAAATATTATTACACAATATTGGAAATAAATATTGAACCAATATTGGCTGAAGTTTGGCAGTCAATATTGGCAATCAATATTATTTTAATATCGCACCAAGCATCAGCCAATATTGGCGCAATATTGATTTCCTATATTGGCGCAATATTGGAAATTAATATTGAACCAATATTGGCTGAAGTTTGGCAGTCAATATTGGCAATCAATATTGGTTCAATATTGCACCAAGCATCAGCCAATATTGGCGCAATATTAGTTTCCTATATTGGCGCAATATTTGAAATAAATATTGAACCAATATTGGCTGAAGTTCGGCAGTCAATATTGGCAATCAATATTATTTCAATATCGCACCAAGCATCAGCCAATATTGACGCAATATTGATTTCCTATATTGGCGCAATATTGGAAATCAATATTGAACCAATATTGGCTAAAGCTTGCAATATTGCGCGAAGATTCAATATTTCCCCAATATTGCGCCAACATTGTGTGCTACATGGGATATCACGCGGTATTCAAAAATTTAAGATAAATTGAGTATTGAGATAGCGACTATAACTTTTAATTACAATAAAAAGACACAAAATATATTAAAAGCAATTTGTAATATAGTTAACTTAATGATACTTTAAAAGGATATGGCAAATTTTAAAGTTTGTTCTTATGCGACATTAACAAAATCGGAAGTTTGATAAAAAATTTCATATTGGTGGCAAGTTTGTCAGTGCAACTCCGTCTAGTAGATTTCAAAATTGGTTTAATATAAAAGTTACAATGATATACAGTCGAGTCGCGAAATAGAGAATACCGTATATAGTGAACTACCGGCAATAGTGAACACAAAAATTTTAACATTGAGTGTATATGGGGCTCCTATATAACGAACAGCGGTAACCCCGATACAGCGAACTGCGTACTAAATCGTGCAGTTTGAATGCCATCATTTATACTTAGGGACTTCCAGATTGAGAATTTACTAATATTATACAGGGAACTAAATTCAGATCGATTCGGAATCAGAAAAGGAAGACGAGGATGAGATGGTTTCCTATACTTTTAATGATAAACTTATTTCATTATATCATGCATTGACATCTTTAAATGATGTTTTTCAGTGGAGTGAAGAAAATGCAGAAGAAGTTGAAATATCAACTTTGCTTAATTTACATAATTTAAGGCAAAAAATATTAAGTATTAAATTAAATAAAAAACAAGTACAATCATTGAAATTTTAACAAAATTGTAAATTAAAAATGTACATAATATGTAATATTATGTAGGTGCTAATAACCTAGAAGTTGATGCACGTTAGGAACTTCAAAAAAAAATAACATCATTTTTCCTACCCGTATTGTAATTATGTTTGTAGGTAACCATCAATTTTCTTTAAAATAAAGCTTTCATTTTAAAAATTAGATTTTATTGTAAATTTTGTAGTACCGAAATAGTGAACAACCCCGAAAAAGTGAAAGGTTTTTGCCATATTTAATTCACTATTTCGCGACTCGACTGTATTTTATAATTTTATTACCACATCATGTTGTGTTCAAGATATCTCGTGTAATAAGAGGATTTTGTTTATGGTAGTAGGTTAAAACCGGTTAAAACAGTGTAAATGAATCAATTGTTATAATTTAATAGTATGTAGTATGTTACACAACTCGTGGTTGAAGCAGGCCATTTAATCTCGCGTGCGGATTGCGAACACGCGGAGGTGGGGTCGCTATCGCGACCCCACCTCCGCGTGTTCGCAAGCACAAGAGATTTAATGGCGCTTTAGCCACGAGTTGTGTATACTATTTTATGCAATCCTAATAACTACCGACAAAAAATAGCCGAAAAGAAAAATTGAAATAAACAGGTACAAATTAAATTATAAAAATTGAAGTGCAGTTAAAAAGCGCATTGCAAAAGATAAAAAAATTGTCTAATAATGTATCCCATTACAAATGATAACAGAGGTTGCTATGTAAACTTTGCTGACATGTACCGCCAACGCGTCTGCAGTGAGATCACGCATATCTTTGAGGGAACTTATAAATAATGCCTTTGAATAATGCTAACGTAAAAAAATTATTAAAATTTGCAAACTATGAAATTTGCAGTCGTAGCAATGGGAAACCGACAAGATAAATAATACTAACGTAAGATAACCCAGCACGTTGAGATTGATGTGACAAAAAGTAAGTGGTAATATTTATGAGGGACTAAATTAAAATTTAGTCCCCCATAATTTAGTCCCGCACCGTTTAACGTGGGACTGAAGAAGGTCATTACGAACCGCAAAAGTAGTAGTAAAAGCACGATAAACACGCAAGGATTGCATAAAAATATATAAGCTCTTATATTCTTATTAGGCTGTGAAATTTTCACATTTGTTCTTTGAGGGCTTTGCAACACCTTACAGAAATCATTTTATAATAATGGGGTTTTGGGCAACCTGGGCATTGAATACACATCAGAACCTCGTCACAGGTACACCTGGGGTTCATTAGATGTATTCAATATAAGAGAAAGTATATTGCAAAACGTTCAAATTTAAATTTATGAATAATGCATAATAATTGATTCAATTAGGAAAAATATTAATTTTAATCAATTTCATTTCAGTTTCATCAAAATGGCTACAAACTTAGAGATGTTCGATTTGAAGTAATAAGTTACAGTCAAAAGTATTTTAGATTCGTTGTATGCAAAACATTTAAATACAACCGCACTACTCCGGCCGTTAATCTTACTTCAAACATGAGAATTACCGTGAAAGACAAAGCAGAGGTAATGCTATTACTAGTTTGTTTCCCTATTAATATTCTTTTTAGCACTCATAAATGGAAACTATCACTTGACATCACATAACATTTTCATGAAAACGTCGTCGTCTCAAAGTTGAATTACAAGCACTCGTTGTATTAAAATGATATATAATAGTAAGCAAATTATAGAAGTGAAATTTAAAACCAAATTGAGTAACTACCAAAAGGTTAAAGCTTTGGTTTCCTAGGAAGCGGTACCGTCAAATTGCGGCCTGTTGTAACGTCGGGCGAATCACTTAACGTTTACGCAATGTTTCACATCGTTATAGGTTATAGCTACCACTATACATAATTCTGACATTAATTATTTACTACGTTAGATGTTGCCGTATGCATTAACGCTCTCTAAGAAATCGCTTCTATTATAATATATTAATATGTAGCGCTTCCTAGGAAACCTAAGCTCATGTGCTGTCAAGTAAGATACCGCTTTTAGTTTAATAACTCGACTTGCGTACGTTGGTATGTAACGAAAAGAAGAAACTAAGAATTTTTTTACATTTTTAGGTAGTCGCACAAGGTTTTAAATTCCTGAGCAACGAGTATCGACACTTTCCGGTCCGTTTTCAAGTCAGTTTAAAAAGAGCAGCTGATACAAATTTAGGAGGTTTGCGCTCAGTAAAAAACTGTGGTAACATTGCAACTTTTTCTTTTAAAAAGGTTTTAAAAATTATAGCTGGTAATTATTTTATCTGAAGCTTTTTACTTTCAGGATGTTACATATCACGCCTGCAACTTCATGATCGACGAGACTAGGCTACCTCCACTTATTCCGAGTGGTAGATACAGATATGATCTAACAATGATGTATTTAAATGAAGTAATTTCGGTTTCAAGTTGGTTTTGTGAAGTATACTATCCAATTGCATATCCCAAGAAGTAAAGCGGCGCGGCGTAATAATAATTAATTGGGATTGTGGGCCTGTACTAAACAGATTGGATTGTTCTTTAAAATTGCACTTTTTTATTTTGTGTGTTTCGTTGGAAATTAATAAAGCAATGTAGTTTCATAAGCTTTTTTATTCTTGCGAAAGCAAGCAGCCCACATTGATTTTATGTTGAAAACTAGTAAATCCTTTCTCAGCTGTCATCTTTTCCACTGTAGAATTTCTTATCTCCTCTCAGCACCGAAAGGTCCCGGTATAAAAATCCGGAATTCCATCAGTTCTGACAGATTCCTCCAGGGTAAAAGGTACTGTATAGTTACTTACTGATTAATTAATTTATTAATTCATATGGTATATAAAGATCATAATGGTCATGATGGTCACCAACTGCTAATGCGAGGCTCCTCGGTTAGACTCCAGGTATAGTCGTTTTTTTTTATTCTATCAAAAATGTAAATATTCTAACCTATAATCGAATAGATTCAAATAATACTACAACAGACTTCTTATTTGTGTAATTCAGTTAATTTATGGTAATGACAAAGGTTCATTGTATTTTCCAATCATGTTGTTTTCTACTTGAAAATTTGTAAATTAGTTGATAATGTTGAAATTCGACAAAGATTGTTTGATTGATTACAGTTAAATTGTTTTAAATAGTGATTTTTGTCGTAATCTAAAACGGGATGCGTGAATAAGCGTGATAAAATGGAGTTATGAATTTTACTTACAATATGGGTTGAACAACAAGCATGATGTACAAGAAGAATATATTCAAGATAGAATTAAAATCGTTACTTCCAGTACGAACATATACCTATAAATAGGGCAGTTCTGAAATTGATAAGGGAGTACGTTTTGAGACATCAACAAGCGTAGGTATGTCACTCCGACATTTGTGCTATTAGCACGATTTTCCGAAGTTTTGGATTGAAAAACTTTTGTTTTGAAACCAACAAGTATTATTATTGATGGAAGTCAACAAAAGGTAATATGGTCCAAAATTACGTAAATATTCCTAATTAGAGGTGCTGACCATGACAATTTGAATGGTTTTGGAATGTCTAATTACATTGGATGTATGGAATTAATCAGTGGCAGCATCATGATGTCAAGTCTAACGGTAGCTACAACTCACTAGTAATCAAATATTAACAATGGCGTCTCATCAAGAATTTATAAAAGGCACTTTTTTTATTTGATGTTCACACGAAACGATAAAATCGTAATTTACCCGCGTCGCGCGGTTTTATAAACATTATTAGTTTTAAGATAGATATATAGTGTTAGGAAATAAAATTATAAGTTTATTTTGATTAAGATTTAATTTCCATGTTTTTAATTTTGTTTTGAATTTTTTGAAACAAGAACAATATTCGATTACTGGTTTACTTTGATGTATCAATAAAATTCTCTTGTTACAACATTTAAACAGTACTTTATTTCCACAAATTGTCAAATAAGCATTCATCGTTCTAGAATTTCTGAGAATTTAATGTTAATACGAAACTAGTCAACAAATAGTTTGAGTTAGATACAGTTTGTTTGCAAATTAACAGTCAACTTTTGGGTATCCTGCGTCCAATTGAGCTTGCATCCTGAGAAGTCTCATTCGCTGAGTTTAGTCGAGGTAAATTTAATTAGTAGCTGAGTGAGTTCTATTAAAAATCACAGCAATATATCAAGAGAAAAATTTCTTAATAAAAGAAATAGTAAGTATATGGAGATAAAAAAAAGTTTACAAAAAATGAAATCGCCATATTAACTGATGAGAGATATTCAAACAATACAGCCAGATTACTGCATTGGATATCAAAGAGTGCAGTTCCTAGAAGTCAATAATTTATTCTGTGACAGCGGGTTTGTAATGACCCCTGTAATCGTAGGTCTCGGATATTGTCGAGTTCCATTTATGCAGCATTTATGCAGGTTTATTTTTGCCCACCGTCTGCGAGGATGGTCAAAACCTGGAGGTCAATTGTACGGATCTAATATGCGATCCTTATAGGTTATAATGTTAGCTGCTTCTTCTCAGGAATTGTTCTACTATTGAGTACTTGGAAATATCACCAATACAATTTCTAAAACGTTTAATTGCATTCCAAAGCACATTTCTATAAATAATCCGATTTTACCCTTCATTTCAAATATCGAAATGGGATTGTTCGAGTGTGGTACAATTCCATTTTCTTATATTCTTTTAAAATAGTTGCTTTTCTTCTGATTTTAAGAGGAGCAATATGAAGGAGCAAGATGTAGAAGCCAATATATTGGTATTGATTTTATTCCCCCATGAAATTTATCGCATTGTACAATTTAGAATAGAATCAACATATTAGTATATCGAATGTAAGAGCTTGGTGCCCATGTCAATCATAGTAAGTAACTAGTAAGTAGTAACTAGTAAGTAAGTAGCATAGTAAGTAAGCAAGTAACCGAGCATAGTGATTTAAAAAGAAACTTTCTTAATTTTACCGTATAAGAAATTAATACATTTGACTTTCCACTCCCGTTAATAGAAAACCGTTCATTCTACACAACTTTTTTTAAAGCAAGTTTTCTGTTGTAATATGACTAACTTAATGTTTTGGTTTAACCTACGATTTATTGAACGAATGTGCATGAAATGAAATGGATTCCCTTTTTACTAAGCTGAACAGAAAAAGGTGACCAAGGAGAGAGTACCACACCCAATCGAGCTCCTTATATTATGACATAGGACTCAACCCACTCGAATGAATGTTTGAACGATGTATTGATTGGTTTTCTTCCACTGAACTATACGATCTGATTGAGTGGCTTTCTTAGCTAACATTATTTTTAATTTAAATAATTAACCTTTTTTGTATTGCTTTTGGTATACTGCAATATTTTTCAATTCTCAAGGTTGTTGTATTTTTGGGTACTTGAATACCGAAAGAAACACACTCATGTTTTAGAATTTTATTCCCTATACCACACAAACTTTGCTTCACAAATACTTTACCATTAAAAAAACAATTGTGCAGTAAATTCTTGTATATTTTTAGGTGCAACTTATATATAAAAATACCCCAAATAAACACTATCAAAGATACCAGTCCCTTCCTACTTACAATGCCAATCGCTTTCCAACCAAATTATTTTTTTGGGTACACAATTGGAATGTATATTTCACCAAAAATATACTGCATGGATATTGGTTCATCTTCAAGCAGAAATGTAACTTCAACTTTGTATTTCCCATTGGGAATAAGTGGAGGAAAATGAGTGGCATCGACAACAAAGTTGCAAAAGCGATATGTTATATTCTGCAATCATAATCCTTAGGACACTTATTCAAATCTCGAAATCATTTAAAAACCTTATAAAAGTAGAAACTTTTAATATTGCCACATGATTTCACACTACTGCCCAGTCCAATTACATTTGTATCAACAATTTTTTTTAAATTGGCTTGAAAACGCAATGGAAAGTGTCGATATTGATTGCTCAGAAACTTATAGGCTTGTATGAGTACCTAAAAATAGATAATGTTAAATTAAAATTTGAATATCCGACGCAGTTTCCATGACTTTCGCCCGTAGATGGAAAAAACCAACGGTTTTTCTTCGCCAAAAAATCAGATTCTAACAAAGATTTCAAACTATTAAAATATTCCGTCACCAACACTGGACAATCCTGCGAGCTGTTACTGATGGATGGCAGTTATCTTCAGAAATTTAGCCCTTCGATTCTGTGTATTTAATTTTTAATTTCGTTGTGTGTTATTTTTTTAGTTATAATTCATTTTTTATATTAGATGCTTAATTGTAGGCAATTGATGTAAATCACAGTTAAAGTACGTAAAAAGTTAAACTTTACCTCAGTTTTATCAAATGCGTCCAATTTTATGTTAAAAGTGACGTTGTGAGCAGTTGTCGTACGATTATGCTTAAAGGCTTTAATTTCATAGAAGTTGAAGTAACTTTTGTTGTACCATATTAATTCAACTCGTTCGTCTTTAATTTTGAACGCATTTTGATGAAACTAAAAATCAGTAAATTAGAGTAGTAATTGCTTCAACGCAATAATTACTTGAATACAGAATAAGACCAGGTCGTTTCGCCTTTCTTGGGGGTTATCAAGCAACCGTAATTTAAAAAAAAACCAAGGAATAATTCTAGAGTCGCGAAGAAAAATATTAGCTAATAATTTAATTTTTCAATATTTCAATTAAATAATTACAAATACAAATGTATCTTGTATTTTGTATTTCAAATATGAATCTTACATGTATTTTGTATTTTCATTGCATTTTTATATTTTGTACTCTGGATTTCAAATACATAAATTCAAAATACATTGAAAATTTTTAGTTGAAATACAAATTGCGAAATACAAAATAGATATTCGAAAGCTAAACTGTAAATAAATTTAAATGAAATCATAAATAAATACTTCCTTAATTAATTTGTCTGATTTTTATACAAACATTAAGTAGATTTTTCAAATACTGAAATGAAATTGATTTTTTAAATTTTGATATCAAATACGAGTACATATTTTGATATAATTTGCTCACCCTTGAATGCAATGCGAACTTATACAAAAGATGCAAATTAACACCATTAATTGAACCGAAAACTATTGATTTTATTATGTATAGATTATAACAAATTTGTCTTGAATAATATTTTTTACTAATTTAAAGATTTTTGAGCACAAAAGGATTTCAAATTATTAAAACGGTTTCTAAAAAACTCTTTGGCGTACACAAAATTTAAAAATATTTAACTTCCTAGATGAGCAAAAGTTATAATATTAAAGTACTACAGAAAGTTAACTAAACTATTACATGATATGGTCTAATAAGCTATTAGCAAAAAGTTGATAATATAATAATGCACAATTTTATTAAACTTATTTTAAAATCGAAAATTACCTTAGATAAAAGTTCTTCATTGCATTGTACATTTTGGACAAATAATTGTAATGCCAGCAGAAAAATTATATTTTTCATTATGAATTTAATATGTAAACAATTTTCTACTGGGGTTTGAAATCGACTGATGACAATTTTTGTCATACGATGGTAATTATGATTACAATAAATTACGTTATTATCAGATCGTCATTTTGAGCACTTATCTGTTAACTACAATAAGCAGGAAATATAGATAAAAACTATTGCATCCTGCAAATCACTAATATGAACATTTATGAGCCAATATCGTGCCATGGCAAATTTGGGTGATCATCATTTGTACAATTTTTTGCAATTCAAGGATTTAAATTGCTAATATTTTAGTTCCTCTTTAAAGATCAACTGCTACATCCCCAAAATTTTCAATAGTGAAAATACGCCAACCTCACTGTTAAATAATTGAAGGGCCTAGTGGAAAAAGTAGTTAAGTCACTTTTTTTCAATTTTGTGATTTTTATACTAATTTGTAGAAAATAAATGCCGCAATGCGAAAATGTGCTCAACTACAAATTGAGAAAACAGTGACTTAACTACTTTTTCCACTAGGCCCTTCAATTATAAATGTGAATGCACTTAAATACATCACTCAAGCCAAAAATATACTAAACTAGCTGACCCGGCAGACGTTGTCCTGCCCAAATTTCAATATTTGTCTACATGTATTTTTTAGATCCAATCCGCATAATGACCTTGCGACTTATTTGGTCATCGCAAATACCAAACGTATTAAAAAAGGATTAAATAAATAAATTAATAAAAAATACAAATCAAGGTTTAATAAAAAAAAGTTTAACAAAACTGTTAAGTATTCACAAAAACCACAATAATTTCTAATTTTACTAAATTTTATTTTTGCCAATTACTCTTGTTCTTTGTGTTCTTCCTTTTCCTCCTCCCCTTCGTCTTCTAATAAGGAATTTTCGAAAGCACGCAGCGATATTGCCAATTCCTGTTCTTCTTACATACATACATACATACATTGAATTTTATATACCTATATAGATATCGTTCGTTAATACGTTGATCCGTTGAAACGTTGATCCGCACTAACGTTGGTCAAGCTAATACAGCGTTTGACCAAAGTTCGCGGCAAGATTCTAAAGTAGCCTATGTTTTTCGTAGCATTGTAAATAGCTTCTACACCAAATTTGGTAGAGATTGGTCAAACGGTGTAGAATTGTATAGAAAACATACATACATACATACATTGAATTTTATATTTATAGATATCGTTCGTTAATACGTTAATCCGTTGAAACGTTGATCCGCACTAACGTTGGTCAAGCTAATACAGCGCTTGACCAAAGTTCGCGGCAAGATTCTAAAGTAGCCTATGTTTTTCGTAGCATTGTAAATAGCTTCTACACCAAATTTGGTAGAGATTGGTCAAACGGTGTAGAATTGTATAGAAAACATACATACATACATACACACATACACACATACATACATTGAATTTTATATTTATAGATATCGTTCGTTAATACGTTAATCCGTTGAAACGTTGATCCGCACTAACGTTGGTCAAGCTAATACAGCGCTTGACCAAAGTTCGCGGCAAGATTCTAAAGTAGCCTATGTTTTTCGTAGCATTGTAAATAGCTTCTACACCAAATTTGGTAGAGATTGGTCAAACGGTGTAGAATTGTATAGAAAACATACATACATACATACATACATACATTTATTCAACCGCTTATACAGACCCGAAACGCCATACAGAACCGACGTTATGAGGCCAAAAACGACGTTACGAGACCCGGCTTCGGGTCTGGTAACGTTTACAATGTTTTTTGGGTTCCCTATACCTTTAGGTGTCATTTGGCAAGATTTAAGGTGGGTCTGGTAAGGATAGTTGAACGTATAATTACATACATATTTAGTTCACCGTTTCTCTCGGCAGGGAGCGCGCCATTAGTAGCGTATATAATATATACAACGTTGCTGATCCCGATACATGTACTCGACGTTGTCAATCCCTAAATTTTGCAACATCGCTTCAGTAACTTAATATTATTAAGGCTATTTATAAAGTTAATTAGCTGACAAGTTTTGTTAAATAGAAGTTATTTTTTTGCATGTTTGATTTAAAACTTTAATTTAAATTAAAATTTTATAATCATTTAAGTTGTATGCAGTACTATTTCCTGAAGTATGAAGCCTATCAAATTCTTTTTAGTACCCAAACAGAAGAATTTTGCAACAAATTTAAGTAGGAGCTAGTGAGGACTAGTGTTATTAGGTAACTATTTCTTAAAATAGTTACCTAATATTTGAATTCAAAATTTTCTTGAGTCGGGTTACAATTTTATTGTAACTTCGGGTAGTAATTTTAAATATTCTTGTCCGGTATCCGATATGCCAAACTGTTTATGCCACCGATTTATATTAATTAAATTTATTGTGAATTTATTTAGTGGTAGGTAGACATTTTATAACAAATTCGAAAATATTTAAGCTTTCATAATCATTATATGCTGCCAATTTTTAAAATTGACTGAATATTTATTAAAATTAAGATTGAATAAAATGAACTTTTAAAATTTTCTTTTAGCTCCGAGCCTCGTACGTTCGGTCCCGCTAATTTAATTCAATATTAATATTCAATTAGATTACCAGATGATAAAAAAGATTTAATTCGGTAAAAAGTAACACCATTACAGCTCCATTTCCCCGGCACCCCCACCACAAAACATTCAAATCGGACTTGGTGGAATCGTTTATACTTCGTTTGTATCGGTTTGTACCGCAAAAATTTTCGTTTGTATCATAAAGACAAAAAAGTTACAGCACTTTCAAAGTGGGGGTGCCAAAGAAATGCCAGCACCCCCACCTCAAAATATTGAAATCGGACTTGGTGGAATCGTTTGTACTTCGTTTGTATCGGTTTGTACCGCAAAAATTTTCGTTTGTATCAAAAAGACTAAGATGAAAAGCTGAAAACAAGTTAAGTAGAGAAGTTCGAGACCAACGCGCATACGCCGCTTTTACAGAGGTGGCTTTAGTACACAATAAAAAACTTTTCTCCCCCTCTATTAAGGAAAATAATGATGGATATTAATATTATTAGTATAATAAATAATAATGTACAATCTATATTGAAGAAAAGTTTTTACGAAGTTATGAGTATTTCAAATTTTAGAGAACTCCGAGCAAGTTACGCTTGGTTACATTTCATTCGGCAGAAAAGATGAATAAGAGTTATTTGAAGTAAATAATTTTATTATGTTAATATAAAAGAAAACAAACTAAATAATTAATAAAATGTACAATTATTAATATATTAAGTTAGTAGTATAAATCAAAAATTGACAATTAGTTGCTACTATTGATTGTCTCACTATCTTGGACCGATCTTGTAGGTCGTCATAACGTTCCCATTTTCCAGAACTGTTACGCCAACAGTAACAGACGTAGTGATCAATTGCATTCACATTCTTTAATGTTGGAGATAGAAAACTAATAGCACCTTGAAAATGGTAAACCGTATCGTTGAGCACAATTTGAAGGGAAATTTCTTTTAAAGGAATATTTTTTAATTCAATTGGTGAATTTGATGTAGATGGCCCACATATTTCAAACAATACTTGTTGACCAAAATCTACCTTTTTCGTACTGGGATTTGCACATTTTGTACTGACTGAGGTTACCATTATTTTCATTAAACTTGAAATTTAATGCATCTTGAAGGTTTAGTACACTACTATCTGGAAAATTTACCACTGTCGAAGGATATCGCGTTTCAATTTTATGCTTACATTTAACACACGTTAACCCTCTATAACTGATGGATTATCTTTGAATAATGCATTACATAAGTAATACGCGGTACTTGCAGCATCCACTTCGACGTGATTATTTGGTAGGTCTTTCTTATTGGTAATAATACCGATTAAAATAGAAGCCCGCTTCCTATATCGTCCCCCTTATGCCAAAACCACGAATGTGCAAAAATTGCCATTTTGACCTAAGTGCATTTTCTTTCTAAGATAGAAAATTTTGTTTTTAAATTATTGTTAGATTTCGATATACAATATATTCGAATAACAATGAAAAAAATTGTCTGAATTACAATTAAAATTGATTAATTTCATTTACTTCATAATTTAGTTCAAATACACTTGACTGAAAACTAGAAAATGCACATTCGTGGTTTCGGCATAAGGGGGACGATATGTTTGTGCGTTGTGCATTATGAAAATTTCAAATAAAATTAGTGATGTTCTGTTTTTAACCAATAGCCAATGAAATTACAGAACGTTTTCTGCATAAGGGATTACCAACCTTATATTTTAAAAAGAAGAAAATGTTGAAGAATACGGTCATCCGAGTTCCACCTTGTTAATTTAATAAATCGATGTTTTCCAATTTGGGTTTTTAATTTATATTGTATATCTCTGCTTGGACTTATGTAGGCTTTTTAATGTTGGTTATCAGATTATCCGATTATCCGATTACCGAAAACGTTGCATAAAATCCCTTTTAATCGGTATTATTACCAATAAGAAAGACAATATTAGTTTTCTACCTCCAACATTAAAGATTGTGAATGCAATTGGTCACTACCTCTGTTACTGTTGGCGTAACAGTTCTGGAAAATGGGAACGTTATGACGACCTACAAGATCGGTCCAAGATAGTGAGACAATCAATAGTAGCAACTAATTGTCAATTTTTGATTTATACTACTAACTTAATATATTAATAATTGTACATTTTATTAATTATTTACTTTTTTTTCTTTTATATTAACATAATAAAATTATTTACTTCAAATAACTCTTGTTCATCTTTTCTGCCGAATGAAATGTAACCAAGCGTAACTTGCTCGGAGTTCTCTAAAATTTGAAATACTCATAACTTCGTAAAAACTTTTCTTCAATATAGATTGTACATTATTATTTATTATAATAATAATATTAATATCCATCATTATGGTCCCGATACAAACGAAGTACAAACGATTCCACCAAGTCCGATTTGAATATTTTGTGGTGGGGGCGCCGGGGAAATGGAGCTCACCATTACTATTGGAAAAAACTGGAAAATTGTTTTTCAAGAATAAACATTGGAAGCTCTACTATACGCAAACATTGACACTAATAAGGAGTGTTCATTTTACTAATTAATATTTTACTAAATTATTCTGAATTAATTTTTACAATATTTACTTCAAGTTAAGAATACAAGTTGTGTGACATGTTTCATCTATAAAATTCTATGTAAGTTCACGTACGGCAGTAATTTCGAATTTTTATACGGACGCGTCCCATAAGCTTTCGCACAAGTTTTGCGCGGTTCTGCGGTCACTTTCCGACTTGCTCCATTCCAAATTTTTTAAATTTTTTCAGAATTTCAGCTTCCCGGGCTTCTTTTTTACATATCTTTTAATTAAAGCGCAGTATCTCTCAATAGGACGGAGTTCAGCAGAATCTGGAGGATTTCTTTACTTACAAAAACGACATTATTCGAACACAAAAGTTCAAGTGTAACATCAGCATAATGAACGGTGGCCAGATCTGGCCAAAACAACGGAGAGATATTGTGTTTACTATACAAAGGCTAAAATATGTTTTTGTAAGCATTCTTGCCTATAATTTTCACCGCAAATTATCCCACTTTAAAAAAATGTTCCACTTTCATTCGACAAGAACAAATCGCTTATCACACAAGAACTCTTTTACCAAATTTTTCTCTCTGAATTATCTTCACTTCGTTAGCCACATCTTCTCCTACAACAGCGTTATAATATTGTAGTCCTGGTGTCCATTTTTACGTAAGTTTCGTCATCCATTAAAATGCACTGATTCTTTTTTTTTCGCAATAAAAGAGTCTACAACTTTTCGGACAATTTTTTTAACTTTACCGTTGTTTCGCAGACTTTTTAGCCTTTTTTTCGTTATTTTACAAGTCTTAATATTAAGTCTTTTTTAATATTTTGCACCGTACTGACATTTAACTGCCACCTTTTTGTACAGAAAAGAACTTTTTGGATTTTCGTTTTCTTTTCTTTTTCTTCGTTTTCTTTTCCTTCAGCTATACCGGGGATGAGCAACCTTTTTTTACAACGGGCCAGCTACAAATTAAAAAATGTTGTGTGGGCCGCATGTAAGGAACTTATGATCATACAAATATTGAATGATGAACTAAAATAATCTCTTTATTAACAAACCTATAAACCTAAATCTTAAAAGTCAAAATGTAAAATCTTGGAAGGGCCACACGAGAGAGTGTGGCGGGCCGCGTGTTGCTCATCCCTGAGCTACACCATTTATAGACCCTTATCCATGAAGAGATTTAAGTAATTCATCAAGTGTATTATACTCCCCAAGTTTTTTAATAATTCGGAAAACCGCTAGCTTTGGCTCCATTTCCCCGGCACCCCCACCAAAAAAATTTCAAATCGGACTTGGTGGAATCGTTTGTACTACGTTTGTATCGGTTTGTACCGCAAAAATTTTCGTTTGTACCATCAAGACAAAAAAGTTACAGCACTTTCAAAGTGGGGGTGCCAGGGAAATGCCAGCACCCCCACCACAAAATATTGAAATCGGACTTGGTGGAATCGTTTGTACTACGTTTGTATCGGTTTGTACCGCAAAAATTTTCGTTTGTACCATCAAGACAAAAAAGTTACAGCACTTTCAAAGTGGGGGTGCCAGGGAAATGCCAGCACCCCCACCACAAAATATTGAAATCGGACTTGGTGGAATCGTTTGTACTACGTTTGTATCGGTTTGTACCGCAAAAATTTTCGTTTGTACCATCAAGACAAAAAAGTTACAGCACTTTCAAAGTGGGGGTGCCAGGGAAATGCCAGCACCCCCACCTCAAAATATTCAAATCGGACTTGGTGGAATCGTTTGTACTACGTTTGTATCGGTTTGTACCGCAAAAATTTTCGTTTGTACCATCAAGACAAAAAAGTTACAGCACTTTCAAAGTGGGGGTGCCAGGGAAATGCCAGCACCCCCACCACAAAATATTGAAATCGGACTTGGTGGAATCGTTTGTACTACGTTTGTATCGGTTTGTACCGCAAAAATTTTCGTTTGTACCATCAAGACAAAAAAGTTACAGCACTTTCAAAGTGGGGGTGCCAGGGAAATGCCAGCACCCCCACCACAAAATATTGAAATCGGACTTGGTGGAATCGTTTGTACTTCGTTTGTATCGGTTTGTACCGCAAAAATTTTCGTTTGTACCATCAAGACAAAAAAGTTACAGCACTTTCAAAGTGGGGGTGCCAGGGAAATGCCAGCACCCCCACCACAAAATATTGAAATCGGACTTGGTGGAATCGTTTGTACTTCGTTTGTATCGGTTTGTACCGCAAAAAGTTTCGTTTGTATCATCAAGACAAAGATGAAAAGCTGAAAGCAAGCTAAGTAGAAAAGTTCTAGACCAACGCGCATACGCCGCTTTTACAGGGGTGGCTTGAGTACATAGTACTCAACAACTTGAGTACAACTTTTTTCTCCCCTCTATTAAGGAAAATAATGATGGATATTAATATTATTATTATAATAAATAATAATGTACAATCTATATTGAAGAAAAGTTTTTACGAAGTTACGAGTATTTCCAATTCTAGAGAACTCCGAGCAAGTTACGCTCGGCATTCAAATGAATGCCGAGATGAATTTCATTCGACAGAAAAGATGAATAAGAGTTATTTGAAGTAAATAATTTTATTATGTTAATATATAAGAAAACAAACTAAAGAATTAATAAAATGTACAATTATTAATATATTAAGTAGTATGGCAAATCCATATTTGGATTCAAAATATGGATTTGCCATTCAACTTTTAGGTATTTTTGTTTATAAATTTGATAGTTTTTAAAAAATATTTTTTTGCTTTTCAATTAAAGATTGCAACCCTTTTTCATCAATATGGATTTAAATTATTTGTCCGATATTTTGAGTGAAAGTGTATACTTTTACAAAATGAATTTTAATTAGAAGCCTTTTAGATGGATTATTGTTAACAATAAATTAATTACATAATGCATAATACAATAGTAACATTCAGTTAAAATTTAAAAACAAAATATTTGGTACTTCAGATTTAATCAGCGTTTTTATGAAGGAGTCGTAAATTCTCATCAACACACCTGTAAGTAACATTATAATCGGCTACGCAGGCAAGTTATTACAGATTGATACCGGACCGTAATGTGTTATCAACTGGTGCTTAACAACACTTCTTATTAGCACCACCGTAACACAATTAGCAAAATAATAAATTATATAGTAATTTAGTAACCCTTAATAGCCCTACCTATTATAGTTATAAGTTCATAATCGACTATGAGTTCATAATCGACTATGAGTTCATAATCGACTATGAGTTCATAATCGATTATGAGTCCATAATCGATTATGAATTCATAATCGATTATGAATTCATAATCGATTATGGGTTCATAATCGATTATGAGTCCATAATCGATTATGAATTCATAATCGATTATGGGTTCATAATCGATTATGAGTCCATAATCGATTATGAGTTCATAATCGATTACAAGTTCATAATCGATTACGAGTTCATAATCGATTATGAACTCATAGTCAATTATGAATAATCGATTATTTTTAATAATCGATTAATCGAAAAAAATCGATTATTTTTTATAATCGATAATCGATTATGAAATTCCATAATCGCGCACCCCTACCAATTGCATTCACATTCTTTAATGTTGGAGGTAGAAAACTAATATTGTCTTTCTTATTGGTAATAATACCGATTAAAAGGGATTTTATGCAACGTTTTCGGTAATCGGATAATCTGATAACTAACATTAAAAAGCCTACATAAGCCCAAGCAGAGATCTAGAATATAAATTAAAAACCCAAATTGGAAAACATCGATTTATTAAATTAACAAGGTGGAACTCGGATGACCGTATTCTTCAACATTTTCTTCTTTTTAAAATATAAGGTTGGTAATCCTTATCCAGAAAACATTCTGTAATTTCATATGCTATTGGTTAAAAAAAGAATCAATCACTACTTTGATTTAAAATTTTCATAATGCACAATGCGCATTACGCCTATTCTGTTATTCATCTTCAAAGACGAATAACCTCATACGTTATTGAGGTTATTCGATGAGGTTAACCTCGAGAATCGTGCGAGGGAGCTGCTGAAATCTGCAATTTGATGAACATTATTCATTATCATCATGTGCCAGCGCTAAAAGTTCTATCTTTGGACGAACGCCTCCTCTATCTGTCGCCATATATCTCTATCCAATGTCAATCTCAGAAAAAAGTACAGTAATGTCTACAGCGGAATTTATCGACGGTTTGCGAATGAAAATAAATCTAAGTAAATATGGAGCCGTCCCTGCACGGCAGGTATTAACACATTTCTTGAACACTCTTAGGCCCAGTTGTTCAGTATTAGGTCATCTTTTAACCTGAATTATTTTCCATGGGAACAATTCTTGAAACAATCATTTCTATGGAAAATAACCCAGGTTAAAAGATAACCCGAAACTGAACAACTGGGCCTTAATGAGATTAACAGGATTACTGCTACCAACTTAATAAGGCTATTACCTGTACTTAATGTAATAAGGAACTATATCCCAATGGCCCAAGACGCAAGAAGACAACAAAAGTATTAGTGACTATAATCTGCTGTAATTGAAATTCTGACGAAAATAAAGGTGATAATCGCTATTGGTGAGTTTTGTTTAATTACTACTTTTTTCATATTTTGTTTAATTATTTGGAATAAATCTAGGTCTATTGTGGAATCTGTAATTTTAGCACAAATAATGCTACCGTTTTTTGATAATAATATATGCCATAATATGCCATTTTGATAATAATATGCTTGTACTAACACGAGATAAATTACCGTAACTGTTACTTTTATACTCAAAGGGCGATAACCTATATATAAGAAAATTTATCTGATCATACTGCTATGACCTCCCTTATTTAAATTTCAGACACGTCTTAATTTTGTTGGGCGCCACATCCAGATTGGATGAAAAATATTTAAAAGAAATTTCGGTTAATTAGCGTGCTAAAATTAAACAGAGAGTTCACACCTTTGTCCCTTTCTTGTAGCTCAGTCTAAGACTCTCTCTGGGTAATTCAGGTGTCAAGTCTTGAAATTTCACCATATTTTTTGGAGTTATTGGAGTTCTGAATATTGAAAAGTTTTTGCTCCAAAATGTATCAATTCTGGTTACATAATTATTAGTAGTATCAATTGTTTCTAGTAATTGTAACATTTTAAATTCGTCAATTAATTGATCTGCATTAATAAATTTAGACAATTTCTTGGAAATCTTCATGACATCAGAAATGCTTTCATCATTCTTAATACATATTAGCGGGATTAAAGACACGAAAATATTTTAAAATGCAATTGGGTTTAAAAGCAGAAGATTTAAAAAAATTTTGCATAGCGGCAATATAATGCTTTCGCACATTGTTCAAAAATTCCAAACGTTCTCTTTCGTTCTGTATAGAAAGAATTATAGTTTTAGTAGCCTTTCCACACGAAATATTACTGTGAGCTCTGTTACTGTTGGCGTAACAGTTCTGGAAAATGGGAACGTTATGACGACCTACAAGATCGGTCCAAGATAGTGAGACAATCAATAGTAGCAACTAATTGTCAATTTTTGATTTATACTATTTAATATATTAATAATTGTACATTTTATTAATTATTTAGGTTGTTTTCTTTTATATTAATATAATAAAATTATTTACTTAAAATAACTCTTGTTCATCTTTTCTGCCGAATGCAAAGTAACCAAGCGTAACTTGCTCGGAGTTCTCTAAAATTGAAAATACTCATAACTTCGTAAAAACTTTTCTTTAATATAGATTGCACATTATTATTTATTATAATAATAATATTAATATCCATCATTATTTTCCTTAATAGAGGGGGGAAAAAAGTTTTTTATTATGTACTCAAGCCACCCCTGTAAAAGCGGCGTATGCGCGTTGGTCTAGAACTTTTCTACTTAGCTTGCTTTCAGCTTTTCATCTTTGTCTTGATGATACAAACGAAAATTTTTGCGGTACAAACCGATACAAACGAAGTACAAACGATTCCACCAAGTCCGATTTCAATATTTTGAGGTGGAGGTGCTGGCATTTCCCTGACCCCCCACTTTGAAAGTGCTGTAACTTTTTTGTCTTGATGATACAAACGAAAATTTTTGCGGTACAAACCGATACAAACGAAGTACAAACGATTCCACCAAGTCCGATTTGAATATTTTGTGGTGGGGGTGCCAGGGAAATGGAGCCTCTGAAACCCCCACTTTGAAAGTGCTGTAACTTTTTTGTCTTGATGGTACAAACGAAAATTTTTGCGGTACAAACCGATACAAACGAAGTACAAACGATTCCACCAGGTCCGATTTGAATATTTTGAGGTGGGGGTGCTGGCATTTCCCTGGCACCCCCACTTTGAAAGTGCTGTAACTTTTTTGTCTTGATGGTACAAACGAAAATTTTTGCGGTACAAACCGATACAAACGAAGTACAAACGATTCCACCAGGTCCGATTTGAATATTTTGAGGTGGGGGTGCTGGCATTTCCCTGGCACCCCCACTTTGAAAGTGCTGTAACTTTTTTGTCTTGATGGTACAAACGAAAATTTTTGCGGTACAAACCGATACAAACGAAGTACAAACGATTCCACCAAGTCCGATTTGAATATTTTGTGGTGGGGGTGCCGGGGAAATGGAGCCGCTAGCTTTAAGCATTTAACAATATTTTCTTAGGAATAATTTTTCTGAACACTATTGCAAGATAACCTTCCGGGTGTCAATTTAAATGCGCTCTATGGCGTTACATATTTGACAAAACTAATAACTAAAGGTGATGTGTGATAAAACAACATTTCTTTTATAAATAATGCCTATTAGATCAAATATGGGCTGACAATTGTATTTATTACAGGTAATTCAAGTTGTCCACTTAGTAAAATGAACACTCCTTATTACCTACTCAAAAATTATATTTGGGGTGGCCATCGTACCTAATTCGCCTTGCTTGAGTAATTCATTGTTTTACGTTGAAAGATTTGTGATGTAAAGGTATTAAGAGTTTAACTAATCATTTTGAAAAAATATTTATGTTAGTCGAAAACTAATGATTTCCAATGAATTATAGGGATTTTCAAATTAATTCCAGAGGCTTCCAAGATATTTACCCCTCGATTAATTCTATTAAAATACAATATGCTTTCTTGTTAAGTTTTTGATCTTATAAATTTAAAAAATGGTAACGTTGACTAATTATTATAAGCTTACATCACATCACATGCAGTCTTGAGGAGCTTACCATTGCATTTTTTCCTTATCCAATATTTTTAGATGCCTGCGTTACGTGACATTTTAATATTTTATTGTTTTTCATATAAATAATTTAAGATAATCGTTTTGAACGATTGGGCAAGTGTTTCAGTTTTGTGGTCCACACGCTGTAAAAAATGTAATATTACTTTATAAAAAAATTTAGAAACAATAAATAATAATAACACAGAAAACTTAACAACTTAATTTTATTTATTAGACAATTTGAACAGAATTCTAAATAGGTGCATATTTATATAAAAAAATTTTGATCTTGTAAATTTAAAAAATTGCAACCTTGACTAATTATTATAAGCTTAAATCGCATCACATTCAATGCAATCTTGGTATAAAAGCAGTAGAAAGACTGATAAGAATTAACGGAAGGAAGTTATCAGTTCCTTAGAATTGACAACGTTGCTGGGATTAGAAACGTCGGTTTATCATAAAAAATTATATATACCGGGCTTGACAAAGATGTGCCAATGTATCGGGATTGTTAACGATTATTGAGTTAGGCAAGTTTTTATTTTTAAGATTTTGTTTCCCCTCAAGAGTTGCGCATGGTGTTATATTTGATCACTTCAGAATTTAATAACATATACGTTCTTAAAATAATAACTTGTGGTGGGTTTGAGGTTGTCTGTGCAATGTATCGGGCCTGGTAGCGACGGATGAACCAATATACATACATACATACATACATTGAATTTTATATTTATAGATATCGTTCGTTAATACGTTAATCCGTTGAAACGTTGATCCGCACTAACGTTGGTCAAGCTAATACAGCGCTTGACCAAGGTTCGCGGCAAGATTCTAAAGTAGCCTATGTTTTTCGTAGCATTGTAAATAGCTTCTACACCAAATTTGGTAGAGATTGGTCAAACGGTGTAGAATTGTATAGAAAACATACATACATACATACTGTTGTGTCCACTATATGCTAGCTCCCTCTTAAATGTGTACGTGATACGCAATCAAGATAAGAGGGAGGATATGTCAACATTGTTTAATTAAAATTTGTACAGTATGAATGTGTTTATTAAAAATGTTACTAGATTTAAGTTTTGTTTGGATGAAATAAAAAAAGGAATAGAGGTAGTATAGTGCGGCCTCTTAGAAGAAAAAAACAAACAAGAGGTAACCATGCCAAGTGATAATAAAGAGCATGAAGACAGTGGAGAATAAAACGACAGATAGACCAGTCGTATTTTTGAGTTGCAGTTTGAACGAGATACGAACCAGTCGTATTTTTGAGTTGCAGTTTGCACGAGATACGAACCAGTCGTGTTATTTTTGAGTGGCAGATAAAACGAGATACGAACCAGTCGTATTTTTGAGTCAGTTGTGGAAAAGATTACATACAGTCCGGGCGTGTTAAGAAGTATCTAAATTAATGATATGCAGATCAATTGTGTTTAAAGAAGTGGATGAATATACAACACGCAAACCAATAGTACTTTTGCAGTTCAGAATATAAAGAGTGTTGCAGAAGTGGACAAATTTGGGTAAATAGAATTGGTGGATTTGGTCCAGCATTGAATACCGGAATTACGCGGAAAGAAAGAAGGTGTATAAAGTTCGGCAGTGCGTGTACGTGCGACGAAATTAAGTTCGTTTTACGGAAGGAAACTGATAAAGGTAAAGCTTTACACTATTATACAAAAATTGCAATAGGGACTCTAAGTTGTTAATTATCTCTTGATTTCATTTTATTATTTAATTGTATTGTTGTTTGTGGTGAATGTTTGTTAATAAATTATGTTCGAGGTATCCTGTCTCTTATTTTGATTGTGTGTCACGTCTGAAGAATCTTAACTAATAAGCGACCTGAGAGAGCTAAAGAGGACACGAAAATACATACATACTGTTGTGATACGCGCTATCCATGTCGAGGATAGAGTCGTACCAACAAGGAGAGAACTACAGTTGGGGACCGGAGGTTCAAACACATTTGTTTACATGTGTTTGTTTTTTTTGTCGTTTGAATTTAATTTTAAGTTTGTTCGCGTTGCATGTTGTATGTAAACATTATATACAACATGCCAAAACTAATCAAACGTGCAGAAACCGTCGGCCATATATAAACAACCAGGAATATAAGAAGCTCCATTTTAAAAACAAAATTTCTATGTAACTCAAGTTACATAAAAGTAAATAAACGGTTCGATCAAGTTCACGAAGCGCGACAGTCGCATTTTCGTTACAGCGAGATACAGTAGTGCGGATAATTGCTAGAAAATTTAAATATAACTGAAATAGATTATATACGTGAACGTGATACGGAGGCATTAACCAAGAAGATATTTTCCTTGGAAAAATTAAGATACTGCAAAATAGCAGATAACAAGTTAGTGTTGGCATCGAAGGTTGAGTTCGAGATCGTGTCTAATAGATACGTGAGGAGATACGAATACCAGGTTATTCGAGATTGGAGATTGGGGATTGGAAGTGGAACATTGGAAGAAAGAAGATAGTGCACGACAGATCACAGGTTAGCTACCTTTATCATACCCAGTGCGTAGAATAGTAGTATTTATAAAGATTATTTGATTGTTTGAATTCTGGTTACATGTTGAAATTTGTTGAGTTAATTAAAAACTTGTTAACGGAATTCCAACTGTAGTTTTATCTTTGTTGGAATCAAGAATTCGTTCAGTACCATAAGCTCGTATAAAAAGTGTTGGTTGAGTCCGATCCCGACGCAAATTATCCTGAGAAATAAGAGTCGATTGAAGGTAGGTGTCGCAAACCGATTGTGTGCGTACTCGTGCATTTTTATAAGCATCAGACGCTACAATACATACATAAAAATATTAACAGGTGGTACCGAAACTTCGCGTAATTCCACGAGGTTAAAATACTTTTGGTCTTCTACGTTAATCCCGGACGCTGCCGAATAAATAAATTACAACAGTAACTAATTACTTATCAAATCGTAGAAAGACCCAGATATCGGCTTATAATATTATCTACTTTTTCCGAAAAACTACCACGAACTATTCGTAAAACACACTTATGTTCGATTATCGTACCTATCTCAGACTTCTCTGATTGTCCGTACGACCTTGCTAATTTATCAATTGGGAATTTTCAAAAATGGAAAAGTTGAGTACAGGGTACTACGAAAGTGTAAGAAGATAATTGAATAAATTAAACAAACTAATATTGAACTTATTTAGGTCGTCTGAAGATGTTATAATCCTTTGTAGCATTACGAAGCGTTAAAAATTGAAATAAATGCTACAGTTGGACTGGAAAAACCATTTCAATATACCAGACGATCCATGTTGACCCAATTTTATGTTTATTTTAAAAAAAGTCAGCAGGGTTGTATGTAAATTTTATTTATAGTAGTGTCCGAAAAATTAGGCATAACGAATTGGTTTCTGGATTTAAATCATTTAACAAAACACATTTGTTAACTTGGTGTACTTTTTACTTAGTTAATTATTGTTTGGTCATGCTTAAAAGAGATAATTATGGCTTTCATGTAGCTAACAAGCTAACAAGACGAAGATGGAGAGATCGAGGAATATCGAAGTCCATTAAAATGAGATTTGTCCGATCATTAACCTTCCCGATAATGTTATACGCTTCAAAAAACACGACCATAAAGGCGCCACATCGGCGACGGCGACGTATAGAAGCTTTTGAGATATTTTGCTGGTCAAGAGTTCGGTCTCCTTCCCAGTATTTGGACCTGGTAAAGAAGCTAATGGGGTCATCGGTAAACAGATGTACGCACAACGTCCATGGACAGAGAGCTATAGAGAGATACGGTAAAGAACAGGCCCATAATGAATGCTGCCATGATGCCCGGACACTGGCGTACCGAACAAGAAAAATAATACCTACATAATTATGTAAGGTTATTCGGATTGTTAGATTAATAAATTTCCAGATCTATTTTATTCGGAATATTGCAACTTGAACATTTGTAATTGAACTTTTCAAAGCATTGTGGAAACCTTCCACATTGTTGTTAGTACGTGGCATACCATTCAGAGCTCGCGTGTGTACATTCCATAAAGAAATGGGAAACATAGGTTCAATTCTTCTCCTATGTTGACCACGACCTCTCTCGCATCCAATATAGTATGTTTCAAAGTATGAAACAATTTCTTGTGGAAGATCGTCATCATCAGCGAGTTGTTCGAAACCATCTACTACATCATCGATCGGTAGAAATCCAAGCGCCGGGAAACATCTGATCTTCAAATTGAACTCATCATCGTGATGGTACCTTTCTCTGAAGCCAAATTCTACAATTTTTTTGTACATGTTTTGTGACAAATGAAATAAACAACACGTAATAGTAGTGTTCCGAAAATTTTCGGAAAATGCATTAATGGCTGCTTTTTCATAATCCATCGCATAAGAATTTCAGGTTGTGCGTCGTCCACCAGTTCTTTTATTTTTGTAAATAATCTATTATATGTATTTTGAGTCTTATCAGGAAGCAAAGCAAAAAGCCGGGGTACGGTAAAATTGCACTTTTGGATGTGCAACGTGTACATTTGATAATAAATGCTTGGACAACACTTGAAAGTACCGTCACCTGCCCAACCACTCGATTCTTTAAGTTCTTTGATTGCAGCATCTGTCGCAAATATTAAAATTCGTTCTATATCATCTTCTCCGCTATCGTATTGTAGGAACTTCAAACCAGAATCAAGTTTTCGAAATCGATCAGGAATGGGATAACCATGCCGCTCCTGCGGTATTGCCGGAGAACCACTTTCTGATTGTCTCCAACATCTTACATTGCGGCTCATGGAAGAAATTATAGGTAGTTCTGCCTTTGCAGATTCGGTGATAGAGCTAACTTCAGTTGACACAATATCTCGAGTCGATTGTTGAGAAGCTACAGATTTTTGTTTCATCTTATTTAATACCAATTTTGCCTGCACGGTTCCAGCTGTAGAACTGTGATTATGTTCATTAACCGTTTTTGTAATTTCGTATTCATCGTTTAAGGTTTTGGTATGGATTCGGGCTTTACATAATCGATTTTCGCACATCCAATATTGTTTCGAACCATCTATATTCACTTTATGCTTGTCGTATACGTAATTTAAATCATCGACTAATTTCATTTTATTTCTTGTAGATTTTATTAAACGTGGCATGATATATAATAATAATTTATATTTTATCGATTCGTCAAATTAACAAGTCTTCTTTTTTTTCTATCTTTCTCACTTCTTACTTCTTCTTCTTACTTCATGTTTCAACTACTTGGGACTATCTTCTAATATAGTACTTCTGTCTTACATGCATATCGTATTACCAACTTAATCATAACCATGGAAATGATTCATATACCAGGTGGTTCACATATTCACATATCACAGGTCCGTAATTAGGAGATGTCTCTTCTTATTGGACTGTTCATATTAAAGCCTGTAGTACACTCTTTGACCAATGGTCAAATATTTTGCTATAGTAGGAACCGCGAGAGCTCGAGTATGATTCATCGCTTGACGCTGTGTGAAATCACGATTTTTTTTATTTTGTTTTTTTTTTCAAAACTCTGTATCTTTTA
Source organism: Podabrus alpinus (assembly GCA_932274525.1). Taxonomy (NCBI): domain Eukaryota; kingdom Metazoa; phylum Arthropoda; class Insecta; order Coleoptera; family Cantharidae; genus Podabrus; species Podabrus alpinus. Next base: position 76,902,621 of record OW026456.1, read on the forward strand.
ACCCTGCGGCAGTCGCGCCTTTTTTTTCCTTGGAGCAGTCGCGCTGCGTTCTTTAGGTTCGCATAACAATATATCAGTTATTTTGTGAGATTATGTTGCATGATTTTATCGTGAAATCACGTTTTTTTTTATTTTGTTTTTTTTTTCAAAACTCTGTATCTTTTAACCCTGCGGCAGTCGCGCCTTTTTTTTTCCTTGGAGCAGTCGCGCTGCGTTCTTTAGGTTCGCATAACAATATATCAGTTATTTTGTGAGATTATGTTGCATGATTTTATACGGTCGTATAAAAATAACTGAAAACACATGATCAGTCGCACAAGGGAACGGAGGTCCACAAAAACGTACTATACTCAACAGCAAAGGCTGATAAACACTGATGGTAATTTTCCATTCCGGATAGGAAATTTAACGGACTACAACTTCTGTTTAGTAAAAATTTCTGAAAAAGTTATCCCTTTCACAAAAAATCAGAAAATAATAAACAAGACAGCTACAAATCAAAAACCTTCGCTTTATATGTAAAGTGTATCCGGGGGACACCCTGTATATATACTTCTATATATATACTGTATATATACCCGGGAGCGAAATGTCCGGGAGCGAAATGTCCGGGAGCGAAATGCCCCCGGGAGCGAAATGTCCTGGTAGCGAAATGTCCGGGAGCGAAATGTCCGGGTGCGAAATGTCCGGGTGCGAAATGTCCCGTAGCGAAATGTCCGGTGTCCGTTCTAATTGAACTTACAAAATCCGATTCTAGAGGTGGATTGAGAATTCCTCTTGATTTCCTGCTACTTTTCCCTCTGTTTTATCTTCTTCTCTTTTTCTCTTGATAAATTCAGTAAGAGAAATGCGCATGTGAGTGCGGTCCTGTGCATTGTGCAAGCGAGTTGCTATAGAATTTTTGGATTTTGGAGATTTAAAGGAGTGAAAAATTGTGCGCTGGTGGAAACACTGATACCATAAGAGGAGAAGAACGCGTTGGCAATATCAAGAACGAAACCGATTGGCCTTTTTCGCAATAACACACGACGCGAATATAAACTTTTAAGAATTTTAAGGTTAGCTTTGAATATCTTTTCGTGTGCAAATTGGGTTGCTTAACACACAATAAATAAGAAAGGCAAGAAACCATTAAAGTGTTAACGCTTTTACAGCTGACAATTATAGCGTAGTGTAATGCGTATACCTCCTAGGTGTTGAACCGGGTAGACGTGTTGAGCGCAATACGCCGAATAGAAAATACAGAATATTCTGTTACCGTTTTAGTAGGGAAAACCAAGTAACTTGTAAAAGAGGCGAGAAACCATAAATGAGCGGATTATAGAACATAAAGCAACAAAATTAAAATGCCGCGGAAATCAAGAGTTGACGTAGAAGCTCTAGTGAAGGTTCTTCATGACAATAAATCTGCAATCCTAGATCCAGATACCAAAAAATTTTACCCAGCAACAAACCCAGTATGGAAAACTATACAGAAAAATTTGGATTATAATATATCTGAAAAGTATATCCACAGTATATTGCTGTTGGATAGATTTAATATAATTAATAGCGAAGTTAGGGTTAGAAAAATATATTTCCAATGAAGTTGAATGTCCTGCTAACGTTGTCTCTAAATCTGAAGATGAAAGTGAAGATAAATGTGAAGATTTGAGTGGAGATGGAAATGAAGAAGAAAGTGAAGATGGAAGTAAAAATACGATTTCATTCAAAATTACATTATCAGTTGAAGAATGGAAGGAGATAAATAGCGATTCGATGATTTACAACCGAAAGGATCGACCAAATGCCCAGAGATCGTACCCAGTGTTGACACCGTATGAGTGGACTCAAACATTCCACGAGCACTTCTTTCAACTGACATAAAAAGGCTTGCTGTTTAAGCTTCAAAAGAAATAAGATTCTGCTCAATGGAAACGTTTTCCTGAAGATTGAAGGTCAATGCACAATGTGCTATAGCATGTTCATTGGTATTGTCACAGATCCTCCGTCACCTGATTCTCGCGTAATTGTTGATTGTACGTATAGTGGAGATTATCAAAAATGTAGTGGTAAGAAAAAACGGAGGATATTAAGCAAAAAACGTAAAGAATACGAAACGAAAATGTTGGATGAGAATATGTCCGCTGCGTTTATACAAAGGAAAGAGGCATCAAAATTTATGAATCCTGGAGATCCTCAACCAAGTTATTTGCCCTCTCTTAATGCGTTGAGAATAATAAAACACAAAGCTCGTAGTGCAAATTTAGTGAACTCTGATCCTCTTTTAGCTATCGCACAGTTGAAAGGAAGTTACCCGTTTAATAATGTTATTAGGGATGTGGGCTATGATAGATTTTTTATGCACTATTGGACTGTTTCAGAATTAAATGCTTACCGCACGTATGCGAGAAATTCAAAAATTCCGTGTATTTCAATTGACGCAACTGGAGGCGTAGTCCAACGTTTAACCTTACATACAGGCAGAAAAACAGGTCCTATTTTTCTATACGAAATTTCAGTAATGGACAAGAAACATAGCAAAAGTCAATTTACCGTAGGACATATGCTGTCTGAACGACATAGTAATATTGCTATAAGAGGATGGTTTAGCGAATGGTTTAATAACGATATACCCTTACCAAAAATTATTGTTGTGGACCAATCCAAAGCATTAATGATGGCCGTGGTCAATACATTTACACAATACAGCACATTAAGTATGTATTTGCAAGTGTGTTCATCTTTATGAAATGAAGTAGGAAGTAACGAAATTCCTAACTGTATGATTAGGCTTGATTTTAACCACACAATGAGCTTGATAAGTACGTGGAATGAGTTCAAGACTGCTCATCCAAGGTTCAAACAATTTTATATGAGATCGATAGGGTTGGTTATTTCTAGCATGGATTTCACTGAATCGAAAAATTTATTAAAGTGCATTTTCTTAGTAGCTTTTAATGAAACTGAAGGTTTAAATTCAAGTGGCCGCGCCACGTCATGCGAAATTGCAAAAAATTACTTAAAGTACAAAATTTCTCTAGAAACAACTTTAAACAATATCGATTTTAAGAGTTACAAAATGAATTATTACAATGAAAATGATATTAGTGAAATAATGGACGACATCACATTGACAGATGAGGATATAGATGATATAGGTCCGTCTACAAGTATTGTAGAAGATCTACAACGTAGTTACAATATTTGCATGGAGGAAGCTAAATGTGCGGAAAATCAAGGAGATCGTGATAATTTGCAATATTCGCCTGGCATCGCTAAGAAGTTGATGACATTTACTAAACTGTTACCTCTATGGTCTTCTGTGATGGTTCCTATATTTAAATATGGAAATATTACGGAGACCTCTGCTTCTTCTGAAAGTATGTTTAATGATTTAAAACATAGAGTCTTTCGTCATAAACCATTGCCCGTAAGAATTGATGAATTTATTCAAGTTCATCTGGAAAGTATTACGGGCTTGATAAATATAGTACATTCAAAATTTAACGAAGATTTGAATGAAATAGAGGAAGAGAAGATATTATGTAATAGTGACATTTCGGACAATAAGAAAGAAGAAGTACCTGAAAATGAACTCTCTGAGGGAAATTGGGGTGGTCAACTTGTATGTAATAGTGACATTTCGGACCATCAGAAAGAAGTACCTGAAAATGAAATTTCCGAAGAAAATTGGGTTGGACAAGTTGTGAAGCACAAAGAGAAAAAACGGAAACTTAACTACTTAGACGCGGATTCGACAATTTTATTTTACAACGACAGCAGTCGAAGTAAGTGTCCCGTCATAGGATTATTACGAAATGGAAATTCTTCAGACCTTAAAAGTATAAATATCGACAATCACAATTATACCATTACAAACACTTGTACTTTTGACACGATCACACAGATCTTATTTTCTAGTTACTCTGATAGTAATGTCTACTCAAATTTTATCGATGATAATGCAAAAAATTACATTTGTTTTGAATTGATCCGGAATGCTATAAGAGATGGAATTACAGTTCAATGTTACAGAAAAAGAGCGGAAATTCTTTTGGAAATATTCAAGAATGACAGATCACAGACACTTGGAGAATGTATCACCATAGACTCAAATTGTACAGCCCATTATTTACTCACACAATTATTTAAAAACTATCCTTGCTTTACAGGAACCAGAAAATGCAGTCACTGCAATTGGAAAATAGCCGTCAAGGAAACACCGTAGTTGCAAATTTACCAATGCAAGATCTTCTATCTTTGCAACAAGTAATGAATGAATATTTTATAGTAGATCCAGTAAAATGTTCTTCGTGTGGTTCGTGTGATTCTGTTCAACGAAGTTTTAGGGTCATCTCTCATTTATTTATAGAGACAGTACCATATTCCGTGGCACCAAACGAAACTGATTTTTCTACAGCTCTATCAAATGTACCTGTAGTTTTAAACATTTTAAAAGAACAATTTCATTTGAGAGGAATTATATCTTTTATACCACCGAAAAATAGAGAATTTATAGGTCATTACGTATCTTATTGTTGGAGAGCCCATTCAAATGTATGGGAAAAATATGATGACCTCACAAAAATGGATCGAAAAAAATGCATACGTTCTACAACGATTGTAAACTGCCAATATATTGTATATACATTGTAATACTGTATTAAAAAATAATTGAAATAACAAAAATATTTGTTTATCTTTAAAATTTAATAAAAAAACTTTAAAAAAATTAAGAATTAAGTGGATTGCTGTAATCCCCAATACATGACGATTATTACTCGGAGGTTTATAAAATTTTGAAAGTCTATATTTCGCGAACGAAATCCGCACAAACGAAAATAATTATCACGCAAACACACACTAACGACACACAAACGATTGACACCAAATTCAACTCAAAATTCGCGATGGGGGGGGGGCTGGGGAAATGGACCTGCTTTTTGATTAGGGCTTCCTGTTTTAATGATTTGTTATCATAACAATCAAAACAAGGTGCAGGCATACCGAAAGATAAGCCTATAGCAAGCTACCTGAGATGTAAAAATCAAACTGCTCACAGAACCAACAGTGGCTCGTACAGAGGCACTATAGTTGGAAAATAAACAGATCAATAGATCTCAAAAAAGTTAAAAAAGAAGTATCCATACTAGTACATACTAATATTATAAATGCGAAAGTAACTATGATTGTTACCCTTTCACGCCTAAACCGCTGAACGTATTTCGATAAAATTTTGGAAGGAGATAGATTCCATCCCGACGAAGGATACTGGCTACATTTTATCTCAAAATTCATGAAAATTATTTTAGCATTCCCGAAATCAAAGAGTTAACCCGATTAAAGCGATAATCGGATATTGATTATCTTTTTTATTGATTAAGCTACGTAACAGGTACTCAAAAGCTCAAAGGGTGCAGATACTCAAAATTACCTGTAATCGGCAATCGGAAGAAATGCTAGTTTATAACATTAGTAAAAACAGCTAACCAATGTTAGCTGTTGGTTTGGGATGAATGTAGGATGTCCCACAAAAACGCAATCCAAGCACTAAATCGGATTATGAACGATATCAAGAGCAACCAAAGTATAATGGGAGGGATGGTGGTACTGTTTGCTCGCGATTTTAGACAGATTATACCGGTGATAACTAGGGTTACAAAGGAAGATGAAATAAATGCATGTCTAAAGGCCTCTACATTATTATGGATGGATGTAAAAAAATTTAGTTTGACTACAAATAAGCGAGTACAACTGCATCTCAACATTTTAGAATTATCAGGAGTGCCTGAGGCTGAAAGTTTGTAAAGAAGTAAATATTATGGTTAATTGTGATTTATTTTCAAAATTTAATTTTGTAAATTAAACACCATAATATTGCTAAAGTACTGTTGGTTGCCTAAACCACCAACCAAATTTATTATTGGGTTACAGGAAACTGAATTAAAACAAATAATTAAAATTACAGTTTGCTAATTTTTATTAGGATACATTAAGGTAGAGGACAATAGTGAAATAACCAATTCATTAAGTTTTTGTCATTACGGCAGGAAGCTTGTTGAAGTTTCAAGAAAGTTGTCTTTCAGACCACCAATCCCCGTTGTCTTTTGACCACCAATCCCCGGTGTCTTTAGACCGCCCGTCCGTTGTCTTTTGACCACCGGCCCCCGACCGACCGTTATCCCGATCCGAGCTTTCCTTTAAATTGTTTACGATTCTAGACAATTTTTCCAGTTACCAAACCTTCTTTTTGGTTACGATTCTAGCCGAAGGAAACTTTCCGATTCCACCAGCGACAAGCTTACGGATCTAGGCTTTAGCTGAAATTATAACATAACCTATAATAAACTACTTTCCGAGACTGCCCCTTACCTGTTCTCAAAAGATTCAATCTGCTCCCGTATTTGAAGCCAGCCACTGGCCTCCTCCGTTTTCCGTTATTGCAATTGGATCTTCTAATCTAGAAAGTTCAGTAGTCACTTCAAGTAGTTTCATTTCATTTTTTTGATTTCTTTATTTGTTTTGAAAATTCAGTAACTTACCTTAAGTAATTGCTGAGTTAAGATTAACCGCCACCGGAAAAATTCAGTTTCCTTTTTAACGTAATAAGACCACTTAAAAATACAAACTTCAAACATAATTGTCAAAGGTTATGTTTTCTCTCTTATCCCAGTGCCGTGCGAAATAAAATTTTTGTTTCAATTCAATAAAATAAGTCATTTGCTTCCGTTTATTTTCAGTTCTAAATTTATCTTTATTAATTTGCTTCCGTCCTTTTGTTGTAAATAAATTATTAAATTTGTTCATTGTAAATATATTGCTTCCATTTTTCTTTTTGTAAATATAGTTAATAAATTATTAAATTTAATATAAACATTTTTTTTTCTTTTATTTTAGTTTTAAAGTTTTTCCCTTTAAAAAACTTTTGGCGCCTGTGTGACAAATAAGTGTCAAAAGAAATCGACAAGACGTCCTCAGCCCTGGCTACCCAAGGGGCAATTTGAAACGAGGACAAAATAGCGTTACAAGTTGATGTTCCGGTCCTGTTAATGCGTAAGACTCTAATGGCACATGGTTACAAATTACACACCTGGGACGAAATATTTTAAGAACAATAATTATGACTGGAAGAGCAAAAGGAGAAAATGTTTTAATTCCCCGTTAGAAAAAACCTGTTTTTCCCATGGGTAACTGTATGATGTGGCGTACTCACGAGTATCCAGCCCACAAAATCTTCATGCCTTAACAAAAGATGGCAAAACCAAAAACGTAGTTCACAAAAATTTGGTAACATAAGATATTATATTCAAAGTTATTAAAGGTCGTGCAAAGGTATCGAGGCATCTTAAGTTAAATTAACCCAGTGTGTGACTCGAGTAACAATCAGCAAACCCTGATGTATATCGACAAGTCAATTCCTATTTTGTTATAATGGAATGTGTTAATTATGTTGAAAGTTAGAAGAATCAAGTGGGCTCGCATTGTTCAAATATTTCGTGTCCTTAAAAATTACCTCAATAAAAGGTACCAAACTTTAAATAAAGTTAAAAAATTTATCAATGAATCTTTCAATACAAATACGGAAGAATCTCCTATGTTAATTATGACAGGAAAATTGACAGAATGACCATGGGCAGTTGATCCTATTGATGTTAATTTAACGATATTATTAGAAGGGCAAAGGAAAAATTGACAAAGAATAATAAACAACACTCGAAAAATTAATAAGAGAATTAAAAAAGAAAGTTCTTTTGAGATAGGTAGTAATTAAAAGGTTGAGAGTGGGAAAGCTTTCCGAAAACCAGTGTGCGAAGTTGCAGCTACCGTGCGAAATTGCATCTACTGTGCGAAGGTATAATAATTAATAATTGTACTTTATTTTTATGTGTTGTAAATTAAAATCAATTGAAATATTGTTACTTATTCATATTAATTTATGCGCGAATGAAATACACGGGAACGCCAAAAAAATAAACACATAATAAAACCTAATCCAGTCTTGCGAAATAAACATAAATCGAAACATCAATCTAATAGATTAATAGCATTAGATTATTTGTAAGGTTCCTAGAACGCACCGACCCATATCTAAAAACTCTGTTACTGGTAGGTCATTGATATACAACGTAAACATGAGCGACCCAAGGATTGAACCTTACGGAACCAATGACCAAAATGAAAATTTTAGTTTTACTGCTATTGATCGAATTATGTGTACAAAATATTTCATCTGAAGATAGCATCTTGTCCAAGGCAAGTATAAAATGTTTAAATTGATCAGTTAAATTATTACTTTTCTAACATTGTATATTATAATATAATAATTTCCTTTGTATACTAACTCGAGAGTAAACCGTTCATATATTTTCCTCTTCTTGGTCTTCTTTCTCTCTTTCACCTAGTAGGTACTTTGAACCATTTGAAATACGTGGTCCAACGAATGTTATATGTCCTAGTCCTTGACAGAAATATGTATTAACATATTGTCATAATATTTCAGACTGGGGCCCACATTAGGTGGTTAGGAATTTCGTTTTTTGACAAAGAGGTAACAAATCGTACGTGATGAAAAACCACATTTAAATAATGACATTCACTATTGGAGTTTTCCGAAAACATAGGCGAATTCAGTTCTTCACCGCTTATAATATAATCAGTTGATTTAAAAAAATTTATAGTCCACGTATATCTTAGCCTTATATTTATACTGAACATCCGTGGTACCTGTACGATTGAAAATTAATTTATCTAAATTTTCATTAGTAATTCTACAGTCATAGGTAATACTGAAGATTACTAGTAACAGAACAAAAGATTTATGAAAAAAAACATCTTCCTTCCACGAGAGCATTGGCTTGCTTCGTTTTCTATTTTGGGATGGCATCCGATGTAATCATTTTTACCGTCATCTCTCTGTCCCTATGCTATTTAAATGCCCATACTATAATAATTTCGCTTGATTATTTTTAATTTTAATTTAGTTTTATTTAATTTTGCTAGATTAATACTAAATTCGAAAATAAAGAAATTAGAATTAAATATTGTGGCCCTCCCCTTCCGGAGATATGCGATTAGTGAGGTTTAAACGAACAGTTTAGATTACAGATTGGCAAATATAAGTCATATTTCTAATAATATCTAATATAAGTCAGAAAAACATACCCCCCCCCCGAAATGTGCAGTAGAATTGTGTCTCAGACTTCAGTCTGATTTCAGTCTTTATCTCAACCGTTCTTTCTTAATTGTACTTAATTTATAATCAAACCCAAGAACTATGCAGATTGAAATATTTATATTCCGCTTAAAGATATATTGGGTGATGCATTTCTTTAATTTTAAAGGTAATGGCAATTCCAAGCAACACGAGTTGATTTGAATTTTGCTAGATTAATACCAAATTCTAAAATAAATAATTAAAATAATGCATTTGTGGCCCTCCCCCGTCCAGAGAGTTCACTAATAGCTCCGTGACTGGTGAGGATTAAACGAACAGTTTGGAAGCTCACTGAACTGCAAATGAAAAACATACTACCCCCCTCCCTCCAAGGTTAACAATAATACACTTTGAACAATAAAGAATGTGCAGCTGAATTGTGTTTCAAAATTCAGGCTGATTTCAGTCATCTTAAAAAACCGTTCTTTCTTAATTGAGCCACGTACATTATTTTACAAATTTTGAAGAGTAATCTGAAAACTAATAATGAGTTTTTAATTCATACTGATGATGGCTAATGAGTCCATTATGTAAAATTATGGCAATGAACATGATATACTTGATATTCTTTCGGAAGGTTGAAATTCAAATTAGTGCCAGTTGGTATTTTCATCAGTAAGTGTCCACCGTATTTTCGAGTTTCGCAAAATTTATAATTTGAAAATGAAGAATATTATTTTGCTATTAACATTGCTATTATGGCTTCAGGAAATTTACTGCAATGATGAACTTTTAGCTAAGGTCTGTACTAAATATTTTTATTCCATTTATCTACTGTTATGTTTATTATGTAATGAATTGAATTTATAACTTGTTGAAAATATAATAATAAAATTATTCTTTTAAAAATATTACGTATAATTTTTAAATATATCTACCTACTTGAATTAAATTTTTAGAATCAAAATACCAATGTCATTCCTCTTCAAAATTTTCAAATTAAACTTTAAAATTATTTTTTACATCAAAAAATTTTAATATTTTGTTTTCATTTTTTCAAATGATTCAAGGTTGTGTACTAGTATTTGAAATCATGTTAAAGCATTTCGAAGACAATTTAAAATATCCGAAAGCAATTTGTCAATGTTTACAAAATGCAAAAATTCATATTTTGATTGTAGAAATAAAATTCATGTAGGTAGGTGTTGAATGAATTGGTAATATTTTTAAAAGAATAATTTCATTCTTTAATTTATTATGTAAATATTTTATTAAATTATGCATTTTATGATTAATCTCACGGAACGATATTGTTTGAAAATTTTAAAATTAATGTGACTACCTCCCCTCTATTATCTACAGATAAAATAGTTAATTAATTATAAAGGAATTCAAGGAGAGAAACCTAATATAAAATGTAATTATTGAATCTAGTGTAAATTTTGTAGATTTCAAAATATACTATGTATATCGATTTTGCTACCAATTTAGAAGATTATTAGTCAATCCTGTCTATATTGTCAGTATTTTTAATCATGCGGGATCTTAATATTTATAATCAAACCCAAACAAGAACATATTAACATTTTTTTTCAGTACATGTTTTAAGTACATCTAATGATGGTACTATGCAGTACCGAAGGCTTATGATCAATTAATATTATCACGTTCAATTAGCTATTTAATTTAAAAGCTTTAATTGTTTTAAAGTTTTCAATAGTTAAAAGTGTTGTTAAAAGTATAATAATAAAATTATTCTTCTAAAACTATTACGTACTATACTTATTAAATATTTATCAACCTATTTGAAAAAAATTTTAGAATCAAAATACCACTATCATTCAGACTTCAAACTTTTCAAATGAAACTTATAAAAATGTTTTTTCCGGAAATCGTCATTGAAACAACATTTCCCTGCTTATGCACGCGCAGGGAAATTGAACTTTACTGACTAGTCCGGTAATAATTAGTAAGGTTAATAATAACAAAATAAAATAGACAAATGTCAATGTCAAAAAATGTCGTTCAATTAGTGTTTTAAAATTTCGATTTTAAATTTCGATTTTTTACGATTTTCGGAAAAATTTAATACAAAACATGTCAGTAAAATGTCTCACTTGACTCGGAGCTCTAAAATACTCGGCACGAAGTGCCTCGTATTTCAACATTGCCCCTCGTCAGTAATATGTCATTTTCCTGACTTTTATGTAAATAACTATTACACGAATAACAATAATAATCAAAATAAATAATAATAATAAAAAAAAACTTAACACCTTAATCCTTCATGTTAATATTAAATGTACAGTTTACACGAGATTGGTGAAATGTAAGTAAACCCGTTTCGTTACCGGCAATTCCAAATATTAAAACAACCTAAAAACGTATATAAAATTTAGGTGCTATTTCAATTTTTAATATTCTAAGTTTACCTTAATCATTAAAAATTTATCATCATTTCCTTTGATTAGAAATTCGTCCGCTTGTTCTTTTGTTAGAACTCGAGATTTTTTAGGTGTGTAACCGTTATTTTGCTTTTTTAAAAACGCACGTAATTTTGAAAATTTTCCAATATCTAGGGGAAGAGGGGGTACAGTGTTACACAAAAATTTTGAAGGCTCGTAATTTATTCCCATATAAAGTTAAAAGTTTAATATTGGGCTCTAAATAATTGTTACTGTTTTACCTTCAATATGCAATTAACTTTTTGAGAATATATTAACCCATGTATTTTTAAAACGGTAATATTAGCACTGAGCTCATGTGTAACATTGTTCCCCAGCATCGGGGTACGGTGTTACAGGTTATAAAATGAATCAAAATCTACATATTTATAAGCTTTTATTTATAAATCATATGTAGTTATCTACACACATTGATTAATTAGTAATTAATAAAGTTAATTAATAAAGTAATTAATAATTAATAATAAAAATTTTAAAAAAATAATGAAATGAAAACTAATTAAAAAATTAGTCTGATTCTGAGGTGTCTTCTTGTAGTCTTTTAGTTAATTTCTGTTTTCTTTTGAAAACACTTCGTTTCACCGACTTTGCTTTACTTAAATCTTCTATAATTTTCTTCCTAATAGGAGGAGAAACAGTGTTACATGTAACACTGTGCCCCCGGCTTCCGTGTCACACTGTGCCCCACTGGTACTTTTGACAGATAAAGCTAGTTTTTACAAATACAAAATTATTTAAGGTTATGTTCTTATACTGATAAGATTACTTAAACAGGTTATATATGATGATATAATTCCAAAAGTATCAAAAAATTATTCTATAATAGCTGAGACAAATTTCAAAATGTTACAATATTTTACTTTTGAACTTGAAAATACAAAATACTCACTTTTTCAGCTGAATCACACCGGAACTCTCTGTAAGCACGTATGCACTAAAGTTATAAACATAACTAACCTTGACGGCGTTGCCAAGTTTATATTACCAATGCGATGCGGATTATAACGAAAGTAACACTGTACCCCGTGTAACACTGCACCCCCTTCTCCCCTACGTTAATTTTTAGGTTCAGTGTTGCTTTAACCATGGAATATTGTGACCAAAGTGTTGAAGATTTCATTGTACTAGACAAATACGAAAAATATACCAATAAAACGTTCTCCGAATAGGATTTAAAATTTTTTTCGTTACACCATCGCAAAAAACGGTTGTATGCGAATTCATATACCTCTCTTGCCTTGGATGGCAATAAGTCTAAAACCACATCTTTCGCTATTTCAATTATATCTGTAGGTGTATTAGAGGAATCGTCTTCAAACATTATTAAATAAACGAATTAAACTTCACTTTGATTATGTTGTAAACAAAACTATGACAACTTAATATAAAAAAACAAAAATTCCAGTCACTGGATATTCATTATACGAATATTGAAACAAAATGTTTGAAGTAATTTAAATTTTGAATTTCGCATTATTAATGATGTACGTACTATTTAAATTTTGGTTGGAGAAAAAGCAGTGTCTCATTTGGATTAAAAGTGTCTTTGTTTGACGTGCAATTATTGCATTCGCTCGGCTCCGCTAGCGCTCCGCCTCGCAAATGTAAAAATTGCTTGTCAAACAAAGTTTCACTTTTAATCCTAATAAGACAATGTACTATTTTTACATCAAAAAATTTTAATATTTTGTTTTCATTTCTTCAAATGATTTAAGGTTATGACTAGCATTTTTATATCAAGTTAAAGCATTCTGGGTAGAATTTAAAGAATCCGTAAGAAATTTGTCAATGTTTACAATATTTTATGCAAAATTTCATATTTTGATTCTAGAAATTTAATTCGTGTAGTTCAGAGTTAAATGACTTGGTAATATATTTAAAAGACTAATTTCTTTTGAAAATAGTTTATTAAATTATGCATTTTATGATTAATATCTGCAAACGATATTGTTTGAAAATTTGAGAGTTAATGTGACTACCACCCTTCCCTTAGCAACAGATCAATTATAAATGATATTCAAAGTAAGAAACCTCATTAAAATTTAATTTATTGAATCTAAGTGTAAATTTTGTAGATACAAAATTATACTATGTAATTCTATTTAGAATTACATAGACGGTCGTTACCGGACGGTACCGGACGTTACCGGACGGACGGACCGGACCGGACGGACGGTAGAGACGGTCGTTAGCTGAAGCGGTTATGTGCGTTGCTGATAATGCGGAATGCCTGGTTCGACTCCTGGCTCAGTAAAAACTTTATTCTGACCGTCTCCCCTCGGAAGGCAATAGCAAAGCACCGAGGTGTAATCTGCCTGGTACAGCCTCTCTGGAGATGAAGTGTATACAATTCCCGCGGTTCGGAAACCCGCGTTAAGCAGTAGGTCCCCTATGTGTGTGCTAATACTTCAAACGCATAACACATGCATAGGAGTGAGGTCGCCAACGTCCGGGAGACCGGATATGGCACACGAAGAAGAAGAAGAATTCTATTTAAATACCAATTTAGACGATTATTAGTCAATATATCAAAAAGGTCCTGTCTATATTGTCACTTTTTAATCATGCGGGATCTTTAGATTTATAATCAAACCCAACAACTATTCAGATTGAAATATTTATTATCCACTTAAGATATATTGGGTGATTCATTGCTTTAATTTTAAAGATAATTGGCAATTCCCAGCAACATGAGTTGATTCGAATTTTGCTAGATTAATTCCAAGTTCAAAAATATAAAATTAGAATAACCTATTTGTGGCGCTCCCCCTCCTTCCTGAGATTTCACTAATAACTCCGCAACTGGTGAGGATTAAACGCACAGTCTGGAAGCTCACTGAACTGCAAATGAAAATCACACTTCCCCCCTCTCGCCAATGTTTACAATATTGTACTTGGGACACTAAAGAATGTGCAGCCGAATTGTGTTTCAAACGTCAGTCTGATTACAAACTTGGACGAGAAATCTGAAAACTGATAATGAGTTTTTAATTCATACTGATGATGACTAATGAGTCCATTATGTAAAATTATGGCAATGAACATGATATATACTTGATATTCTTTCGGAAGGTTGAAATTCAAATTAGTGCCAGTTGGTATTTTCATCAGTAAGTGTCCACCGTAGTTTCAAGTTTCGCAAAATTTAAAATTTGAAAATGAAAAATATTATTTTGCTATTAACATTGCTATTATGGCTTCAGGAAATTTACTGCAATGATGAACTTTTAGCTAAGGTCTGTACTAAATATTTTTATTCCATTTATCTACTGTTATATTTATTATGTAATGAATTGAATTTATAACTTGTTGAAAATATAATAATAAAATTATTCTTTTAAAAATATTACGTATAATTTTTAAATATTTATCTACGTACTTCAATTAAATTTCTAGAATCAAAATACCAATGTCATTCAGACTTCAAAATTTTCAAACTAAACTTATAAATATATTTTTCATCAAAACATTTTAATATTTTGTTTTCATTTTTTTTTAAATGATTTAAGGTTATATACCAGTATATTTATATCATAAATAATAAAGCATTTTGAGGACAATTTAAAAAATCCGAAAGAAAGTCGTTAATGTTTACAAATTGCAAAAATTCATATTTTGATTCTAGAAATTTAAAATATGTAGGTAAGTGTTGAATGACTTGGTAATATTTTTAACACAATAATTTCATTGTTCTATTTATGATGAAAATATTTTATTAAATTATGCATTTTATGATTAATCTCAGCGAACGATATCGCTTGAAAATTTTAATATTAATATGACTACCTCCCCTCTACTATCTACATATCATTTTTTAATTAATTATAAATGATATTCAAGGAGAGGAACCTCATATAAAATTTTATTATTAAATCTAGTGTAAATTATGTAGATTTCAAAATATACTATGTATATTTCGATTTTACTACCAATTTAGACGATTATTAGTCAATATTGTCAAAATGGACCTGTCTATATTTTTACTATTTAATCATGCGGGATCTTTAAATTTATAATCAAACCCAAGAACTATGCAGATTGAAATATTTATATTCCGCTTAAAGATATATTGGGTGATGCATTTCTTTAATTTTAAAGGTAATGGCAATTCCAAGCAACACGAGTTGATTTGAATTTTGCTAGATTAATACCAATTTCTAAATTAAATAATTAAAATAATGTATTTGTGGCCCTCCCCCGTCCAGAGAGTTTACTAATAACTCCGTGACTGGTGAGGATTAAACGAACAGTTTGGAAGCTCACTGAACTGCAAATGAAAAACATACCCCCCCTCCCACCAAGGTTGACAATAATGCACTTTTAATTTAGAATTAAATTTTTTTTCTTTCTTTTCTTTTTTCTTTTCATAAAAAATTCTTTTAATAAAGAATGTGCAGCTAAATTGTGTTTCAAAATTCAGGCTGATTTCAGTCATCTTAAAAAAACCGTTCATTCTTAATTGAGCCACGTACATTAGTTTACAAATTTTGAAGAGTAATCTGAAAACTAATAATGAGTTTTTAATTCATACTGATGATGGCTAATGAGTACATTATGTAACATATGGCAATGAACATGATATATCCTTGATATTCTTTCGGAAGGTTGAAATTCAAATTAGTGCCAGTTGGTATTTTCATCAGTAAGCGTCCACCGTAGTTTCAAGTTTCACAAAATTTAAAATTTGAAAATGAAAAATATTATTCTGCTATTAACATTGCTATTATGGCTTCAGGAAATTTACTGCAATGATGAACTTTTAGCTAAGGTCTGTACTTAATATTTTAATTCCATTTATCTGTATCTGTTATACTTATTATGTAATGAATTGAATTTATAACTTGTTTAAAATACAATAATAAGATTATTCTTTTATAACTATTACATAGTTATTAAATACTAGCTGACCCGGCAGACGATGTCCTGCCTGGAATTAACTGACTTTGACATAAGAATGTTAACCTTAAAATAATGACATTGGCACTCAAAGAATTGTTTATCCAAATATAAATTATAAAGTTGTATTGATTTTATTTCATTTTATTCATTTAGATGATTAGGGGGAATCAGATATCAATTTTGGTGATGATCTATAAAATTCGAAAAAAAACTTTTTTTGTGCGGATGATTTTTAAATTTTTTTTCGTATTATTCATTTAGATGATTAGGGGAAATCAGATATCAATTTTGGTGATGATCGATGAAGTTAAAAAAAAACTTTTTTTGTGCGGATAATTTAAAAATTTTTTTTTCGTATTATTCATTTAGAAATTTAGATGATTAGGGGGAATCAGATATCAATTTTGGTGATGATCTATAAAATTCGAAAAAAAACTTTTTTTGTGCGGATAATTTAAAAATTTTTTTTTCGTATTATTCATTTAGAAATTTAGATGATTAGGGGGAATCAGATATCAATTTTGGTGATGATCTATAAAATTCGAAAAAAAACTTTTTTTGTGCGGATGTTTTTAAAAATTTTTTTTCGTATTATTCATTTAGATGATTAGGGGAAATCAGATATCAATTTTTGTGATGATCGATGAAGTTAAAAAAAAAACTTTTTTTGTGCGGATAATTTAAAAATTTTTTTTTCGTATTATTCATTTAGAAACTTAGATGATTAGGGGGAATCAGATATCAATAATTTTGGTGATGATCGATGAAGTTCCAAAAAAAACTTTTTTTGTGCGGATAATTTAAAAATTTTTTTTTCGTATTATTCATTTAGATGATTAGGGGGAATCAGATATATATTTTTTAAATTTCTAAGTGTCTTTAGTCCAAAATTTTGTGGTGGAGGGGGAAAAATTAATTTTTATAAAATTGTTTTGTTATCTACCTATTGATATACCAAATATGAAGAATTAATTCTAGACTTCAGTAAAAACTCGCCCGTCTTGCTAAAACGCGCACTATTTATGTTTTACCCTGTATATACAAAATGATTTTAAGGTTATGTGATTAGGTCTGTCACTTTGACACTATCGGGGGCCGCCAAGGGGGTACTCTACACCAAAGAGCAGATCTCACTGCGTTAGGAAAGGGGGCCACTTAGTTAGAACGCGCACTATTTATGTTTTACCCTGTATATGCAAAATGATTTTTAGGTTATGTAGTTAATGCCGTCACTTTGACACTATCGGGGGGCCCATGGGGGCTACTCAACACTATCAGGGCACTCTCTAGGTTATGAAATGGGGGCCCGTCTTGCTAAAACGCGCAATATTTATGTTTTACCCTGTATGTGCAAAATGATTTTAAGGTTATGTAATTAGTTCCGTCACTTTGACACTATCCGGGGGGCGCGGCGCCAAGGGGGTACACTACACCAAAGAGCAGGTCTCACTGGGTGTTAGGAAAGGGGGGGGGCACTTAGTTAGAACGCGCACTATTTATGTTTTACCCAGTATGTGCAAAATGATTTTTAGGTTATGTAGTTAATGCCGTCACTTTGACACTACCGGGGGCCCATGGGGGCTATTCAACACTATCAGGGTCACTCTCTAGGTTATGAAAAGGGGGCCCGTCTTGCTAAAACGCGCACTATTTATGTTTTGCCCTGTATATGCAAAATGATTTTTAGGTTATGTAGTTAATGCAGTCACTTTGACACTATCGGGGGACCCATGGGGGCTACTCAACACTATCAGGGTCACTCTCTAGGTTATGAAAAGGGGGCCCGTCTTGCTAAAACCAAGGGGGTACACTACACCAAAGAGCAGGTCTCACTGGGTGTTAGGAAAGGGGGGGGGGGGCACTTAGTTAGAACGCGCACTATTTATGGTTCACCCTTTACATCATTTATGTCAATGTCATTTAATTAAACTTTTAGTGTCAAAATCGCATCGTAACTTGTTACGAAAAATTTTCTCTTTTTCGCAACAACGTTGAATTTATTAAATTCAACTTTTACATCTAGCGACATATTTCGTAGCACCCTGTATAGCGAACGTATTTGACGGAGATTAAACTCGCGCATGCAACGATAAGGACTTCTTGGGTTAGCGCTCGTACGGAGCGGTCGACGTTTAGTGTTTTCAATGTGAAGTGATAACAATTTTGGTTCCAATTTTGATAAAATATTGGTAGCGATTTTGTGGGGGGTCCCTTTCCGCATCATGAATTGTTTTGGATGGTTTGCGCTCCAACCCAGTACTATGGGGATTTTTCACATTGATGTTTGCGGAATTGTGGATGTATTCCAGGTCGTTATCTTTTTGTCGGGCCACCCTGTCCATATTTTTCTGGAGGGATATTTTTTACTCAGTTCGGTAAGTTTTTATAATTTGAACTGATTGCTTCACAGGGAAATGCATTACTCGACTTGGCCAATTTTCCGCCGTACATCTGGTGTTCGATTACGTTTTAATTAACCCTTGACTGTCTTATTTTTTATGTGATATGTTTATTACAAAGGGTTTCATTGTCTTGCATATTTTTTGTACGAATGTTGGCCGAGATAGTTGATACGCCGTATTTTTCGTTGTATGCACGATGAGATATTCTATCTAATCTCACACGTTCGAAGACGTGAATTTTAATGCCAATGCTAAACTTTACTTTTTGATAATTATTTTAATTAATAATAATATTTAATTATGTATTGTTAATTGAGTTTTATTTGTGCATTTAAATTTCACTAGGAAACATCAACCGGCGGTGGTCAAATGCAAAGACTTTGAAATTTTATTTAGATATTTTTTTGTGTTCATTCTTTGATTTTATGTTCTTTTTTATGAAAGGCTACGATGTTCGACCCATACACATCAGGGTGCGGCATTTCATCGAGATTGCTTTCATTGGTTTTTCATTGGGGATTCGACATGGTTCCACTTTATCGTGGGATTTTTATATAACCATTCGAATGTGCCCTTGGTTTATGTTTGGGAGTGATTTTCGGTGGCAGTGTCGTTGCCACTGTGCTTGTGTTGGTCGGCTAACACCTTTTACATCCGACATCGTTAATATCTTTGCCTTCTGACAATTAGCATCCAATTGTCCATTTTAATTGTGTTGTGTTAGCAAAGCTGTTTCCTTGATCTCTCCGGGGTGTTTCTTTCACACGATCCACGACTCTCGCTTCCGCAATAAATGAGCTAGTTTAAAACCTAACACCAGGGCCCCACGCAAAATTAAAGTAAATGGTTTTATCCTTCTGCGTGGACTTAATCTTTTCCGAGCTGACTTCTCATTAGAGCAGTAAGGAGAGATTTTGTTACAAACTATGACAACGACGTTGACCTGAAGTGTTTAACTGCAGATGACCGTCTTATGGTGGCGAATTACTAAAATCAAAGACGACGAAAAGTTTACTCTTGAACCTCGCCAGATCTCGTGAAAGTTTCAACGCCCACAGTTACGGGATTTAGGCGTCTATGCGGAACATACATACCCACACACATACCCACACACATACATACAAGCATTTTTATATATAAGATTTATCTACCTACTTGAATTAAATTTATAGAATCAAAATACCAATATCACGACCACACAATTTATTGTTTTTTACGAAAATATTCGTGAAGCACAGTTTGTATCGCACAGGGAATAAAAATCTAAAGCATGATTGTGCTTATTTATTTTTATTTTTTTTATTTTTCCCAATATTTTTGGAGTTTTATAATAAATTAAAAATAGTCTTTTTCTCCACATTCTTTATTAAATGAACGAGACGCGTTTGATTATCTATTATTGCAATTTAAGTAATTTTTTAAATTTCTGCCTTATAGCTATAATGATTTTCTTATACTGCCTGATGATGGAATAAAAATTCCTAAACATCAATCGAGTACGCTACAGCTTTTTTTCATTCATTCATTATGGATTTTATTAAAATGTATATTGCTGTGTTTCGAAGGGCAGTCGATTAAGCAATAAACACACCTATTGTTTAAAAAAGTAAAAAGGTTAAGGGGTGACACTCTAGAAGACACAAAAATAGCATAATTTTAACAATTTTTTATGGCGCTATAGTAAATCCAATAGAAAATCTGTTTAAAGCGGTTTATTGTACATATTTTATAGAATAGTTTATAATTTTTTTTTAAATTTTTTTACAAAATGGCATCGTCACATCCCAGCAAAGGAAACCTCTCTTTACAAATAGCGTTCCGCGGCCGGCAAGATTTCTCCGCCAATTTTTGACCTAGAACAAAAAACAAAAAAGTTTTCAGTTCTATATAAGATTATCTAGAGAAGTACGTACCGAAATTAAAAAATATTGATTTTTGTAAGAATAGCGCACGATTGATTTCAAATTTCTATTTTTGATAAAAAATTACGTGAAATATTGTGTGTAACAAGAAAAGTTTACAATTTAGCGCCAAATCCGTACTTACTTCCCTAGATAATGTAATTTTAATAGAATATTTAATAAAATATCAAGCAAATCGATTAAAATCTGTAAAAGTTATGATGCCGACCAATTGAGAAATTGTGATTTTTAGATAGAGCGTTTTAAAGTTTTACATAGCATTATTGAATGAAATTTTTTATTTACCTCTAATCTGCAATACCTGCACCATACAATTGGCCTTCTAGGTTAATATGCTGCTCTTCTTCTGCCTTTCTGGCTGATTTTAACGAAATCCGAGCCTCTTTTGCAGCGTCAGACAGCGATCGTTCCGAGAACTTAATGCGGCGTGTCTAACAAACCGGGGCTGTCGGTGATGTTGTTATTACCTGTTGCAGGTACTATTGTAGTATTCCGCAGTTAGACTTTGGGAATTAGCTGCCACCAGATTATTTTTAATTAATATGAGAATAATCAAACTCATAGGTAGTTGTGACTCGGTAAATTGAAGACGTAGGGAATAAACTCGTTTGCCAAATTAAACACAGAGATAAATTTAATGGGGGTTTATTAATAATAAAAAAAAATAATAAAAAAAAGAAATACACAAAACAAAATAGTCGTGCAAAATATAATTAAATGATGCAATTAAATAACAAAAATGTATCGATTCTCTTACCTTGTAGAGAATAATCCTTAATAGTTTGAATGTCGAGGTAGCGAAACTAATAATATTAAAGAATTTAATGTTTAATGAATTTATAACTTAAGAAATTTTATATTTGAAATTGAATACTTTAATAAAACACTTAATTTAGATTCAGGAATCAAACCGGCGTGAAGTATTTAGCTCTTGAAAATTTAAGGCGCGACTGACGATTTGTCTAATTTTGGAGTCGTATTTATGAGAATTTCTTCCCTTAGGGGAAGAAATTATCACATGATGAATTGGTCTTTAGGTCAGACATCGACCCTAGGAGTCGTTTATCTGTCAACTTAATTTCCTTTTTAAGTAAGAGAATCGATTTGGTCTTAAATTTAATAATTTGTTTGTCAACGCTTCTTTGATAATATTTGTATAAAAGATAACAACAGTCTCTTCCAATTGATTTTGTCGTAATTGTAAATCTTAATTTGGTGAAAATAATGCAAATTCAGCGGTTTTTAATTTCTAATTGTTGATTTATTGATTCTAAATATATTACTTTAATATTTGCAAATATTTTTGATTACTCAGTGATCTTTTAAAGTTCATTAGGGCGAGAATCGCATGAATCCCATAAAGATAAAAAATATTTTAAGAAATTTTTGTGACAGTTCGAATCAATTAAAAGAGATTGTGGTAGGTCGTCAAAATTAATGTGTTTTGTTTAACATATACAGGGTGGTTACTACACTTGCATCGGCTTCCGCAATGAAATTAAAGCAATTGGCCCCGATTATCATACCCAATACCTTCATTATTTTTAAAAGGCTACACATACCATCATTAAATGTACATACATCTATTGTTGCTGCTATATCGATGATAACTTTGCCACTTGAAACAACTTTCGAAGCTTTCGAAATGCAAAATTGTAACCGGATGTAAGTAAATAAAGCCATAAAAATTTTTAATTTTCTCACGTATCTACATATTTATTTAGAATTTTTAAAAGTAATAAAGATGCACTTTGGTTAATTATCGTTTGCCGATAGTTGTCATGGTCTAGCATCATAAACTTGGGTAGTTTATTGCCTATACTTCCTAATGCGCTTTAAAGGCCTATATTACCGAAAATATTCGGGATATCGATATGAAATTTTAACACATAAATTTTAAGATATTAAACTATTAATTAACGAAAAAAAAAAATTTTTGCTTTTTTTAAAAATCCTAGAGTGTCATTAATGCCCCTTAAGAAACCACTATTGAAGTGTGCCTAAGTCGTACAAGTACCTTTAATAATTTTAAGAGCTGTTTGATCTAATACCTGACAAACCAAAATTAAGTCTCCTCGGAAATTAATCGATTCCTGAAAAGTGTAAAGAGACAAAATTATGACTCATTCGTGTAAATGTTCAGTTGGTTAGTAAACAAATTAAGTAATTTCAACTTTGTTAAGTTAGGTAACGCGAATAATTTAAAATCTGTGATAATAAAAGTGAAAGCTACGGAAAAATAAGGACTAACATAATTCCGAAAAGTTTTGGAAAAATGGTCAAATACGCCGGTCCATGAATTTGGAAGGGAGAACAAGGTGATAATAAAGAGGTCGCTTGGTGTCTGTAAAAGGAGAAGGACGTGTTTTGAGTTAGATTCGTTTGATGTCCATTAATAGTAAGGACGATTTTTTTTGTTTTTCATTTGAATATTAATTTGGAAATGGATTCGATGGGTAACCAGTAAAAAAAAACAAACAATTGTGGTTTGAAATATTAGAAAAATCAAGAAGCAACGAATGTTAATCAATGAAAATTTTTGGTACCGCTGTGGAATTTGTTGGTTAAAATTTGGATTATGGTTATAAGTTGTTATATGAAGAAATTCAATCATTTACGTGAGACAACAGAAGGAAGATTAATTTTTGGAAAGCAAATTATCTATGGTCATCAATTCTGTTAACAATTCAAGCTGAAGATGGACAAATTGGATCCGATATCACGTCAAGGCTAGCGAGTTCAACAAGCGACAATACCTGTTCATTTCGTCGACGGTGGACAGAAATGTGGTAAGAGATTGTGCGCGCGCTTTTTGAATTATTTGACAATAGTTTTTAAAAATTGACCTAGTGCGAATAATCGGGGGGGGGGGGGGGTAGTTAAGATATTAGTACTTTAAAATTTTGTACGCTTAATTTGTTTTTTTTTCTCTTTAGATATAATTTTGTTTCTTAATAATTCATAATTTGTGTGTTAATAAATGAATCGATTGTTTTTGAAAGGAGATTTATTTGAGTTCTTTGCAATAAAATTCGATACAGCATAAAAGGTACAGGCTGATTCAGATACTTACAATAGTCAAGTGTAAATTGAATAGGTTGCGAATAGTTGGCAAACCGATGAAGTGTTTTTATTACTTACAATCGAACCATTGTCACGCCCATAATAAGAGTCTAAACTTTAGCTAGCCGGAAGTAGAGAAAAGTGCCGCATTTTTCCCCGCAATATAAATTAATTTATTTTTATTATCTCATCACGGCAGTAATATTGTATTTTAGGCAATATTTATAATTTTCATTATTTTTTTAAGAACTGTTCTAGCACTTAATGGTAGTTCTGGGTGATATGGCTTTAATATAATTAATAATAATTTATCTAATTGTAAATGATTGATTTTTGTTTCAATCGCCCAATTTCTTAGTGACATTTCTAAAGAATTATTTGAATATGATTCAGATTCGTTATTTACAATTTACATCATTATCCCTACCACTCTCTATCGAATCGCTAAAACTACTATCCTTGTACGCTTCTTCCAACTCGTCGATATTGTGTAAGTCATCATTATTACTGCCATTGTTTATCGAAGGGAACAACTCTTCTTCCAACTCGTCGATATTGTATAAACTATCATCACTAGGATTAATTACATTAGCAAGCATAGATTCGATACAACTATTATCATCAGACACAGATTTTTGCATAATTCTATCTAATTCACGACGTACGAACATACTTTTTGCAGATCTACTTGTTTTCGACATTTTTCTTTTTCTTTTCTCTACTCTTCGATAATACGTTGGTTGTTTCAGTTTTTATTCGATCCTATATCCTCGTTTAATAATGTTGTCCTCTTATATGGTATTTGGTTTCAGTTGGTACTCTCCTAATCTTCTTAATTAAAAAATGCGTTTGAAGCTAAATGATAATCTGCTCATAATATGTCGTCAAGATTGGGCAATGGCAATAAATTTCGTTTTGGAAGCATGAACAAAAAATCATATTTTATTTATTTTTCTATCCTAAAATTAATATTAATAAATATTGTGGAGCGTAATATAACTTATGGCACAACAATACAATTATTAACAAATTTTATTTATTTCACATAGATAATGAATTTTATAAAATACAAGACTTGTTCAAAATAATAGTAAACCAATTTCTGGTGATAATAATCTTGTGCAAAAGCGGAGTACTGGATAAGTTAGGATAGAGGATTTTTTCGTACTTTCTCCGCGAATAATTATTCGCGGAGTTATTCGCGGAGAAAGTACGAAAAAATCCTCTATCCTAACTTTCTGGTGGTCTCATTGGGGGTCGTTCATAAATTACGTCACGCAATTTTCATCAGTTTTATACCCCTCTTCCCCCCCCATCATAACGCTTCGTCACAAAAATCTAGACCACCTCCAAATATTACGTTACGCACCCTTGCAACCCCCATATTTTATTATTTACCTTTTTAATAAAGCCCAAACAACGAAAAAGTTATTACCGACTAGAAAATAGTTAATACATTTAAAAGAATTTCTCGAGAATAAAGTGCAGGATAAATGTCCGATTTTGTAACATACAGAACCCCCTTAAGGGGAAGTTCGAAAAAGTAGGACATTTACCCTTCACTTTTTTGAGAAAATTTTTATACAGAAATGATATATATTTAATTTTGATTAGGATAAAACTATCCCGAAATCCCAATTTTGATTATTAAAAATATTAGCCTAATTTTAGTGGCATTTGAAAGGTTTCCTGTCAAAATTGGGATCTTGGGACAATTTTATTGTAATCAGAAGTAAAAATAAATAATTTCTACATAACCATTTTCTCAAAAAAGTGAAGGATAAATGTTCTACTTTTTCTAAGTTGGCAACCATACATAAGCGTGACGTCACGCATTTAGAAACCCCCTCCCCCCAGCGTCACAAATAATCACGCAAGTTTGAATCTCCCCCCCTCCGAGCGTAACGTAATTTATGAACCTTGGTGCATGACGCCGATGGCGTCACAAGAAACCATGCGCAAACTTTTAATGTTGGTTTTACAGCAGAACCAGTGTAAGATAGCATTCGGCGTGTCTGTATAAGTGTATGGTATAAGGTTAAAAATGTAGTAAAATATTACAATCAAAACGCTATAAATTTTGTTACGAATTAGGGTCAAACAATAAGAATAGACATCAATTAAAGCTCAAACGTTTCTCAATCGATTGCTAACAATTTCATATTTAAAAATATTTAAGGGTGGGGGGAGAAAAGCCGTTAAAATATTGAAGCTTCAAACAGCTTTTCACTACTGATTTTCCAATAACATTTATTAACTTTTCATAACATTATGAGTTTTTAATAATTAAACTTATATTATTAGTTTTTAAACAGTGAAAATATTCAGGATTCAAATATCTTCGATCTTCGATTTAAGGTGATTTTAAATCGAACGCACATCACATGCATAGAAAGAGATGGCTCACGATGCTTCTGTCAAAAAAGCATCACGATTGAGGAGCGAGATCTTCGAAACAAAGCGGCTTTTGAAAAATCATCAAAGTAAAAAATATTTTTTAGAATATTCTTGAATATTTTGTACCCTGATGATAATAACCCCTTTAAAATTTTCGCGGACTAATTATTTGCATTCTTAGTTGCACTTAAACTTATAACGTAAGAATTAATGGCGCAACATCCAATTCGGCGCAAAACCAATTCTGGACCAACCAATCAAAAAAATTATTTGATGCAATATTTCAGCAGCCTTCAATATTTTCTTCGGTAATATTGGTTGAAGTTTGGCAGTCAATATTGGTTCAATATTGCACCAAGAATCAGCCAATATTGGCGCAATATTGATTTCCTATACTGGCGCAATATTGGCAATAAATATTGAACCAATATTGGCTGAAGTTCCGCAGTTAATATTGGCAATCAATATTGGTTCAATATTGCACCAAGCATCAGCCAATATTGGCGCAATATTAGTTTCCTATATTGGAGCAATATTGGAAATAAATATTGAACCAATATTGGCTGAAGTTCGGCAGTCAATATTGGCAATCAATATTGGTTCAATATTGCACCAAGCATCAGCCAATATTGGCGCAATATTAATTTCCTATATTGGAGTAATTGTAACGGGCCAAATTGGTTCCGTAAACAAACTGTGATCACACAGGTGAATGTGTGGCACCTACCTGGATTAATATTGGATGCCGCTAGCTCAATCGCGACGGTCGTGGGGCTTGAATCCTCCAATAATAATCCGGGACGTCAAGAACAGGGAAGTCACAATCGGTAATGAAGGGCGCCACTGAATTTGTCATAAACTTACCCCAAAAGTAATTCAGAACTTACCTATATAGAAATAGGGGGGGGGGAGTCGAGAGTGAAATAAAGTATATCCAACAACGAGTAACAATATTTTAATTAAAAGACTTAATTTTGGTGAAGCTAATAAACTAATATGTGCATAATAATATAATGACAGAGATATTGACAATTTATGTAGATTAATAATAATAAACGTTGATGAGATTGTAAAATAATGAAATATAAATACGGTAAATTGTTGTCGGATTTAAATACCTTATGGCTATAATAATACACAATAATAAAATAATGATATAAAGAATAATAATACTGATGATAAAGGTGAACATAAAAAGTTCAACACACTGTATATATAAACTAAACACATAAAAGAACATAAATGTAACATAAACAAGGTTTCGGTAAGTCGAATCGAGATGAAAATTGACTTGGGTAATCCCCCACTACAGCAACACCTCGATTCCACGTTCGAGAACCAAATAAAAGGGTTAGTACTTATGATTCTAAGTAAAACTATGAACATTTGATAAACCAAATAACGTTGGAAAAATGTGACGTGAAGATAACTAGAATGTTGATTAGCAACTCCGAAGCACAAAACTACAGGAATGAGCAAAACACTTCATTCGGAGTTCAATTGTTTAAAACCGGTAGGATAATTGATGATTAATTTATATATTTAATTTGACGTAATTTAATGTTTGTAATATTTAGAATCGATAGCGGGGTTAATTAAAAAAAATCTGATGTGGCCATCGCATAACTTTCCGAACAGACGCAAATTTTTACATTATATTTTTAAATAAAATGGTTACATAATTTCAACAATAAATCGATGAAAAATTTCATATTTTGCCAAAATAGGAAGAAAAAAACTTTTGAATGCCTATATCTTGCAAACGAAGCATTTTTGGACCCATGTTATTAGAAACTTTTCATCTTATTTTCGTTAGTAGAATGCGGTTTACTATTTTATTTACAAATACAAAAAATTTTTACACATACAAAAATTTTTGAAACGCCCTGTATATTTTAGAGAAAAACTTGTAGGGCAAAAAATGTAGGAAATTCCACAGCGCTAATTTTTTGTTATTAATATTTTTACATATTTAATTTCGTTTCGAAGTTATGACGCATAATGTCATAATAGCTCCAGGTAAACCCCCCTTTCCCGTTATACGATTTAAATTATTTTCATCTGGCTTCGTCCTACGACAGGAAAAAGCTTATATGCAAAATTTGGAATGATTTGCTTGCTTCGTTTAGACGCTATCGTGTTCAAAGACGTACATACACACACACACACACACACATACATACAGACATCCTTCCAAAAATGATAAAAATGGATTCAGGGGACCTCAAAACGTGAACATCTGTCAAAAAATTGGGGGGTCAAATTTTGACTGACAATACTTTGACAATACTTTCCTTACCTAGGGGTTCGGAAAGTAATAAACTGATAAACGTACTTACGGCAAAGTCTACAATAAACACACATTGACGATGTGGCTAAATACGGTCCTGTATGCAGGAATGTTGCAAACAAAGAATGTGGCGTCATCAAAATTTCATCAACTTCCACAATTTAAGGAAGATATCGAACCTAATTTTGTAGCAAAGGACTTCAACGGATTGATTGAATTGTGTGGTGTTTAGTTGTCGTTACAACTCCAGTAAGATAAATTTGCATAAAGCTGTCGATTACATAATACCAAATTATGCATTCAATATAACCAAGTCTTGGCGAACGTAATAATTGTCACAACGGACGATTCTTTTTCATCAACACCCAGACCAACGAACAAAGGAATTACGCCAACTTCGGTAATTTTACCAGGTTTTACAACTAACACAAAAATACACAAGCGTTTTTCGTACTACGCCATTACGGGAATCTCTTTGTGGTTGTGCGCGCGCCACTTGACGCCAAACAACAAACTCTTCTCGTCAACGCTAGATGGCGGACTTTATAAATTCAAAATTTCGCGGGGAAAACGCAAATTGCAAGGGAAAGTAAAATATTATTACACAATATTGGAAATAAATATTGAACCAATATTGGCTGAAGTTTGGCAGTCAATATTGGCAATCAATATTGGTTCAATATTGTACCAAGCATCAGCCAATATTGGCGCAATATTGATTTCCTATATTGGCGCAATATTTGAAATAAATATTGAACCAATATTGGCTGAAGTTCGGCAGTCAATATTGGCAATCAATATTATTTTAATATCGCACCAAGCATCAGCCAATATTGACGCAATATTGATTTCCTATATTGGCGCAATATTGGAAATCAATATTGAACCAATATTGGCTAAAGCTTGCAATATTGCGCGAAGATTCAATATTGGCCCAATATTTCCCCAATATTGCGCCAACATTGTGTGCTACATGGGATATCACGCGGTATTCAAAAATTTAAGATAAATTGAGTATTGAGATAGCGACTATAACTTTTAATTACAATAAAAAGACACAAAATATATTAAAAGCAATTTGTAATATAGTTAACTTAATGATACTTTAAAAGGATATGGCAAATTTTAAAGTTTGTTCTTATGCGACATTAACAAAATCGGAAGTTTGATAAAAAATTTCATATTGGTGGCAAGTTTGTCAGTGCAACTCCGTCTAGTAGATTTCAAAATTGGTTTAATATAAAAGTTACAATGATATACAGTCGAGTCGCGAAATAGAGAATACCGTATATAGTGAACTACCGGCAATAGTGAACACAAAAATTTTAACATTGAGTGTATATGGGGCTCCTATATAACGAACAGCGGTAACCCCGATACAGCGAACTGCGTACTAACTCGTGCAGTTTGAATGCCATCATTTATACTTAGGGACTTCCAGATTGAGAATTTACGAATATTATACAGGGAACAAAATTCAGATCGATTCGGAATCAGAAAAGGAAGACGAGGATGAGATGGTTTCCTATACTTTTAATGATAAACTTATTTCAATATATCATGCATTGACATCTTTAAATGATGTTTTTCAGTGGAGTGAAGAAAATGCAGAAGAAAAGTTGATATATCAACTTTGCTTAATTTACATAATTTAAGGCAAAAAATATTAAGTATTAAATTAAATAAAAAACAAGTACAATCATTGAAATTTTAACAAAATTGTAAATTAAAAATGTACATAATATGTAATATTATGTAGGTGCTAATAACCTAGAAGTTGATGCACGTTAGGAACTTCAAAAAAAAATAACATCATTTTTCCTACCCGTATTGTAATTATGTTTGTAGGTAACCAACAATTTTCTTTAAAATAAAGCTTTCATTTTAAAAATTAGATTTTATTGTAAATTTTGTAGTACCGAAATAGTGAACAACCCCGAAAAAGTGAAAGGTTTTGCCATATTTAATTCACTATTTCGCGACTCGACTGTATTTTATAATTTTATTACCACATCATGTTGTGTTCAAGATATCTCGTGTAATAAGAGGATTTTGTTTATGGTAGTAGGTTAAAACCGGTTAAAACAGTGTAAATGAATCAATTGTTATAATTTAATAGTATGTAGTATGTTACACAACTCGTGGTTAAATCAGGCCATTTAATCTCGCGTGCGGATTGCGAACACGCGGAGGTGGGGTCGCTAATAACAGAGGTTGCTATGTAAACTTTGCTGACATGTACCGCCAACGCGTCTGCAATGAGATCACGCATACCTTTGAGGGAACTTATAAATAATGCCTTTGAATAATGCTAACGTAAAAAAATTATTAAAATTTGCAAAACTATGAAATTTGCAGTCGTAGCAATGGGAAACCGACAAGATAAATAATACTAACGTAAGATAACCCAGCACGTTGAGATTGATGTGACAAAAAGTAAGTGGTAATATTCATGAGGGACTAAATTAAAATTTAGTCCCCCATAATTTAGTCCCGCACCGTTTAACGTGGGACTGAAGAAGGTCATTACGAACCGCAAAAGTAGTAGTAAAAGTACGATAAACACGCAAGGATTGCATAAAAATATATAAGCTCTTATATTCTTATTAGGCTGTGAAATTTTCACATTTGTTCTTTGAAGGCTTTGCAACACCTTACAGAAATCATTTTATAATAATGGGGTTTTGGGCAACCTGGGCATTGAATACACATCAGAACCTCGTCACAGGTACACCTGGGGTTCATTAGATGTATTCAATATAAGAGAAAGTATATTACAAAACGTTCAAATTTAAATTTATGAATAATGCATAATAATTGATTTAATTAGGAAAAATATTAATTTTAATCAATTTCATTTCAGTTTCATCAAAATGGCTACAAACTTAGAGATGTTCGATTTGAAGTAATAAGTTACAGTAAAAAGTATTTTAGATTCGTTGTATGCAAAACATTTAAATACAACCGCACTACTCCGGCCGTTAATCTTACTTCAAACATGAGAATTACCGTGAAAGACAAAGTACAGGTAATGCTATTACTAGTTTGTTTCCCTATGAATATTCTTTTTAGCACTCGTAAATGGAAACTATCACTTGACATCACATAACATTTTCATGAAAACGTCATCGTCTCAAAGTTGAATTACAAGCACTCGTATTAAAATGATATATAATTATTATATTATATAATAGAAAGCAAATTATAGAAGTGAAATTTAAAACCAAATTGAGTAACTACCAAAAGGTTAAAGCTTTGGTTTCCTAGGAAGTGGTACCGTCAAATTGCGGCCTGTTGTAACGTCGGGCGAATCACTTAACGTTTCACATCGTTATAGCTACCACTATACATAATTCTGACATTAATTTACTACGTTAGATGTTGCCGCATGCATTAACGCTCTCTTAGAAATCGCTTCTATTATAATATATTAATATGTAGCGCTTCCTAGGAAACCTAAGCTCATGTGCTTTCAAGTAAGATACCCCTTTTAGTTTAATAACTCGACTTGCGTACGTTGTGCTATGACTCAAAATGTTAAATAAAGGCTCCAGATATAAAAATGAATATTAGATTAATGAAAAGCATAAAATTCTATATCGGTAGACACTTTAAAATTTTACTTTACGAGAAATTTTTATTTTTCTAAAATTTCGATTTCCCAACTAAATTGGAATCTCTCAGGATAAAATAAAGATGATAAATATTGCTAAGATTAATTATATTGATGATTGTCACATCAAAAATAAAACAAAAGATTTGATTAGCTAAAAATTGATAAAAGATCATTTTATTTGTATATCGTCATAACCTATAAAAATGTAAGATTTTGTAAGCTGAAATACTCTGTAACCAACATGTTATATAAGAATCTATTCACATCGAAAATTATGTAGTGACTTCATGTATATAAAGTGAGTGTTTCTAAAACGTAAAACGACAAAGTGGTACATAAGGGTCAAATTTGTGTGACATCAAGAAGTTGATATAAGATGGAGGAGACGAGTCAATGAACTATCCAATAAGCAAGATAAAAAGGCAATATACCAGAAAAGTTGCATGAAAAACACCTCATGGAAAATCAATTTCAATGTAAATTGTGAATCTGCAATCAAAACAATTTATTAAGAAAGTGAAAAATCCAAAATACTCAAACTTGACTTACTTTGATGGAACAGGAATACCAATTTATTGATTTTGGATCAAACTTTAGTTGACTTCGTGAATTCTACCAGAGTGCACGCATTTTATAATGTTCTCCAAAGCCAATTGTTTACAAATAATCGGAGGTTAGGATTTTTCAGTTGGACTCGAATAAAATTTATAAATAGATCCAAGGACAACCATGGCTACTTATATGATGAATCTGCAACATTAAAATTTACGAAATTAACTCAACCAATTTACTGGATCCTGAAAATATTGTCAACAAGATGTAACTTACCTCATTCAACTCCAAAACATCAACAATTGGTAGTTTAACAGCCACAAATAAAAAATTGATTCACAAACAATCAAAACAAGTTTACGTGAGGTTAGTCAAGCAGTCACTGACGTAATGCAACAGAGATGCCGATGACTCATTTAATGCGGTGCTAACTAAAGCAAGGCGCACACAATATCCTTTTTAAAAATTTAAAACTTCAACTTGTCAATGTGAAAAGGTACAGTGAACTTTATTATTTCTTTTATTTTATTATAAACTTCGCCTTAAGCGTGTAAAATACAGGATTTGGGGAAAAGGCTTCTACGGAAGTGCATTTCTCATTACCCTAAGTGAAAGGTTCTTTATTCAAATTTTATTATTTAGTTATTCAAGGTTAAGCTTTAAATAAGCACAAATTATTATTTAAAAACATTTAATACCGCTAATGTACAGCGAGAGACTTGGTTGGTTTATGACTAATCAAGCAAGTCGAGACAAAGAGAGGAAGCCTCTTTGTTTCGAAAACATTTATTTGCATCAACTGTTTAATTTGTAAAAATTTATCTAATGAAAAATTTGTGTAAGAATTTATATGTAAATATTTACGATTATTGCATTTTCGTTCAATATAAAACATTTCCTGTAAAGCTACTGAAATCTTTTTATTTCTCACTCAAAAAGAAAGCAATTAAGTATCCCGAGAGAGCCAATTTACATTCTCCAAGATCGCCTCTAATATTGACGAACCACAAGGAACCCACCCTTGCGCGTGTCATCACCGGAGCTTAGTAAAAAGGGGCAGTAGTGTTAATCATCCCTTAGCTAAAAATAAACAATAAGGTCCATTTTAACGAACCATTTACCTGAGCATATTTTGGCTAGCAAAGTAAGGGCTGGCATAAAAAGAAATTAGTTAGGGAGGACATAGCAGTTGGTATGTAACGAAATGAAGAAAGTAAGAGTTTTTTTTACATTTTTAGGTAGTCGCACAAGGTTTTAAATTCCTGAGCAACGAGTATCGACACTTTCCGGTCCGTTTTCAAGTCAGTTTAAAAAGAGCAGCTGATACAAATTTAGGAGGTTTGCGCTCAGTAAAAAACTGTGGTAACATTGCAACTTTTTCTTTTAAAAAGGTTTTAAAAATTATCTCTGGTAATTATTTTATCTGAAGCTTTTTACTTTCAGGATGTTACATATCACGCCTGCAACGTCATGATCGACGAGACTAGGCTACCTCCACTTATTCCCAGTGGTAGATACAGATATGATCTAACAATGATGTATTTAAATGAAGTAATTTCGGTTTCAAGTTGGTTTTGTGAAGTATACTATCCAATTGCATATCCCAAGAAGTAAAGCGGCGTAATAATAATTAATTGGGATTGTGGGCCTGTACTAAACAGATTGGATTGTTCTTTAAAATTGCACTTTTTTATTTTGTGTGTTTCGTTGGAAATTAATAAAGCAATGTAGTTTCATAAGCTTTTTTATTCTTGCGAAAGCAAGCAGCCCACATTGATTTTATTTTGAAAACTAGTAAATCCTTTCTCAGCTGTCATCTTTTCCACTGTAGAATTTCTTATCTCCTCTCAGCACCGAAAGATCCCGGTATAAAAATCCGGAATTCCATCAGTTCTGACAGATTCCTCCAGGGTAAAAGGTACTGTATAGTTACTTACTGATTAATTAATTTATTAATTCATATGGTATATAAAGATCATAATGGTCATGATGGTCACCAACTGCTAATGCGAGGCTCCTCGGTTAGACTCCAGGTATAGTCGTTTTTTTTTATTCTATCGAAAATGTAAATATTCTAACCTATAATCGAATAGATTCAAATAATACTACAACAGACTTCTTATTTGTGTAATTCAGTTAATTTATGGTAATGACAAAGGTTCATTGTATTTTCCAATCATGTTGTTTTCTACTTGAAAATTTGTAAATTAGTTGATAATGTTGAAATTCGACAAAGATTGTTTGATTGATTACAGTTAAATTGTTTGTAGCCTTCAAATTGTTCCCTATGACATTTGGCGCTACAGAACGGTTTTCCTTTATTCAGTACGATCTCAAAATTGCAATTCGCAATTACGCAAGTTTTGAATTAAATACCTATTTTTAGAATACCCTGTAGATAGGTTGACATTTTCAAAATTTGTTAAAATTTTGATAATGCTTGGGAAGGTCGAGGTTATCAGAAAGCAAGTGAACAGCGGAGGGCGTGCATATTTTTACGCAAGTAAAATTGTGAGTTTTCTGGAGAGATTATTTTGGTTTTAAAATCAAGCCGAAGCATCTAATTACTGTTTTTTTTCGAGATATAAATTATCGCATTAATTTATCGAATAGTCGGATTGCCGGTATAAAGTAATAGAAGCTGTTTTTGTGATTTTGGAAAAACGTGTGTGTTACAACGTTCCGATTACAAATTTTCCGTTTGGAAGCTAAAAACGGTCAGAGATTAATAATCAATTATTCGATTTGGGGAGGTTACTTACTGCGTGATTTTCAAGTAGCACGAATTGTTTGTTTTTTTTGGATGTTTTATCATCAACTTTGGTTCACCGCAATTATCGACCCAAACACCTGTAAAATAGTCAACGTTCGCATTCGATCTGATAACACCATATCAATTTTACGACCTAATCTGCAATCGACAAATATACCAGGGGTGTGCCGATAACGAGATTTTAGGGTGAGCAATAACTTTTGTACTTATCATTGTTTTTTTTCGGGGTTGGTGATACCGCCGAAATTATTCGTTTATTTCGTAGTGTATAGTGCGCTGGCGATATTGTTTTGGCTTCTGAAGAAGCGAAGTTCGACCCAACTTTATTTATTTGTAAATTAGAGAGGTAAATCCTCCATGTGAATTTGGGGTTTTTTTTATTTAATTGTTTTTGATATCAAATTATTTTTTTTGTATAAATAGATTTGATTAGTTTGTACGCGATATTTTTTGATTAATTTGTGTATGACAACCAGGTAACTACTTGTACAGTGCGAGAGCTTTGTAATAATTTTTTTTATTTTGAATTCACCTATAGCTCTATTATACGTTTACTTGTTGCTTTGGGTGTTTTATTTTGTCTTGCTTTTGCCCTTTCAGGATAACATCATTTACTTTAGCGACATAAAGGGCGTGGCGCTCATTTTATTTGAATTCAGTTCGAGGGAGCAGGTATTCATTCCTGGCTCGCCTGACCCCCCCATAAATTGCTCTTCCGTTGAGCTAGTTTAGCGTCGCTAGATAAGGCCCAGAAGCGCAGGTAAGGTCAGCGTATAATAGAAGGCCATTTTTGTCGACCGGTACTTAGGATAAGTAGGCGGGCCGCAAATCTGGCGCCCAACGTGGGACCAAAAAGCCGCACAGAGTGTACAAGTGGGTACTGCGTTGTAAACAGGCAAAATTTGATTTTGCTGGGTTGGGTTTAGAACGCACAGAGTGTAGTAAAACACAGTGGGTGGTTTTATATTGTTTATTGCAGGCATTGGTACGGACGAAAACGAATATTTTGTTGATAGAGTCAATAGCTCACGTTGTTGGCAACACGCCATTGGTTGTTGAGTCGATCTTCATTCTTGGTAAATTTTTGGCAGATATCGGTTTGTACGCGAGTCAGTTAATTGCGGAGTTAGCAATTTTTGTTCGTATAGCTACCGAATATGAACGTTGATAAGATAAACGTGGACAGATTGTCTAAGGACGAGCTGATCTACGAGATCCGAATCCGTGCGACAATTGTCTATGCGGGCCGTAGCGTTGACGAATTGAGAAAGTTATTGCGGTCAATTCTCAATAACAAACGGACATTAGACTCCTCGATACCAGAATACCCTTTCTCAATAGCGGAAGATCTGGCCGCCGTTAAAGCTACGACACAAGAGCTTGAGCAGCTCATGACAATGTATACTGGGGTAGAACGGGACAGCACCTACAAAAAGATAGAGGCCAAATTAACATATGCTCTTGGTAGGTTGATGCGTGCTAAAGCAGTCACTGAGGATGACGCAAACGGGGTAGCGCAACTTAACACGCAATTGTTAGTGCTGTCCGAGGAATTTAGGTCGAAGGGCAAACGGGTAGTTAAACAACGCGAAAGCATATTAGACCTAGGAGTCCTGAGCAGGACACTCCGCGAAGATGATACGGAAGTTTCTGATCCAGATTCTTCATCTGACTCGGAAGTCGAGGCTAGCTCGGTTAAGCGCCGACTTAAGCCATTACCAGTTCGGAACTGGGGTATCAAATTTTCTGGCAAGACAACCGACAACACGATTAACGACTTTTTAGACTCGGTCGACGAAAAGCGTATACCCTGCGGCTTGTCGAAAGCCGAGCTGTTCGATCAAGCGATCGAATTATTTGACGGGAGCGCGAAAGTATGGTTTAAATACATCCGCACGAAAGTACATTGTTGGGACGAGCTTGTCGACGCGTTGCGCGAGGAATACCTACCTCCGATGTACGACCGGAAACTTTTTGACGAGATCAAAAAGCGAACGCAAGGTAAGGGAGAGTCGATCGGGCTGTACGTCGCGTTCATGCAGACATTGTTCAGCCGCCTTAAAACCCGCATTCCGGAATCGACAAGACTCGAAATTTTACTGGAGAACATTGCTACTCGGTATCATCCTTACTTCGTGTTCTCGGAAGTAGGGTCGATAGACCAATTGGTTGAACGTTGTCGGAAAATTGACGCCAAACTGGACTTAGAGAAAAATTTCGTGCCTCCTCCGCACAAGAGCGGTTGTATCGAGCCGAGTTTGGCATATGCTGGTGCAGCACCGTCGAAACCTAACAGAGCGGGCATAAGTAGGCTGGACACCGTAGGTCCAGAATGCTGGAATTGCGGCTCATTGGGACATTTCGCGAGGGACTGCAGGACAGGAACCGGGAGTGTTCGCTGTTCGGTGTGCGGAAAACCAAATGTCACGCGAGAGAATTGTCCGGTCTGCAATGGTGCACAGGCTCGCAGGGGCGGAAATGCACGCAAGCAAACTCGTAGGCGCGCGGGAAATGGTCCGGGGCGAGTCTAGGCCGTCGAGCTAGACCCACCCCTCGATCCGCCTCGACGAACGACAATTATTTGAATCATGTACTTCATTACATACTTGAGAGCGCCAAGGACGATCAGCGTCCTTATTTAACCGTAACGATTTTTGGGCAGCGAATTAAGGGGTTGCTTGATTCCGGAGCGAGCAGCACAATTATGGGATCTTCGGGGTTATCATTCATTAATAGGCTGGGGATGAGAGTCGAAAGCGGTGATACACTTTGCAAGGTGGCAAATGGGCAAATAGTTAAGGGGATAGGTAAGTGCACGCTTCCGATGAAGGTGGCTAACCACACTAAACTTATTGAGGTCATTATTATACCCGAGGTACCGCATGCTCTCATCCTAGGTATAGATTTTTGGAAGGCTATGGGTATCGTACCTGACGTTCGCAGTGACAGTTGGGACTTCTCGCGAGAGCCCATTGAATGTCTGGCGACAAGCGACGCGATTCGGGATGCAAATGAGTTAGACGGTGGGGAAAAGGCTCAATTAGAAGCTCTTATCGAAAAGAACTACGGCCTTATGGGTGACAGATTGGGTTGCACCAACTTAGTCGAGCACGTCATTAGGACAAACGCGGAACCGATTAAACAGAGGTATTATCCAGTGTCGCCAATAGTTCAATCTCATTTGAATAAACATCTCGACGAGATGATAGAGAACGGGATTGTCCGGAAAAGCCATAGCGGATGGGCATCTCCGGTTATTTTAATTAAAAAGAAGAACGGCGAACAACGGTTCTGCGTGGACTATCGTAAGCTTAACGCTGTCACCGAAAAAGATAGTTACCCCCTCCCGTACGTCACTAACACTTTAGACCAGCTGAAAGATGCGCGTTATCTATCTTCACTTGATGTGAAGTCGGCATTCTTTCAAGTTCCTCTGGCAGAGGAATCTAAAAAGTTTACAGCTTTTGTTGTACCGAACCGAGGGTTGTGGGAGTTTAATCGTCTCCCTTTCGGGCTGTCAACGAGTCCGGCGACTTGGCAACGGTTAATGGACCGGGTGCTAGGGTACGATCTGCTACCGCACGTCTTTTGCTATCTCGATGATATAGTAATAGTGACGCAGACATTTGAACGGCATCTCGAAATTTTGGACGAGGTGTTCAAGCGGCTGCGTGAGGCCAACATCACTGTGAAAAAAGAGAAATGCCAGTACTGTCGCTCAGAGCTGAAATACCTAGGGTACGTGGTAGATAAGCACGGTCTGCGAGTGGATCCAGACAAGGTTAGGGCTATGTTGGAGTTACCGGCACCAAAGAATGTCAAAGGGGTCCGGGGTATCATTGGCACATTTAGTTGGTACCGTAGGTTTATCCCTGAATTCTCGTCCCTTATAGCTCCCATTACTGCTCTGCTTCGAAAATCTAATAACAAATTTGAATGGACGGAGAGCTGCGAGAACGCTTTCCGTATTTTAAAAGAAAAATTGGTTACTGCTCCAATTTTGAGCTGCCCAAATTACGAATTACCATTTGAGGTACAGACAGACGCTTCAGGCTGGGGTATCGCGGCGGTCCTAACTCAATCTCATCCGGAAGGTGAGAAAGTCATTTCCTACGTTAGCAGGTCACTGACTCGACAAGAGCAAAAGTACAGTACTACTGAGCGCGAATGTTTAGCTGTTCTTTTCGGACTCGAGAAGTTTAGGCAATACATTGAGGGGGTCCCCAATGTTAAGGTCATTACCGACCACTACTCCCTGGTATGGCTACAAAACCTTCGCGACGTGAACGGACGTTTAGGACGCTGGGCATTAAAAATGCAACAGTACGATGTTCAAATTGTCCATCGGAAGGGCAAAGAGCACGTGGTCCCTGACGCGTTGAGCCGTGGCGTCCCTGTGATAGACAACATAGAGGAAGCCCGAGATTTGAGTCCAGACGATCGATGGTACTCCGAAATGAAACGCAAAATAAATTCGAAGCCTCTTAAATACCCGCAATGGCGAGTAGAGGGCGAGGTTATTTTTAAATACTTACCTCCTAGATTTACTGGTTTGTCCAAGTCATGGTATTGCTGGAAAACCGTAGTTAAGAAAGCGGATCGTCAAGCGCTTCTCATAAAAGCGCACGGTGACCCCACCTCAGGTCATACGGGGGTGTATAAAACCTACGCTAGGTTAGCGGAGACGTACTTCTGGCCAAGGATGAGAGAAGACGTGGTCAGACTAGTTAGGCGTTGTAGGATTTGCCTACAATATAAATCCGAAAATAGAGCTCCGATGGGACAAATGCTATCACACTCTCCGCCCTCGCAACCTTGGGAAACTATCTCTTCGGATTTAATGGGTCCGTTACCCAAGTCCAAGAGCGGGAATAGGTTTATGCTAGTGGTCACGGATTACTTTAGCAAGTACGTATTGGTATTCCCAATGAGGAACTCCCTCGCCACTAACATAGTTAAAAAACTTGAAAATGAGGTTTTTCTTGTTTATGGGGCTCCTCGAGTGGCCATTTCCGATAATGGGCCACAATATATTAGTCGCGAATATAAAGCATTGTTAGCACGATACGAGATCGAAGCGAAGTACACGCCGTATTTTCACGCACAAAGTAATCCGACTGAACGCACTAATAGGACAATCAAGCGGATGATTTCGTCCTACGTTCAGGAAAGACATAATACGTGGGATGAAACCCTTGCGAAAGTAGCGTGTGCGATTCGTAATTCAAAAAGCGAGACTACGCATGAGACTCCATTTTTTGTCAATTTCGGAAGGTCGATGATCCTGTCTGGAAAGGATTTCGCGAGAAGAGACGTGTTCAAAGATGAAGAAGTTGTGCACGAGCATAGTCGCGACCAATCGTTAAAAGACCTGTTTGACTTCGTTAAGCGAAGATTGCAATCTGCTTCGAACAAAAACAAGAAGGTATACAACCTACGGCGCAGAACGGAACAGTTTACGGTTGGCCAGGAAGTGTACCGAACCAACCACGTACTGTCAAAGGCATCCGATAAATTTACACGTAAGCTAGCTCCGAAGTTTGTAGGTCCTTTCGTCATAAAACGGAAGACGTCACCGTGGACGTATGTTTTAGCTGATAGGGACGGAGTTGAGCGTGGTACGTGGAACAGCAAAGACCTGAAAGCGAAACCACCTGATGTAGAATAGGTCTTATAGAATTGTTAATTGCTTTTAACCGTTCGTGGTTTGCCACGGCTATTTTTTTTATTTAGGATATTGAATTTAGATACGTTTTTTTGTCTCACCTTAGTTTTTTTTGATTTTAGTTCACCCCGAGGTAGGTGACAGCGTAGCGATTTTTGAGGAAAAACCGCTTAAAGAAGGGGAGGAAGCTGTAGCCTTCAAATTGTTCCCTATGACATTTGGCGCTACAGAACGGTTTTCCTTTATTCAGTACGATCTCAAAATTGCAATTCGCAATTACGCAAGTTTTGAATTAAATACCTATTTTTAGAATACCCTGTAGATAGGTTGACATTTTCAAAATTTGTTAAAATTTTGATAATGCTTGGGAAGGTCGAGGTTATCAGAAAGCAAGTGAACAGCGGAGGGCGTGCATATTTTTACGCAAGTAAAATTGTGAGTTTTCTGGAGAGATTATTTTGGTTTTAAAATCAAGCCGAAGCATCTAATTACTGTTTTTTTTCGAGATATAAATTATCGCATTAATTTATCGAATAGTCGGATTGCCGGTATAAAGTAATAGAAGCTGTTTTTGTGATTTTGGAAAAACGTGTGTGTTACAACGTTCCGATTACAAATTTTCCGTTTGGAAGCTAAAAACGGTCAGAGATTAATAATCAATTATTCGATTTGGGGAGGTTACTTACTGCGTGATTTTCAAGTAGCACGAATTGTTTGTTTTTTTTGGATGTTTTATCATCAACTTTGGTTCACCGCAATTATCGACCCAAACACCTGTAAAATAGTCAACGTTCGCATTCGATCTGATAACACCATATCAATTTTACGACCTAATCTGCAATCGACAAATATACCAGGGGTGTGCCGATAACGAGATTTTAGGGTGAGCAATAACTTTTGTACTTATCATTGTTTTTTTTCGGGGTTGGTGATACCGCCGAAATTATTCGTTTATTTCGTAGTGTATAGTGCGCTGGCGATATTGTTTTGGCTTCTGAAGAAGCGAAGTTCGACCCAACTTTATTTATTTGTAAATTAGAGAGGTAAATCCTCCATGTGAATTTGGGGTTTTTTTTATTTAATTGTTTTTGATATCAAATTATTTTTTTTGTATAAATAGATTTGATTAGTTTGTACGCGATATTTTTTGATTAATTTGTGTATGACAACCAGGTAACTACTTGTACAGTGCGAGAGCTTTGTAATAATTTTTTTTATTTTGAATTCACCTATAGCTCTATTATACGTTTACTTGTTGCTTTGGGTGTTTTATTTTGTCTTGCTTTTGCCCTTTCAGGATAACATCATTTACTTTAGCGACATAAAGGGCGTGGCGCTCATTTTATTTGAATTCAGTTCGAGGGAGCAGGTATTCATTCCTGGCTCGCCTGACCCCCCCATAAATTGCTCTTCCGTTGAGCTAGTTTAGCGTCGCTAGATAAGGCCCAGAAGCGCAGGTAAGGTCAGCGTATAATAGAAGGCCATTTTTGTCGACCGGTACTTAGGATAAGTAGGCGGGCCGCATGTTTTAAATAGTGATTTTTGTCGTAATCTAAAACGGGATGCGTGAATAAGCGTGATAAAATGGAGTTATGAATTTTACTTACAATATGGGTTGAACAACAAGCATGATGTACAAGAAGAATATATTCAAGATAGAATTAAAATCGTTACTTCCAGTACGAAGATATACCTATTGCTATGCGTCTCTTCTCTAATGTACGGGACACATGTAAATTTAAATGAATGTTGAATACAAAAATTCTTTATATTTTTGAATTATTTCGGCTAGCTCAATTTTAAATGGTTTTACTTTTA
The DNA here is from genome assembly GCA_932274525.1 of Podabrus alpinus. Lineage (NCBI taxonomy): Eukaryota > Metazoa > Arthropoda > Insecta > Coleoptera > Cantharidae > Podabrus > Podabrus alpinus. Next base: position 76,945,619 of record OW026456.1, read on the forward strand.
TTTAGCATGAAATCTCTCAGTCACAGTAGCAGATTCCTCGAGGGTTGATTCTTTGCTTATACTGAAAAATAAATCTAGTGGAGGAAAACTCATTCCTCAATGATGCGCCAAAGTATGTGAAAATATAAGTGATTTATTTTATTAAACATGAACACAAATATTTAAATGAATCCCAAACTTATACTAACATTATTGTATTTAAACATCTAACAAATAATTCTCCTAAAAATTTATGAAAAATAAATAAAGTTTTATCGCCGCGTTTCAATTTCGAACCGTTCACTGGTACCGCGTAAATGTTAAATAAAGTTTAATCTCGCTTACCGAACACAGATGGCCGTATAACTTCTTTCATAAACTCCTTCGCACATCAAGACTGCAGCGACTGCATTTATCTTGAAATTTCTTGTGATCATCACGTGTAAATTTCCATTTAGTGCTTCGATTTTTATCGATTGAAATCTTTCTTCCAATAATTTCCATTCGCTTGAACACTTTATTGTAAGGTAAGTACCTGATTTTTGTTTATTGATCAATTTTATTCTCGCATAATTTTACATCAATTAATATGATCTCTTTCTTTCAGATCGCCACACTTTGAGTTGGATTAATCTAAAAAAATATCACTTGATCACAAGAGCACACAAAACCTCCGTTATTTTAACGCACTTGCGTTTCAACCCCGTTTTTATTAATCAATCTTATTTATTTTTTTTCTTCCCGTTTCCAAGGTTTTGTTACGATTTTCAAATTTCGTCACTCTTTGATAAATCCTTTTTAATGTGAGTATCCCGCATCTTTGATAGTTTTATCATTTTATAAATGTCATTTAATTATTTTATTTTTGATTTTTAGCGTTTCCATCTCAACACATCGTCTGGTACAGTTACACGTAAACGCCTGTCTCGGATGACGAATCGCTGCATCTGTTTTTATCGTTCATCACTAATTACGTAAACTCATTGTTTATTACCTCACTTACTTAAAATTAACCTATTCTTTATAATTCTAAAATTATTCTACATTAAACAAATTTTTCTTTGAATATTAAAAACATCATTTGTAGTTAATAATTTTTGTTCATATCATTGTTGAACGAGTTTTCCCTCTCACTTATTTTGCGAATAAACTGACTTTATCAGAGCTTTCAACTTGTCTGTTGGAATCTTTGTTTGTTATTGAGAAACCTCATGCAATTTGTAATCTTTAAGAGTGCTTATTTAATTCAAAATTATTGGTATTTTGAATCACAACACTATAAATAGGGCAGTTCTGAACCTGATAAGGGAGTACGTTTTGAGACATCAACAAGCGTATGTCACTCCGACATTTGTGCTATTAGCACGATTTTCCGAAGTTTTGGATTGAAAAACTTTTGTTTTGAAACCAACAAGTATTATTATTGATGGAAGTCAACAAAAGGTAATATGGTCCAAAATTACGTAAATATTCCTAATTAGAGGTGCTGACCATGACAATTTGAATGGTTTTGGAATGTCTAATTACATTGGATGTATGGAATTAATCAGTGGCAGCATCATGATGTCAAGTCTAACGGTAGCTACAACTCACTAGTAATCAAATATCAACAATGGCGTCTCATCAAGAATTTATAAAAGGTACTTTTTTTATTTGATGTTCACACGAAACGATAAAATCGTAATTTACCCGCGTCGCGCGGTTTTATAAACATTATTAGTTTTAAGATAGATATATAGTGTTAGGAAATAAAATTATAAGTTTATTTTGATTAAGATTTAATTTCCATGTTTTTAATTTTGTTTTGAATTTTTTGAAACAAGAACAATATTCGATTACTGGTTTACTTTGATGTATCAATAAAATTCTCTTGTTACAACATTTAAACAGTACTTTATTTCCACAAATTGTCAAATAAGCATTCATCGTTCTAGAATTTCTGAGAATTTAATGTTAATACGAAACTAGTCAACAAATAGTTTGAGTTAGATACAGTTTGTTTGCAAATTAACAGTCAACTTTTGGGTATCCTGCGTCCAATTGAACTTGCATCCTGAGAAGTTTCATTCGCTGAGTTTAGTCGAGGTAAATTTAATTAGTAGCTGAGTGAGTTCTATTAAAAATCACAGCAATATATCAAAAGAAAGATTTCTTAATAAAAGAAATAGTAAGTATATGAAGATAAAAAAAAGTTTACAAAAAATGAAATCGCCATATTAACTGATGAGAGATATTCAAACAATACAGCCAGATTACTGCATTGGATATCAAAGAGTGCAGTTCCTAGAAGTCAATAATTTATTCTGTGACAGCGGGTTTGTAATGACCCCTGTAATCGTAGGTCTCGGATATTGTCGAGTTCCATTTATGCAGCATTTATGCAGGTTTATTTTTGCCCACCGTCTGCGAGGATGGTCAAAACCTGGAGGTCAATTGTACGGATCTAATATGCGATCCTTATAGGTTATAATAATGTTAGCTGCTTCTTCTCAGGAATTGTTCTACTATTGAGTACTTGGAAATATCACCAATACAATTTCTAAAACGTTTAATTGCATTCCAAAGCACATTTATATAAATAATCCGATTTTACCCTTCATTTCAAATATCGAAATGGGATTGTTCGAGTGTGGTACAATTCCATTTTCTTATATTCTTTTAAAATAGTTGCTTTTCTTCTGATTTTAAGAGGAGCAATATGAAGGAGCAAGATGTAGAAGCCAATATATTGGTATTGATTTTATTCCCCCATGAAATTTATCGCATTGTACAATTTAGAATAGAATCAACATATTAGTATATCGAATGTAAGAGCTTGGTGCCCATGTCAATCATAGTAAGTAACTAGTAAGTAAGTAGCATAGTAAGTAAGCAAGTAACCGAGCATAGTAATTTAAAAAGAAACTTTCTTAATTTTACCGTATAAGAAATTAATACATTTGACTTTCCACTCCCGTTAATAGAAAACCGTTCATTCTACACAACTTTTTTTAAAGCAAGTTTTCTGTTGTAATATGACTAACTTAATGTTTTGGTTTAACCTACAATTGAACGAATGTGCATGAAATGAAATGGATTCCCTTTTTACTAAGCTGAACAGAAAAAGGTGACCAAGGAGAGAGTACCACACCCAATCGAGCTCCTTATATTATGACATAGGACTCAACCCACTCGAATGAATGTTTGAACGATGTATTGATTGGTTTTCTTCCACTGAACTATACGATCTGATTGAGTGGCTTTCTTCTCTAACATTATTTTTAATTTAAATAATTAACCTTTTTTGTATTGCTTTTGGTATACTGCAATATTTTTCAATTCTCAAGGTTGTTGTATTTTTGGGTACTTGAATACCGAAAGAAACACACTCATGTTTTAGAATTTTATTCCCTATACCACACAAACTTTGCTTCACAAATACTTTACCATTAAAAAAACAATTGTGCAGTAAATTCTTGTATATTTTTAGGTGCAACATATATATAAAAATACCCCAAATAAACAATATCAAAGATTCCAGTCCCTTCCTAATTACAATGCCAATCGCTTTCCAACCAAATTAGTTTTTTGGGTACACAAATGGAATGTATATTTCACCAAAAATATACTGCATGGATATTGGTTCATCTTCAAGCAGAAATGTAACTTCAACTTTGTATTTCCCATTGGGAATAAGTGGAGGAAAATGAGTGGCATCGACAACAAAGTTGCAAAAGCGATATGTTATATTCTGCAATCATAATCCTTAGGAAACTTATTCAAATCTCGAAATCATTTAAAAACCTTATAAAAGTAGAAACTTTTAATATTGCCACATGATTTCACACTACTGCCCAGTCCAATTACATTTGTATCAACAATTTTTTTGAAATTGGCTTGAAAACGCAATGGAAAGTGTCGATATTGATTGCTCAGAAACTTATAGGCTTGTATGAGTACCTAAAAATAGATAATGTTAAATTAAAATTTGAATATCCGACGCAGTTTCCATGACTTTCGCCCGTAGATGGAAAAACCAAAAGTTATTCTTCGCCAAAAAATCAGATTCTATCAATGATTTCAAACTATTAAAATACTCTGTCACCAACACTGGACAATCCTGCGAGCTGTTACTGATGGATGGCTGTTATCTTCAGAAAGTGAGCCCTTCGATTCTGTGTACTTAATCTTAAATTGTGTTGTGTCTTATTTTTTTAGTAACAATTCGTTTTTTATATTAGATACTTAATGCAATTGATGTAAATCACAGTTAAAGTACGTAAAAAGTTAAATTTTACCTCAATTTTATCGAATACGTCCAATTTTATGTTAAATGTGACGTTGTGAGCAGTTGTCGTACGATTATGCTTAAAGGCTTTAATTTCATAGAAGTTGAAGTAACTTTTGTTATACCATATTAATTCAACTCGTTCGTCTTTAATTTTGAACGCATTTTGATGAAACTAAAAATCAGTAATTTAGAGTAGTAATTGCGTCAATGCAATAATTACTTGAATACAGAATAAGACGAGGTCGTTTCGCCTTTCTTGGGGGTTATCAAGCAACCGTAATTTAAAAAAAAACCAAGGAATAATTCTAGAGTCGCGAAGAAAAATATTAGCTAATAATTTAATTTTTCAATATTTCAATTAAATAATTACAAATACAAATGTATCTTGTATTTTGTATTTCAAATATGAATCTTACATGTATTTTGTATTTTCATTGCATTTTTATATTTTGTACTCTGGATTTCAAATACATAAATACAAAATACATTGAAAATTTTTAGTTGAAATACTAATTGCGAAATACAAAATAGATATTCGAAAGCTAAACTGTAAATAAATTTAAATGAAATCATAAATAAATAGGTACTTCCTTAATTAATTTGTCTGATTTTTATACAAACATTAAGTAGATTTTTCAAATACTGAAATGAAATTGATTTTTTAAATTTTGATATCAAATACGAGTACATATTTTGATATAATTTGCTCACCCTTGAATGCAATGCGAACTTATACAAAAGATGCAAATTAACACCATTAATTGAACCGAAAACTACTGATTTTATTATGTATAGATTATAACAAATTTGCCTTGAATAATATTTTTTACTAATTTAAAGATTTTTGAGCACAAAAGGATTTCAAATTATTAAAACAGTTTCTAAAAAACTCTTTGGCGTACACAAAATTTAAAAATATTTAACTTCCTAGATGAGCAAAAGTTATAATATTAAAGTACTACAGAAAGTTAACTAAACTATTACATGATATGGTCTAATAAGCTATTAGCAAAAAGTTGATAATATAATAATGCACAATGTTATTGAACTTATTTTAAAATAGAAAATTACCTTAGATAAAAGTTCTTCATTGCATTGTACATTTTGGACAAATAATTGTAATGCCAGCAGAAAAATTATATTTTTCATTATGAATTTAATATGTAAACAATTTTCTACTGGGGTTTGAAATCGACTGATGACAATTTTTGTCATACGATGGTAATTATGATTACAATAAATTACGTTATTATCAGATCGTCTTTTTGAGCACTTATCTGTTAACTACAATAAGCAGGAAATATAGATAAAAACTATTACGTCCTGCAAATCACTAATATGAACATTTATGAGCCAATATCGTGCCATGGCAAATTTGGGTGATCATCATTTGTACAATTTTTTGCAATTCAAGGATTTAAATTGCTAATATTTTAGTTCCTCTTTAAAGATCAACTGCTACATCCCCAAAATTTTCAATAGTGAAAATACGCCAACCTCACTGTTAAATAATTGAAGGGCCTAGTGGAAAAAGTAGTTAAGTCACTTTTTTTCAATTTTGTGATTTTTATACTAATTTGTAGAAAATAAATGCCGCAATGCGAAAATGTGCTCAACTAAAAATTGAGAAAACAGTGACTTAACTACTTTTTCCACTAGGCCCTTCAATTATAAATGTGAATGCACTTAAATACATCAATCAAGCCAAAAATATACTAAACTAGCTGACCCGGCAGACGTTGTCCTGCCCAAATTTCAATATTTGTCTACATGTATTTTTTAGATCCAATCCGCATAATGACCTTGCGACTTATTTGGTCATCGCAAATACCAAACGTATTAAAAAAGGATTAAATAAATAAATTAATAAAAAATACAAATCAAGGTTTAATAAAAAAAAGTTTAACAAAACTGTTAAGTATTCACAAAAACCACAATAATTTCTAATTTTACTTAATTTTATTTTTGCCAATTACTCTTGTTCTTTGTGTTCTTCCTTTTCCTCCTCCCCTTCGTCTTCTAATAAGGAATTTTCGAAAGCACGCAGCGATATTGCCAATTCCTGTTCTTCTTACATACATACATACATACATTGAATTTTATATACCTATATAGATATCGTTCGTTAATACGTTGATCCGTTGAAACGTTGATCCGCACTAACGTTGGTCAAGCTAATACAGCGCTTGACCAAAGTTCGCGGCAAGATTCTAAAGTAGCCTATGTTTTTCCTAGCATTGTAAATAGCTTCTACACCAAATTTGGTAGAGATTGGTCAAACGGTGTAGAATTGTATAGAAAACATACATACATACATACATACATTGAATTTTATATTTATAGATATCGTTCGTTAATACGTTAATCCGTTGAAACGTTGATCCGCACTAACGTTGGTCAAGCTAATACAGCGCTTGACCAAAGTTCGCGGCAAGATTCTAAAGTAGCCTATGTTTTTCGTAGCATTGTAAATAGCTTCTACACCAAATTTAGTAGAGATTGGTCAAACGGTGTAGAATTGTATAGAAAACATACATACATAAATACATTGAATTTTATATATATAGATATTCACCAAACCCATCAAAACTTAAAACAATATTGTTTGATTTATCCGCAATAACTTCAAGATATTAATTTTATTCCTTAACTATTTAAAATTTTCAAATACTCAATAATACATGAAAATTTGTCTTTATTGATTATTATAATTTGTTGAAAATAAAATAAAATTATTATAAATATTTACTTCTTTAAATCCCAGTTATTGACATGAAGCGAATTTTGCTAAGCAGTGGACTTTAGAAATTGTTAGTTTCCTAATCACACTATTAAATCGTTTAAATTTGCTACAACACATTTACAAAATTCATTTATGTTGGATTTACGTTTTGAACCGAACGTAATCATTTTAAACTAAGTAAAAAATTGTGGTGACATATTAACTTTTTATTTTGAAAAGATATTGCGAATGATTCGACCTGCACTCCCGGTGATTATAGAAAAGCGACGCTTCGGCAAGCTCAACAGTAGAGCAATGTATTGCTCTACTCTAATTGGGGGTATTGCTCTAATTGGGGGGTTAGGCGAGCCGGGGATGAATACCATCTCCCTAGAACTGAATTCTAAAACTAAAGGCGCCACACCCTTTATGTCGCTAAAAATAGATATTCTCCTGAAAGGGCAAATGCTAGTGAAAAATAAAACACCGGAGTACAAATAAACATATAATTATCAGTGCCGAATTCAGTATAAAAATAAATGATCGCACATTACAAAAATTAGGATGGTAGTAGACGGCGCACCAATACACAACGAAAACGATGGTTGTGGCGGTATCACAAACCCCACACGAAAATTTAATATAACAAAAAAACTCTCACCCTTAACCAAACTCGTCTCGGGACGGCACTGGAACTTGACCTGGTTGTAAACCAACTTATGGTGTTGATAGAATTGATATCGAAGTTGAATCAAACCATACAGGAGGCAAACAGTAGCGGTTAATCCATTTGATGTTAAACATCCAAAAATAACAAAAGGTGTTCGAAAATAGCGGTAAGCGGTTGATCGAAATAAACGTGATTATAAACGGTGATCCTTTTTAGCTTCCTTGAGGAAAAATATTAACAGGTGGTACCGAAACTTCGCGTAATTCCACGAGGTTAAAATACTTTTGGTCTTCTACGTTAATCCCGGACGCTGCCGAATAAGTAAATTACAACAGTAACTAATTACTTATCAAATCGTAGAAAGACCCAGATATCGGCTTATAATATTATCTACTTTTTCCGAAAAACTACCACGAACTATTCGTAAAACACACTTATGTTCGATTATCGTACCTATCTCAGACTTCTCTGATTGTCCGTACGACCTTGCTAATTTATCAATTGGGAATTTTCAAAAATGGAAAAGTTGAGTACAGGGTACTACGAAAGTGTAAGAAGATAATTGAATAAATTAAACAAACTAATATTGAACTTATTTAGGTCGTCTGAAGATGTTATAATCCTTTGTAGCATTACGAAGCGTTAAAAATTGAAATAAATGCTACAGTTGGACTGGAAAAACCATTTCAATATACCAGACGATCCATGTTGACCCAATTTTATGTTTATTTTAAAAAAAGTCAGCAGGGTTGTATGTAAATTTTATTTATAGTAGTGTCCGAAAAATTAGGCATAACGAATTGGTTTCTGGATTTAAATCATTTAACAAAACACATTTGTTAACTTGGTGTACTTTTTACTTAGTTAATTATTGTTTGGTCATCCTTAAAAGAGATAATTATGGCTTTCATGTAGCTAACAAGCTAACAAGACGAAGATGGAGAGATCGAGGAATATCGAAGTCCATTAAAATGAGATTTGTCCGATCATTAACCTTCCCGATAATGTTATACGCTTCAAAAAACACGACCATAAAGGCGCCACATCGGCGACGGCGACGTATAGAAGCTTTTGAGATATTTTGCTGGTCAAGAGTTCGGTCTCCTTCCCAGTATTTGGACCTGGTAAAGAAGCTAATGGGGTCATCGGTAAACAGATGTACGCACAACGTCCATGGACAGAGAGCTATAGAGAGATACGGTAATGAACAGGCCCATAATGAATGCTGCCATGATGCCCGGACACTGGCGTACCGAACAAGAAAAATAATACCTACATAATTATGTAAGGTTATTCGGATTGTTAGATTAATAAATTTCCAGATCTATTTTATTCGGAATATTGCAACTTGGCTTCAATATCCATTTTCAAACACGGATCAATAAACCCCTTTTTCTTTTACCGTAAAGTCTCCTATTCGAGCCCAGATTTACCACGCTCTAATTCAATCAATATTTTCTTAGATTAGCTCCGTCCTATTTGTGTAATTCTTGTTGTTTTAAATTACACAGTTAGCCTTCAGTAGCTTGTTTTGCTAAAAATTTCTTTCTGAAACTCATAACATTTTTCATCAATTGTAACAAGCTAAATTGCCGAGAAGGTGTGGGTTGATCTAAACGAGCAAAGAGGCGCGTGACGCACGGTAGCAATTTAGTCGGCTCTACTACACAGCTGGACTGTCCACAACCGGAGTACCTGCTTTTGTTAATATGGGGGGGGGGAGAAAATATACACGAGGGTTGTGTGAATTCACACAGAAATAGGCGCCACTTGAATCAGGAACAATCCTATTCGAAGGGGGAACAATACCACCCTTCAAAGTTGTTTCAAGTCAACTTGTTGGTACGTCGCGATGCTCCTTACAATGGCAAAACCTTCTTCGACGGTCTTACCTTGACAAATGAAGGGATACACGTTGAAAACAGTACCTAAACAGAACATAAATGCACAAAATAAAACAAAATGTAAAGATTAATAATATATAATGGTAAAACGTTATTTACACTCGCCTTGGTGGTTTGAACCAGCGGAACATCAAATTTACAAAAACCACTGGGTAAATTCCACACAACTTGACATGAAAACATGAACAGAAGGTCCATGAAATATACACACAAAAAGAATATAAACTGGTGATCTTATTTGCTAGATCAATAATACACTTATTGGAACATATGATTCCAATACAAACGTATCTACTAGATAAACGATAACTTTGTCGAATATTTGAATACAATAAAGACAAATAATTTGTTGCTTACACACCAACACACACCTATTCAATCGGCGATCAATTCGTCGACTACGTAATTTATTTATTTATTTATTTAAACCTTTCAACGGACGAATCCAATTACAGAAAGTAATTACAATATACCATGTGGTACCAAAATAAATATGTAAGTTTACATAACTTAATTTCACAAATTCAAAAATGAGGTTGATATTCGTAGTCCACGCACTCCAGCGGCTACATGAGAGTGAAAGTCAAAAATGACATTGTATATAGTTTTTAAACTGTCCGCATGAATATCACACAAGTGCGAGATCTTATTGAAATTATCACACATACAATTTATCGGACTCCGAGCAGCCACATTAGAGCGACGACCACCAATGTAAAATAATTGAAACAACAGTAATGGAATAAATTGATGATTCCAAAACAAAACACATCTATTCAATATAAGATAGAATTGTCGAGTGTTTGAATAAAATAGCGGCAATGGAATTGAGGATTCCAATACTAAACACATCTAGTTATCGGTATGTATCCTTAAATGTTAATACTTATTTAATAGAAAAAGAAATCATGGGAGATTCGAATCTATGGGGTTCGAAATTGATGGTTTCAAAAATATGCCCTGACGACAATTAATACTTGACGACAAAAATACTACAACATATAAATAAGCTCTTACTTGGCAATAATACATCCACAATACTCCGTCGGAGGTTAGACTGCCAAAGCCAGCTGTGCCAATTGTAAGTTGCATAAAGTTAAGATGAGTCCTTCTTGAAGAAGAGAAAAGCGTAACACTTGGTTTGCTACACTAGTTTGGGGCGCCAATTTCTGATGTAAATTCCCTCCTATTGAAGGTATAACTGGGAGAACAATAATTCGCCTAAGACGGGACCTAATTTGACTTCCAAAAGCCGGTACTTAACTTGTTGAATTGAAACGTGAATACAAAATTCAGTTAATATTATTTTGGTGCGCGAACGACACCTGTCTCGAAATTGATCATTGACTTTAAAACTTGATTTAAACATGATTACTGGTAGCTTCGTAATACTGATTGAGAATTCGAGAGTCGTTAAAATATGAACTTCAACAGTAAATAACGATAATTTGCTGGTTAATTTTACATCCGTATTCGCGAAGAAAAACCATACAATATGATACGAATCGATTAGTTAACTTGGTGGAGCTAGAGCGACTGATGCAATTATGCGTTCCGAAAATGCATCTTAAGACCTCCATCAAGTTAGCCCCCCTTTAATCGAATTTTTAACTTTTTCTTATGCCAAACGTTTGGTAATCGTTAGGTAAGGTTTGGTAGTCCGATTAAAAGTTTTGGTAGTTCTTTGTTTTTTCGTAAGGGGTCATCCATTAATTACGTAGGGGTTTTGGGGGGGGGTATTGGATATCTTACGGACCCTTACGTAGGGGGGGAGGGGTCCGACGTATTCCTTACGTAAGTTTCTTAAAATATTTTTTTAAATTAAATTTAAAAATCAAATATAAATTTTTCTTTTTATGGTGGTAATTATATCCAGGCATAATGTAAATACCATATTATATTGAAATATATAGTACTTAAAAATTAAAAATCATTAAACATAGTGGCATAATAGTGTGAATTTTAGAAAATGGCATCAAACTTTGGCGATCTTTACGAACGGTTTTTCATCTATGTAAATAAAAATGTAATTTAAATTTTTGTATTTATCATTATCTATATAATATATTATTATAAGGCGGTCATAGCTTGGTAGTTAAGTGCGTCTACTGCTAATGCGAAACGCTCGGATCGAATCCGGGCAGGGTAAGAACTTTATTCTGACCGTCTCTCCTCGGCAGGCAATGGCAAACCACCGAGGTAATATGCCAAGAAAATCCATCTCGAAATGAAGTGTATACACTTCTCGTGGTTCGGAGCCCACGTTAAACAAGTAGGTCCTCTATGTATGTGAAACAATTTGAACGCACATCATATGCCTAGAAAGAGATAGAACGAGATGGATCACCAAACCCTCATTAGGGTAAAAGGACTGAGAAGGAAGGATATTATTATTCATAGTTTATAAATACAAATAGGGGGGGCGAGGGGGTCAAAATTAATTTTCTTTTAAATAATTCTTACGTAAGATGTGGGGGGGTTGCCACAATCTTACGTACCCTTACGTGGCGGGGGGAGGGGGTCCAAAATTACAAAAATCATCCTTACGTAATTAATGGACGGCCCTTAAATAACTAATCAAATTATTTTGTCAAGTTAGCCCCCCTTCAATCGATTTTTGATCGATTTGATCGATTATAATGTGTAGAGGTTTGGTAGTCTTATAAAAAGTTTTGGTAGTCCCGAATTTTGTCGTAAATAATTAATTAAGTTGGAATTTTACTTATGCGCATGCGCTAAATTTCACGTGCATAGAACAATAATAATTTATTGCCATTTGGCCTAATTCAAACCATTTGTAACTTTTTTTTAATGCCAAACGATTGGTAATCGATACGTAAGGTTTGGTAGTCCGATTAAAAGTTTTGGTATTTTTTCGTTTTTGCCTAATTAACTAATCAAATTTTTTGTCAAGTTAGCCCCTCTTCAAACGATTTTCAACTTTTTTTTAGCTCATTTAATCGATTATAATGTGTAGAGGTTTGGTCATATATCATAATATAAAGTCATATAAAGAGTTTTGGTAGTGCCAAATTTAGTCGTAATTAATTAATTTAATTTAAGGTTTAAAATCAAATGTATATTTAAAATCCACATTTAGGGGAATCCCACATTTAAAATATACGTACAGATGATGTTGTAAATCACCTGATAATTTAATGCGAGCTTAGGATTGGTTGAGTTAATGAGAAACCATGTAATTTATTAATAACAATACTGATGTGATTCTTTATCAAGCTTTCAAACAACAGACAAACAAGTCGCGAGACGCCACTGGATACAGTAATAGCTTATTTTATTCAAATTGGAGTGCAGCGCAAGCAGTTGTTCACTTTTCATGTTTGATGACTCAAAAAAAATATATCGGAAATAAGATGAATCATTTATACAACAAACATGAAAAATGTAACTATGCATTATACAAGAAGTTTGCGCTGCATTCTAATAAGATGATTTAATAAGATTATAAGAAATACAATCTGCGCTATACATTGTATGTATTTACTATATCGCATAAGAAAAACTTCAAAATTAATTAATTATTTGACCAAATTAGTGATTAGGAAAACTTTTTATAGGGCTACCATACTTCTACATATTATAATCTATCAAATGAGCTAAACAAAAGTTGTAAAATCGATTGAAGGGGGCTAACTTGACAAAAAAATTTGATTAGTTAACTAATTACGAAAAAACAAAGAACTACCAAAACTTTTAATCGAACTAATAAACCTTTCATGATGATGACCTATCGCTTGGCATTAAAAAAGGTTAAAAAATGGTTTAAATTAGGCCAAATTGGCAATAAACAATTATTGTTGTATACACGTGAAGTTTAGCGCGTGCGTATAAGTAAACTTCCAACTTAATAAATTATTTACAAACTACCAAAACTTTTTATTGGGGTACCAAACCTCTGCGTATTATAATTGATCAAATGAGCTAAAAAAAAGTTAAAAAAGCGATTGAACACTGAAAAAAATGCTGTGTATGATATTAATGAAACTGCATTCATTGATGAAAGTTATTAAATTTATAGAGTTTGTTATAATCACAATGAAACGCACTATTTAAATCTATGATCCCCTTTTCAATTCAATGAAATGCATTTCATTAAAAATATTTCATAGTATTTAAAAATAGTTTCATAGAGATTATGAACAGCATTCCAGTAAAAAAATTTTTGTATTTATGAATTTTTTTTATCAATATAAAAACTAGTTTCATAGACTTTATCAACAAATGTTCACCCATATAATAAATTAATTTTTTTTAACTGTATGATCTAAAATTATACATGTGATGGAATAATTAGATAGATTCAATTAACTTTTTTTTTTACTTTCAATGATTTCCATTTTTTTACTATATGAATCAATTAATTTAAATTATTAAGTATTTTATTAAATGTAATTAATTGATTTTCTATATTTAAGGAATTAAATTCGTAAACTTTGTAAGGTAATGTATTAAATTAATATTAATTACTTAATTAAATTAATTAATTTTTATAATAATAATAATTAATTCAACGAAGTGCATTTCATTAAAAATATTTCATAGTGTTTAAAAATAGTTTCATCGAGAATATGAACAGCATTCCAGTAAAAATATTTTTGTATTTATGAATTTTTTTATAAATATAAAAACTATAGTTTCATAGACTTTATCGACAAATGTTCATCCATAAAATAAATTAATTATTTTTAACTGTATGATCTAATATTATCCATGTGATGGAATAATTATATAAATATAATTTATTTTACTTTCAATGATTTCCATTTTTGAAAATGAATCAATTACTTTAAATTATTAACTATTTTATTAAATGTAATTAATTCTTCTTCTACTTTTATTAAGAAGTGTCTCTCTTAATATAGGTCCAGGACATGTTCTTTATTAATTTTTGTAATAAATTAGTACTATGAACATTTTTTGTTTTTACATCTCAGGTAGCTTGCTAGGCTTGGCTTTCGATGTGCCTGCACCCTGTTTTTGAACACGGAGGGACCGACGCACAGTGGGGCAAGAGAGCTAAAACGTGCTATTAAATCAAATACCGTTTGAATGGATTTCTAAGTTGGATATATACTTTCAGGGTTGTTAGTAGTATTTAAAAAAATCGATAGATACAATTTTATCATATTCCCAAGCAACACAAGACCGTCAGAAATGCACATATTCTGTACATATTTTTCCGTGACGATATTGCATTGATTTGCCCACTTTGTCTTTACGGTATTATATGTATAGTTTATGTGCATATTCGTTAAATAATTTTTCGCAACGATTTCTTAACTAATCGGCATTGATTTTTCCGTTACGGGTTACGGTATTTTATTCACGGATTATGTACATGTGCGTTACATGAATTTTCATAACTAAAAGGCATTGATTTTTCCGTTTCGGTATTATATGCATCGTTTGAATAAATTTTCGTAACGACTTCTTAACTAAACGGCATTGATTTGCCCATATTTTCGTTACGGTATTGTGACGTTTTCTTCAGTATCATTCAATAATTTATGTACCAAACGTAATAAATATTAATATAAAAAAATTATTTTTAATTAATTATAAGCATTTAGTAAAATTTTATAATTATTAATAATAATTAAAAATAAATGTAATTTTTATTTAGATTTGAAACTTTTTACAGTCAATTATTTATTGTTATGTTTTATTAATTACATTATTATTGTCATATAAATAAGCCTTATAATATTATTCTTGATTCCATTTGTTTGCAATGCTAGGATCTGAAAATTTTTCATTAAATTATACACACATTTTACTTACTTTTTTTTTACCTACTAACTGCCTATGTGGGATTCGATCCTGGGATTTCTGCTTGGGAGTCCGGCTGCTAAGCACCAAGCTACCAGGGGCACTTAGTTTCAAACATTACTTATTGAATATTTCACGTTTTTACAGCTTTACTTTAAAATATTAGAGTGCGTTGATATCGCAATAAATTCCACAGAATTGAATGAAATATTTATTTATTCACACAAATATTAAAAAATACAACAAAATAAAATACTCTATTTTTTATAATTACACAAAGGTATGCAGAAAAATTTAGATTTGGAATCTAATAAGGGTAGTAATAAGCATTTCTTCTTTAAGTCGCTCGTATTCATTTTTCTTTTTCGTTCCGAATCTTTAACTATAAATATTCCCAACTCTGCACTTTCAATTGGATAATGTTTAACATTATTATGAAATTTAAAAATGTTAATAACACAATCATTATTAGTGATGGAAACTACCTTGCAAGCTGTTGTGTTATTAATTAAAAAACAATTATCACCTTCTTTACAAGAAATAATTGGTAATTTAATTCGATTTATACCTGGAATGTCCACTTGTTTGCTTTTCAGAAATGCATTTAACAATCTGGCTTAAATGTGCATTATGCGAACGAAGACCTTGAAGATTTATTACGGTTTTACAATTTTGTCAATTTTCAGATGACTATAAGTTTTATGACACTTTCAATTCTTGTAACGAATATTTTTAACATTTGAAACATTTTTAAATTAAATAATTAGTAACAAAAGCCGTATTTTTCGTAAAGCAAATTTTTCATAAATTTGATGAAACGAACTACTGGCCATAAGTATTTGGCCACCTGTAAATTTAATTTTTTTTTAATTTACAGAAATTTTTTTTTAAAAATGTACATTTATTAAAATTGTGGTCACCTTAATACATCATAATTAAAAAGAAATTTAATTATTTATCCCAGCAATAAGCCGAGAGGAATTTATTTATTATTACCTCAGGTAGTTAGGGAACAAAAGCGGCTAATACATTAGGGTGTCTAAGAAATTTGCCTAGACCAAACTTTTGTTTAACCAGTCATATTTTAAAATTGCACATCTTTTAAATTGTTACATGTTTATTTACTCAATTTGGTTAAAGGTTTTGAATGAAAACGTGTTAAAATTTTTCGTTGCGAATTTTTAGTTTTGAAAACTTTAACAATTCTTAAAAAAATAAATATTCCGAAAACAATGGAATTTTCAACCGAATTACGTTGTCATATTATTAGTAAGCATAAGAATGGCAAATTCAATAGGGAAATAGTACGGGATTTAAAAATATTTTATAAAAATTATATTATAAAAAAATATTGAGGACAAGGATTGTGAATTATAATGTAAATAAATTCATTAATAGCAACAGTATAGCGAATAAAAAATGGTCGGATCGTCCTAAAATCACCAAAACAAAAGACAATCAAAAGATTGTAATGATTAGTAAACGCAATAGAAGTAAAACCGCATCCGAAATTGCGGCTGCAATCAATGTAGATCGACCTCAACCAGTGCATATCAAAACTGTTACAAGAAGACTTCGTAGTACAGGTATCCATGGGCATATAGCGGCGAGGAAGCCGTTATTAAAAATTAAAAACAAAAAAGAGGCTAAAGTGGGCAAACTTTCACAAAAATTGGACATTTGATGACTGGACCCAAGTATTGTGGAGCGTTAGAGTCGAAATTCGAAATTTTTGGCTCCAAGCAAAAAGTATTCGTCCGGAGGTCAGCTGACGTACGCGTATCAGACCAGTGTATAGTGTCATTAGTTATACTGGGGCGGGGTCAGTGTTGATTTGGGGTTGATTTGGTGGGTCTTCTCTTGAAGATATTGTCAGAATTGAGGGAATCATGAGAAAATAATGATTAATAAGATAGTTAAATCCAGCTATTATATAAATTGCGAAAGTCGAAATGTCGAAGTAAATAGAAGTATAATATAATTTAGGCAGGTCATTTTACATTTAACAATTCTATGACAATACTAAAAACTAAAAAGGGATGTTATTGTGCAAACCCCCTGTTGTTTAATGGCCTTCACTCCTGCACATCGCTACCTGAAAGCTACAGTGAGATATCTTGCAAAAATACGATTTTCAGTTAGGTATTGAATTAAATTGATATCGCCCAGTTTATTTATTGCAACATTGAAATATTTTAATATAAATATTCCTTTATTTGTATAGACCAAAAAAAAATGCAAAAGAAATATTCATACTTCAAATTCTAATTGCAATTTAAATCTTTAACATGAGTTATCTCAAATTGACTATTTTGTTATATCTCACTGTAGCTTTCAGGTAACATGTACTTCAAAAATTTACTTACTTCAAAAAAACGCTATGAAAATGTATCCATTAAAACTCGTAACTAAAATTAAATAGTTTTTAGTTAATAAATGCTATGCGCATATTATGCATCGAAATTTACTTCAAACAAACGCAACGAAAATGTAGGCATTGAAACTCGTAACTAAAATTAAATACTTTTTAGTTAATAAATGCTATGTGCATATTATGCATCGAAATTTACTTCAAACAAACGCAACGAAAATGTAGGCATTGAAACTCGTAACTAAAATTAAATATTTTTTAGTCAATAAATGCTATGTGCATATTATGCATCGAAATTTACTTCAAACAAACGCAACGAAAATGTAGGCATTAAAACTCGTAATTAAAATTAAATATTTTTTAGTTAATAAATGCTATGTGCATATTATGCATCGAAATTTACTTCAAACAAACGCAACGAAAATGTAGGCATTGAAACTCGTAACTAAAATTAAATATTTTTTAGTTAATAAATGCTATGTGCATATTATGCATCGAAATTTACTTCAAACAAACGCAACGAAAATGTAGGCATTGAAACTCGTAACTAAAATTAAATATTTTTTAGTTAATAAATGCTATGTGCATATTATGCATCGAAATTTACTTCAAACAAACGCAACGAAAATGTAGGCATTAAAACTCGTAACTAAAATTAAATATTTTTTAGTTAATAAATGCTATGTACATATTATGCATCGAAATTTACTTCAAACAAACGCAACGAAAATGTAGGCATTGAAACTCGTAACTAAAATTAAATATTTTTTAGTTAATAAATGCTATGTGCATATTATGCATCGAAATTTACTTCAAACAAACGCAACGAAAATGTAGGCATTGAAACTCTTAACTAAAATTAAATATTTTTTAGTTAATAAATGCTATGTGCATATTATGCATCGAAATTTACTTCAAACAAACGCAACGAAAATGTAGGCATTAAAACTCGTAACTAAAATTAAATATTTTTTAGTTAATAAATGCTATGTACATATTATGCATCGAAATTTACTTCAAACAAACGGAACGAAAATGTATGCATTGAAACTCGTAACTAAAATTAAATATTTTTTAGTTAATAAATGCTATGTGCATATTATGCAACGAAATTTACTTCAAAAAAACGCAATGAAAATGTATACATTGATACTGTACATAAATAGTACAGTGTAGATATGAATTAAAAATTATGTACCACTTCGGTACCTTTTCGGTACATAATTTTCAGTTATGAAAATATATGTACATATTATTCATTCTTCAATGGTATACCGGCACAAAATCAACATTCGTGTTACTTGGGTTCCTTAAGAGTGCATGTGCAGGGTCGCTGGTCATCGGTAGTAAATTTTAAAATATTTTGTGGAACTTCTTTCTGATATACGCCCAATAAAGTGATTGGCTAACTAATTGATGGGAAATTTAAAAAAAGAATTTATTCCAACGAAAATATTAATTTTTCTGTATTTTTATATGAAAATAGACTTTCAACAATCACATAATTATTATGTAAGTAAGATAAATATTGAAATAAACCAAGGTGCAATCACTAGTATACATGTTTTTCTAAGGTGGAAAGCTTCAAAATTTTTTGATAACGGTTACATAACTTAGAAATATAAATATATAATGGCTACAAAAAAACATCAAATTTCAATTACATTACATTAAGTTTACTATATTAATATCTATTTAAAATTGAAATTTAAACTCGTTAAACCTTAGTCTGAACATTTATTAATTGAAATATTTAAAAATTATATTAAAAAGTAATATAGTTTTGATTTTATCATGTTAATGTTACGGCACTAAAACAACCTATATTTCGCGGGGTATACATGCACTCTTAACCGAAAAACTGCTTATTTGGTTTAGCAACAAAATTTTTTTAGATCGCCCTGTATGAATATTTATCTATACGGCACGCCTTTAACCAACGAGATATATATTGCCATTTAAATTGTGCCAATTTTTGCTTCAAGTCTTGAAATTGCTTTCCATCACATTTTGTTCGATTCTTCATCTCTTCGTCCAAGAACTTAAATTGTTCGTCTATTCTAGGGCCATTACAACCTCTCATGATATCAACCAGTTCTCTGTTCTTGATCAACATTTCTCCTATATAATATAATAAATAACTAATTAATAATAAACCTTTGCAAAAATATACCCGTTTCTTATAATTCTTATATAGTGATATTCAAAGGGATTATCTTCTTATATGGATTATCCTTTAAATTTTTTTGGACCACCCTGTATGAATTGCTTCCGAAAATGAACAAAATTGTATCTAGCGAAGAGATTAGTAAAATTTAGTACAATGTTTAAACGCGACTGTTTTCTTATACTCAATACCCATTAGGGAAAAAAATCAAAGCTCAATATGCTTTAAAACATAACCAAAAAGCCCAAAAACTAATTGATAAATAACGGATGATCCGATTATCTCTTATAATTCAATACTGAAATTCTATATAAATAGACATTATGCGGTTTAATTGAATAAAACGGCAATTAAATTGTAAATTGTTAAAATGATATGCTATATGTGTAGAAACTCCTTTTGTACAATTGATTTATTAATCAAACACCAAAAACGTGTACATCATTTAACAAGTAATGATGTATTCCATTGTGGAGAAAGTGATTGTCGCCGAAGTTATCAACCATTGGCAAGCTTCAAAAGACATTTACTCAAAAACCATCATAATGCTGAAGGTCCCGTAAATAATAATGAAAATTTGACAACTAACAATAATGTTGAAAGTATTAGCTCTCAATCAGCAGTGGTATACGTAGCGGAAAATAAAAATATTTTAAATTGTTTGAATAATAATGAGCATTTGATGAGCAGTGAGTTGAACAGTGAGGAAACGCCTACAACAAATATATTAGAAGAACCTGTCGCGACGGATCTGGTGGAAAATTTGTTTAAATCCGTTTTAAAATTTTCGTTATCTTTACACGATAACGACAATTTTAACCGAAAGGATGTATTTGAAACCCAAGACAAAGTCCAAAAATATATTTTGGATCCAATTCTAAACATTTTTAAAAACTTTTCCGATTTGAATTTACAAAACCATCTTAAAATGTATAACGAATTTTCCGGTATTATAGCAAAGTGCAGAGATGCATTTCAATATTGCAAGTCAGATCATCTAATACATAAATTACTGAAAAAGGAAGGTTTAATTGAAGATCACAATGAATTTACAATAAATGATCAAATTGAAGCGGTTCATCGCAATGGTAATCTTACTCATGATGAAGCAAAAGTAACAGCTATAATTATGCCTTTACGCTTTAACTTGAAAACAATTTTTGAGAAAGATGACTTATTGGTTGAAATGATGACGTATATGAATTCTTTAAAAGGCAGTTCAAAATGTACTAATTTTATTCAAGGTGAATTATGGAAAGAAAGAGCTGGCCTCTATCCAGACAAAATTGTAATTCCTTATTTTTTATATAGCGATGATTTTGAAATTAACAATCCTTTAGGGTCCCACGCTGGTAGTAGTTCGATATGTAACATTTATTACTCGTTTCCATGTTTTCCTCGAAAAGAATCGAAAATCGAAAATATATTTGTGGCTGCAATATTTAAAGCACGAGATTTAAACTTTTATGGGAATGATAAGTGTTTATCAACATTAGTGGATGAATTGCGAGATCTTGAAGTCAGTGGTATCGATATTAAAGCTAAAGATGGGCAAGTTTATAGGGTTCATTTTATATTGGGATTAATTTTAGGGGACAATTTAGCCCTAAATGGAATTTTAAATTTTAACAAATCATTTTCAAGTAAGTCTTGCTGCAGATTTTGTAAAGCATTAAAAGAAGAGTCCCGTTGCTTGTGTATTGAAAATCCCGATAAAATGCGAACTAGGTTAAATTACATTGAAGATGTTAATAAAAGTAATGCTTCGATAACTGGTGTGGTAAGTAATTCCTTATTAAATACTATTCCTTCATTCCATGTGGTTGAAAATTTTTGTGTGGATATAATGCACGATATTTTTGAAGGAGTGTGTCACTACGATTTTTGTAAAGCAATATTGTATTTCTTAGATAAGAAGTATTTTGATCTGAAAACTTTAAATTTAAGAAAGAAATTATTCAATTATGGGCCTACCGAGGCAGGAAATATTTCAGGTGAAATAAAACGTCGACATTTAACAGCAAAGCGTTTAAAAATGTCAGCAAGGGAAATGATGACCTTCGCAAACTTCTTCCCATTAATAATTGGTGATAAAGTACCTCTGCATGACCCAGTATGGAGATTTATCTTATTATTAATTGATATAATTGATATTGTTTTATGTTTTGAAGTGACGACCGTTGATTGTGAAATTTTAAAACTTAAAATTAAAGAACATAACGAACAGTATGTTGAATTGTTTAATGATCATTTAAAACCAAAATTTCACAATTTGATTCATTATCCAACTGTGATAAAAATGTCTGGACCACCTAGAAAATTTTGGTGTTTTAAGTTTGAAACTAAACATCGTCAGTTTAAACAGTATTCTCGTGTAATTACCACCAGAAAAAATATTTGTTTGACGCTAGGAAACAAATTTCAATTAAAATTTGCGCACTTGTTGCTAAAAGATCAAAATATTAGTGAATTTACTTTCGATAAAAAATATGAGGTAAATGAAAATAGTTTTATACGAATTATTAGTAATAAATTAAATTGTTCTCAAGATGATACCAATATAAAACTGTACACAAAAATCATTTACCGTGGGATTACTTTCGAAAAGAATTTATATATAGCGAAATATAATGATAATAATTTAAAGCTCTATGTCATTTTAAATATTGTTGAAATTCAGAGAAGAGATTCTGTATATTTATTTTGCCAAAGGCTTGATAAAACTGAATATGAATCACACTTTCGAGCTCATCATGTATTAGATCCTTCAGAATTAAAAGAATTTTACATAATTAACATAATGGATGTAATAGGACCGCCGTTAAGTATTATTAATACTGCAAATGGCAAAAAAATGATTCGGGTTAAAGAATATTATTCATCAAACCATAGTTTATAGATCGGTATACCATAAAAAGCTGAATATTATATTAAAACGACTTTTCTTATACAATAAATAATTATTAATAAATTAATAAATCCTTTTTTTTTAAATAAAGTAATTTTTGCCGTATGTTTAACAAACACCCTGTATAATCAATTTAAAAATATAATGAAACAAAAATGCAAAATACCAACCAAAAATTAGAGTATATAAAGAGTTGAGTATACCTTAGATCAAAAAAGTTTAAAAATCGTAAATTCCGGCAAGAAATTCAACAAAACACAATAATTAAAAAATCCATCGAAATGAATGCAAAACTATTTTTATCCGACGTACTCAACGTCTTGTCGATTGGTAAGTGAAAAATTTGGTTTATTAAGAACGATTTTATTTAATTCTATATTATTTTTAGATTGATAGTGATTTTGGAGTACTAATGGAAGGTAATGTAACATGTGAAGCATTATTATCTTCATGGGCAAAGTTTCGCAATACTATATTGCAATACTTAAAACGAAAAGGGAGTATAAAAAATAAGGATATTAACTCCACCTTGTCAGAATTATCTGATGATACTAACGAGGGTAAGTAATTATTAACAATGTATTATTTCTATCAAATAATAATGTCGAATAACTTGTTTTTCAGATATAACAGATGTTGTAACGTTTTGGGCACTACACGGGGCGCTCGTTCCGTATCAACGGGAAGTAAAGAAGGATGCTAAAAGCAACAAAAAACTTGTAACCCGTTTCAGCGTAATTGATTCCCAGAATTAATTTCTTGTGATTTGCCCTACTCATGAAGCGCTGGAAGAAAAAATCATGGAGTATTGTGGCGCTTCTAAACGAAAGGCACACCCTATAATCTTCGTTATTGGGTCCTCGATTTTTAATTGCCAGGATTATTATGTGTACTTTGCGGGTGTTCGGTACAATTTTAAGAATATCGTACGAGCCATCGATATTTCTTTTAAATTGATGCATTTATTCCGCTTAGAATACCCAAAAGAGTCCACGACGTTTTGGAACTTCGTGCAAACGTTTTTCTACAAAATTAATGAAGACTCCGCCATCGGAAAAACGTCGATAGTTAAAAAATGTATTTTGAATTTATATAAAGATATTTTGTAATTTTATAAATGTTTAAAAACTATTAACATTAAATTTTTTAATTAAATAAAAGCATGTTTATATGAATATTTATTATATTATTTGGAACTATTGTTATTGGTTTAGTGACTACAAGAAAGAAACAGTTTTATAAATTCAATGAACAAGTTTTATAGAATAAACAAAAAAGTTTATAAATTGAACGTATAAATTTAATAAACTAAACCAAATATTGTCTTAGATTTGATAAATTAATGTTTTACAAATTAAACATCAATTTCATAGTCCCGATAATTTAATTTCATAGATAGAAAGAGGAAGTTTTATAAATTCTATAAATAAATTTAATAAACTCAACCAAATATTGTTTTAGATTTGATAAAGTAATGTTTTACAAATTAAACATCAATTTCATAAATAGAAAAAGGAAGTTTTATAAATTCTATAAATAAATTTAATAAACTCAACCAAGTATTGTTTTAGATTTGATAAAGTAATGTTTTACAAATTAAACATCAATTGCATAGTCCCGATAATCTAATTTCATAAATAGAAAGAAGAAGTTTTATAAATTCAAATAACTACTTTCATAAAATAAAATGAATATTTTCATAGGTTTCATAAACTAATTTCTTATTTTGAAAGCATTAATTTCTAGACCCAATGATATAATTTAATAAATACAATGAAGTAGTTTCTACATTAAAAAAACATAATTGATAGATTAAAAAAAATAATAATATAGACGGAATAACTAATTTTTATAGATTTGATGCAATCCGTTTCATATATTGTAAATATTAATTATTAAATTCTATTAACTATCCCTTCATTATATTTATTAATTTTAATTTGTAAATTTAAAAAATAAATCATAAATTCAATTAACATATTTGTTATTATATTAATTAAATTAAATTTTTAAACATAATGAATTTTTTCTTTGGCTGAGAATCTATGAAAACTTTCATAAATTTTATAAAAATTTTCATTGTATTTAGGGCTGTTTTTGGTTCAGTGAAGGGGGGCTAACTTGACAAAAAAATTTGATTGGTTAATTACAAAAAAACAAAGAACTACCAAAACTTTTAATCGAACTACCAAATCTTACCTAACGATTACCAAACGTTTGGCATAAGAAAAAGTTAAAAATTCGATTAAAGGGGCGCTAACTTGATGGAGGTCATCTTAAGTGGGGTCACACTAGACATGACCCATCTAATTGGTGTTAGACAATCACGTAACCGCCCTACCATGCCTTTGACCGTTAATTTTCACACAACAAGTTTTGACACGGATCCACATGTTGCAATCTTATCTACATTTCTGTCAGCACATGCGGTAGATTTGGGCCTACTCAGCTGCACAAAAATAAAGTTAAATCTCTTATTGCATAATTTATGAAATGAATAGGGTCATTCCATCTCAAATCAACTGAAAAATAGGCAAAATTAACTCGACCCCCACCAAATTTGACGAAAATTGGTACACACCATCTTAGTAAGAAATAAAAATACAAATTTAAGGATTTTTCCAAAAGGGCATTCGTTTCGTTGTTTTGGTCGTTTAAAATGTCAAAAAGTTGGTGTGTAGACTTGTAGGAAAACGGCTGTAACTTCGTCCACGGTGGTCTAAATTTAAAAATAAAAAATGTTCTGTAAAGGTAAATGAACGTTATATCCAAATATTCAATTACATTTTAATTTTTCAACCCCTAACTGGATTAATTTTATAATATTAACTCTATTTCAACCCCTATTTAAAAAACGATTCTTTTTTTTTGTTTATTTTTTTACTGTTTGTTTGTGCAATTGTGCTGAGTATGTGTGCCAAATTTTATGATGGGATCTGCATGGGTTCGGTTGCTAAAAATAAATTAAAAATATGGAATGCAAAATTGAATTTTACAAAATAATGTTTGGCAGTATAAAATCAAAATTAAAATATAGGCCAGAAGGAGTTGACTACTATTAAATTTTGGGGTACAAATGTATCAGCAAATTTTGCCAATTTTGGGAGCTTTTTTGAATTTTTGAAGATCTTTTCAGCAATTAGCAATTTTAATGTGCACAACTTTACTATAAGTACCCAACTGCTCGTATTCGAGTATTAAAAATTAATGAATTTTGTAATATTTGTATTAATATTATAAATGTGATAAAACTCTTTTTCTGATTTATTAATAATATTGTTGATTATTGATTTTTGAATTTTTGATTTCAAACGGCCATAGCTCCGATATTATAGATTTTTTGAGGTTAATGGATTATAACATTTTTAAAGATCATTCGCTTGTCTACAAATTAGGTTATAACCCCTTATCGTCTAGAATCAACGGATTTCGAGTTATAAATTAAATTAAGGGAAAAAATGTTTAAAAAATTCAGGGTTTTTTTTTAATTTTCTTGCGAACCCCGTATCTCTTAAACGAAACGTCTAAGAGAAACCGTTTTCGCAGAAACTCTGAAAATAACGAAGAAGGTGTAGGTAAAAAATATAAATTCACATAATTACTAAAAATCTCAATTTGATTTGTAGCATTTGTTTTAATATTAAAACATTGTTAAAACGTATTGTAGCGTTTGACGTTTGAGCGACATTGTTATAAAGCGCATTAGTTTATCTAAATACGAAATTAAATTATTTAAAAAAAAAATTAAATACCGCGTATCCAGAAAAATGGATAGGAAGAGGAGGATTTATCAATTGGCCGGCACGATCACCCGATTTAACACCACTCGATTATTTTTTATGGGGTGCCCTTAAAGCTATAGTTTACAGCGATAGAAGAAAGCCCGAAATCAGAGAGGAATTAATGGAAAGGATACAGATAGGTGTGACAGAACTTAACGAAAGAAGCGCCATTATAAATAATACCGTGCAACACCTTTTGAAAAGTGCACGCCTGAGTGCTGAAAATGAGGGAGGCCATTTTGAGCATTTATTAAATTAATTTTGTGAATTTATTTTTTTACCTACACCTTGTTCATTATTTTCAGAGTTTCTGTGAAAACGGTTGGTTGCCCAAAAAAATTTATTTGACGAAAGTTGTAGCCCGTTAAATTCACTATTCGGTTTGAGCCGTAGTTTTTCTCTTAGACGTTTCGTTTAAGAGATACGGGGTTCGCAAGAAAATTTAAAAGAAAAGGTTAATTTTTTAAACATTTCTTCCCTTAATTTAATTTATAACTCGAAATTCGTTGATTCTAGACGATAAGGGATTATAAGCTAATTTTTAGACAAGCGAATTATCTTTAAAAAAGTTCTAATCCATTAACCTTAAAAAATCAATAATATCGGAGCTATGGCCATTTTAAATCAGAAATTCAAAAAATTGCTTTCAAGGAAGGTACCCCTAAGGGTTTGGACTTGGGCAAATATTTTATTTGAAAATTTGTCTTAGAAAAGTGTCCTTTATCACCACCTCAAAGGTTCTCCACGGTCACGGGGACACCCTGTATATAGTCGGCGCAATCAATAATATTATTAATAAATCAGAAAAAGAGTTTTATCACATTTATAATATTAATACAAATATGACAAAATTCATTAATTTTTAATACTCGAATACGAGCAGTTGGGTACTTATAGTAAAGTTGTGCACATTAAAATTGCTAATTACTGAAAAGATCTTCAAAAATTCAAAAAAGCTCCCAAAATTGGCAAAATTTGCTGATACATTTGTACCCCAGAATTTAATAGTAGTCAACTCCTTCTGGCCTATATTTTAATTTTGATTTTATACTGCCAAACATTATTTTGTAAAATTCAATTTTGCATTCCATATTTTTAATTTATTTTTAGCAACCGAACCCATGCAGATCCCATCATAAAATTTGGCACACATACTCAGCACAATTGCACAAACAAACAGTAAAAAAATAAACAAAAAAAGAATCGTTTTTTAAATAGGGGTTGAAATAGGGTTAATATTATAAAATTAATCCAGTTAGTGGTTGAAAAATTAAAATGTGATTGAATATTTGGATAGAACGTTCATTTACCTTTACAAAAGATTTTTTATTTTTAAATTTAGACCACCGTGGACGAAGTTACAGCCGTTTTCCTACAAGTCTACACACCAACTTTTTGACATTTTGAACGACCAAAACATCGAAACGAATGCCCTTTTGGACAAATCCTTAAATTTGTAGTTTTTATTTCTTACTAAGATGGTGTGTACCAATTTTCGTCAAATTTGGTGGGGGTCAGGTAAATTCTTCAGTTGATTTGAGACGGAATGACCCAATAGCCGAAATTAAAATACAAAGTTGCAACACGAACGCGACTTTCTATACATTTTGTAAGATAAGAGTTACTTTTCGAGATTATAAATATTAAAAATTAACTTTATCACACTCCACGTGTTTATTTTTGCTGGGAGTGAAGCAATCGGTATCGCGAAAGACATAAGCGTCTCATTAAACTACGGGAATAGGGAATAACTGCTAATCATAAAATTTACTTATACCTACTTAGATCAGCTGTGAAGAAGATAAGAAATTTGAACTTACTGAAAACTTGCTAAGCAATATTATTTCATTATTATTATGTTCGACAGAGAAAACAATAATTAATTTAAAAATACCAGCCAATCCAAATGTTCTGATACAATTTAAGAATTATATTTATATAAATACACGATATGATTATTATAAGGTCAGTAGTAGCATATAATCAGCCAATCTTGAACAAACTGTGATCAATTTCGTTAAAATATGGTTTGGAAGGTAAGTAATAACTAATGCTATTTATTATTAATTTAATAATTGGTAAAACATAAAATTTGAGAGATTATGGTTATGAGGAACTGCACTTCTCGATAATTATTATTATATTAAAATTTTTGCAGGTTCAGAAATCGTTTGAGCTGTTATTAATAATCTTCAGTATTATGACTGTAGTACCATTACCAATAAATCATAATGAAAAATTTCTTACTCGTGCAGGTACCACGGACGTTCAAGATATTAAGCTGAGATACACGTGGACTATAAAAAATTTAAAAAAATCTAATTATGCAACTGGCGAAGAACTAAAATCGCCTATGTTTTCGGCAAATCCCGAAAACATAGATGAATGTCCATGGTATTTGTCTTTATACCCAAAGGGAAATAATGCAAAATATAAAGAATATGTGTCTATTTATATCAACTCTGAGTCTTGTAACGTAAGTGCAAACGTTTACTTTGGTTTCATAAATGCTAACAATGAAGAAATTAACCGTAAGGATATTTTTTATAACTTTCCAAAGAATCATAATTGGGGTTATTATGAGTTTATTAAGCAGGACTTCCTCATGGATGAAAATAATTCCTTATTCGTGAACGACAGTTTAACAATTTTTTGTGAAATTAAAAATAGTACTTTATTGACTAGCAATGATCTTTTAGGAAAATGTAACCAATTGTCACAGAACGATGATGTTGGGAAGGATTTTGCATTTCTGCTTGAGAACGAAGATTTTAGTGATGTAATACTTTCTGCTGGCGGCAAAGATTTTCCAGCACTTAGGGCAATTTTATCTGCTCGATCCCCAATCTTTAAAGCTCTGTTTGAGCATGACAATGAAGAAATAAAGATCTCGCGGGTTGATATAGCAGATGTGAGTGACGACGTGGTGAAGGAAATGTTACGCTACATTTATACAGGCGAGGTTCCAAACCTAGACGACTTGGATCAAAATTTGTTACCTGCAGCCGAAAAATATGAATTAGTTGGTTTGAAAACCAGATGTGAAAAATCTATTTCTGCTAAATTGACAGTTGATAATGCTGTTGAATTTTATGTACTTGGCGACACGTATTCCGCAGGATATCTAAAGGGTCAAGCAAAAGATTTCATTGTCGCTCATGCTTTGGATGTTGTTCCAACTCCTGGATTTAAATCATTTATTCAAACACATCCACTTTTGGTTGAAGAAATATTTTCTGCTGTAATCAAAGTATAACCTCCGTGATAGCAGTAATAATAATTTTAGGACTATAGGTTAAAAGATTATAATATTATTATCGCAAACACAAACAAGACAAACAATTTCCATTAACCGTGGAATTAATTTTTATTATAATTTTCATTTTACGTTTTGTATTTTAAATTTCACAGAAAAATAGAAAATTTTTTTATTGAATTTTTTTTAATATTTAAAAAACTTGGAATGCAGTAAAACTTCGAAGAAGAATTTCTTTCACTAATACATTTAGATTGATGAAATCTAATGATATCATAATAATTATATCGCATGGGGATACCCAAATGATATTACATCGTAATTCTGTCCTGAAAAAGTCTTTAAAGTTTAACGAAGTATCGACATATTGAATTGTGTTTTATTAAACGAATTGTTCAATTTTTAAAAAATTTATATACTATTAACAAAAATCTTTTAAATTTATGATTTTAAAATGATTTCCGACATGTGACCACCACGACTGATCGTTACGAAGCGCATCCGATCAGTCCAATATTTCTGGGCTTATTTCATAAATGGTTTGCTGAATATTGACCTCCAATGCTTCCAGAGTTGTTGGTTTGTTAGACAAACAGCGTCAGTAATAGAAATCATCCGTTTATATTCTGCTATGATATCTTTCAATCAAATGAGAAAATATTATCAGTCATTCTCGAGAAAATACCACACACTTAAACTTATTCAACTTTTGGTTATTATTCTTTCTTTTGTTGTCGAAGTTACATAGGTCGAAGTTGTCTGCTTGATGATAGTTTTATTTACATATAAATTTAATTAAGAATTTCTATCAATTTTCCTTCTATCATATTTTTTAATCCATTTTATTTACTAATTAATTCACCTTGCCTTTATAAATTAAACTCTATTTTATTCAATTTTAATTTTCTATTCAAAATTTTTGATTTCAAAAATACCCGACTTGCCTGGCCTTTTTCTACACCTGACCTTATAAAAAACGAGATAGAAAAAGATGGGCACCGTGACAGGCCGAAGACCTAATGCGAAAAGTGAAGAAGAAGAATTTCGTTTTTACATTTTCTATGCTTTTTTAAAATTTTTATTTAGAATCAAATATTGTATTTTTTATATGGGACTAATATTTTTATATATTAATTTCGGAAATCCGTTAGAAATAGGACTATCAAAAAAAGTCACCAATGTGACATAGACTATTATCATATAGAACAGAGAGAAATAAAATATACATTTAATGATAATATCTTTTGGACTTTGAAATAATGAGCGAAAGGAAACCGTAAAAATGTATCCGTTACGCTCTGCAAACATTCGCTCATTTTATAATTCTGTACCTCAGAGGTAAACTGTATTAAGTCATTCAATCGTAATTGTTCAGGAGAGCGAAAAAACAATTTTAAATCACGTAAATTGGGTATATCTCAAAGATGCTATAAGTTAGGGACCTGGAATTTCGCCTATGGGATTATTATTAAGAGCCGTTATAGGGATAATTATTAGATTTAAAAAAAAAACAGGTAGTAATTAGTTTTAGTGACTTAACATACTTTACCACTAGTAAAGTTGATGGGGCATGTGACTTAAAACATATTTTAGTGACTTAGCGTAGTTTACCTCTAGTAAAGTAAGATAATTTGGATGTCGTATGTTTTTCAAAAACATTAAAGTTATGCCAAAAATTAATCAGAAGTGGGTAATGGACATTATCTTTGTATGCTTTAGAAGAAAAACAGGATTTACAGAACATTCATATAATTTATTAATAATTATGAAATACAAAAGATAATTATTTCAAAATTTTTAATGTAAATGGATAAAAGATTATGAGGTAAATTTAATTCACCTATTACTGGAAGTCTATTCATCTTGTATATTATCTTGGTGAGCTATATTTTCTTAAAATGGATGAAAAACACGTGGAACCCATTGCAAGAACTTCTGAAGATGTAGGAATTTCTTGGTACTTATTGGCTTTAAAGTGTTCCGAACTAAAGGAATACCTTCATTAAATTTCAAGGTTCTGCTACTTATTCCACTCATATTCTTATTCATATTTTTCATACCAATAACAATTTAATAAAATAATACTCAACACAATTCAATGAAAAGTACATTTTACTTTAATACGAGCATGAGCAGAATTCCGGCCTACTAATAATTTCGGGGGTATTTTGTGTCAAGTACGTCCTTTTTTGGATAAATTTGCGGGGTATATTATACTAAGTCATTTTAGTACAGTTTACCTCTGAACTGTTAAGTGACTTGATACAGCTTCAAACTGGGTATTTCAGTTGTCTTAAGGGCTAGGGTTCTAAAAATTTTTTCAGGGGTGGAGTATGTTATTAGAAGTGGTATGCACCTAATAACTCATTTTCTGAAAAAAAAGTGACTTAATACAGTTTACCTCTGAGGTACAGAATTGTATTTACTAAATTTAGAATATAATTTTTATCAGGAAAGTAAATTTTCCTAATAACAATTTTGAAAATGTTACATAACATAAAACTAATTAAAATATGTTTGAATATTTTCCTAATAATGGAACCATTGAACCCCCTAGTAAGAGAAATCTCAGTTACAAAATATGGCATTGGGGTTTTGCGCTTACTATTTTTCTTAAAAATTTTTAATCTAACATAATTTAAACAATTTTTAAAGATACAAGAGGCATTAACAAATACATGTAAATATTATTTTTCTTGCTAGTTTGTCATTCAATGAGTTAATTTTGACCGTATTATTTTTATATGATTATATTTTTCCATTTTTCATTTGTTTTTTATTCCTTCTTCATCATGCTTAATATCTTTTTCTGCATCATTCATTCCTCTTGGCTGTATTGTGTTAGTTTATTTTTGTTCACGTATTTTTCTGCAAAATTCTCTAGGGTTCTTGTGATTTTTTCAATATCTTCAATCTCTCTGGCAATACTCTTCTTTTTCTTGAGCCTGCATATTCTTATCATCTCTCTTTTCAACTTCTTGTACTGTTCTACATCTTCTGTTGTATTGCTTTTCAACCACTTTATTCTTGCTTCTCTCTTCGCCTCCACCATTTTTTCACATTCTAATTAATGCCATTCCTGTTGATTTTTCTCTTCCCCGCTTTCATCTCTTTCTGCATTGTTCCTAGATCCTGTTTTATCTTCTTCATTTCGTATCGACTCTCCCTAAAGCCCACTTTTATCTCGGTTCTCATTTCCTCGATTGTTTGGAGTACCTGTTCCATTGCCATGCTTTCCTCGTCACTGAGGAGTATATCGTTCGCTCTAGACGGCGATCTTGATGTATTTTTACTTAATTTGAAGATTTGTTCTGAGTCTTCTGTGTCTTCTCCCCGTTCCACCTATCTCTTTCGTCTAAAGCAGTCGCTGTTTGATCGATCTCTGAACTCTTATAACGGATTTTGGACTTTACATCCGTTATGTTCAACCTTATACATCAATTTGGTTGGCCACTGCCATTTCATTTAAATTGAATGAGATGGCGTTGTGGACTCTGCGATATTTTTATTATCTGTTTTCCGGAACGCAAGTTGAGCTGCGCGCTGCAAGGGACTTTGGGAAAAATGGCGGACGAGAAGGTCACGTCTTGTGGGCTGTGAAGTGATTTTCGGGGTTGGTTTTCGATTTTGCGGAGTATGGTTACGTTTGTGGGAATTTCAGTCCGACAATCCGGATATTATATGGAATATGCTGTTTTTCCATCCCAGTAGGGAATTTGATCCGTGATTGGAGGATTGTGGTTTT
The DNA here is from genome assembly GCA_932274525.1 of Podabrus alpinus. NCBI lineage: Eukaryota > Metazoa > Arthropoda > Insecta > Coleoptera > Cantharidae > Podabrus > Podabrus alpinus. The sequence goes on from OW026456.1 coordinate 76,979,183, forward strand.
TTTTTGGCCGTGCCATGTGTCCCTATCCGACCACCCTGGCCCATAATTTCTGGGAAGGATGTTTATCCGGTAGCATCGGTGAGTAGCACGATTTATTTGCTATTACTTCACAGTACCTGTCGATCGATTGGCCAATATATTAACATCTGAAGCTCGATGGCATATTTTTTCCCTTGGCCTTTTTAATGTGTTTTATTTTTATATTTATGTGTAACAATCTGGTATTCTTTTTTTGTGCTGCAATTTTTATTTAAATAATGGTTGCAATTGGTAGATAAGTGACAGGTTACACCTTTCTGCACTTGGTGATAAATTGCAATCTATTACTATCTCACGTTGCAGTCGTCGATAATAATACCAAGTTTAAGTGTTATGTTTGATAAATGTAGTAATGCTACTTATTTATATTATTACGTTTTGGTTATTAAACTTTGCTTGGGTATTATTTCCTTTAATTTTATGTCGACGTACTGGTAAATTGTATTAGCAGCAAGACTCTAGATTTATCGACGTAAGTTCAAATTTCATACTTGAAATTTTGTGTCGATACCTTTTTGTGTTTAATTATGATTTTATATTTTATTTAATAAAGGCTAAGATGTATGACTTACATATATACAGGGTGCGACATTGCACCGGGGTTCGCTGCCGCTTGGTTTGGTCGTCGGAAGCTCGATGTGGTTACCATTATGGGATTGTTTATGACCATTCGAGTGTTCCGTCGATTGTTGGTGGGGTGGTGATTTTTTTGGTGGCAATGTGGGTTGCTTCTGTTTAGTTTCTCTGGTCGGCTCCTGTAGTGGACTACTGTGTTAAGTTCCACTGGTGCCATACTAACACCATAAGCATCGACTTTATCATTAAGCCTTTAAGCAATGACCACCGTATTGTTTATTTTTATGTTTATTTCTATTTTATTGTTAAGTTTATTTTGTGTGTGTTTGCAAAGCTGCTTCCTTGAGTTTATCCGAGGCGTTTTTACACGACCCATGGCCCTCGCATACCGACGTTTCCATCAAAGAGCTAGTTGACCTAACACCAGAGCACCACGCATTTAAAAGCAGAAGGTTCTTACCTTCTGCGTGGACTTTATCTTCTCCAAACTGCTTCTCATTAGAGCAGTAAGGAAAGATTTGGTATCACTGGCGCCCTCGCGTGGGAGCTACTGTATTGCCTCTGTTTTGCTTTTGTTTCACTGATTTTCTACAGTATTGGACAGATGATGTTGCTCTACCATCTGTATTTTGGTGAATGCTCGGAGACAATTTCAGGGACAGCTTTTGCATTGTTTAATTGACAATTTTGTTTGTTTGTCAATTTTGTTATTTTGTGTTTTGGTTTTCCACAAGTTATTAAGGGGTGAAATCCTTTTAGCTTGCGTGGATCTACAATACCAAACGGGAGGTTGGTTGGAGTAATTGTTTGTACACTGATTGGTTTAACAACACCTTAAATCATACATTACATAAGGGTGGAGGCTGGGTAATGTTTGTCACTGTGGGTTCGATTACACCTTGAACTCTGCATGGTCCATTAACATCTACGATCATGATTTTTTTCGTTTGTTTTTATTTTATTTATTTTATGTTTTATGTAATATAACAAGACATCATACCATCTAGATGCTAGTTATACCATCTCATCTGAGGATGATCTCTTGTTTTTATTATGGCAGTGTTTTTGTTGGTTTTTTTTAAACCAAGTTTTTATTTTTTTTATTTCCCGGTCTGTATGTCAGGGACGAAGATTGCCCTGCATCAGAACCCTTGAGGAGTCTGGGGGGGGAGCGTGCGCGTTCCTTCGACTCATTAGGAGGGGTCCTATGTGGTCCCTTCTCATGTACTCACAGTGCAAGTGTTGCGAACCTTGCTGTGCAGTCTTTTCCCTTATGAGTGGGGGGGTCCTATGTGAGCCCTTCTGGTGTTGACAGTCAAGTGGTGTAAGTTTGACCCTTGCTGTTCAGCGTTTGGTTGAGTTGGTACGGGTCCGATGCGAGTCGTACACTCATATACTCACTCTTTCCCTGGTTGGTCGTTTATAGCGAGTTCGCTTGACCTTAGCTCACGCTTTATGCGGATAAAAGGTGACGTGTCGTTGCTCTGGAGCTAATTCTTATCATTTTTTTTCTTTGTGGAATATTTTTTTATTCCGTTGTCCCTGCCATGATGAGATCAGAGATCACCTACTATCACTACAGATATTATTATCACTCTTAGTTAGCATTCAGCAGGCGCGGTTTGCGCTCACGGAAACACTTGAGATCGGTTGATTTTTTGAGCCATAGGCGATTTTTTTCTTTTTGAGCCTTTAGCCCTATCTATACCGGCAAAGACGTTTAGGGGGGGGTGTATAACGGATTTTGGACTTTACATCCGGTATGTTCAACCTTATACATCAATTTGGTTGGCCACTGCCATTTCATTTAAATTGAATGAGATGGCGTTGTGGACTCTGCGATATTTTTATTATCTGTTTTCCGGAACGCAAGTTGAGCTGCGCGCTGCAAGGGACTTTGGGAAAAATGGCGGACGAGAAGGTCACGTCTTGTGGGCTGTGAAGTGATTTTCGGGGTTGGTTTTCGATTTTGCGGAGTATGGTTACGTTTGTGGGAATTTCAGTCCGACAATCCGGATATTATATGGAATATGCTGTTTTTCCATCCCAGTAGGGAATTTGATCCGTGATTGGAGGATTGTGGTTTTTTTTTGGCCGTGCCATGTGTCCCTATCCGACCACCCTGGCCCATAATTTCTGGGAAGGATGTTTATCCGGTAGCATCGGTGAGTAGCACGATTTATTTGCTATTACTTCACAGTACCTGTCGATCGATTGGCCAATATATTAACATCTGAAGCTCGATGGCATATTTTTTCCCTTGGCCTTTTTAATGTGTTTTATTTTTATATTTATGTGTAACAATCTGGTATTCTTTTTTTGTGCTGCAATTTTTATTTAAATAATGGTTGCAATTGGTAGATAAGTGACAGGTTACACCTTTCTGCACTTGGTGATAAATTGCAATCTATTACTATCTCACGTTGCAGTCGTCGATAATAATACCAAGTTTAAGTGTTATGTTTGATAAATGTAGTAATGCTACTTATTTATATTATTACGTTTTGGTTATTAAACTTTGCTTGGGTATTATTTCCTTTAATTTTATGTCGACGTACTGGTAAATTGTATTAGCAGCAAGACTCTAGATTTATCGACGTAAGTTCAAATTTCATACTTGAAATTTTGTGTCGATACCTTTTTGTGTTTAATTATGATTTTATATTTTATTTAATAAAGGCTAAGATGTATGACTTACATATATACAGGGTGCGACATTGCACCGGGGTTCGCTGCCGCTTGGTTTGGTCGTCGGAAGCTCGATGTGGTTACCATTATGGGATTGTTTATGACCATTCGAGTGTTCCGTCGATTGTTGGTGGGGTGGTGATTTTTTTGGTGGCAATGTGGGTTGCTTCTGTTTAGTTTCTCTGGTCGGCTCCTGTAGTGGACTACTGTGTTAAGTTCCACTGGTGCCATACTAACACCATAAGCATCGACTTTATCATTAAGCCTTTAAGCAATGACCACCGTATTGTTTATTTTTATGTTTATTTCTATTTTATTGTTAAGTTTATTTTGTGTGTGTTTGCAAAGCTGCTTCCTTGAGTTTATCCGAGGCGTTTTTACACGACCCATGGCCCTCGCATACCGACGTTTCCATCAAAGAGCTAGTTGACCTAACACCAGGGCTCCACGCATTTAAAAGCAGAAGGTTCTTACCTTCTGCGTGGACTTTATCTTCTCCAAACTGCTTCTCATTAGAGCAGTAAGGAAAGATTTGGTATCACTCTATTCTACTTGATCTTTGAGCCTTTGTGGTGCCTTTACTTATTTGATTAATTTGCAGTGCAACTATCTTGTATGGTTCTTCGCCTATGTAATGCTGCACACACGACTCCAGTCGTTCCTCATGGACGTTGGTTTTCTATTTAAGTTTCTTTTCTTTCCTGAGTAACACAAGCACCCTGTTAAATACCGCGGAGGTACTAATGGTTTCTCGCTAAAAATGGTTTCTCTTTTATGCGATGCGACAGTTTAACTTTATTCAGTTTTATTAAAGCAGTGCCACTACAAAATTCGCACTAACCTCCAAAAATTTTCCTATATTTTAGTAGCTTTTCTAAGCTTAAAAACTCCAATTTTTTCACCAATCTATCTCGCTTTTTACAAAGTCATTCGGTTTTCCACTCCTTCAGCGTTCTATGCGCTTTTTTGATCCCTATTGCCTCTATTTTATAGTCAAAAAACACACGATTAACCTTAATTATCTATCACCTTATCGTAATACCAACAATTATTTGGGGTCTGGTCGAGTTTTTATCCTACCGACCCCAAGAGGCTTTAAATAAATAAAAAGAGACCCTGGAATTATTTTATATTTCTATTTAATATTTGACCCTTCACCACATTGCCTCTAAAAATTTAAAATTCTTAGAAATTAAAAGAAAATTCAGATTCATAAGAGCAGTACCAACAATGAAGAAATTCACAATTAGGAAGTTTTTCACAATTTTACAATATTTTGTGAGATTAATATAAGGTAATATCTACATGTGAAAATTAAAATTAAAATGCACAAAATATTCCTTCGAACGGTAAAAGTAATTTGCTTCCCATCCTAAGTATTAATAATTTTTTTGCGCGACTATGCTCTATTTGGTTGGTTACCGCGTCTGTTTCCACGACATTAAGGCAACTTGATATAAAGAGAATAATAGTATATTAAGTATCAAGAACAGTAAGGACATTTTACCGATCGAAGACAATTGTTTGGAGGAGGAGCGAAGCGACGACTCCAATTATTGTCTGAGATCGGTAGTCCTTAATGTTTGAGATGCTTATGACGTTTTTTGCTCGACTAAATTTAATAAAATACATTTAGATGTGTATTTAATAAATAAAAATATTTTATTCTCTTTATATCAAGTTGCCTTAATGTCGTGGAAACAGACGCGGTAAGCAATCACATAGAGCATAGTCGCACAAATAAAATACTTACCGTCGCCATAATAGTATATTATATATCAAGGTTGTGAAGGCCGTCATTATTGCCCTAGCGCCAAGATTATATTCCGAGGTGCTTTGCACCGAGGAATATAAGACGCGGAGGCAATAATGGTCTTCACAACCGTGGTTTATATACGATTTTTTCCACTACTAGATTTATTACCATTTTTAAAATTCTTTTTAACAAAAAAATTTTCAAATTTAAAATATTTATTTCAAATGACAGTTTTGTTTTGTTGATTTGACAGTTGATTTGACAGTTGTTGACAAATTTAGGTTATTAAATAAAATAAATCGCGGTTCCTCAAATTAACAATGGACGCTGTCACTTGCTGTCACATTTAATTCGATTATAATGAATTTTTAAAATTAAATTAATGTATTAAAAAAGCGTTTTAAATAGTTTAAATACAATTAATTAGCATTTCTTGGTTATTCTAAATCATTTAATAACAACATTTTTCTTTAAAATAGTCGCCAAGTTATCAAAAAATGTCATTTTGTTCATTATTAACCAGTGGTTAATAATGGAAAATTTATTCACCACTAGTTGAAAACGTGTCACTTCTTGATCGACTAACCTAAGTAAAAATGATAGCCTATATGACTAGTAGTGGAAAAAAATACTTACCGTCGCCTTATCCTTAGCAACTAGTAAACAAAACTTACTGTCGTGGAAACAGACGCGGTAACCAACCAAATAGAGCATAGTCGCGCAAAAAATATTTTTATTTATTAAATACACATCTAAATGTATTTTAATAAATTTAGTCGCGCAAAAAACGTCATAAGCATCTCGAACATTAAGGACTACCGATCTCAGACAATAATTGGAGTCGTCGCTTCGCTCCTCCTCCAAACAATAATTGTCTTCGATCGGTAAAATGTCCTTACTGTTCTTGATACTTAATATACTATATATTTAAATATTTCATAAGTAGTACAGTACATTGTACATATTTTTACATTATTGACGTTTCTCCGCATTTATTTATGTATAAACTGAAATACAGCTCCACCAAGCTAAGAAAGGACGCGGCAAATATGCCAACTAATTTGATAAAAATTTGAATGAACCAATGAACGTTGAGTTATTTCAAAAGTACATTCTGTTGTAAAAGTTACAAATCATTGCATGTGTTGACATTTGTAATGGTTTTTTGTGTAATTCGGTTTCCTGTTATTTCTATTTGAGCTTTATTGTCTACAAAAAAAGTGTTCTTTTCAGAACAAATCTTGTTAGTTATATTTAATAAATCATTTTACTTCGTAAATTGAACATATTATTTGGTAAGTAATTTTTAGGTTAGAACACACATTTCTTATTTTACAATTTATTGCCAATATAATAAACATTGACTAATAATTTGTGAATAATACCAAATAGGTAATAATCGTATTTGTATTGTTATAGTTTTGAAACATGCCAAAGTGTAAGGGAAAACATATACATTCTGAAGCACGAACTGTTATCCTGCAGGTTATTGAATTTTTTGATCGTCAAAAAGAGGCTGGTCAGTGGCTTTTTCCACTAGAGCAACCCTCTGAGCTTGCTGCTGCTGCTACAGGAAAATCATTAAGTTTTGTAAAGAAGATTCGTAAAGAAGGCAAATTGGCTTCTGCCAGTACTTCTTTATTACAAAGCCCTGCTAAACAGCGAAAAACCGCACCCGTAAACAAAATCGAATTGAATGAATTTGAACAAGGTACTAATTTAATTAGGTATTTTTAAAATTGTTTTTTTTAATAAATATTTTAATTTGAGGTGTCTTACGTAGAACTGTTACCGAAATTTATGCAGTGGATCGCAAAGTTCCAACATTGCCGATGTTAGTTGAAAAAATGAAAGATAAAGTTGGTTATACAGGGCAACGAGAAACTTTACGCAAGCAACTTTTAAAAAATGGCTTTTATTTTAAAAAGTGTCATAATAAACGCGTACTTTTAATGGAAAGATACGATATTGTAGCCTGGCGTTCTCGTTATTTGAGGATATTAAAAGAGAATGAAGCAAAGGGTGAAAATAAGAAACCAATTACATTCATCCATCATATGGAGTAAAAAAATGTTGGCAGTCCGATGAAGAACCAGGGGTTTACAAATCTGATCGATCTGGACAACGACATATTATAGTGCATGCAGGTGGTTCATGTGGATTTGTTAACAACGGTCTATTGATTTTCAAATCGCAAACCAAATCTGGTGACTATCACGACGATATGAACCACACAAATTTTATGCAATGGTTAGAAACGCAACTTATTCCTAACCTACCACCAAATGGAATCATTGTAATGGATAATGCACCATACCATTCGAAACAAATAAATAAACCACCTAACAGTAACAAGCGAAAAAAAGAAATGCGAACATGGTTAGATTCAAATGGAATATGTACAACAGCAGAAATGCGAAAATCAGAATTACAATTGCTAATAAAACAGTATCCCAAGTCTAAAACTTACTATGTGGACGAATTATTGAAAAAGCATGGACACACTGTGGTCCGCCTGCCTCCTTATCATTGCGACTTGAATCCAATTGAATTCATATGGAGCCTTATGAAAAGAAAAGTTGCAATGAATAATGTGGCACAACAAGCAAACGATATTCAACAGCTAGTTAGAACTGCGTGTTTGGAAATAACCCAGGAAGATTGGGAAAAGCAATGCAACCATGTTAAACATGTTGGTGAAGATATGTGGAAAAAAGATGGCTTAACTGAGGAAGTTGTGGAAGATATGGAATTTTCAGTCAATACTGGTGATTCTGACGATGATATATCATTTTCTGAAACCGAAATTGAAAGTGATTGTTAGTTTAATATCAATATTGTAGCTTAAATTTTTTTTCTCCAGAACAGTAGAAAGTACCGAGTTACGTTGATATTAATTTCTTGGAAAATGATCCATTCCGATTCACACTACCAACCTTACACCCAAGATTTTAATTATTAATTATTGAGGCAAGATCCAGTTCCTGTCAAATAATTATTTGAAGTTTGTCAATTGCACTTAATTAAAAGTTTTAGCTAATTGTAAATAATTTTATTTATTTTAGTAATTACTTTTTGTATATTTCTGAATAAAAATTCTTTCGAACTTAATATTTACTAAATTTATTCCAAAAGTGCTTTATTTAATATCTGCGGTAAAAATTTTTAACGTATTTCGTGATTGTAATTTGACAAAATAATTTATGGATTTTAAATTTTCGCGCCAAGAAACTTTTTCATCTGAGTGTACTTTTTAAATTTTAGCAATGCCTGACACGCCCCTTCAGGGCTCTTCTTAGCTTGGTCGAGCTGTATTAAGGATATTTAAATCTAGTGATTTTTACCGGTAACTTTGGGCACGAAATTCCGAGATTAGACCTCGATTAATAATTTTCGAAGACTGTTGCATTTCCAAATGTTTATTTATTAGGTACTAACCTAAAAACGTTACAGTGCGAGCTGTAGGCCGACAACTGCATTGATGCTTTAGCTCAAACTCTAACCTATTATAGGTGCATAAAATTTTTGTACAGCAACTGTGTAATTTTAATGTCTAAACACAAAAACAGGAAGGATTGACCTGTAGACTGTCGCTTTCATTTTTAAAGGCATATTATACGTTAATATTTTAGTGTTGATGATACAGTTGGTAACGTAATGGAACAATGTGTTGTAGAATAGATCTAAATGTTGTTTTTAAAGGATATGATGGAGCTTAATGATAATTTTTGTTACATCTCATTAACAGACAAGCCTGTCTGATAAGGTATAAAATTGGAGGTTCATGAAAATTTTCGCCAGTTGTCCTCCACCTAGCAGATCTTAAAATTGTGTTGATATAAAAGTCATAATGATATATATATTACTATGTGTAAGGCCTCGACTACTAATAATGCCACACGTTGGGCTGTCAAAAATACTATGTGGGGTCGGAGCTTTACCAGGGCTACACGTTTACTGTTTATGTTGTGTACGGGTGAACGAATACGCACCCCGACAATAGAAATGTATGCAATCTTTAGACAATATTAAATGAACATAAAACTCGGCTAGACAATTTTATTAGCATGGACTCACCTTTTCTCATGGGCTTGAGTTCGTTCCGTATTCCAAATCTGTGCTGAAATAAATATTAGGATTGCGGAACAAGGTTATAAAAACAAATTATACTCCGTTTTCAAAGGAATAGTAATTTTATTATAAATTGTGCAAATAAGTAGAAAAATGAATAGAAATTCTTAAATTTACTGACAAAATCTTAATATCCTAATAACTTTAAGGAGGTTCCCTGCCTTTGGCAAGTATGAGGCATTTCATTCAAATTTACATGAATCGTTCTTCAATATCTAAGGAGTTCCTCTGAATTTTTTGAGAATTTTTGTCTGATCCGTATGGAAGATAATGGGAATCAAATATCGTAATTTTAACATAGGCTCTTATGGAGTGTACGTATGTAGCGTGTTTGAAATTACTACAACGTCTAAGAATAAGTAGAGAAACGGTTGAAAATATATTTTATAGATGAATTGTAACTTGGAGAAGCGTCATGCAAAAAATCAAACTTCTTGTCTGCTTCGATTTATTAAAAATTGATCATATATGCTAAAATATGTTATGAATGCGTAACATTACAGAATGATGTGGCAACATAGGAATTTATTAAATGGCGCAAGATTCAAATTTTTTGCAAAGTTAAAATTAATAATTAATTCTTCACTTGGAATGTATGCCAAATAATGGGAATCTATGTAAAACACCATAAGAATTATTTTAAACGTTGATATTATTTATTTATGATGTATTTAAGACTAATTGACACTATATTGATGTTTGTGTGTCTTTGGAAATATTTTTCATAAAATTTGTGAAGGTAAGACGTACTATTGCAGATTTGGAACTAAACATGGTATCAAAACATATAACGTTTTCTACATAATAAAATGATTAAGAACGATGAAAATAAATAGCAATCGAAGCATGCAAAAAAATTTCAGGTTGAATTTGTTAGGAGGAGAAATGCACTACTATGATAGATAAAACGTATAGGTCGAAGTAATTTGTATATCTTTTGGATTATTTAAAACTGTAAATTGTAATAAAGTCGGGAGATGTAGTTATGGTAAATTGGTCCTATTCCGAAAGAATAAAATATCATGAATTAGTACTTGTGTTTTCTAGATAAATATTTACATATTATATAACTCAAATTTGTTGTAAACGTCGTTTTATTAAATAAAAGGTTAAATTTATATCCAATATTTGAAATTTTTCTATAATTTAGGAAGGCCAAGTTTAATGTCAAATTCTCTCCATGTAATTTCATTTTCGGTGCCAACTAAATTCTTGTAATGTAAAAATATACAAATAATCTCCACAAAAGCACAATCTCATATTAAACCATTCGGTTTGTTCCCGAAGCATGCATTTTCACCTTTATTTATCATTTAATTATGGTTTCCAAATAACTTGTTAATAGTAGACAGCGTTACAATATGTTTTGATGCCATTTTAAGTTCGAAATCTGTAATAGTAAATAAATATCAAGTTGTAAACGATTATTCAAAACAATAACATAACCTCAAAATACTTATAAACTTCTTTAAAAGTACATTACAACGTCTTACTTTACGAAGTTTTATGAAAATTATATCCAAACAAACACAAATATAGTGTCAATAGGTCTCAAATACATCAACAAGTTACAGTCTTTGAATGACAGTTAGGTACCAATGGGTACCAATATAAACTTAAGACTACATTGTTGTCACATTTATCTAGTAATAATTGGAATACTTTTAATTGAAAATACGAATTTATAATAATATAACTTGAGTAGAAAAAGCGATATGAAATCACAAACAACTGCAAGTTGTAGAAAATTCGAAGTATTTCTTTGAAATTTAATCTTATTCATTATTTCCATAATACTATTTTGTGTTGGTAATAGTTATTTATTCAATGTAATAGCATAGGGCATTTCCCCGCTCCCCGCATCCCGCTATGAAGGCGTCGAACCACCTTAAACGAGCTAACGCACGCGTATTTAAGTTTCCAAAAATTTTCACTAATTTTTATTAAATAACATTTAATGTGAAATTACCTTAATAATTGTAGGGAATTTCTTGTCACCAGTTTCAAACAGCATACAATAGAAATGTTTTACTTGGTCGATGACCTTCAGTTACTGATAATAAATACGGATAAGTTTTTCTTGTGCAGTGTCGAGCCACGTGTTGTGCGGAACCAATTTTCCAAAAATAATCACAATCACTTGATGAATTCAAACAAATTTACTTTTTAGATACGTAAGTACCTTATCTTTACTTATTTATACACTTGTTCGTCGATTTTATCTAATTTTTCTCTCTAATTAAATTAATTTTTATAGGAGCGACGCATAAAACACAACGCCATTTATAATTAATCGAACGCAGAGCGATTCCAATTGTTTTCTTGCCATCGCATCGCAAATTCATGGCAAACTTGATTATCCGTTATTGGTCGAAATAAAATCAATACTATTGACGTTTCAATTTGCAGGTTCGGCTCAAGCCCAATTTGTCTTGTTAAAATTTTAATAAAATTTTTATGTTTTAGATTGAATTAATTTTCTACCATCACTTCGTGATTGTTTGGCAAACTTTTTGAAGAAAATGTCCTTTCCATATGTGGTACACTAGATTTGCGACGCACTACGATCGGTGTAATGTTTTTACTTATTTTAAAATTTTACGTTAACACATTTTTATAAACTAACATTGAACAATTATTTTGATTTTAAATTACATTCTTATTAACTAAACAAATTGATTTTATATTATTGACAAACATTTTTATATTAACGGATCATTAAAATTGTTACATTTTATAATTTTCGTTTGATGAACCTTTGTTCCGTAATATTGCAAATTCATGTTTAATATTGACTTAAATGTATTTGGTATCGGATGAAAACGTTTCCATTTGCTTTAAATAAGTCTCATGCTTTTTATTATTAATAAACAAATTTTGAATCGTGACGTTATCATTTCTATCGACGGTTAGCTTTGTACACCGCAATATATATAATTTTGCTGATATTACTCCAATTTTGTGCTAAAGATATTTCTTGCAATGAGAGGATTTTGTCAAAGGTAAGTTAAATTTTTGCTAAGGGAATCAATTTTTTACACTAGTAAATGAATGTCCCTTGTATATTTACTTTCTTGTGAAAGTAAAGTAAGTTTGTAGCATCCCGCAGAAAAAAATTTGTATTTACGTGGCATTGGGTCACCTCGGCTTTGAAGATGTATAACAAACTCGTCATATAGATTAGGACACTTGGGGCCATCATAGGGGTTACAAAATGTTTTCTGTTGTTGATGATAAGAATCGCTGTTTTAAATCGATTGCCATACCTCAATATTAATATTGCACAAACTTCGAATTAAAAAAATGCATAATTTTATTCCATTAAGAAAAATTATTTTAATAATCTTCATTTCAGTTTCATCAAAATAGCTACAAAGTTCGAGACTATCGACTTGAAGTAATGAATTATAGCGAAAAATATTTTAAATTATTAGAAGTCAGGACCTTTAAATTCAATCGGACGACAACCGCTATAAATGGTACTATGAACATGAAAATTACCGTGAAAGATAAAATCGAGGTAATGTTTATAATTATTTGCCCTAGTGCCGTGCTTCTCATAACTCTAGAATGGAAACATTGCATTGGTTGAAAACTACCACTTGCCATCACTTAACGTTTTTATATAAAAGAAAATGACAAACGGAAAACTTCAAATGATCTAAATTGACGTCATACTTTTGTCGTTTATGACCAATTTTTTACATCTTCTTCTTCTTCTTAGCCTGTATTCATCCACTCCTGAATGTAGGCCTCTCTCATTCCTCTCCATGCCTTCCTATCCGCTGCCTTCTGAAACCAGTCCCGTCCCGCTATTCGCTTCACGTCGTCTAACCATCTCTTTTGGGGTCTTCCCACGCTTCTCTTAGATGTTCTTGGGCGCCAGTGAATGGTTTTATATGTCCATCTTGCATAGTCATGCCTTGCCACGTGTCCCACCCAATTCCACTTCAATTGGGATATTCTGTCTATTACGTCGGGGACTTTTGTTCTTTCTCGGATTTCAACTAATCTTATCCGGTCCCTTAGCGATATACCAAGCATAGCTCTTTCCATCGATCGCTGCATGACTCTTAATCGATTCGCGTTTGTTACTGTCATCGCCATGGTTTCCAGGCCGTATGTGGTGACAGGCAGTATGCATGTGGCATATACTTTTCTTTTTAAATTTATTGGGATATCTGCGCTCTTTAGTATATATCCCAACTTTCCAAAAGCGGCCCAACTCTGTCGAATTCTTCTGCCTACTTCTGCAGATTGATTTTCTTTACCCAGTTTTATAATATGTCCGAGGTATACATATTCCTGCACATTTTCGATGTTATGACCATTTATCTCTATGTTCACTTCGTTTGGGCTCAATATTTTGGTCTTGTTTGGGTTTATTTTCATTCCCACAAGTTCAGATGCTTCGCTCAACTCCTTTAGCATAGATCTTATTTCCTCTGCGTCCGTGCTCAAGAGTACTATATCATCTGCAAAGCGCAAATGACTCAAATAGGTACCGTCGATATTTATACCCTTATTTTCCCATGAAAGTTTTTTGAATATATTTTCCATTGCCAGAGTGAACAATTTTGGCGATATTGTATCTCCCTGGCGAATTCCTCGTTTTACAGATATCTTGTTTGTATTCATATCTTCATTTATCTTTACATGGAGTGTAGCATTCTGGTATATATAGCCTATAAGGTTCGTGTATCTTGAATCGATTCTTGCTCCATCTAATGCTTCTAATATAGCCCAGGTTTCTATAGAATCGAACGCCTTATGGTAGTCAACAAATGCCAGACAAAGTGAGATGTTATATTCAGTGCACTTTTCTATTAGTGTGCGTGTTGTTTGGATATGGTCTATTGTGCTGTATCCCTTGCGGAATCCAGCTTGCTCAACAGGTTGGTAGAAATCAAATTTATTGGTTAGACGGTTTGTTATAATTTTTGTTAATAATTTATATAGATGTGATAGCAGGCTTATTGGTCTATAGTTTTCTATGTTTGTCTTGTCGCCCTTTTTAAACAGCAAAATGACCTCCGAATTTTGCCAAAGTGTTGGTATTTTTCCTTCTTCGAGACATTTATTTAGCAACACCCCCATGGCCTGCACTATTGCTTCACCCCCAACTTTTAACATTTCGGTGGTGATTCGGTCTTCCCCGCATGCTTTTCTATTTTTCATTTGGTTTAATGCTGCCATTATCTCTGTCCTATCTATTTCGGGGATGTCTTCAGATCCTACGTTCATAATCACCGTGTTTTGGTTTCTCGCTTTGGGAATCGACGATGTATACAAGTCCTTATAAAATGATCTTATGGTTTCTATTAGTTTTCCTTTTTCTGTTATTAGATTACCTTGAGTATCTTTCATTTTGTTAATATTTGTTCTAGCATTCGACATTTTTGATCTTAGGACTTTCATATTGCAATTATCCTCAATAGTGTCTAGGATTATTTTCGTGTTATAAGATCTTATGTCCTTCCGTATTTCTTTTCGAATGGTTTTGTTCAACTCGACGTATTCATCTGATTCCCGATTTGTTGTTCTTCTTCTCTCCATAAGTTTAATTGTATTGTCGCTTAGTTTTCCATGATTTTGCTTTTTATATTGGGTACATATTTTCTTCGTAGTCGTTCGAATAGCTGTGACAATTCTCTCCGCTATTTGGTCTATCTGTAGATTTTTAAAAGTTTGGGTTGCTTTCAGTCTGTTATTGAGTTCGTTTTGGAACAAATCTCTGTTTCGGTTTATTTGGTCTGTTATTACGCGGTTATTAGTTTTAGAGATTAACCTTTTCCTTTCCGTTGTTATGTTGACTCGGACGGCGGCTCTTACCAATCTATGATCGCTACCAGTATGAAACTTGTTTAATACTGACACGTCTGTAACATACATTTTTTACATGTATGTTAAAATATCTATGGTTTTTGTTTGGATCATGCTTAAAAATGATAATCCATATTGTCTACCAAAACGTCAAGTGCTGCAACAAAGCGATATACGACTAGTAAGCAAGGAAAAGAAACACCTAATAAAAATACTTGTAAATTTTTAGGTACTCGTCCAAGGTTTTAAATTTTTAAGCAA
Organism: Podabrus alpinus; assembly: GCA_932274525.1. Classification (NCBI taxonomy): domain Eukaryota; kingdom Metazoa; phylum Arthropoda; class Insecta; order Coleoptera; family Cantharidae; genus Podabrus; species Podabrus alpinus. The sequence continues at coordinate 76,994,457 of OW026456.1, forward strand.
CGAGTATCTACACTTTCCTGTCCGATTTCAGGTTAATTTGAAAAAAGGATTTGATTCAAATGCAGGCGGTTCGGGCGCAATAAAAAATTGTGGTAACGTTACAACTTGTTCTTTCGAAAAGGTTTTTAAAATTATTTCTGGTAATAGACAGGTAAATCTAAAATTTTCACTTTTCAGGATGTTACATATCACGCCTGTAACTTTGTTCCCGATGAAACTCGGCTTCCTCCACTTATTCCCAATGGTAGATTTAGATTTGATCTAACATTGCTGTATTTAAATGAAGAAATAGGGCTTGCATCTTGGTTTGGTTAAGTATACACTCCAATTCCATACCCAAAGAAGTAAATCTGCTAAATAATTAATTGGGATTGCGGACCTAAACGGAGTGAATTTCTTAATGGTGTTTTTTAAATTGCACTTTTTTTGTTTTATTTTGTTGTGCGGGGTAATTAATAAAAATGTTTTTTCATAATTGTTTTTATTCAATATAAGTTAATTTGTGACTATCTCTTCACTTTTATTTCTACGAAAGTTTTTCTTTTTTTATGAAGTCTCTTAATAATTGCTCGGTTGAAGTGGACAATATCATTATTGCATTCAGGCAATGTTTTAATATTTTGGTTTGTATGTCTACTCCTTCCAATGCCTATAGCGCTATAATATAATACAAATTGGTATGTACTATGCCGTTAAGATAAGTTAAATAACTGACACTTATTCTGAAGAATGTAGGGGGTTAACCAATCTGAAAGTTTGGTGTTCAATATTTTATGAATGTCTGCAATTATTGTTTAAGAGCAATATTTGAGAGGTTAATCCATTGGGAATATTTGAATTTAAATTTCAAAAATAATAACCATAATTCTTAGAGGTGAATGTACTTTTTCGCAATTAGGTTTCTTCTTTTTCTTCTTCTTATTCTATGACTGCGTCCTGTATTTCCCAACATGGTGCCTAGTTTTGTCATTTCTGGGAATCCAATGTCCTGTTTACATAGCACCGTTTTGGTGATATTCCCTGTGATCTTGGGGTGTTTGGCTTACCTAACATTCTTTCGGTAATAAGTTCTCTGTCATTCTTCTGACGTGATCTTTCCACGGTCTTATTTTACCTCTTGTCTATCTCACTGTATCATCTATCTCCCATATGCCCCTTATTTATTGGCTTCTTTTACTACATAAGAATGTCTAACAACTTATTGCGAGCAACCTATTCACCTCCATGAGTCTCGTTAGCTGTTTTGGCTCCGTCGTCTGCGCATTGCATGTCATGGTGGGTCTTTGCATGTTTTATAGATCCCTACTTTACTTCCAGTGCTCAGTGCTCTACAAGCCAAATTTCAATTATTTTGGAGGGCTGTACAATGTAAACGGGCAACTTTAGGGCAAACAAATAAATACGTGTCCGTTTATTTAGCATAACTTGGAAGTATGTATATAAAATTTGAGCAAAATCAAAAACGGACAAAAATATGTTGGTTGGTTTAATATGGAATGACCCTATAGCGATAGTTATCCATTTTATTTTTTCAATGGAGATTCGCATATTGAATTATTTTGCTATTCTTTCGAATTTATAGAGAATATTTCGAACTTGTCTTCTTCTTCCGCCACAATAACTGCATCATCCCATTTCCCCCAATGTTTTCTTTTTAATTTGGATTAATCCATTTACTTCATTACGAGTTATTTTTTATTACACAGCTGTTAGGCAGCTTCTGTATTTTGCATATACCTGTCTCTTCTCATTTTACCTTTCCTTGACCTCTTCGGTATACCAATAAGGTTTAGTTTTTTTTTTCGTTGTTACTGTTTAGTTTTCTTTTCCCAGGATATTTCAAGTAAAGTGGTCTATTATGATTTCTGACGCAAGGTTACAGGTATAGGCTCCAGCTTCTTCAGAACCCTTGCTTGCGATTTCCGTTTAACATCCACAAATACGACCATGTGACGCCCATCTGCCGTGATGTTCGCATAATGAAATTCTCTTCCTGATCCTGAAGAGTCGTGAGCCGGCTTATCTTCAGGAGATGTTGAGGCTGCCCTCGTCGTGTCTCTCTCGAGTTCTGCGTGATTTGGGCAATTACAACGTGCCCTCCCATTCAGCGAACTTTTCGAGACGCTTTACTTACCTAGCACCCAAATTTTTGAAGAGGCATTAGCAGCTATTTGCTGACTCGTTGAGTGTCGCCTCTTCCCGTCGTGGTTTGGCCGATGCTCTGCGGATCCAGATGTGAATCCGGGTTTTAGATTATATGTGTAATTTTTCATCTGCTTCATGTATTTGTATGATCATGTATTAATCCATTCACATTTCATCCCATCTATCAAATTTAATATGTTCACCCGCATTTTCATATTGTTAAATATTTAAATAATTTAGTTATTAATCTGTATAAATTAGCAGAATATACACTTCTTCCCGGGTGGTTTAGCCTGAGAAGAAAAAAGGAAAAAAAAATGTATTTGTATGATTAGGGGTGATCTGTAAGCCTAACGTAGTTAGACTTTCATCCTTTTAAGGATCTAATTTATATATTTTTTTAAAAATGTATTTAGTTTCTGAATCTTTGGTTAACTTTAATCAAAGGGTTCTTTCCATGGGTCACATTGTTGAAACAATTATTTCCATGGAAACAACCCTTTGATTAAAGATAATCAGAGATTCAGAAAGTGGGCCCTATTAAGGTAGGTTTCGGACGGCTATCAACATCCGTGACTATTTACCATGCCTTTTGAATATAGTGGTGCCTAAATGCAATTTACCGATTATCGAAGCGACCCCGCAAGCTAAATTTTGAGGATTGAACCACCCCACCCGCTCCAGCTAAGCCGGAACCTTCTGCCTGTACGGGGTACGGGTGTATGTGATCACGATGGTTTCTTTAACGTGACCGTGACTATTTTGAGCGCAGTGGCGTTCGCTTTGATTTCGAATGTTAGAACTTTGACGCTTTGTCGTAAAGTGAATTTATCCCGTAACAAATTTCTCTTTCTTCCGCTTAATCAAACAACAAATTTATTGGAATGTGAGTACATGGTGCACTCATTTCACAGTGAGTAGGGGAGTATAGATGACAGTGAGATGAGAATATTTTCTATTTTTTAGAATATTTTCTATTCCAATCCACAATCACATAAATAACACTTTAATGCCTATTATATATTTAACCTTCGTAGGTGCTGTTCGAATTTTAATGTACCTGTGGTGAAAATTATGAGATGCTATTGGTTTTCTAGAGGCTAATAATGTAATTTCTAACAGTGATGTCCTGAAAGGAATATAAAATATTCGCAGAAATCTTGAACTTCTTCGAGTGCCTATCCGTTACCGGATGTTGGCGACCTCTCTCCTATGTATGTGTTGTGCATTTGTAGTACTATCACACACATAGGGGACCTACTTGTTTAACGCGGGCTCCGAACCGCGGGAAGTGTATACACTTCATCTCCAGAGAGGCTATTCTGGGCATATTATACCTCGGTGGTTTGCCATTGCCTTCCGAGGGGAGACAGTCAGAATAAAGTTTTTACTGAGCCCGGAGTCGAACCGGGCATTTAGCTTTAGCAGCAATGCACTTCACCGCTTAAGCTGATTACCATCTTGAACTTAGATGAATTCAATTTGAACAGTATTTTTTGGTAAAATTGTTAATAGCGCAAAATATTTTATTGATTCTAAAAGTGAATGCCCCCACCCATGGGTTTAATAATGTCTGTATTTGAGATAATTTCACTCATTACCAAATTGACCAGTCAAAACTAACAACCATATAGTTATTACATGCTACAATGTAATGGTAAAAAGTAAATTTTAATTAGAGTTAATAATAACTCATTTAAGTCTTTAGGAAAAACAGCGCTTGACTGCTACCCATGCTCCCCTACCTATGCCATCATGAAAACCTGTTAGGTATGCCATCAGGAAAAAGTATAATTTATTTAAAACGCCGCAGAAAATAAACATGTATATTTTCCTGCTTTCCTATTACCTACAGAAATATATGCTACTTTTCCCGATATAAAATATCCTTGGGTCAGCTGTAAACAGAATGATAAATATTGAACTCACGCACATATTAATTGCAAAGAAGTTATTTTTAAGTTGAACTGGAAAACCCATCACTTCAAAATACCAGACGATTAATCCAAATGCTTATAACACAATGTTGTTTATATTTACAATAGATACAAGATAGCATTATAAGGTCATCTGCAAAATTGGTACGTGAATTTTATGTATAAAAATCGCCCGAGAAATAAGACAATTCGAAATAAATTTCATTAGAAAACACAAATTATAGAATTGAAAATTATAATTTACTCAAAAATAATTAAATTAGTTCAACCAGTTTATGACGGAGCAATTTTGAAAATTTAAGTAATAGTGTATATTAAGCAGCGACGCAGCGCTGATCAATAAACCACGAGAGTCCAACAGGGTTGCTCGTGGTTTGCACTTGGATGGGTGACATCGCAGCTCCTAATTAGAAAAAAATGCCGCTGGCACCCGCACGGTCGGTGTGGTGGAGTATGGCCATGAACCTTTCCCTCGTGTAGGAAATACTTATAGTCCAGGAAAGGACTTGATGTTTAAAAGAACATCAAGCTAATAATGAAAAATAGTATATATTAGCGGAGGCGATCATTGGCCTAATAGTTAGAACGATCAACTACTGATCCGGGAAGAATCTCATCTGACTCTCTTTCCTGCTATGATCGTTTCACCTATCGAACCGCATTATCCAGTGTGGTAGGGTATGGCTAGAAACCCTTCCTTAATATTAGTCGGTCATCATCGGCGTAAAACAGTAGGTCCCCCATACTCAAGAGTATGTGGTAGAGCAGGTCTGCTTAGTAACGGGAAAAGAATACTGCAAATTATTGAAATATAATAAATTATACCTTAAAACTTCCTTAAGGCCGCCCTGAACATATTTTAAGCAATTTATTATCTTTAATCGTGCAGGGAAAACCATTTCAAAATATTAATTAATCCAAATGCTACTGAACAATTATGTTTACATTGAGATAATATAATATTATGAGATATTATTATAAGATCAGCCATAAGTGCAGTATCGGTCGGTTCTAGGTAAACGATAGTCACTTTTTTTACACAATGTTTTGGAAGGTAAGCAATAATTGCAGATTCCTTAGGCATTATCATTTTCATCCGTAATCACTTTTGCTTTAAAACTATCAGGTGAGCAGGAAATTGCCTAATATGTGAAATTTTTCATGGAAAATCCCTATATCCTACTGGACAAGTCGTACACTATAGGCATAAAATTTCCCTGTTATTATTATAATATTGAAATTTTTACAGATTCGTACATCGTTTCAGCTGATACTCATAATCTTCAGCTTTATAGTTGGGGTACCAGTAACAAGAAGACGTACTGAAAACCAAGATGAATATGATTTAAATAGTGACTCCAGTACAGAGGTTCAAGTTACCAGGTTGAGATACGTGTGGACTATAAAAGATTTAGATTTCAGCGATTATGTAAAAGGCCAATCATTGCATTCACGTACATTTTCGGCAAGAAGCAACGATGAATGTGAATGGATTTTGTCCTTCTATCCGAAGGGATTAAATGTAAAATCTAGAAATTATGTATCATTATATGTCAAATCGGTTACTTGCAAAGTAAATGCAAACGTTTACATAGGTTTTATAAATTCTGACGATGAAGAAATTCACACCAAGAAATATTATCACAAGTTTCTGAAAAAGGGAAGTTGGGGTTATTCGAAGTTTGCTCGGCGCGACTTTATTTTAGATCATGAAGATGGCGTTTTTAAGTGTCGGAATTTAAAAATTTTTTGTGAGATTAAAATGATATCAACCTGTGAAAATGTACGAGAGATAGAAAGCAACGAAGGTGACTGTAACGATTGTGATTAACATTGATGTAAAGCTTGGGTTACGGGACACAAATTACCCGTATCATTTTATACCCTAAAAATAAATAAAATAAAAAGTTCTTATTTGGTTATTATAAATGCTTCCAAATGTCAATTTTATATTATATTATATACAATCATGTTTTAGACTTTTATTCCCTATATCATACAAATTTCTCTTCATGAATATTTTATAAATAAACTACATTTGTGCAGTAAATTCTTATTTATTTTAATGTGCATCATAAAAATAAAAATACCCCAAACAAACATTACCAAAACTTCCAGTCCTATCCTGACTGCAACGTCAATTAGTTTCTACCCAATTTTACTTTTTGGGTATACAATTGGTACGTATATTTCACCAAAAATGTAGTGCACCGATACTGGTTCATTTTCCACCAGACATGTAATTTCACATTTGTATTTACCATTGGGAATAAGTGGCGGAAAATGAGTGGCATCGATAACAAAATTGCAAATGCGATATGTGATATTCTAAAATTAAAATACTTAGGGAACTTACTTAAAACTCGAAATCATCTACAATACCTTATAAAAGTAAAAACTTTTAATATTGCCATATGCTTTCACACTACTAACCAGTCCAATTACATTTGTATCAAGAATTTTTTTTAAATTGGCTTGGAAACGCACTGGAAAGTGTCGATATTCATTGCTCAAAAACTTGTAGCATTGCACGAGCATCTAAAAATAATAGTTATTTACGTAGTACTATAAGCAGCAGTATATAAGCTTTTGCGGAATAAGCGAGAGAATACTCCGAGCAAGACCGTAGCGCAGCGAAAGTCGAGACCGGAGTATTCTCTCCGGCCATCAAAATAAATCATTTTATATATTAATTGTTTATATTAATATATTAATTAATTGTAGATATAGCGGATGTGAATGACGATGTGGTGAAGGAAATGTTACACTACCTATATACAGGGAAAGTTTCAAACTTAACCGACTTAGCTCCAAATTTGTTAGCTGCAGCCGAAAAATATGAAGTAGTTGATCTGAAAATCATATGTGAGAATTATATTGCCGCCAATCTGACAGTTGAGAATGTTATCGAATTTTATATACTTGGTGACAATCATTCTGCAGCATATTTGAAAGGTGAAGCGAAAGATTTCATTGTTGCTCATGCCTCGGATGTCATTTCAACTCCAACATTCAAATCACTAATTCAAACATATCCACTTCTGGTTGAAGAAATAATTCATGCTATAGTTAAGGTATAAATACCCTTAACGATAACAACACCAGTAACATTTTTATAAATAAACAGTTTTTGATACAAAAAAATAAGTGTTTAAATTAAAAACCTTTCATTTCTGGACATGGGTGTGATGGTAGTAGTTTTTCTAGTCCTCATGTAAATATAAAATCTCTTGAATTTTTCCTTGTCTTTTGAAAATCCTGTATATTGTCATGATATTTGAAAATCTCTGATAGTTTTTCATTGTTTTTTATAATGTTAATAAAAATTGTAAATTTTGCATTGAATTGGAGGGGGGATACTCACGCCAGGGTGATAGAATTGGTTAGATTGTACCATAAATGGCTTGCTACATAGTTCCGAGATGTTGATGGGTTGCTACTGTTGATTGGGAAGTGCTGAAGTCATGGGTTTGACTTGGAAACCTTGTCCTTAATTTAATTCAGGGCACCAGCGGGTTGGACAAACGTTTCAGGTGATTTGATTGTGAAGAAGTAATCATTTCATTGAAAATTAATAATTTATGCATAAATGATTATTGGAATTGGATCAAAAAATAAGTTTAATCTTAGCTGAGTATCACAGCTATTATATAAGAAACATGAAGGATACTTTTTTCTGCGGTTTCGTTATTTTCACGAGAAAACGGCAAAGCGCTCATTTCGATACAATCAAAAAGTTGAATAAGTCGATATCGGGCAGATTTCAGGCTGCTGTGCTGGGAGAAACCCAAAGCACATATTATACATTATAGATTATTGACAATTATATATTAAAGACAAATGGGAAGAAATGCAATATAACAACGAAAATTCTGATGAGTACAGCACAGTTAAAATAAAAGCGCCCCACGATTAAAAAATGATGAACTTGGCCACAATTATAGATGAACGTCTGACCGTGATTCAAATTCATTATATATCGTTTATACCGTTCATCCTTAATGATGCCAATAGCATCATTTTACAAGCTTTGACGAAATATCTAAAAATTAATTGGGCGAAACTACAGCAATAACATGATATATAACCGCGATGTACTTGATGTTGGTTTCGAAGGTTGAAATTCAAATAACATCCGTTGATACTTTCATCAATAGACGTCAATCCGCAGTTTCAAGTTGTTCAAAATTTATAACTAGAAATGAAAAATATTATTTTGCTATTAGCATTATTTTTAGCCCTTCAAGAAATCTGTTGTAATGAAGAACTTTTAGCTAAGGTAAGTACTTAATATTTTTAATCCGGAGTTAATATTTATTATAAAAATAATTTAATTTTCAAAATGACTGATATTATTATAATTAAATTTTAACTCGGTCGTTGTTTAATTGAACCACCCCACGACAAGCGAAAAGTTGAGTGTGTAAAATCAATCGGCATTCGGCCTGCGGCCTTATAGGCACAATAGAAATTTGTAAAGACATTCTCAAAATTGTCGGTTTTTTACCTCGTTATGTTTATCTTTATATTTTTGTGGATCTATTAGATCTTTCTTTGTATTTAGCCACCTTTTATAATGTAATGGTATAATGTTACTGCGGCTCAAAAATGAATTTACACCCTTTATAAAATTAAATTAATACTGTTTCCTCCAAAACAGCTGTACAAACGGTACAAACTACGTAATCTTGATAATTTGATATATCTTAGCGAAATTTCACAATTTACCAGGCATGTTATATCAGGTTACTTACTTTACGTTGAGGGTAAATTTTAGACGCACTTTGTAATTAACAATTTACTTTAAATTTATTTACCCCCAAATTTCGATTTGGGGGTTTTAATAACTTACAATGTATTTTGAAAGAACGTACGTTAATTATAAATTCACCTGCGGTGGATATGTTACAAAACCACTCAAATAATCATTTATTTTGTAATATTCCTTTCATTCTTTAGTACAGATGTTCTTCTGTTATTGCGAAAAAGGCCTCGTTCTGGAGTAAAAATCGCGCACAGAAACTTTCTTTACAGAATAACCGAGATAATATTCCGAACGCGACCGCAGCGTAACGAACATTCTGGCTGTTCCCTCGGATAATCCAAACCATCGAGGCACGATACACTTACAACGGTATGCTCATACGCAGGTTGTGTGACGTCACGTGCGAATTGGAATTGTGATGCGAACCATCTTGCGCTTTTGCGCAAATACACCGGTTATTTTCCATTTTTTTGATAATATTTATTATTAATATCTACTAATCACACCCCCACCTATCCGAATTTCAAAGAAAAATTCAAATCGGAGCGAAAAAATTTCACTCGATTCGAAGGGAACGTGTGATGCATTTCCCCGCGTCTGCCTTGGGAGCCGCGGCATATTCGATGCTCATTTTCCCTACTTTTAAAAAGTCGATTTTGGGGTTGTTTTTCAACGGTTCTCGAAAATTTTTGTTTCATAAAACAACATGCCATTTTTTAGGTTTATTTTATCCTCACGATGACATGCAACAATCCATTTATTAGAAATGTCTTCAATTTGTGGAAATCGGAAGTATTTGATTTTCGTCCCTTTTGTCGTTTTATTATTATTACCACATTTCGCAACTGCACAACCCGGCATTTTCGAATTTAATAATAGAATTTTCAATTTTCTCAAATTCGAATAATTTCAAATAATTTGAATTCGACAGAAGACAGAAACAGTGAGAACACGAGTACAGTTCGTACCACGTTCGTACACGATTTTTCGTAATTTAATTCGCACGTAACGTAATGCGCGATAGTAAACGTTGAGAAAAATAATAAGCATACCGTTGTAAGTGTATCGTGCACCGAGGTATAATCTTATTAGTACAGCCTCTCCTCAAGCTATCGCGCCTAATCAACCGGCATCGAAACAGATGTCATCGAAAAGTTTGCGTCGAAAAGACTATTCCTTATTATGTAGTGCAACTACGGATTTTATTGAAGCAATTATTACTCTAATTAACTAATTTTTAGTTTCATCAAAATACGTTAAAAATTAAAGACGAACGACTTCAATTAATATGGTACAATAGAAGCTATTTCAATTTCTATGAAGTTCAAGTCTTTAAACCCAATCGCACCACGACGGCTCACAATATCACGTTTAACTTGAAATGTGACGTGTACGATAAAACTGAGGTAAAATTTAACTTTCTGATCAGATTTATATTCAATTGCCTACACTACGTACAATCAGAAATGGGTAAATGAAAAAAATAATTAAACAACAAAATTAAAGATTAAATACGCAGAAATGGGAACTTGTTTAAAACAAACGTGGTCATTTCTGAAGGTACTGCTATCCATCAGTGGCAGCTCGTATCATTGTACAGTAGTGCTGACACAATATTGTAAAAGTTTGAAGATTATTTTTCAGCTGAAACTGAACTGTGGCTTTTCCCTTATTCGGGTGAAAGTCGAAACTGCATCGAGTACTTAAACTTTAATTTAATATTGTTTATTTTTAGGTACTCGTACAAGCCTATAAGTTTTTGAGCAATGAGTATCGACACTTTCCATTGCGTTTCCAAGCCAATTTAAAAAAAATTGTTGATACAAATGTAATTGGATTGGGAACTTGTAAAGCATGTGGAAACGTTAAAGATTTTTACTTCTACAAGGTGTTATAAATGATCTAGAGTTTTAAATAAATTTTCTAATTATTTTGATTTCAGAATATCACATATCGTGTTTGTAATTTTGTTCTCGATGCCACTCGTTTTCCTCCACTTATTCCTAATGGTAGATACAAGTACGATGTCACATTTCTGTTTAAAAATGGGGACGGGTGACAATGTTCCAGCATCGAATTTTAATATTTTTTGGTGACTTTCGGGTAGTTTAATGTTAATAAATGACATCGGCAACCCTCCTATAGCAGGATAAACCAACTTTTGATAGAGAAAATCGACTTTGAAAGTACATAATTTTACATGTAAACGGGTGGAATCTCACTCATTTTGTTGACGGTACGTGCAAGTTGAACTAGTCTTAAACTTAGCCGATTGCGGAGATGCAGTTGCAGCCCGACTCGACTGCATGTAACATCGATTATTTTTTGTTTTTGCGCGCTTTTTTGGGGGTTAAACGAAATAGATAACTGCCGCATACCGCGACTATACTTTTTAATGCATTTTCAAGGGTCTCTCACATCCCGGTTGCATAGATCCCGGTGTTCTTGATCGGTGGCGCCTTCTCGTATGTTTAGCCTAGTAACCAGAGTCACATCCGCTCCGTAGGGGTGCAGAGCGGAGCGGAGCGGAGCGGAACGGCGCCCCGGAGGAGTAGGATTTGACGATGGATTACCCTCCTTTTCGAATGCACACCCCTAAAATTCGAAGGCAAAAAAAATTTTAATTTTTTCACTTTTTCGGCAACAACCGCCTTATTTTCCATTTTTTCGCGAATATTTATACTAATATCTACTAAGCACACCCCCCCCTACCCGAATTTTAAAGAAAAATTAAAATCGGAGCAAAAAAATTTCACCCCATTTCAAGCGACCGGCCGACGATGCACTGTGGGACGAAAACCCAAATCGACGGCGAAAAGTCTGACAAGTTTTCAATTCGTGTGAAAGTTTGTATTCGGGGGTTTTTGGGGTCGCTGATTACTAATCTGAAGTCAAAATTTCTAAAAACAAAATGGCGGCTCCAGTACGGCAAAAAATTTCAAGAAAAACGAATCAATCGAGATGAAAGTCCGTACTCAGGGGTTTTTGGGGTCGCTGATTACGAATCCGGAGTTTAAATTTCGAAAAACAAAATGGCGGCTCCAGTACGGCAAAAAATTTCAAGAAAAACGAATCAATCGAGATGAAAGTCCGTACTCAGGGGTTTTTGGGGTCGCTGATTACGAATCCGGAGTTGAAATTTCGAAAAACAAAATGGCGGCTCCAGTACGGCAAAAAAATTTCAAGAAAAACGAATCAATCGAGGTGAAAGTCCGTACTCGGGGGTTTTTGGGGTCGCTGATTACGAATCCGGAGTCGAAATTGCGAAAAACAAAATGGCGGATTCAATATGGACGACTTATGTAGAAAAGGTGTTTTATTTACGTCACATTGCATTATGAATAGTTGTGTTTTGCTTAAAATTAGATTGATATGAAAGATTGAAATTATAATAACGTGTATAAAGAGTATAAATTAAGAATATATGTCTAAATAAATATGTATTCACTTATAAACCCAAATAAGTGACAAAAAGTCTTCCAAATTCCGAATAACTGCGTGATACATTGGAGTAACGTACATACAACTTTATTCATCGTCATCAGAAGGACAATGTGATTCACAGTCAGTGAATTGAACTGACACATTGCACGAGCTCCCCTCACTTGTTGAGACGCTTGGCGCAGTTAATAACTGGATTGCTTCTGGTAGTAGCGATCTCATTTTCTTAGCAGATAATTTGCGCAGACTCGAAATATATGGGTCAGACGTTAATAGTAGGCGTTAAACATTCAATTTCATTTATCTAGAAACTCTGTTTTTTGACTTGGTCACTTTTGCCAGTATGCCCACGATATCCAAATTGTATGTTTTCATTGTTCGAAATTGAGAAAAATGCACTTTTCATCACAAAAACTTGCGCCAGTAGCGGTCCCGCAAAAGATCGCAACTTTTTTTTGCTGTTTCCATTAAACAATTGATTAATCTACAACCTAGGATAAGTCCGGCCGCTTAACAACGTTTAGCAATTCAACTTTTCTCTACATTTTTCGAATTTTCAGTCGCGATTTTACGTTTATTTTTGGACAAATCATTCGTTTACTGATATCACATACATCATTATTATAAATTTTCAATTACATGATAATATTCTACTTACTTTCCCCTTTCGAATCCATTTTGAAAAATGGGAATCGGTTGATTTTTGGCTGTACGGCGTCGTTTTCAAGAGCACACTGAAAATTTAGCACAGAGAGCGACGCGTCTGGCTCGAGCGAAGGTCACTTTTGAACTACGACACAATAGCAAGTATCAAGGATCGTCCCCTCTCCAGCCTGGAACTCGACCCTCGGACTATTACTACATCTAACCCACCACTGTAGGACCCCAAAATAAATACTTGATTTTTACACTTTTCGCCGTAAATATTCGAATCCGTCCCACAGTGCGATGTGACACATCGACCCGGTGGTACATCAGCGACCCGTACTATTTCAACTCGCAGCATCTTTCTTATTTTCACACTTTTTTCGAATTTTTTTTTATGATCACCTCCGCGCCGACAAAAGTTATACATTCGCATCAAAACATTGCCAAAAAGGCCGTGATAAACACAAAATTTTTCGAAATTAAAAGTTGGGGGCGTGTCAATAATTCTTCAAGCCACGCGAAAATTATGCCGGCAGCCTATCCCGGCCATGGGTTATGGTTTTTACTCAATTTTCGGTATTAATTCTTAAAAATCCTCAATTATCCACCCCTTATTGTGTACCTTAACCCTTTTTTGACCTATATACCAAGGGATAATTTTTTTCGGATATTCCTTGTCTGCTGGGCCGTTCACTCTCTCACCTGTAAGTATTTACTGCACAACTGGTTTTGTTAATGATAAAATAATATTTGTGAAGCGACGTTTGTATGGTATAGGCAATAAAATATTAAAGCATTATTGTATTTCTTTTATAAATCTGATCACCAAGAATATAACAACCATGAAATTTGAAAAGTATTACAAACCAGAATTATGACAATTAATTATGTCTTATTCTCTACTCACCTTCTAGCTGAGCTTTCACAATTTATTATTACTCTATTTAACTGAGTAATAAAATTAACCATAAAATTTACTTGCTCGTATTGTATTTTTATATTAATTTCCACCTTCTTGTAACGGTCTCATATTATGTAACTATGTATCATTTTTTTTAATGAAACCCCCCGGTAAATATTAACTTCAAAAAATAATATGTAATAGTTAAATTATGGTTTTGTTTTAACTTAAAGTTATTGGTTCGATTTGGGTTATGCCAGCAGGATTACATTTTTCCAACAAAAATACGGTTCAAGGAGATGATGATCCAAAAATTTATGTCGCCTCATTTTTGAAGTTTCGGATTGGTCATCTAAGACGTAATGTTTTATACCATTGATCCATGTTTGAAACCAAAGTGTATAAATTTGCGTGTATAAAAAAGTGTATAAATAATTTCTTGAGCAGTTGATTACCGCCATCTGAATCACTCAGCTATTTGCTAAGTTTGAGAATTTAATATTTTTGTGTGATACCTCATGAATAAGGTGGATAGAGGATTTTTTAGTACTTTCTCAGCGAATAAAACAAAGATGTACTTCTGCTACCGGTTTCGCAAATTTATTTGCATCTTCAGGCAGAAACTACAATGAAAATACAACCACTTAGCGCTAAAAAACATTTAAAAATACAAAAGAAGCGTGGCTCACCAGTCAAAATCTCTACATTAACACACATAAGGAGCTTTTCATTGTCATACATGAATCACACGTTGCACAAATAGTTATGTGACATAAAATAAAATATATTAATTAAACAAAATAAAAGAAAACGATTGCATTTGTCAAAAATATAAAATTTCTCTTTGAGATTAAAATAGACCTTGAGCCTATCAAAATGCTCGATAATCCATCGTACACGGTTTAAATAATCTCATACAGAGGCGAGCAAAATATTGGTTCTTGTATGTTTAGTAGAATATTATTGTTGTTACCTGTTGCCATCTTTATCTCATAGGCTTCCCACAGTTGTCTTTTTGTGGTGTTTCGCTCTTCGTGTAGTAAACTTACTCCCTCTTCGTCGATTTGGTGGTCTCTCATTCTTGAGTGTTTATATACTTGTGAGTTACCTGCGCCTCTCAGATGTTCGGAGAGGCGAGTTTTTAGCTTTCTTCCCGTTTCCCCGATATAAACAGCGTCACAGTTCTTACATGGTATTTTATATACACCGCTACGATTTAAGGTAGTTTCGGGTGGCTTTATGTTGGTCAATACGTTTTTTAAGTTGTTGTTAGTTCTTGTGGATGTTACTATGTTATGGTCCTTGAAGATGTTGGAGATCTTTTTGTCCAGATTACCATGATAACTTATTGACCGGTAAGTTTTTTGTGTGCCCTCTGTTCGGGGAAAATAGGAATGCTCCATTTCGAATTTCTTTTTCTTGTCCAGTTTGTCTATGATTTTGTGTGGGAAACCGTTAGCTGCTGCTAGTTGGTGGATGATCTCTTTTTCGATTTTTCTGTTTTCGGGGGTAATGGGAATGTTATACATTCTATTTATTAGGTTACGGAAAGCCGCCATTTTTTGTCCAAAAGCATGTCCAGAGTCAAAGGGAATTAATGAATCACACAATGTCGGTTTTCGGTATATGTTGAATTCAAAATTGTTACCTGTGGTGGTTATAGTCAGGTCTAGAAAATTAATTGAGTTGGTGTTATTCATTTCCAAAGTGAATTCAATATTTTTGTGGATTTCGTTAATTTGTTTGTGAAATTGTGTCAATTCGTCTTCATCTCCCGTCCAGACGCATAAAATGTCGTCAACATAGCGATGTCAAGTGTAACAATATCTGGACAACGGCAAATTGTGTATTTTATTCTCTACGTGGTTCATAAAAATATCTGATAGGACAGGTGATAGTGGTGATCCCATAGGCAAACCGTCTGGTAGACTGTAGATTCCCTCCTGAAATCTGAAAAAGTTCTGTTCGGTTGTTCTTGTGATCAGGTGCATTAGTCCCGTTATTTCGGATGGATCAAGTTTCTTGTTTGTCAGGTAAATCTCCACCAAGGGGAGTGTTTCTTCTATGGGGATACTCAGCGGCGGCTCGTGACTTTTCCATTTGAGGAGGCTAGTTTTACAGCTTAACTACCTATAAAATAAAACTTAAAAAAAAAATTTAATAAAATATTAGTAGACACGTGTTTCGGGCTCGTTGGTTATCTTCAGTACTGTGTACAATGGAAAAAATTTTTAGATGAGTGCAGAGTGTTTTTTGGAAAAAATGCTGTACAATATACAGATTAATATTATTTAAAGTCATTCGAAATTTATGAAGTTTTAAACGTAAGACGGCGACTTTTAGTATTCGCCAAGTGATCGATGATATTCTCGTAGAATTCATTATTTCGAGACAATAAGGTAACGAATTCCTTTTCAATAGACATTACCGCGACGTTACTTAACCGATTTTGGTTCATCGTATTACGAGTGTAAGTTTTAATACGTTTTAGTGTGGAAAAACTTCTTTCAACCGAAGCCGATGTTACCGGTATGGTGACGACCACACAAAAGTTTGTAAAATTCAGGCATACAACTGTGTAAATCATTTTTGAAAGTAAAATCTAATATCTTTGATGGAGTCCTACATTGTCCAAACATTTTGGGGTCCTGAAAGCTACAGTGAGATATCTTGCAAAAATACAATTTTCAGTTAGGTATTGAATGAAATTGCTACCGCCCAAATTATTTAATGCCACATTGAAATATTTCAATATAATATTCCTTTATTTGTATAGAACAAAAAAAAATGCAAAAGAAATATTCACATTTCAAATTCTAATTGCAATTTAAATCTTTAACATGAATGATCTCAAATTAACTATTTCGTTATATCTCACTGTAGCTTTCAGGTAACGATATGCTACCGATAATTCATTTTTGAGTTGGATTTGATCAAAAAATGGATACTGCTCTAATAGACTATCTAATAAATTTTGAGGAAAGTTTTTCTTATAATCTGAAAATTTAGCAAATGTTAATAGATCAAAAAAATTTAATTTATGTAAGTCTGCAAATCTAACTTCAATTTGCACGATAACTATTTATAATTAAAATTATTTAATATAAAAATTATTTTACAAAGTAAGTTTACTTTGTAAAATTGAAAATACTACGTCTGTCTGTTCAAAAATTAATTTAAAAGTTTCTAATAAAAAGCAAAATTTTGATTCATTTAAATATTTGAGAGTCGTTTTTAAAATCATCGCTGTCGATTATAAAATTAAATATGTCAATTAATTGTTGTTTTCTTAATTGCAATATAAAAATACTGCACTTCATTTTTATACGTGTACAATACAAGTGATTATATTTTTAGAACATATATCTTCGTACAATTAGTAAAATTACACAGACTAGTATGCGCTTATGTTACAAGCTTATTACTTACAATTCATTTGTTATTCGCTCATGTTGATACTGAAATTTACTAAAGATTAGCCTCTATGACGTATCTCAGACGTACTACCGTATTCTGGGTTGCCTAACTCTGTGCTAATAAACTAATAAAATAAAGAAAGGCTAGCCTCTGGATATGTTGTACTATTTCGAATTAATTTATTTCAGGCGTAAGTCAAGTTCTTAAGCTAATTTCATTATTAAATTAAATTTTGTTTTAAACAAATTCAAAAAAAATTAAAAATTGGAAATAATACTAATTTAAAACGAAATATAAATAGCAAGTCCGTCCAACAATTTGAGAGGAGGCTAAGCCTCCCTTGCCTCCATTGACAAACCGCCGCTGGGATACTTGGATAAAGGTTCTTGACATCGAAGGAGATCAACTTTGAGTTATGTGGTGGCTTCATCGTGTTCAACACAAGAGAGAGCTCTGTTGAGTTTTTTATTGAGTACTTAGGCTTGTATTCCAGTTGGCGGGTTAGTATGCTATTTAATGCTTGGGCCAATGGGTATGCTGGAGATTCGTAACATGTTGTGATAGGTCTCATGGGTGTGCCCTGTTTGTGCAGTTTCGGTTGAAAATACAGCTTTGGCATGATGGTGTTCATAGGGATCATTTTTCTGTAATTGTACCCCAATTCGTTTAAAATGTCTTTTTGGATCTTTATTGCTTCTCTGAGTTTTCTGGTGTAGCTTTCGATTGGGTTTGCTTTCAGTTCTTTGCATCTGCTCGACGTTAGGTATTCGTCTGCTTTTTTGTTATATTCGGACTGGTTCATAAGGACCAATCCGGCTCCCTTATCTGCCAACGTCACAGCTATGTTGTTATCTGCAATCTTTTTCTTAAGCATTTTTATGGTAGTCGTTTCTTTGATGTTAGTTCTTTTATTTTGTAAATACCTGTGGGATTTTTCTCTAGTATTGGAATTCTTTTTTAGTTCACGCAACAGATGGATTGCCTTAGTTCTCATTTCAGGTTCATCTTTGTTAAATCTTATGACACTTTCCATGTCTATGGCGACCCTTACCAGGTTTGCTTTGGGTTGAGACGGGGCACATGAATAAGGGTTTCAATAGAAGTCCAGCATAAATAGAACCGCTCCTAGTAACGCTTAGTATAGCGTGAAATCTCCATTATTGCGGATTTGCCTAATTCAAAATTAGTTCCCGTTTATTGGTAACAGTAAGTGTCTCGTACGATCAAGGTTTCCATCTTAATCAATTAACACCAACCTGGTAGAAAACAGTTACTTCGGTTACCTATTCATCCGACTGTAATCTGTTAATGTGAGTTATTATGTTCTTCTTCAAGTGCCATATCCGGTCTCCCGGACGTTGGCGACCTCTCTCCTATGTATGTGTTGTGCGTTTGAAGTATTATCACACACATAGGGGACCTACTGCTTAACGCGGGCTCCGAACCGCGGGAAGTGTATGCACTTCTTCTCCAGAGAGGCTGTTCCAGGCAGATTACACCTCGGTGGTTTGCCATTGCCTTCCGAGGGGAGACGGTCAGAATAAAGTTTTTACTGAGCCCGGAGTCGAACCAGGCATTCAGCTTTAGCAGCAACGCACTTAACTGCTTTAGCTGACGACCGTCTCTTATTATGTTACCTCTGGTAAATTCTTTGTGTCATTTGTGAGATTGAAAATTTCAACTTTTAAAAGAATTACTTCAATAGTTGTTCGATATTTCTTTTTATGTTATTATGATGTCATTCCTAGCCATACCAGTCCAGAGGAAGAAGATCTGTTGGATGCCCCAGGAGGAGATCGCAGGATCAGATTGAGTGACGTAACGGACCACAAGTCTAAAATGTGTAGATGGTAATGATGATGTCATTGTGGTTGAACCCACTCCAGTTTATTATTATTTTATCACCTAATTAAATTTGTACTTCTTTAAAAAATAACTTTTATTTTATAAACTAAAATTTAAAGTATAGGTACACTGATAAAAGGATAAACTCCAAAACAATCTTCCGAGAAACACAGAAGTATGCGGAAGTACTTTCAAACCATTTGTAACAGATAGAATTTCAAAGCAACCACTGGTAAAACCCAAGAACGTGAGAAACCAATTGTGATACAACCAAATATGGACCGATAGATTTAAATCTATTAAAAAAAATTTGTTTGAAAACCTATACAACATTAAAAGAAGGTAAAAAGGAAAATCGAACCATAATAGTTCAAACTTACTCTTAGAGAAGTATCGGAAACACCTGCCAATTTTCAGATTGGTATCTGTTAATTTATTTTATAATTAATTTTTATTTGTGTAAATAAAGAAACTTTCATTGTCCGAGTTTTTTTTGTGATTAATATCAATCCACATAAAGTGTGGATTTAATAAAACGTTAGAATTTTTTGTAGTTATATTCTTGAAAATTTTTTTCGTGTTTTCGGTGACCTTAAAGAATTCTTTATCAAATGGTAAGTTAAGACCGCAGTTTTCTTTTTAAATAATATTGAATTACATGGAAATTATTGCAATTTATTAGGTGTCCGAGTTCTTTTGCGTGTCATGGAACATTCTTGTCAAAGTTAGATGATAGAATTATTTAAAATGAATTTTCTGAGGGTGTGCAGTTTGTACTGCTGTACCTATTCATATCCAACAAAAAAGAACTTATAAAATTGCGCAGTTTGAAAAAATTTAGCAACGTTTCCAAATAATATTTTTGCAGAATGTTAGGCAATATTTGCTAAACGACTTCGCTCGGACAGGGAATACCGTTTCATAATATCAAACAATCCAAATATTATGACACAATTTTATTTATATTTACAAGAGATACGAGATAGCATTATAAGGTTAGTGCCGCTGCCGCACAAATGATACGAGTAATAACAAAAAAATTGTAAAATACAAAATAACAATTTAATCTAAAATAATTAAAGCAAATTTAGTAAATTTCACTATAATAATAAAAATATATTTGATCATGTTGGGAGCATAGTAAATGAAATGATTCATTGTGGTTTCCATCGGTCAGTTCCAAAGCATGGTCCCAAGTTAATGTGACCTAACATTGGGAGAGTGAGATAATGACGTCTCACTCTACTTTCTGCGCGGTAGCACACTAAACACCATGCTTTGCAATGCTTTGGATAAAAAAAACCGTTCAACGTACCAGCAGTTACCAGCAATAGTGTATTAGTGTCGGTCATACTACAATAAACTGTGGCTACGTTGTTGTCAACACAATGGTTTGGAAGGTGAGCAATAATAATTTATCAATGCCATCTTTTTAATTATTTTAGTGATACTTAGATTTTATGAGCAACCACAGTATCATTCTGCCGTACTAAGCATAGAAATGGTATCTTCATTCAAGTTAAAAAGAGAAAGTATTCTTTGTTTTTAAAACTATGGTTGTAGTCAGGTCCGGCTCAAGGGGTGATATAAAGCATACTCTTACAATGTAGTACATATAAAATATAATACTAAAGTTAACAAAAGAAAACTACCCCTCATAGCACAAAGTTCAAGCGTCATAAAACAATAGTAGTGAACGATGCTGATGTAAAAGAGAATACCGAAACATTCTTGGTAATATTTCGGATTACTCGTATTAAAAAATTCTCTTTTGTTGAACATTTAAATAACATAAACTGCAGGACGAAGGACGATCTGCGTATGAGACTGAGGAGATACGATACAGAATCCGACCTTATAACTTCTTTAATTTAAGGCATTTTCTGCATTTTTACACCGCGATTGCTACATGATTTTTTAATTTTTTTATATTGACGGAATGGAGTACAGGCACAAAACAAATTTGGCGAAATATAAGGAATTCAATTCTTAGGATGTCCTTGAGCACGCGAAATGATCAGATTATTTTAGCGCAACTTATTAACATGTACACTGTAATAGTTAAATTCAAAATAAAAAAAGTCCCCGAAAACAGCGTATGATAATAAGATCACTACTATGTAAAAATTCAACGAGCCGAAGCATCGAAATTTCGCAATTAAAAAAACAACCTTTTTAAAAATATTGCTTATTGTTTTGCACGTCAACGTATACAAAATTTTTACTAGAAATATAAAAAGTTAACTTATCTTTAAAGCCTCGGCTGAAGAAAAGTTAGTTAAAATATTTGACTTATTGCATTTAACATGATATACTAAGCTAAATCATTGTATTTGTTTATTGAATGAATGAAATTTAGACCTACAGGCCTTGAAGACCCATGGCTTGTTTAGCTATACTAGCCCATATCTTCCTGTTTTTCGCCTTTTCTTTCCATTCAGTGATGTGCAAACAGTCCAAATCATCCTGTACTTCTTTTCTCCATCTTGACTTTGGTCTTCCTCGTCTTCTCTTCCCACTCATTGTCATTTTTAACACAATATTTGGTATTCTCTCTTCTCCCATTCTTATCAAATGCCCCAACCACCTTAATCGCTGTGCTTTTACCACTCCAACAATGGTATCTTCTCCATATAGATCATTTATTTCTTGGTTGTTTCTTCGTTGCCATCTTCCATCTACATATTTTCCGCCAAAAATTCTTCTCAGAATTTTTCTTTCCCACACATTCAACATTACTTGGTCCTGTTTCCTGAGCGTCCAGACCTCGCTTCCATACGTTACCACCGGACGTATCATTGTTCTATAAACTTTTACCTTCACTCTTCTAGAAAACATTCCACCAGTCAGTATCCTTTGCAATGCATATGCACTTTCACTTCCTGCCGTTATTCTGGCTTTGATTTCCTCATTGTTTCCAGGCTCTCTTCTTACTAGTGTTCCCAGATAAGTGCATGTTTGTACCTCTTCAAATTTTAATGTTTCGCCCAGTTCTGATGTTACTTGCAGATATTGACCTTGTTCGAACGGCTTATCATTCCACACCATATACTTAGTTTTTTCGACATTTATTTCAAGTCCCATTCTGTTTGCTGCTTTCAAGATTTCCTTTAAAATTTTTTGCAACTCCTGTTTTGTTCTTGTTATAACTGTTATATTATTATCAGCGAATGCAAGACATTGTTGTCGTTTGTGGAATATGGTATTATTTCTATTGATTTTACTGTCTCGCAAAGCCTTCTCCAGTACTACATTGAACAAAATCGCAGCAAGCGGGTCACCCTGTCTTAGTCCGCTCTTGATTTCAAACTTTCTCGACAGCCTCCCATTCATTTTCACCCTATTTGTTGTTTCTTCCAACGTCATTTTGACCAGTCTTATCAATTTATTGGGGACACCAAATTCTTTCAGTGCTAGGTAAAGCTGTCTTCTGTTCACACTGTCATACGCTTGTTTGAAAGCTACAAAAAGCAGGTACGTTGGTATTTTGTGTTCATAGCTTGTCGTTTGTAGTTCTTTTAAGACATAGATTTGGTCAATTAGCGACCTGTTCTTCCGAAAACCACTTTGGTATTCTCCTACTATTTTTTCAACATATTGACTCAATTGATTTTTGATACACGTTGCTAAGATTTTATACGCAACGTTCAACAATGCAATGCCCCTATAATTTTCACATTTCGTTTTATCACCCTTTTTATGTAAGGGACAAACTATTGCCTCTCTCCATGATTTTGGCATTTCTTCTCTATCCCATATTTTCCCAATTAGTTCTTGCACCATTGATTCAACTACATCTCTGCCATACTTAATCATTTCGGCTTGTATTTGGTCTTCGCCCGCACTTCTATTAATTTTCCAGCTCCGAATAATTTTCTGTATGTCTTCTAATTTAGGCTTTTCTACATTTGGCTCATATGTGCTGTCGTTGAGTAGATCTATTGTTTCTTCGTTATTTGTGTGTCTATTTAGTAGTTCTTCAAAATACTCGGCCCATCTCTCCATAACTTCTGTTTGGCCTCCTACTAAATTCCCTTGTTTATCCTTGCAGAGCGATGTTCTTGGCGTATATCCTTCTCTTACTTTGTTTGCGCCTTGGTAAAAATTTCTGACCTCTATGTTTCTGAAATTCTCTTCCAGAGCATCCAAATTTTCTATTGTATATTTTCTTTTCTTATCTCTGATCAGTTTCTTGCATAATTTTCTTTGTGCTTCATATTTGTGTTTGTTTTCCAATGTTTTTGCCTCTAATAGCATTCTTTTTCTTGCTTTCTCTCTTTTGCTAATTTCTTCTTGGCATTCCAAGTCATACCATTCCTTGTGTTTATGTTTTTTTTCCATTTTTTGTTTGGATGCTGCTCTTTTCATAATTTTAACCAAGCGCTCTGCTCTTTCTTCTATATTTCCAGGTTCTTGCTATTTTCCTGCTTCTTCCTCTACTGCTTTTACATACTCTTCTTGAACTTTCTGCTCATTAAATTTGATTCGAATTGGCATCCTTGTCTTGTGTTTTTTTCACATTCGATTTTTATTGGAATTACTGACTTAAATTTTGTTCCCAACAAAAAATGATCGGAGTCTATATCTGGCCCTCTATACGTTCTCACGTCGTTAATGCATGTCTCACTTCTTCTACTAAAACATGGTCTATTTGGTTTACATTCTTCCCATCTGGTGTTGTCCACGTTCCTTTATGTATTGTTTTGTGTTGGTATTAGGTGCTCATTACTTTCATGTTGTGCTCAATTGCAAAATCTATTACAAATTTTCCATTTTCATTTGTCTCTGAATGCATACTATACCCCCCTATAGTTGGTCGGTATGCCACTTCCCTTCCTATTTTGGCGTTGCAATCACCAAGTACGAGCTTCACATCATATTTGGGAATTTTTAGATATTCTCTGTCTAATGATTCGTAATATTCTTCTTTGATTTCAATTGGTTTTTCGTCCGTTGGTGCATGTATATTGATGATACTTATTTTTTGGTATTGGCCTCTTAATCGTATTAGGCACATTCTATCTGAGATTGGTACAAAATTATTGACTGCAGGTTTCAGTCTATTACAACGAATCCTGTTCCCAATCTTCTATCATTTCCGCTGCTCATAAAGAATGTATATCCTTCTATGTCAAAAATTCCGCTATCTTTATGTTTTGCTTCCTGTACTGCCAATAAGTCAATTTTATAGTTTTTCAATACCTTTATTAGCTGTTTCATCATTCCCCCCCTCAAAAATTCCCCTTACATTCCAAGTTGCAAAAAATATTATTTCATTGACTTGTTTCTTCTTTGCCTCTTTTTTGTCCTTTTCAAAATCCAGATCATTTCTTCCAGGTCTCGCCGTTTTTGTCATATTTTGTTTCCGCCCGGCTTCACTCGCTGCTAGTTTTTTGCAGGCGGGCGTTCAACATGTTTTTCTATTTTCCCCTTGTCTTCGTTCCAGTTCCAGCGTTCTTTATTTATGAATACCTTCCTATGTCCCACCTTTGCTTCGTTTTCCTTTTCTCTTTCTCTCTTTGCTACGCTTCTTAGCTCAGATTGGACCTTCCTCTCTTCTTTTGATAGATCATCATCTATGTATCCCTGGGTACTTCTTAGTCTGTGTTTTCCTTTCATTATTTCCATCTTTTCTTGCCAAGATTCTATTTTAGCTATTACAAAGGGATCTACTGTTTTTGGTTTTTATCATTTCGACTTCTATTATTTTTGTGTTTACATTCAAGTCTTTCCTTAAGAAATTTTCCACTTCCTGCTTTAGATTGGCTTCGTTAAATTTAACACCTTTTACTACTATGTTATTTCTTCTTTCTTTATTCTCCAAGCGATGCTCTGGTTTTGACAGTCTTTCTTTTAATTCGATGTTTTCGCTTTTTAACATTTTTATTTCTTCTTCGTATGATGTTTGGCTTTTTCTCACTTCTTTTATTTCCTGCATCATCTCACGCATCATATCTTTCATCTCCTCCATTTCTTCTACAACTTCTCTATCGCTTATTCTAGCCGCTGTTCTAACGCTTCTTTTGTTTCGTCGGTATATTTCTACACTGGCCACACGCTTTTTTCCAGTACGCTCTGATGTGGAATCGTCGCTATCGTTTTCTGATGCGTTTGCCTTTCAATACCACTCATTCCTCGCTCACGCAAGCCGGTTGGAACTGTATAAATTGTCGCGGTATAAGTCTACCATCCAGGCCAACCCCTCCCTCTGAGATGATAAACCTATTCTTTTCTTTTCCAAGTTGTAAAATGACTCATTTATTCACTTTACGAAGTCTCAAATATATGCAACCCAAACTACTTTTTCTTATCTTTCTAACCTTTCTAATTTTAAAAGAAGTAAATCAAAGGTTTACCTGTTTTCCGATTCAAAATCAAGAATTTACTCTGGATCGCCTTTACACACCTTATCCTTTCACTTCTCAACACTCAAATAAAAAAAAATTCGATGTTTTCACTGCTAAAAAACACGATCAAAACTCACTATGTGACAGAGCCGTACTAACGGTTTTTCGTGTCGACAATTCATATCGTATCTGTTTATTACTATGGCAAATATATGCAGATAGCATCAAAAGGCTTAATAATTACACCCATTATCAACTACATTACGAAGGTAAGATATCGTATCTGCGAATTGCTAAGATATATTACAGTAACTTACTTTATTTGCTAAGCTAAAAGCTACAACAAATAAATTTCTTAAATAATCATTTTTAGGAAGAAATCGTGAAAATACGTGTCACATCAAATGATTCAAAAATCATAACACGATTTTCACAAAAATGTTAGATACCACTTCTGTGTTTAACACGACAGTATAGGTGTAGTATAAAAATTATTATTACATATTAAAATTTTTTCAGATGAAAACATGGTTTGAGTTGATACTGGCAATCTTCAGCATTATAGGCGCGGTACCATTATCAATTACTTACAATAAAGAAAAGCACAAAAAGGATTTAAGTCCCAAACCCACCAGTCAGGTTGTAAGGGTAACAAGTAATAATGTACAACAGAATACAAAGGATCTTAAACGTTTGAACTGTTCTATGGATATTATCAGACTAAGATACGTATGGAACATAAAAAATTTACATTTAAGTGATTTCATCAATCGACAGGCATTGAATTCATCCACATTTTCGGCAGAAAACGACAACAAATGTGAATGGTATTTATTCTTATACCCGAATGGATATGATGAAGATAGTAAAGATCATGCATCTTTATTTGTCAAATCGCTTTCTTCCGATATAACTGCAAACGTTCACTACGGTTTTATAAGTGCTAACAATAAAAAAGTCAACAGTAAGAGATTTGTTCATACCTTTAAAGAAGGCAAAAATTGGGGATTTCCTAAATTTATCGAGAAAGATTTTATTTTCAATGAAGAAAATGGCTTTATTGTGAATGACAGTTTAACAGTTTTTTGTGAGATTCATTATTCATCAATCGGTGACAAGGTTGCAAATAAATCTGAACCATTGCAATTGCCATTGAAGGATGATGTGGGCCACAATTTAGAATTTCTGTTGGACAACGAATTATTCAGTGATGTTATAATTTCTTCTAGTGGAAAAGACTTTCCAGCGCTTAAGGGAATTCTTGCTGCTCGATCCCCAATCTTTAAAGCTATGTTTGCAAGTGACATAAACATTTCCTTAGTTGATCTAGCGGATGTGAGTGACGACGTGGTAAAGGAAATGTTACGCTACATTTATACAGGCGAAGTTTCAAACTTAAACAATTTAGTTCCAAATTTATTAGTTGTAGCCGAAAAATACGAATTAGTTGGTCTGAAAACCATTTGTGAGAATTTCATTTCTTCCAACCGGACAGTTCAAAATTCTGTTGGATTTTATATACTTGCCGACACGTATTGCATGAAAGTTAAAAGTGAAGTTAAAGATTTCATTGTTGCTCATGTGAAGGATATACTGGTAACTCCTGAATTCAAGTCATTGATTCAAACACATCCACCTCTGGCTGAAGAAATTCTTTCTGGTGTGTCAAAGTAATATATAGTCTCCACGTTGAATTTAATAATTGTATATTTTTAGTAAATAAATTATTTTTCATACAAAGAAAGTGTTTCAATTGGAAACGGTTGATTTCCAGATATAGGTATTATACGAGGGCAGATCAATAAGTCCGGTGAAAGCGATATAAGGAAGTTATAAAAAATCCAGAAAGTAGTTTGTAACAAAATTTCAAAAATTAAATTGATTGAAGCAACCGTTAGATTTAATATGGTAACAAAATAGGGTAAATGTGCAAAAGACTACAAGATCATATGCTTGAAGTGCACAAGAAATCTTCACCTTGAGTAAAAACAATTTACAAGTGGGTACAGCTCTTCAAAGTAGAACAGGTGTCTTTAGAAGATGATCAACCCACTGGTCGTCGTGCGGATTCAGTTAAGCACAAAAATGTACTAAAGTCAAAAATTTGTTAATGGATAGTAAACGTTTATCTATCTTAAAAATATCTGAAGACATCAATTGATCATATGGTACTATCCATTCAATTCCACATTATCATCTTTATATATCAAAAGTAAGTGTGAAATATGGGTTCCATGTTTGCCGTTTCCTGAACGGAAGCAATTTCGAGTCGAAACTGTTCAAGGTTTATTGGAGAAAAATTTTATAAAACATTATAACAGGTGATGTGATATGGATTCTTTATTATGACCAGGAATCCAAACGAGAGCCCATGCAGTATATAGAAAATCGAAAAACACCACATAAGAAGTTCAAAACTCAACCTCCGCTGGTAAGATTGTGTTTACAATTTTTTGGGAAGCCGAAGGAATTCTGTTAGTGGATTATCTGTGTTATAAAGAGAGTACAGCAGGATCATTAAAGCAATTAAAATTATTATAGCTATTCAAGAAAAAAGAAAGGGCGAAGTGAAAAAATTCGAAATAATGTTTTTTTTCAATGATTTAGTAAAATTAATTCAAAGACTTACCAAAAATGTGCTAGTTCAGCTTCCTGGAGATTATTCGTAAAAATACAATTTATTTTTAGACTTAGATAACTTCTCGTGACCCCCAAAGTAAATATGTAATTAGGATGTTTTTAATCGTGGGTTTTTGGGTCAATCAAACGAAACAATTTTTACGACTAACTAGTTTCGGCTACAATGTGAGCCTTCATCAGAGCCTGTAAAGACAAATTTATTACAAATCTGCATACAACATATGGTTCACAATAAAGAGACATAACCGTATTGGTTCGGCAAACAAGGTACAAAGCAAATTAAATTCTACAAACATACCACGTAATATAACAATGTATTAGTGTTGAGATCAAATTTCGGACCACGCATACATCTAATCCAAGTGTCAAACGTCAAACAAGCGTTACTAAGGTTTTTCTAATGTTCAACACGCCCGAATAAATTTTATTTAAACCTATTGTGTCCGTATTTAAATTCAAAGATGCGTCACTGTTTTCATTGATGTGCAACATTTCCAAGATAAGTCTTTTATTAACGTTTGGCTCGTAACCCAAGATTTTGTAATTATCAAAATCTATTTTATGTCCAGTATCACAAATGTGCGCTGATAGTCCTGTGTTGGATTTTTTGAGTCTAACATCATATTTGTGTTGGTAAATCCTCATATTCAAATATTGTCCCGTCTGTCCCAAGGACAACATTGAAGATGGCCTAAAAAGTGGCCTAATTTATCGTTTGAAATGTGAATGTGGATCGTCATATGTGGGACAGACGGGACAATATTTGAATATGAGGATTTACCAACACAAATATGATGTTAGACTCAAAAAATCCAACACAGGACTATCAGCGCACATTTGTGATACTGGACATAAAATAGATTTTGATAATTACAAAATCTTGGGTTACGAGCCAAACGTTAATAAAAGACTTATCTTGGAAATGTTGCACATCAATGAAAACAGTGACGCATCTTTGAATTTAAATACGGACACAATAGGTTTAAATAAAATTTATTCGGGCGTGTTGAACATTAGAAAAACCTTAGTAACGCTTGTTTGACGTTTGACACTTGGATTAGATGTATGCGTGGTCCGAAATTTGATCTCAACACTAATACATTGTTATATTACGTGGTATGTTTGTAGAATTTAATTTGCTTTGTACCTTGTTTGCCGAACCAATACGGTTATGTCTCTTTATTGTGAACCATATGTTGTATGCAGATTTGTAATAAATTTGTCTTTACAGGCTCTGATGAAGGCTCACATTGTAGCCGAAACTAGTTAGTCGTAAAAATTGTTTCGTTTGATTGACCCAAAAACCCACGATTAAAAACATCCTAATTACATACAATTTATTTTATTAAAAACTATTGATTCCTTATACCGTTCGAATTTCGATTTCGATTTAATCGAAATTAAATCGCATACATTCATCTTTTCATCTAAAACTTCATTTCAATATAAAATTGGCCTTCACCGACAAAACTTTTCGATGGCAGATGAATCTGTCGAATGGAAAGTCGCCAAACAGTTCCAACTTGATTTCGAATTTACGAACACCAAACAGTCCAAAGAAAAGCTCCTACTTTAAAAATTCATTGTTGAAGTTAAAAACTATAGGATTTCATTTTTCACATTACCTGGTTTTCCTCTTTAATTCTTAATTTGCAATAATGATCCCTTAAGTAGCCTCCGTTTATTTGCAGTACTATATCTAGTGAAGTTTCTTGTCCGATGGTAATAATTAATGAAAGAAGGATTCTTGGGCTAAGCGGTTAAGTGGACATATTTGTTTTATTTGGTGTCCGCTTAACCCAAGAATCCTTCTTTCAGTAATTATATCTAGTTTCAGAATTTGCATATTATATAGGTATGTTAAATTTTCGCATTTTCTTCCAAGTCGATGACGATTTCCCAAATAGCACAAAGTGATCGTATGACGTCCAAATTTCAGTGGACATCCGTTCTTCTGGTTCTTTTTCCTTGGTCTTGGTTTGTGCAGTAAGGCTACGTCTTTATATGAGACCTTTATTAGGTTTTATTTAATTAACACTTGTCGATCAATTTTCACGTATGAGATGTTCTCGTTGTCCAATTCTCTAAGGACGTTAATTAATGATGGGCATAAATTCATGTTGTGTGATACTTGTCGCAGATTTTCATAGGTTTTTTCCAAATCTATGTAGCAAGCAGACTATTTATTACCATACAGCAGCATTCTTATAGACTTATTTTTGAGAATCTCAAATTTTTTGGGCTATATTAGTGAAGTAATGTTATAAATGGTGAGTAATTCCATTTAGAAATTGGAGATAAGAAACTGGAGAGAGAAGTGTGGCGACAGGACGAGAGGAATAACATAGTGCTAGAAACTAACTCCCACGCTAGTTTGTAATTATTGTAAATGTAGAAATAGGATGAGGAGTAATCCACCTCTTAAAACGGATTTTAAACACCCCACAAGAGGTTGCCATGTTTCAATGAAATGCGCGCATTTATTATTATTATAATTCCAGGGTGTTTTTATTTATTTGGAGCCTCTTTAGGAGGTGGCACAATAATAATTCTATCAGACCCCACATAACGACCTTCCTATCATACATATAACATAAATAATTATTATTATATACATTTATAATTTATTATTTATAGTTAGGATGTAGTAGGTACCATAAAAATTGATGAACGCGATATACTCGTACATTAATGTTGTTTTTGAAGGTTGTCTCAGTCATAATTGTTTCTATGGTTTAATAAATATAAATGATCCATTTAAAATATAGCCCGATTGATATCAAATTGAAATTGGTATTACAGCCGGTTGGTATTTTCATCAGTAGTAAATGGTAGAACGCGCAGTTTCAAAATACGTGGATATTATTAAAACTCAAAATGAAAAATAATATTTTCCTATTAGCAGTACTTTATTTATTGTTTCAAGATATCTCCTGCAATGACGATCTTTTAGCTAAGGTAGTAGATAAATTTATTTTATTAGGATAATTTAGATATACACTTCTAAAAAATTAAATAGTTAATTATAATATAAAAATTATTAGGAGCTTTTAGCAATGTTAATTTTTATTGTTAAAAAAAACATCTGATGATGATAGCAATAAACATTTCGGAAATGTTTATTGGCGATAGTTTTGATTTTTATTGTTAAACTAGTTAATTTTTTAAAAGTTCATTTTAATATTAATAATTATTATTACATATAAATAATGGGTGATTCAATAAGGCCCAGTTGTTCAGTATTAGGTTATCTTTTAACCTGAATTATTTTCCATGGAAACAATTCTTGAAACAATCATTTCTATGGAACTGGAATAACCCAGGTTAAAATATAACCCGCAACTTAACTGAACCTTAGAGGTGTAATTTTTATTTGTTAAAAGAACGCATTAACAATTTTTGGATAAATTGAAACATTTTTATTTCTACATAAATATAGAACAAACATTCATTGCGATTAAACGTGGAGCACTTCATTGAAATTTCAACCTTGGCTTTGCTGGTATGACATCATTCTTTTGGCAAAAATTTTTGTTCCTCTATCGTATAAATGAGATTTAATGTTTGCCATTTCACATGGAATATTTCGGCACTCAGAAATACAATTCAGCAATACATCGGCACTATTTTCGAAGAAGCATTGGTCCAATACCTCTCCAGCATAGAAAGTGCACCAAATAGTGATTGCGCGGATGCATGGGTTGTTCCAAGATATCTTGTGGGTTTTCAGTTTTCCAGATTTGGAATTTTTTTTTATTGTCGTATCCATTCAGCTGAAAATGAGTTTCGTCAAATAACCTTCGACACCTATTATTGAATCACCGCTTATTATGGCAATTGTTTATTCAAATTAGGCATTTTATTACTAGTATTTTTCGGTGGCTCAGAACCGGTAACAAAATCATAAATATATGAAATTTGTAAAAATTTGTCAATTTCTATTTTGACAAAATTTTACAAGACTGATTGCTCTGTAAATAATAATATTGCATATTACTCGAATTTAAAAAAAATGGATAATTTGATTAAACCATATAATTGATAAAATTACCCTAATAAATTGACTTTTAGTTTCATCAAAATACCTTCAAAATCAGAGATGAACGAATTCAATTAATTCGTTACAATACAAGCTTTTTCAATTTATTTGAAATTAAAGCCTTTAAACATAATCGTACCACTACGGCTCATAATTCCTCTTTCAATCTAAAAATTGATGTGCAGGATAAAGTTGAGGTAAAATTACATTTTTTAATTTTATACCATTAATTTCTATTCAATTAACTTTGACAAGATTTGTTATTCACTAATTGAAAAAAAAAATTTTTAAATATGAACTAGAAAATTATACAAATCAACGAAAAAGTACCAACAGTCTAAATGTAAATGTGGAAAGCACCAATAACCAAAGGAGTTACAAATTTAAAAAAAGTGGTTAAACACATGGCTGTCCTCCAAAATGATGGTCGAGGTAAATGTAATCGGTCGAATTTTGGTTATTTTAATAGAAAACAAACATTATAACCTAAACCTAACCTAAAATTTAGCGTTTACTCAATTTGCATATTTTATATACTGGCCAACGTATTGGTTATTTTGTATTAGCAGATAAAAGTTTTTATATTATCCAGTTGAAATTGGATAGTTTATAAACTAGCCAAATTTAATTTCTACTAAAATAACCAAGTTGACAGTTTAGCCGTAACATATATACATAAACGCCTGGTAAATAAAAATAATTAACAAAATACGGCCCGAAAAAACAAGCAATTATCATTTTATGCATTATAAATTTAATTTTAAATTTTAATTATAGTATGCATTTTCAGGTTCTGGTACAAACCTATAAATTTTTGAGTAATGAGTATCGACACTTTCCATTGCGTTTTCAAGCCAATTTAAAAAAAATTACCGACACAAATGTAATAGGCTTTGGTGATAGCGTGAAAGCATGTGGCAACATTGATAGATTTTACTTTTATAAGGTTTTGCAAATGATTTGGAGTTTTAAAGAAGTTTCTTAAACATTTTTATTCCAGAATATCACATATCACTTTTGCAATTTTGTTGTTGATGCCACACATTTTCCTCCACTTATTCCAAATGGTAAATACAAGTTTGAAGTTTCATTTCTGTATTTCAATGCAGAAGTATCGATGCAGTATATTTTTGGGGAAATATACATTCCAATTGTATATCCAAAGAAGTAAATGAGATATAAATTAATCGGTGATGCAATTAGCATCCGACTGGAACCTTTGAGCAAAATGTTATTACACTTTTATTTAATTTGATTTGTATTGCACATAGAACACTGAAAAAAAGTGGAAAACAACCCATAAAATGGGAGAAACCTATTCAAGTTTAATTTACTTACCCAATTAAATGGATTTACTTTGTTTTTTATTAATTTTTGTTGGATTTGGTTGAATAAAATATGTATTTGAATTGATAGTTAAAAATTTTTATTTTGACTTTTCAAATCGGTTTCTTTATATTATCGACAGGAAGCCTATATATAACACCCATGTAGTACATACAGTGGCTCACAAAAGTGAGCATACACCTTGAAATCACGTAATAATTGCATTATTTTTCTAGGAAATATATGAATTTTTAATTCCATTTTATCATAATCATATTCTGTTAACTTTGATGTATAATAATTAGAAAACATGATCTATACTCTTATCTTCTATTACATTACTAATTATACAGTCAAATATGATAATACACTCACATTGGATGCCACAAAAGGGAGCATACACTTGCAGATTTTTTATGTTATGAAGTGACAATTCAATAATATTTGAATTAATTAGTTGCATTAGACAAGTAATTAAACATGACACCCATTTATTATATCCAGCAGAACAACGACCCTAAGCATTCGTCGTATTTAGCACAGGAATGGCTTTTTTACCATGTACCCAAGCAATTGAAAATCCTTCCCCAATCACCGGACCTTACCCCTATTAAACATTTGTGTTTTATATTAGCCCAAAAGGTGAAAAATAGTCATTGCAGTACTAAAAGAGAATTAAAATCAACATTTTTAGAAGAATGGCGGGAAATTTCGCCTGAATTAACGAAAATATTAGTGAATTCTATGCTAACACCATTGCAAGCGGTTCTGCAATCCAATAGATACCCTAAAATATTTTAAGGTACATAAAATTGTATATATTTTTACATAAAAACTGTAGTGTATGCTCACTTTTGTAACATATAATACAGGTGTTTTTTGATTAATCGTTTTATAATTGGTAAGATGCGACAAATTTTTAAACTATTTTGCCGCATAATACTTCAATAAGGTTTGTAGAAATTAATTATCAAAAAATTACATTAAAAATACATATATTTCCTTGAAATACAATGCACTTATTATGTCATTTAAGGGTGTAAAAATAAAAGATTGGATAAGAAATTAAGGTGCGGCGATAAATCATAAAAGGGGATAAGTTACGGGAGACATAGCATATTTATTGGCGTCCAATCGTGGAGTTGAATTCAATCAAAATAATTACAAATAAAAATTAATAGAGGAAGACAGCTATATCTAATAATTATGAGTCATTGGGCTTAAATGACACCCTGGGATTATAATATTTACAAATAAACTCAACTTGAGACTAAAGAACGTCATTACGACTTGCAAATGTCGCCATAAATCGTTAATTTACGATATATTTAGAATTGCATAAATAATAATAATGAATTGCCGAGGTTTCATTTCCACAAAACGAATTATTCCGAATTGTGGTTTTATTGGACGCTTCCTTTTCATAATTACAAATAATGAATGTGATAATGATGCTTTAATGTTGTTTTTGAAGGTGAGAGTTTTTATTTTACTAATTATTTTATTAATGATTATAGCAGATCTAAAAAAAATAACCTGATTAATATCAGATTGCTACATTAAGAGCATCATCACTTGGCACTTTTATTAGCAGATATCAACTCGTACAGCTTGAAAGTTGTTTGCATATTAAGGCTCCAAATGAAAATTATAATTTTGCTAATAGCAGTTAAATTATTGGTTCAAGATAATATATCATGTAATGACGAGCTTTTAGCTAAGGTAGGTGCTTTTCTACTTCAGTTTCATATTTTTATTTTTTCCGGCAAGAGTTTAACCAAATTATGCATTTTGTTATCAATACTTTACAATGGTTACCTCATTTTTTGATGAAATAATAATAATAACAGATTATTTTAATAATTGTTGTTTATTTGACGCTTTTTGATAAGTTTTTCAATGTAATATAATTTTCATATTCACATTACATAAATTCGGTGTACTGCCATTTTTCGAATATCCGACGTACTGCCCCTTTACCATATATTAGCACGTTTAACTGGGGATCTACTGTAATTTAAAAAGTGTATAATTTGAATAAACCATATAGAAAAAATTACTCTAATATACTATGTTTCAGTTTCATCAAAAAACATTCAAAATTAGAGATGAACGAATGCAATTAATTCGTTACAACAAAAGTTTTTTTAATTTCTTTGAATTTAAAGCCTTTAAACACAATCGCACTACAACAGCTCACAATGTATCCGTTAACTTCAAATTTGATGTACAGGATAAACTTGAGGTAAAACTAAACATTGCTAAAGTTCAAACAATAACCCCCGGTATAAAAGAAGTGACCAACAGATAATTAGCCATAATATTCATTAAAAATAATATTATTACTTCTAGATACTCGTACAATGGTATAAGTTTTTGAGTAATGAATATCGATATTTTCCAATACGTTATGAAGTAAATTTAAAAAAATTTATTGACACTAATGCAATAGGATTGGGTAACAGTGTAAAAGCATGTGGTAACATTGACAAATTTTACTTTTATAAGGTTTGTGCAAATGATTTAGTGTTTAAAACAAATTTCCTAAACAATTTGATTGTAGAATATCACATATTACTTTTGTAATTTTGTTTTGGATGCCACTCGGTTTCCTCCGCTTATTCCTAATGGTAAATACAAGTGTGAAATAACATATTTATATTCCGATAAAGAGGTAGCATTGAATTATATATTTCTTGAAATATACATTCCAATTGCATACCCAAAAAATTAAAATGTACAGAAATTAATCAACTATGCTGTCAGGAACGGAATGGATGGAACTTTCGATAATGTTTATAAATCTTATACTTTGGTTTTATTTGTACGTTACACATAAGAATAAATTACTGAACTAATGTTTTATTTTAAAATATCAAGGACTGTGGTCCTTCCAAACCTCGCCGATTTTTCTCTAAGTTGGTATAATAAAATAAAATTTGAGGCACAATACCTTCAAATAATTTGGAGGCACCCTCAGAAGCATTTTACTCAAATTCGTTTCAATATACATGGACGACATGTTTAGAACATGGAAAACCAAAGCGCTATAAGGCATAAAACTCGGAACATTGTTACGAAATTTTTTCACTTTCGCAACAACGTTGAATTTACTTAAATTCAACTAATTACATTTAGCAACATATTTCGTAGCGCCCTGTATAGCGAGCGTGATTGACAGAAATTAGACTCGCGCATGCTAGTATGAAAGGAAGTCATGGGTGAATTCTCGAACGAGAAGGTCGACTTTTGATGTACCTACTGTGAAGTGATTATGGGGTTGGTTACGAATTTTACAAGATATGGTTACGTTTTGTGAGGATTACAGTCCAGCAATCCGAATGATTTTGGAATATTGTTTGTTTTCCAAACCCAGTAGGGGATTTTAAAATTCGTGGTTGTAGGATGATGGATGTTTGCCGTACCGTGTTTTCTTGTCGGACCACCCTCGCCCATACTTTCTGGGAAGGATTTTTATCCGTTCACCTTGGTAAGTCACCTAATTCTGTTGCTAATTACTTCACAGATACTCGTTATTCAATTGGTCAATTTTTGCTTAGACCACCTGAAGTTTGCTGACGATTGAATTCGCCCTTGGCTGATTCATGTTTTTTGTGATGTCTTGTTAAATAGGTTTCCTTTGTCTTGCATTTTTATTAGAACGTTTGGCCGAGATACTCGATAAGTCGCAGGTTTCACCTTTCTGCTCGACGTGATTATTATAATCTATTCCGACGTTCGCATACCTGGGATAGAATGCCAATGTTTAAGCTTACCTTTTGATAACTAATTAATTTTATTATATTAGTATGTTTTGTTTAATTAAGTTGACTTGTGCATTTTATTTCCATTAGGTTACATCGAACGGCGTTGGTCAAATGCAATGGCTTTGGAATTCCTACGCGTTTGACATGGGTTCAAATCTTGTATTTGAAATTCTATGTTGAACTTTTTTTTTGTGTTTATTTTTGGTTTTATGTTTCTTTTTTATGAAGGCTGCGATGTGCGACCTATGTACAGGGTGCTGCATTTCATCGGGGTCGCTACCGTTTGGTTTTATCGTTGGAAGTTCGATGTGGTTCCATCTTTGTGGGATTTTTATATGACCACTCGAACGTTCCGTTGGTGGATTTTCGGGGAGTGATTCTTGGTGGCAATGTTGTTGCTTCTGTACCGGTTCTGGTCGGCTAATACACGTAACATCCGACATCGCTGATCTCATCGCCTTCCTACAACGAACACCTTGTTGTTGATTTTATTTTTGTGTGTGTTAGCAAAGCTGCTTCCTTGATGTTCTCCGGGGCGTTCCTTTGACACGACCCACGGCCTTCGCCGCCGCTATTAACGAGCTAGTTTAAACCTAAGATCAGGGCCCCACGCAAATTAAAGTAGAGGGTTTTACCTTCTGCGTGGGCATTATCTGTTCCGAGCTATCTTCTCATTAGAGATAGTGAGGAAAGATTTTGTTTCAACATTTATTAAAAAACACCACAAGGTGATTTTCCTTTTCTTCTGGTCCTGGCGCATTCCCCCAGAACCTGTGCTTGTCCTTGGATGGACGGTATTTAACCAAAATGTAATCAGCTGTTTTGGCAGCTGCTTCAAACTGCAACTGATTTTATGCAAAAGTCAAAATGCTAAAATAAGCGTTAAGCGTCAATTTAAATGGGTTAGGGATCTTCAAAATTATAGGTTGAGGCCTAGTAATTCTAGGAAGCATATGGAATACCTTGGCAGTATGGATAGTCTATAGATACCAATCCAAACAAACGGAATCGACTGAGATAGAGGTACAAAAAGAAGGAAAATTATTGTCAAATTTAGCAATGTCAGCACCACATCTGTAGAAGGCACAGTTAACAACAGACGCACAGTTCGAAGCATGGGCAGCATCATTGGCTACATCACCAACAATTTAGACAATGAGTGCGCGAGTGTAGCGATGAGATGTTATATACCGAGAAAAAGCGATGAGGTAGCAAATGAATTGGAGGGCGAAGATGTAGTGGAATTTATTGAAGCGCACAGAATACGCTGGCTTGGTCATGTTATGAGAAGAGAAAAGAACGAAACAACAAGAGTGGAAATGGAAATATCGAATTTTATATCGTGGGCTTAAAATGTAATATAAGCTAAGACTGCATTATAATATACTAAACAAATAAATAATAACTAAAAAAAATTTAAATTTTTACTGAAGTATTTTATTAACAATTCCCTTTTGAAGAATATTTCGTAATTTAAAATGTGTTTTATTCAGTAACCTGTTTTAAGCAGATTGTATTTTTTCATTGTAAGCCAATGTAATAATATGTGTAGTATATTCATACCGTAATGATAGTTTGATGGTTATAAAAGTTTTGGTTGTTATTATTCATTAAATATAATAGCATCTCCAAACAAAACCCGCTTGGTAAAAAATTGAAATTGGGATCACTGCCAGTTGCTGTTTACATCACCCCACGTGGATACATTACGTTGGTAGTTATTTGCATGACTAAATATGAAAAATATTATTTTGCTATTAGCATTCCAACTCTTGCTTCAAGATATATCCTGTGATGATGATCTTTTATCTAAGGTGAGTACTGTATATTACTTTTTTATATAGTATATTGTTAATCTATTCGTGACAAAAGTTTAGTTAAATGATGCATACAATACCTTCCGGTAAAAATTATGATTTTTCTCCATCAATAATCGCGTTAAAAATTTTACAACAAATTTTTAATCTTCAGATATCTGCGATGTTCCAAACTTCACACGTCCTCATTTTTCCTGCAGTTTTGGATGTGCATTTCTTTACAGCTACAATTTTTTTGTAAACACACCCGTATAATTTCAAATTTTAAATCAACACTATAATAATAAATATTAATTCATTTAATTTTCTTCTTTCGGTTTTTGTAGAATATTGTTTATATTATTTTATATTAGTAAAATACTGTTTAAACCTTTAAATTTTAAATCACAAATGCAATTTTTTAACGACTTCTATTACAATAATTTACTATTAAAAATAAATTTAGTGGGTTTTCAAAAAAACATATTATTCCGACTTATTATTATTAACTAATAATAACTTAAATTCAATTTAATAATTAATTAAGAAACCCAAAATAGTCCAAAAACCAAATGTTCCAATTGTCAAAATCATTATAAAATTATTAAAAAAATCATAATTGATTAAACCATACCGAGCAAATTATTTTAATAAACTGAATTTCAGTTTCATCAAAATACGTTCAAAATTAAAGATGAACGAATTCAATTAATTCGTTACAACAAGAGCGTTTTCGATTGGTTTGAAATTAAAGCCTTTAAACACAACCGTACTACAACAGCTCACAATGTCTCCTTCAGCTTGAAAATTGATGTCCAGGATAAAGTTGAGGTAAAATTAATTTTTTTTTATTTTGTGTGTGAACTGTTCAGTTAATTTTTTAAAATTCAATTTATTATAATTCTTAATAGTTAAAAATCAAACGTATACGAGTTGAAACAAGTAATTTATTTTAAAATTGTAATTGAATATTATTTTTTAGGTACTGGTACAGTGCTATAAGTTTTTAAGTAATGAATATCGGCATTTTCCCTTGCGTTTTCAAGCCAATTTAAAAAAAATGTATGACACAAATGTAATGGGTGTGAGAAGTGGTGTGCAGAGATGTGGTAACATTGTCAATTTTTACTTTTATAAGGTTTTTGCAGGTGAATTAATTTTAAAATGATTTTCTAAATATTTTGATTGCAGAATGTAAAATATTACTTTTGCGATTATGTTATCGATGCCACTCGGTTTCCTCCGCTTATTCCCAATGGCAAATACAAGGTTGAAGTAACATATTTATTTTCCAATAAAGAAATATCGTTGTTTTACCTTTTTGGTGAAGTATACATTCCAATTGAATATCCCAAGAATTAAAATTGATGGAAATTAATTTATTGCGGGATTAGGAAGGGAATAGATGGAACCTTCGATAGTGTTAATAAATATTATACTTGATTTTCTTTGTATGTCGCACATAACAGTAAATAACACTTGATAGTATAAAACATATTAGTTTTACTTTTAAATATAAAAAACAGTCCACACGTAGTACATAATATGTGATCATTTCTTTGTGTTTGGTGAATAAACCGTCCTGTAGTCTACAATTCGAACAACAATAATTAAAGCACAGCGACCTGTAAATAGGTCCAACGAAACTAAAGAATGTCTTCAGCTTTAAACGGTATACAAAATATCGCAGAAAAGCTCTTACGACAATATGGTGACCGGACAGGTGACCACATGACAAGTGAACGCACGACAAGTGAACGCACGACATCCGAACACATGACAACTGACCCCACGGACAACTGAACACACGGACAACTGAACACACGGACAACTGAACACACTGACAACTGAACACAATCTTAATTTTGAAATTTAAATATTTGTTATTTATTTTTATAATAATGAAATAGTAAATTTGAGGTTTACGATTTTACAATTATTGTTTTACATGCTAATTAAAAATAGCCAATAGTTTTTCAATTCTTTTTTCAAATGATTATTTTCAAAATGACACCCCACAAGGATGATCCATTTTAGCTAATAAGGTTTGAAACCGACTTTGCATTGTTCCTCGACAATTTTGCAACGAGATCTCTCAACTTTCGTTCATTTTCGCCATCGATGTCACAACAAAGAGATGCGAATTTCAGATTTTTTTAAAAAATGTCAACTTTGAGGTAATTTTTTTGGGTCGCGGAAGAATAATATTACTAAATGTTTTTCGACAAAAATTCTTAGAATTACTCGGCAAATGAGATTTCGTCGTTAAAATTTCGATTTTCGAAGAAAAAATTTTGCAATTTAATTTTTCATTTTACAGCTTTGCGGTGCGAGTTGGTTTTTAGAAAAATTTTATTAAACACTTTCCGTTTTATT
The DNA here is from genome assembly GCA_932274525.1 of Podabrus alpinus. Lineage (NCBI taxonomy): Eukaryota > Metazoa > Arthropoda > Insecta > Coleoptera > Cantharidae > Podabrus > Podabrus alpinus. The sequence goes on from OW026456.1 coordinate 77,035,847, forward strand.
GGGCGAATTTAAGCGGTACGTGAAAAAAAATTTCAATTTTTTTCAACGTCCCCACATAATGTGCCGAAAGAATTGTTGGATTAATGTTAAATTTTTAACGGGGATTCTTTATACTTACAACAAAGTATTGGGATAATTTTTGAAAATTTTACATCCCATCCCGCAATACTTTTTAGCCGTCGAGTTTGTGATTTTGTACAGTTTTGGAAGAGCTTTCTACATTTTGCAAAATTTTTGCACAAAGGAAAATTAATTTTTCCAAATTTTTTACATCGGTTATCTACGAAAGTGCTCACTGAAGACGCTTATTCCGTTAAAATAGCAATTTTCGAAAATAAAAACTTCCGATTTAGTTTCCAAGAGTTAAAGATCCCGGTCGGGTGTATGGATCATCTACAGGGATGTTTTAGCTGTTGTAGGTAATGGGGTAAACCTCCAATTGGGGAAAGGGGGCCAAGCCCCCTGGCGAGGCGCGAAGCGCCAAGTTTACATGTAACGTCAGTTAACGTGATAAATTGCAAAAAATGAAAATTGGTAGAAATTAAATTCGAGATCGAGTTGATTATGCATATAAATATTGACTAAAAACAATGAAATCTCCGCGAAAAGTTAAATCTGCCACAAAGAGGTGGATCTGCCGCGAAGAGGTGGATCTGCCGTTAGGTTAGTGTTAGTTTTTGATATTTCTTTAGAAAACTAATTAAAAACAAATAAATCTCCGCGTAAAGTTAAATCTGCCACAAGAAGGTGGATCTGTCGCGAAGAGGTGGATCTGCCGTTAGGTTAGTGTTAGTTTTTGATATTTCTTTAGAAAACTAATTAAAAACAAACAAATCTCCGCGTAAAGTTAAATCTGCCGTAAAGAGGTGGATCTGCCGTTAGGTTAGTGTTAGTTTTTGATATTTCTTTAGAAAACCAATTAAAAACAAACAAATCTCCGCGTAAAGTTAAATCTGCCGCAAAGAGGTGGATATACCGCTCCCTCGAACTTTTTTCCAAGTTAAACGCAAAAAATTGAGAATGGACTCAAAAATAATAATAATTACCCCAAAAAGCTAGATCCATTACGATTGTGTTCAGTTGTCAATAATTATAAAATCGTAAACCTCAAAGTTACTATTTCATGATTATAAAAATAAATAACAAATATTTAAATTTAAAAATTAAGATTGTGTTCAGTTGTCAATGTGTTCAGTTGTCCGTGTGTTCAGTTGTCCGTGTGTTCAGTTGTCCGTGGGGTCAGTTGTCATGTGTTCGGATGTCGTGCGTTCACTTGTCGTGCGTTCACTTGTCATGTGGTCACCTGTCATAGAATCCGACAATATATAGGGTGTTTTTTTTAGCTGCATGAGAACTTCAAATTGAAATAATTGTTGGGATACGCTTTATACCCCGATAGTTATTTGGGTCGTCTTTGGAACCTTTTTTATGTATTATGAATATATATGGGGTTCTCCACTATTGTGGAGTCTCATCTCCATTTCAGCATCTTTGATATAAAGATCGTAGCATTTCTACCAGTTTCTTTGGCCCATTTCTTAGAAATTCTGGCTGTATTCCTCTTGGTCCTGGTGATTTCTCTTGCTTGGCAACCTCTATTTCTTCCTGAACCTGTTCAACCTTTAGGTGTATTTGACATAGGTACTTGTGCTTTCTCCAGCCCTTGTTGTTGTTGTTGTTGCATGAATGCCGATGTTCTTTCTGTCGGGCCCATTTATTTCTTCTGATACCTTCCATGTTATGTCCCGATTTACTAGATATTCTGAGAGACTTGATTGTCTTCCGAGCTTCGAGTTCTACCTATATATTGTTCAATATCCTCCCATCTCTTCGTCCAGCTTATATTTTTCTTATTTATTACTTGTTTCTTCACCTGCCTATTGGCTCGTATATATTCTACTTTTGTAGAAATCCTCGATAGAGTTGATTCTTTGCTTTAATCTGTTTCTCAATTTCTTCGTCCCACCAATAGGGCCTATTTATCTTAGGTTTTTGTTTTCCTAGAGATTCATGTGTCAATTGCAATATACATTCTGTAATATGCTCGTATTTTTCATCTGTTGCCCGTTCCTTTATTATTAATTGTTCTTCCAATCTTCCAATCAAAATTGGAAAAAACTATACACAAATAAACCACCAAATGTTTTTAAGTAGATAATTAAATTAAAATACAGTAAATGGACATTAATTATTCTTTAAATTTTGTGCCCTTAGATTGAAAAAAGTCTCAATCCGCCAATGCAAATCAAGTTCTAAAATAATACTGAAAGTACATTTCTGTACAGTGAGAGCCCTGTTTTAAAGGAGGCACGCGTGGCGGACTTCATTACGAAAGTCACTCGAATTGTTGAGGATAAACAATCAAACGTAACCCCATACATCAGACATATCGGGTTTAGGCAGAATTTATTAACCATTCCCGCAGAAAATTTAACATAAAAATGTAGTCACAACCAAATCATTCCAACGACAGACATGTTTCGATCTTATTAGATCTCCTCAGTGGCGTATATTTGAAATGACACATTATAAGATATCGCGCGAATTATTGGTCATGGATTATCTTTAATACGATAATCCGACCAAATTCTTGTCACAATCAAATCATTTCAAATATACGCCACTGAGGAGATCTAACAAGATCGAAACATGTCTGTCGTTGTTGGAATGATTTGGTTGTGACTACATTTTTATGTCAAGTACTAAAACATAAGAATTTGCAGTGACCGAGGGGTCTGAGAGCATGATAGACCCCCTGCAGCTGGTTTACAGGCGATAAAATATTAAAAATTGTTTATGATACTGTTTTATGCTTTACTTTTATTCTGGGGGATCCCCCCCCCCCCGAAGACTTACGGGTTAAAATAATAGTTTAAAGGAAAACTTTTTCGGAATTAAATTAATGTAATATATTTACCAGATATGATATAAATAATGAACCTGACATCCTGGTACCGTAATGATGTTTTCGAAGGTTGTAAGATCATTTGCACATATTATTCATTAAACATAACATCAGATTAAAAATATAATTACGCTAATGATAAACAAGTCCAATAATTATAATCACCGCCAGTTGTTATTTTCATCAGCAGACGTCCGAGTGATATTTGAATATTAAGATTCAAAATGAAAAATCTGATTTTGCTATTAACATTCCATATTATGTTGGGTCAATATACTATATCCTGTAATGACGATTTTTTATCCAAGGTAAATACTTACCTCTACATCTATTTCTTAATGACTCAAAGACCGACGAGCAAAGTTATTAATCAAGAATTTTGTTACATTTTTTGTACTTCTTCGCGATTCATAAGTAAAACAAAGCTACTTTACTTAATTTTGTTTTTAACCGAAAGGTCGTGAAATTGATGATAAGTTAATAAAGAAATTTCTAACACGAAAACTTTGCTTTAGTAGTAAACCTGGCTATTTAACCCTAAAATCTTTAGTCTTTAATCCACGGTAGTGGACTAATATTTCAACCTGTAGATTTGTGTAGATTAAAAATTTTACTACGCCATTCGATTTGAACATCAATTTGATGATCTATAACTCCTATTATAAACTTTTAAAATTGTATAAATTCGTTTATGTTATTATTGCTATATAAGATAAAACTGAATACTCTACAGTCTACAAGACTAAATATTGCACATAATTATTACTAAAAATGTATAATTTGATTAAATCATACAGAACAAATTCTAATAAAGTGAGTTTCAGTTCCATCAAAATACGTTCAAAATTAAAGACGAACGAATTCAATTAATTAATTACAACAAGAATGTTACTAATTGGTTTGAAATTAAAGCCTTTAAACACAATCGAACAACAACAGCTCACAATGTCTCCTTCAACTTGAAAATTGATGTACAGGATAAAATTGAGGTAAAATTGTTTCATTTTTTATAAATTGTATTTATTAATAAAAATTGAAATAACAACTTATGGAAAGGAAAATTAATATATTATTTATATTTATAATATGGTACGAATTTCTACCAATGGATCATCGCTAATTCGATAATCCTTCCAGTAGGATGTCTATACAAACTAAAACAAATTTACTCTCGCAATCAAGATTTTTCCTTTTGTGCACCATGATTAGATCTAATAAGATCAAAACATGTACTGTCATTTTTGGAATTTGTTAGTTGTGACTTCTTTAAATTATTCAGCAATTGATCGATTTGAATAAAGCAACAAGCCAATCAAATCTAGTAAACAATTATATAAAAGAACTAAATAATATGCAAACATTCTTTTTATTCAAAGATACTTATCGAGAAATTGGAAAGTTCAATTTCCGGTTAACTAAACAACTAATTTTCATTAAGATGATGGAAGATAAAAGTGACTTACAATTTCCTTTACACTTTTAATTGGAATCCAATAAACCTGACTGGATTGTAACACTCCCTATGGGGAAGACCTTTGTCCAGCAATGGGGAGAAACAGGCTGCCGATGATATTGAATTGTTTAATACTAGGAATGATAAAAAAAAGAATATATTAATTGAATAAAATTTATTTTTAGGTACTCGTACAATGTTATAAGTTTTTAAGTAATGAATATCGACACTTTCCTTTGCGTTTTCAAGCCAACTTTAAAAAAATGTTTGACAAAAACGTATTGGGAATTAAAAGTGGTGTAAAAGCATGCGGTAATATTGAAAATGCTTACTTTTACAAGGTTTTGATATACATACTTTAAAATTTTAAAAAGAGTTTTAATTATTTTGATTGTAGAATATCACCTATTACTTTTGCAATTTTGTTATCGATGCTACTATGTTTCCTCCGCTTATTCCCAATGGTAAATACAGGATTGACGTTGCATATTTATATTTACTTGAAGAAATAGCGTTCTTTTATATTTATCTTGAAATATACGTTCCAATTGAATATCCAAAGTATTAAAATTAATGGAAATTAATCGGCTCTGAGGCCAGGAAAGAACCTTCTATATTGTGTATTAAAGCTATATTTTTTTGCATTTATTTGTATGTCGCACACACCAGTAAACAACATTTTAGAGCATAAAATAGTATATTGTAGTTTTATTTTTAAATATAAAATAGTCCACATGTCGTTTACATCATCCTATGTATGTGTCTTTAAGTACGCACAACATTAAACAGTGGAAATGTTGATGGCGTACAGAAAATCGTCAAACCTGATTAATATCATATTCCAATATTTAGGATCACCACCAGTTGGTACTTTTATTAACAGGTATCAACTAAAGCGGCATTCACATAGGGTATTGTATGTGGATGGTAGAATCGGTAAGAGTTAAAACGCATTAACTCAGGTAAGAGCGTTCAGCTAAGGAACGCTATGAAAGTAGGAACGCTCCTACCTGAGTTAATGCGTTTTAACTCTTAGGGCCGGTTGTATGTCAGTGGTTTAACTCGAGAATCAGCCGAACCTGGTTCAAGTGTTGAACCAGGATCAACACCAATGCGGTTGTATGTAGGGCGAGTCAACTAATCCGAGAGTTATTTTTAAAATTTATGTTGATACCCCTGAACAAGACATATATCCCTAGAAAAACACTGATTTTTAACATTTGACATTCAATGACATTAAATTGACACTTAAAGTTTATATATTCTTTGCTTAAAGTTGTTCATAATATTAACGTTTAACGATGGAAAAACGATCAACAAATTTTACCAGCACAGAAGAAATTACCTTATTAAGTGTAGTTACTGCATATAAGGATATAGTGGAATGTAAACAAACTGATTCGTTAAAGAACGCACAAAAAAACACGATATGGGTAACTATCGCCAAGGAATATAATTCCTGTGCAATACAAAAAAGATCTGTCGATGCCTTGAGGACAAAATATAAAAATATTAAAAAAAAAGTAAGAAGAAGTTTGCCGACGAGAAGTGCCACGTCAAGGGCACAGGTGGTGGTCCTGTGAAGAGCACTCCACTAGATGCTACGGATGTGCAGGTGTTGGACCTACTTGGCCAGCGAATGACTGGAAGAGGCAGTATATTTGACGATGACGTAGGTAAATGATAATAAATATATTTATTCAACGATAATATTTCTAACAATGCATATTTTTCAGGGCCGCCAGGAGAAGAGCATTTAATGGCAGAAATGGAAAACCAACTGCCAAACTGTAGTAACGTTTTAAATTGGACTTCCCATACTTCACAACAATTAAAAACCCCCATATCAACGCCGTTACTGAGCACAATTCCAAAACGTTCCAAATTAAACAATGCGGTGAACAGTTGGGTGCACTCGAAAATAGAATCCGCCGATGTCGATACAAAATTAAAGGTAGAAAAACACAAACAGCAAATGTTATTCATGCAAGAAGAACATGATTTGAAAATTACATGTATGAAAGAAGATCATGATTTGAAAATTGCACGTGTGAAAGAAGAACATACTTTAAAAATTACTCACATGCAAGAACAACAAGACCAAAATACAAGAATTATGGAAGAACATCATGTTATTAAAAAGGCTATTTTACAACAAGAACTGTTAAACATTAAAAAATAAATTTATTTACAAAAGTGTACCAAAGTAATTATTTATCAAATTCAATCGTGTGATATGGTTGGTATTATTTGTTGGAATGTTCTCTGCCCTCTCAGCAGCAAGAACGGCTGTAGCCATTTCTTGCTGTATTAAATTTTCAATTTCGTTATCCAATGGTGGAAGAGGCTCTCTATTTGTACATGCAATATTGTGCAACACAGCAGTTGCGACTACAATTGCTTCAACTTTCTCTAATTTAAGTCTTATCCCCAGCGATAAAATGGGAAAACGACGTTTTACCACACCAAAGCATCTTTCTATGGGATTTCGTGTTCTTATTTGTGCTTCGTTAAATAAATTTTCGGCAGCTGTAGATGGATTTGCCAAAGGTGTAATCATGTATGGCTTGACCGCATATCCACTGTCCCCCACTAGCACATTGGCTCCGAATTCCCTATTTTCAAATCGTCTTCTTAATCTGGAATTGTTGAATATGGTTTGTTACAACACGTTTAGCATCCACGACACCTTTCCAACAGGTAATAAAAGGTTGACTAGCTCAAAGTCGCGAAGGGGTGGGTTGGTGGAAGGAATAAAAGGGTCGTGTGACGGCACGTCGCAAAGCGTGTGTTTCCTATCGACGACCGGGCAATCCTCGATCGCGATTCTAAAAATTGTCAAAATCGGTGTGAATAATTTACACAGGGGGGGAGTTAAGTCAAAATCGATGGGGTTAATATACACGAGGGAGTTTAAATGGGCGCCACGCATACGAAGAAATGAATCTTTTTGAAGGGAACTGGTTATCACACCTTCCAAGCTGGTACGCGACAACTTGATGATCTTACGGCGAATTCTCACTCCGGAAAAGCCTCGCTCAATGACCTTACCTTTACAGGAGGCGAACTTTCCGTTGGTGAAAATAGCTAAATAAACATTAACACAATAACAATAAAACACAAAGTTGGGAAATAACAAAAATGTAATGAATAAAATAATATCAGGGGGGAGTTGACAAAATTTACACAAGATACTATCAAATTTACATGTATCGTATAAAAATAAATATGTACAGTTGACGGAACCTTTCAGTGTGGTTTCCGTTGCGAAATTAATATTCGTAAAACAATTACTCTTACAAAAATACAAACTGTTAATTTGCAAAGTATGATCCAGAAAGTTCATACGTAAAAGGGGGGCGTATTGAATACAGCACTCCACCAAAAATAATAGTTACTTAAGTGCAACTCGATAACATCTAAAACTGTGACTCATAAAATTGATAATGAAAATTAATCAATATGATCGATCAATTTTTATGAACTTTAGTTGCAATACTAAACTTAAAATATTACGTTAAATTACTAGTTCGAATATAAACGCTCGAATGGCGTGCTAAAAGTTACGTTAATAATAGACACTAATATTAATTTACATAAAAGATGTACAAAATGGTTGCGATATCGTCTTCCAGGGTTGAACTGAACGTTCTTAAACAATACTGGTGGCCAAGGTGACCAATTAACATCACAATCTTAAAAATATAAAAAGGTTTCTTACTTAATTTGGGTGGTTGGTGTTCGACCTCTAGGTAAAGTCGATGGCGGGTCCTCCAGGAGTGAGATTCGTCCTCGGAATACAGAATAGAGCTGAATACGATGTCTCAAACCATACCAGAAGGGCAGCGCAATAACCAGCTTCCAAAACCTCTTCAAATCGGAAGGTGGTGAAATGACAGGGTGATTCACGCACTGTGTTTCGCGATAAAATAGGGGTCTCCGTACGAAATAATTCACTAAGGTAATTATTCGCGAAGTTACAATTAATTAAAGCCGGCACTGTATAAATAAGAAACGTCAATGTGGTGTCTGATAAAAAAAACGATTGGACTGCACACATGGGTTCGTAGTGCAACACCTGTTTTATACCATACCGATAAAAGAAATGCTACGTAATTGCCTCTAAGCGGCGAGTATTGCGAGACTACGGCTCGATACTTCAATTGCAATAACTCGACGTTATTAAACGTGATAAGCAGATGGTATAAAATGTTCGATAATTTGTTAAACGTTAGCAACAATTGACGATATTGATTGTTCGATAGTTTGTTGAACGCTAGCCACAATTGACAAGATTAAAAGTTCGATAATTTATTAAACGTTAGCAACAATTGACGGTATTAATTGTTCGATGATTTATTAAACGTTAGCAACAATTGACGATATTAACTGTTCGATAATTTGTTAAACGTTAGCAACAATTGACGAGATTAAATGTTCGATAATTTATTAGACGTTAGCAACAATTGACGAGATTAAATGTTCGATAATTTATTAGACGTTAGCAACAATTGACGGTATTAATTGTTCGATAATTTGTTAAACGGTAGCAGCAATTGACGATATTAAATGTTCGATGATTTATTAAACGTTAGCAACAATTGACGAGATTAAATGTTCGTTGATTTACCTGTAGTTGTCGCACAATAATTTTAGCACAAATGAATTGTATTGATTTAAAGATCTCGAATGTATGTGAGATCTTGGTATTTTAATTCGGCTTTTGGAAGCGTTACGATACGAGAAGGCGGTATCGGATTCTAAGTGAATCTCCTCAAAATGCAACTTGCAGTCCTTTTTATGCGTTTTCCCTTCTTAAAACTAGGATAATTCCCACTTAACGATTGATTTGGGCCCTTTTAATTGGGTCCCATAAATTTAGAAAGAAGGGATATGCATTTTAATTGGACGTTCCCTAAAGTGTGAAAGCACGCTTTCGTCTTTCTCCATGTAAAGTGTATCGAGAAGTTTTGCCAGACACGTGCGAGCAAAACAATTTTTTGCTCGTCTATTTGGACGAAAAGGGTCTATACTTTTGCACTTTTTGTTTGTTTTTATCGAAGCTTAAGATTGCGAAACCGCTATACCTCCCATGCTAAAAATTAACACATTGGCTTGCCTGTCGATGCATGTTGCAGATAACGACACCAAATGCATTCGTTCACACGGTTTCAACACCGCACGTGTCCGTTTTTTGTATTGACAGGCGACGTGGGTTTATGGATCGCATAAAAGTGTCTCTCAGTCCTCTACAAAATTATAGCAAAGCATATGTATGAGTTGACGTTTGGTTTGCAATGCTATCGAATAGAGACTTTATTGCTGATGATGTGAATTATTGATGGGTGCTACGTCAACTTTATTAAAACTATATTATCTACCGCATGGTTTATTAGACGTGTATTAAATTCTTTTGAGAGAACTTTCTTTCCCATCAAATATTACAAATACTACTCGATCGTAAAACATAAATTTGTCCGTTTAAGTTACCGCTTCAATCTTTTCGATATATCCTCTGACCTAAAAATGTCTTCCCACGGAATATTCGACTTTAAATTTTTGCCGGATCTATTCGAAATTTTTGTTATAAGTATAATACCTCATAATAACAAGATTTTAAAAAATGTGACCGATGCGCGCAGTCAGGTGACAGGTTGAATCGTGGCTGGATCGATGCTTGTTATCGAAAGTGCTGCATCACATGTAGCTTGAACGTTGACTGAGAAATACCCCTTTCGGTTTCTATAAATTTCGGCTTCGTCTCCCCCAGGAGATTGTATTTTTACATGGGTACAATCAATTGCACCAACGCATAGGGGAAATTTGGGTATATTATAGAATCCTAAATTTATTTTCCGAATCTCTTCGTCAGTGGTGGGAAACCTTATATATGTCTTTCCCAATTTAGCAATTTCTTGCGATACCTTCTCGACCACCCTGCTTGCGGTAGATTTATCTACTCCAATAAAATCGCCAATGACTATTAACATCGAGCCCGTAGCATAAAAGCGCAATGTTAGCAGAAACATGTCCATAGCAGATAATGAATAAGTTCTGTAAAGAAATAGTTATTAAAATTAGACTGAATGAATGAAGTTAATAAAATTATACCTTATTGCCTGCGAACCAAGATTTAGTTGATTTAATATTATCTGAACCGAATGTCTTGTCAATCTAAATCTAGCAAAGAATTCCTTATCTGACCAATTAGCGAAATGATTTGGACGATCACGAAAAACTTGCGGGTTTCTTTGCATGCTTTCTGCAAAAATTTCGATGAACTCCATAAAATCTTCGTCGTCGGTTAATTCATATTCCATAATAATATAATAAGTTAAATAAAAAAGCTTTTTAATAAATACTACCGAAATGAAAATTTCGTTGTTGGAAAACATCAACACTTTTGAGGTTATAAAAATGTAAATATTGACTTGAACCAGGGTTAAACCACCGATTTTGGTAGGTGAGAAAAATCGAGAGTTAAACCTGGTTCAAGTCTTAAACCAGGTACATACAACGGACATTTACAAAAATGCCTGGTTTAACTCTGAACCGAGTTTAAACCACTGACATACAACCGGCCCTTACCGATTCTACCATCCACATACAATGCCCTATGTGAATGCCGCTTTATGCTACTTGAAAATTGCTTGCTATTAAGATTCAAAATGCAAAATATTATTTTGCTTATAATAGTCAAATTATTGCTTCAAGATAATATCTCCTGTAATGACGATCTTTTAGCCAAAGTAGGTGATTTTTTTTATTTCAGTTTTATATTTTTAAGTATTATATTATGGCAATAGTTTAGTCAAATTATTATCCATTTGATTATCAATATTTTCTAATGGTTACTAATTTGTACCATATTTACATTACATACCAAATCCAAATAACTGCAATTTTTTTATTTTTAGAGGTATCATCTGAATGACCACCTGAAAAACAAAAGAAACTTTTTAAAAATGCATTTTCTAAAAGGTAAAAAAATGCACTAAAAGTAAAAAATAAGTTTTCAAATAAGAGCAAACAAAGCTCCTTGAAAACATTATTATAAAAACGTGGGACTATTACAGATATTAAATTGTGAAATTCATTTTTCAAATAAGAACAAACAAAGCTCCTTAAAAATATCTTTTTAATATCTGTAATAGCCCCACGCTTTTATAATGATGTTTTCAAGGAGCCGTGTTTGTTCTTATTAAATATTGATTAATATTAAATTTCTTCCCAGGTCAATATATGAGAGAATATGTTTTTGGGATTTAGGAGACCAAAATGAAACTAAAAGTTTGCTAAAGCCAACGTTTCGGCGTTATAATTACGCCATCTTCAAGGCTAAAAGATACAATATTGAAATCAACGCAATCACCCTTGAGAGGCAGACTCACCAGGCAAACCAAGATGAACAATGTTTCTGGTCGAGATGACTATGGTATGGAGGAATATTAATAATATTTTAACGGGGTTAAAAATTACACAAAAAAATCATGAACGGCAAAAGCCTAGTTAAAAACATAATAAAATTTTTGTTGAATGTCAAATAAATTATGATTGTGTGAAGCCACCTATATAATTTATATCTCTTCCAATGAGATCTTGCAAACATGTAAAATTTTAAATTCATACCAAAAACCGCGAAAACATGGATATAACCTCTCAAGAGTAGAAGATTGCATAAAAGTGAAAATTACAATAGTTAAAAACAAATTAAAGATCAATAGTGAAGGCACTAAAATAACATCAGGATCGGGTTTCTATCTTCTCCAAAAATCTTTTTAGAAGCTCCAGGTAACCATGATTTAATGTTTTATAGTCATTTTGTATGTTCATGTTATTATTTGTTGTAGATATGTAGGCTGATTCTAAGAAAATACGTTTATAGTAGTTATTCTCCGACACTAAAACCTCGACATCATCATCTGCAGTGGAATGTCCTGTCTCTATAATGTGTTTAGATAAACCAGTTTTGCTATTACCTAAATAGGATCCACACAAAGCAGGTTCAACAAGGTTATAAAGCACTTACATGATGAAGGATATATCGATTTGCCAACAAAAAAGAGACTGACTAAGTACAACTCCCAGCCACCCCGAGCTTATGGATTGCCCAAAGCTCATAAGGAAGGTACACCCTTACGTCCGGTCATCAGTTGTATCAACTCCCCTTCTACTCCATTGGCAGGATATGTTAACAACATCCTAAAAGGAGCCATCCCCTCACTATCCTTTAATGTGAGAGATTCAAGGGAGGCCAGAGATATCATCATGCAAAACAGATTACCTAGTGAATATGTATTGGTATCATTTGATGTCAATTCACTATTCACGAACATCTCAAGAGAGGCGGTGATATCTTCCATTACAAACAATTGGGATTATGTGGCTCCATTTACAGAGATACCTGAGAAAGAGTTTTTACAATTGGTGACTACCATTTTCCAAAATAGCTATTTTTCATTTGAAGGGGTTTTTTACCAACAACTTGTGGGTTCTGCCATGGGAAACATTTGCTCGCCGGCTTTCGCCAATTTTGTCATGAATGACCTTTTGCTCAACTTCTTTGGATCTGTGAATTTTAAACTGCCCTTTTTGTTGCTGTATGTTGACGACATAATAACAGCGGTCCCCTCTGAAGAAATACATAATTGTATTGCAATATTAAATAGTTTTGATGATTTGCTTACCTTTACATATGAATTGGAGACTGAAGGCTCGATCCCATTTCTAGATCTGAAAATTATTAGGAAACAAGATGGCACTCTATCTACGGATGTTTACAGAAAACCGTCATCAACAGAACGGCTTTTAAACTTTAATTCCGCACATCCTTTAAACCACAAAATGAGTGTAATAAACACGCTTAAGCTCCGCCTTGAAAACTGCGTACCACCCGAGTTACTAGCCTCGAAACTACACCAACTTAAGCAGCAACTATTAGAAAATGGTTACCCAGGTCGCTTACTCGATGTATCACTATTTAGGAAAGTGAAGGCGACACCTACTATTTTGAACCTAGACATATCAGCTAAGGATGAGTACCCTAACAAGAAATATAACAAGATCGCTTACCATCCGATTTTGGCCTCCAAACTAAGACATATCTTTAAAGATTATGTACAAAGTGATAATTTGAGTTTGGTTTTCTATGCTCCGTTAACGCTCAATAAATTAGTGTTTTCAAAAACTAAAGACAAAACTCCCTTAACTGAAAGAGCTAATTTAGTTTACAAGTTAAAATGTAAACAGTGCGGTCTTTATTACGTGGGTCAAACTTCACAGTGGCTTTCAAAACGTATATATCAACACCGTTATGACATCCGTTTAGGTAATAGCAAAACTGGTTTATCTAAACACATTATAGAGACAGGACATTCCACTGCAGATGATGATGTCGAGGTTTTAGTGTCGGAGAATAACTACTATAAACGTATTTTCTTAGAATCAGCCTACATATCTACAACAAATAATAACATGAACATACAAAATGACTATAAAACATTAAATCATGGTTACCTGGAGCTTCTAAAAAGATTTTTGGAGAAGATAGAAACCCGATCCTGATGTTATTTTAGTGCCTTCACTATTGATCTTTAATTTGTTTTTAACTATTGTAATTTTCACTTTTATGCAATCTTCTACTCTTGAGAGGTTATATCCATGTTTTCGCGGTTTTTGGTATGAATTTAAAATTTTACATGTTTGCAAGATCTCATTGGAAGAGATATAAATTATATAGGTGGCTTCACACAATCATAATTTATTTGACATTCAACAAAAATTTTATTATGTTTTTAACTAGGCTTTTGCCGTTCATGATTTTTTTGTGTAATTTTTAACCCCGTTAAAATATTATTAATATTCCTCCATACCATAGTCATCTCGACCAGAAACATTGTTCATCTTGGTTTGCCTGGTGAGTCTGCCTCTCAAGGGTGATTGCGTTGATTTCAATATTGTATCTTTTAGCCTTGAAGATGGCGTAATTATAACGCCGAAACGTTGGCTTTAGCAAACTTTTAGTTTCATTTTGGTCTCCTAAATCCCAAAAACATATTCTCTCTTATTAAATAGCTTATTGATTTTTCCTTTACATAGGAGCCTTGTTTTGGTTTTGTTTAATTGAAGAAGACATTTTTGATTTGATGCATCTTGAATTTTTACACTGGCGTGTTGTCGTGATTTTACGCTCGCGCGCAAGAAAAATTTTTGCAACTTTGAATTGTGTCAATAACATAAATTATTTTTCGTTAAAGTAACTTTTTAAAATATGTAGTAGTATGTGTTTAATATATTTCTCAAATTTATGCAGTCGAAACATCACATTTGCTACGTTAAAAATATTTTCGCCGACGATGCAAATTAATCAGATTTGGTAATGTGTATTACACATCAGTAAACTTACGGGTCATTTAAGAGAAATAATCTGTTGACGAAACGTAACGTTATAGTAAAAATATTTTCGCTGACGATGCAAATTAAACAGATTTGGTAATGTGTATTACACATCAGTAAAATTACGGGTCATTTGAGAGAAACAATGTGCCGACGAAACGTCACTTTATAGTCGAAATGTTCGAGAACATGCAGCTGGACAAGACACGTGCAGTTCTCAAGCAATATTATTTGGTTTTATCTCACATTAGAGATCAAATTTGCTCAAAATCGAGTCTTATCTTGACAGTATGTTGAAATCTTTTCATTTCAAAGCAACAAAAAACCATTAAACTGTGGCTTGCAATGTAGATAACGAATTAAAATCTTCGATAAAAGCAAGGTTTGGTGACCACATGTCTCACGAAAATTCAAGCAAAATTCTGCACTTCAGTTAGTTTAACAGGAGAAACGCTGACATCAGTTTCGCCCAATCTCGTATAAGGACACATTTACTGTCTCAATTTATGTCTGATTTTTAAAGACAGTAGCCAATTAGCGGTTCGCCCTACCACGTAAGGGGAATCCTTTGGATCCCCTAATTATACTCCGTTGCATACAGTTTTATGGGGATAGTAATATAAATACGATGCATTTTTATGAAAAGTTAAGTTCTTCTCGAATTCAAGTCAAGTGCTGCTGGAAGCCCTGCTAGTCAGCTGAGTGGTGCGCTAATTAAATGAACGGAATTAATAAATCACCATCAGTTAATTCAATTATCGGACCTAGTGAAATTAAAATTCAGTTAGTGTAAATGTCAGGCAAGTTCGCATTTAATATTGCAAGTTTATTTAAATTATTTTCGCTGCTTGAATTAAATATATCGTTGATGTTACTTGAACTAGCGTTCATTGTTTAAATTAAATATATCGTTGACGTTACTTGAACTATCGTTCGTTGTTTAAATTAAATATATCGCTGGCGTTACTTGAACTACCGTTCGTTGTTTAAATTAAATATCTCGCTGATGTTACTTAAACTATCGGTTGTTGTTTAAATTAAAAATACCGGAGTAATGGATTTCATGCACAAGTCAGTGCACGTTCGCCAAGTTTGTTGAACTATTTTGAATTATTTCGAAATATAAACCATTTCGTAGGACAGTTTTGTCAATTTCCTAATAGTTTCTTTGTTGTGCGTTAATGGGACGAGATTACATATTGTACCGTGTTGGCGCGAATTATTGTCAATAAATACAGTGCCGTAATTAGTTCAGATTGTAAAAGCGTGAATATTATGTCAAAAGTCACTTGTTCGAGTTTCTATTTTCTTCGAACCTCGCTTAAGAGGGAAATTAATAGAAGAGAACGAACCCACCTCGTAGAAGTATCCATTTTTACCGAATCATTATCACCTCTATTTTTGGAGGGATCCTACCTGTCGATATTTATCGATATTCTCACGCTGAGAACATCTGTTTGGAAGCCGAATCTAGGATAGAAGCCTCCATTTAACTATTACGTAAGCATTACTTTAATATTTAAGAATTGTTGTATTTTGTGGTCCATTGACCCAAATTTAAAAGGAGCCTTTTGCTTCCCCGTGAAAAAGCCGAATTCGCCCTATTGTATTCTTTTGTTTAGTGTGTTAGTGTTTATCTTGAATGTGGTTTTGCCACACATGATGTCAATTTTGACAGTCATAGCTTGTTTATTACTAATAACGTAAAGATTGGAATTTGTGTTTCATTCCATCACATTAATCACATTAATACACCCACGTATGTGGATTTGTGCATTTAATATTTGTGGTTCAACAAACCAACAATTTCACCTGTTCCACTTTTGATGAACAGCTGTGTGAAATAATCATCCACTTGTATTTTAATGAATTCATATGTTAATATTTTTGCAAACCAACAACGATTTTTGTAAATTTGATGTACCATTATTGTAATTTGTCAATAAGTCCTTGTTATTATTCCGTTTTTTTTTTCATTATATCTATTTTATTTGTTTATTTATGTGTTTTATTATCGCTGTATGTGTGTTATGTCTAGATATTGTTGCCGAGGTGAAATCTATCTGTTGTAAAGGTAAGGCCATCCAACAAGATTTTACCAGTGGGAGAATCAACGCGACGTATCAACAAGCTGACGTAAACCAGCTTGGAAGGGTGATATTGCATCCCCCTTTGAATAAACCTCGGTTTTGTTTATGTGGCGCCCATTTAAATAATCCGCGTGTAAATTTACCCCCCTTTTAGTAACAACATCCGACACGATTGTGGACCGCCCAATCGTTGATGCGAGACCACGAAATCACGACGTTTCGTCACAAACCCTTATGCTCGTTAAATCCACCCTCCCCCTTCGCGGCTAGAGCTAGTCAACATCTTGATTTTGTTCGAAAGGTGTCTTGTTTGTGATTTGCAAGGTAGCAGGGTCCATTTGGTATGGAGATGCGAGTAGCTGTTGTATGGTGTATTTTCTTCTTCAAAGGGAATTTCCGTTAGTGGAGGTTAAAATACCTTGACTAAGTGTTCAGCGAAAGTTTTGTCCTCTTCCTAGTCATTCCGAACCCAGTCTCCGTTGGTTTTTCTAATTGGTTGGTGAGTCTTTTGTGTTTTTTTGTGGCACACATGACTTTCCACAAAGAATAGTCGGTCGCTTCAGTGGCTGAGAGGTTTTCAAGGAAATTTTTGACACCCTCATTTTTGTGACCATTTAGTAATTTTTTGAGTTCTTTCGTGGCTTGGTTTAAGTACGTTTTGTCGTTTGGACAATGGATTAATTGCCAGAGTTTTCTTAACCTTTATTTTTCTACTATTATCTTTATTATGTCAAAGGAGCAATATCCTGGTTTATCGATGGTCGACGTAATAATTAATTAAAAAATAATTAATAAAATTAAAAGTAAGTAAAATAATAGTATAAGTTACATTAAGTTAACAATTTTTGTAAATTAATAATGTAGGAAATAATTAAAATTTAATTTAAATACTCTATCTCAACAGAAGCGATTGAACATATAATGTGCGCTAATGTTGTTTTTGTTGTTTTTGAAGGATGTAAAAGTATTTTGTGTTCATATTTTTTTTAACCGTATCAGATCGTAATTAGGACTACCGCCAGTTCACATTTTTTTTAACCGTATCAGATCGTAATTAGGCCTACCGCCAGTTCACATTTTCAATAGTGGACTTCAATCGGTCGTTTATACTTGCTCCAAAATTATAGTTTAAAATGAAAAATATTATTTTGTTACTAGCATTCTTATTATGGGTTCAAGAAATCTGCTGTAACGAAGAACTTTTAGCTAAGGTAAGTCCCTAATATTTTTATTTAATTTTATATTTATTATGAAAGTAGTTTAGCCAAATTATGCATTTTATGATTAATCTGAAGCTTCGGTTTGCTCGAAGGCGGCGTATAGCGGTGCCTTCATGTTTTAACAGTATTGTACTAGCTTAAGAATTATAATGTATAATAATATATACATAGTGGCCTCGTAAAGTTTGGAACAAATTCGCTAAAAAATGTTTAAAGGGATTTTCTCATACAATCCTCGGATACGTCAACCTTATTTTTTAACTGTCACTTTTCCTCCCATTGAGATAGTTTTAGGATTACACTGGATTAAATGGATTAAACCATACCGAGCAAATTATTCTAATAAACTGAGTTTCAGTTCCATCAAAATACGTTCAAAATTAAAGACGAACGAATTCAATTAATTCGTTACAACAAGAGCGTTTTCAATTGGTTTGAAATTAAAGCCTTTAAACACAACCGCACTACAACAGCTCACAATGTCTCCTTCAGCTTCAAAATTGATGTCCAGAATAAAGTTGAGGTAAAATTAATTTTTTTTTATTTTGTGTGTGAACTGTTAATTTTTTAAAATTCAATTTATTATAATTCTCAATAGTTAAAAATCAAACGTATACGAGTTTAAACAAGTAATTTATTTTAAAATTGTAGTTGAATATTATTTTTTAGGTACTGGTACAGTGCTATAAGTTTTTAAGTAATGAATATCGGCATTTTCCCTTGCGTTTTCAAGCCAATTTAAAAAAAATGTATGACACAAATGTAATGGGTGTGAGAAGTGGTGTGCAAAGATGTGCTAGCATTGCCAATTTTTACTTTTACAAGGTTTTTGCAGGTAAATTATTTTTAAAATGATTTTCTAAATATTTTGATTGCAGAATATAAAATATTACTTTTGCAATGATGTTATCGATACCACTCGGTTTCCTCCGCTTATTCCCAATGGCAAATACAAGGTTGAAGTAACATAATTTATTTTCCAATAAAGAAATATCGTTGTTTTACCTTTTTGGTGAAGTATACATTCCAATTGAATATCCCAAGAATTAAAATTGATGGAAATTAATTTATTGCGGGATTAGAAAGGGAATGGATGGAATCTTCGATAGTGTTAATAAATATTATACTTGATTTTCTTTGTATGTTGCACATAACAGTATAACACTTGATAGTATAAAACATAATAGTTTTATTTTTAAATATAAAGCAGTCCACACGTACATAATATATGTATGTTATCATTTTTTTGTGTTTGGTGAATAAACCGTCCTGTAGTCTACAATTCGAACAACAATAATTAAAGCACAGCGGCCTGTAAATAGGTTCAATATATCTAAACAATGTCTTCAGATTTAAACGGTATACAAAATATCGTAGAAAAAGCTCTTACGAAAATACATATATAATACTATATACATCGTCTGTAACCCCTTCAGCTAACTGAACGTAGAGAACGTACTAAAAAAAGAAAAAGAGGACTCCTTCCCAGGTAGGTTGAATTTTATTCAAAATAAATAGGAAATACTTTCGAATTTAATATTTATTGACAGAATTTACACGGGTATAACCCTCTTCGGTTTTGATTTACTATATGCAAAAAAAATAGATTATTCTATTAAGACATCTATCCCTGAAATAAAACTTACTAAACTAACTTAATTATATCAATGATTATATACTATATTCTTCCTCACGCGCCACGTCAGCAGAAAAAAACTTACGCGTGGCTATGAGATCATTGAAATCCGGTAATTTCCTGGACTTATGCGGTGTTAAGATCTTTGTACAAAGTAAAATATCTCGCACGTGTAACAATAATAATTATGAAATCACCGGACGCGGTGATTCCCTGGTCTTTTACGCAAATGAGATCACTCATGTTGACGACAACAGATACTTTGTACTAATTCTTTGTACTAATATTGTATTAATTTTTAAATCGTCACACGTCATGGACTTTTATTTTTTTACGCATTTTCTAACAACCCCCTTATACGAGGGGTCGTTTTTATATTCCCGGACTAGGCATGAAAACAAAAGACTAGAGCAACAACAAAATTTTATTTTTCAATATAGTTCCCCTGCTTTTGAATAGAGGTATAACACCGTTTCAAAAACATCTTTAATCCAGTATAAAAATATTCATTTGGTTTTTTCGCAAAATGGCCCTCAACAGCTGCTATAAGTTCGTCATTGTCCCTAAATTTTGTCCCCCTTAGTGTTTTTTGAGATTCGGGAACAAAAAATAGTCACTGGACTATAAGGCGCATGTTCAATTTCTTCGAAGCCACAATCAGCTACAGCAGCTTTTGAAAGTTTGGACTTGTGCACTGGTGCATTGTCGTGGAGCAACGACAAGACACCCTGCGTTAGTTTTCCGCGTCTCTTCACTTTAATAGCATCTCTAAGGCGATGCATCAGGTTTGCATAAAACTCTCCCGTTACCGTACTACCCTTATTCATATATAATCAATCAGCAAAATTCCCTGAGAGTCCCAAAAAATTGCTGCATTATTTTTCCTGCAGAAAGGGTGGCTTTAAACTTCTTGGAATGGCTTTTGGCTTGTCAAAAACAATTTTGACCACTCGCAAATAGTTGACTTAGAAGGGCAATCATTCCCGTTTCAGCCAACATTTCTTCTAGAATAATTTTTGGAGGTTTTCCTTGTTTTGTAAGGAATTTTATAACAGCCCGGTATTCGATTTTGTTGGACATGAGGGAGGGATCGAACAAATACAACGATATATGTTTACACGTTTAATGGTAGTATAAGACTGACAGTACAAAGTTACATACATGAAATGTCATGAAGCTTACAAGTATCATACTTATATTAATAGGTGTCGCCACTTACACCTTTGTAGAGATATTTCCAACACCCCCACTATCTCAAAAAGGTCACCAACCCAATTTTGTCGATAAAATAAACAACTTTGGCGTAAGGCAAACTCTTGGTCAAAATATCTGCAGTCATTTCATTAGTGGATATAAATTTAATATTTACTTGTTTATTTGAAACTGCATCCCTAATAAAATGATGCCTGACATCTATATGTTTCGATATTTTGTGAAATACGGGATTGTTAGACAATTTCTGAGCACTTTGGTTGTCATTGAATAGGACAATACTATTTTCAAATCCTACCAACTCAGACAATAGGTTCCTTAAGTAGATAGCTTCTTTCGAAGCTTCACTTAAGGCCATGTACTCAGCCTCAGTACTTGACAATGCGACCGTCTTTTGCTTGGAACTTTCCCAAGCAATAGCACACCCTGATAGTATAAAAACAAACCCGGTGTAAGATTTCCTATCTCTTTGGTCACCAGCCCAATCTGAATCGACATACCCCTCTAAATCACAATTATCATTACAAAATCTTAAACTATCATTTTTTGTACCCTGTAAATAACGTAATACACGTTTTGCACATTTCCAATGATGTTCAGAATAACAATTATTGTACTGACTCAAGTAACTTACAGTAAAAGCTATATCCGGTCTAGTTAAAACTGCCAAATACATTAAACTGCCAATAAGTTTTTGATAAGGCATCTCTTTATCACTAACGGTAGTGTCACAATAATTATTATCTGAACTCATTTTGTTTTCCATCGGAGTTTTAGCTTTCTTACAATCTGACATATTATATCGATTTAAAACTTGATTTACATAGATAGAATGGAAAATTTCTTCCCCTCGAAATTGATTATATTACAAAGTTCTCGGTTTTGAGGGTTGGGAAATAAAACGACAATTTACTTCATCGACATGTTTCGGACCCTAAACGGATCCATCTTCAAGACTATATTGGAATAAGAGACAAAAGTCGATACAGTTACAGTAAAATAAAGTAAAAAAGTAAAAAACACAATATAAAAATTAAGTTCACCTCGAAGCAAGATGACCCCGTCGTAACTCCCGTAAAAGGTGATCCTGGTGGATTGTAGAATGCGTAGTTGGTGACTCTTTCTAGAGTCTAAAGATGAAAAATCTTTCTAGCAACAATTCGTACAATGATAATTATGACAGTGACAAGAATTATCCAACTTAACAACCCTAAAGTTTACAAATCAACTAGGCTATAACGATCATAGGCGTAACGTGCGAGCCAAAAAATATAATTATATATATCCACCAATAATTATTAAAGTATTTAAAAATCACCAAACGTAACGGAGATCTTGATAAAAACAGGAGCCAAAGCAAAATCAAAACTCGCGGGTGAACACGAAACTGCTATCCTGCGGTCACTTATAAAAGCAGAGTAGTCGCCGTCAAAACGTGAAAAATATAAGTTAGTTGCACTTCAGTTTCTTGTCCCACACTTTAATAACCGATTTATACGAATTATCGATCTGTTCAAAATCTGTGATTTTATTGACGTTATTATTATTTATCAGTATATAGGCTGCTTCCAAAGAGACTTTTCTCTCTTATTCCAATATAGTCTTGAAGATGGATCCGTTTAGGGTCCGAAACATGTCGATGAAGTAAATTGTCGTTTTATTTCCCAACCCTCAAAACCGAGAACTTTGTAATATTGATTTACATAGTCTTCCTGATCCACATAAATAATATTATTTTCTCGATCTCTTGTGATTCTAACTCCTAAACATTGTCTAGCTTCACCTAAATCCTTAATTTTAAATTTCGAACTCAACTGTTCCTTTAAAAAATTAGTAGTTTCATTGCCATTCGAGAATATAAAAAAATCGTCTACATATAAAGTTACTACTGTTAATAAACTACCCTTCTTTTTAACATATAAACAAGGTTCATATTTAGATTTACAATAACCTAATCCTAATAAAACCTCATCTACTCGTTTGTTCCAGGCTCTGGACGACTGTTTAAGTCTATAAACCGCTCGAACGACGCATTAGAAGTGCAACATACCGAAATACAAATCAGTTATGGGAAGCTTTACAGACGGAATGGGCAAAAATTCCATTAGAGTGTTTAGTGAAGCTGGTTGACTCGATGCAATCACGGTGCAGGGCCGTTATTGCTACAAAAGGATTCGCAACAAAGTACTAAATACTTCTGAACTTGATTATTCAATTACACTACCGTATTTTTTGTTTTACGCGATTTTTAAATGTACATGTTTTAAGGAAATATTTAGACTTTTTTGTAAATAAAATTTTTAAAGACGTATGTGGTTATTCAAAGAGATGTAGTTATACTTTTTAATTCCCAACTACATAAACAATAAAATTTGAAAATATCAAAGACAAAAGTTGGAATTTGAAAAAGTTATTGCAAAAAAACTATTTTGCCAATATATTATGAACGCTACTTATACAACGCGCGACGACACAAACTGACAGATAATAACATTAATAATGACGCAATTGTTTTGTAAATTGCCACACAGGTTACCAAGGCATATGTGATTAGAAACAGCATAATGAAAAATTGGATCAAAATTCAAAACAGCCCAGTCCGAGAATATAAAGACTACCCCTTGTACATTTGACATACACACTGAGGTGATATTTAAAACTCATCATCTTGAATAATAAGGTATGCAAATTTTGTAACTTAAGTGAGGTGAAGAAATTACGTTAATATAAAACTTAAATTTTATTAATGAAGATTGAAAAAAGTCAGTCAAGTCTTGCTTGCATTTATTCCAAGTCCTTCTCGGTAATATAACTTCAGCAGACATTGCGTTTTCAGAAACTAGCATTCCAAATGCACTTAGCATGGGGGGACATTTTCTGCCCTTGTTAAATCATTCTTTTATTTCATCATTATATTACCTTCTTTATTCATTATTATGACTCCCAGATATGTACATTTGGTTACTCCTCTTATAGTGTTTATGTCAAGTGGCAGGTTATTGCATTCCTTACTTTCAACAATCAGATATTCGCACTTCCTTAAGTTCCTAGTGCACCCAGCTTTCGCGTATTCTCCATGGAATTTTCTAATCATATAACTGAGATCTTGTTCATCTTCCGCTATTACAATCTGGTCGTCCGCAGAAAAAAGAGTAAAGTATGTCGTCTCTCACTCGTAGTCCCATATTTCTACACTATTTGATCCATCCCTGTAGGATTTCGTTCAGCTAAATTTTGAATAGAGTGGTCGATAATGGATATCCCTGTCTTAGCTCTTTGGTTGTTTGGAACATATCTCTAACACTATTTCCAACCATTACCTCGACATAGTTTTCTGTATAGTATTCCCAGATAGCTCTAATTAGACTTGATCTTATTTTGAGCTACCGGATTTCCATTCATATTTGTGATATTGAAACATTGTCATTTGACTTTTGAAGTCAATGAGAATTAGGTGTGTTCCTTGACTCCTTTGCATTCGTTTCTCTAAGGGGATTTTTAAAGTGAACAAGTTCTCAATCATAGATCTCCTAGCTCTGAACCTTACCTGTTCCAGGTGCATGGCAGTGGCCCCCCAGTTTCGAATTTTTTTATAAAAATGGTGTCACACGTTAGAGTATCGTTAGAGCCTGAATGAGCTTCCATTATTTTCGTTTGAGCCTCAAAGGTCGCGGAGTTATTCGCAAAAAACAACTATGGTCATGGTTTTAAGTTAATATATTTGCAAAGTTATGGATGTTTTAAATTTTTTATCAATAGACTTCAAACCGTACCCAACTTCAAAGTAGCTTAAATATTTAAATTTGAAATGAAAAATATTGTTTTGATATTAAAACCCTTAACTAGTCCGGTACCATATCTGCGACATAAACGGTCAGGCGTAGTCTGAGAGACTACTTCTTTGATAGGCCAAAAAGAGCACTAAGAACCAAAAATACGAAACGTGTTATTTAACACAAGTATTATAGGCTTTATTAAACTAGAATATCAAAAAATATCAAAGATTAAATTACGTAATAATAAAATATTAAACATAATCAAAACATCATGTAGAAAACATTTAAAAAAATTGATTTATAAACTACGCTCTGTTTTAGAATTATAAAATATAAAAATTTAATTATAATAACAATATTGAGTTTTTAAAACATTAACAAAATATGTACTGAAAATAAATTTCTAACAGTTATTTTAAAACTCCAGCATAAACTACAACACTCGAAAAAGTTACGTTAACGGTCAGGCGTCGCGTCGCGTCGTCTGACAGACTACGTCTGAATTAATTTATCTTGTAACTTTTAAGAAAATGTAAGAAAATATTCGCAAAGGTGGCTAGGTATCGTATTCAGGGCCGTATATAAGGGTGTGGTTTTGGGGGTTCAAACCCCCCCCCCCCCCCCATGGGTTTAGCAATTCTAAATAATTACTACATTTAAGAAAAGTTTCCAATGTGCGCGTGAAAACAAAATAAATAAACAATATATAATACGACAGATAAATTCATCTCTAAACTGTGAACTGAAAAAATTTACAAAGGAGTAATAAAAGCTGCAGGTCATTTTTGCAACCAAGTGTTGAAGCTTAACTTAACCCCCCATGGTTTTATAACTTTCACATGCATTTTTTTAAATTTTAACATTTGTTAAGAAATAGTTTCTTTAGTGAAGTTAGAAGCCGAACAAAATATTACAATGCGTAATTCATCTCTTAACTGTAAACTGGAAAAGTGCAAGTACAAAGTAAAAAAATGAAGTAATAAATGATGCAGGTAAAGTACAAAGTGTAATCGCTTTTTACTTAGTCTGCAAATTTCAATCTGAAGTCATTTGTCAGTGGCCTAGTCTGCAAATATAAACTGATAGATGAATGTATTATTTTGTAAAATAAAAATTACATTATTTTTATTAACTAAGACGTAAGACCACATTTATTTAAAGCATTTAAGTTATTAAGTATTCTTGTTTTCGTGCGCGTCTTCACTACACGTAAATTTTATTATTAAAATTTATAATAATTTCGTTTTTGTGTTTTTAAGTAGATCAGGTAAGAGAATTATTGTTTATTTATTAAATATAGTTATTTAACAACTGCTTGTTCCAGTGACTAAGACCTAAAATGAAAAGGCTACATCAGTCATATATTTTTGGCTTTATTGAAAAGCGGAAGAAAACAAATGATGGTGCCAGTGTCGAAACCAAAGCGTCATCAACTACGGATGCAACAATTGACCCCTCTGTTGCTTCGACTTCTTGTAGTTTACCTTCTACTGAAATAAATTCATTTGAATTAGGTGAAATCCCAACAGAGGAAAGTGGATCAAATCCGCTGGACATCGGAAATTTTGTGAAGAAAGTTCATATTAATGATTTGAGCAAATTTTAAGCTTTAACTAAATGCTGGACACCTTCTGAAAACTACGTGTTTCCCGTTTCTGAAAAGAGGCACCTTTCATTCCAAACGAAGTGGTTAAAAATCTATCCTTGGTTAGCTTATTCCGAAAAAGGACTGGGTGCGTTATGCAAGTTTTGCGTTTTATTTAGCCAACTAGTTGGAGGAAAGGGCAGGCAAGAACTGGGAAATTTAGTTACAAAACCGTTTGTTAACTGGAAAAATGCCAAAGAAACTTTTGAAACTTTTGAAGACGACCACAAGAACGCGTCTTTGAAAGCAGAAAATTTTGTATCGGTTATGGGTGGAAAAGTACCTGACGTTGCCAGCTTGGTGGATTCAGAGAGAATAAAGCAAGCAAATGAAAACCGAAGGAAACTTAAGCCCATTATCGAAACAATTTTGTTGTGTGGGCGTCAGGAGCTGTCATTGAGGGGCACTAATGACGCAGGTCCAATAGGTTTCAAGGAACCAAATTTTAACGACTGGAACTTTAGAGCCCTGCTAAGATATAGGGCACAAGGCGGCGACTCTGTTCTCAGAGATCATATTGCTTCCCAGAAATCGAATTCTAAAACAATGTACACGAGTCCAACAATCCAAAATGAAATTATTGAGTTGTGCGGTGATGTTATTCAACAATCTCTAATAACGAGAATAAAAAAGGCCGGATATTTTTCAATTTTAGTCGACGAGACCCAGGATGTTTCGAGAAATCAATAACTTTCATTCTGTATTAGGTATATAGATACCGAAAAATGTGCATTAAGAGAAGACTTTATGACTTTTTTAGTAGTAACAGATGTTACAGCAGTAGGATTAACAAATACCATATTGTCAATTTTGAAAAACTTCGGCTTGGATTTAGATCTTTTTATAGGTCAGGGATACGACGGTGCCGCAGTCATGAGTGGCAAACATAAAGGTGTGCGAAGTTTAATAAGTGAAAAATATCCTAAGGCTAAATTTGTGCACTGTAGCGCCCATACCTTGAATCTAGTGATTGCCCATTCGTGCGAAATAGCAGTGATTAGAAACTGTATAGGTACAGTGAAATCTGTGGTAAACTTTTTTAGACTTTCATCACAGCGAACACATGTGTTAAACAATATTATAAGGGGTGGTGATAGCAAGTCTTCCAATACGTTACTAGGTCTTTGCGAAACGCGATGGACTGAAAAACATGAGTCTGTTGCCCGTTTTGTAGAACTCTATGAATATATTATTGAAGCCCTTGAGGCTCTGCAAGAGAGAAGTACTGGAGATACCGCTCTTCAGGCGTTGCAACTAGCGGCTACAATTACAAAGTCCGATTTTGTTATTTCTCTTTTAACGTTAAACAAAATGTTTAGCTATTCGGTAAATTTAACCAAAACTCTACAGAAAGTGAATGTAGATCTAGTGACGTGCCTGGGTAATGTAGAGCTTATTAGAAAGTCAATCCAATTTTGGCGTGAGAACTGCGATGAAATCTTCAGTGCCATCTACAAAAATGCAGAAGAACTGGTGACAAAAATGGGTGGAGAGATGACAATGCCTAGAGTTGTAAAGCGTCAAATTCATCGTAGTAATGTTATGGCAGAAAATGCCGATCAATATTATTTAATGAACATTTTCATACCTTTTGTCGACCACTTTCTGGTAGAACTGCAAGATCGCTTCTCTGAACATCATAAAGCTATTTTGAGTTTGCAGTTTCTTTTTCCAGAAAAATGTCTCGAAATCAAGAAGGAAGCTTTCAAGGATTCTTGTATATTATACGAAAAAAATTTTAATTCCTTTTCCGCAGAGCTAGATTTGTGGAAAACCAAATGGCAGGATTGCAAAGATTTGCCAAAAACTGCGATTGATACCTTTATAGCAACCGATGAAAGCTTTTTTCCAATTATTAAAAGTTTATTGCAGATTTTAGCGACTCTGCCCTGTTCTACAGCTACTCCGGAGAGAACTTTTTCGACCCTTCGACGACTAAAATCATGGGTAAGAAATTCAATGTCGAACGAGCGTTTAAATGGACTTGCTCTAATGTCTGTGCATAGGGATATTCAAGTTCACCCCGAAGAAGTCATCGAAAAGTTTTGCCTCAAAAATAGAAAAATGGCTTTATAATTTAAAATTGTTTTTTTTTAAATGTATCATTATTAATATTTTATTTGTAATTTATGCTTAGTATTTCCTGATTACAACAATAAATTTAAAATACGGACATATTATGCCAACCTTTTTTTTTAATTCCATAAACCCCCCCCCCCCCATGGCAAATGTCTAACTACGGCCCTGATCGTATTTAAGTAGGTCAGAGATTAGATAAAAGAAACATTCATGTAAGCGCTTTAATTAAACAATTACAAAGAATTATATTTATCGCGTCGTCACACAGAATACGTCGGACCAGTTAAGGGTTAACATTCCAATTTTTGGTGCAAGATATCGTCTGCAATGAAGAACTTCTATCTAAGGTTTGTTTTTATATTTTATTTTATATTTGCTATTATGAAAATAGTTTAGTCAAATTATGACTTAATTGAATGACTTAATTTCGACGCTCTTGTCTCAAAAGGTAAGCTTCCTCATCATTGCTTCGAATTCTATCAAGATTCTCTTGACGTTTACTTATTTCGCCGTTTCCGCAGCCGTTATTCAGCTATACGACGACATCGTCTTTATGCCAGGCTGACGTCTTCTTCAACACAATCCTCAAAGTCGTCCAGAATGAGAGCTTCCATGCTTTCATTCTGTGATATACTCAGAGTTCTTTTACTACAACGTGCTGGCCATCTTTCCTGCCTATCTCTTGCCAAACGTCGTCTTTTCGCCGAAAGACTTGGCTATGATCCACGAAATTTAAAATCGCTGGGGCCACTATTAAAATTTTTGCAATCTTTAACACAATCATATAAATTGGCACATTACATTAATTTTTTCGCCAATACAATCATAACGATATCGTATTATTCGTAATAAAATATCTAAAAACTTCGAACGCTTTCTGGAACCACCGATACCCACAAACGCTGGCTCTTACCTTTTCCCGAGACGATTTTGTCTATATAGTTGACATCTAGGAGTTTTCTTTGTAGTAATTGCGAAAAGATGTCGTTGCTTAAATCAACCTTGACACAAAGAATACCTTTAGATATATAAGAAAAACAAATAATTAGTTGACCTGGTGACGTTGACCTTCTTTATATAAAGACAATACACGTTTTTAATGCAATATACGAGTACATAGGCAATACAAAATAGTACTTAGAAATACTTAGAATTGGCAGTTCTTGGAACTACAATTATGTGTTATGTTGTGGTGCCATTTAATGCAGTCATTGCTGAAAATATTTCTTCGACCAAAAGTGGATGTGTTTGAATCAATGATTTAAATCCAGGAGTAATAATTACATTTGAAGCGTGAGCTACAATAAAATCTTTTGCTTGACGCTTCAGATTCACTGCAAAATATGTATCACCGAGTATATAAAATTCAGCAGCATTCGCAGTGGTCAGATTTGTAGACATGGTATTTTCACACATAGTTTTCAAACCAACCAATTCATACTTCTCGGCTATAACTAACAATTGTGGAGCCAAATCATCCAAATGGAAAACTTCACCAGTATAAATATAGCGTAACATTTCTTTCACTATATCGATCTCTACATCGTCTATATCAACTCGGGAGACATTTGGTACTTCCTGAAACATTGATTTAAATACCGCGCTTCGAGCAGCTAGAACTCCTTTAAGTGCTGCTAAATCTTTTCCACCAGCGGAAAGTTTAACATCACTAAAATATTCGTTGTCGAGCAGAAATTCAAAATCCTTCCCCAAATCATTGTCCCGTGGTGGCTGCTTCAATTTGACTGGAACGTCTGTGCTGGTTAAAGTAACATTCACCCCACATACAATTCTTAAGGTATTATTCGTCAGAACGCCATTTTTTCTATTCAAAACATAATTTTGACCAACAAACTTCGGAAAACCAACATTCCCACCTATGGGAAAACTATAATAAAAACTCTTATCGTTAATTTTTGTTTCATTTTTGTCGTTTAATATACTAAATTGCACGTTTGCATTTGTTTGGCATGAAACTGAATTGATAAATAAAGACACATAATCTGCACTTTGTTGATCGTATCCTTTTGGGTATAAGAACAAATGCCATTGACATTCGCTGTGGGTTATAAATGTGGGTGAATTTACCCTTTGGCCATTTACGTAATCAGCCAAATAAAAATTATTTATAGTCCACGTGTATTTCACTCTGGCAACTTCGATCTCTGTGGAGCCCCTACTATCGAAAACTGTATTTGTGGCCAATTCTTCATTAGGACTTATTGATACTGGCACTGCAGTTGTAACGCCGAATATAAGCAGCAACAGTTCAAATGGTTTACGAATCTGAAAAAGTATACAATTTAAATTTCATGGTGACGATATGAGATATAATGTCAAGTGTGCAGACCTAGCAGATAACTTTTGACTCACTACTCGACTTTTGACCCATGCAATTGATTTAATAAAAAATTATAGGTAATTATCCCTTTCTGCCAGATCACTGCATACACTCGGATGGGTGATCTTTTGGATAACCCTGCTAACCCACATTATTTGTCGGTGCGGTAGGACATTATGCCGAAAACTCCAGTGAATGTTAGAGACATACATACCTTATATCCGTAACCGAAAAATATTAGATATCAAATATTGCGATTGGGAATTACTCACGTTCCGAAACATTGTGTTGAAATGACTGTGATCACACTTGAAACACTACTAAATGATGCTACACTTCTACTGTCAGTCTTATGCTATCTCATATCTCTTGTAAACAACATATTATAATATAAAATTGTATAACAATATTGGGATTCATTAGTTTTTTTGATACAAAATTGATAAATATTTTTGTAAGAACTCAAATGTTTCTCTTTCGTTCAAAGCCGATTCCAGGAAGATTTTTCACTCTTTCCGATAAGTAATTACAAATAAGATATTTCTACGTCACTTAAAAATTTGGCACAGACGTATTAAATAAGTAAATATTCAGGGGGAAAATGAATTGTGTCAGGAGGAAAATTTTCTAAAGATTTTTAAAATCTAAATGTATCAGGATTACATAAATACATATAGCTGATAGCAAGGTTAAATTTTTAGCAGATCATACTCGTAATTATGATTGAGTGTTGTTTCCGAAGGTTGTAGCAATGTTGGATATTTTTATTTGTTAACTATAGCAGAACATTCATAAAAGGATTAGTTTGATATCAGATTGTAATTAGGATCCGAGTTGTTTGATATTGTAATTGTATTTTCATCAGTAAACATCACACCGTATTTTGAATTTGAAATGAAAAATATTGTTTTGCTACTTACAATCCATTTTATCGTGCAATATATTGATTATAACGAGGAGCTTCTTGCTAAGGTTTCATTTTTTGGGGGTAAAAACAGAAAAATCGAAAAAGAGATCATCCACCAACTAGCAGCAGCTAACGGTTTCCCAAACAAAATCATAGACAAACTGGACAGGAAAAAGAAATTCGAAATGGAGCATTCCTATTTTCCCCGAACAGAGGGCACACAAAAAACTTACCGGTCAATAAGTTATCATGGTAATCTGGACAGAAAGATCTCCAACATCTTCAAGGACCATAACATAGTAACATCCACAAGAACTAACAACAACTTAAAAAACGCATTGACCAACATAAAACCACCCGAAACTACCTTAAATCGTAGCGGTGTATATAAAATACCATGTAAGAACTGTGACGCTGTTTATATCGGGGAAACGGGAAGAAAGCTAAAAACTCGCCTCTCCGAACATCTGAGAGGCGCAGGTAACTCACAAGTATATAAACACTCAAGAATGAGAGACCACCAAATCGACGAAGAGGGAGTAAGTTTACTACACGAAGAGCGAAACACCACAAAAAGACAACTGTGGGAAGCCCACGAGATAAAGATGGCAACAGGTAACAACAATAATATTCTACTAAACATACAAGAACCAATATTTTGCTCGCCTCTGTATGAGATTATTTGAACCGTGTACGATGGATTATCGAGCATTTTGATAGGCTCAAGGTCTATTTTAATCTCAAAGAGAAATTTTATATTTTTGACAAATGCAATCGTTTTCTTTTATTTTGTTTAATTAATATATTTTATGTTATGTCACATAACAATTTGTGCAACGTGTGATTCATGTATGACAATGAAAAGCTCCTTATGTGTGTTAATGTAGAGATTTTGACTGGTGAGCCACGCTTCTTTTGTATTTTTATATGTTTTTTAGCGCTAAGTAATTGTATTTTCATTGTAGTTTCTGCCTGAAGATGCAAATAAATTTGCGAAACCGGTAGCAGAAGTATATCTTTGTTTTATTCGCGGAGAAAGTACTAAAAAATCCTCTATCCAACATTTTATATTTATTTTATTTTATATTTATTTTATTGTATATTTATTTTATATTTATTACAAATCGTTTCGTCAAATTATGTAATTTATGATTAATCCTTGCCAAGGACTAAAAAACGGTGAGAAAAATATGTAGCACTTTAAATATTGCACATACGTGCAGTTTAATATACAAGGTTTTCAGCATTTTGAAAGTAGTCAGTCGGAATAATTTTTAATAAATTTGAGAAAACAAGAAACGTAAAAAAATTGAACAAAAATTATTTTATTTTTTTGCACTCCACTATCAACTAAGATAATAAAATAATCAATTTTAAATGAATTATTTAAGTTTTACAATTAAAAATGGCCGTATGTGTATTGTTGCAAATAAAAGTTTCGTGAAATTAGAGCATACTCGTACTTTACAAGTAATAATAAAAACAATAATTATTTACGCAGCTGAAAATCGTTGTGCTCGTAGAACTGCTCGAATTTTCTTTGAAAGTCACCCCGAAAACATATAGGCCACCAATCAGCAAATATTTCAATTGATTTTATACATAAAGTTCTAAAACTTAACTATGTTTCTTCCTTATAAAATTCAAATTCCGCGTCAACTTGGCCAAGAAAATTTTGACACCAATTCGGTAAAAAATATATCTTTCAGCGACGAATCAAGTTTTTTCTGAATGGATTTGTCAACAGACAATTAGGTCTAAGGTATTGGGGCAATAAAAATCTACGCGTGTTTGCAGAAGGTCGTACACTGTCTGACTGACTTCTTTGTAGGAGGTTTCGGATCATTCACAATAATATGCTTTACTATATTTAGAAATTTCTTTCGTAACTGTGGGCATGTCTGGGTCATATTGAATTACCTAATTTGGGACATACCAGGGGGTATCGGCAATCAGTCCAAAATCTTTAATTGGAATCGCTGCAGAATTTCTATGGTATTCAGTTGTAAGTTCTGATTTTTCCCCACTAGTAGTACATTTTACGGAGTTTATAACTCAACTGCTTTCTTTTGTTAAACATGTGCTTCTGCCACGCCAATCGTAATTACATATGTTGTAGATTCTTCTTCAGATTATAAAATATTGTCGTGATATCTTGAGTATAAGGGTAGGTCTGGTGTAATTGGGTGTTTTTTCAGTGAAAGGCTCATATCGTGATTATCACTTTTAAGACCATAATGATGGATAAGAACTTGCACCTGAAATTTCTTGATGCTTCGATATTAAACTGCTTGCTTCATTGATCTATCTGAAATGATAAAAAAGTGTAACTACTTGTACAGAGGGAAATGTAATAAAGGATTGTGTAAGGGACAAAAGATGAATTAATTATTTTAAAAATAACAAGTTTATGATTTAATTTTTTTTTAATAGGACCCCCTTCTGCAATAAGGAACCAACCGACATTTTCGATAAAAATGAGTTAAGCACGCCTTTAAAATCACATTTTGATGCTTTCCATTATACAAAAGAGAACCAGAATATAAATCCATTTTAAAGGCATTTATTGAGCATGGGAACCAACTAAAAATATGTGTTTTGCTAGATGACTTTCTACAATAGAAACCCAACGCTCATTGGATCTGTATTGCAGTAATATAAACCTTTCATTCATTTTTCAACAAGAACCAAAGCTATTTGGATCCGTTTTGCGAACATTTTATATCAGTTATTTAATTTCTACTGAATTATTGCTTCGGCAACTATTTATTGGTAGGTGACACTTAAGTCATAAAACTTTAAATTCAATGTGCACCACATTTTTCTTAATCTCTGAGTTTTATTAAACATTTATTTCTTTACAATATTACCGTTTCCTGCTCTTGTTAAAACATGCCAATTTGAAAATCTCTTGCAGGGTTATACTAAATAGGTATACTAAATACCTAGTAATTATTATATTTTCATACCCTACAAGTTTTGTGTCATAAAAGTTTTAAATATTCAATTTAGTCAAATAAATGAGGTAGATTTCATTTACAGCTTATGCCTAGACTTTTTCTTTTATTGACTACCACATGTAGTTTATTACTTGGGAACCAAATTTTTCTAATAGAAAAACAGATTTTATTTAAATCATATTGGTGTGATTCATTTGAAGAAGGCTGGCTGAAATTATTGTGATTGGTCAAAGCTTTTCTACCCCCTTACTTTGTAAAATATATAAATAATTCTACATAAACTTGATTGGAGACGAAAACATTGAAGAAGATATTGATGGTTATAATGGGGCATTAGATTTTGAACAAGAACAAGATTAAAAATTTTTTTAATATGAATTTGTATAGGTAATATGAATATGAATTTTATATGGTTATTTGTTAATAAAATAATTATTTTAAAAGTTAATCAAGTAGAATGACATACCTAAATATTGAAGATCAGAAATTTTTTTATACATTTAGGTATGTCATTCTACTTGATTAACTTTTAAAATAATTATTTTATTATATTTCAACAAGTAATAATTCCCATTTATAGGTTATTTGTTAATAAATCTAATAACATTTGTCAATATTTTTTAATATTAGCTTTGATTATAATAGATATTAGTATGTTTCTGTTTTTTTGAAAAATCATTTTGTTCCTAGTTCGTGTAAGCAAAAAGGAACCAAGTGCATTTTTTCCTGAAATTTTGAAAAATTAAAAAATTGTAATGGACCATATTATAGTGTGTATAAAACTTTCATTAAATAAATTAAAATAGTATTAGATTTCTTTTATTTGATGCATAAATAATTAGAAAATATACTGAAACCTTTAAACGCCGATTACTCAGAATGGTGTTACTGTTGGTTGGTTCCCTATTGCAGAAGGGGGTCCAATATTAAATCAAAATTGAAATTTATTTGTTAAAAGTGTAGGGGGTTATTTAAATATTTGTGATTTGTGAAGCGAGTGCGCGGGATTGATAAAAAGTTTGGTGGGGCCAGTAAGAAGGGGAGAAAGGAGTGGAGTTCCGTCCACGAAATAGGGACGACGTATTTGAAAAGTCGGGTTTCGTCCACCAAAGGGTGAGGACGTAATTTTGAGTTCGAGTCCGTCCATAATTAGTAAGGACGTAAAAAATTGAGTCTGGTTCCGAATGTTGGGACGTGAACACGTATTTGGAGAGCCGAAAGAACGTGATTTTTGATCAAATTTGGAAATTTTGGGGACGATCTACACGTCCATGTGAAAATTGGAAAATATTTAATTAATTAAGTTGAGAATAATATTGAAAGTTTCCGCGGATAAATCAAGATTAATTAGTTCAGTTAGCAAATATTGGTAGTGGATAAAAAGGAAGAATAAAATCGTTGGAATTTATAAAATTTTTGGGACCACTGCAAATTGGTATGGTCGAGAATATTGACGGTTATGTTTTTTTTTGGAATCATATAAAATAGAAAAGTTTATCGAAAATTCAACTTACCTGAACGTTCACCCAGTCAACAGGCGATATTTGATCGATCAACAACACACCTGGAATTCTCCATGTTATGGTATCTGGTTTACATCTCAAAACATCTCACTGGTCACCCGCCGTACGTCTTACTTCGAATGTGCACGAACAAGTCGGTAAGAGTTTCGTCTACATTTTTGTGAAACATTAAGTTCGCGCGTGAATTTAAATTTTGGGGTTTTTATTTAAACAATTTAGTATTAGTTACTTTCTTGTAAAATTTGATTTAATCTTATAATGAAAATTTCTCTTTTGTTCTTTTTAAGATTTTTGTTTATTAATAAATTACATTCTTATTGTACAGTAGTTACATTTGGTTTGATTTAAATACAGCAGGAAGTAAAAGAAAATAAGGTGCAAGGTATAGCAAGTGTTTTTCCGATTTTTATGAAATTATTTATTAATTACAGTTTGATTGAGCATTTACTTAATTGATGACCCACTTTTGACCCTGAAAGAGTTCTCATTTGCTAGTCGGTGCATTATAATTAATTGCCATAAACGGTAGCAACACATGGCAATATATAACAGTTCCTCATGACAGACTTGGTCGAAAGCCTGGGAGACGTCAAGAAAAGCTGCAGTGCAATAACAATTGTTTTCAACGACAATTTTCTCGGCTTGCTCTATGGTGCCATGCCCTTGCCTAAGGCAAAACTGGTGGTTAGGGACTAAATTTCGTTCCGCTAAGATTTGTCTAAGCCTTTTCTAAAACAACTTAGAAAGGACCGGTAACAGGCTAATCGTTATCTGCAACCGGTTTTCCAAGTTTTTGAAACTAAAACAACAACAATAGAAAGTTCACAAACATGTCTGCTAAATCTCTAAAGTTACACAAAATCATTAACAGATATAATAATATGATTTATTTATTTTTAGTTTCATCAGAATACGTACAAAATTCGAGATGTGCGATTTCAAATGATGAGCTACAATAAAAGTTATTTCAATTTTTTTGATATTAAACCGTTCAAATACAATCGGACCACAACGGCCCACAATATGTCTCTTTCCTTTACATTCGATATACAAGATAAACTTGAGGTAAAATTAAACTTATTTTTGCTTCATTTTATTTTATGATTTATTTCTTTCTATTAGGTAGTTTTGCAATGGAATAAGTTCTTGGGTAATCAATATCGACACTTTCCGATGCGTTATCGACTCAATTTAAGAAGGACTGTTGAATTAAATGTAATTGAATTGGCCGCTTTGACAAAATGTGGCAATGTTACAAGCTTTTACTTTTACAAGGTTTAGTAAATAAAACATAGTGCTAAAAATATGTCCTAATGATTTTCATTCCAGGATGTCTCATACTTCATGTGCAATTTTTTAGTAGATGACACTCAATTTCCTCCACTTATTCCCAATGGGAAGTACATGGTCGAAATTATATATATGCTACATGATACAGAAATAGCGTTGGAGTATGCTTATGGAGAAATATACATTCCATTTGAATACCCAAAGAATAAAATTGGATGGAAATGAATCGCCAGTAATCCACCCTCTTTGTAATGTTTGATAGTGTTTACTAAAACTGCATTAGGTATTTAATTTTATTTTGGGTGTTGAATATAAAAATAAACAAAACCTTTCTGTATTAACGTTTTTTCTTTAGATATAATGTATCCCAAGTAACTCTTACCGTTCTTGTGCTTGATGTTTCCGCCGTTTCGGAACTTATAGTTCCATCGACAAGACAACAACTCTAATTGAATGTCGTGGTTTCTGCTTGTGTAACAAACCACTTAATAATAAAATGGTAATAATTACCAAAATCGACGACTATGTCTTATATTAGCAAGTCACTTGCTGTGGACTTAGAAAATATCTATAATTTAATTTAATATTGAATTGTTACGCTCATGTTGTATCTTCAAAGATTTGCACCGTTCATGAATGGACCTAAGAGATTACCATTTCCCTAGAAAAACAACGGTTGACAAAGAAATAAAGCGAGATTAAGCAAAATCTCAAAGGGTTCCATTGCCTAATAGTTATTTTTCGAAAGACAAAATTGCACGATTTGCAACAATGGAGATCAGGATCACACAACATAGTTTATAGCAACGCCATGATGTAATCGGGAAATATTAGCCTAGCGTCATCGTACAAAGACCTGTAAATGGTGTTCCGCTTTGTTAGATTGCAGAAAGACAGCAACGAAAAGTTTCAGGTTCATATGACATCAGCACACCAAACGCCTGTAATCAAAATTACTTAATTTATCACACCATCGTAGACGCAACTTTTTCGTCTTTTCCCAATTTTTTCGTTCGGTTCAATTTTTGTTTGATTTTTGCCCTTAAAACGTAGTTTTTAATTTTTAATGTAGAAAAATGGTGTTCCATTTTTATGATTTTTTGAAAGATATTTTTCAGGTCTTTAGTTTTTCGAAATTTGCTCGTTGTTGGTGTGCCGTCCGACAAAATTCTCTTGGTTTTATAAGCTCACAGCTAAGATCTTATTAGTGACGGAACGTTATTTAGCAAGATTATATGCTGAAAAAATGTTCGCCTATTGGGATTCGAACCACTGCGATACCGAGGCGATTAGTTTGTGTTGCGCGAAACTTCTATATTTTGTATCCAATTGTAGGACGTCTGTAAGCGTTCCATTCGGGGTTTCACAAAAAATTGATGCTGTAGTTCGTTCGATTGAGGTCTGTAAAGGTACGGCCTCAAACGGCAACAGTGATTGGTTAACATTTAAATAAAGCAAATCTTACGAGTAGTATATGGCGTTTGAGATTGCACCTCTGCATTCTCAAAACGCATGGATTTTAGTTGCAGTCTTCTGTGGATTATTGAATCAAATAAACAGGATGAAAATTATATTCTTTTAAGTGATACCTTCTTAGAAAAATTAGGCCTTTAAGGGTTATTTTCTAAAGTCAAATAAAATAATCAGATTACTATAATTAATTGTACAATTAAAAAAAAGTTCGAATAGGTGGTTATACATTAAATATACCAAAATAAATATAAAATAAACATTGCGTTAATTCAAATTTGAACTTAAAATAATTATGATAACATTCATCACAGTTTATCATTGTATGTTGACATATTTTATTAATAGAAGTACCAAATTTATATTCAAAATCATTTCGGGTATTCCCCCATCACAAAGTTAACCTTGGCTAAGTTGTTTGATACCAAGAAAATAAGATAAATAATGCAATTCAGTGATTTATTATATTTCTGAATAACTAATCAAATATTAAAGACACTGCTAAGTCACCAGTTCAAATGTCAAAAACCATTTAGTAAATATGTACATATTATATAAAGCAGTAATGGCATGTGCTAGCTATCATCCGTTAGTCAAGACTGCAGTCCGAAGAATACTAAATGATAAAAAAATGTGGTGGGACGTAAGTTAAATTTTATAATTCTAATTTTTTTTTAATTTCCCGGAAAATAAATCATTTTTTGAGTTAAGAGGGC
The DNA here is from genome assembly GCA_932274525.1 of Podabrus alpinus. Taxonomy (NCBI): domain Eukaryota; kingdom Metazoa; phylum Arthropoda; class Insecta; order Coleoptera; family Cantharidae; genus Podabrus; species Podabrus alpinus. Next base: position 77,075,465 of record OW026456.1, read on the forward strand.
ATCCTATGATAGCAGTGTTTGGTACTAGCACTTCAAGTCACTTTTTTGAGTTTTGGGATTTTTCCATGGGTTAATTAAAAAAATGTTACTGTTGGGACGGGACATCTCAAGTCAAGACTTTCCCCCCTTATAAGGAAATATACTATTATTGGTTCATTACCGACCTAGTTAATTTTTAAAGTATATTTTAATATACCAATGTTCAGCTAAGTTGGTTTATTTTAAATTTCAGATATTATATACTATATCGTTACTGTTAGTCGTATCTAGCAGCACTGACGCTATTGCATCATCGCACGATAAAAATAACGACATCTTCGAGAGCTGGGGTTCAACCAAAGTTAAAGTTTCTAGATTTAGATATACATGGACTATCAAGAACTTTAGTTTTTGTGAGGAAGAAAATCATGAATATTTGATGTCGCCTTACTTTTCGGATGGAATTAACGATGAATATAAATGGCTTTTAGTCTTATACCCAAAAGGCTATTCTGATAAAGAAGAGGTATCTCTATATATACAAGTGAATTCAAATATCAATAGAGCGGCATACAAGCTTGCTATTTTAGACGAAAACGATCAGGAAATTATAGTCGACAGTAGTGTAGATCGATTCGATTCAAGTTATTTATACGGCATAGAAAACTTTGCTAAGAGAGATTTTATATTAAATGAAGAAAATGGTGTTCTGGTGAATGATGAACTGAAGATATTTTGTGAGATTAATGCCACAATCAGTAGTGAAAGCTCTTCCGGAAACTTTAAGCAATCGACTCCAAATGGTCACCTGATGCAAGATTTAGCATTTCTTTTAGAAAGCCAAGATTTGAGCGATGTTACGCTTTTGGTTCGTGGAAAAGAATTTAAATCACATAAGGCAATTTTAGCGATTCGCAGTTTAACCTTCAAAACCATGTTTGAACACGACGCCAGCATCAGTCGCGTCGAAATAGCTAATGTAGATCCCATTGTTGTGAATGAAATGTTACGTTATATATACACCGATGAAGTTTCAAACTTACAATATTTGGCACTGGACTTATTAGCTGTCTCTGAGAATTATAATTTAGATGGTTTGAAAAGCATATGCGAGAATAGCATGTCTGCAAATCTTACAATTGAAAATGCTGCGGAATATTTTATCGTTGGTGATACTTATTCCGCAGAAGAACTAAAAATCCATGCGAAAAATTTCATTTTCACTCATATCGCTAGTGTAGTTCATACCCTTGGATTCAAATCAATGATTCATTCACATCCACATCTTCTGGAAGAGGTGTTTATGAATTAGGGAGTCTATTGCTAAACGATTATGAATATTAAAAAATTTGTAAGTTTGTATTTTTATTAAAATCTATCTTTTATCTATATTTTATTAAAATCCAATAAAGTTAATATTAAGTGTTATTAATCTTTTACTCTTCCTTAAGTTAATATTATCTTGTCCCAAAGAAGAGAGAGGTTATAATAATATCTATAATCATGATATGGCTTAATATTTTTCACTCATAATACTCTGTAATGATCTCATAATAATTCTATAAGTTATTATCGAAATATTTATAAAAGTGTAATCCTGATTTTGACCCATGTTAAGCTGGAACCTCCAATTGAACAAAACAACAAAAATGTTTGGAAAGTTTGTTGCTGCTTTGTTGCTCTGGAAAAATGTGGTTATTTAAGTTCAAACTAAAAGAGAAAGAAGCGCATAGATCCAGCTCAATAAAATGGACCGTGAAGACTTTGAAGAGAAGCCGAGTAGCAATATTCCGATAAATGGGAAACCTTGATCAATTTTTCCCATTAAAGCTGCAAAAGTCACAAATAAGTAATTTTGTATATCAAACAAAAGTCAACCACACTAATATTAACAGTTCGATAAAACTTTTATTTAATTTCTTTGAATGTTAGTTTTTTAGATACAAATTTTGTAATAATAATTTATCATTGTAATAAATAAAATAATAACGGATTGGAGTTTTATTTGATGCTGCTCAATTTCATAATTACAAAAATAATGGGTATGATAATGATACCTTAATGTTGATTTTGAAGGTGAGAGTTTTCATTTCCGTAAATCATTATAGCAGATTTATAAAAATATATAACCTGATTAATATCAGATTCTAATAATTAGGATCACCACCAGTTGGTATTTTTATTAGTAGATACCAACTTGTACTACTTGAAAATTGCTTGCACGATAAGATTCAAAATGAAAATTTTTAATTTGCTAATAATATTCAAATTATTGGTTCAAGATAATATTGTATCCTGCAATGACGAACTTTTAGCCAAGGTAAGTGCTTTTTTATTTCAATTTTATATTTTTATAAATTGCGACAATAGTTTAGTCAAATTATGCATTTGATTATCAATATTTTCTAATGGCTACTCATTTTTTGATAAAATAATAATAATGAATTGGAGAGGTTTCATTTCACCGATTATTTTAAATTGTGGTGTTTCGATTATCGGCGGTATCGCCTCTGTTCCATATATTAGCTCGGTTAATCGGGATTCTACTGTATTTTAAAACATGGATAGTTTGATTAAACCATACAGAAAAATTACTCTAATTAACTAAATTTCAGTTTCATCAAAATAAATTCAAAATTAGAGATGAACGAATGCAATTATTTCGTTACAACAAAAGTTTTTATAATTTCTTTGAAATTAAAGCCTTTAAGCACAATCGGACGACAACAGCTCACAATGTATCCGTCAATTTCAAATTTGATGTACAGGATAAAATTGAGGTAAAATTAAACATTGCAATAGTTTAGGGTTCAGGATATGGACGTAGAACGATTAGCAATTGCATACAATACCTACTTGGAACGATAAAATAACAAGAGCTGCAAAAAAATGATATGGAAAAGAATTACAGGAAGCATAACAACATTATATGGGTCAGAAGTGTGGGTGGTGAACAATGGAAACAGAAACAAGCTAAGATATTTACAAATGGATTTTTTGAGACGTATTGTGGCGAATCCAGATTTGAGCATGTTAGAAATGACACAATTGAAGGTTAGAGACTGAGGTGGTTTGAATGAACACCAAGAGATGAACGAAGAAAATATGGTACCGGACCCAAACCTTCTGAAGAAATGCAGAAAACCAGCTAGAATTTGGTCGCAGCAAGTGGAGGAGGTGATAAAAGCTAGAAACCTAGAAGAAGCAGATTGAACTGATAGAAAAACTTGAAGAGCGGATGAGAGAAATATCTATAACGTCTATAATATAATATAATAATAATATTTAAATAATAATGTTTATTTCTAGATACTCGTACAATGCTATAAATTTTTGAGTAATGAATATCGACATTTTCCAATACGTTTTCAAGTTAATTTAAAAAAATTTATGGACACTAATGCAATAGGATTGGGTGATGGTGTGAGAGGATGTGGCAACATTGACAAATTTTACTTTTACAAGGTTTGTTACAATTGTTTTAAATAAATTTCCTAAATGTTTTGATTGTAGAATGTGACATATTACATATGCAATTTTGTTTTGGATGCGACTCGGTTTCCTCCGCTTATTCCTAATGGTAAATACAAGTTTGATATAACATACTTATATTCCGATCAAGACGTAGCGTTGGTGTATATTTTTCTTGAAATATACATTCCATTTGTATACCCAAAAAATAAAAATTGATTGAACTTAATCGACTGTGCAGTCAGGCACGGAAAGTAAGGAACTTTTGATAATGTTTATAAATCTTATAGTACTTTGGTTTTATTTGTACGTTGGATATAAAAATAAACAACACTTTACTACTGCATAAATGTTTTATTTTTAAAATAAGGAATGAGGTCCTTCCGTAATATTAAATCAAACAACTTATTTTCACGGAAAGAAAAATAAGGGTGTCCCAAAATTCACGCAAGAATTGTAAATTTTCGGAGGAATATTGTGAACGCGAAACTCAAATTTGGATTTCATAAACGTGGATTTCATTCTATGCTCAGCACCTATTGAGTATTACCCATAAGAATATAAATAAATTTTTCTGAAAAAATGTTTCTTTGTGGACTATCAGACCCTAATTTTCATCTTACGGAATATTCTAATGATTTAATGACTAAATCAGTGTTTTCAAATGTTTCAGGATTGACGAAAAAAAAGTCCTTAACTCTTTCTAAAATAAATTGAAAAATACACTCATAATAGGATATTCGTGATATTGATAACAATATTACAAACGCAAACTTTGTATTCAAAGTTATTCCGGGTATTCCCCCCAATACAAAGTAAATTTTATTTAAGATATTTAATAGCAAAGCAGAGATAAATCCAATAAGGTCATCGTTCCCCCTCGTTGACAGTAATCAGTAATCAAGTCTTAAAGAAATTGCCAAGTCAAAAGTTCAAAAAACATTGATATATAAAGTAGTAACAGCCTGTGCTATGCTATCATTCGTTAGTATAGATTGAAGCTCGAAGCATACAATAAATAATACAAAAATGTTGTGGAATGTAAGTTTAATTTTATATTTTTAAATATTTCTAAAATTTTCTCAGTGAATATCATTATGATCAATAATTAAGAGGGCACCGTGCGGTAGCATTTTGTACAAAACATATTTTTCTATCAATATTCCACATTTTCCCTGCCTAAGGTTTCCAAAAAATTTTTGTGTAATATTTTTTGAAGTTTTGAAGGTTATAATAAATTGGGTACTTTATTTCAGATATATAAATGGTTACTGTTAGTAATTTGTAGCTCTCTTGCTGTAGTATCACAAAATACTACATCAAATAACGACATCTACGAAAGCTGGGGTTCAACCACAGTTAAAGTTTCGCGCTTCAGATATACATGGACTGTTAAAAACTATAGTTTTTGTGAGCAGCAATATGGTGAAATGTTGGAATCACCCTCCTTTACGGATGGAATCGACAATAAAAATAAATGGAATCTAGTCTTGTACCCAAAAGGTAATGGTTATTATAATAAAGACCATGTATCTCTATATATAAAAGTGAATTCAAATATCAAAAGAGTGGCATATAAGCTTGCAATTTTAAACGAATACGATCAGGAAATTATAGTTGCAAAGGGTGTAGATCGATTCGATAGCAATATGAAGGGCATAGACCACTTTTCCAAAATAGATTTTATATTAAATGAACAAAATGGCGTTTTGGTGGATAATGAATTGACGATATTTTGTGAAATTAACGCCACAATCGGCAGTGAAAGTTCTTCAAGAAAATTTAAAGAGTCGGCTCCAAACGGTCACTTGATGCAAGATTTAGCATTTCTTTTAGAAAACCAAGATTTTAGCGATGTTACGCTTTCAGCTCGTGAAAAAGAATTTAAAGCACATAAGGCAATTTTAGCCATTCGCAGTTCAACCTTTAAAGTCATGTTCGAGCGCGACGCTAACATCAGTCGGGTTGAAATAGCCGACGTGGATCCTATTGTAGTGCAGGAAATGTTGCGCTACATATACACCGACGAAGTTTCAAACTTACAATACTTGACACTTAAATTGTTAGATATCGCTGTGAAGTATGAGTTAGACGGTTTGAAGAGCTTATGCGAGAATACCATGTCTGCAAGTCTTACAATTGAAAATGCTGCTGAATATTTTATTATTGGAGATACGCACTATGCAGAAGAATTGAAAATCCATGCGAAAAATTTTATTTTCACTCATATCGCTAGTGTAGCTCATACTCATGGATTCAAATCCATGATTCAAACACATCCATATCTGCTGGAAGAGGTATTTCTAAATTAAATTATGTACAAAAATTAGTAGTAACTTTGTACTTTTATGCAAAACCTAATAAAGATGATATTAAGTACTTGTAATATTTTTTTAAGAGTATTGGATGTAAACCTTATTATTATGTAATAATAATAAATTAACTTTAGAGAGTTATTTGCTATATTATTTTATCCCTCTCGATCTTGAGCCAGGTCATAATGTTGTAAGTAATTTCTTTTGTTACTTCTTGTCGAAATCTTCGATCAGGTATTTAAAAATATTCCCTGACTGCATTGTTAAGGTGGAGACGTGGGAGCCAGAGCCGAAAAACAAAATGAAAACACTATAACCTCTCATAAAAGTGAGGAAGTCTCAGAAAATGCACAAGTTGCATCCACTCAGGTGGCAAGAGGTGACATCATAATGGAACCCTCAGATCCGATGATTGCCGTGGCCACAGGCTCATCGACGGTAGAAAACTTCTCCCTCCAGCCACAACAGAGAAGGGTAGCAACCAAAAAAATAAGAAGAAAAACAAGAAAGTGGCCCAGTCCCAGGCCTTCCTACTTATGTAGCTCCCTTCTATAACTTTTGTTGAAATTTTTTTAATTTGGTAAAAAAAAATAGATTGCACATAATATTTTCATTAAAACGCAGAAAATGTGTCTTTATTAAAAGTTTTTTATATCAATCAAATTATTATCAAATAATAAATGAGTTGAAGAAAGTAGCAATACTGCGCACTGTTTTAGACCAAAATGGTTTACTTTACATTCGTTACTGTTCCATTTTATGATACCCAACTTAGTTATTATTACAGAACCTCCTATAGTGAATCGAATAGTTCTATAAAAAGGTTAGGATGTGTTGTCATCATTGAGCTGAATCCTTCAGTGTGAGATACTTCTGAGGCATGAGAGTCAATGAAATTCCTAACTTTGCTTTTAAAATATTCTGAGTAAGTATCCCCGCGTATGTATAATTCAGCAGCATTTTCAATTGTTATATATCCAGATAAGGCATTTCCACATAAGATTTGTAATCCACTCAATTCATACTTTCCTGCTACAGCTAACAAATCAAGTCCCAAATCACCCATGTTTGAAGCTTCGTCGGTATACATGTAGTGTAAAGTTTCGTTCATTACATTGGGATCCACATCGACTATATCAACTCGAGTGATATTTGGGTCACGCCTAAAAATGTCCTGAAAAACTGGACTTCGAGCCGACAAGATCACTTTAAATGTTTTAAACTCTGTTCCTTGAGCGGAAAGTATAACATCGCTGAATTCTGGATTTTCAAGAAGAACTGTTAAATCTTTTTGCAAATCAGGGTTAGGTGATGATTTTTTGAATGTACCTGAAGTTTGCTCACTACTCGTGGCATTAATTTCACAAAATATGGTTAATTTCTTATTCGCCAGAAGTCCGTTTTCTTCACGGAACAAAAAATTTTGTTCGATGAAATAGTCATGACTCGCATTCTTATTCTCATAGTCAAAACGATGTGTGCCATTAACTACATTAATTTCTTTACGTATTCTGTTTAAAATACCAAGTTTGTATTGCGCCCTAACATGCTGACAAGCATAAGAATAGGAAAATAATAAAGATAAAGATAAATAATCGGAGTTATTCTCCGATCTCTTTGAAGATACTTCCAAGTTCCATCTACATACATCATCGGTTCCGTATGAAAATGTGGGCGAGGAAATTGTTTCATCAAATTTTTTCCAGTATGATCCAAAATTGTTAATAGTCCAGAGGTATCTGAACTTATTAACCCTAAACTCTGTGGAACCCCAGCTTTCGATGAGAACGTCATTTTCTGCTTTATCCTGATAACCTGATAGGGGTACAACTGCGATGGTACTACAAGTTACCAATAATGGTAGGAATAATTTATAAATCTGAAACAAAGCAACTTTAAACTATTTTTTATACAACTGACATTAAAAATGACACTTTTAGTTCAATTTACCCAGGTTAGAAATTCAATTTTATAAGGTAGCATGTTATAGTTATTTATGTATTAAGGGAATTATGAGGGCCTTAATTACCGATGGCAAAGTTTGCGTCCCGAGGGCCTCTGGCCCGAGGGACAGCAATTGCCAGAGGTTATCAAGGCTCTATAATTCCCGTGGTACATAGATAATTTTATTTTTGACCGATTTTCATAACAATATGTCCATATTTAGAACGCAATAAATGTTTAAATTCATAATTTTTCTGGTATATTTGAATTAGGTAGCGTTGATTGTAGCATTGTTGGTTGTTGCTAGGTTGTCGCTATGTTACATGTTTATAAGCAAACTTTATTTATCAATCAATGTTTTTCCGTTAAAAACGTGTTTATTTTTTACCACAAATCGACGATCTTTTTCTGATATAATGGAGGATATTATAAAAAAAGCGGAAAAAGCAAGACAATCATTACTTCCATCGAAAAGTGAAGCCCTATATCAAAAAGAATACAACTTATATCTGAAGTGGCTGACACAGAGAAATGTTATGTCAAAAGATGCCAACGAAACTGTCTTTCTGGCATATTTTCAAGAACTGGTAAAGTATTTTCAGTATTTTCTGGTAGATTTGGTAATAATTGTATTTATTCGTTGCAGTCAGAAACGTTTAGCCCAAATTCGTTATGGACTAAATGGTCAATGCTCAAATCGATGGTGACCATATATGAGAAAAGAGATACCACCAAGTTCAACGAACTAGAGGCTTTTTTGAAACGGAAAAGTAAGGGGTATAAGCCGAAAAAGTCTGCTGTCTTATCTCCTAAAGATGTCATCAAATTTCTAAAGGACGCCCCTAATGAAATTCATTTATTGCATAAGGTAATTTTTTTTTCAATTTTCTTTTTCGTTTGTTTATGTCGTTTTATTTGTTATAGGTTGTTCTAATTATGGGTTATTTTGGAGGATGCAGAACTCAGGAACTTCTAAATATGAGTATAGCAGATATAGAGGACCGGGATACTGTTATGGTAGTGAACGTACCGGAAAGTAAAACTGGTGTATCGAAGAAATTTACAGTTGTGGATGAAAAAGAGTTCTCTGCTTTGCCTTTATTGAGACTTTATATGTCCTTGCGTCCTGAAGGTACAAAACGATTTTTTTTGAGCTTCCGACAAAATAAATGTACAACTCAGCCAATTGGAAAGAATATGTTTGGCAAAATTCCCAGCAAAATCGCAATGTATTTAGGATTGCCAAACCCACTAACCTATACGGGACATTGCCTTCGTCGCACTTCTGCTACTGCCCTAGCCAATGCAGGAGCAACTATGACAAACTTAAAAAGACACGGAGGTTGGAGAAGTTCCACGGTGGCAGAGGGGTATCTGGAGGACAGTATTGAATTGAGAAATAAAACGGCGCGTATGCTGTCTACTTTGCCATCAGAAGAGGCAGGCACCTCGACTGTAGTGAACAGCAACAGCACCACCCATAAAAAAGAAGAAATTGTTTCCAGCGGCGGAAGTAATTTTCAGGGAACATTTGAAAATTGTACATTTATTATTTGTAATGACGTGAATAAGGAAAATATGTCTTAGTTTTCATTACATATAAACGTTTATAAGCATTTCTTGTATCATTTTCACCTGTAAAAGGTAAGAGGGAGTTTTTGAACTTTAATATCCTAAGGGAGTTATGACCCTCATTATAGATATCGTAACTATGACGATATAAGCTTATAATGTCACTGTCAGAAATAAAAAATATTTTTAACACTAGTAAAATAAAGCTTTTTAACACTAGTGGTAATTAGTTTATAATTTATTTATAAATAGTAACATACACATTAGAATTAGAACAATTCGCCCTGAATTTTTGCATATACCTTCCTACCGACAAATCGGCTGAATAGAGCGATGGGGGGGGGGGGATTTTTTGGCTCAGTTTTTCGATATCTAGCGTCGTTCCCGAGTTATAGCTATAATTCAAAAAATTTACAAAAAAAATAATATTAGGTTGCATTGATATACACAAATGTCATTAATTAATTTGTCGCAGGTTCTGGTTTTGTTTTAGTAATTTATTTGTAAATCAAATTGGTTGATGTTCGTCACATGATATGTGAATGCGATAGTCACAAAAATCAGCATGTCGTGATGTAGTCATGTTTCAATTCGCAAAAAAATTTCCTCATCAAACAAGACCTATTAACAGTTGTATAAAAAATATTGTACGATATACATGTTAAAAGTGATTTTATTTTGTTCGTGGGGGTTGCTCAACTCGCTATCGCTCGTTTCGCAAAATTCCCCACTAACAAAATAAAAAGTCACTTTTAACACTTATATCGTAAATAACTATTATAATAGATAGAAATTTTTAATTAACCAGTAAAATTTTTTAGACCTTTTTAATTCTTGCAGTGATCTTGTATATACATACTCTGTGACCCGTATGTATTGATACAACTTTTGCAACTGTTAAAACTTTATTTTGCAGAACAAAAATGAAAAAATTTTTTAATCGCAGTAGCCCGTTAGGATGTTTTGACATTATATAAAACAAAATATTCTCATATAGTTTGTTATAGTTGCTTCAATCAAACATGACAAGTCTACGCGACATTATTGTTAATAAATTTAAATCAGGTGTAACTAGAGGTGATATTTTTCGGCAAGTAATGCATTTAAAAGTGACTCGAATTTATGTTTATCGTACTACAAAAAGACTTATGGACACAAGCCCTAATGAAAACTGAAAAAAACCGGAGGAAAAAATCAGTCAGGACATCATAAGCAATTAAGATTGTACGTGAACGTATCAGACGGAATTGTGACCGCGCGGCAAGGAAAATAGCTCAAAATCTTCAAATAAACCGCGAATGTCTTTGAAACATACTTCGTGGAGACCTTACACTAAAGCCTTACAAGAAAAAAAAGGTTCATGGGCTTACAGATGCTACTGCAGTGAAAAGGTTCGAAAGAAGTAAGATGTTGCTATCATGGCACGGTGGTGACGAAATAATATTCTCAGATGAGAAATTATTTATTTTACAAGCGACCTACAATTCTCAGAACGATAGGATCTGCATTGTTTCGCTTAAATATGTTCCTAAAAACAAAAAAATATGTTTCACGTTTTCAAAATGCATCATCGGAAATGGTTTGGGGTGCTATATGCAAAAGAAGACTCTGCCACTGGTATTTATAGAAATAAAGGGTTAAAGTGAATACAAAGTATTATTTAGAAGACGTTTTACAAAAGCATATGTTACCAGCAGTTCAAAAAATGTATGGTGATGAATATTATTGCTTCCAGCAAGACGGAGGCCCCATTGCATACCGCTGGTATATTGTAAGCTTGGTGTCAAGATAATTTGACTGATTTTATAGCTAAGAATGAATGGCCACCAAGCTTACCAGACTTAAATCCTCTGGATTTTTCCATTTGGGGATATATGCTACAACAACTTAAGCATAACAAATATCGAAATCTGGAAGAATTTAAGCAAGTTATATCAAAATATGAGCATTAATACCACTTGATATGTAGCGTGCAGCTTGTAATAGCTTTGAAGAGAGACTCTGATTAGTTGTGAAGGTAAAAGGCGAAGTAATTGAATAATTTTTTGTTATACTTAATCCTACTTACAATTCCAATGTATCATCAAAAAAAAAGTTAAATTAGTTCAAAACTCTTGAAAATATAGCCAAAATCATTTGTATCAATACATAAATGTCACACTGTAAATTTACATATAAAAATTTAACTTACATTGCAATACATTTTATTCGCATAAAGTATTCTGTGCACTTGGATTGATAACTGACCAATAAATATGATAACGTAAATTTTTACTTTATATTGCCATTATCTCTCTAGTGAACTTATGAAAAATCTGTGACCTAAAGTTCAGAATGGATTTTATTTATATCGTAATCTCTGAATGTTATGAACTTCTTCTTTTAGGGGTTTCCCCTTTCACGTTTCAAAATTTACACTAAAATTTGTTTTCGTGTTCTTCATCTTAGATCAGCTTCGCACATTAAAATAGGTAGTAAATCAAGTATACCTTTTTTAACGAAACTCAACAAAAGTTATGAAAATAATAAATTAACCGTACAAATTTGGAACTTGAATAATCCGCAGTTTTCAATATAGCATCTTTCATTTTTTAGGGGTCAACAAATATCTTTTGTTTGGCATTAAAGTTTTCCATTTATAAATGGATATTTTTATTTTAATAAATTTTTGGTTCAAATTATTTATTTATATTTTGATAAGAATCATTCGGGGGTTTACTGTATGATTACGCCTTTGATATAAAAAATGTTATATTTAGAACAAAATGACCTTGGAACTTAATGATTAAATGAAGAATATCGGAATATCAGAGATATCCGTTCTAAATTAGTAAACAAAGAAATATAATTCAATTTTAGTTTGTATTTCATGCTCAAAGTCTACAAAAAACCAAACGGTATGCATAACAAGATCATAAAACGAACCAATAGCAAAACAAAGTGTACATAAAGAACCACAATATAAAAATTTGATCTCATCTGGAGATTTGAATATGTGGGGTCACTGAAGAGATAACGTTAATATAAAGTAGCAGCTTGCGTTATCAGTGCCATTGGACAGTTATTAAACAAAGTGCGAATAATATTAACTTTATCTCAATAAAATGCATTGGAATGTAAGTTAATTTTTATAAAATTTCGTTTTATCTTACACGAACATAGTACATACTAGTTATTAGGGATTAAGAAGGCACCGTACCTTGTAGAAATCCTGGATCGGTACTTACATAAGTTTTTATCATGTTTTATTGAAACGAATAATTTATTTTACTTTGTTTCAGAATTATCAAGTTTTTATACCATTATTTGTGACCTTCAACACCTTCGCTGTTGTACCGCTATCAGGCCATCGAAGTCTACTAAATAACGATGTGCTCGAAAGTTCCAGTTCCACAGAGCTCCAAGTTACTAAATTCAGATTCACCTGGACCATCAAAAATTTCAGCTTATACAGCAAAACGTTTGATGAAAAAGTTACTTCGCCTACATTTTCTGATGGAACCAATGAAAATTGTAAATGCCAATTAGAAATGTGTCCAACCCAATCCGATAATAACTCAGGCTCTGCATCTATATCTTTAGTATTTTTATGTCCATATGATTATGGTACCATTAGTGCTCAATACAAGCTAGGAATTATAAACGCAAAACGTAAGGAAATTAATGTTTGGAATGGTTCAGGCATATTTAACTATGATTTAGAGAGGGCGAGTCACGACAACTTCATCAATCAAAATTATTTAATGCTGCAAGAAAATGGCATTCTACTGGATGACACCTTAACCATATTTTGCGAAATTAAAACAACACATAGTGGAAGTACTTCACAAAAATCCAGACGTAATTTAAAGACAGACTTAGCAGTTCTTCTTGAAAACGAAGAGTTTAGCGATTTTACACTTGACGTTCGTGGAACAGAGTTTAAATCATTTAAAGTGATCTTGTCGGCTCGTAGCCCAGTTTTTAAAGACATGTTTGAGCGTGACGCAAATATCACTGAACTTGAAGTAACTGACGTTGATCCTGATGTAATGAAGGAAATTTTACGTTACATGTATACCGACGAAGCTTCCAATTTGGAAAATTTGGTACTTGATTTGTTAGTTGCAGCAGAAAAGTATAAATTAAACGGATTGAAAGCCATTGCTGAGAATAGCATATCCGAAAAATTGACAATTGAAAATGCTGCGGAGTTATATATATTGGCAGATACGCACTCTGCAGAAAAATTAAAAACCCAGGTGAAGAATTTCGTTGTTTCGCATACCTCTGCAGTATCGCACACCAACGGATTTCGGTCAATGATGAAAACACATCGTTACCTTATTATAGAATTATTCAGTTCATTATAGGAGTTCTTGCAAAATAACGCTGCTTTCCTCAATTGGGAATCCGGAAACGAAATAGAATCAATATAAAACAATAATCTATAATAATAATGTAAAATTTCTACATTCTCTGCAAAGTTGTGGACCAATTTGTGGTACAATGCAGTATAGTAAGCTTTTAATAAATAATAAATTATTGGCCATCATTTTTCCATGAAATTTTACGTATTATTGAACGGTGCATATAATTAATTAATAATCTTTACACAATGACAATGAACTTTTAAAATTTACATAACTAACAATAATTAATGGTTTTCACACATAACATCCTTAAAATTGATAAATAGGTGATGTAATTGAATGTAATACAATGGCAAATTTACTAACTTTTTTTTGTCTATTCTTATTCCTGATTGTCTCAGATTCCATTTTCCAACTGATTTTATTTAAAATTCCTTAACTGATTCTATTGTCCTTTCCAAAATTTATTCTGTTTACTTTTCCAAAATCTTCTCCCAATAATACCCTTTCCATCGATGAAATTATTACTGTGCCATCGCCTTCCAAGCTATAAATTTTGCTATTGCTCGTGAGAAATTAATTCAAATTCCTTTCGCCACCAAATCTCAATCAATTATTATCTGCCCTCCGTCTGAGAAAGTTACTGAAAACATCTCCTAAGCAAATTTCCGTCTATCCGCCGTTCATATTTTAATCCTCCTTAAAAACAATTAACCATGGGGACGATGCACCAACCTTTCCTAATTTTTATAATTTTTAATGCTAGTTCACCCTTTATACAATTTATGAAGATAATGTTTATGGGTAAATTGATCTGGGTATATCATCGAAGTACCTATTAAGTAATGAAAATCCATATGGATAATGGGGAATAAATAAATATCAGATTTGTCCATTGAAAGAAGGCTATTCGATTTTTATAAACCTCTGAATTGTGGACCAGAACTGCATTTAGATTAAAGTGTGTCTGCGTTAGAATGTTTTAACTACCAATTGGTTTTCGAGAAGAAACCCCCTAACAGTTCACTAAAATCTCCCACCGACTTTTCTAATGTGTTAGTGTTATCACTAAAATCCAATAGTAAGTGCTAATCGTGTCAAATTAAGTTTCAAATTTAAATAATTAGACCTTATTACAACTTTGCAATTTTTAAAGTTAAAACAAAAACAGTATACAATGATGTATACTGTTCGATTTATCGCAAATTTCTTAAGAGGTCAAAACGTCAAAACTAAAAATAACTAACTTTACAAATGACAGTCAAGTACTCGAATGTATTATAGTCTTGTTCAAAGTGTGGCCACTTGATGATACAATGCTTTGTAATGTAAGTAACTATAATTTTTTATTTACATTGTGAGGCTCAACATATCGATTAATTTTATTTTAATAAATTTATTAAAAAGAATAATTTATAATATTTCATTTTAGATTCGTAAATCGTTAATGCTGTTGCTGGTAATCATCAGCACCATTACCATGGTGCCCATATCATCAAATAACAATGCGGTTTTTGAAAATTGGATTTCTACGGAGATCAAAGTTGTGAAACTCAAACAGACATGGACCATAAAAAATTTTAGTTTTAACGACCAAAAAACAGGTGAAAAATTGGTGTCGCCTAAATTTTCCACTGGGACTAATGACACATGTAAATGGTATTTGAGATTGTACCCAAAAGGATTAAGAGAAGAATATAAGGATTTCGTATCATTATTTTTATCCCCGGTTTCCTGTGACGCGAGGGCACAGTATAGGCTTGCTATTTTAAACGCAAAACAAGACGAAATTGGAGTTATGAAAGATACATATGATTTTGTCGTTGGTTCGGGTTTGGGATACCCCAAGTATATCAAACAAGACTTTTTATTGGATGAAGAAAATGAAGTTCTGTTAAATGATACATTGACGATAGTTTGCGAGCTGAACGTTACATTTGGCATCGAAACTGTGTTAGAAGAACGCATACAGACGAAACTACAATTACCACACAAGCAAAATTATTTGGTGAAAGATTTAACAGCATTACTTGAAAATCAAACATTTACTGACGTGGTACTTTCTGCTGGCGGACAAGAATTTCGAGCCTTGAAAGCAATATTAGCTATTCGAAGCCCAGTTTTCAAAGCTATATTCGAGATCAATGGCCAAAAAGCAACTGCGTTTCGGGTCGAAATGATCGGTATGAAACCACAAGTCTTGAATGAAATGTTAAGGTACATCTATACTGAAGAATCTCCTAATCTGAAACATTTGGCTTTCGACTTATTGGCTGCGGCTGACAAATTTGAACTTGTCGGATTGAAATTATTATGCGAATATAGCCTAACGGAAAATTTAACAGTGGAAAATGCTGCTCGGTATTTTATTCTTGGTGACACTTACTCTGCTAGATACCTAAAGAATCAAGCTCGCAATTTCATTGTTACTCACGCCTCACTTGTAGCGAATTCGAATGGATTAAAAACGATGATTGAAACAAATCCACGTCTTACTGAAGAACTGTTTCAGGCATTGACCTGTTTATCACACAAGTGGTTTATAACCACTTCAACATGTATTGAAATGCAGTAATAAATATTTTTATTTATATTTTTGGTTCGAATTGCACGTTAAATATATTACCATAATACTGCTTGTAGATACATAACACCACCTGTTGGTATTATAAGACGGTCATCAGCTTAAGCACTTTGCTACTCATGCTGAATACCTGGTTGGGCACGGGCCCAGTAAAACGTCATTTGGACCGACTTCCCTCGGAATGCAATGGTAAACCCCCGAGGTGTAATTTTTCCAGAAAAACCTCTCTGGAGATGAAGTGCATACACTTCCCGCGGTTCGATGTCCGCGTTAAGAATTATATCCCATACTTTATGTGCGTGATAATACATCCAACGCAAAACATATACATAAGAGAGAGATCACATTTCCCTTAAATCAGGTATGGCACTCAAAGAAGAAGAAGAAGGTGGTATTAAAGACAACGGCGAACAAAAGGTTTTGCCTTAAATATTTGTGAATATTGTTGGTTTTCTAATACTCCGTCTTTGAAATCTCTCTGACGGTCCTGGGTATTCTTCCCGTGGGATTTCTTCAATGATGTGGTGTTGCGGCTTATTTTCAGATTTTTACCTATGGGGTATCAGTCCAAGCTTACCAACATACAGTTGGTACTTTGGAATTGCACATTTTGCAGTTATTCATTAGTGTTTATTTAAATAAAATTAAAATGATTTCTTTTAATTTTGTTTGAAAAACAGAAATAATGATAACATATTTATCAGCCGAACAGAAGTTATCTTAAATTTTTTTTAGTCCAATGAAGATAAAAATTAAATATATAGTTTCATTTTAGTCTTGTTCGAAACGTGAACACTTGAAGAACAATAATTATGTTTTGTAATGTAAGTATCAATGATGATTTTACTTTTGTTTAAAATTAAAATGTTGTGGCTGACCCATCGATTTTTAAAAATCACAATTGCGAGAATTCTAATTTTAATCTTAAAAAGTTCCTTAATTTAACAATTAACAATGGTGTAACCAAACAAATTTGTCTTGTTTCAGACTTCTAAAGCACTTCTGCAGTTGGTAGTAATCTTCAGCACCATTGCGGTTGTACCTGCAGTATTACGTCACAGTGAAGTATTCGAAAGTTGGGGATCCACCGAGATTAGAGTAGATAAATTAAAATACACCTGGACTATAAAGGATTTTAGTTTTGCTAGCCAAAAAACTGGCGAACATTTGAATTCGCCCACATTTTCAGCTGGAACCGATGATGCGTGTAAATGGAATTTGAGCATTTATCCAAAAGGAAGCAAAGAACAATTTAAAGATTATGTATCTCTATTTCTGCTCTCAGTTTCATGTAACACAATGGTACAGTATAAACTTAGTATTTTCAATGCAAAACAAAAGGAAATCAACGTTCATAATGATACCGATCACTTCGTGATAGGTTCAGGTTGGGGTTTCGACAAATTTATGGAAAAAGATTTTTTGTTTAATGAAGAAAATGAAATCTTGTTAAATGACAAACTTACCATACTTTGCGAACTTAACGTTACCATGAGCACCGAAAATAAATCAGGTTTGTTTCCAACAAAGAATCAACGACAATTATCGCGCAATCAAAATTATATGGTGAAGGATTTCACATTTCTGCTTGAAAACCAAACTTTCAGTGATATTACACTTTCTGCCGGCGGACAAGAATTTACAGCCCTGAAAGTAATTTTAGCCACTCGTAGCCCAGTCTTCAAAGCTATGTTCGAGAACGACGTCAAAGAAATAAACGTAACTCGGGTTGAAATAAGCGATATGAATCCTGAAATCCTGAAGGAAATGTTGAGATACATTTACACCGAGGAATCCCCTAACCTGGATCATTTAGCTTGCGATTTGTTAGCTGCAGCTGATAAATATGAACTGCTTGGGTTAAAACTAATGTGCGAGAACAGCCTATCGGAAAATCTCTCCATTGAAAATGCTGCTGATTATTATGTTCTGGGTGATAATTATTCTGCAATGGAACTGAAGAATCAAAGCCGTGATTTTATTATTGCTCACGCTTCCAAAGTAGCAAATTCGCGTGGATTAAAAGCGATGATTGAAACACATCCACATCTTGCTGAAGAAGTGTTTCAGGCAGTAAGCTGCGTATCTTCTCCTTGTAATTAAATAAATTTTAATTTGAATAAAAATAATATAACTGAGAGTATTTTTATTTTTGTTTCACAATCCATGTGATTTTCAGCGGATCAAAGTAATATTTGAATAACGATCTTAAGTTATTTTTGTTAAACTTCTCATCAGGAACATCAAACGGAACGATGAATACACCAGGCGCAGAACAATAGATAAATTTTTACGTTATACATACTGCTTTTCACGTGTAAAATATTATTTATTATTATACTAAGCCGTTCATACTGAACTGTATTAATTAAATATAGGATATGGCATTTTGGGGAAAATCCAATTATGAATTTTGCAGGCAAATGAACCTTTTCGAAAAAAATGTTGAAGTAAATTTTCTAGTTATAATTGTTAATACCCGTTGGCATGTCCATTTTTGCCTTTAATTTACAATTTTTTTTTAATTTAATATACTTTTGGGATGTGTGGTTCATGACTTATTTGTTTCCAAATATTCGTAGATTATCAAAATTTTTACTTCAGAATTTGTCCAAAGTTCTTCTGGCAGTTTTCCAGTCGCTTTACAGGCGATCTGTTTGTGAAATAAACCGATGTGTAGACAGCTTTTACACAAAACCTTTTTTTTCAAATCAGGAATCAAATAAAAGGCATTTGACTTTATCTACGATGGTTCTATTAATACATGCGGCTCTGCTAATTTAGTCTGGTGTATGTGGTACAGTAGTTTATACCTTTTTGTTGTGGGATGTACCAAAAACGAATAAATGATTAAAGATAACCTCAAAAAACCTTTCAAAAACGGTAAAAATGAACTTTGAAAGCTCACAGATAAGGTTTTATTGTGGTTATGAAGTTCTTCCACGCACAGTTTTATAGAGAACTTAATCTTCTTTCATATAATCTATAGGCCACTTTTGTGTCCGAAAGTTGAACCAATTCATTTGAAAAATAAGCTAAAAAAATTTAAAGTTTCATAGGGTACACCCGGGGGGAGGGGAGCCATTCCGTAATTTTGGAGTACACGTTGTTGTAAATGTCAGCAATTGTTTACTAAATTTGTCAGCAATTCCTTCAATTTTCTACACATTTTTGGGTTTTTTGGAAATTAAAAAAAAGAATATTGTAAAAATTTTGCAATTTTAATGCAGAAATTTTTCTTAAGTGCTTCTGTTTCTGAAAAAACTTTCTGAACACTGCCCTTAGACCAAATTAAACTTCTTTTACTTAATTCGATAGAGCTTCAAAAATAACCATTTTATGTGAAATGTTAACCCTCTAACCTTATTACGGGTGCATTACTTTGCCCTCACCCCCCAGTAGAAATTTTTTCTCAAAAAGATAGCTCCCGATTCCTTAGAGCTAGAAATCCAATATTAATCCTGGCAGCCCCTAGGTTTGTCCACAAATCAACATTGAAAAACCAAAAAAAAAATTAACATTGATTTGTGAACAAATCTAGGGGGTGCAAGCTTTAATATTTGGGTGCTACTCGGTGCTAGCTATAAGGAATCGGGAGATAGATTTTTGCGAAAAAATATGAACGGGGGGGGGAGCAAAGTAAAGCTAACCTCATTAACATCGAAACATCTCTCCTTAAGGTAATACACCAACAGTAGATAGAAGCTTCGTAATCCTCTCCTAATCTTCACGAGCAGCGCTTGTCGAAGGCTTGAGGTAGGTACTATGTCTATAAATGCGGCCAAGCAATTCTGACCCGCCTCCAAACTCTTGGAGATTTTTGATAGCTCCCCTCTGTGTGGTAAGATTTCTGAGACCATCATATCTATTTTCTGCAATTGAATAAATTAAATAAACTCTTGTCCATGATTGGACAAGCGTTTGCATTCCATAATGCTAATTTTATAACATAAAACATTGTGATATGGTTTGGCTATGAAATAATAATCATCGCTACTTGAACGGACACTTGGAATTTATTGTTGAAACGAAAAGTTACAGAAAGGCGTAAAAATGCCACACAAAAAAATACAGTTTTCTAGTCAACCATTGGTTATTTTTATGTTCAATATATAAATAAAACTAAATATAATATTAATAATTTGCTAGTGCAAAGCTTCCAAGTCCGTTCTAACTGTACTCATATTATCGAGTAGATTGTATCCAATTTAGTTCTTTGGGTATACAATTGGAATGTATACTTCAGCAAAAAAAAATACTGCAACGATATTTCTACATTCGAATACAGATATGTTATATTGGGTTAATAGAGAATCTAGACCAAATGAACTAATTTTTGTTCATCTAGGTTTCGTAGGAATTTATTTTCTTTTTTCAGGATCCATAAAATTATCTTAACAAATATATTTTAATATAGCAAACGTTAGACTTGTACTATACACAGTTAGATAATTGCATTGTAATATAGTGTAGCGTCTGGTGCCTTGAAGATACACGAGTACGCACACAATCGGTTTATGGACACCTACCTTTAATTCGACTCTTAACTTCTCAGGGTATTAATGCGTCGGGATCTGATTCAACCAACAGTTTTTATACGAGCTTATTCTTGATTGAACGAATTCTTGATTCCAACAAAGATAAAACTACAGTTGGATTCCGTTAACAAGTTTTTAATCAAATAAACAAATTCCAACATATAACATAGAACCCAAACAATCAAACAATCTTTATATAACTACTACTCTACGCACTGATTAATAAATGGTAGCTAACCTGCGATTTGTATCGTGCGCACAATTTTCTTTAAACTATTGAAGATTATCTTCAATCTCGTCACGATCCAACTCTCGTGCGGATCTAATCGTTCCACTCTTTCTAGAACTGCTTCTCCTAGATCGGATAATTTGGTATCCGGATCTCCCTTACGTATCGGTATGACACGATCTCGACCACAACCTTCGTTGCCAACACCTTTTGTATCCCGCTATCTTACGGAATCTTAAATTCTCCAAGGAATTAATCTTCTCGGGTAGCACCACCGTATTTCGTTCACGAATATAATTTATCTCAGTATATTTTATGTGAATCTCACTTGAATTCGCGAGTTTATCTCACAGTACTAAATACACGACCATCACCTTTCGTGATCTCGATTATACTTCCTTATTTACTTTTATGTAACTTGCGTTACCATATAATTTTTGTTTACAAACCGGAGCTTCTTATATTCTCGGTTTGTTTGTACATGGCCGACGGTTCTCTGCACGTTTGATTAAATTACACATGTTGTATATAATGTTTACATACAACATGTAACACGAACAAACTTAAAATTAAATTCAAACGACAAAAAAAACAAACACATGCAAACAAATGTGTTTGAACCTCCGGTCTCCAACTGTACTTCTCTCCTTGTTGGTACGACTCTATCCTCATCATGGATAGCGCGTATCACAACAATAGATTACAATGAACTGAACAAAGTGGTACTGATTTGGTCCAAATTCCTCAGTAGCCCAGTGATCAATTATTATTTGTTGGCATGGATGCGATTGGTGAATTGAAATTTACGGAAAGTGAAATAAAAAATATATTAATTTTACCTCAATTTTATCTTGCACGTCAATTTTCAAGTTAAAAGTAATATTGTGAGCCCTGGTCAGTTAGGTCAGTTATATTTGATGGTTACGCCACTCTTGCGCTCACGGCCTCAATTGAAAATACATCCACTACAAGATAAAAATTAATAATCATAATATTAAGGTTTGTTGACAATTTATACCTGGAGTTCTACAAGTACTCTCTGAGTTTAGCTGTTTTGTTTAATTTACTGAGCTGTTAAGATGGAATTCCTTTACCTAGTCTGTTTATAAAATGTGTAATGGTCAGAAGCAAAATTATGAAGTATTTCATTTAGTCAAAGTAACGTATGACAAATTAAGTAAAAACAATTTGTAAATTAGTTAGGCCCGCATAATAAATCAAGTGATAGTGGCATTAAGTAATAGTGAGTTGATGGAACTTGGATAAGTAGAGAATGTGCATGAAAAATCTGTGTTGAAGAAATTTTGAATTTTAAAAGTTTGGAGGTTTGCAAATTGCGCCTGCTTGGCAGTATTGGAAGGGAAGATAAGATTGGGCTAACAAGAGCGAGGAACGAGGACTCTCCCCGTGTCCATCAATGAGTGAGGACGTATTCATTTTGTTAATTGGAACTCTGCCCGCATTCGTAAATGGGAGAGGATGTATTTATTTTGTTAAGAAAATTCTGACCGCGTCCGTAGACAAGTAATTACGTATTTTTGTTAATTGGTTTTTCGAACGAAGTATAATTTTGAGTATCGCTGATGTGCAAGTTTTGTCTAAAAGAAGAACTAATAAAATGGTTACATGCAATTATATTATATAAAATTTGGAGAAAAAAATCGTTCAATATTTATGGTTAGTTGTTTTTAATGGAGTTCAAATTACAATTGGATCCACAACACGGATGGAAGCCTTGATGACGCCGGCGACTGACTGCATAAGAACATCGAAATTCCCTACGACGCGACGTTGGAAAAGTTATATATTTTTTTGTTACTGGTAAGACTGAGAATTTTACGTGTATTATTTAAAAAAGCGATCGTAAATATTAGTTTTTATTTAACAAGTGCGATTAATTCTTGGGGATATATTTTTAGATTAGGTATTTACCATTTGCAAACGTAATTTGTTAATAATTATAATGCATAATTCTGTTTCGTTTTTAAAATTTGTGAATTAATAAAAAAACAGTTTATGGAGGAGGAATTCTATTTGATTTGATTAATAAGTTTCCACAGCATCGGAGCACAAGTAGGTTCCAGGTGTACGATATTCACAATTCTTGTATTGAAATCATTTACAATTTATTTACAATAGTGGAGTGTATTTTTGTAACTCCGCTGAACCCAATATTACGCCCTCCTAGAGTCCCATTGCTGAGCTAGTCAGAGAAGTAGAAAAGTGCCGTTATTTTTTTCCCGCGATATTGTCACAAATAGATATTTAAATTATATTAAAATGGCCAGTATATAAATATCACCCTGTAGAGTAAATTTTATAATTATGAGTTGCTAAATAAAGAGGTATTGCAAATACACACACGAGCATTGTGAAGTCGCTAAAGTCAGCATTAAAGAGGACTTAGGAAAGATACCACGAAAAAGTAGGAGAACCAGGAGTTGTTGGTTGGAAGTTAGTTGTCAGTTGGACTAGTACGGGAGTGCAGGGTGTTTGTGCTTCCTAATATTAAAAAGCAAGAATCCAAGATGTGGATCATACGAGTCATCCAAGATTCCTGGGTCCTAGGGATGATGATAATTAATTGTAGAGTAAGAATTAATTTAAATAACCATATATGTAATATTTTACCCTGATTATATTATTTAAATAGATTAGTTAATTGTTGAATGACTATTATTTAAAAGTTACACCCCAATATAAGATCCCAAATTTAGGCAGAAGGGCCTAAATACAACATGGTGGAGGCGCAGGCTTTTTTCCGAAATTTATCAGCGAATAAATTTCAAAATTAAAAATTAAATTTTTTTGTTTGTTGAAATAATTAAATAATGGTCATTAATAAAGTTTTAATTCTATCAATAATAGGAAATTAGGGCGTCGAAATTAGGTAAATAATTTTTAGGTAAATAATTTGTGAATAAATTATTCGAAATAAAATAAAAAGGTCGTCGAAATTGGTTTAATGATGGCAATAAGTTAAACAAAGAATTTGCTGATGGTAAACTTTATTAATTTGTATAAAAATTTTTCCATAAGAAAAGTCCATATGTTGAAAAAATTTTTATGCCGATGGTGTGTTAAAGTAAATTTTTTTAAGTGGTGAGGTAAAGTCCAGAATGTTTGGGAAATAGTTTAAAGTGATTTTTGTTTGTAAATATGATTAAATTTTAATTCTGTATACGCTGAATGGGTTTTCAGGCGGAATTAAAATTTTGGTTGTATAAAAAATTTTACAATTTTTTGTATTGAGGAAGGCATAAACCCTCGAAATTAGTTATGGAGCCCCGTAATTAAGATACAAAAAATGTAAAAAATTGTCTACGAAAACAAAAAGAAATTTTAAACAAAATTATTTTATTGCATTTCAACAAAATTTTGAATAAATAGTTGTTATTTTAATGCATCAACGGCAATTATTAATAGAGTCACCTTTTAAGAGTGAAAAATTTTGTAAATTAAGTAGAACATGGAAAATTTAATTTAATATTTATAAAATGCAAAATAATGCAACTCAACAAAGTCTCGCAAGTATGCAGAAATCACATTTAAATGAAAGATTGTATTAAAATCATTTTTGGGCATAATTATACGAATAAATAACATTTTTTAAGCCTAAATTTTTGAAAAGAAAACATTTTTTTGTCTGTGTTATAAGAAAAAAAAAATCTTAATTCGCAATATTTTAAAGTATAATAATTATTTTAACAATGTTATTTAAAATTCAATAAGATTGAATTTAAATGGTTAAATGTAAATTAATAATTTTTAATCAAGTATCTGCATATCGACTAAAAGAATTTAAAAATTTTATTAAAAGGATTCAATTAGTAAAACGAAAAAATTAACACAAGTTTTGTTTTAACATTGGTATTGAAAATTATTTGCTATAGCGTCAAATCTACATAGGATAAAGTAAATAAACATAAGACGAAGCAATTTTTAAATTAATAAATTATTATAAAGTATAGATTAAAATGCATATTTTAAAAAGTAATAATTGGGATTTGAATGTTAGGAAGGGTAAAATAGTTAAAATTAAAATATTTTAGAAATATGTAAGGGCATAAGCCAATCAATTTTTATTTTAAAAATTTCGATATAATATAATATTTTAAATGGTTTTTTTTTTAATACTAAACATAAATTTTATATAAGTTGTTCATTACTAAGCAATAAAGAACAAGTTCAGCAAATATCTTTTAGAGAAATTATAAATACAAAGTTGAATAAAACAAACAAAATTTGATATTCATCACAAAAAAGCAAATGTAGCAAATTTAAAAGATGAAATAATAAGTGTTCAAGAATTTAATAAAATCAAAATTTAAATTTGGGAAAAAAGAAATTTTATAATAATGATATTTTAAGAGGGTAATTTTATTTATAATTTGAGAAATTGTCTTAATTCGTTAATAAACGATTTGAAATTTTATTATCGTAGTAGTAAATTAAAATGATCTGTATTAAAATTAAAAATGCGAACAATAAAGGATTTAATTATTTAAATGGGAAATTAAATTAAAAAAAAATTTGGGTGGAAAAAATGAATTTGAGATTGAATAAGAATTAATAAGCTAATTTAAAGGACAAGGGGTTTATTGATAAAAAAGGTATCCCAATGAATATAAAGAATGATGAAATAAAGGAAAATTATTATGATGAATTTGTAAGAATTTTATGGGGAGCCCAAAATGACTAAATAAAAGTTGAGGGTTTAAGATGTATTATGAAGTATTAATAGGGCCAAAGGTGGTCAAAGGTGAAGTTGATTTAGTGGAGAAAATATGGGAATACCAGTTAAAAAGTATAATTAAAACCAATTGTCGCAAAATAGCAAATAAAATTATATGAATCATAAAATAAATTGTAGCCACCCAAATAAAAAGAATTGATTTGAAAGTTCGCTTGAAAACAAAAAGATAGGAAATTGAATTTAAAATGGTAGCAAAAGTTTGTCTTAAAATTAAAAATGGTATAATTTGGTAAATACCATAAAATATGATCAATTTTGTTGTTTTACGTTAAATTATCTTGTTATGCCTTACTGTCCGATTATCTCATTATATATTATTATTTTTTATCTAATGAATCGGATTGATTAATTGATTGAAAAAAAAATATCAGCATGAAACAAATGAAAAATAATGATAAAATAAATTTTTTTAAATCGCCCTAGAGCATGGCGTTAAAGTGTACCAAAACAAAAATACTTTTCGGGAAATGGGACAAAATCATAAATTTATATAATACAAGATAAAAGGATAAAATAGTCATAGTCATTTAGTGATAATAAGTGTAGGAAGTAAGCCAATAAATTTTTTTTAAGTTTTAGAAGTATATAAATGTAGACCTTAGAAAGAAGAAACGAAAAGCGGACCTAAGAGGAAAAAAAAATATTCACAAATTTAATTTCAAAATAGCCAAAAGAGGATATTACGTTAGGCGTGTTATAACATTTTTCTGATTTTAGATAACAAGTCAAAATAATCATAGGTATCCATATGTATACAGTCAAAAAGTCATTAGGAACAGTATGGAAACCACTTTCAAGGGTGATGAGCCGAATATTAATAATGGATTTATGGAGGTATGGAATGGAACAATGGTAAACCAAATTGGATTGTTTTTTTTGGAATGTCATGGAAGCCACAACTGTATAAGAAGAAGTAGAAAAATGGAAATCATTTACTCAAACTACAGTGGCGTTACAATTAATATATTCAGTAACTTCCAAAAGTGCACGTTTGGGAGTTATACGAATAAGTAACGAAGGCGTACATTCAAATGGAGGAAAATAGACATAATTATGGGTCAACCAATTTGGGATGTCTCAATCATCACCATCCACACGTAATCCAGTTCAGTGAAATAAACAGTCAAAATATTAATAAAAGTTGTAAGCCGACTAACCAAGTATGCCAAGTTTATAAGTAAAGAAAGGACCCCTGAACATTCAAAAATTAAAGTAAAATTAAAGTGCCGCGCGAAAAGTTTAGAAGATTTCGAAAAAACCCAAAATGTGAAAGAAAAAAAAGTGCTAAGCAAATAAGACTATCCAGTGAAGGAGAAAGAAGAAAAAGCTTCAAAAAGGAAAAATAATAAAGTGCCTAAAATGGAAAAAGTTAATGAAAAGCAGAGCAAATAAAATAAAGTGATGCCTAAAACACAGAGCAATAAAAGTAAGAATGTATAATAAATGAAAAATAGGCTAAAGTGCTAAGAATAATAATTATTTAAAGAAGATGGCTAAATATTGTAAATGAGGTCTGTACCTCAAATCTATAGTCTGTACTATAACAAAGCAATTAGGAGTAAGGACGTCCCAATGTAGCGAAAATTTATATAAGAAAGTCAGTAACAACCTAGGAAAATAAGATCAAAATACCACTTTCTCGTATAAGATTTCTAAACATTAAGAAATTATGTAACAGAATAATCTGTATTATTCTTGTATAAACACGTATCGAAAGGATACGGTGTAATAGAATTATCTATTGTGATATATTTGTAAAAAGGCACTAAAATCGGAATAATCTGTATTATTCTAGTATAAACATGTATCAAAAGGCGAATGATAGTTAAATCAAAAGGAATCAAAATAAGGGTTGTTTAAAATAACTAGGAAATATATAAGTGTAGTAGGCACATTAATGAAAATTTAAATATAAACATATCAGGAAGCGGTCAAATTCAGAAGCTGGAGAGTGAATAAAGAAAATTTTTTTTGTTATTGTATACGAATCCCCAAAATTTAAAGTAACAATTTTGAACGAGCACTCAAAATAATTATTGAGAAACTTCACATTGAAGGTCGCAAAGTAAAATACTTTAGGTAGACAAAATAAAAACAATAAGTGAACCTAATACATAAATGTAGTAATACGGCAAAAATTGCTTAAATAAGTATATTACAATTGGATAGGTCAAGACTTAATTTTTAATAACAGTAAATTCAACAATATTAGGCTTGATACACTGTAATATTATATATATGTCAATATACCATAAAGTTAATATGATTCAGAAAATTCAAATAAGAATTTAAAAAAAAATAAATAAATTTTTGAAAAAATTTTTACAAAACCTGGGATTTTCAATGTGTAAGTACGAATTAGTAAATAGTCAACTAAAAATGGTGTGAAAAAAGATTTTTTGGAGATTCAAAGTGCAATTATAAATGAATATGAGAGCTACAACATATAAAAACATTAGAAACTGGTTATTGTTAAAAAATTTTTTTGATAAGAATTAGAAGAGGTCCCTAAAAGAAGTGTAAAGAAAATTAAGAATGTGTTTGTAATATATTAAATATATAAGGAATATGTTAAATTAAATGTTTAAGGTTAACGATTAATTAGTTAAATATAAAATTTTCAATTTTTTTTTAGTGGTGGAGCAATTCTCGTGTAGAAACCGTGACTTTATTTTAAAAACAAAGGTTTGGGCCAACCTTTAATTCAACGGGGGGCATGCCACAAATAGATATTTAAATTATATTAAAATGGCCAGTATATAAATATCACCCTGTAGAGTAAATTTTATAATTATGAGTTGCTAAATAAAGAGGTATTGCAAATACACACACGAGCATTGTGAAGTCGCTAAAGTCAGCATTAAAGAGGACTTAGGAAAGATACCACGAAAAAGTAGGAGAACCAGGAGTTGTTGGTTGGAAGTTAGTTGTCAGTTGGACTAGTACGGGAGTGCAGGGTGTTTGTGCTTCCTAATATTAAAAAGCAAGAATCCAAGATGTAGTTCATACGAGTCATCCAAGATTCCTGGGTCCTAGGGATGATGATAATTAATTGTAGAGTAAGAATTAATTTAAATAACCATATATGTAATATTTTACCCTGATTATATTATTTAAATAGATTAGTTAATTGTTGAATGACTATTATTTAAAAGTTACACCCCAATATAAGATCCCAAATTTAGGCAGAAGGGCCTAAATACAACAATATAAATTAATATTATCGGTTAATTCACGGCAATATAGTAAAATATGGTACTATTACCTGTTGATATATTAGAATAATATTTATATGATTTTCCAATTCTCTTCAAATATTATTTAAAAATTAAAAATTTTGTAAATAACGTATCATAAATCGTGTAATAAAATCTTAATTTCAAATTATTTATAAAATAATTTAAAAATTACACTCAATAGCCAGAAAATAGCCCCCATTGTACTTACCCAGCAATGGCTCTAAAGACATTCGGACCACCCGCACATAAATAACACAAAATATTTTGTAAACTGGATCCATTTACCATTTTCATGTTCATCTCAATAGTCCCTAAATTTGGTTTAAATTGCTTCGTATTTATTAAATGTTTTATTATTAAATAGTTGACTTCTTACTATAAATAAATCGATACCCTTTACAAGAAAGCATTTGATGGTACAGTACGATTTCAAATTTTAAAAATATAGTGTGTATGAAAACTTATACGATATGTGGCCGATTTTTTCAGTGATAATAAAAACCTATGCAATTTTCTCGCCATTTTCAATTATTGGAAAATGTTAATAATAAAATGGTAAATTTCACTAAACTATTTTCTTAATAAATATTGTCGCGTTTTAAGGGTTATTTAACGCGTGCTAAGGGGATGTAGTCAGTTATGATTATTTTGGTTGAGCGGCGTAACAATTAATAAGTCATTTTTAATTTACTGTAGTATATTAGGAATAAAAGCATAATGTAATATAAATAATTTGTACAATATTTACACCAACCTTATTAAGAGTATCATTAGGACAGCTTGGGATTTGTACATTGCTGGATGTCGGTTTGGCATTCTGAGTTTCCCTTGATTGGATTTGGACCCTTGAAATTGATTTGCACTCACGTCGCGGATGACACCACCCTAGACCACCGTAAGCCACGGGTTCACTAACTGTCGCGTTCCCTGTTAGCCTATTTAACACCTATGTACTCCCCAAGCAGCAATGTACACCTCCCAGCGTTTTCATGCATTTCCACAAGCTTGCATTTCCCATCGCGTTGTTACTAAGTAACAGGCCATGAAGGTTTAACCACCTGTTAATTTTGCAAATATGCAATTCACAAACTTAGCCAGACGCACCTCCATCAAGTTAGCCCCCCTTTAATCGAATTTTTAACTTTTTCTTATGCCAAACGTTTGGTAATCGTTAGGTAAGGTTTGGTAGTCCGATTAAAAGTTTTGGTAGTTTTTTGTTTTTTCGTAATTAACTAATCAAATTTTTTTGTCAAGTTAGCCCCCCTTCAATCGATTTTTCAACTTTTTTTTAGCTCATTTGATCGATTATAATGTGTAGAGGTTTGGTAGTCCTATAAAAAGTTTTGGTAGTCCCGAATTTTGTCGTAAATAATTAATTAAGTGGGAAGTTTACTTATGCGCATGCGCTAAATTTCACGCGAATAGAACAATAATAATTTATTGCCATTTGGCCTAATTTAAACCATTTGTAACTTTTTTTAATGCCAAACGATTGGTAATCGATACGTAAAGTTTGGTAGTCCGATTAAAAGTTTTGGTATTTTTTCGATTTTGCCTAATTAACTAATAAAATTTTTTGTCAAGTTAGCCCCTCTTCAAACGATTTTCAACTTTTTTTAGCTCATTTGATCGATTATAATGTGTAGAAGTTTGGTATAGTCATATAAAGAGTTTTGGTAGTGCCAAATTTGGTCGTAATTAATTAATTTAATTTAAGTTTTAAAATCAAATGTATATTTAAAATCCACATTTAGGGGAATCCCACATAACTCAAAAACGATAGTTTCGAGATAATGAGCCTTGAATATTTCACGTTGCATTTAAACATAGCAAAGTAATACCATAAACAATGGTAATACTATCATAAAGTGGTCCCCATTGTTGCATTACAAATGATAACAGAGGTTGCTATGTAAACTTTGCTGACATGACCGCCAACGCGTCTGCAATGAGATCACGCATACCTTTGAAGGAACTTATAAATCGACACTTGATATGAATAACATTGTAACTCGATTTTGCTTATTTTACAGGAGAGCATTTTAAAGATTTTTGTTACATATTTTTTGCTGTAACTTTTTTATTATTTAATATATAAATTGCTATGTGCCGTTCCTCAATGACGGGGCCACATACACTTTTAAGTGAAAATGAAAAGTAAACCTTGAAATCTTTTATTATAAATCACTCGTGCTAGCTCAGTTTTTAATGTAATTTTAATTGGCATGAAAACACTCTTATCGCAGTAGTGGATTCCTCGGGGTTACACCCTTTTGCTTATACTGAAAAATAAAGGTGGACGGGAAATTTATTCCCAATGATACGCTCATGGAACTTTTAACGCAATTTGATTTATTAATCATCAACAAATAAATGAAATCACAAATCTTATAATTTTTAAAATTTAAATAAACAAACATGGACAATAAATACTTAAAAACTACGCGCAACCCCAAAGTTATTACGTGGCGTGATATTTGTTTTTAAACGTTTTAAATAATGCACTCGCGGCGTGATAAATTATTCAAGTTTGTCTTACCGAGCGCAGATATCGCAATTCTTCGCATCAACTCTTTTTCTGGATCAACTTATCAAAGACGGCAGGAATTTCCAAAATTTTTCTGTAACTCGCCTTTTTGCTCGTGACTGTGTTCTCCAATAACCCTTTTATATTAGTGATTGTAGCAAACCACTTACCATCACTTTCCAAATTATCAAATGTAAGTATCATCAACTTCTGTGAATCTTTGCAATTTAATCATATACTTTTGTTATTTTATTCTCCAATTAACACTTTCTGTATTTGAGGAACGAGAGACCTTCGTACTCTACGCCCTTACCTAATTAATCAATTTTTTATTATTCTTCTGGACAAGAGGAACGAAACACACCTCCGTCTTGTACGCACTCGCGTAATCAATCTATCATTATTTATTATTTTTTTATTGTTCCTCGTTTCCTTGGTTTTTGTGTGATCTTGGATTTCATCACTCTTTGATAATTTTCAATTTAAAATGTAAGTATCTTTCTACCTTGATAACGTTTACTTATCAACAAATGTCATTAAATTAATTTGATGTTTTCTTTTAGAGTTGTCATCACTACATCTCATCTGGCTTAGCTACACGCAAAATCGCTCGCCCCGGATGGCGCACCGTTGCATTAGTATTCCCGTTTGCCTAGATGTCGATCACTAATACGTAATAATGCCGTTTATTTATGTCGCACTTCTTAATATTACCTATTCTTTACAAAACTAAAATTAAATTATTTATGAAACAAATTTTTTTTTTATATAAAAAAAAATAAATTAATCTTTAATGTCCCTTTTCAATACGTATCATTGGTGAAGCACTTCTTTTGATCACTCATTCTTTTATAATACTTTGACTACATTAGGAACTTTCCAATACCTTTCGGAACTTCCTACTGCCATAAGAGTTCTTGTAATTTTGCTTTTACAAGTGTTTATCGAGCTTTATATTATAATAAATTATTGATATTTTGGACCATAACAAAATATATCGCATAAGTAAAACTTCAAAATTAATTAATTATTTGACCAAATTAGTGACTACGAAAACTTTTTATAGGGCTACCATACTTCTACATAATATTATAATCTATCAAATGAGCTAAACAAAAGTTGAAAAATCGATTGAAGGGGGCTAACTTGACAAATAAATTTGATTAGTTAACTAATTACGAAAAAACAAAGAACTACCAAAACTTTTAATCGAACTAATAAACCTTTCATGATGATGACCTATCGCTTGGCATTAAAAAAGGTTAAAAAATGGTTTAAATTAGGCCAAATTGGCAATAAACAATTATTGTTGTATACACGTTAAGTTTAGCGCGTGCGTATAAGTAAACTTCCAACTTAATTAATTATTTACCACCAAATTAGAAACTACCAAAACTTTTTATTGGGGTACCAAACCTCTGCGTATTTTAATCGATCAAATGAGCTAAAAAAAAGTTAAAAAATCGATTGAAGGGGGGCTAACTTGACAAAAAAATTTGATTGGTTAATTACGAAAAAACAAAGAACTACCAAAACTTTTAATCGAACTACCAAATCTTACCTAACGATTACCAAACGTTTGGCATAAGAAAAAGTTAAAAATTCGATTAAAGGGGGGCTAACTTGATGGAGGTGCCAGACGCTCTCGTATCGTAATAATTATATCCCATCCAGCACATCCTGTCGTGTTGCTGAGCTTTTAATAAACTATAATATTTCTTTAATTTGCGAGGTTGTCACGTTTTCTATTAATTAATTATGAATTTTTAGTTTTTTGAATTTTTAATATGTGACAATATAATAATTAAAATTAATATTATAAAAAGTTTATCTATACCTTAGACAAGAGTTCATCATAACAGGAGATATTTGGAAGCAATAATTGAATTGTTAATAGCAAAATAATATTCTTCATTTTGAGTCTTATATTGTGCAGATAATTATTTTAAACTACGAGTAGACGACTGCCGATAAAAATATTGACTGAACTAATGACCTAAGTATAACATAACAACTGCAATTGCACATCCGGTGTAATCTGATCAAACTAAACAAAATTAATCTATCTTTTAAATCTTATGTTAGAAAAATAACCATGATATGAAAACTCCAACCTTCAAAATTAACAATACAGATAAAATATTACAAATCAACAATAAGGTAATTTTGTTTATTTATGTGTCATATATTTCAAAAACATAAATAATATTATGATATAATAATAACTGCTTGAATTTGTTCCCAACGGTTAGCATGTTAGTTTTCATCCCAAGGTTTCAATTTATTCGTTTGAATCATGTCATACACTTCTATAGGGTCAATCCAGATCACTTTTACTAAAAAATTGACCACGCCATCACCAATTTAAAAAAAAAGTTTAACATTTCAGAAGGAAGTAAACCAACATTATGTCTTTGATTTTTTTTTAATTTGATGCATTTTCATATTACACACCCAAACGTCACAGTATGTACTATATAACATTGGAACCAATGAACAGAGAGGGTTGATTTTTTTTTCAATAAGCCTATTAATAGTTTGTAACAAACCGAGATTAAATTTCATAAATAATTAATTTAAATTTAAAGTCAAATATAATTATAAAATATTAATACTCTTCATTTGCAAATGAAATACTCAAGTTAATAATGAAAAATGTAAATAGAATCCGGGGAGAATAGAAAATGGTTTTAATCGGCCCAAACGGATAACTTTGCTTTGATTTAACCATGTATGGGGCTATGAGTGAGGGATTAGCCCTCGACGCATTTCGAGACTTTCCAAATGAAGTAGGTACTTTATACACCCAATTGGAATTAGGGCTTCCATAGTGTAGCAATGTACTTTTAGTTCATGTAATTTGTTTGTTTATTATTGGTGTTCAAACCATTTATTCCGCCTTCCAAAACGTTGCCTTCGGTAACGTTTTGAACTTTACCAGATATTTCCAAAAACTCTTATAACCGAGCGGCAAAAGCCTGAATCATAATCATTATCGACATATACAGGTATAATGGCAAATGACTATCTATAGCGATCTCCAAATCGAAACCGTGAAATATGAAGTAAAAAGCTATAGTGAAAATCAAAGAAATAAGTTAAGTATTCATCCAAATAGGTTGGCCATTAACCCTCTCGAAAATAACTGCATATCTCATAGACTAAAAATTTGTTTAAACTTTCACCATGGCGTTTCTCTCTAAAATATAAGCACTGTCTTGGAAATGTGGGCTGATTAATATTGTAAATAGTAAGTGAAGTTGTTGAACTTTACTCCCATTGACGATGTATCGTTAATCCATTTACTGAATGTTATTTTCTAAGAAATTGAAAATATTATTAAATGCCATTAAAAAAAACTTCATTTCGAGACAATCTATCAGAATATATCGTCTCAGAAACAAGTCGTCTTTCCATAACCCACTTTTTTCACTTGTTCACCTTTCCAAGGGAACCCATTAGTCCGATTCTGACACAAAGGATAAATATCTAACTTCAAAAGAAATCTATTGAAGAAAATTTCTTCGTATGTAGGTGGTATATTAAAATAGACAGTTATAATTAAAATATGTTAAGCATTTGCTGATTAGTTCAAGATAATATAAAAATTTTATCTTAACTATAAGTTCAATAAAGTTAAAAGATAACTCGATCAAAATAATAATAAAATAAAAACTGTAGCGTCAAATTATCAGTCTTCTTCAAAGTGTGGACTCAAAATCATATAACAATGCTTTGGAACGTAAGTTATTGTATATATTTTTTAAATTTATTATTAATACCTTTTTGGGAATTAACTCGTCAATTAAATTCTTGGGTTATTAAGAAGACACCAGACTCTATTATTTCTAGATTTCCAAAATATCTTTATGCTACTGCTGCTCTTAAAGAAACAAGGAATTCATAAATTGCATAGCTATTAGCTCGAATCAGGGGTCAGATAATTAGATTATAAACCTATACATACAATTGTTTAGTTTAGAATAAAATATTATCGGCATAGCATTTTATAAACCATTCAGTTTAATAACCTTCTCAATTAAATTTCTTACTAATTTATCATTGAGGACAGTCTAAAATAAATTCCTTCAATATATTTTTTCAGTATTTTTTATTACGCCTATTTACATCTAAGGACGGTGAGTCCCTATTTTAGCGACACCGAAACTGGTCATGAATTAAGACTTAATGCAATACATGTTTCTCTATACAGACGGGACTTATTATTTAATGTTTATACATAAGGTGTGTATGTAAGAGAGTTATTCATCGCTGATAGTAAATTTTGTTTCAGATTCAAAAATCGGTTCTTCTATTTATAACATTCACCATTGAGATTTTTGTACTCGTGTCAGTAAATCATGCAGAACAAGACGATTACGTTTTCAAAAGTTGGGCTACCACAAGAATAAAGGTTGAGAGACTCAAATTTACGTGGACTATAGAAAATTTTAGTTTACATAATTTGGAAATTGGCGCAAGTTTGAGTTCACCCGAATTTTCGGGCGAAGGCAATAAAAGTTATCAATTGCACGTATTCCCAAATGGTGTCAATGCACACCATAAAGAATATGTATCCCTAATATTAACTACACTCACAGTTCCTGCAAATGTGGAGTACAAAATTGGACTTTTAAATGCGGAATTTAAAGAAATTAATATTGTTAGTGGTGTACACAATTTTAGATGGGGACGTTCGGAAAGTTTAGTTCCAGTTTCTCTTGTAGACTTTATCAATAGACATTTTTTGTTGAATAAGAACAACGGTGTTCTTTCCAATAACAAATTAATTATATTTTGTGAGGTAAATACAGTGGGTATTGAAAACACTTCAGGGGCATTTAAACAACCGCAACTCTCAGGATTATCGAGTTATTTCGGTAAAAACTTGGCGTATTTATTTGAAAATCGAAACTTCACTGATGTTATAATTACTGTAGGCGAAAAAGAGTTTTATGCACTGAAACCAATTTTAGCAGCTCGCAGCCCAATTTTTAAAACTATGTTTGAGCATGATATGCAGGAGGCCAAAATTACACGGGTTGAAATAACGGATTTGGAACCTAGTGTGGTGAAAGAAATGTTACGCTATATATACACCGAAGAAGTTTTCGATTTAAAACATTTGGCCCCTAATTTATTAGCTGCATCTGTAAAGTACGAATTAGAGGGATTAAAAGTGTTATGTGTAGATGCTATGGTGGAAAATTTAACCGTTGAAAACGCTGCTGAATTTTATGTACTGAGCGATACTTATTCTGTTGTTGACCTGAAGATGCAAGTTAAAGATTTCGTTGTTGCTCAGGCTTCAAAGGTAGTTCATACTCTTGGATTTAAATCAATGATTCAAACACATCCACATCTTGTCAAAGAAGTTTTTGGTGCACTAGGTGATCTTCTGTCAATTTCGTGTATTAATAAAAATTGAGATTAATTTTTAAGTTTAGTTTTAAGATTTAATTACTAAATTGTTTGTATGTGCGTCCCATTTTTGTAATTTAATATACTACGTCACCCTTATCTTTAAATATTACTTTGATAATTTTATAAAGCGACTTCTTCCATTTTTTGTTAGTTTTATTGGCCTCCCTGGCGCCCAGAAATATTTTTTCCAGTTAGCTGCAATTATGCATTGTAAAATGGATACCAAGTTAATCACCAATTTTTCCTGCCGTGGTTTATATGTCACGTTAGTTTTTCATTTTCAAATATATTTCATGTGCCACAACAATTCGAACGATATTGGACGCTACAAAATTCCCACCCAAGAATAGTTGTATTTTAATTTTGATTGTGACGTAGCTTACACAGGCCAAAGACCGGTTGAGATTTGTTGTTATAAGTGAAACATCGCCGTCGAAGTAAATCTTGAAGAAGAGTGATCAGTTTTTGATAAAATGTTTTGGAATGTAAGTAGTTTTCAAATATTGAAATAATAGTTTTTCTATTATGGCATCATATTTTGCGTTTTATGATTCTGCACTCCTTTCGTCATTATTTTCCCCAAATTTGTATTTCATTTTGTTGTTCATTACTTACTTCTATTTTTTAAATATTACATTTTGAATGAAAATAAAATATTTATCCTTCGGTAATAACGGTGGTATCACAGGTCAATCATTACGAATAATAGGTTGGGACGAATATTGCCATAGCTTGTCAAGGCTGCCCAGTTTTGTCAAATATTTGAAGATACCAGCAGTTCATAAACTTGAAATTTAAATGAATACCTCTACGAAAGTATTAAACTTTTTTTTTGTTTAGGCGGGTTATTCGTTAAAGTAAAAATGTTAAAAATATCAAGGTATTTACGTACTGTGGTTGGGATTATCTTAAATTCTTCTTAAATTGAACTGCATTAGATTTAAATTTCCTCTTTGGCTTGAAATTTAGCTCATATATATTTTTTTGTAGATTCATAAATCATTTCTACTGTTGCCAATAATCTTCAGAACCGTTGTTGTAGTAACCATATCAGAAAGTAATTATGGAAATTCAACTGACGAATTTTTTGATAGTTGGAGTTCATCGGCAGTTAAAGTCAATAAGCTGAGATTCATGTGGATCATAGACGAGTTTAGTCTACTTGAGCAACAAATAGGCCAAGTATTGGCATCACCCACGTTTTCGGCTACAACCCAAAACGAATGTAATTGGCGCTTGGAGTTATATCCCCAAGGGGTCAATTTAGAAAACACAGGTTACCTTTCCTTATATCTTAGATCAGTTTCATGCACTGCAGCTGCAGACGTAAAATTTGGCATTGTAAACGCTGCTGGTGAAGATATTGAAAACAAGGAATACTTTTATGAATACAAACCAGATGACGTTAAAGGTTGGAATAAATTTATTAAAGAAGAATTATTGCAAAACGAAAATGGTGGTTACTTGTCGGATGACACTTTAACTATATTTTGTGAAGTTAATGCTACCTCAGTTAGTGAAGAATTTTCGAGAGAAGTCACACAACCACCACAGAAGAATGACTTGGAGTTGAGGAAAGATCTAACATTTTTGATTGACAATCAACTTTTCAGTGATGTAACAGTTAGCGCGAAGGAAAAAAATTTTCAAGCACTTAAAGCGATTCTGTCTGCTCGAAGCGCAGTTTTTCAAGAGATTTTTGATCAAGACACTGCAGATTCAAAGGTTGCGCAGGTTTATATGACGGATTTGGATGCTAAGGTAGTGCGTGAATTATTGCGCTATATTTACACCGACGAAGCGTCGGACCTGCAAGATTTGAATCCAGATTTGTTAGCTTTAGCTGAGAAGTATCAATTGGACGGATTGAAAACGATATGTGAGAATGCCATGTCAGCAAATCTAACAATTGAGAATTCTGCGAAATTTTATATACTGGGAGATAAATATTCTGCTGCGAAACTAAAGGCAAAAGCAAAACATTTTATTACAGCTTATAATTCGGATGTAATACAAACTCCTGGTTACATATCTTTGTTGGAAACCCATCCACATCTTGCTGAAGAACTATCTTCAAAATGAAATTAAAATAAATGTTACAGATATAAGTGTGTGGAATCTTACAACACAATATTGTAATACTAACTTACTTTTTAATAAACCGAAAGTTTCCCAAATCTATCAAATTTTTATTTTATCATTTTGTAAAGGCTGAAAACCGCAAGAATTACAGAAGACGCCATTCTTAATTTTGGATCTCAGATTACCGCCCTGGTCGGACGCTTTTATCACCTTATGGGGTTTCCACGCCATTTTGTCTTTTACATAAGGGCAATCGAATCAAAAAAATAAATAATTATCGCAAAAATTGCACTTATAGTTCAAAACTCCTCCAGTACATAATTTTATCTGCAACTGTGTTATTTTTCTTATTTTTTTATTGAATTATTTTGTAAAATATCTGAACAAGACAAGCGAAGGATGTTGGGCACCGTCGCACACTCGGTGATGTTGTACGCCGCTCCCGTTTGGCAAGAGGCCGTCAACGTCCAGCGTAACCGTAAGTGGCTGCAAGCGGTCCAGCGCAAGATGGCACTTCGAGTAACTTGCGCTTATAGGACCGTGTCCGGCGAAGCCGTGCGAGTCTTGGCCTCCATGCCTCCCATAGAGCTTTTAGCTAGAGAGAGAGCAGACGTACGAGCGGGACCGGACCCCACCATTAAGCAGTGGACGCTCGACGATTGGCAAAGGAGCTGGTCCTCCGGCACGAATGCTGCTTGGACCATAAAGCTCTCACCATCCACGTATGCTTCCAGGCATATCTCCATAGGTTCAGGCTGACCGAGTCACCTGCCTGTCGTTACTGCGGGGACAAAGATACGGCAGAACACACTCTTTTCGGATGCCTAAGATGGGCGAGGGAGAGAGTGATGATTTCGCTCCGGATGGGCGACACACGAAGCCCGGACAACATGATTGCTTTCATGCTGCCCGGCGAAGACGAATGGCTGGCTGTAGCGGTCTTCATCGGTCAAGTGATGAAGACCAAGGAGGGGGACGGACGAGCTGAGCAAGCCGAAGCTCAAGTCCCCGCCCTACATTTAAGTCAATGACAGCGTTGTAAGTTCCCTTGAGAAGTTCCCGCGAGAAGATGCGCGAGAAGTTCCAAAGAGAATTCCCGAAGAATATCGTCATTAATCGGCGGGTCGGGTCCGGGTCGAGTAGTGACGGTCGTTCGACGGGGTAGATTATTGTCGGTACGACGATAGCGCGTAGACCCTCTGTGGACACAAACTTTCGTGCTAATCCAGAGGGGGGCGATCGCGAAAATAGTGCAGTCAAATATAAAGACGAGTGGACTGGCACTTTGCCAGCGACCACAAGTTTTTCAAGATGACCCGGTCTTTGGGATTTAATATGATTTGCAGAGTCGCTTGGAGGCTCGCGGTCTCCGGTATTGATGGCGGTCGGCTCGGCCTTAACTTTGTCGCCGGAATCGCCGCCTATTAAGTTAATGACGAGTAGACTTTCACCTATGCTGACGTACACGGACCACTAGGTGGCCCGGTGAGACGTGTTGGATAGCGGCGAGCGGTGCGTCCGGTTCAATTGAAAAAGTAGAATCAAGTGCTAGCGCCTGACCTCCCGGACACAAACTTCCGTGCTAAACCGGGAGGTCATCGGGAGCCTGCATCATCGATGCAGCATGGAAGATCGCAGACGATAGCGGAAGTAATGCCGAGAAGGTAAATCCCTCTGTCGTCGGGGAGGGGGTTTTAGTCAGTAAGAATCTGACACTACCATCCCTGATGGGGTGGTGCCTATGAAGGTTTCCCCCTTCCCTGCAGGAAAAAAAATTAGGTATTAAATGAAATACTATCTTCAATAAAAATTTTATAAGTACTATGTTATTTATTATTTATTTTAATTAAATAAAACGTAAAAAGTGTTTATTAGTTAATTAATAATATGTTTATTTTTTGGCGTTGAAAATGGGCCAAAATTAAATGGCTCGAAACGTTCGATAATATTATTAAAATATTAAAAGACCTATACCCAACAAAAATTTTATAATTAAACTAAAAAAGGCAATTAATCTACAAATCTACTAACAGTATTTCAAATGCAAGATATATTAAATTTTTTATAAAAACCAGGTTTAATAAATTAACAATGTATTTATTTATAATAATCCATGGCTTCGTGGTTAATATAGTGAAAATTAATATTAATCATATCTGTATTTTTAGTTTAACCTATAAACAACTTTAACAGTTGTTGGAGGGTGGAAGGCTGTTCTATTGGTGTAGAATAGAAAGGGATTTTGTTGGTTTGGAAGGGTGGGGGGTTAGTTTATGTGATTAAACATTTACGAATTACAATTTACTTGTGAAAATTTCTTCCTTTTTCATTGCCTGAAATTTTTATCAATATTTCTCAATATTTTTTTTCGCATTTTTTAGGTTAAACTAAAAATACAGATATTATATTTATTAATTTATAATCGTCTTTACATTTGTTTATATTTTTAGTAATACCTAATGAAAACGGACTTGAAAACCTTAATTAGAGAATACCAAATTTTTTTATGATGTAAATTGTAAACTATTACTCATACTATTACAAATTTGTTTACAAGCTGAAAAAATTCATACCTTGAAAAACCTGCATTGTTTTACTCTGAAGGCAAAATTACGATACACTGAAAAAATATTCAAATGTAAAGAATAAAGATTCAAGTCATGGAATAGTTGACAAAGTATCGTAGATAATTCGATTCAATAATAATACAAAATACAAAATAATACAAAAGAAGAGCAATTATTGAAAGCAACGCCATCCTATCACAGGAAGAAGAATATTTTCAGATTAATTTGTTATTATCATTGTGTGTGTGAGAAAATCTTACTTTAATTTATTAATGATAATGAAATCTTATATATAAAATACAAAAAATAAACAAAACCAAAAATGGCTAGTCGATAGAATTAAAGCAAAGAAATTAAAGCATTGGTAACAATGAAATATTTAATTTTTTTAAAGAAGTTACAACTTACCTACGCAATAATGCATATAAATCCGATCTCTACTTATCCATGTTTCGTCGTTTTCTTTAATTACAACCAGCAAGATTTGGAGGGGGAATTTTTTTAACCTGTTTTGATTATTTGTATATATTAAATCAAAGAGTTGAAGTAACTGTTGACTGAAGTGCGACCAGTTCACAGCAAAAGAATGTATAAAAACGTAAGTAATTATCAGTTATTGTTAAATTTGCATGCTGATAAAATTTTTGCATTTTTCAAGGTATTGCAATTTTAATTTTATAATTTTTATGCAAAATTTCTTGTGACTGTAACTTCTTA
Source organism: Podabrus alpinus (assembly GCA_932274525.1). Lineage (NCBI taxonomy): Eukaryota > Metazoa > Arthropoda > Insecta > Coleoptera > Cantharidae > Podabrus > Podabrus alpinus. The sequence goes on from OW026456.1 coordinate 77,117,761, forward strand.
TTTATTGGTATCTAATGATGACCCGCTTCTTGTCAAGGCCACCAAGTTCTTACTACTGAATAATAAAATATAAAATAAAATAAAACGAACTGATAGTTCACGATCTTGAAATGCATGCCCCTGATTTTGCAAGGTAACTATGGGAAAGATGGTCTTCTACATACCATTGTGTTGAAAACATGCTATAAATTTTATCTACAACTGAAATATATCTGCATGTCCATTTTTATATTTCTCAACTTAGAAATTTATCACAGATTATTGACTTTCTTTAAGATTTGGAAACCATTGCTCCTAGTAATCTTCAGCGTGGTAGCTGCAGTACCGGAATCAACAAGTAATCTTACCAACGCAAGTAACACAACTTCCGATGTCTTAATCAAATCTTCCTCTGAAGTTAAAGTTATTAGACTCCGTCACCTGTGGAACATAAAGGACTTCAATTCGCTTAACCTAACCCTTGGTCAAAAGTTAACTTCACCGTCGTTTTCAGCCAAAACCCAAGATGACTGTAATTGGAAGATGGACTTCTATCCTGCAGGAATCAATGACGAGAGTAAAACATCCGTAGCTTTATTTTTAACCTCACTTTCTTGCAACGTAAGTGCCGATGTACGAATTAGTTTTTTGAATGCCAAACGTGAGCAAATTTATAAAAGGGAATTTCTGCATGATTTTTCAAAAACGAAGAATATAGGTTTTAACGCATTTGTTAAACGAGAGCTTCTTGTAAATAAAAAGAAGAACGTTTTACTGAACAACACGTTAACTATATTTTGTGAGGTGAATGCTACGGTAGTCGAAAAACGTTCTTTAGGAAAGGATTTGGCGCTTCTGCTTGAAAACCATGCCTTCAGTAATTTTATAATTTCCGCTGGTGGAAAAGACTTCCAAACACACAAAAGTATTTTAGCAGCTCGAAGTTCAGTTTTTCGAGCCATGTTCGAGACTAACATGAAAAAAAAGAAAATCACTCGGGTGGATCTAAAAGATGTGGAGCAGAAAGTTATGAAAAAATTTTTACGTTACATTTACACCGGTGATGCTTCCAATTTGGAAAATCTGGCTCCGAAATTGTTAGCTGTGGCCGATAAATATAAAGTGAACGGATTGAAAACCATTTGTGAGAATGCTATGGCCGCAAACTTGACGGTTGAAAATTCTGCCGAATATTACATCCTCAGCGAAAGACATTCTGCTGTTAATTTGAGAACTTTAGCAAGAGCTTTCGTTGTATCTCACGCCGCAGAAGTGGTTCAAACCCCCGGATTCAAATTGTTGATCAAAGCACATCCACATCTTGTGGAAGAAATATTTTCGGCAGTAATCGTTGGCCGTTAAAAATATCTGAAAGGTAATCCATAAATTTAAATTTTGAATATTTGTAAATTTTACTTTCTCTTAATTTCGTATGTGAAACTTAAAATTTACGTGGACTCGGGAATTATAAAAGTGACAAAATCAGAAGAAAAATGAAGGAATACCAAAACAAATTTGAATACTGACGAAAATCTTTATATAGAATACCAACAATGCTACACCCTGATTCTGATGTCATCCTTGTCGCCGAATCGCTATAATAATCAGAATGAGTATATTTTTAATAATTTAATTATGTTTTGCATTTGTAAATCTTTTGTTCAGAACTTTTTTTTGTATTATTAATAATAAAAATTACTAATAGAAATAATTTTATTTCAAACTGATAGTTGCAAATGTCAGCAGCTTTCTGACTAAAATAGTCTTTAAATTGCTATTCATTGATCGACGGCGGGGGGGGGGTATACCATATTGGAACAGACGTCGGTAGTCCTATGTTAATGATTTGCCATCATAACAATAAACAGAGTACAGGCACATCAAAAGGCAAGCCTAGCCAAGCTACCTGAGATGTAAAAACCAAAAATGCACATAGAACTAATACATAAATTAGTAATATCGAGGTCCTAGACTTATATTAAGAAGAAGACTCCTTAAAAAAGTAGAAGTAGAGAATGTTATTCTAAAAATTCACTATTAATTAAGAAGGCACTGTAGAAAATTAAAAAAGTTGATTTTAAGATTTACTTTCACGATTAACTTCGGGATCAAGGTCCTCCTTATTTTTAAGGATATTTATCGCCTGAAAATTATCTTTAAAATTTATTTTGTTTCAGATCCATAGATTATTTTGTGTGCTCCAAATAACCTTGATCATCATAACTTTTGTACCTACGTCACTAAGTGATGATGTGCATTCAGAAAACTACGTTTTCAAAAGTTGGGGTTCCACAAAGATGAAAGTTGACAGGCTCAGTTTCACCTGGTCTATCTCAAATTTTAGTTTATATGAACTTGGAAATGGAATAAGTGTGAGTTCACCTCCATTTTCCGGTGGAAGAAATAACAGCTGCGAGTGGTATTTGGACCTTTACCCGAACGGACGCAATCCAATTTTTAAGGAATACATGTCTTTATTTTTAAAGCCTATCGCGTGTACTCCAACAATTATTAAGTTTAAGTTAGGAATTATAAATGCAAAACTTCAACAAATTAACGTTTTGGATATTTTCTATAATTTTGAAAAAGCTTCAAAAGAAATGATAGGAGGTGTTTTAGACTTCATAAAAAAAGATATTTTGTTCACCCAGAAAAATGATATTCTCCCTGAGGACAAGTTAACAATATTTTGTGAGATTAATGCGACAGTTGGTTTTGAAAACCTTTCGGGGAAATTCAAACAACCGAAACCGCAATTGAGTCAGATAGGGAGAGACTTGGCGTATTTGTTTGAAAATCCAAACTTTGGCGATGTTACTGTTTCTGCCGGTGGAAAGGAGATTAAAGCACTTAGAGCGATTTTAGTATCTCGAAGCCCAGTTTTTAAAAATATTCTTGAGAATGAAACACAGGAAATTAAGATCGATCGAATTGAAATACCGGATTTAGATTACGAAGTTGTTAAGGAAATGTTGCGCTATATTTACACTGAGGAAGTTTTCAATTTAGAAAATATGGTTTCGGATTTGTTAGCTGCATCTGAAAAATATAAATTAGATGGACTGAAAACTTTGTGTGCAAAGTACCTTATGGAAAATTTGACCAGCGAAAATGCTGCAAAATTTTATATACTCAGCGAAACTTATTCGGTAGTTGACCTAAAGGTGCACGTTAAAGATTTCATTCTTGCTCATGTTGCCAGTGTAGTTCGTACTCCTGAATTCAAATCAATGATTCAAAATTATCCACAACTTGTCGAAGAACTCTTTGGTGCAATAGGAGATGAGAAAATTTAATGTAATATTAATACAAATTAATAAAGTTATTTTAATTTTGCAGTAGTGATTTTGACTCTTTTATTTACAACGCAAATTACCGATTCAAAAATGAACTTAGTTTTTAGCGCATTAGTGAAAACAATCATCCACTTTCGTGTTACCTCGAATGGTCTTTCCCCCATTAGTGCAATTCGCACAGAAGAAGACGTTCCGAAGAGAATGAGCAAAGCGTTCCCAAAATATCTGATCCGCAAAATTCGAGATAACGTTATAGATTTGATGCTATCATTTAATTCAGTTTTGTTGTAAACGCTATAGTTTGTAATTTTATGGATATGTTTATGTTTGAATTTTTGGATACGTCACCTTCAACTTTTTTCAATTTTTTGGCGAGAAAATATTGCAAGCTCTTCGTATATTATTATTTCATATTATTAATAACTACTAACGAATCATTTTATGTCGTGGTTTCATTTACAAAAAAGTAAATCTTTGTGTCCTCAAAAATTTCCAGCTGAAATCTAGCACATCTTTAGATGTAATGAAATAGTTTGCATTTTATAACCAATTTAATTTTATTGGGCATTCATTAAGTGATATTATTTGACCATAAATAAAAAATTATACAACACGTAATTAATGAGTAATCGTAGTTTCTATTTTATTTTGGTGGAGTTCAGTGCTAAATTATGAAGCGTGCTGTAAGCCTGGTTGATTTATGGTTGTATCCTTGCTTTCAATTAAGTTAACTCATAGTCTGGCTCCAGGGCGGCTTCTTCTGTTAATCCACCGTCAGTAATTCTTCTTGAACTGTTTCCCACCATTTCGTGAAGTAAATCTGTAATTGTACCTAATTTTGCTTTAATGGCTTGACGGGAAGTTTCAAAGTAGGGACAATAGATAATTCTGTGCAGAGGGTCGTCAAGAAGTCCACAAACGTCGCAGAGGTCTTTCTCCGATTTTCCCAACCTTCTTACATGTATGCCGAATTCTCCATGGCAGAGAAAATCTGGGTTAGGCGAAAAGAGATTTTTACTTCCGAGAAAAACTGGTAAGTGCATCTTCCTTTAGTTGAGGCATTCCACCTCTCCTGACATATGTCCAAAATCTTCAAATCAATGTATTTCAGAAGTTGCACCTTATATTCTAAGGATTCTCCAGTGAGGGTCTCGCCCTGGAAGGAAAAACTTATTTTCTTCCTGATTTGTAGCAATGTAACTCTTTTGCTAAGATCCACATCAAGTGGAGGTGGGCAGGCCAGTACACCTGCAGAATCCGTGGATACTAATTTATAACATTTGGCGACAAGCCTGGACATCCCACGGACAGCATCAAGTTTTCTTTTAATTCTAATGATGGAAATGATCGCACTTTTGAATATGGTGATCAGAGAGTGAGAAGGATGATATGGCGATAAGGTGAGAGATAGAGAGACCTTAACAGACCACTGCAATATCATTTGCATAGGCAATGGTATCTAGCCCTTCCAACCCATTTATTTTGTCCAGTTGTTCATCCAGCAGGGTGTTCCAGAGTGCAGGTCTTAGGACGGAGCCCCGCGAGCACCCCTGTGTGAGCATCTTAACTACACTTGTCTTCCCCGAAGGAACATTGACTCTTCTGCCATCCAGATAGCAGAGTGTTTGAGACCCTATTGAGCTTAAGGGCCTTGATAAGTTCAGGCCACCAAAAATTGTCGAAAGCACCAAAAATTTTGGTTACTATAAATTTGGTGTTCTTGGACGGCAGTTCAAAATATCTCGCCTGAGCATCTTCAGAAGATCTGCCCTCGCTCTGCCCTTTAGCAAATCTAGCACGATTTATCATATTGAAATTCCATTGATGTACTCGTTTGAAATTTACAATAATTATTGGGATTTAAACACACACATGTAGAGTAATTGGGCGATGCTGATCAAGATGAGATGGACACTTTTGTTTGATGAGCAGTTAATTAAAACAAGGTGGAACTCGCTTTAGCGGCAGTTCTTAGGCTTCTATACAGCTACCTTTCTGGTGTGGAAAGTTGTTATTATATGGTTAGTTTTGATCGCCATATAATGTAACATCACATAATTAGATAATCTGCACCAATAAAATTTTTTGCGGTTGGTAATTATCATTTACTATATAAGTAATAACAATCAAACTTTTCCATTCTATTCGAAACTTTACTTCTCTGTAATGTATGGTCCTTTTTTTGAGGTGGACCAATCCTCTCCTTTCTCTTTTATTTACAACTTAACTTCACTAACCACATCAATAAAAAATTATTTTTTCACATCAAAGTAAAATAAAAAAACCAGTTCTTAGAAACGCTCTGTATGATTTTGAATTATGCGGACGGACGGACGGACAGACGGACACGGAGCCAGATCATAAGGCTTCTTGTTATACTTTGTATAGAAGCCTAAAATGACTAAATAGCAGAAAATAGCTTCCGGTAAGAAGAATGTACTGCTACATGAAAGAAACTATAACAGTACCAAATTATACTCCAAATTTTGACAGAGGATCCCACTATGAATTATTTTGAATTCTACACTCTATTAAATTAATAATAGCGTCCCTTCTATGTTATTTCTATTGTCATTTAATGGCTACCTCAATAGCTTTTATGGTGTAGCGATGTGGGTCGGATCAATATTCTCAATCTCCACAAATTGAGCCTAGTTCAAATTTGGTTCAAAAGTGTTCAGAGTTTTTCTTCGGGTTCTAATTCTAACATTTTATAATATTCAAATAATTTATACCTACTTACTAACCAATGTGTAAATTGCTTTAATAAGTTTCTTATCAGTTATCGATTTACTACAGATAAGAAGAAAATATTATCAAATAGTACCACGGTGTCAATCAATCTTGTTCAATGATTAAAAATTTTAAGGTGAAACAATGTTTTGGAACGTGAGTATACCAAATTACGACTGAAAAACGTTATTTGTCGCATATTACATCAATGTTAATGTTTTAAGGAAGGACCGTACTTAATTTCTAGTAAAACGTATGTAATCTTTTAGGAAAACTGATATTCTGTGTTTCCGTTCTATAATTTTTAATTTCTGATTGATAAACCTTTAATTCCTGCTTTAGTGATTAAAGTTTCGCAGATAGAAAAAGGGGTAAAGGCACATCAAATTTTTCGTCGAATGTATGCAGTCGAATTCCAAACATTTGGGATATTTGGAACAATTTTTGTGTTCCATTGATTTAAAATAAGATTTTGCACTTACCAAATATCTGGTCAAAAATCCCGCTAGCTCAGGTAACCTTAGGTCTAAATATTTCCCTGGTCCGGAATTAATAGCATGAATTTACTTCCTTTGTGTCGATGTCCAAATTGCCTTTATGGAAGATAATAAAATCGTTATGCTCATAAAGTTTATTTTGCTTCAGTGTAATTTATTTAATCTTCTATTAAATGCCATCATCATTATGGTGGCGGTTCCCGAATCAATGAGCCAATCTGAACAACCACGTGATCACGTTTTCAAAAGTTGGGGCACTTCAAAAATTCAGATTGAAAAACTGCGATACATATGGACCATCGAAAATTTTAGTTTACATGATAAAGAAAATGGCGAAGAATTGACTTCCACTACCTTTTCGTCCAACAATAATTGCGCAGAAAATTCTTATACAGGGGGAAAAAAATGTAAAACTGACATAATTTTCATTTCATTTTAAATTTACTTTTAACCTTTTAGGTTGCCAATGGAACCTGAATGTCTACCCAAACGGATTTCGAGAAAATAGTAAGGACTATGTTTCTCTATATTTAACTTTACAATCATGCAGTATAAAAGCCAAGTATAAACTTGGAATTTTAAACGCTAAAGGTGTAGAAGTTAACATTAAGAAGAATTCGTATGAAAGGATTGCGCGAGATGAAAGTTTAGGGTACGAACAGTTCATTAAAAGAGAATTTGTGTTAAATGAGGAAAACAACGTCCTTTCTGATGACAAGCTAATTATATTTTGTGAAATTAATGTAATCACTGGCGTTGAAAAAATTTCGCTGGAATTTAAACCGCAACCACTACCAAATGGTCAGTTGGGGAAAGACTTAGCTTTTCTACTTCAAAACAGAAACTTCAGCAATGTTATGGTTATCTCTTCCGGCGCACAAGAATTTCCAGCACTTTCAGCAATATTAGCTGCTCGCAGTCCAGTTTTCAAATCCATGTTTGAGAATTTTGAGAATAAATAGCTCCCCCGAGTCGAAATGACTGATGTGGAACCCGAAGTTGTGAAGGAATTGTTGCGTTACATTTACACCGACGTAGTTGTTAATTTGAAAGTTTTAGCTCCAAAACTATTAGCTGTAGCTGTCAAATACGAACTGGATGGATTAGAAGCTTTATGTGCAATTTCGATGTCAGAAAATTTAACTGTCGAAAATTCCGCTGAATTTTATTCGCTCGGGGATACATATTCCGCTGTTGATCTTAAGATTAGAGCAAAAGATTTTATCGTTGCTCATTCTTCAGCGGTAGCTAATTCTCAGGGTTTTAAAGCGATGATTGAGACACATCCACATCTTGTTAGAGAAGTGTTCAGTGCACTAAGCGATCAGCTGGCGCTTTCTTGTAATATAGAATAATTTTTCAAGAAATTTATAGCATCATCTGGTTACTCAGATGTTGTGTGTTATTTATTTTTATATGGAAATGTAACATTGCAGTAACAAGAACTTAGTTTGTAATGTCATTTTATTTAATGTTTGCATTATTTGTACTCTTATAATATTTTTAAGGGGATTTCCAAATATATAATATAATTATTGAAATTTGTGTTATAGTTAAGGGGTGTTGTACCACTAATATACAGTTATTGTGTTACCATATTACCAAAATGGTGAAAATTTTGCGGTTACAATTCGAAAATTTCATGAAATTTTGGATAGAAGCAGTGCACCTTCTCGTAGCGTAATTGTAAATTTAATACAAAAATTTGAAGAAATTACGTTAGTAAGTAATGTGAAGACACTTTCCCATCGTCGCAATGGTCGTTCAGCTATAAATATTCCTCATCATCAGCCAGCCCTTTGTGTCCACCGCTGAACGTAGTCTTTCCGCAGGCTTTTCCAGCTCTCTCTGTCTTTTGCCGCCCAATCCAATTTCTCATCACTCTCCTCACATTGTCTTTCCACCTTGTAGGTGGTCGTCCTGGGTTTCGTTTGTCGGAGCTACGATGCACTTATAACGGTATGCCAAATTTGAAACCAAAACTCGTTTAGTCAGCGCATTGACGTAATTGGGAGGAAGATTTTAAATTCGCGTATAGCATTGTATTAATTTGGTGGGTATTTGTAATATAAATCTCTGTTATTTTTATTAAATTTGAACGTATTGTATTTTTTGTATTATAGAACATTTAATAAATGAAATCGAAATTCAAATACGAATTAATTTTATTTCAGTATTTACATTCAGTATTACATAGTAATCGTATTGCAGTTTCTCCCATGATACTTATCATGGTTTTTCCCACTGACTTGACGTCATTGGGAGGAAAATTGTAAGAGTGAGATAGGCATCTCAAACTCGTCGGCATGTCGGAGCGAAGTCTCCACTCCAATATCCTCTTTGTCCATCGGCCGTCGCTGTATCTTGGAAGACCCACTTCCACTTGAGTATTGAAATTATTTTTATGACGTCCTTTATGTTAGTTTGCTGAAGTATGTCTTCGTTTTTAACACTATCGCTCGACGTTATTCGCAGCGTGACTCTTTCTATGTGTCATCGTGTAACTTTTAATTTCTTTGCAGTTGCATTGAAGAAGGTGAAATTGCAAATATTGAATCTCATTTATGCTAAAACGTAATGGACAATTTTGCATAAAGAGTGATGTCATGCTAGCATGCAGAGCCATGGAGAACATTTAAATAATGTTGTGTTCCGCGTATAATCGTAATCAAATTCTATATAACTTTAATTCGATCACGATAAACTCGGTTATAATGAACCATCGGATATAAGGAACTACGTTGCTATCAAATGGCAATAGGATGAACTAATCTGTTTGATAACTAGGCAGAGAGAAATCACTTAGCATTAACATGACTCACACATAATTTTCAAAAATATAATTTGATATAAAATAGTTAATTGTGAAAAGTTTCCTTGTGAAATTTGTTAAAACAACGAATGGAAAGAAACACGAAGGACAGTTCAAATAGAAAGCAGAAGCGATTGGCGAGGAAGAACAGACAAGGTAAAACATCACAATATTAATTTGAGACAGGTTTTTAAATCTCGAATTTTATATTTTATTCCCGGATTGAAAAAGGGTATAAAATTACTCCTTTCTCAATTTTTTTAAATTATTATAATTTCTGATGCATATTTTAGAGTTTTTAAGATGTTATTCTTTTTCAAGGTCAAAAAGTAATTATTGTGGTATTCATGGGGAAAACAGCTCGATAGAAATAGTGATTCCCAATTATTTCACACAAGGCACAATTTTGGGGGTGGGGTGTGTGACGTAGATACCTTGACCGAAGACCTTATTTTTATAGTTGCAAATTTTTAGTTGTTTATTATTATTAGTCAATAGCACAGTATCGTAAATCTTCTTCAAAGTGAGATCAGTGTGTGGTAAAAAATGGCTTGGAAAGTACGTATGTAGCTACCTACTTGGGAATTTTTAATTTAATATTTTTAAACTTCCACGTCTAAATTTCAATCATTTTTACAATAATCGAATATTAAATTAAAAAAATAATGCGGCATTAATTTTCTTGTCAAGGCAACCAACTTTTTATCTAATTATGTCAGAAAAGCCTCTAGTTCGATTACAAGTGCATCGGTATACGCTCTATAAAAGCTCTAAATCTAAATGAGAGGTTGTCAAACTTTTTATAATATAAATTAATTAATTTTTTATTTTAATCTATTAATATTTCGTTTTAGATTTATACATCGTACACGCTGTTGCTTGCAACCATTACCATTTCGGCTGTGATACCCATAACAATAAGCCAATCTGAAGAATCAAATGATAAAGTTTCAGAAAGTTGGGGTTTTACAGATATTAAAATTTCTAAGCTGAAATTCACATGGACTATAAGTAATTATAAGTATTGTTGCCAAAATGCGGCCGAAACGCTGAGATCTCCCACGTTTTCCACCAACGATGGATGTAAGTGGTATTTAGAAATTACTCCAAAAGGTGAAGTCGGGGAAGAGAATAAAAATGATGTCGCTTTATTTCTATACTCGGTAAATTGTAATGCAAGTACGATAGTAAAACTTGGTATACTAAATTCCAACCATGAACTTGTGAATAATAAGGAATTTTCTTATGAATACCTACCCACTAAAGGCTGGGGTTACATTAGTTTTATCCCACAAATTAATTTGGAAACGCAAGAAGACGATCTTTTGTCTGACAACAAGTTGACCATAATCTGTGAAATCACTGCTACATTAGGTAGAGAAAATTCATTGAGGAAATTTGTTCAACCCAAGAGCCACTTTTTGGAAAATTTTGGAGTGCTACTTGAAAATGAAATCTTAAGTGATGTGACACTCAGGGCCGGTAGAAAAGAATTTAAAGCCCACAAAGCAATTTTGGCAGCTAGAAGTCCAGTTTTTAAGGCGTTACTTGAGGATGACACCGTAAAAAGACGGGATAAAGTTGTGGGACTCACTAACGTAGAGCCCAAGGCATTGAGCGAAATGTTGCGCTATATTTACACCGACGAAGCATTTAACTTAGAAAAAGTGGCACCGAAATTGTTGGCTGTTGCTGAAAATTACGAATTGGATGGATTAAAAACCCTGTGCGAAAATACCTTACGTTCAAATATATCCATTGAAAATGCTATTAACTTTTTCGTACTTGGCGACGCGTATCGAGCAGCTGACCTAAAGAACGATGCAAGAAAATTTATTGTAGCCCATATATCACATTTAACGAATACGACCGGATTCAAATCTCTGATTTTAACACAACCACGGCTTCTAGAAGAGGCATTTGAATTATTTGGTTAGTTTTTATATTTTATTACACTTGTATATTTAAATTTTTTATTTTCATAGTAAACTTTTTAAATTATTAAACGTGTTCATGTTTATTTCTTAAACAAATTTAATAAAAAGCGGTAGGTAAGTTTTTTTCATCACTTTAGCCATCACGGACCTGTTCTTCAACGTTATGTTTGAGTACTCTATAATACTTTTTTCGTCGCAGGGGATCGCTTATTTCATTTATAACAGTCTAAAGTGAATGCTTAAGCAAACCCCGTAACAAAATTTCTTATTTTCAAAAAAAAAAATTTTTTTTAATTTAATGTAAGCCAACAATAAGCCAAAAGACAAATAAAATTTTAAAATCGCCAATTACATATTAATAAAATATGAATTTTAATTATATAATAGTATCTATAAATAGTACGCAAATTTTGAAAATTAATACAGGAAGTCCTGAACATGAGTAACCCCATTTTTTCAGTAGCGAAAAATTTAACACTTTATTAATAAATTATTATTGAAACTTATATGTATAAACACGAAAAGGAAGCTTCGTCACAAGGTGCTTTAAGATGTGTCGTGCTGTTTACACTTACCTCAAAATAACATTTGGATTCAGGGTCAAAAAATAATATTGTGGTATATCTGTTACTTAAGAATCCAAACAGTTCATCAAAAATATTTCCCAATTTTTGCCTCAAGCTACAATTTTGGGGGTAGGGTTTTTGACGTATTACCCTAACCAAAAGCAGCTAGTTTTTATTATTATTATTACTATTAGTGAATAGCAGAGTAAAGTATAACTTGCCTAAGTGGGATCCGTGCACGTTATAAAATGTTTTGGAATGTAAGTATTATTATTGAACTGGTTTTCATATTTATTAATTTTTAAATTAGTAAATTTTATCATTTTTGAAGAATTATTATTAAATATCACTTTCTACGTTATCACTAATTATCATATTAATTTTGTTTTGTAAATCCAAATATCTGATTTAAAAAGCCAATTTATTGATTGGTAATTTCCTATACCGATTCTTGGCAAGGCTATCAGGTTTTTGCCCATTAGTTTTGAAGAAATTCCCAGTTCATGAATAACGCGTACACTCGAAGTTTTTTTATTAAATGTAAATCAATGGTTCTCAAACATTTTTTTAATATCAAAAAACTTGCGCTAAAATTATTTCATTATGCCTATTTTGTTTTAGATTTGTAAATCGCATAAGTTGTTGCTTGTAACCTTCGCTATATTGGCTCTAGTACCCATGTCAATTACTCAATCTAAAGAAAAAAACGATGACGTTTCGGAAAGCTGGGGTTCTACAGATATAAAAATTTCCAAACTGAAATACACGTGGGTTGTAAATAATATTGAAAATTGTTGTCACAAATTGAGAGACTCTGTGAAGTCGCCCATATTTTCGGGCAACGATGGATGCAAATGGTATTTAGATATCCGCCCAAAAGGCGATCATGAAGAGTATAAAGATTATGTGCCTCTATACTTATATTCGGTTAATTGTAATGCAAGTACAACGGCACAACTTAGCATTTTAAATGCTAAAGGTGAACAAACCCATATTAGAGACTTTTCTCATCAATATGAGCCGAGAAAAACTTGGGGGTACAAAAACTATATCTTACAATCTCATTTATTTGATCCAGAAAATGATCTTATACCTAACCACAAGCTGACTATAACTTGTGAAATTATCACAACAGTGGGTAGGGAGAATTCCTTACGAAAATTTGTACAACCCAAAAGCCATTTAGTGGAAGACTTTGGATTATTACTTGAAAACGAGATCTTGACAGATGTAATACTTAGGGCTGGCGGAAAAGAATTTAAAGTCCACAAAGCAATTTTAGCAGCTCAAAGTCCAGTTTTTAAAGCTAGATTTGAGGAAAATGGAAACGATACTGTGATAGAAATAACGGAAGTGGATCCCAAAACGTTGGCCGAAATATTGCGCTATATTTACACCGAAGAAGTACATGATTTAGAAAAATTAGCACCTAAGTTGTTAGCTGCTTCCGAAATTTTCGAATTAAAAGGATTGAAAATCTTGTGCGAAAATAAGTTGCGTTCAAATCTATCGCTTGAAAATGCTGTTGAGTTTCTTATACTTAGTGATAAGTATTGTGCAGTTGAACTGAAGAAAGAAGCAAAACAGTTTATCGCTGTTCATGCATCAAATATAGCGAATACTGCTGGATTCAAATCGTTGATTTTGACACAACCGCAACTTGCGATAGAGACATTTAATTGACTACTAGGTTAATTATTCGTTATGTTTAAGTTTCATCTTTCACCTAAGTATTTATACTATTTTATTCACAATCATTTAGTTTTAATAAGAAATTAGCAGATAAATAATGATATATTGTGTCCACAGTGTTGTGGCCGAAAATCAAATTCACTACTAGAGGCCGGGAAGTAATTACTGGTTTGAAAGTGATTACTTCCCAAACTGAGCGGTTGGAAAGTTATAATAGTTTATATTAATTTTTTTCTCAATTCATTCATAATTACTAATGGATCAGGTACTAACTGATTGTGGATAAATTATTATTGGCATTGATTTCATTATGTATCTTTTTATTTTATATTGTTCTTATTTTAATTTTTGTAATATTCTGAAAATAAAATCCATTAAACCTAAATAACATTGTATAATGTACCTATTAGATCATTCAAACTAACCGTGAATGGTTATAGTACCAACGTATAATAATATATTAATGATACGCAATTACAAGAAATAATAGAACTATCTGTTAAATCGATAGTAATAAAACGCAATTATTGAATAACGATTTAATGTTGTCAAGATTAACACAAAAATAATAAAATAATATAATATATTGCTATAAACGGGTGAACACGGATAAACCCCGTCAATAGAAATGTTTATAAATTGTATGTAAATAACTGTGAATAAATATAAACCTCGGCTAGATGTTTTGATGAGCATGGACTTACCTTAACTCGGGCTGGATTCGTTCCGGGACCAAATCTGTGAATGCTGAAATCAAGCTTTTTGGTCGGAACAAAGGTTACAAAATAATTCTCCGTTTCAAATGAAAATTGTAATTTTATTATATCAAATGTAATTATATTCAAATAAATGTCCTTAACATTAATCAATAAACTCTTAATATTACCTAAACTGTAAAATTATGTGGACGCCACGCGGTAGAAATTTTCAAAGTTCGCACTGATTTTATCAAAATATAAAAATTGTGTGTCTTTCTTTACCTTTCGAATCTAGGGTTTTTCTGGTTCGCAAGATGATTTACCATGAAACTGCAATAATATTTCTTGTGGATGACCTTGTTGCTCATAAATATAAGTGGATGTATATTTGATGCACTTGTAGCCTCGTGTAAATTCGTATACGGTTTTTGTTAAAAATATCGCCAATCTTTGGAATTTTCTTGTTAAAAACACTGTTATATCACGTAAGTAAACTTTCTATATAATCTTTAATACTTTTCGGTCGTGTTTTTATTAAATTTTCACTAATTTAATTTTTAGGACTACACCAAATTCATTACGCCATTACATAAAATTCAACAACCATCCCTTTCAATTGTTCGCATCGCCCTTCCTTGCAGATTCCACCGCACTCGTGATTATTTTCATCTTGTCAATATAAATAATCAATATCTTCACGTGGTAAGTTAACCCGCGAATTTCAAATTTTGTTGAAAATTAACTTTTACTATTTTTCAGGTTCGTTCAAGTTTATGCACGGTTATTAATTGTTTATAAATAAATTCCATAAACATGGATCACCGTATCACCGTCCATTGATTTTGCGCAGCACTCCGACATCATGTAAAGTTTTCGATTAATAATTTTAATGTTAACAAAAATTTTTCACTACTTAACTACTAACAATATTTTGATTTTAAAATTTAGTTTACTTATAATTAAACAAATTGATTTTATTAATATTAACAACATTTTTATGATAACGGATTATTAAAATTTTACATTATTAATTTATGTTTGTTGAACCTTTATTCCGTGAATGCATTTTAAAATTAATTTTTGATATTGAACTCTAGTATTTGATGTCGGATGAAACCTTTCCGTTTGATTTAAATAAGCCTCATGCAAACCTTTCAATAATAAAATTTTTGAATTTTGACGTACGCATTTCTATTGGCGTGGTCAGTGTCGTATCACCGCAATATGTAAATGAATAATTCCGCATTAGTCACGCAAGACTGTCACCGCTCAGTTACACGCTAGAACAACAACTAGCACTGCCATGGTGGACATGGTTCGCTGGGTGGTTGGTTGGCACTAGATGGCGCTGCATATGGTATTAAAATAGTTAGCATATCTTTCAATTTCAAATCCAAACAAGTACAATGAAATATAACAAAATAAATTATTAAGTAACGATCAACTGTGCTAATCATCACCAACCAATTGCAATTCAGATCTCTCTGTAGCTTTCTTCGCCTGTTCCCTTTTTAAAACTGCAAAAATTAAAAATATTTCATAAGACATGCGGAAGTATATTATTATATTTCATAGGATGGGCAACTATGCAAATTCGGATCATCTTACAAAGTTGTTTCAATAAACAAATTCTTCCTTATTTTAGTCGTATGCTGTTTACTCCTGAACATATTTTTTCTATTGATAAAGTTGAGTATGGAATACTGATGGTATGGCACCTTCTGCTTAAGGTGTATTATTAACGACTACCGTTTTACAGAAGGGTTTTAGCAAGAGGTCAGAGAGTACCAGCCGGATACTGAGAAATCTAAATCCGGACACAATCAAGATGGACTCAATCAATGCTAACCTAAAGCCGTGGGCAGAGGAAGCGGAATTGTATTTTGCAAGGCATAGATAGCGCCGTTAGGGTACTGCTTCAAAAAATTCAAGAACTTATAGACAAATCGTCGCTATCAAAACGTAAAGGCGTATCTCGATTTTCCTCACTTTACAGGAGAGCGAAATAAATAGAAGTACTGTTCTTATTTTTTCCATAACTAAAATACTACTGAATATATCGTATTTCTACGATATTGAGAAATACGATATATTCAATAGTATTTTAGTTATGGATAAAATAAGAACAGTACTTCTATTTATTTCGCTCTCCTGTAAAGTGAGGAAAATCGAGATACGCCTTTAGGTTTTGATAGCGACGAAATGTGCCCATTTCAAGAAAATTCACATTGGAAGACCGGACTGATGAAACGACAATGTCGAGTAATCCAGGCAAAAATATTTAGAAAAAAAGACTAAACTTTATAGGAATAGATGAACCTATACAAGACGATGATGGGAGCCAAGAAAAAATCGAAACTACTCTGAAGAAAGTCAGAGACGAATCATGGAAAAAATTTTATGGAAGAAAACGTGACAAAAGATCCCTGGGGAATCGCTTACAAATTGGCTGCAGGTAAGATGAGACGGAAGACCATTTTGACTTCATTACACCCGCAAAGACTTTTTGGCTAGGAGTCTCTGTTTGTATTACAGTTATTTCAATGTGTTATTTTTCAATAATAAATGGGGTTGTTACTTTCTGTCATTATAAGAGCTTGTTCGTTTATTTTATTTAGATTTACTAATAGGGGTTGTTCTTCTGTTTCTGGTTCGCTTAGGGTAGTTCCTGTTTCCATAACAGGGGGTGCTTCGTTGGTTGTGTTAATGGTTTGGCAGTTTTATGCCAAATGGCCAGGTCTTGATACGAACTTCCGCGTAGCAGCAACAACCCCGCATAGGAAAAGGTGCTTCGCCTCAACTAAGGGAGTTGTGGGGGGGGGGGGGAAGTAAATTTAACTGAAGCTGTGGAAGGCTTGAAAGGGCGCCATCCACTTTTGAGTTGCGCACTGTCCGCGTGAAAGTACCAAAACTGGGAAAACTTACTACGACCTGGCGGAATCTGGGTATCCCTGATCTCATCGCGGCCTCACAAAGCAGCTGTAGTATCTAAATCACTAAACATAATTGAATCCACATTTTTGAATGAAGTATTTGGATAATCATTTTCTGGGGTAGGTATGTGTCTCTTTTTTTGCTTGGAAGTTATTGAATCTCTGTTCTCGCTTCTTCATCGTCGCTGTTTGAAAATGCGTCGTTATATGAATTATCATGAACAGTATAATCCGACTCTAAAGATGTATCACTGTCAGATTGGAGTCTTTTGGTTTCTTTTTTAAGGTTACTGTCGATTAATGGCATTTGCTTTGCGTATCATTTCTTCATTTGCATTAGAGAACATACTGACAGCGCGATCTATGACAAAAAGGACTTCCTGACGGTATTTAGTATAGGTGGCAATATTAAGAACGTGGCAATAATTGGCGCACCTACCTCATGATATAATCCATATTGTTTATTAATTCTAGTCTGAATAAGTCTACAATAAAGTTATACAAAATGTCGACAGATTAAGTTGTATTCCATTAAAAGTTAATAATATAATTATAAATACTAATAATTACTATACATTTATTAATTTAATCGCATAGAAAATAATGACACTATATTATGTACTACTTATTATATTATTAGTAATAGACTTTCCACGATTTGTTAATTTAAGTTACACGGACATGTATACTCGTCAACGATAGATATTGTGCGTTCTTCTCTTACTTCTTTTTTCGATTTGTCTCGCGATGCTTTGCTTGGGTCTTTCTTTTGATTTCCAGCCGAATCATTTGTTAATTTTTCGTTCGGTTCTTCTCTTAGTTCCTAGTTCAGTTTTCCTTTTGAATTTTTCCTTAATTTTTCACCCGGTTCTTTTCTTGATTTTTCAATCGATACTTCTTTTAGTTTCTCCTCAGGTTTTTCTGTCGATACTTTTTCTGGTTCTTCTATTAGTTCTTCTATCGATTGTAGTAAACCGGGGCTGTGGTTTACAAATTTTTACACTAAACAAAAAGGGATTGGTTTCTGACACCAATCCGAGATAGCGTAAATAAGCTGCCACCAACAAGTTAATTGTAGGAAACTTGTATCCTCATTTTTAGTAACGTCTCTTATTTTAAGGCGTAGGAATAAACCTCTCAGTAAAAAAAATAATAAAAGTGACAATTAATTTACTTTAATTTAATAAGAAATGTAATTTACACACCAGACAAAATCATACAAAAGTTTACACAAATGAAATTAATATAATATGATTTCTTACTTGTTAAAATTTAATATTCCTATGGTGTATCCCTTATTATTGGTTGGAAGAAGGCGATGAGTCGAAGGCGCTTCAAAATCTCGATATTTGGCCCGTTTTTTAATTTAGATTAATCGTAACCGGATTTAAATTACTTTAAAATTGACATACATTGGATTTGGATTTTGGATTTCGGGGGAGGGGCAAGTATTAACTTGCACGCACTTAGGCCACTCCACCGGGCCCATTGTACTGCCTCCACTTTGTTGCTCACCCCCAGCCTGACCCACAATGTTGACACTGCCAAGTATGACGTCAGCCGTTAGGCGGTCTCTCGGCCTCACCACCGACCAGAACTTCCCAACAATGGCCGGCACTACGAACCAGTGACGTCCGCTCGATGACCGAGCTCTGAGAAGTCCCGCGATTCGCACCTCACCAATGCTAGGTGCAGTCGATGGGTGGCCCCTGGACCAGGCCACCCAGCCCGCAGCCTCAACAAAGTCAATCATTGCGTAGTCGATGGGGAGTAGGGGTGATTTTGATTACCCTGTTTGACATATTAGATCAGGTCAAATCAGGGGGACCGCCGGCTTAACGTGCCCTCCGAAGCACGCAGACGGTCATTGAAGGAAAGAAAGTCCGAAAGAAACTTGACTCCTACCGGACTCGAACCAATGCCTTTAGCATCAGTAGTCGATTGCTCTTACTACTCGGCCAATGACCGTCAAATTGACATACAAACCCACACATAAATAATACAAAAGAAACACAAAAACGGCACTGGCCCGAAAACGCGACTGACCGGCGATTGACTAACTCGTTAAGATGTTGAAGGGCCTTTTTATGCACTCACGTTATCTGAACTTAATGGAACTTTGGGTTCAATATCATTATCTCTTAACTCAAAAGCCAAGGGTTGAATTTACTTCCCTTAATTTGTACCATATAACAAGAGGTTCTAAAACTTCATGAGGTCTATAATAGAATTATAAGTATCAGCTTATTCAATATTAAAAATGTTTGAGGACCTCTTGTTTGGAGAGATTCAATTGTTTACCCTTAATCATTTCGATAATATTATTTAACATTTAGAAAGTTCAGATAACATATTATTATAATTAAACTTACTAACTAACTACATTTTTTAGCTAATGTGACCTTGTATAATTCTTTAACAAATCATATAATTATATCGAGAGTTTTTACTTTTATTCTAGGTAAAAACTTTAAATAAAATTTGAATTTAAAAGAAATAATATCCCTGTTTAAATATTCGATAAGAACAAGGAACAAATGAGATAATTATATGATATTGATAACTCATATTAATTTGGTGATTAAGTTTAAAATTATACAGGTCCGTATTAAAAAAAAATACATGCTTAAAAAAAAGAGAATTTATGATGACAGTAAAAAGACAATTGTCAGATGATTTACAATAAAATATAAAAAAATACAAAATAAAAATAATTTAAAAACAGAAGGGGGGGGGTCGGATTACTACACGAGGGTAATTGTTTGAATGCAGGTTCGGGGTGATCATCATTAATTATTTCATCTTTTGTTCTAGGAAACGAATTTAATCTGCCTACAAATACATTCATGCCGTAATTTTGTACATAGAACAAAAATGGGTGGTCCGCTAGAAATATTTTTGGTTCTTGAAAGTCCCCGACACTATTCCAATTACCGCGGACCTCTAAACCCAACCAATTAGATGAAAGAGATTTGTGGTAAAACCGCGAAGGAAAAACATAATCTGTATTAATTCCATATTCCTGTACATCTATGACAACTTTTTGAAAAATATCGCTAATTTTCAATGGTTCTTTGTTTTCACCGATTCCTGTGAAATCTGCATTATCTTCAAAAGCGTCTAGAATTCCCAACTGTAAAATATTATTAATAAATTTAATGGTAAATAATGGTTCTACATAATATAAACTTACACCTTGTAAAATAGATTTAAATTTAATGTTTTCTGCAAACTTGAACTTCGGAATGGAAACGATGACACGTTGACTACTGACCGGAGGTATGGCAAGAACTTGTTCTATTTTAGATTCCAATTCAGCTAAACCATCAATACTATTTGGCAAAATAAAGGTAATGCTGCTACCATGATAATAGTCAATTCGCAAAAATTTTGCATTTAATTCTTTGCTTTCGTAGTAACTCTCAAAGATTGTTGCTTGCATCATATCTACTTGAACTATGTCATTATTTTTTATATAAAAATCGCGTTTTTTGGTGTCTCCTTTACTAAATACTTTTAGGTAACGCTGAAAGTTCACAATGCTAATCAAAGCCATATTCATGTTGGCATCCAAATCGTCTTTGGTGATCACATCGTCAATGTAGTTGTTAGTTTTTTCTTTAACCCACGAATTTACGGTTTTAACAACTTTCTCGCGTTGTTTAAAATCGATGTTCTCGATATCAACTTTGAATAGTACGTTAGCGATGCCGTATTTGTAAATGTCGTCAACTTGGAACCCATTTTTGACGTAAATGTTATTAGCGATGCTGAAATTGCTCAATTTATCTCCTACAACTTTTTCTGCTAGAGCACTGAAAGTTGCTTGCATTATTTTAGTACTTTTGGGAAGTTGTAATCCGTCGGTTAATTGTATAAGGTAGTTGTATTTCCTTTAGAAGCAATGGTTAGCAATGCTAGAATAAATTGGACTGAGATAGGACATACCAATAAGTTGCCGAACGACTTGGTTTTCAATAATTCCTGAAAAACAGAAAAGACTAATTTAATTGATGCAATTAAAAGTTACGTGTATGGTTAACCCAGTAGTAGAGCATCTTATTTATTAGGTGACTGATTTATGTTAAAATCTGGTGTAGGCAGCCGTGGGGTATAAATGTTGAATGTTTTATCTAAAATTGTCAATTAGAACCAATGTTAAGCTTTAGGATTTCCATATCGAAAAGTGGTTAGGAAAACTGGAACCTAGTACAGTAAATGGGTGCCTCTGCCGTAATAAACCTGGAATTTTTGTTGTTGAACTGTATGAGTGTTGTGGATTTCGGTTGTGCATTTGAATATTGAAACTCTCCGGGCGAGACTGACTTGGTTTTCATTTGTCGATTATTCTGTTGATCATAGTACATTTAGTAGACTTATGATGAGCAGTAGACATTCCCTAAACTGAGTTACCTTATTTTGGCGGTTTATCGCTCGCCGAGTCTCCAAAAGGAGTGACGAATCGTTATCGAAGAAAAACAGGTGTTACAAGAATCACGACTTTTTAAAATTGTTAAGGCTGTTTCTAAATGGACGTTTCTTGACGGCATCTAGCTCATACAGTAAATTAGGGCTCATTTAGAAACTTCCTTTTCGGATTGTTTGCTCATACAGCTCGAACTTCATTGATGGCTTTCGAGAATGCAAGTAAGCTCTCTTTATGTCGTTGATGCTTAACCACACGTTTTTCTAATTTTTGTAATTATTAATTAAACAAAAATGCCTACCTTATAGATGTTGGAGGTAAATTTGAGGTGTCTTTCGTTAAAATCGTTTAACAATTGAGTGTCATCAGCGAGGGTTGTAATTGCCCCAAAAGCTACAAGTAAAAATAACTTCATTATGATACAATCTGAAACATAAATGTACATTAATTTTATCTTTATCTCAGAATATGCATTCAAAGTGCCCAAACCTCAATCTCGGGTACGTTTAATTAGAAATAGCAAACACCTGGCGAATTGAAGATAAATACGAATTATTATTTACAAGCATACTAAACGAATCGTTACCAACAACTTTTTCCACAAGCTTCAACAATGTGACTTCGTTCTCAGAATCTCTCCGGAAAAGATAAGAAAATTACAATAATGGTTGCATTTATGCTTTTTGTGAAAACAATAAAAATTTCTTTTGATTCGTAAGGAAGTAGGGGAGACCGGGGCTAGTTGTCGCAGGGGTAAATTGTCGTATTCGCAATATCTCAAAACGTAGAAAATTTTTCTGTACAAAACCAATGTCTAGTGCTTCTCTATAGTGGCCTTCTTTACCATTTGTAGGTTTCGGTCTAATTTGCAGATATAGCAGCACCATAAATTAGGAAACGTCAAATTCGTTGCGAGAAGTAAATTTACGCCGTGAAAGCTTTTGTGTGATTGTACCACGTTAAGAACTTTAAGGTGAGATAAATTGAAGTATTATGATAGTTTACGATGTACGTAATATATTATTGCTATATTATTGTGGTTGTTATAATTATTTGAGAAATAATTATACACCAACAAAAAAGTGTCCGCTGGGGTAATTTGTCTCAATGTTTACGGGGCAAGTTGTCGCATATTCCATTACCTATGTCCGTGTATGCTATTTGGCATAATTGGGTTAATTTTACATCTTTACTTCAATTCCCATCTGGTGTGCCCCTTTTATTGCTGTAATGTGATTCATAATTATTTTTCGAGGATATTTAAGCATAAAAACATAATTCAAATAAATAATTAAAAAAAAAGGATATGGCTGGGCGAAAAATAACTAAAAAGAAGAAACCCATCAATGAAGACATATCATCTGATGAAGAAGAAGAGGAAACCTTTTGCATTGTGTGTCATGGCCGCTACAGTTCGTCGACCGGTACCCCATACAGTAAGACAACATGCCCCGCATTGGGGCATATTGTCGCATTTGTCCAAGTAAGACAAAAGCAAATCCTACTTCAAAATACTTCATGTTTTACTACATTTGCTTATCAAATATCGTTCTAAACACATGAAGGCAGAATACAGCATACTGATTTCCACGTAAAATGAAAAAGTACCTGAAATAAAAATTCTAAAACAAATTTTGCGACAACTAGCCCCGGTCTCGCCTATGTATTTTTATCTAACCGCATGTCTGTTTTGATATCAATTCGTTTAGTTAACATGAAATTATGCATATTATGGATCTTTGCTATGTTTAGTGAGAAAACACAATTTTACACAGTTGCAGGTTTTGTTTTCCCATGCCCTTGCGTTTTGAAAATGTGGAGCGGTTTTCTAACCCACGGAAGTAGAAGCTTTTTACATAATCAATTTTAGACCAGGTAGTGAAGACTAGGCAGACCAGAAGTGCAAAATCCCACTATAGATGGTACGCCACAGGATTGAAACCCATCAATCTTACTTACTTAGTCAAAATTGTTCTTCTTCATCAACTCGATGTTCTTGCAAACATCCAGTCTACTATTGAACTACAGCCTCTCCCCCATGAGGATGCCGTTCAGACCATACCCTACTGCACTGGTCAAGTACGGGTTGGTAGGGATGCAGCCAGCGGCGTTGTTTTTAAATTAGGCACCACGCGGTCACCCATCCAAGTGAAAATCAAAAGTAACCTTGCTGGTCTCTCCTGATCACGTTAAAACACGTTCCACATTTTCTTTATTCTTTCTTTCTCAATCTTTATTAAGTCATATACACTACCCGGAAAATTTATTTTATTATTAAATCAAAACATTATTTTGGAGATTTTGCATAATTAATTGGCTTCCAATCGAGAGGGTTTTATTATTCTTTATTTTAAATTTAAATAATTATTTGTAGGGAACATAGCATATTTAATTGTCGATCGGAGCTCAACTTTACCATTATAAAAATTTTAACTAACTCGGGGATCATAGCAATAGCTACCAGTGCACTTGACAGTAGTGGTACCATACTGAAACTGGAATCATCCCCACTGCGCATGATCGAAAGTATTGATTAGGGTCAAGTATTGATTATATTATATTATTGACATAAGGGGTTGACAAAAGGGTATTTAAATTAGGGGTCACTCCCCTTTATTAGTAAGGTATTTAAATTAGGGGTCAGCCCCCTTTATTAGCTTGAGTATTAAAATTAGGGTGTGAGCCCCCTAATAGGTATGTATTTTTAAATAGCAATACATCACTAAACTGCGCATGATCGAAAGTATTGATTAGGGGACAAGTATTGATTAATTTAGGGTTCCTTACATTATTAAGAAATTATTATTATATGTTATAAGTAAATGCGAAGGGTGTGAATATTTATTACGATAGGGTGCAAACCCCCATTGAAATCTAAGGTAAGGTATTTAAATTAGGGGTCAGCCCCCTTTATTAGTAGGGTAATGAAATCACTAGATCATAAGGTGTTATTGTTATATATTGTTATTGGTATTGCTAGTGTAATTTTATATATAATAATAATCGCTTACACTTTGTAAGAATACAAAAATTCTAATTTATAGCAGGTATTGATCACATCACGATATTAGTATTTGCTCTTTGCAATAAAATCAGTAAATTACCTATTCTATATTTAGGGATACATATTATCTTAGACAATAATAGTATTACATATTAGACACATTATGTGAGTAATTGTATATGGGGTGTAAAACTTGCAATTAGAATATGTTCTTACTGCAATAAAAACCAGCGCATGCAAGCTAATATTATAGGATTAATTAACTTCATTCACTATATAAGGCTGATAACTGTATATATATAAAACTAGTTCTTCGAGTCTACTGGTTAGGTTAACTTCGGTAACGCATATTCTAGAAGTCATGGAAACTAAAACTTCATTGAAGAGAAGATCAGAAGGATCCGTACAAAGTAAGTTCATAACAAATTAATCTTTACTTATTTTAATAAACTGGTATTAGAGTTAGGTGAGTGCTCATTACTTGTAATGAGTACTTACCTAACCCTCAACCAGTTAATATTGTACAATTGATAATTTTACCATATATACTTGTACTAATTTTTTTCTTTTTATGTAAATTCTAGTTGAAAAGGATTGTAAGTTACCTAAAACCTTACAACCAAAAATGGTATTCGAAACTAGGTATTGGCTTAATAAGTCAGAAACAAAGTTTTTGTCGGTGGGGATCGATGTTGAAGAATGGATACCAAAACTACGCTTAGGAGGATCAAATGGATTGGGTATCTCATTATGCACCCAAGATTGGGATATTATAATGGATAAAGAGGTATCGATTACAAATTTTTTAAATGGTGGGACTATGGATCACATTGTTATGAATCGCAATACTACAACTTTAAAAATTTCCGGTCAAAAATTTCAAAACAATAATGTGTTAAAATTAAAAAGAAATGATTTTTATATTTACATAGGGAAGGTAACCGTGGAGAGGTTATATGAAATATCACCGTTAATCAACCAACGAATGAGAGAAATTGTTAATATGGAAATCAAAGACTACTATACTGATGTTTTATTTGCATGTATTCAGTTAGGAGGTGATCCTTTTATGAATACAAAAGAGGTGATACAATCTACAGGTGACTATCAAGGAGTCCATTCATATTGCATCTTGGAAATGTTCTACATGTATCCTGAGGTGATTAAACAAAACTTGTACGATTTACCTTAAGTAATTCTTATATGCAATGTATATGTATACTGTATTTTAATATAATTTTATAATAATGTGGGGTGTAATTTTTGAAATAATCTACCATTATAATCCTACGAAAGTAAAATTCTATCATTTCTTGAGATATTCAAGCAGCATAATGAAAACTGAATGATTTTATTAATCCATACCTCCCCTATATACCTAGTCGTGCCATAAGTTCTGATACTTGTGTGGAAGCCGATTTTAGTGATTTTAAAATAAAAAGCCTCTATATAAATTACTACATTTTATTCGGTACATTCTAAGGAATTCAATTTTGTACGATTTATTCGAAATGGTCACCTTTTGACTTCACAAGGGCCTTTAAACGTCGCGGGCAGTCATCCATTGTGGCACGCACTACTTTTATTGGTATAGATGTTCCAACCTTGATCAAATTCCGTTTTAAGAGCTCAATATTTTTATGGGGTACTTTGCAAGCTTGTTCCTCAAGAATAAACCATAATTTGTAATCCAAAGAGTTCAAGTCAGGACTACCTGAAGGTCAGTCTTCCGAGGCAATAAACTCAGGTAAATTTGTTTGTAGTCATTCGTTGGGTCGTTTTCGCTTTATGCGCTGGTGCTGAATCTCGCTGAAACACCCTATGGTTTTCACGAAATAAGTTGTAATTTAGAGGGTTAACTACGATCTGTAACATTTTTGGTATTTTTTCCCCCGTTATTTTTCACGTTTTTTCCCCTTTTTCACAAAAAACAGCTGCGTTACTGCTTCATACGACACACCTCACCAAATCATTACTATTGTTGGATAATGGTCATTTTTCACCCCTGAAATTTTTTCAGGGGCTTCATTAGAGCTGTAGGCCTACACAGGATCGATTTTCATGTTGAATTTTTCTTCGACTGTGAAAATTTTTTCGTCAGTAAACAAAATATTTTTGTGATCTTCATACTCGTGCCGGTCCAGGAGTCGTTTTGTTCTTTCTTGTCTAATATTTTTTAGAGCAATTGTAAGACGATGTATTGTAATCCTACGATAAGCCCCAAGTTTTAAGTCATCTTTTAACACGCGAGAAATGGTTCTTTTCGAAATTTGAATTTCCTAGCCGTAATTTTTTGTTTCCTCAAGGGATTTCTTCTCATTCGCTCGCGAACTGTTTTAATAACTCCAAGAATTCTTACCAATTAACAGAATCCAACCCGATTATTTTATACAAATTAAGATTTACATTCCGAACGTAATTGAGACAATCGATATGGAATATATTATTGGGGGATATGAATTTATTAGTTGAAGATTATAAACATTACATCTACGGGTTCATAAGAACAACCTGTCAACCAACCCGACAAAATAGGTTCATATCAAACAAACAGGTGCATAACAATCCAAACACGTTCATACAAATCAATTATAGGCGTTCCATCAAGATCTTCAATGAAATAAGTTACAGGTTTACCATAATTAATTTGTATAATTTTAAATAACTCTGTAGTCCAATTAGCATTGTAACCTTGATCAAATACCTATTTATACTTCGAAATTCACACGAAATCACCAAGTTTTAAATTTTATTCCCCCAATATCAATATTTTCATTATACACGCTTAACTTTGGGTATGGTTAACAACATAAGGACGTATCATAATTGGGTGATGTTTTCGGCGATTATAATCCTTAGTGACAGAATCCAGTATATCGATCCATTTATATTCATTATTATAATTTGAAAAATCGGGTATATCGTTAATTTCTGTTCTTGAACCAGATTTATCTAAAGTTTGCATTAATTTCTTTGAACATGAATTAAGATTTCTAAAATGCGTTGAAACCTCGTAAAGATTGCATATTAATGCACGTCAACTCTAAAGATATAGTTTTACCCCTACAAGATTAAGAAATTCATTAACCCCTATTTTTCTTTGTATTTTATTATTATGTATAAATATATATTTGAGAATGTTTACAGCTAATAATATTACATTAATTACATATATTATTATAATATATTAGGGAGCGTTTGACCCATCCTAAGTACCAAGGTCTCTATTAAAATATTATAATATTATAAATACAATATTAAAAGCGCTATCGAAGTTTTAGAATGTAAGTTTTAGTGTAAGAACGAGAGAACGGTCTTATATACTTTTGAGAAATTTAAGTAGTTTGAATTTATCACATGGAGAGGTGAATAAAAAATAACATGAAACAAATGCTTTTTATTTATAAAATAATCTTTATAAAATTTATAATATATTATATATTAAAAATATTAGTACAAATTAAAATACAAATTACAATCTATTATAAATATACTATATGAGCGATCAGCTATATGTCTATATAAATTACTACATTTTATTCGGTACATTCTAAGGAATTCAATTTTGTACGATTTATTCGAAATGGTCACCTTTTGACTTCACAAGGGCCTTTAAACGTCGCGGACAGTCATCCATTGTGGCACGCACTACTTTTATTGGTATAGATGTTCCAACCTTGATCAAATTCCGTTTTAAGAGCTCAATATTTTTATGGGTACTTTGCAAGCTTGTTCCTCAAGAATAAACCATAATTTGTAATCCAAAGAGTTCAAGTCAGGACTACCTGAAGGTCAGTCTTCCGAGGCAATAAACTCAGGTAAATTTGTTTGTAGTCATTCGTTGGGTCGTTTTCGCTTTATGCGCTGGTGCAGAATCTCGCTGAAACACCCTATGGTTTTAACGAAATAAGTTGTAATTTAGAGGGTTAACTACGATCTGTAACATTTTTTGGTATTTTTTCCCCCGTTATTTTTCACGTTTTTTCCCCTTTTTCACAAAAAACAGCTGCGTTACTGCTTCATACGACACACCTCACCAAATCATTACTATTGTTGGATAATGGCCATTTTTCACCCCTGAAATTATTTCAGGGGCTTCATTAGAGCTGTAAGCCTACACAGGATCGATTTTCATGTTGAATTTTTCTTCGACTGTGAAAATTTTTTCGTCAGTAAACAAAATATTTTTGTGATCTTCATACGCGTGCCGGTCCAGGAGTCGTTTTGTTCTTTCTTGTCTAATATTTTTTAGAGCAATTGTAAGACGATGTATTGTAATCCTACGATAAGCCCCAAGTTTTAAGTCATCTTTTAACACGCGAGAAATGGTTCTTTTCGAAATTTGAATTTCCTAGCCGTAATTTTTTGTTTCCTCAAGGGATTTCTTCTCATTCGCTCGCGAACTGTTTTAATAACTCCAAGAATTCTTAGAGTTCGTGGTCGACCACTTTTTTTCGGTTATCTACTCCAGAAGTTTCATTCTATCGATGGATAGTTAAAAAGAAAAAAATTTGTAATCCGTAATTTTTTTTAACAAATTTAAAATTGCACTAGTACTTTTATCATTGTTATGTATAGCAATTACAACAATACGATTATCGTTGACATCCGAATTCATGTTTACTATTTAAGACTTGAATTTCAACTTTCGCCCACTTATATAACCTGCAAATGATCTTTCCAAAAATACCATTAGCAACCCCCATCCCGTAATCTTCATAGTAAAAATGAACGGTGCTTTGTTAGTATCAGAACTTATGACACGACTAGGTAGTATTATTATTATATAAAATTGAAGAGATTCCTATCAGAATGAATTCACAACTTAAATCGCATACTCATAGAAGTATTGGTAAGATGAAATGATTTATTTCCTCATAATTTCAATTCGTTGTCAGGTAAAATTTTTTAAACAACAAACTGCACGAGTTCAATACCGGTGTAATGACTTTATATCACTAAATATGTGCTAGTGAAATAAAGTAAATTGACTTATCTACATTTATATATAATTGAATAGTGAAGTATAATTACTTAAATCTCAACATAAGCAGAATAAAGTAAGGAAAAAGCACTTACAAGTGGTAGTCCTGATGAGTTGGACATAACGTTTAATACTTAAAGTAAATTTTTTAATAGAAAAGCAAATTGTTTTATCCTACAATACTAATTTTCAATGATATTCTTAAAAGTATATTGAATAAAATTTATTAAAAATCTGGACCATAAGAGAACGTAATTTTAATATGACGCATTTTTTCCATCATCGTAAGCACAACAAAAATTTTTTAATTTGGGTGGAACCGGTATCATTCTATAGAGAAAAATTTGATGATTCCAATGATATAAATAACTCATTTTTAGCAAAAATGTTGCTTAAGACTTTTCGCCTTTCCACCATCGATTATGGACATTGTCAAAAAATTTTTATAGCACAGATTTACCCGAAGACAATATTTATTCATTTGTTACATGTGTATAAAAATGTATCATATTTGACGATTTGAGCTCTTCGACAGGTTCGTTATTCTGTGGAGGGATTTTACCAATCACGCTAGTCGATTGTATATGAATACATGTTGGACATATTAAATATACCCTTTCGTGGGGGAACTTTTTTCACATCAAAATATTATTTTATATTATTCATGGTATAATTACTTAAATCTCAACATAAGCAGAATAAAGTAAGGAAAAAGCACTTACAAGTGGTAGTCCTGATGGGTTGGACATAACGTTTAATACTTAAAGTAAATTTTTTAATAGAAAAGCAAATTGTTTTATCCTGCAATACTAATTTTCAAAGATATTCTTAAAAGTATATTGAATAAAATTTATTAAAAATCTGGCCCATAAGAGAACGCAATTTTAATATGACGCATATTTTTCATCATAGTAAGCACAACAAAAATTTTTTAATTTGGGTGGAACCGGTATCATTCTATAGAGAAAAATTTGATGATTCCAATGATATAAATAACTCATTTTAACAAAAATGTTGCTTAAGACTTTTCGCCTTTCCACCATCGATTATGGACATTTTCAAAAAATTTTTATAGCACAGATTTACCCGAAGACAATATTTATTCATTTGTTACATGTGTATAAAAATGTATCATATTTGGCTATTTGAGCTCTTCGACAGGTTCGTTATGCTGTGGAGGGATTTTCATCAATCACGCTCGTCGATTGTATATGAATACATGTTGGACATATTAAATTTACCCTTTCGTGGGGGACCTTTTTTTATCACCAAAATATTACCATGAATAATATAAAATAATATTTTGAGGTGAAAAAAGGTCCCCCACGAAAGGGTAAATTTAATATGTCCAACATGTATTCATATACAATCGACGAGCGTGATTGGTGAAAATCCCTCCACAGCATAACGAACCTGTCGAAGAGCTCAAATAGCCAAATATGATACATTTTTATACACATGTAACAAATGAATAAATATTGTCTTCGGGTAAATCTGTGCTATAAAAATTTTTTGAAAATGTCCATAATCGATGGTGGAAAGGCGAAAAGTCTTAAGCAACATTTTTGTTAAAATGAGTTATTTATATCATTGGAATCATCAAATTTTTCTCTATAGAATGATACCGGTTCCACCCAAATTAAAAAATTTTTGTTGTGCTTACTATGATGAAAAATATGCGTCATATTAAAATTGCGTTCTCTTATGGGCCAGATTTTTAATAAATTTTATTCAATATACTTTTAAGAATATCTTTGAAAATTAGTATTGCAGGATAAAACAATTTGCTTTTCTATTAAAAAATTTACTTTAAGTATTAAACGTTATGTCCAACCCATCAGGACTACCACTTGTAAGTGCTTTTTCCTTACTTTATTCTGCTTATGTTGAGATTTAAGTAATTATACCATGAATAATATAAAATAATATTTTGATGTGAAAAAAGTTCCCCCACGAAAGGGTATATTTAATATGTCCAACATGTATTCATATACAATCGACTAGCGTGATTGGTAAAATCCCTCCACAGAATAACGAACCTGTCGAAGAGCTCAAATCGTCAAATATGATACATTTTTATACACATGTAACAAATGAATAAATATTGTCTTCGGGTAAATCTGTGCTATAAAAATTTTTTGACAATGTCCATAATCGATGGTGGAAAGGCGAAAAGTCTTAAGCAACATTTTTGCTAAAAATGAGTTATTTATATCATTGGAATCATCAAATTTTTCTCTATAGAATGATACCGGTTCCACCCAAATTAAAAAATTTTTGTTGTGCTTACGATGATGGAAAAAATGCGTCATATTAAAATTACGTTCTCTTATGGTCCAGATTTTTAATAAATTTTATTCAATATACTTTTAAGAATATCATTGAAAATTAGTATTGTAGGATAAAACAATTTGCTTTTCTATTAAAAAATTTACTTTAAGTATTAAACGTTATGTCCAACTCATCAGGACTACCACTTGTAAGTGCTTTTTCCTTACTTTATTCTGCTTATGTTGAGATTTAAGTAATTATACTTCACTATTCAATTATATATAAATGTAGATAAGTCAATTTACTTTATTTCACTAGCACATATTTAGTGATATAAAGTCATTACACCGGTATTGAACTCGTGCAGTTTGTTGTTTAAAAAATTTTACCTGACAACGAATTGAAATTATGAGGAAATAAATCATTTCATCTTACCAATACTTCTATGAGTATGCGATTTAAGTTGTGAATTCATTCTGATAGGAATCTCTTCAATTTTATATAATAATAATACTACCTAGTCGTGTCATAAGTTCTGATACTAACAAAGCACCGTTCATTTTTACTATGAAGATTACGGGATGGGGGTTGCTAATGGTATTTTTGGAAAGATCATTTGCAGGTTATATAAGTGGGCGAAAGTTGAAATTCAAGTCTTAAATAGTAAACATGAATTCGGATGTCAACGATAATCGTATTGTTGTAATTGCTATACATAACAATGATAAAAGTACTAGTGCAATTTTAAATTTGTTAAAAAAAATTACGGATTACAAATTTTTTTCTTTTTAACTATCCATCGATAGAATGAAACTTCTGGAGTAGATAACCGAAAAAAAGTGGTCGACCACGAACTCTAAGAATTCTTGGAGTTATTAAAACAGTTCGCGAGCGAATGAGAAGAAATCCCTTGAGGAAACAAAAAATTACGGCTAGGAAATTCAAATTTCGAAAAGAACCATTTCTCGCGTGTTAAAAGATGACTTAAAACTTGGGGCTTATCGTAGGATTACAATACATCGTCTTACAATTGCTCTAAAAAATATTAGACAAGAAAGAACAAAACGACTCCTGGACCGGCACGCGTATGAAGATCACAAAAATATTTTGTTTACTGACGAAAAAATTTTCACAGTCGAAGAAAAATTCAACATGAAAATCGATCCTGTGTAGGCTTACAGCTCTAATGAAGCCCCTGAAATAATTTCAGGGGTGAAAAATGGCCATTATCCAACAATAGTAATGATTTGGTGAGGTGTGTCGTATGAAGCAGTAACGCAGCTGTTTTTTGTGAAAAAGGGGAAAAAACGTGAAAAATAACGGGGGAAAAAATACCAAAAAATGTTACAGATCGTAGTTAACCCTCTAAATTACAACTTATTTCGTTAAAACCATAGGGTGTTTCAGCGAGATTCTGCACCAGCGCATAAAGCGAAAACGACCCAACGAATGACTACAAACAAATTTACCTGAGTTTATTGCCTCGGAAGACTGACCTTCAGGTAGTCCTGACTTGAACTCTTTGGATTACAAATTATGGTTTATTCTTGAGGAACAAGCTTGCAAAGTACCCATAAAAATATTGAGCTCTTAAAACGGAATTTGATCAAGGTTGGAACATCTATACCAATAAAAGTAGTGCGTGCCACAATGGATGACTGTCCGCGACGTTTAAAGGCCCTTGTGAAGTCAAAAGGTGACCATTTCGAATAAATCGTACAAAATTGAATTCCTTAGAATGTACCGAATAAAATGTAGTAATTTATATAGACATATAGCTGATCGCTCATATAGTATATTTATAATAGATTGTAATTTGTATTTTAATTTGTACTAATATTTTTAATATATAATATATTATAAATTTTATAAAGATTATTTTATAAATAAAAAGCATTTGTTTCATGTTATTTTTTATTCACCTCTCCATGTGATAAATTCAAACTACTTAAATTTCTCAAAAGTATATAAGACCGTTCTCTCGTTCTTACACTAAAACTTACATTCTAAAACTTCGATAGCGCTTTTAATATTGTATTTAAAATATTATAATATTTTAATAGAGACCTTGGTACTTAGGATGGGTCAAACGCTCCCTAATATATTATAATAATATTTGTAATTAATGTAATATTATTAGCTGTAAACATTCTCAAATATATATTTATACATAATAATAAAATACAAAGAAAAATAGGGGTTAATGAATTTCTTAATCTTGTAGGGGTAAAACTATATCTTTAGAGTTGACGTGCATTAATATGCAATCTTTACGAGGTTTCAACGCATTTTAGAAATCTTAATTCATGTTCAAAGAAATTAATGCAAACTTTAGATAAATCTGATTCAAGAACAGAAATTAACGATATACCCGATTTTTCAAATTATAATAATGAATATAAATGGATCGATATACTGGATTCTGTCACTAAGGATTATAATCGCCGAAAACATCACCCAATTATGATACGTCCTTATGTTGTTAACCATACCCAAAGTTAAGCGTGTATAATGAAAATATTGATATTGGGGGAATAAAATTTAAAACTTGGTGATTTCGTGTGAATTTCGAAGTATAAATAGGTATTTGATCAAGGTTACAATGCTAATTGGACTACAGAGTTATTTAAAATTATACAAATTAATTATGGTAAACCTGTAACTTATTTCATTGAAGATCTTGATGGAACGCCTATAATTGATTTGTATGAACGTGTTTGGATTGTTATGCACCTGTTTGTTTGATATGAACCTATTTTGTCGGGTTGGTTGACAGGTTGTTCTTATGAACCCGTAGATGTAATGTTTATAATCTTCAACTAATAAATTCATATCCCCCAATAATATATTCCATATCGATTGTCTCAATTACGTTCGGAATGTAAATCTTAATTTGTATAAAATAATCGGGTTGGATTCTGTTAATTGGTAAGAATTCTTGGAGTTATTAAAACAGTTCGCGAGCGAATGAGAAGAAATCCCTTGAGGAAACAAAAAATTACGGCTAGGAAATTCAAATTTCGAAAAGAACCATTTCTCGCGTGTTAAAAGATGACTTAAAACTTGGGGCTTATCGTAGGATTACAATACATCGTCTTACAATTGCTCTAAAAAATATTAGACAAGAAAGAACAAAACGACTCCTGGACCGGCACGAGTATGAAGATCACAAAAATATTTTGTTTACTGACGAAAAAATTTTCACAGTCGAAGAAAAATTCAACATGAAAATCGATCCTGTGTAGGCCTACAGCTCTAATGAAGCCCCTGAAAAAATTTCAGGGGTGAAAAATGACCATTATCCAACAATAGTAATGATTTGGTGAGGTGTGTCGTATGAAGCAGTAACGCAGCTGTTTTTTGTGAAAAAGGGGAAAAAACGTGAAAAATAACGGGGGAAAAAATACCAAAAAATGTTACAGATCGTAGTTAACCCTCTAAATTACAACTTATTTCGTGAAAACCATAGGGTGTTTCAGCGAGATTCTGCACCAGCGCATAAAGCGAAAACGACCCAACGAATGACTACAAACAAATTTACCTGAGTTTATTGCCTCGGAAGACTGACCTTCAGGTAGTCCTGACTTGAAATCTTTGGATTACAAATTATGGTTTATTCTTGAGGAACAAGCTTGCAAAGTACCCCATAAAAATATTGAGCTCTTAAAACGGAATTTGATCAAGGTTGGAACATCTATACCAATAAAAGTAGTGCGTGCCACAATGGATGACTGCCCGCGACGTTTAAAGGCCCTTGTGAAGTCAAAAGGTGACCATTTCGAATAAATCGTACAAAATTGAATTCCTTAGAATGTACCGAATAAAATGTAGTAATTTATATAGAGGCTTTTTATTTTAAAATCACTAAAATCGGCTTCCACACAAGTATCAGAACTTATGGCACGACTAGGTATATAGGGGAGGTATGGATTAATAAAATCATTCAGTTTTCATTATGCTGCTTGAATATCTCAAGAAATGATAGAATTTTACTTTCGTAGGATTATAATGGTAGATTATTTCAAAAATTACACCCCACATTATTATAAAATTATATTAAAATACAGTATACATATACATTGCATATAAGAATTACTTAAGGTAAATCGTACAAGTTTTGTTTAATCACCTCAGGATACATGTAGAACATTTCCAAGATGCAATTTGAATGGACTCCTTGATAGTCACCTGTAGATTGTATCACCTCTTTTGTATTCATAAAAGGATCACCTCCTAACTGAATACATGCAAATAAAACATCAGTATAGTAGTCTTTGATTTCCATATTAACAATTTCTCTCATTCGTTGGTTGATTAACGGTGATATTTCATATAACCTCTCCACGGTTACCTTCCCTATGTAAATATAAAAATCATTTCTTTTTAATTTTAACACATTATTGTTTTGAAATTTTTGACCGGAAATTTTTAAAGTTGTAGTATTGCGATTCATAACAATGTGATCCATAGTCCCACCATTTAAAAAATTTGTAATCGATACCTCTTTATCCATTATAATATCCCAATCTTGGGTGCATAATGAGATACCCAATCCATTTGATCCTCCTAAGCGTAGTTTTGGTATCCATTCTTCAACATCGATCCCCACCGACAAAAACTTTGTTTCTGACTTATTAAGCCAATACCTAGTTTCGAATACCATTTTTGGTTGTAAGGTTTTAGGTAACTTACAATCCTTTTCAACTAGAATTTACATAAAAAGAAAAAAATTAGTACAAGTATATATGGTAAAATTATCAATTGTACAATATTAACTGGTTGAGGGTTAGGTAAGTACTCATTACAAGTAATGAGCACTCACCTAACTCTAATACCAGTTTATTAAAATAAGTAAAGATTAATTTGTTATGAACTTACTTTGTACGGATCCTTCTGATCTTCTCTTCAATGAAGTTTTAGTTTCCATGACTTCTAGAATATGCGTTACCGAAGTTAACCTAACCAGTAGACTCGAAGAACTAGTTTTATATATATACAGTTATCAGCCTTATATAGTGAATGAAGTTAATTAATCCTATAATATTAGCTTGCATGCGCTGGTTTTTATTGCAGTAAGAACATATTCTAATTGCAAGTTTTACACCCCATATACAATTACTCACATAATGTGTCTAATATGTAATACTATTATTGTCTAAGATAATATGTATCCCTAAATATAGAATAGGTAATTTACTGATTTTATTGCAAAGAGCAAATACTAATATCGTGATGTGATCAATACCTGCTATAAATTAGAATTTTTGTATTCTTACAAAGTGTAAGCGATTATTATTATATATAAAATTACACTAGCAATACCAATAACAATATATAACAATAACACCTTATGATCTAGTGATTTCATTACCCTACTAATAAAGGGGGCTGACCCCTAATTTAAATACCTTACCTTAGATTTCAATGGGGGTTTGCACCCTATCGTAATAAATATTCACACCCTTCGCATTTACTTATAACATATAATAATAATTTCTTAATAATGTAAGGAACCCTAAATTAATCAATACTTGTCCCCTAATCAATACTTTCGATCATGCGCAGTTTAGTGATGTATTGCTATTTAAAAATACATACCTATTAGGGGGCTCACACCCTAATTTTAATACTCAAGCTAATAAAGGGGGCTGACCCCTAATTTAAATACCTTACTAATAAAGGGGAGTGACCCCTAATTTAAATACCCTTTTGTCAACCCCTTATGTCAATAATATAATATAATCAATACTTGACCCTAATCAATACTTTCGATCATGCGCAGTGGGGATGATTCCAGTTTCAGTATGGTACCACTACTCTTGACATACCCTGGATCATATTATAATGACAGTATTTTCGAGTACGACCATACCGCTGACACTTCAGACAAATTGAGTGTCCGAGAGCTATATCTAAAATACGATAAAAAGAGTTTTGATGAATATGGTTAAAGAAAACACGCAATTTAAGTATTTTATTAATATCCGATCGGTAATCTTCGAGTGTCGCGGGGCTGTCACCGAATGATAACGTTGTCATCGATAATTGACTGCATAAATATAGCATTTTCTTGCTCCTTTCGGATTGGTGTGAAATTATAGCCCCGTGAGAAGGGTAATAACTGAAGGACTGCTGTCACCATGGATCTGTGATTCGCCAAACAAAACGAGGGAGGTAACAAATTTTCGTCTACTGAGTGTCAAAATGGTGTGCAACCATTCGAAACTAAAAGAAATAAATTTTTGGTAGTAGAAGGATATAAACACCTCTTTTATTATAACGTTACACTTATACCGATATACCACTAAAAGAAAAAAGAAATTTTCAATCTAACAATGTTGGATTTTACCTTACTTCCACTTTACCCACTCAGGTTGGCCAATTTTTTTTAATAAGTTACATTATATTGCTTTGCTGTTTTTACTACTATTTAATCGTATAGAAATTATTGTTAATAGGTAATAATATATCAAGCTTATTTTTCTTATCTCTTTAAGTGTTGAAATTTGCAAGAAGCGCAAAATAGTAGATTCGAATACAATGAAAACGTATCATTATTTACATTTCATGAAGTACCAAAATAGTTGTATGTCAAAATAAACGTTTTCGTCATCTTTGCATTTGCATTTCATTGCATTTTCCATATTCCGATTTTTTTAATAAATTTCTACATACATGACTAAGGCACTCATCCGAGGTTGGCATTCAATGGAAAACCACAAAGCTTTTTTTAAATGCAATCTGCTGCAAGTATAATGTGAAAGATTAGTTTTAATTAGGTACGATACCATAGTATACAGTATGCAAGCACAATAAGTTGTAATTGACAACTATTATGTAAGTATTAGTTTTTAACACAAGTATAAAAAATAAGCACTTAAAGCATTTTTTCATCTTCGCTGTGGTTACGTCTTGACAAAATAACGCCCAAATTTAAATCACGCACTATAAATTCTACCTCATATGTATGATGTAATTATGGAGTTCGGTTCGGGCTTTAGCAGTGATCGCCACTAAACTAAAAATTTATTAATTCACCAATCAAATTAAAATAATTTTAATTTATACATACCTTGTTTGTTCCCACGGTTGCCTTATAAGTTGCTAATTCTCCACGTAAATATTTCAAATATTGCCGCCAGCAGATTTTTAGAAGTGAAAAATAATCTATATTATTTATATTTCAGATTTAGAATGAAATTTTTATTACTTATGAGTTTGGGATTGGTTACGACCTTTGCCGATGACACCGAATTGTGGAAGAATTTTAATGAGAGACATTTAAAATTTACTTCCAAGGTATATAAGGTAAGAACTTTCTCCGATAAACAAATATTGCAAATTCTTGGATACGGTAACCTAACCCTAGTAACTCCAAATAAATTGAAAATTTCCCATTTCAAAGAGGAAGGTTTATATAGTTTACTGATATAATTTAAACCTGCGAATGTATTATCAAAATTTTGAGTATATCGAATTTGAAGTTTGCAAATTTACATGTAAAATTAACGAGATTCCCGCGCGTCGCTCATTCTGTTGACAGTCCGTGCAGTTATAATGACCCTAACACTTAGAGTATTTCGCACCATTAACTCCCTATCATTTAAAGACATGTCCGCATGGCGCATGGCCGCCGCCCTCCAGGGGAAAAAGAAGGTCACCATCCCAATTCTCTCCCGCCCTGACGGCACTATTGCCCGGAGCGATCTTGAAAAGGCTGAAATCTTCGCCGACAGCCTCCAAGCTCAATGCTCCCCCAACACCACAAGATTAGACCAAGACCATATCAATTCGGTCGAAAATTATGTCACCACCACCCTAAACACCTCCGATGACACACATATCACCCCCGCCTCTCTTCCGGAGGTCACCATTGCCATTAAACGCCTCAAAAAGAGGAAAGCCCCAGGTCCCGATGGCATCACCAATACTGCCCTCAAAGAACTTCCCCAAAAAGCCAAAGTTGCCATCACCGGCGTAATTAACGCATGTTTTCGACTCAACTACTACCCACAAATTTGGAAAACCGCTGACGTAGTGGTAATCCCCAAACCCGGTCAAAATCTCAAACTTCCGAAAAGCTATAGACCAATCAGCCTGCTCCCTTCTATTGGAAAAGTAGTTGAAAAAGTCATTCTCACCCGTCTCCAAGAAGCCATGTTCGATAACAGTATTATTCAAAACGAACAATTCGGCTTCCGTGCTGGACACAGCACGACCCACCAAGCCCTCCGATTAGTTGAGCACGTCACGCAGGCACTCAACAAAAAAGAATTCACCGGCCTAGTGCTACTCGACGTATCGAAAGCTTTCGATAAGGTCTGGCACGAAGGCCTCCTGTTCAAAATGCTTCAATCTAAAATTCAAATTCCACTAGTCCGACTTATTGCCTCCTACCTTCACGACAGAAAACTCCAAGTCAAACTCATGAACACTAGATCCACAAAGCGCCCCATCACCTCCGGGGTCCCCCAGGGTTCGATCCTTGCAGCTTCACTGTTTAACATCTTTATGAGCGACATTCCAACCCCCTCAGATCCCGCAACAAAAATTTCATTATATGCAGATGACACTGCAATATACACGTCCTCAATCCACCCGGACATAGCCACAACCCGCCTCCAGGAGGCGATCAACGATCTCGGGAGGTGGTACGAAACTTGGCGCATCGAGGTTAACTCGAGCAAAAGTTCCGCGATCATGTTTCGAAATCGTTGCAAGCCTCACAACTCCAGTGTCTGGATGTTTGAGGAGCAAATCCCCTGGAAAACCAAGGTCAAGTACCTTGGCGTTACCATGGACCGAAGTCTCAAATGGGACGCTCACATATCCTCCGCAACCGGTAAAGCCAAATGCCTCTTCAATAGATTGTTCGTCCTCATGAACAGTAAAAGTACCATGTCCCCCGCTAACAAACTAAGATTATACAAAGCCATAATCCGCCCGACAATGATTTATGCCTCCCCTGTCTGGGGATACGCACGCCCTAGGGCCATAAATAAACTTCAAGTCATTCAAAACAAAAATCTCCGAGCTATTTTCAGCGCCCCCTATTACGTCACTAACAGGCGACTACATGCAGACGCCAAACTAGATCTTATTAACACTCTTAACCGCAAACATGCCACCAATCTTTACAACAAATCCAAATTTTCAGAAAACCCACTATTAAATCAACTAGGTCAATACAACCCAGCCGACTTCTTCATTCCCCGTCCCAAATCACTCCTGACCACGGACAACTCCTGACCATAACTCACCCCCACACAGACTAATGTATGTTCACAGGTTTAACTTACACAAATTCTCTTCGAAAGTGAATTTATTCACTAGATTTGTGTAATTTTTCGATCAATTTCCACAAGCTTCGATGAATCACCCCCCATAGTATCACTACAATCCCACTAGTCGCCAATTCTGACTAGTTCCAAGTAGAAGCCACTCACTTCGAGGTCATCAATAGAAATTATAATTTCTTTCTTCGAATTAGGGACTCTACTATATCGGCAAACGTAAAAAATTTCTTTTTCTTCACATATCTCATATTCACAGTCACAGCCCAGGTTTCTAACCAGTCAGTCCGCCAAGCGCCAATTCCCAGAGACCCACCGGTCTCTACAACTTCCAATGTCATTAATGTATTCTTTCAGATGAAGGAGAAGGCCGGCCATGCCGGGATGCTCCATCAAATACATATCAGGTAAAGGTAAAGGTAAAGGTTCGCACCGGCAGATGCAGATCGTCTCTCGTACATGTAACATCGATTATTTTTTGTTTTTACGCGATATTTTGGGGGTAAAACGTAATAGTTTACTGCCCCATACCGCAACTATACTTTTTGATGCTATTTCAAGGGTCTCCAAGCTCCCGGTTTCATTTATCCCGGTTTTTTTTATGGGAGGCGCCTTCTCGTATGTTTAGCATAGTAACCAGAGTCAAAACCGCCCTGGAAGGGTGCAGAGCGGAGCGGAGCGCAGCGGCGCCCCGAAAGCATAGGTTTTGACGATGGATAAACCTCCCTATCGAATGCACACCCCAAAAATCGAAGAAGTACTTTCAATTTGATTTTTCTCGAAATTTTATGTATACTTTCGCAAGTGAAATTTTTACAGTATACTCTATAAACCTTCCTCTTTGCTATAGGAAATTTTCAATTTTTTTGGTGTGACCAGGGTTAGGTTACCGTCCCCAATTCTTTTCGTTACCATTTCTTCAGAGCTATGGGTTGTGGAGTTTAGTATTAATATATTCAGGTTTGCTGTTTTTTATTTTGCTACATATAGTTTTAGACGGTACTTTTACCTCCAACTGTAAATTGTAGGTTCATGCAAAATATTTGACGTAAACCGGCTTTACCACTAAACTAATCATACATTATTTGTAACTTGAGATCGCACCTTTAGAAATGTAATTAACTTCATTTTCAGGAATTATCGAAAACCAACTTCGGCAACTTATTAGTGTGCCCAATTTCAGTAGATATTATCTTGGCACTCATACGCATTGGTGCTAAAGGAAATACCGCTAAAGAATTGATCGACGCACTAGAACTTCCCGAAAGTACTAAATTAATTTATCCAATTTATAGCGCTGTAGAACATAACGTGAGACAAAAGGAAGCATATTGCAATTTAAGCACCGTTAATAAAATTTACATCAAAGATGGTTTTACAATTAATGACGCTTATAGAACCAGTATCGCTAATATATTGTTCAAAACTGATATCGACAACATCAACTTTAAACAACGGACAAAAACTGTTGAGGCAGTAAACTCGTGGGTTAATGACAAAACTAAGAACTTAGTGGACGATGTGATCAGTATAGACGATTTGGATGAAGATGCAAGTATGGCGTTGATTAGCACTGTGTACTTCCAGCAATACATAAGTGCATTTAAAAGCCGACACACAACGAAACGTAATTTTTATATAAACAAGGAGGACGTAGTAAAAGTCGACATGATGCATACAATAGAATATTTCAGTTATTACGAAAGCACAGAATTAAATGCAAAATTTTTACGACATCAAGGTTGACTTTATTCTACCTAATGATATAGATGGCTTACCTGCTTTGGAAAGTAAATTAGATCAAGTTCTGAGAGAGACAGATGTCCTATATCAACAACCCTTCGTCGTTCAAG
Source organism: Podabrus alpinus (assembly GCA_932274525.1). Lineage (NCBI taxonomy): Eukaryota > Metazoa > Arthropoda > Insecta > Coleoptera > Cantharidae > Podabrus > Podabrus alpinus. The sequence goes on from OW026456.1 coordinate 77,160,735, forward strand.
CAAATTTTAACGTTTCCATTCCCAAATTCAAGATTGAAGCATTCGTTAAATTTAAATCTATTTTACAAATTGTAAGTTGACGGAATTGTTATAAGCAATTATATTTTTTTCATGTGTTACAGTTAGGGGTCGTAGACGCTTTTGAAGATTATGCAGATTTCAAAGGGATTGTTGCTTAACAGGAACGATTAAAAATTAGCGATATTTTCCAAAAAGCCTCTATCGAAGTAAATGAACATGGAGTAAATACTAATTATACTCCTTCCAGTAAGTAGACATTCTAAAATTATGTTTGAAGTAAAAGCATTATCAGCTTCTTAGTCAGACTTTATAATGTAAGAACTACATTTTGTTCATGTTCAAGTACCACAGAACATCATAAGATACATACTCGATTAACATTAAAAAGTATGTAGCTTATGATTATTAACGATTAGTTTATTACTAAATTTGAATTCACTATATTAATAACAAATTTCTTTGATATTTTTAATACTATTCAGGGTTGCACCACCCCAATCCGGGGTGGCAGTGTGAGATTCTTACTCATTAAAACCCCTCCCCCGCGATAGCCGGCTTCGCCTCTCGGTATTTCTTCAACTGTCAACCTGCGATGTTATAAACACTAAAAATTTCTTGCTTTCAATGATAAATTGTTTTTTATATCAGATTTTGTTAATTTCAGGGTCTTTAGATTACGATCAAGATTTTACGAATATAGAATTACAAGTTTTTGAAGCGAACCATCCGTTTTTGTTCTATATACATCGCAATGGCATTAATTTATTTTTGGGAAGATTTAATTCGCTTCCCGAAACAAATGATGCACTTCGAAAGGGTAAAGATCGCATGCAATCTACTACATCCAAAGCAGAACCGACAGGAAGTCCAATAGAAAAACAGGGAAACAAAAAAGAATTGAGAAACCAAATAAGCGAAGAACTGAGAGAAAAAACAACAGAAGCACCAAGAGAACAGCAGAAAGTACAACCAAAAGAAGAAGAGATGCTAGTATCTATAGTTGAACAATATACGTGTCCGTGTAACTTACATTAAAAATGTTGCAAATTGTGTTTTCTGCTCAGTGCACATTTGTGTACTATATCAACGTGTTTTAATTTTTATTAAATTGTTTAATAAAAACAACTTTAAAAATACTTTAATGGTTTGAATTTTCCTACTACAATTTTGATTATTTGAAATTTGTAAGTGGGAGATTTTCACTCTACCACCTACTTCGCTGTGGTCTTCAGAACATCTCTTTTGCGCCCCATTTATTACCCCAATAACATCTAGCTAGAAGTGGTGGAAGAGTTATTTTGTCTTTTGCCCTCTAGAGCTAGCCAAAGGGGCAATCCATAATTTAAGACGGTCGTCCTAAATTTTAGCTTCAGGCATCGTCTGCTTGAATCAATTTGCTTCCCGAGATTTTTCGGAGATGGTGTAAATAAAATTTTATTGTTACATTCTTAAACGTTTCAACAAACAAAGTTGAACAAACACTTACATATTAATAATAGTTTCAATTGATTTTCCCAGTCGAATTGCGTTGCTCTCTCTGTTTGTGATGGAATCAGAAAACACGTCCTCGTTATATTAAGAATTTCCTCCATAAGGAGTTTGTAATTGCAGAATATTTCAATACGCATAAACTTGCAGAACTTAAGCACGATAAAACTAGTTGGTCGCGTATTTTTAAAATAACAGAATACACGAATTACTCGAACACAACCTTAATACTTAAGTTTGAACCGTTACATTACTGTTCTTCTTCTTCTTCAAGTGCCATATCCGGTCTCCCGGACGTTGGCGACCTCTCTCCTATGTATGTGTTGTGCGTTTGAAGTAATATCACACACATAGGGGACCTACTGCTTAACACGGGCTCCGAACCGCGGGAAGTGTATACACTTCATCTCCAGAGAGGCTGTTCCAGGCAGATTACACCTCGGTGGCTTGGCATTGCCTTCCGAGGGGAGACGGTCAGAATAAAGTTTTTACTGAGCCCGGAGTCAAACCAGGCATTCAGCTTTAGCAGCAACGCACTTAACTGCTTTAGCTGACGACCGTCTCCACATTACTGTTAGGTGAATTATATACGAGAACACTTCCCAAATAGGGTATAGGCTTTCAAAGGTGAAAATAGGGCTAAATTAAAATAGCAACTTGACGTGATGGAAAGGGAATTCTAACTCATTTCTTGATTCCAGAGCTCGTAATCTCTCATTACAAATTTTGCAACACCTTAAAAACAAAGTGTTCCGAGTCGATGTAAACCTGCGTTGATATTTTATGTACCCAACATAACGATACAAAAAGATTTGGTGGCGACTTCAGTGCAACAGAAAATTATTTTATACAGGAAATTATAAAAAGCAACTTGATTAAATTATGTAGGTATCGGAAACTCAAATACTTATTGTTAATGTAACGACAGAGGATAATCTTTATCAGTAAAAAGACAAAATAAATTTAAAATAAATTTATTAATTTACACTGTATTAATTTAAAATAATACATAAAGAAAAGTTTCTGCTAAAAATAAATATATTTAATTTAGGTCGTAAATTTATACGCGTAGTTTCACTTTGCCCTACCATCAACTTTTCCACTTTGCCCGCCTAAGCTAAATTGTTTCTGAGCTAGTGGCAGCTAGTCCAAAAGGACATAAAGGTAGGTGTCCTCCTATTTGTAACCGAAAAAGTCAACTTTCCCAAATTAATTATAGAAATAATAGAAATAAATTTACAACTAGTAGTTTTAAATTCAATAAGCGTTTAGGTTTTTGTATGATGGCAGCAAACGTCGATTCTGACCATTCTGTTATATATTAAAGGACTTTAAATTATAAAACAATGCGGGTCTATATAAAATCATTTATTTTCATTAAGTTTAAAGGCATGCACAAGAATTAAAGCAAAAGACAGGAATCGACCCAATAGACTGTTACCTATTGTAATTTTCTTAAAATCGCGATTATCCATTTATCATCTCATTCCATGTTATCCTCTTTACCTCTAACTACCAGCTCTATTATGTTTATACTTGAAATTGCCTTTGCTAAATTTACTAGTCCTATTTACCTAAACCTAGTTACTCTAAAATAACTCTAGTGCAAGAAGTGGTTTTGATATGAACAAATCTTCTATTGCAATAGTATTTCTTAGATGCAGAGCATGCGTACGGATAAAATGTTTTGCATCCATCTTCAGATCCATAGAACGGTATTTTTCACCGAGTTTAAAATACTCTACAGCGTTTTCAATTGATAGTTCTGACCGTAAAGTATGCTCACACATTATTTTCAACCCATCTAATTTATAAGTTACAGAGGCAGCCAACAACTTCGGCGCTATTCTTTCCAATTGAAGACCACAGGGAAAGAACGTGCAAAGTCAGTTTTACCTGTATAAACTATATAAAGGTTTTACTAACATTTCTAGTACATCAATTTTAAAGTTTAAAACCGTATATTTCTACAATCTAGTTACATTAACTTTTGGTTTTGGGCATAAACATTGTAGCATGTATTGGTTTTTAAAGCAAACAGGTTTTGTAAATAAAAAATTTCATTTATACTTATCCGGTACCGAGCGACATTGCACGTTTTTTCCCTGCATGCATAATTTAAAAGTTCCAATATCTCATGACATGGTGCGTTTTTTCCCAATATTAATAGATTACATAAAACTACACCTATTGAAGTAACAAATGGCACTATTAACTCAATTTCACAAAAAAGTGACTTTGCACGTTCTTTCCCTGTGGTCATCAATTGGAATGCTTCTCCAGTGTAAATATATCGCAACATTTCATTTACGACTTGGTAGTCCATATCCGGCAGTCCGAGCCTCTCGTTTGGTTTTATTTCCGCGCCATTTACAAACATGCCTTTAAAAACATCGCTTCGAGCAGCTAAAATTGCTTTGTGCGCTTTAATTTTTATTCCAGCAGCGGTGATTAGAGTTATATCACTCAAGTCTGGGTTATCAAGCAAAAATGCCAAATCTTCCGCCAACTGGATTGTTACTAATGGACTACGAACGTTTGGTAAATGTGGAATGGACAAGACAGGTAATGTTGGTTTTCCTGAATCATTTTTTAGGTCTGATACAATTGCTACCTCACAAATTATAGTTAACTTGTCGTCAGGCAAGAGACCACTTTCCTCACTTAACAAATATGTAAGTGGGAGATAATTGACGATACCACTTGACTGTGATGGTACAAAATCTTCAACGAAATCTTGAGGATAGGTTTTTTCAGGATCAGCATTTAAAAAACTAAACCTTACAGATGCTATTGCATTGCAATCTATTGAACTTATATATAAAGCAAAATAACCTTCAGTTTCTAAGTTTTCTCCATTTGTATATATTTTCAAACACCATTTACACTGGCCATTCCTAGAAAATGGGGGCGATATTATAACGTCGCTGACATTTTGATGGCAACATCTAAAATTATTCATAATATATGTGAATTTCAATCGATTTTCCGAACCATAGTCATTTGATTTTTCGTGTTGCCCTGTCGACAATTGTACTACGGGAATTATGGTGAAAGTTATGAGGATCAACTTGATCGATTTACAAATCTAAAATAAAACTACCGTTAAATCACAAACTATTTGATAAATTATTGCTTAACGTTAACTACCTTCCAAACCATTTTATGCAGAAGCTAATCACAGTTTGAGCAACATTTGATATAGTATTCCTTATTTACGTTCTAAGATAAGCTAGGAAATTAAAACCGCAGTAAATAATTTTACTTACATAATAATGCATCCTACCATAGGATGTTTGCTTATTAGCAATTAATAAAAATCAGAACCGTATTTTTCAATATAATATAATATAATTAATTAGCCAGATATATTTAAAACAAACATAATCGACCACCTTTTCGGCCTTCAAAAGTAGCTACGTCCCCGTTAATTCCGTGTTTACAGTGTTAAGGTCCATCACAAATATTACACTTATCTTGTATAACGAATGACCAATATTATGTGCATTTTTATAAAAGTTAAAATAAGTACAAATGCAAATTTTCTTATTTTGACCATTACTTTTTTATCTGATCCGCATTCCAGCGTGAATATTAGTTGTGAAAGAACTCGAAAGACACGACAATCGTTCGGAATATTCAATGGTCTGGACATTTAAACCAAGAATTTCCTTTTTAACCAATTTTAATTGGACACATATGGAAAATCATAGGTCCAAGTATCTCGAAATAAAATAAAAATCGCGAAATAATATCATGTATTTTATATTAATTTATGTAATTGATAAACCTACAACATAGATTGATATAAAAAATAAAAATATTTCTAATCTCGGCATTATGCGGAAATGCATTTCCTGAAAAATGAGGTATAATATCCCACCTATAATAAAAATTAAAATAAAATTCTGTGCTGCATATTGACTGATTTCAAGGTTGATGAAGTCTTATGCCGGTGGGGGGTTGACCACTCTGCAATTTTGATGTACAAGATGTTTTCTTTTTTTCAAGCTGGCGCTTGGCGCTATTGTGGGAATTCCCTTAGAACGTGTGATTAAACGGCTAGCTTTAGTCTCTTGTAATTTAACATACTATTTCAAGACAATATAAAAGCATATCGTTATATTACATTTATCAAAGTTATCTGATGGATTCCTTTTGTAATTCTAACAGAATGGATTAATTTAAACTACCTTTCTTATTTCATTTTCCCTTAGAAAAATAAACACACTTCAGAAAAGGTATATTTTTGAAAATTTAACAACGGATTTCGATTGGTTGTTGCTGTAATAATGCAGTAATTACTAGGTTGGTTTTATACATAGTACATACAGTGGCTTACAGTGATCGCAGGGGCTGATTGAGTTAGAAATCAGAAATTAATGGTTCGAATCGTATACTTGACAGAATTGCTCAGCTCTGCAAGGTCCAAACAGGAAATAAAAGTCTATTATTATCTTGTGAATACATTTATTATTATTTATATAAAAATAACGAAGAAAACCATTACATGTAGAACAGTGCGCACAAATTCCTTATACTTAAGGGGAGTAAAGCAAAGTAAAGAGAGTAAAACAGTGTTACAAATTTTAATTCAAATTACATGCATCGGGTCCTTCTTGAATATTTATTTTTGGTATTATTCTCGACTGATGTATAAATTGAATGAGAACGTCCTTCTTCGGGGTTATATTATTCCTTTTGGAAATCGAGGTGAATCTTCCTATAAAGACTATCTCGCCATGGAGACTTATATAAAACAAAAATGGATGATCTGCTCGAAAAGGGGTTATTTGTTCGAATTCCGGAAAACCACTAGAAACTCCAAAGGGATCTAGAAGTAACAAGGCATTTTAACTAAAAAATATTTAATTTTAGTTACGAGTTTCAATGCATACATTTTCGTTGCGTTTGTTTGAAGTAAATTTCGATGCATAATATGCACATAGCATTTATTAACTAAAAAATATTTAATTTTAGTTACGAGTTTCAATGCATACATTTTCGTTGCGTTTGTTTGAAGTAAATTTCGATGCATAATATGCACATAGCATTTTTTAACTAAAAAATATTTAATTTTAGTTACGAGTTTCAATGCATACATTTTCGTTGCGTTTGTTTGAAATTTCAATGCATAATATGCACACAGCATTTATTAACTAAAAAATATTTAATTTTAGTTACGAGTTTCAATGCATACATTTTCGTTGCGTTTGTTTGAAGTAAATTTCGATGCATAATATGCACATAGCATTTATTAACTAAAAAATATTTAATTTTAGTTACGAGTTTCAATGCATACATTTTCATAGCGTTTTTTTTGAAGTAAGTAAATTTTTGAAGTACATGTGCAGGAGTGAAGGCCATTAAACAACAGGGGCTTTGCACAATAACATCCCTTTTTAGTTTTTATTATTGTCATAGAATTGTTAAATGTAAAATGACCTGCCTAAATTTATATTATACATCTATTTACTTCGACATTTCCACTTTCCCAATTTATATAATAGCTGGATTTAACTATCTTATTAATTATTATTATTTATCATTTTGGTTTTTAATTACAATATACTTATTTAATTTTACCTAATTTTAAATTAAATTTGTCCAAAAATACCTAATATAACCTTTAAGATTGTTTGTAATTCGCCTGCAAATAAAGTAACATAGTTACGACAGTATCGATGCATCAGAATTTAAATTATTAATAAATTAAAGCTCAAATAAAGAAATATACGAATTAATTATTTTATTATTTAATAACTCGAATAAAAATATCTACGAATATAATTGAAATTTTTGTAACTAAAAAAGAATACTTTTATTATCTTTATTATTTTACATTACTTTTATGTTTACTGGAAAATAATAATTAATGACTAATAGAGTATTTATTATTGTGCCGTTTCATCAAATTTATGAAAAGTTTGCTTTACGAAAAATACGGCTTTTGTTACTAATTATTTAATTTAAAAATGTTTCAAATTCATTAATAAATAAATGTAATATTAATTATAACAAATTTATAATAATTTTGATGTTGAAATAATATAATTGTTATAGTTAGGTCGAATATGTATTGAAACCATGTTTCCTCTAAAAGGTTGTATGCAGGCTAGAAACACATGCTCAAATTGCTTTAAAAATTGAAAGGGTCATAAAACTTTATAGTCATCTGAAAATAGACAAAATTGTAAAACCCTAACAAATCTTCAAGGTCTAATCAGAGTAACGATGAGTATAACTGCTTACATTTCATAATAAAAGGAACTTGCAGTTTGTAAAAACCACATTTCGCGTTTTTTGCAGTTAGATATTTTGAAAAAAATTCTTTCACATCACAAATGATGTTAAATTGATGAGATTGCGACATATATTTAAAAGCAATGTTGCAACATAATATATTTGATTCTACGAATAATAAATGCTTATTACTACCCTTATTAGATTCGAAATCTAAATTTTTCTGTATACCTTTGTGTAATTATAAAAATATTTGTGTAAATAAATAAATATTTTATTCAATACTGTGGAATTTATTGCGATATCAACGCACTCTAATATTTTAAAGTAAAGCAGTAAAAACTTGAAATATTCAATAAGTAATGTTTGAAACTAAGCAACCCGGACAGCCTGGTGTATTAGGAGCCGGACTCTCAAGCAGAAATCACAGGATCGAATCCCACATCGGCAGTTACTAGGTAAAAAAAAAGTAAGTAAAATGGGTATAATTTAATGAAAAATTTTCAGATCCTAGCATTGCAAACAAATGGAATCAAGAATATATTATAAGGCTTATTTATATGACTAATTTAGTATTAATAATGTAATTAATAAAACATAACAATAAATAATTGACTGTAAAAAGTTTCAAATCTAAATAAAAATTACATTTATTTTTAGTTATTATTAATAATTATAAAATTTTACTAAATGCTTATAATTAATTAAAAATAATTTTTTTATATTAATATTTATTACGTTTGGTACATAAATTATTAGTGCCGTATCGGCACCTAAATTTTACGTATTGAAACGTCATCGAAAAAAACGTCACAATACCGTAACGAAAATATGGGCAAATCAATGCCGTTTAGTTAAGAAATCGTTACGAAAATTTATTCAAACGATGCATATAATACCGAAACGGAAAAATCACTGCCTTTTAGTTATGAAAATTTATGTAACGCACATGTACATAATCCATGAATAAAATACCGTAACCCGTAACGGAAAAATCAATGCCGATTAGTTAAGAAATCGTTGCGAAAAATTATTTAGCGAATATGTACATAAACTATACATATAATACCGTAACGACAAAGTGGGCAAATCAATGCAATATCGTCACGGAAAAATATGTACAGAATATGTGCATTTCTGACGGTCTTGTGTTGCTTGGGTTATAGTCTTCTAAAAATAAAATGTTTAGCTTAGGAAATTCAGCAGATTTCCTTCTATATTTTGAACATTGACCTGGAGTGGATAGAAGTGGAACAACAAGGATTTAAGTAATTGTTTCGAAATTCATTAGATAAGTTTTTTGGTCGTTAACTTGTATAATTAACTAAGTGTCTTTACTTCTTTACTATTTTGTAAATTTACTACCAAAAGCTATATTAGCTCCTTCTTGATTTACTTCGATGTACACTTTTTGGAAAATATTGTCGATTTTCAACGCCTCTTGGTTGGTTCCAATTTCGGTGAAATCTGCGCCATCTTCAAAAGCGTCTAAAATTCCCAACTGTAACAAAACAGTAATAACGTAATATAATAGTCCTTGATGGTTCTGAAAACTTACACTTTGCAAAATAGATTTGAATTTAATAGTTGTTTGAATCTGGAATTTGGGAAGAAAAACGTGGACTCGTTGATAAGAATAGGGGTGTTCAACTAGAACTTGTTCCATTTTAGTTTCCAAGTCAGCCAAACCTTCTTTATCGTTAAGTAGAATGAATGTCATAAAGCTATCATTAGTTCGCACTAAATTCAGCTTTAAAAATTTTGTATTCAGTTCTTTGCTTTCGAAGTAAAAGAAACGGGACACCTGTTCCATCGTCTCGATTTTAACTACATCCTTCTTGTTAAGATAAAAGTCGCGTTTATAGATATTGCTGTAAACTTTTTATTGTAAAATTGTACACCTCGGTTTTGCCTTGAGCGCCACTTTCAGAAATGAAAGAAAATTTATAAATGTAAATGTTGAAATATCAGGTCTCCAATTTTATCAAAAAGCTCACCACCTCGTCCCTTTCGTCTAACTCAGCCAAGAGTCTCCTCAGAGTATGGTAGGTTCAAAGTTTAATTAAGGGATGTCTATTGAAATCAAAATAAAGTCTTTTTGCAATGTTGAAAATTGTTGGTAGAATAATTGTATGAAGAGATAAACGTGTTTCACCTTTGCTTTGATGAATCTCATAAATTAGAATACTTCACTGTTGTTGTTGTTGAGTCAATAAAAGATTGCATTTAAATCGGAAATAATTTTATATTGGAATAATTAAATCGCATGCGCAAAAATTTCAAAATTAACAAATAAATGCAGATAAATTTTATCTGTTGGCAAAAATATACAATTATCAAATATCAAAAATATCGTAGTACGATGATCCAAAACCTTTTGTCTCTTCTTAAGGCGTAGAAATATGTAATAATAACAAATTGCAAAAAAGTTAATAAAATAATTTTTAAATACCTTTTAAATATTTCCTGCTTATATAAAGCATGCGCACAGAACACTAATTTTTGTTACCGCACATTCGTCGAACTTCACGATCAGCTGTTGCCTGTTGATTGTGGTACTAAAGTTGTTGCTGCCTTAAATTGTAATTTATACGGTGTTGATTATCGAAGTTGACTTGATAACCATTTGTGATAATTAATTTGAATAATGGTAAGTTGTTTGGATATATTTACTTCCAGGATACTTGAGTTGTGAGTTGAGTTGAACACTTTTGTTGTTTGGAGATTGATGCCATAACTAATTGGTAGCCATTTTGATAAGATTGAATCAAATCTTCATTACAAATATTTAGCGTCGTCAGACATCTGGATGGTTCTAATCTTGAGTTTTCACTTTTACACCACGCACATCCACTCGTTTCGACTGGTAAACTTCAACTGACTATTTTGTTGCGCAAATTTCCAAAATTCGTCGATTTTTGGTTATAGGTAAGTCAAATATTTACTTCACAAATTTTTATGTTAACCAAATCTTTTCTAATTTTCAGGGTCTATTCCATATTTTAATAGATGAATTTTCCATTAATTTTCAGACGTTTTCCAATACAGGAGCAGTTTATGTACGCACAATTCGGATAGATTTTGAACACTTTCTTATCACAAAAATTCTTTATCACGTTTCAAAGGATTTTGATCACTATTTACCTTTTTGTTGATTTACAAGATCAAATTACAATTTTCACATAGAGTGAATTATTAGATACATTTTTATGTAGCCAGAATTTCATATAACATGTTATTCACAAAGAAATTTCAATTCAAAGAGTACAAATTTATTGGTTATGTTTCACTGATAACAAATTTCAGTAAAATTTATTATTTCTGATCTAAAATGTCTTTTTTATGAAATTTTGATGTGGTCATCTCCTTAATGAATTTATTTAACAGTTTTGTATCCAGTATTCCGATCTTTAGAGATCTTTATATGCTTATAATATCGTAAAATAGTGTGTATGTTTTATCTCTTCAATCTATGACAATTTAAGTAGGTCAAACTTATAGAATATTGCAATTAACTTAGAAATTGAATCTTTTGCATTGGGTTGGTACATTTTGAGTCACAGCATAACCCTTTTTAAGATTGAATCTTTAAATGATGGAATCAGAAGTTTGAAGATTAAATCTTCACAAAATTTGCTGTATTAAAATGTCATAAAATTTTTGAAATTTGTTAGGTTTTTCGCCCATATGAATTTTTGTTTTTATTTTAATGTTTGAAGCTTTAAATTGAATGATCTGTTGAGATGTGATAAAAGGTTATGTTTATGAATGTTTGCTACTGCGTTACAACTTGAAATGAGTATGAAATATTTTTGTATTTGTCTGGCTTTTCTCTGGTTGGAGGTGGTTCATGGACCTCATCTGAATGTTTGTTAAAAGTTTATTTTGAATTTTCTTTTCCAAGTTTCTAAAATATAATGCAAAAATAAAAGTAAATTGTTTGTAAAATTAACGTTAAATTGAATGAATGTTCCCCTTTTTAAATATTACCTAAAATTTAATTTGTTTGTAAAAATTAATGTTTTTGTTTGGCTTCTCTCTTCTGAGCCTTTATTTATTTTTATATTTTTAAACATCTCTCATCTTGAGATCATTTCTTATTTTTATATTGTGCTGCCTATAGCTAAATTAAATTAAATAAAATGTAATGTATTAAGTATTAAATAAAATATAATATTGTAGATTAAAATTTTTTAAATTTTTCTATTTCAAATTTTTATGTGAATGTTTCAAATTAATTAGTTTTGTTATCACCTTTCCAATCTATAAATGATTGTTTATTAATTAGTTCTCTTAAATTTTTCAAATTTTGATTAATAATTTCTATTTTTAAACTTTGTCAAAATTTCATCTTTCTTATTATTATTGTTGATTATTGAATTTTCTTCTAAATTTTTACCTTAACTGTTTTTAATTAATTATAAGTCTTAATGACCTTTTCAACTTAACAACCCTTCCTCCCATCCTATTGTTGTTATTATTATTAACAATTTTCTATCTTATGACTCTTGAATCATTTGGCTGTTTACTGAAATTTTTAAAATCTTGACTGTTTCTTAAGCGTATTTTTTATTTTGGATCTATTTAATTCTATGTTGGATTAACTGCTTCTTTACTATGACTAATGTTATTGAATTCTGTTCCTTTCAAATGTGTGTCTTTAACTTTTCAACTTCCTGTTTTATGAACTAGTTTTTTCTAATTTTTGATTATTATTTTTATTTCGGTCGATTCTTTAACAATAAATTTTTTATTTTTTATAACTTTTCCCCCATTTTTAATCAATTATAATTATCTAATCAAGGTGCCCTATTTTTCAAACTTTTTGATCACTATTTACCTTTTTGTTGATTTACAAGATCAATTTACAATTTTCACATAGAGTGAATTATTAGATACATTTTTATGTAGCCAGAATTTCATATAACATGTTATTCACAAAGAAATTTCAATTCAAAGAGTACAAATTTATTGGCTATGTTTCACTGATAACAAATTTCAGTAAAATTTATTATTTCTGATCTAAAATGTCTTTTTTATGAAATTTTGATGTGGTCATCTCCTTAATGAATTTATTTAACAGTTTTGTATCCAGTATTCCGATCTTTAGAGATCTTTATATGCTTATAATATCGTAAAATAGTGTGTATGTTTTATCTCTTCAATCTATGACAATTTAAGTAGGTCAAACTTATAGAATATTGCAATTAACTTAGAAATTGAATCTTTTGCATTGGGTTGGTACATTTTGAGTCACAGCAATATGTATCTTCTTCTGCAAAGTTGCCCACAAAGGATGCATAAAAGAACATAGTGCTGATCAAAACCATACTTGATCCGTCATCAAAATCGCTTTTACTCACTATATCGTGGACTTCGTTGTTAGTAGTTACTTGAACCCATGAATTTATTGTATTAGCAGCTTTCTCCCTTTGTTTAAAATCGATATTATCGATCTCTCCTAGGTATGCATTAATCACTTTATTTTTGTAATTGTTGCTAATTTGGACACCCTCTTTAACGTAAATTTTATTAATGTTGGTAAAATTGTAGCCGAAGGCATTATGGAATATTGGTGCTAAAGCACTGAAAGTTTGCTCAAATACTGCATTATCTGGAAATTGTAATCCATCACTGATTTGTTTGGCGGTATTTCCTTTAGCTCCGGCGCGTGCAATAGCAAGAATAATATCAACTAATATAATATAATAATAAGTTGCCTGAGTTACTTTTCAATGATTCCTGAAAAAACAGGAAAAATTTAAATTACTTCCTATCTAACTACTGTAGCTAAATACGGACCATCGCCCATGCTAATGTTTTTAGGTTTAAAAGCTACAGTAGTCAATGTTTCTTACCTTGTATAATATGTTAGAAGTAAATTTGAGATATCTATTAATAAAAGCTTCCAACAACTAAGTCTTAACGGTGTTGGTCGTAACCAAAACCCAAGCAACTAGAAATAACAACTTCATTCCAAATCTGAAAAGTAAATTTATTTAGTTAAATTCAAGTTTTAACTCACTACCTAATTAACGCTCTAATTTATAGTCGTTTCTTAAGGATAAGTACGAACTCAAGGGTCAAATTTTTATTGCATATACGCATTTGCGGGTAAAACACTTTGAAATTCAGAAACTTCGTAAAAAAACTAAGATAAATTCAAAAGTTTCTTTCTTCCTATTTTGGCAAAATATAAAATTTTTCATCGATTTACTATTGAAATTATGTAACCATTTTATTAATATAAAAATTTACGTCTGTTCGGAAAGTCATGCGATGGCCACATCCTTACCTAGGGGTTCGGAAAGTAAAAATATTATTACGCGAGTCGCCTTAGCAACTGTGCTAAATTGGCATTATTGATAAAAGGCGATTGGCCCCGGATATGATTAACTAGCTGAGAAAATAGATTGATTGCAAATTGTTTAGAAATAAGTGAAGGGCTAGTGAAGTCTTCTTGGGAAGTAATTGAACGAATAATAATAAGTTACATTTGTGATTTTAAAAAGTGAAAATCGAGTGCAAGAGAGCGATACTGCCATGGTTCCTTATAAGAAAACTTCATCCCTTATCAATAATGTATGACTTAGTTTAAAGTATTAGTTTTAAGAATATGTACATATGCGGTTGGAAGGATTCTAGGAATTTTGTGCGCCAGTATTTGTTCGACAAACACTTAATCGACAGCATTTGTTCGACACGGAATTTTATTCGACATGCATTTGTTCGACTCAACATTTATGCGAATAAGCATTTGTTCGACTCAACATTTATGCGAATAAACATTTGTTCGACATAATTAGAGAGCGGATTTATAAGCACAACACAGTAATATCACAAACTATACCATTGCTCGTGTTGTGAGCAATTTTATGCCGAATGAAAACGAGACTCAGTATTTGAGAGGCGTGGCTCACAATATAGCATTTTAAATTCCAAGGCATATAATGTTAGGTTAGGTACTCATAAGAACACCAAATAAAAATTATAATTTATAAATAAAATAAATATAAAAACTATAAACAATGATCATTTTTTGAACAATCACATAAATAAATCACGATTTTAATTTCTAAAATTGTATACAGTGTACGCATGGCATTGTAATTAATTTTACGCGGAGATTTACTTGTTTTTAATTACTTTTCTAAAGAAATATCAAAAACTAACACTAACCTAACGGCAGATCCACCTCTTCGCGGCAGATCCACCTCTTTGCGGCAGATTTAACTTTACGCGGAGATTTGTTGTTTTTAATGTCGAACAAATGCATGTCGAATAAAATTCCATGTCGAGCAAATGCTAATTCGCATAAATGTTGAGTCGAACAAATGCATGTCGAATAAAATTCCTTGTCGAACAAATGCTTATTCGCATAAATGTTGAGTGGAACAAATGCATGTCGAATAAAATTCCGTGTCGAACAAATGCTGTCGATTAAGTGTTTGTCGAACAAATACTGGCGCACAAAATTCCGGATACGGGTTGGAAGGATAAATAAATGTGTTAATGGTTGAGTAAGTTTAATTCAAATAAATAAAGATCCCGCACGACACGCTCGTGACAGTATAAGATGCAAATATTTGCAATTTGTAATTGTCTGCTATTCTTTCAATTTCCTACATATTTTAGGATCATTTGCTGAGTTTGCTATTTTGATGTAAATACTAATTTTTCTTCAATGGTCAACCCCCTAGTTCTATGTGACCAAAAATTACGCTCTGGATTTCTAGCAAGCGGTATCGTCAAATAGTAGCCGTATTCCCAAGTAACATTTTTAACCTGGCAGATATCTGCTAGATATCTGGTAGAGAAATCTCACAGGGCCCCTGTCTCTGTTATCGGATTGTAACAGGGCTCTGCCACATAATATGAGGCAGAGAAAGTGGCCCACTTTCTCTGCCTGTTACAGACCTGCCAGGGTACCTGTTAGAGACCTGCCAGGTTTCTGTAACAGAGTCCTAGCAGGTCTCTTTAACAGAACAGAGTCTTGTCAGGCTCTGTTGTTGAGTAACAACTCAAAACGTCTTCTAAATTGATACTGCTTTATTAAGTTTTAAACACCCTATTTATATAAAAACTTAATGCTAATTATCAGATTCCAATTCTATGGTATTTTAAATTTAAAGTTATTGACCTGCTGAATTGATATAAATTTTCCATTATAATAATTTAAATGTATTAATTAAAGTTAATTGAACTGATGACTAATTGTTTTGAATGTTGATATGTTACAAGACGGAAATGAATTGTATTTTAACTGACCTACTGAAAAGTGTTAGGATGCATTTTAGCTTTATTTACACTTTTCTAACTAGGTTTTGATGATTATGCGTTTTGAATTAATTTATTTATATATACAGGATGGTTGGAAACTATAACCCAACCAACCAACAAAAACCTGTTTAATTTCTAAATTAAACACTATCACTACAATACTTCTTACAAAACGATGCGTTTAGCGCAACTGTAACTTGTGCAATTTTAATTGATTACAGTACAATGCATGGCGTGATTATTATCTCCCACGCACACTTAGATAGTTGTCATTTATTCTTGTAGGAGCCACACTAATTGGTAAAAGAATGTGACATATTTCGATCAAATCTGTTACCATGAAATTTTTGAATTAATGCACGCTAGATTCGTGAAATAATCCACTGTGCGATGGTCCGTATTTATCTACAGTAGTTAGATAGAAGTAATTTAAATTTTTCCTATTTTTTCAGGAATTATTGAAAAGTAACTCAGGGAACTTATTACTATGTCCAATGTCAGTTGATATTATTCTTGCTATTGTACGCGGAGCTAAAGGAAATACCGCCAAACAAATCAGTGAAGGATTACAATTTCCAGATAATGCAGTAATTGAGCAAACTTTCAGTGCATTAGCACCAATATTCAATAATGCCTTCGGCTACAATTTTACCAACATTAATAAAATTTACGTTAAAGACGGTTTCCAAATTAACAACACTTACAAAAACAAAGTAGTTAATACATTCCTAGCAGAGATCGATAATATCGATTTTAAACAAAGTGAGAAAGCTGCTAATACAATAAATTCATGGGTTCAAGTAAATACTAACAACGAAGTCCACGATATAGTGAGTAAAAGCGATTTCGATAACGGATCAAGTATGGTTTTGATTAGCACTATGTTTTTTTATGCACCCTTTGTGGGCATATTTTGAAAAAGGAAATATCTATAAACGCGATTTTTATCTTAACAAGAATGACGTAGTTAAAATCGAGACGATGGAACAGGTGTCCCGTTTCTTTTACTACGAAAGCAAAGAACTGAATGCAAAATTTTTAAAGCTGGATTTAACGGATAAAGTTTATAGCTTTATGACAATCATTCTACCTAACGATAATGAAGGTTTGGCTGAATTGGAAACTAAAATAGAACAAGTTGTAGTTGAGCACACCTATTCTTTTCAACCAGTCCACGTTTTTCTTCCCAAATTCAAGATTCAAACAACCATTAAATTCAAATCTATTTTACAAAGTGTAAGTTTTCAGAACCATCAAGGACTATTTTACGTTATTACTGGTTTGTTACAGTTGGGAATTTTAGACGCTTTTGAAGATGGCGCAGATTTCACCGAAATTGGAACCAACCAAGAGGCGTTGAAAATCGACAATATTTTCCAAAAAGTGTACATCGAAGTAAATCAAGAAGGAGTTAATACAGCTTTAGGTGGTAAGTCTAAAAAGTACTAAAGAAGTAGAGACACTTTGTTGATTATACAAGTTAACGACCAAAAAACTTACCAAATGAATTTCGAAACAATTACTTAAATCTTTGTTGTTCCACTTCTGTCTACTCAAGGTCAATGTTCAACATATAGAAGTAAACCTGCTGAATTTCCTAAGCTAAACATTTTATTTTTATAATACTAATGCCTTGTTACTTCCAGATCGCCATGAAGTTTCTTATGGTCTTCAGGAATTCGAACAAATAATCCCTTTTCGAGCAGATCATCCATTTTTGTTTTTGTTATCTTTGAAATTACTTGTGCTATACTTCTAATGGAATCGATGCCGAGGAAGAAGTATTGGACGACCACAACGAGGTGTACGGACGACTTGCAAAGATTCGTCGGGTACGACTGGTTACAAAGAACAGAAGACCTGGAAGACTGGAAAATTTTAGGGGAGGCTTAAGTCCGATGATGGAGGGTATAGCTGTTGATGATGATACTTCTAGTGACTTTACGACCGCTATTTGACGGTACCGCTTCCTAGAAAACCATAGCATTCGTTAAGGTTTTTCAGATATTGCTTGCTTCATTTATTCTTCTTTTAGTACCTATCCGTTTCGAATGATGGCGATCATCATAGCAATACGCACTTTGTCTGCCGCAGTTCTAAAAAGACCCACTATTGTTGTGTTATACCATGTTCTAAGGTTCTTCACCCAAGATATTCTTCTTCTTCCCGGCCCCCTTTTTTCTACCTTTCTTTGTATAATCAATTGTAGCAATCCGTACCGTTGACCATTACTCATAATATGCCGTAGGTATTCCAATTTGCGAGTTTTTATGTTTAGGAGTATAACGCTCTCTCCTTGTCAAGCTTTCCCAGCACAGTCTCATTGATAACATAGTCTGTCCCGGCATCCTCAGAATACGTCGGTACTACCACATTTAAAATGCTTCTAGTTTCTTGCAAGAAGCTGCTGTCAAAGTCCAAAATTCAGCACCATGCAACAGCACCATGCAACAGCACCGGAAAGACGTAGCACCTCAGTAACTTTAACTTCGTCGTTAATGACAAATCGTGACATCTGAACAGTCTTGACTTTTCCAAAAATGCAGCTCTGGACTTCTCTATTATTTGTGACTTAATTTCTATTTAGTGGTCCACCGCTCATTAAGTGTGTTCCCAGGTATGAATACTTTTGTAATCTCTGTAATGGTTGCATATTCACCCTGTAAGTTGACCTTCGTGGTTATTCTCTTTTGATACTATCATGTATTTTATTCTTGTTGGGTTCGGTGATAGCCCGTATCGCTGACTAGCTTCGTCCAATCTTGTCATTAATTCCCGGAGATTCTCCACATCGTTTGTTATCACCACCGTGTCGTCAGCGCATCTAATATTATTTAAGGACTCACCATTGTTTTTAATGCCAATATCTATATCTTTTAAAGATTTCTGAAAATTTGTAACATAAAATTTACGCGACACAAGTGCCCTATTTTACTGCTTGCTCTTTGGGTTAATTCGGAGGCTGGGTCGTGGGTCGAACTCAGAAAACGTGTTTTTGATATTTATAATGGCGCCAGCTAATTTACAAAACCGTTTTCTATAGGATCTCCTTTCATTCAGGTGTAGTAGTCAAAAACGACTGTAAAAAACCAAACCAGCAAAAGTAATTTACTGAATGAAAGAGTTAAAATTTTGATTATTCGTGTATTTACAAAAAAATTAAATGATCGCCCTGTGGAAGAAAATATCGACATACACATAAAATACTTAGACACCTGTCTAATCAATATGCATATATGCAATATGCATATAAAATCTTCGTTTACATAAAATATAAATAATTTGCGATATTATTCCACACGGTATAAAAGTTTTTACATGAGAATCAAAGTTGACTTGAAATGAATATTTGTGCTAACCAATTAATTAAACTTGAAATTTGATTACACTTGTTATCAGACATGGAACCATAATCTTCGTTTACATAAAATATAAATTTTATCTGACCTTAGCTATTACTGCAGTTTTTGTTCACCAGTCTTTGAATTGAATGAATGATAATCCAGTTTTTGGATGATTGGGAACTTGGTAAAATACAGCTACCCTGGGGTTGAATGAATGATGGTGTTGATAAATGATGAATGATTATAACATAAATGAGATATCCAGTTGTTCTTTACACGTCCGTCTTAAATTTTGAATCCTTGGATTCTCTGAGTTCCTACTTGCAATTCAAACGAATTGGTATCTGTAAAAATTGGTCCCTTAGAATAGCAATCGGGATGGCTGTTCAGAACGAAATTTTAAACGGAATGTTTGGACTAAATTTTAGAACCTACATCGGAAAATAAAAAAAGATAACTTCTAGCTAATCAATGAATTAATTATTACATACCAAATGGTCGGTTCTAAGTGAAATTGATTCAGAATTCAGCTGATCATTGACTTTTTGACGTGTGAATTCTAACGAATAAATGTAGGAACTAACCTACAATTAACATTTTCGGGAGTCTAGTGCGCATCCCCTCTCAAAATTTACACTAAATTGATCAAAACAACCATTTTTGAAATAGCAAAATCGGAACGTCGGATTATATACAGGGTGCGTAAAATAAAAACGCTACAAAATTCGCTTTGAATACACATTAAACAGTAATGAAGACAACACACACCCCTGTCGGACACCTCGCTTGATTATAACGTCTTCGGAAAACTTTTCCTGAATTCTAATTTCAGACGTCTGATTCCTATACAAGTTACTGATAATTCTTAAGTCTCTATGGCCCAGGCCTATCCCTCTCAGAATCTCAATGAGTTTAGCGTGTTTTACATTATCGAATGCCATTTGATAATCCACGAAGCAGGCAAATAGATCAGAATTGACATCGCTACATCTTTTGAAAAGGACTTGGACACTGAACTGGACCCTCCCTTGTACCCATCGCATTACGAAAATCAAATTATGTGCTGCTAACGTGATCTTCGCATATTCCAAATATTCTTTTATGAATTATTTTTTAGGGTGAACTTAAGGAAGTGACTCTTGAAGCTGATGGTGCGGAAATTCCAAAATTTCCCAAACAATCCGACTCGACTATTTAATTATATGATATTACTACTATATAATTTATTGTATTGTAGTTTAAAAAACTTTACCATTTTCTTGTTTCTTGTACAATAAATTTCATGATGTAATAGCAGTATAAAAGAACCACTTAATCATATCGATAACGCAACAATTAAAAAGGTATATTTTTAAGCCTACATAAATTATATATTATTTGTTTGACTTGATCAGGGTTTCCTTTATTCTAATTCTGATAAAATTTATTATGAAAAATTAATTGAAACAAAGTTCAAACGTTTCTAATTCAAATGTACCGACGGCACGACTTTATATAAGTACACCATGTCATCAGTTCGCCCTTCACTT
The DNA here is from genome assembly GCA_932274525.1 of Podabrus alpinus. NCBI lineage: Eukaryota > Metazoa > Arthropoda > Insecta > Coleoptera > Cantharidae > Podabrus > Podabrus alpinus. Next base: position 77,181,640 of record OW026456.1, read on the forward strand.
CTTTTTCGGTTAACCCACGTCATTCGTTTCAGGAATCGAATTTAGTTTTCCTACAAATACTGTTACGCCATGGAGATTTATATAAAACAAAAATGGGTGCTCCGCTCTAAAAACTTTTGGTATACTTGAATCCAAGGAGGTGCTAGATATTCCATATTTCCCTGTAAATAATATCAAATTTAACATTAGGCTTTATCAAATTAAAACTTTGGTTAACGGAAAAGTTAATTAAAAGTACGTGTTTTCTAAATTTGCTTTCAATTTGTACATCCAATAATTTCTATCTAACAATTTTATAAATGTGACTACTCGCTATTTGTAATCTTTTGTTACATTTTATGTACGTTTGCATTTTTATCCATATCTGTTGGAATTTTATTTATTTTAACGTTTACTTAGTAAGGAAAATGCTTATATGCATATCAGCGCATAGGCGTTTGAATGTCCGGCGGGTCCTTTTATATGTGCCCTTTATTTTTCAACCTATGTTTTTTTTTGCAATGCAATACATTAATGTACCCTCAAATTTATTTCCTATTAATTTGTTACTGTTATTTCCAAATTTCATTTTCGGCATTTGTTGTCAGCATTGCATAAAATAGTATACACAACTCTTAATTAAATCTGTCTCTTGATGTGTAACATACTATTTCTAAGTGTGTAAATTTACGTACCAGGGGTATAAGCTGTATTGGTTCCTTCTTCATTGAATTCGATGACAACTTTCTGAAAAATATTGCTGATTTTCAAGGATTCTGTGTTGTTGCCGATCCCGGAGAAATCTGCATAATCTTCGAAAGCGTCTACAATTCCCAGCTGTAACAAAACAGTAATAACATAAAATGATCCTTGATGGTCTTGTAAACTTACACTTTGTAAAATTGATTTAAATTTAATGGTTGTTTCAATCTTGAACCTGGGAATGAAAATGCGGACGCGTTCAAAAGAGTAGTGGGGTTCGATAAGAACTTGTTCTATTTTAGATTCCAAATCGGCTAAGCCTTCTTTATCGTTAGGTAAAACAAACGTCACGGTACTATCGGCAGTACTTATATAATTCAACTGCAAGAATTTCGCGTTCAATTCTTTGTTTTCGTAGTAATAGAAACGGTAAAGCTGTTCCATCGTGTCTATTTTAACTACGTCCTTCTTATTAAGATAAAAATCGCGTTTATAGATATCTTTTTTAGCAAATATGCCGTCAAAAAAACCATGGAAGTACATGGTGCTAATCGAAATCATACTTGATCCGTCATTCAAATCAGTTTTACGGAGCACATCGCGAATCGAGTTGTTAGTGTTTTGTTGAACCCACGAGTTCATTGTATTTACAGCTTTTTCTGTTTCTTTAAAATCAATGTTTTCGATTTCGGCTTTGAATACATCAACGACGGTTCTTTTGTAAGCGTCGCTGATTAGAAAACCATCGTTAACATAAATTTTATTAATGTTGGTAAAATTTAAAATTAATTCTTTGTCGAATTTTGGTACTAAAGCACTGAAAGTTTGCTGAATTATTTCATTACTTTGTGGAAATTGTAATCCATCTGTAATTTGTTTAGCGGTATTTCCTTTAGCGCCGGAGTGTAAAATAGAAAGAAGAATATCGACTGAGATCGGGCATACTAATAAGTTTCCAGAGTTTGTTTTCAATAATCCCTGCAAAATAAGAACAATCTAAGTTCCTTCTATGTATCTGCCATATAATTTTATTATATTAATATTAGAGAATATGTTTTTGGGATATAGGAGACCAATTAAACTAAAAGTTTGCTAAAGCCAACGTTTCGGCGTTATAATTACGCCATCTTCAAGGCTAAAAGATACAAAATGTTAAACTCAACGCAATCACCCTTGACCTGGGAAGAAATTTAATATTAATCAATATTAATATTAGTATAATAATTCTAAAATTATGGTATAAAGCTAAACATTCACAGTTAGTATAATACTGAACTTAGCCCTCATTCTTTTCCTATCTGTGGACCTTGGAACTACATTATCAAATTTTGGGAGCGCAAATTTTTATATTATTACAAAAAATTAGTCATTCTCACCTTGTATACATTAGATGTAAATTTGAGATATCTATCATTGAAAGCCTCCAATAACTGCGTGTCATCGCCGAAGGTCACAACAAATCCCAAAACAACAAGAAATAGTAGCTTCATTCTAAATCAGAAAAATAAATTTTATAATTTAATTTATTGTTTTACATAATATTTCGATATCACGATTTTGGTTGTGTTGTGAATGTGTTTTTGTAATCCCGCTAAATTTTAGTTTTAGTTTTAAAATGTAATAATCGATGTCACAATAATTTGTAAAAATTTTAAATTTAAAAGTTAGAAAAAGGTACGCGTGAATTAATAAGAGGAAATAATTAAAAGTGTAAAAATGTAAGTGTTAATAATAAACCTTTCAAAATAATTAAACATAATAAATTAATGTCCCATTATGTTAAAAATAAATAAAGAGAAAAATTTAAAAATTGCAAGACGCCAACATTACCACATTTGGAAGAGGGTTGAACGAAGAAAAATTAGCATACATCGGCTTTAAGAGCAAACTTAATAATTTTAGAATTGGAAGAAATTTGATCAACACCTGTATTAAGGTACTAAATTTTAATTTAAAAATAGTTTTGAATTATTATGTCGAATTTATTAAAATTGCATTTAAATTTTAATAATTGTAACTAGGTTAAATAGAATTTTGTAATGAACGAGCTCGAGCAAATAAATAACCTGATACTCGACTAATCTTGAGTATTTTCTTCCTCCTTGTGCTGTTATATACGAGTACTTTGTTCTGGGGTTTATTGTAGGATTGTATCTTCTGTCTTTGATTTGGCTGCTGTTTGGTATCATATTGTCGCGCCCACCATATCGCGCTTTTCTTGGGCGTTTGTACTCATGTCATACACTACCGGATTTGGGGGGTTCGTAGCTTTAAATAACAATCGGCTTACTAACCATTTATATATTGACTATAAATATTTACAGGGGGAGCAATTTTCACAAGTATAAAATTTACAATTAAATATAATTCACTTACCCCAATATTAGCATCATGTGCACTGAAGGACTTTGGCAGGAGTCAAAGCAATCGAACTGACCATCTCGGACGGCACGCGGAGTAACTTTTTACTATCTAAAATTATCTTTTGATCGAACAGAATTATTGACTGGCCTATTATTCCGGCTGCAACATTTTTTATTAATTTTTCATTTCCCTTTCTCTTTTTGCTTTGACCCTTTCAATTTCTTACAGTTCATCAATCTTCTAATAATGGTTATTCGACATTTCTCACAGTTTTTACGTCTGTTTGTCGTAGACATGTACTCAGTCATTTTTTATAACATTTATTATTATAAATTAATATAATAAGCTATTCATCTGCTAGGTTGCCAATATTAGCATTTAGGAGTTCAATGATTTAATAATTTTTCTAATTTAAATTTTTGTAAATGTGATAATATTAAATAAACATTTTTCCCGTTGGAAGACTTGTCAAAAATGGAAATCTACGAAGCCATAATTTGAGTCTCCGCGCTTTTGGGAATTTTAGATGTTGTACGGCAACGCCTTAGGAAAATTTTAGCCATGTTTTTAATTTACAATATATTTTTTTGGGTCCAAAAGTAAAACTCCTGGACCATAATTTTTGTCTATGGTTCTAGAATGTACATAATTTAACTCTACAGTTAAATTTACATTATTTTAACGTTTCGGTTACAAAAAATATTTTTAAAACGAATGGAAAAACCAGAAAATGCAGTACTAGAAGATTATAATTACGTATTTTCTTATTCTCCTGCTTTTTTGTAATATGTTAGTATTTTAATAGTTAAAATTATAATTAATTACACAAACATGAAAGAAATTTGCACTTACATGGTTGTGAATAACTTATTGAGACGACCTTTCAACTTTCGTACTAAGATGATACTAATAAGCTATTATAAATTATAGTTGAATCAGGTTGAGAGGAGCAAACTCTCGGTGGCTTATTTTGGAATGTCGATATTAAACGAGTAGTTTGTTTATGCATAAATTGATCGAAAGCGTATAAAAAATGGTTGCATTTTATAATTTTTTTTTTCGATAACCTAAAGTGAAATATAAATAACCCCATTTTTATGAGAAATGAGCTAGTTGGTATTGTTTATCTTAGGTAGCACCTTTATTTGTGGGGGGATTATTAATTTTTTCAAGATAATATCAACGTATATTGTTATATTTATCAAAGTTATCTAATGGATTCCTTTCGTAATTCTAACAGGATGGATTAATTTAAACTTTCTTTTTTATTTCATTTTCTCTTAGAAAAATAAAAACACTTTAGATAAGGTATATTTTTGAAAATTTAACAACGGATTTCGATTGGTTGTTGCTATAATAATACTGTAATTAATAGGTTTGTTTTATACCTACAGTAGCTTGTGGTATGATCCCAGGAGCTGATTGAGTTACAAATCAGAACTTAATGGTTCGAATCGCAGACTCGACAGAATTGCTCAGCTCTGCAAGGTCAAAACAGGAAAACAAAAGTATATTATTATCATCTTGTGAGTACACTTATTATAAAAAGAACGAAAACAAACCTTTAAATGTAGACCAGTGCGCACAAATACCTTATATTTAAGGGGAGTAAAGCAAAGTAAAAAGAGTAAAGTAGAGTTCAAAACTTTTAATTCAAATTACATGGACATGTATATTCATCAACAATAGATATTATCGGTCCCTCTTGAATATCTATTTTTGGTTTTATTTTCGACTGATGTATAGATTCAATGAGAACGTCCTTCTTTGGTGTTATATTATTCATTTCGGAAATCGAGGTGAATCTTCCGATAAAGACTATCTCGCCATGAAGACTTATATGAAACAAAAATGGATGATCTGCTCGAAAAGGGGCTATTGGTTCGAAGTTCAGAAAACCACTACTAACACCATAGCGTTCTGGAAGTAACAAGGCATTAGTCTTAAAAAATTAAAATGTTTAGCTTAGGAAATTCAGCAGGTTTCCTTCTATATATCGTCGGCTTACTGCTAAAACAAGATAACTCCAAAATGATAGTTTTGAGTAAAACTGATTTTAAACTTTGATTCACCATAAACAAGTTAACAAAAGTTAAAATTGAACTTCTTAATACTCCTTTAATATTTGACTTACAGTTATCAGGTTTTGTCAAAATGTAGTTTTCTCTTATTTGAATGCAATCATGTATATAACTCATTTTGTCCAAAAATGGAGTTATCTTGTTTTGGCAGTAAGCCGACGATATATTATATTGAACATTGACCTTGCGTGGACAGAAGTGTGACAACAAGGATTTAAGTAATTGTTTCTAGATTCATGTGGTAATTTTTTTGGTCGTTAACTTGTATAATTAACAAAGTGTCTTTACTTCTTTAGTATTTTGTAAACTTACTACCAAAAGCTGTATTAGCTCCTTCTTGATTTACTTCGATGTACACTTTTTGGAAAATATTGTCGATTTTCAACGGCTCTTGGTTGGTTCCAATTTCGGTGAAATCTGCGCCATCTTCAAAAGCGTCTAAAATTCCCAACTGTAACAAAACAGTAATAACGCAAAATAGTCTTTGATGGTTCTGAAAACTTACACTTTGTAAAATAGATTTGAATTTAATAGTTGTTTGAATCTTGAATTTGGGAAGAAAAATGTGGACCTTTTGAAAAGAATAGGGGTGTTCAACTAGAACTTGTTCTATTTTAGTTTCCAAGTCAGCCAAACCTTCTTTATCGTTAGGTAAAATGAATGTCATAAAGCTATCACGAGTATCCACTAAATTCAGCTTTAAAAATTTTGTGTTCAGTTCTTTGCTTTCGTAGTAATGGAAATGAGACACCTGTTCCATCGTCTCGATTTTAACTACGTCATTCTTGTTAAGATAAAAATCGCGTTTATAGATATCTCTTTTTTCAAATACGCCCACAAAGGATGCATAAAAAACATAGTGCTGATCAAAACCATACTTGATACGTCATCGAAATCGCTTTTACTCACTATATCGTGGACTTCGTTGTTAGTATTTACTTGAACCCATGAATTTATTGTATTAGCAGCTTTCTCACTTTGTTTAAAATCGATATTATCGATCTCTGCTAGGAATGTATTAACCACTTTGTTTTTGTAAGTGTTGTTAATTTGGAAACCGTCTTTAACATAAATTTTATTAATGTTGGTAAAATTGAAGCTCAAGCCATTATTGAATATTGGTGCTAATGCACTGAAAGTTTGCTCAATTACTGCATTATCTGGAAATTGTAATCCATCACTGATTTGTACGGCGGTGTTTCCTTTAGCTCCGGCGCGTACAATAGCAAGAATAATATCAACTGACATTGGACATAGTAATAAGTTCCCTGGGTTACTTTTCAATAATTCCTGAAAAAATAGGAAAAATTTAATGTACATCTATCTAACTACTGCAGATAAATACGGACCATCGCCCATACCAATTTTTTTAGGTTTAAAAGTGTTGGATGGCTCTCGGGTATTGTCGATGGAATAATTTTAACACAAATACTTTGGTAATAATAGATTTAATGCAAAATAAAAGGATGTTACAACACGTTTAGCATCCACGACACCTTTCCAACAGGTAATAAAAGGTTGACTAGCTCAAAGTCGCGAAGGGGTGGGTTGGTGAAAGGAATAAAAGGGTCGTGTGACGGCACGTCGCAAAGCGTGTGTTTCCTATCGACGACCGGGCAATCCTCGATCGCGATTCTAAAAATTGTCAAAATCGGTGTGAATAATTTACACGGGGGGGGAGTTAAGTCAAAATCGGTGGGGTTAATATACACGAGGGAGTTTAAATGGGCGCCACGCATACGAAGAAATGAATCTTTTTGAAGGGGACTGGTTATCACACCTTCCAAGCTGGTACGCGACAACTTGATGATCTTACGGCGAATTCTCACTCCGGAAAAGCCTCGCTCAATGACCTTACCTTTACAGGAGGCGAACTTTCCGTTGGTGAAAATAGCTAAATAAACATTAACACAATAACAATAAAACACACAGTTGGGAAATAACAAAAATGTAATGGATAAAATAATATCAGGGGGGAGTTGACAAAATTTACACAAGATACTATCAAATTTACATGTATCGTATAAAAATAAATATGTACAGTTGACGGAACCTTTCAGTGTGGTTTCCGTTGCGAAATTAATATTCGTAAAACGATTACTCTTACAAAAATACAAACTGTTAATTTGCAAAGTATGATCCAGAAAGTTCATACGTAAAAGGGGGGCGTATTGAATACAGCACTCCACCAAAAATAATAGTTACTTAAGTGCAACTCGATAACATCTAAAACTGTGACTCATAAAATTGATAATGAAAATTAATCAATATGATCGATCAACTTTATGAACTTTAGTTGCAATACTAAACTTAAAATATTACGTTAAATTACTAGTTCGAATATAAACGCTCGAATGGCGTGCTAAAAGTTACGTTAATAATAGACACTAATATACTAATATTAATTTACATAAAAGATGTACAAAATGGTTGCGATATCGTCTTCCAGGGTTGAACTGAACGTTCTTAAACAATACTGGTGGCCAAGGTGACCAATTAACATCACAATCTTAAAAATATAAAAAGGTTTCTTACTTAATTTGGGTGGTTGGTGTTCGACCTCTAGGTAAAGTCGATGGCGGGTCCTCCAGGAGTGAGATTCGTCCTCGGAATACAGAATAGAGCTGAATACGATGTCTCAAACCATACCAGAAGGGCAGCGCAATAACCAGCTTCCAAAACCTCTTCAAATCGGAAGGTGGTGAAATGACAGGGTGATTCACGCACTGTGTTTCGCGATAAAATAGGGGTCTCCGTACTAAATAATTCACTAGGGTAATTATCCGTGAAGTTACAATTAGTTAAAGCCGGCACTGTGTAAATAAGAAACGTCAATGTGGTGTTCGATAAGAAAAACTGTTGGTATGCACACATGTGTTCGTAGCGCAACACCTGTTTTATACCATACCGATAAAAGAAATGCTACGTAATTGCCTCTAAGCGGCAAGTATTGCGAGACTACGGCTCGATACTTCAAGTGCAATAACTCGACGTTATTAAACGTGATAAACAGATGGTATAAAATGTTCGATAATTTATTAAATGTTAGCAACAATTGACGGTATTAAATGTTCGATGATTTATTAAACGTTAGCAACCATTGACGGCATTGAATGTTCGATAATTTATTAATCGTTAGCAACAATTGACGATATTAAATGTTCGATAGTTTATTGAACGTTAGCAACAATTGACGGTATTAAATGTTCGATGATTTGTTAAATGTTAGCAACAATTGACGAGATTAAATGTTCGATGATTTATTAAACGTTAGCAACAATTGACGGCATTGAATGTTCGATAATTTATTAAACGTTAGCAACAATTGACGATATTAAATGTTCGATAGTTTATTAAACGTTAGCAACAATTGACGGCATTGAATGTTCGATGATTTATTAAACGTTAGCAACAATTGACGGTATTGAATGTTCGATAATTTGTTAAACGTTAGCAACAATTGACGAGATTAAATGTTCGATAATTTACCTGTAGCTGACGCACAATAATTTTAGCACAACTGAATATTATTGATTTAAAAATCTCGAATGAATGCGAGATCTTGGTGTTTTAATTCCGCTTTGGAAGCGTTACGATACGAGAAGGCGGTATCGGATTCTATTAAGATCACTCAGAATCTTTGGTGAATCTCCCCGAAAATGCAACTTGCAGTCCTTTTTATGCGTTTTCCCTTCCTAGAACTAGGATTATTCCCACTTAACGATTGATTTGGGCCCTTATAATTGGGTCCCATAAATTTGGAAAGAAGGGATATGCATTTTAATTGGACGTTCCTTAAAGTGTGAAAGCACGCTTTCGTCTTTCTTCCAAACGAAAGTGTGGGGATATATATCAGCACATGAGCCCAGAATAACAATTTTTTGCCTGTCTGGACTTGAGCAAAATAAGTTTTTGTCTAGTTTTTATTTGTCCTCGATACTTTTAATTCCCTATACCTTCCATGCTAACTGCCAGCACATGTGACCGCTCGTCGGCACACGTTTCAGATAAGAGAACAACGGGCATTGTTTCACACGATTTGAAAGACCGCACGTGGGTTGATATTCAACATGAGTTCATAGATCGCATAAAAGTGTCTCTCAGTCCTCTATAAAATTATAGCGAAGCATATGTATGGGTTGACGTTTGGTTTGCAACGCTATCGAATGGAGACTTTCTTGCTGACGATGCGAATTAGTGATGGGTGCTACGTCAACATTATTAAAACTACATTTCTACCGCATGGTTTATTAGACGTGTATAAAATTCTTTTGAGAATACTTTCTTTCCCATCAAATATTACAAATACTATAAATTTTTGCAATCACAAACGCGTGAGCGGCAGACATATGTTTCAAGCTTTTTTGCTATCATCAGTACCGCATACACATGGAAAAACACTACACTTGTAACTGCAAAATGACACTACGGCAAATCGTTCATTCAGGTAAACAGAAGCACAATTTGCCCACTGCAAAACCGTCTGAACTAAAGCCTACGTGTTCAACAACCAATAGGTAATTAATGTTTAAATTGAATTTAGCGCAGTTCATAATCCTGCTTTGATAATATAATAAATTTTTGCAATCACAAACGCGTGAGCGGCAGACATATGTTTCAAGCTTTTTTGCTATCATCAGTACCGCATACACATGGAAAAACACTACACTTGTAACTGCAAAATGACACTACGGCAAATCGTTCATTCAGGTAAACAGAAGCACAATTTGCCCACTGCAAAACCGTCTGAACTAAAGCCTACGTGTTCAACAACCAATAGGTAATTAATGTTTAAATTGAATTTAGCGCAGTTCATAATCCTGCTTTGATAATATAATAAATTTTTGCAATCACAAACGCGTGAGCGGCAGACATATGTTTCAAGCTTTTTTGCTATCATCAGTACCGCATACACATGGAAAAACACTACACTTGTAACTGCAAAATGACACTACGGCAAATCGTTCTATAATAAATTTTTGCAATCACAAACGCGTGAGCGGCAGACTGCTTATCAAAGCAGGATTATGAACTGCGCTAAATTCAATTTAAACATTAATTACCTATTGGTTGTTGAACACGTAGGCTTTAGTTCAGACGGTTTTGCAGTGGGCAAATTGTGCTTCTGTTTACCTGAATGAACGATTTGCCGTAGTGTCATTTTGCAGTTACAAGTGTAGTGTTTTTCCATGTGTATGCGGTACTGATGATAGCAAAAAAGCTTGAAACATATGTCTGCCGCTCACGCGTTTGTGATTGCAAAAATTTATTATATTATCAAAGCAGGATTATGAACTGCGCTAAATTCAATTTAAACATTAATTACCTATTGGTTGTTGAACACGTAGGCTTTAGTTCAGACGGTTTTGCAGTGGGCAAATTGTGCTTCTGTTTACCTGAATGAACGATTTGCCGTAGTGTCATTTTGCAGTTACAAGTGTAGTGTTTTTCCATGTGTATGCGGTACTGATGATAGCAAAAAAGCTTTAAACATATGTCTGCCGCTCACGCGTTTGTGATTGCAAAAATTTATTATATTATCAAAGCAGGATTATGAACTGCGCTAAATTCAATTTAAACATTACAAATACTACTCGATCGTAAAACATAAATTTGTCCGTATAAGTTACCGCTTCAATCTTTTCGATATATCCACTGACCTAAAAATGTCTTCCCACGGAATATTTGACTTTAAATTTTTGCCGGATCTATTCGAAATTTTCGTTATAAGTATAATACCTCATAATAACAAGATTTTAAAAAATGTGACCGATGCGCGCAGTCAGGTGACAAGGAACATAAATTGACAGTTACTAACAATCGTCATAACGCAGGTAAACTAACTTAACCTTATAAAACATTGGCTGTGTCTAAATTGACGCTAACAACTCGTCCATCCTGATGACAGAGTGATCTCAATCAAACAAAGCTTACAGACAAAATATAGCAAAAAAAACTAATGAACAACAGGAACAAAATTAATAATACACATATACAAAAATCAGAACGTAAGAAACACTTCACTCTCTATTAAAGCACTTGATTCTTCTGGTTCATCGTCACCATTCTCCTCTTCTTCTCTTTCGTGACCACTGGAATCGGTTTCGTTATCTTCATATTCGACCCATTTATAGTGGAATTCCAAACATAGGCTAGCTAAGCGTATATCGAGTACTTCGTTTTCGTTCAGCGTATCCCTAAAATTTTTGTTAATAAAGCGCTGAAAAACAGCTGGTCCGTTGCACGCCTCAAACGACATTTGCACATACTCGTACTGGGCACCTGGAATGACAAAAGAAGTGTATTTAATTGAAGCAGGGTCCATTTTGACTTGGTGGAACCCGTTTTTGAAATCTAAGGTCGTAAAATATTTCGCACCACTTAAATTGTTCAACACGTCATCAATATGTGGTAAAGGGAATTTGTCTTTTTCGATCACCTTATTCAACTCGCGGTAGTCGACACATAACCGATATTCGTTGTTTTTCTTTCGAGCTAACACTACGGGACTGGCATATTCGGAAACACTGTGCCGGATAATCCCTTTTTCCAGCAAATCATCCGTGATCTGCCTTACCGCATCGCGTTCTTGATAAGACAATCGCCGCGGGCTACAACTCACACTTTTCTTATAATTTAAATTGATAGTCATTTTTACATCACAGCTTTTCTTTTCACTTGGTAAGTCTAAATTTCTCATAATGTCTTTTATTTTATTTATATCTTTCGAGGATAAATTCGGGTTTATTGGTAAGTCCATTTCAAAACTTCCTGCAACGTCAATATTTAAAATATCTGTCGATGGAAAGATCTTCTTTTCGTTGCTGGTTGAATTCGAGGCAAAACCACTCGGTTTCGACTTTTCTTCGGGTTGATTTTGCATTTCCCCTTGGATCAATTTCATCGCAGTCATCAAGCTCTTCAGCGTTAGGTGTTTTGCGACAACTATTTGCGTTCGAATGATAAAATTGTCTATCCCATGGATGACATGCGAAACAATTTCATTTTCGTGCATTTTCGCTTTGTGACCTAATCGCACTTTGTCATGGAAGTAGTCTTCGAAGGGCTCATTTCGCTTCCATTTTCTGCTTCTTAGTTTTTTCATTGTTTCAAATATGTTCTCAGGTTTTTGACCTTCTTCGACTCTTGATATACACCTTTCCACATCGATGGTATCCGTTTTTGCTCCGATCTGGGGGATTTGTGCACCTATCTCCGATAAGGGAACTCTTATTGAAGATGCTGCGTTTAGTTGAGGTTGTAATTTATCCTTCAACTGGTCCACCTCCGTTTCTTTGCGCAATAACATTTCCATCATTATGTTTACTTGGGAAATCAACATTTTTACTTCGCTGGAATTTTCGGCCTTCACATCACTTCCGGTTGACATTTCGATACAGTACGTTGATCGTTCAAAATCGGAAGTTTGCAAAACGTAATGTGATGTCGTACGTTGCATCAAATTACAAACAAATAATAAAATCTTCAGACACTTTTTTATTGACTTACTAATAGTAATGCGGTACGTTGCACTAAAATTTTCAGTAAATAATGTACTTTTCTTATTTATTTCGAGCCAAATAATGTAGTCCGTCACAGTTATTTTTGCGCCACTTCTGCCATCGAACATACAGTCCGTCGTAATTCGTTAGCTCTCGAGTAAAACCACGCGTACAACCAAATGCATTCACAAAATAATTTTCACTTTCCTTTTTTTTCGTAATTTACGTATTATCACCTTCGAATCTCACTTCTGAAATTGTTGGATGGCTCTCGGGTATTGTCGATGGAATAATTTTAACACAAATACTTTGGTAATAATAGATTTAATGCAAAATAAAAGGAACATAAATTGACAGTTACTAACAATCGTCATAACGCAGGTAAACTAACGTAACCTTATAAAACATTGGCTGTGTCTAAATTGACGCTAACAATAGTATATTAAGTATCAAGAACAGTAAGGACATTTTACCGATCGAAGACAATTGTTTGGAGGAGGAGCGAAGCGACGACTCCAATTATTGTCTGAGATAGGTAGTCCTTAATGTTCGAGATGCTTATGACGTTTTTTGCGCGACTAAATTTATTAAAAAACATTTAAATGTGTATTTAATAAATAAAAATATGTTATTCTCTTTATATCAAGTTGCCTTAATGTCGTGGAAACAGACGCGGTAAGCAACCAAATAGAGCATAGTCGCACAAAAAAATACTTACCGTCGTCTTATCCTTAGCAACTAGTAAACAAAACTTACTGTCGTGGAAACAGACGCGGTAAACAATCAAATAGAGCATAGTCGCGCAAAAAAGTTATTATAGTGGTCAATGTTTCTTACCTTGTATATGTTAGAAGTAAATTTGAGATATCTATCATTAAAAGCCTCCAACAACTGAGTGTTAACGGCGTTGGTCGTAACCAACCCCCAAACCACTAGAAATAACAACTTCATTCCAAATCTGAAAGTAAATTTTGTTAATTTCAAGTTTTCACTCACTACGTAATTATCGCTCAAATTCATAGTCGTTACTTAAGTATATATAAGTACGTTCTCAATACACCGTAACGAATAGTACAGCAGATTACACCTGAGAGAAAAATTTATTGTGGAAAACACTCGAATACCAAACTTGAACAAGAATAGCTTGCAATAGTACATTAATTATGTAGGTATTTGTAAAAGCAATAATCATGACTGTATACTTTATTCTGATGAATAATATCAAACAGTTTTACTTTACAGTTTCATTTATTTTATCAAACAAATGTGAAGTTGACATTTTTATTGTTTTTATGTGCATTCGACTGTTCTTTGTTATTAATTGAAAATGATAACAACGACATGCACGATATTGAAAATATGGAAGTAGTTTTTGAAGGCGATGCATTATTACCAGCAAGGTTAGTGTAAAATTAGCGTTAATAAAATTTTCAATAGGAAATATTATTATTTTATTATTTTTAGCCTTTCAAATGATATCCAACAAGATAGTTTTAACAAATTGGACGAGGCCATCATAGCTGCTAGTGAAAACAATGATACTTTCCAAGACACTAAAGAAAATAAACCAAGCAATCTAAAGAACAATGTTCGAAAACGACAAAGAAATTCTAGTAAGTGGAAACAAAATGAAAGAAAAGCGCAAAGACAACGAGGTGAAGAATATACCAATTCAAAAGGAAAAGTAATACCGAAAAGGTCTGTAAAAACCAAAACATGCTTTTCTGATGAAAAATGTCATTTAAAGTGTAAAGAAATAATTACGCCAGATGAAAGAGTAGAAATTCACAAACAATTCTGGTTACTAAATGATGATAAGAAATCACATTTTTATTCAAAATATGTTAAGCGGAATTTGGCAAAAAGAAAACGAAGTGATAAAGAAACTAGCAGAAAAGCATATTCTTTTGAATACCATTTAGAAGTAAACTCTAATAAATCAAAAGTATGCCAACATTCCTTTTTGAGTACTCTAGATATATCAAAAAGAAGAATTTATTACTTCTTTAATAATATTCAAAACAAAAGTACTAAGTTCCAAGATCTCCGTTAACAGGCAAACACGTAAAAAAATTTATTTCCGAAGAATGAAAAGAAGAAGTGCGTAACCACATTTCTTCATTTCCCACAATAGAGTCGCATTATTGTCGAGCATTAACTTCAAAAAATACTTGGAACGAAATCTTAATACATCCAAAATGTACGACTTGTATAAATTGTCTGTAGAAAATCCAGTTGGCTTTCATATTTATTCTGAAATATTCCATAATGAGTACAACATTGCATTTTTTAAACCTAAAAAAGACTTATGTGATAAGTGTGAAGAGTTTAAAGTTACAAGCAATCCTTCAGAAGAAAGTACACAAAAATATGAACAGCATATACGTAGAAAGGAAATAGGCAATGAAGAAAGAAAAAGAGATCGCATGCGATACAACCAAGACGACGAAATCGGCGTTGTTACTTTTGATTTACAAAATACTTTTTCTCTCTTCCAAAAGCAAATATTTCCAACTATTACTATAAAACAAAACTATGTACTTATAATCTGACAGCACATTTTAACAAAACGAAAACCGTTTACAACTCCATTTGGCACGAATTTTTGTGTGGTCGTGCTGCAATTCATATTGCAATTGCTTTAATACGCATATTAAAGCAGCTTGTAAAAGATAATCCAAAAGTAAAAAAGCTTATTTTGCGGTCGGATAGTTGCGTACCACAAAATAAAAACTCCATAATATCGTTTCATTTGCAATATTTTCTTAATTCTAAAGATGCTGGAAATCTACAGTACATTGAGCAAAAATTTTCAGAACCTGGCCACGGTAACGTCCAAGAAATTGACAACGCACACAGTTGCATAGAAAGATTTATTAAGAATATTGAAATATGGAGTCCTTTGTCATTAATTCGAATACTTCTGAAACTTCCCAACACTTGGAACTTCAATTTTAAGATTATCCAAATGCAATCTTCTGACTATATGAATTACCAGTGTACATCTAAAACTATAAATTACAAAGTAATACCATACACCAAAATTAAACATATTATTTATAATCGACAATCTCTTTTTAATATAGAATTTAAAGAGTCTTTTGATGGTGAGACTCAAAATATTAAATTGCAATATTCTAAAAAACGTCAGGATGGCGAAACATCGGTCACAAAATTTCCTAATGTTACACTTTTGGAAAATATTAAAGTAATTGTTACCAAACAAAAAAGGAACCACCTAAAATCGATGATGGTACAGATGCCTGAAGATGAAAGGGTATTTTATGATGTTTTGTTAGCAAATAATAATAATTCAAATAGAAATGAAACAAAAGCAAAAGAATTAAAGAAAACCAAGAAACTAACACGATCAAAGATGTGAAATTTTTCAAATTTTTATAATAATATTCCAAATTTTGTTCAATGTTTATAAAATTAAAAAAAATTATTAAATTAATAAAATAAAAACCTTGAAAATAATTAGTGTTTATTTTATTATTGTTCTATATAACTTAAATACCATGTAATCTTTAATCAACTGTAATTTGTTCTATATCCGGTGGAAATGTTCAATATCCCTTAAAAAAAGAAAAAAAATCTTTTTAAGCATTCTTGTTCTATATCCAAAATTTTAATAATTAATTACGAAGTTATTTGTTAAAATTTATGACCAGCATTCGAACTTAAGGTGTCTAGTATGGTAATTTATCAACAACAAAATAATAAATCTAGCTAAATTAAAAAATTACATAATAATCGTCTTTAAATACTAAAATCTCAATTTCCCACATTTTAGTTTTTAGGACGTAGAACACTATAATTCTGAGGTGACGATATTTTCATAAAAAAAACATAAATTAACATAAAATAATGGTTATTTTTAAAGCAATTGTGTAATCCTTATTATTTCAAGAAATTAGTAAAAATTGTTTCAACTGGTATTCATTAACACTTAAATAAGAGAACGATATTTCTTTTACCGTGGTTCTTAATATTTTTCTTAAAAAACGTCAAGTTTTATAGTGAAGTCGCATCTGTGTATAAATCATATTTATTTTAATCTACTAAATATAAGATTAGTAGAATAGTAGTAGATAAACAAAACAAAAAAAGTTTAACTACATAAATGGAACCATTAAAAGAACATTCAAGAACAGAAGTAGCCAGAATACGTCATTAAAGTTCTACAAAAAATTTCACTACCAACTCTACCATAATATGGAAGCGAAACATGGAGGCTAACAAAAGGCGAAGAAAAGCGCTTACAGACCGCAGAAATGAGGTTCTTGAATTGCAGGATACAAGAGGGTTGATAGAAAACGTAACACGGATATCCGAAACGAGTTAAACATATCCAGCCTAAATGTCCGCATCAAGAACTACAGGAATAATTGGAAACAACACCTTGAAAGAATGACCAACGAACGGATAGCAAAACAAATATATAAATATAAACCGAGAGGGAAGAGAAATAAAGGTCGACCCAAAAAAAAGATGGAACGATCAAGAGTGACGTAACGGACAGTACGTCCAACACGTGCGGATGAAGAAGAAATTCAAATATATCCTATTACATAAACATAAACTACGAATATAAATATAAACTACATAAATATCGCTACCATAATGGCAGAAGGTCGTATGTAACATTATTTGAGTTTTAGACATATGTACATAGAAATATTCGTAAACTTCAGCTCTATGATCTGACAGAATTATCTCTAAACAATGCTAAACTTTACATACGACATTCTGCCATTATGGTAGCGATATGTCAGCATTTGATATTAAAATATTTTTACTTGTTTTGTTAATATTGGTAAAAATTGTGGCCACAACCGGTCCCTTTACCCCAAATTTAATATTTTATACATATTTGTAAAATCACAGGTTATATAATAAAGATATACAAATACTTACAGTTAGCTTACCTATTCAAATTTTAGAACTAACTAAATAACTTTTGTTATGATGAATTAAATGCAGTTCTTAATTATTTATCCTTGTCCTTTATCGTACATTCTTTGCATAAATACATAATTACTGGAAGACGTAGAACGTTGCTAAAACCTGTACCTACTCACAAAAGGATTCATACGCTATAATAAATTTCAATAAATCGTTTGTATCTTAATTATTTATTAAAAAAACAAATTATAGTTATAATTATATGTAACAATGTAACAAAGTGATTCTTGTAATTAGTACAATTTAAAAAACATTCATAAAATTTGCATGTGAACAGAAATAATTAACCTTAAACGAAAAACTCATCCTTTAAACAACGACGCTTTTTGGCTTGTAGAACTTTTCCTTGAAAAGTTATGAAAAAAAGTTTTAGACAACGGTTGTTCCTAATATTTTTTTCCGAACATTTAAAACATAATTGTTTTATGCACAAATTATTTTTCGGTAAAACCAATGAGAAGGTTTGGTGAAGTTTCATCTTTACACTTATACCCAGTGGCGGCTCGTTATAATGAGCCCAGGAGCCATGGCACTAGTATAACAAACCGGCCTTAACTATTTTTTTTAATCTTCAAAAAATATTTAATTTTGTTTAAAAAATGTTTAATCTTAAATATTTTTCTCATTTTAAAGCTTAAACAAAGTATACAAAATATGTAATTTTTAATTCATAAATCGATACCTTTTTGGCAAAGTATCGTAAGTGACATTTTTTCCGAAAATGAGATTTCGCGGCTATCGTAAGCATCAGACGTTTATACACGTTTTGTTAAAGTATGGTAATTCTATTTTAAGTTTGTGATGGTCAAAAATCAGTTTTATTTTATCGTAAGCAACAAATTAATGCTAACAAATAGATGCTAACCGCGAGTATTGTCGTAAGTATCACATTAAAAAGACACACATCCCTGAAAAGTATCGTAAGTACCATAAAAACAATGGGGAAGGGATATGTTTTGCAACTTACGATATAAGTTTGGGTACCATTATTAGTGTGTTAATCGTCTACGTAAGTACAATGTCTTCATTATTTCCTTTTAAAAATGAATAAATAACAGAATTTACGTTTTATAGAACCTAATGAGTTTTAGTTTTCAATCTTTACTTTATTAAAAATATTTGTATATTCATTATCAATTTGAAGTGTGCTAAACTATGTTTTCAATTAAAAATCATTATAACACAACTACTACACTGTGAATTGATTATGAGCATTTATTTCCATGTTTATGAGGTCTTCTAATGTGTTATTAGACGTTCCAATTTTTATTTTTTATTTTTTCATAGGTTCACGTTATTAATTAAATAAATCATGTCTCCAAAGATTAACAACTGTAAGACTAGAACAAAAATTATAATGGAAAATGCTATTCGAATACAAAATGACAAATTATTGAAACAGAACGAATTATGCCTATTGCCTATTCAGTATTTTGATAACAGTAATGATCAGTTATTCACCGAAAATGAGTTAACGATACTCATGATCAGATGATCATCACCTGATGATGATCGAATAAATTGATCGAAACGTTGGCTTAACGGTATTAGTTGTTTGATTGCATTCCCTCACACCCAAAATTAAGTTATTTTCAATAATAATTATAAGTTTTCCATGAAAATAATGACTATGAAAATTATTTAACAAATTAATAGATCTTGCCAAAATATCGTAAACATGCCTGCTATAAAAATTGTGCATGCCCGTGTATCGTAAGTGTGTCATTTACGATAATTATTTGATTACAACACATTAATCTTGTCCTGCCAAAATAACTTAAGTGACATAAAACATAGGAAAACGTGAAATTTATACCAAAATTAACCTGATTTTCGCAAAGAAGTTACCTTAAAACAATAAATAATCCACTTTCATAGTATTGAATTATGCAAAAATCAAATAAACAAAAAAAACGTCTCCTGTAAAATTCACAAAAAGTTACTTACGATATTTTGACAAAAAGGTATCGAAATGTACATGTTACAATAAGATAAATTATTAACAGCGAGTCACTTCAATTGTGGCTCTTGAATAGAACTCGAATTGCAGCGAGACACAGCGAGATACCACGGGTTTGTGATAACCTTCTACGGGGGTGAATCACTGGGTTTGAAAGTACACTATACTGCTATAAATACTGCCTAAGGCTGCATGCAGATTGATAAAGCAAAAGTTTTAAGACAATCCTTTTGTTGCATTAAAAAGCTTTTTGTTTTATCGTGAAACGTATGCTTGATCTGAAAACAACTTTTTTGCTTTGATCAGTTTGTTTTCAGATCAAGCAAAACGTTTTAAGACAAAATAAAACACTGTAAGACAAAACAAAACATTTGTTTTTAGATAAAACAAAATGTTTTGTCTTAAAACGTTTTGCTTTATCAGTCCGCATGCAGCTTTATACTGGCGATACTGAGTGATGTTTCTTGTCCGATGGTAATAATTAATCAAAGAAGGATTCTTGGGTTAAGCGGACACCAAATAAAACAAATATATTATCTCGTCGACGTTTCGGAGACTTTATTACGTCTCCATCTTCAGGACTAGATGGAGAGAAACGTATTATGGTAACGTCGCAAATAACGAATATCAACAATAATCTCTTACCTTGATAATGAGTTGGAACAATGTTTTGCATAATGGTAAAAAGATCAACAATGGTTCAAAGCGATAACAGTATTCAGTGATATCAAAGGTTAAAAATATGTATAACATATAAAAGAGTAATAAAATCAATAAATTTCAACAATAATAAAATCTTTTCACTGAAACTGACAATAAAATGTTTCAAAAGTACTGGCGATACTGCCTGTACTGCTACTTAAGTGTACACTATACTGCCACAGTGATTCACCCCCCGCCTTCTACCTACGAACCATGCCCGCGTTTAAGATTGTAATGTGGCTACCTCCACAATAAATCTGATTTTATGCAGTGTAATTATTCATACTGCGTTATGTGTTATAAAAAAGAATTCTTCTAATAATTTATTAATAGTGAAGTAAATAAACTCGTCAATAGTAATTAAATAATGAATAAAAAAATAACTTTCTATGCAAGCCTTTTTGCACATCATGTTTGACGAAGGAAAAGAATGAAATTAAAAAAATGAGTAGACCCTTGCCTGATTTGATTATTTCAAAACCTAAGTACTACAATATTTTTTTGTCAATAGCTTAAAGTAAGAACGACATAATTAAATCGTAGTATTTATTGAAAAAATGAGTGGATTTACGGGTGTGATGAAAAAAATTGTCGATGGACAATTTTCACGCCTGATAAAAGTATCACTTTTACCTCGTGTTGAATAAATAGCTATTTTCAAATCGTCAGTCTTTAAATAGACCTCTAATACAGCACAGAATGAATTGGTTACGATGTATGCTTAACGTTATTTATCATGAAGAAGTAACTAAAGAAGCAAACCACAGACAGAAAGAAAAATTATTATTCTTTATTAAATTATTCTGCCCATTGTTAATTCATCAAATTAACCTGATCATGAACAGTGCAGCGTCAAAAAATCGATCGGTTAGAATATTTTTTGAATACTTATCTGAAATTTGTTCTTTTTTTTATTTCCTCTCAAATAACGAGAGCACAGAACAAAATTGTACAGGGACAATGTCGATTATGTTGGAATTACAGTACGAAATAATTATAAATTGCAAATTAAGTCCCGGAAATGTATAAAATAATGTATTCTTTTCTTTTGGATTCGGAAGAAATCTTTTTCGGCTGAACTTGAATTTACAAACTTATCAAAAAAAAATCTGACACCTCCACTATACAACCCCACGAGCCGCCACTGCTTATACCCGATTTTGAACCATTATGACGATTATAATAAATTATGTATGACGATTTTTGATAAAGGTTAAACGCAACTAAATTAGAAACCATATATAACTGTATCAAAAACCGTAATTCATTCTTTTAATTTTCTTTTAGTTTCTTTCTAATGCGGATGTATTTAGGCAAAAATTTTGGAATGCGGTCCTGCAGAAATTATTGGTTTATATAGTTCATGGTTTATATTAACCTAAAAATGTATTAACAGTGCCGTTCCAACTTGATAATTACAAGGTAATGTGTGATGCCGCAAAATCGTGGGGTTTTTTGGGCTTCAGCTGTAAGTTAAAAAATATTATTAGTTGATAATAACTTTTTATTTATTATTACAAATACACTATTTTACTTTTGTTGATTGTTATTTTTATAAATGTACAAAATTTACAAGTAGTACAAGTCGTTAAAATAGTTAACAATGGCATCACAGAGCCCACCAGCACCCGCGAATTAAAAATAATAATTTTTTTACTTGAAACAGAGTCTTTGATACTCACTGGGTCCATTTACTGCTAGCTACTCCAGCGGATTGGGTAGATAAATTTCCTTCGGTTATTATTTTATTTTAATTTTAAATTTAAGTTTCTCAAATCCAAGCATTATAAATAATATTATAGGCAACAACGCCTAATACACTTAAAATATTTCTAGTGCAAGACGTGGCTGGGAAAGTATTAGATTTTGTAAACCAGTTGTATTCCTTATATTTAATCGATGGGTATTGATAAAATATTTCGCATCCATCTTTAAATCCATTGCACCGTATTGTCACCAAGTACAAAATAGTCGACAGCGTTTTCAATCGAAAGCTTTGAACGTAAGTTATTTTCAGACATTATTTTCAATCCATCTAATTTGTAAGTATTAGCGGCAATCAACAACTTGGGCGCTATTTTTTCCAATTCTAATACTTCATCAGTGTAAATATACCGCAACATTTCCTGTAAAACTTTGTAATCCAAATCTGGAATTTCGACCGAACCGATTGTTATGTTTACCGCATCATTCACAAACATGGATTTAAAAACTGAGCTTCGAACTGCTAAAATTGCTTTGTGCGCTTTAAAGGTTCTTCCATCTGCAACGGTAAGAGTTACGTCACTCAAGTCTTGGTTATCAAGTAAAAATGCCAAATCTTCTATCAAATGTCTCATGGGAAAGGGTAATTTTACGGCATAATTTTCTCGGTCTGATAAAACTGCAATCTCGCAAATTATAGTTAACTTTTCGTCAGGCAGGAGACCATTTGTAATATTGAACAAATCTTTACGCGAGAGGAATTTATTAAAACCAAATAAAGCTTGTGATGGTTTATATTCAGTAAAGAATTCTTTAATAAAGCTTTTTTTACCTTCAGCATTTAAAATACTAAATTTAACAGATGCTTTTACTTGACAATCAACTGAGTTTAAGTATAAAGCCAAATAATCTTCATTTTCTGTTGTTCCTCCTCGGGGGAAAATTTTCAAGCGCCATTTACATTCACCATCGATAGAAAATATGGGCGACATTATGATGTCGTTAGTACTTTCACAACAATATTTGAAATGATTCAAGATATAGGTGTATCTAAGCTTAGCTATTTTAATATCCGAAGAACCCCAACTTTCCGAGACATCACTATTAGGTTTTTCATGTTGACATTTTGACAGTGTTACTAGATATATTATCGTGAACGTTATATAATACATCAACTTGAACGATTTGCAAATCTATAAGAAAATACAAGAAATATAAGAACTAATTTATTGTATGAAATTGTATGGATTTTGAAACTTAACGTTAATAAAAATATTAAATCTTTCGTGACATCCGGAGAATTGCATAAATAATAACTTAACTTTAAATTTATCAAAAAATTTAAATTGCACTTTATGGATATTAGGTTTTTGTAATCTTTTAAGGGTAGGGCAGCGCCCCAGGAGTTGACCTCGCAAGAGATCACGAATGGAGCCAAGTAGGTAGCTATAAGTGTACAATTATTTAGAAAACTATTAATCAAATTTTTTGGGGATCCAGATATAGGTTACTTTTGTTAAAAAATTGGATGACCATAAGATGAAGAAGATAAAGACAGATACATGTTTAGAAAATGGCGATTGTATCTTGACTCAGCGAGTGAGGCAATAAAAGCTTTATAATACGGAGTTGTCATTAAACTTTTCGATCATTAACTTTTTTTAGTTGTCTAATATTTGGAGACCCAAAAAATTTGATTTATACTTTTTTATATTATTTTACACTTAACTACCGAGTTTGGACCATTCGCAATCTCTTGTGAGGTTTTGATAATAAATCGCGTAGAAGTACCTATTAAATTTGAGATATCTATCATTAAAAGCCTCCAACAACTGAGTGTTAACGGCGTTGGTCGTAACCAACCCCCAAACCACTAGAAATAACAACTTCATTCCAAATCTGAAAGTAAATTTTGTTAATTTCAAGTTTTCACTCTGTCGTCAAAAACTAAATAAATATATGCTCACCTTACCCATGGTATAATAAATTTCAAGGTAGGATATGCTCGAGTGCTAAAGGCGTTCAAGTTCGCGCAGTGACGTCACGCGTGATGAGAAGTTTATAATACACATGCATAATATAGATCCGGACATCATTCCAAAATGATTAAATTAAATTATATAACAATAAGATAAATTATCAACTCAAATTAATATTATCGGATGATATTTCGATGATAATCAGATCTCATATTCTCAGATCGAATTTATACATGAGATAACAATCTTAAATACGATCAACACTTAAACGGAAGCTTACATACATAACCTCAACCCCTATTATGCTCATTACTGTGCAATGTTGAAAGGTAACCACTGCTGAGTAATTTATGTTAATGATTCACTTACAAGAAAAAAGTCACCTTGTACAAGTTAAATCAACTTATTTAATACTTAATGTGTTTTCAAGTCGCAAATCGAACGTAACTGCAGTAAAGCTCTCTATTGCATGAAAATTAAATTATGAAAGCCCGTATATTAAAGAGAAAGCAGAAATCTATAGAACATTCTGATTTTCATTAATTTCCACTAAAAGAACATTTTAAGGTGGGATTCTTGACGTAAGTAGTAAACCAGCTGGGTTCTTACTTGAGCAGTTGGAATATCTTTATTTATAAATTTTGCTAGTGAGTGAATGAAATAGAAGATTGAAGCTAAGGTTACTTTGTACATAAAATGTTTTGGAAAGTAAGTAATTTTAATGCATACTATTTTAAATTTTTTTATATGCACGAAATTAATTAGCCTATACTATCTAATAATACCAAGAAAATTTTAACCAATGACAGTTCTTGAGTTGTGGGTGGGTAGGTCTTTGAAATCGGTTTGAACTAATAGAATTAGTTAAAATTTTATTTGGTAGTAGTATAGAATTAGATGGCATAGTGATATAATTTTACTATTCCGAATGAATTAAATATAAATATTGCATTTCCATTTTGTACATACGATATTAGATAAAATAACTCCCGATAACAATGAAACACGTTTACATAATTTGCAATTGAATGTAATTTATTTTATACTAATTAACACGGAGCTTCTAATCGAGGCTGAGTTCATTCCTAGGTACTTCTACGCGATTTATTATCAAAACCTCACAAGAGATTGCGAATAATGGTCCAAACTCGGTAGTTAAGTGTAAAATAATATAAAAAAGTATAAATCAAATTTTTTGGGTCTCCAAATATTAGACAACTAAAATAAAGTTAATGATCGAAAAGTTTAATGACAACTCCGTATAAAGCTTTTATTGTCTCACTCGCTGAGTCAAGATACAATCGCCATTTTCTAAACATGTATCTGTCTTTATCGTTTTCATCTTATGGTCATCCAATTTTTTAACAAAAGTAACCTATATTTGGATCCCCAAAAAATTTGATTAATAGTTTTCTAAATAATTGTACACTTATAGCTACCTACTTGGCTCCATTCGTGATCTCTTGCGAGGTCAACTCCTGGAGCGCTGCCCTACCCTTAAAAGATTACAAAAACCTAATATCCATAAAGTGCAATTTAAATTTTTTGATAAATTTAAAGTTAAGTTATTATTTATGCAATTCTCCGGATGTCACGAAAGATTTAATATTTTTATTAACGTTAAGTTTCAAAATCCATACAATTTCATACAATAAATTAGTTCTTATATTTCTTGTATTTTCTTATAGATTTGCAAATCGTTCAAGTTGATGTATTATATAACGTTCACGATAATATATCTAGTAACACTGTCAAAATGTCAACATGAAAAACCTAATAGTGATGTCTCGGAAAGTTGGGGTTCTTCGGATATTAAAATAGCTAAGCTTAGATACACCTATATCTTGAATCATTTCAAATATTGTTGTGAAAGTGCTAACGACAACATAATGTCGCCCATATTTTCTATCGATGGTGAATGTAAATGGCGCTTGAATATTTTCCGCCAAGAAGGAACAACAGAAAATGAAGATTATTTGGCTTTATTCTTAGAATCAGTCGATTGTCAAGTAAAAGCATCTGTTAAATTTAGTATTTTAAATGCTGAAGGTAAAAAAAGCTTCATTCAAGAATTCTTTAATGGATATAAACCATCAGAAGCTTTTGGTTTTGCTGAATTCCTCTCGCGTAAAGATTTGTTCAATATTACAAATGGTCTCCTGCCTGACGAAAAGTTAACTATAATTTGCGAGATTGCAGTTTTATCAGACCGAGAAAATAATGCCGTAAAATTACCCTTTCCCATGAGACATTTGATAGAAGATTTGGCATTTTTACTTGATAACCAAGACTTGAGTGACGTAACTCTTACCGTTGCAGATGGAAGAACCTTTAAAGCGCACAAAGCAATTTTAGCAGTTCGAAGCTCAGTTTTTAAAACCATGTTTGTGAATGATGCGGTAAACGTAACAATCGGTTCGGTCGAAATTCCAGATTTGGATTACAAAGTTTTACAGGAAATGTTGCGGTATATTTACACTGATGAAGTATTAGAATTGGAAAAAATAGCGCCCAAGTTGTTGATTGCCGCTAATACTTACAAGTTAGATGGATTGAAAATAATGTCTGAAAATAACTTACGTTCAAAGCTTTCGATTGAAAACGCTGTCGACTATTTTGTACTTGGTGACAAATACGGTGCAATGGATTTAAAGATGGATGCGAAATATTTTATCAATACCCATCGATTAAATATAAGGAATACAACTGGTTTACAAAATCTAATACTTTCCCAGCCACGTCTTGCACTAGAAATATTTTAAGTGTATTAGGCGTTGTTGCCTATAATATTATTTATAATGCTTGGATTTGAGAAACTTAAATTTAAAATTAAAATAAAATAATAACCGAAGGAAATTTATCTACCCAATCCGCTGGAGTAGCTAGCAGTAAATGGACCCAGTGAGTATCAAAGACTCTGTTTCAAGTAAAAAAATTATTATTTTTAATTCGCGGGTGCTGGTGGGCTCTGTGATGCCATTGTTAACTATTTTAACGACTTGTACTACTTGTAAATTTTGTACATTTATAAAAATAACAATCAACAAAAGTAAAATAGTGTATTTGTAATAATAAATAAAAAGTTATTATCAACTAATAATATTTTTTAACTTACAGCTGAAGCCCAAAAAACCCCACGATTTTGCGGCATCACACATTACCTTGTAATTATCAAGTTGGAACGGCACTGTTAATACATTTTTAGGTTAATATAAACCATGAACTATATAAACCAATAATTGCTGCAGGACCGCATTCCAAAATTTTTGCCTAAATACATCCGCATTAGAAAGAAACTAAAAGAAAATTAAAAGAATGAATTACGGTTTTTGATACAGTTATATATAGTTTCTAATTTAGTTGCGTTTAACCTTTATCAAAAATCGTCATACATAATTTATTATAATCGTCATAATGGTTCAAAATCGGGTATAAGTGTTAAGATGAAACTTCACCAAACCTTCTCATTGGTTTTACCGAAAAATAATTTCTGCCGCTAGAATTGAATGGGAAAAATTGTGCTGTGTTCACATAGCCAATTATGTTTTAAATGTTCGGAAAAAAATATTAGCAACAACCGTTGTCTAAAACTTTTTTTCATAACTTTTCAAGGAAAAGTTCTACAAGCCAAAAAGCGCCATTGTTTAAGGGATGAGTTTTTCGTTTAAGGTTAATTATTTCTGTTTACATGCAAATTTTATGAATGTTTTTTAAATTGTACTAATTACAAGAATCACTTTGTTACATTGTTACATATAATTATAACTATAATTTGTTTTCTTAATAAATAATTAAGATACAAACGATTTATTGAAATTTATTATAGCGTATGAATCCTTTCGTGAGTAACAGGTTTTTGCAACGTTCTACGTCTTCCAGTAATTATGTATTTATGCAAAGAATGTACGATAAAGGACAAGGATAAATTAAGAACTGCATTTAATTCATCATAACAAAAGTTATTTAGTTAGTTCTAAAATTTGAATAGGTAAGCTAACTGTAAGTATTTGTAGGTATATCTTTATTATATAACCTGTGATTTTACAAATATGTATAAAATATTAAATTTGGGGTAAAGGGACCGGTTGTGGCCACAATTTTTACCAATATTAACAAAACAAGTAAAAATATTTTAATATCAAATGCTGACATATCGCTACCATAATGGCAGAATGTCGTATGTAAAGTTTAGCATTGTTTTGAGATAATTCTGTCAGATCATAGAGCTGAAGTTTACGAATATTTCTATGTAGGTACATATGTCTAAAACTCAAAAAATGTTACATACGACCTTCTGCCATTATGGTAGCGATATTTATGTAGTTTATATTTATATTCGTAGTTTATGTTTATGTAATAGGATATATTTGAATTTCTTCTTCATCCGCACGTGTTGGACGTACTGTCCGTTACGTCACTCTTGATCGTTCCATCTTTTTTTGGGTCGACCTTTATTTCTCTTCCCTCTCGGTTTATATTTATATATTTGTTTTGGTATCCGTTCGTTGGTCATTCTTTCAAGGTGTTGTTTCCAATTATTCCTGTAGTTCTTGATACGGTCATTTAGGCTGGATATGTTTAACTTGTTTCGGATATCCGTGTTACGTTTTCTATCAACCCTCTTGTATCCTGCAATCTCCCTCAAGAACCTCATTTCTGCGGTCTGTAAGCGCTTTTCTTCACCTTTTGTTAGCGTCCATGTTTCGCTTCCATATTATGGTAGAGTTGGTAGTGAAATTTTTTGTAGAACTTTAATGCCGTATTCTATCCACTTCTCTTCTTGATTGTTCTTTTAATGGTTCCATTTATGTAGTTAAACTTTTTTTGTTTAGTTTATCTACTACTATTCTACTAATCTTATATTTAGTAGATTAAAATAAATATAATTTATATACAGATGCGACTTCACTATAAAACTTGACGTTTTTTAAGAAAAATATTAAGAACCACGGTAAAAGAAATATCGTTCTCTTATTTAAGTGTTAATGAATACCCAGTTGAAACAATTTTTACTAACTTCTTGAAATAATAAGGATTACACAATTGCTTTAAAAATAACCATTATTTTATGTTAATTTATGTTTTTTTATAAAAATACAGTTGGCCATAACTAGATCTAAAATTATGTAAGAAATTCAGTTTTTTTTTTCTTTTTTTTTTCCTGCAGGGAAGGGGGAAACCTTCATAGGCACCACCCCATCAGGGATGGTAGTCTCAGATTCTTACTGACCAAAACCCCCTCCCCGACGACAGCGGGCTTTACCTTCTCGGCATTACTTCCGCTGTCGTCTGCGATCTTCCCTGCTGCATTGATGATGCAGGCTCCCGATGACCTCCCGGTTTAGCACGAAAGTTTGTGTCCGGGAGGTCAGGCACCATCACTTGATTCTACTTTTTCAATTGAACTGGACACACCGCTCGCCGCGATCCAACACGTCGCACCGGGTCACCTAGTGGTCCGTGATCGTCAGTATAGGTGAAAGTCCACTCGTCATTAAATTAATAGGCGGAAATTCTGGCGACAAAGTTAAGGCCGAGCCGACCGTCATCCATACCGGAGACTCCGAGCCCCCAAGCGGCCCTGCAAATCATATTAAATCACAGAGCGCTATGCGACCGGGCCATCTTGAAAAACTTGTGGTCGCTGGCAAAGTGCCAGTCCACTCGTCTTTATATTTGACGGCACTATTTTCACGATCGTCCCCCTCTGGATTAGCACGAGAGTTTGTGTTCACAGAGGGTCTACGCGCTATCGTCGTACCGACAATAATCTACCCCGCCGAACGACCGTCACTACTCGACCCGGACCCGACCCGCCGATTAATGACGATATTCTTCGGGAATTCTCTTGAGAACTTCTCGCGCATCTTCCCTTGGGAACTTCTCAAGGAAATTTTAAAAGGCAGTCATTGACTTAACTGTAGGGCGAGGACTCGAGCTTCGGCTTGCTCAGCTCGTCCGTCCCCCTCCTTGGTCTTCATCACTTGACTGATGAAGACCGCTACAGCCAGCCATTCGTCTTCGCCGGACAGCATGAAAGCAATCATGTTGTCCGGGCTTATAGTGTGTCGCCCATCCGGAGCGAAATCATCACTCTCTCCCTCTCCCATATTAGGCATCCGAAAAGAGTGTGTTCCGCCGTATCTTCGTCCCCGCAGTAACGACAGGCAGGTGACTCGGTCAGCCTGAACCTGTGGAGATATGCCTGTAAGCATCCGTGGGAGGTGAGAGCTTGTGTTATATGAAAGTTCACCTCTCCGTGCTTTCTCGCTACCCAAGGACGTAGATCCGGAATGAGCTTTATGGTCCAAGCGGCATTCGTGCCGAAAGACCAGCTCCTTTGCCAATCGTCGAGCGTCCGCTGCTTAATGGTGGGGTCCGGTCCTGCTCGAACGTCTGCTCTCTCTCTCTAGCTAAAAGCTCTATGGGAGGCATGGAGGCCAAGACTCGCACGGCTTCGCCGGACACGGTCCTGTAAGCGCAAGTTACTCGAAGTGCCATCTTGCGCTGGACCGCTTGCAGCCTCTTACGGTTACGCTGGACGTTGACGGCCTCTTGCCAAACGGGAGCGGCGTACAACATCACGGACTGTGCGACGGTGCCCAACATCCTTCGCTTCGTCGGTTTTGGGCCACCGATGTTGGGCATTAGTCTAGCGAACGAAGTAACTATCGCCGTCGCCTTGTTGCACGCCGTACGGATGGGATCGGAAAAATTCAGGTTCTTGTCTATCTTTACCCCCAGTATGGTGACGAAGTCTTTGACTGCAATTGGGGAACCACCCAAAAGCAGCATAGTGGGGGCTTTTTTTCTGCCGCGGATTACGACTGCCTCGGATTTCTCCGGCACCAGAGTAAGTCCGCGGCTGCCCGCCCAGGTGTTTATGGTGGCTATCGCTGCGTTTGCTTTGGCTTCCAAGGCCGGCGACTCCCTGTCTACAACGATGAGGGTGAGGTCGTCGGCAAAGCCGTACAGCGTAGTGCCGTCTGGGTATACCAGCCTGAGAACTTCGTCATACTTTACGTTCCACAAAGTTGGGCCAAGTACTGAACCCTGTGGGACACCGCTGGTAACTTCCCTAGTGGCACCGTTGATGATAAGATTTCTATCTTCAAGGTAACTGGCCACCAGGTTGAAGATCTCGGGACTGATATTTCGGGCTCTCAACGAGTTCAGTATGTGCCTCCACCCTGCGCAATGAAATGCGTTTCTTACGTCCAGGGTGACGACAAGGCAAAGGCATCTAGTTCTCCGTGTACCTTGCACTGCTTCTCCCGCGACACCGAAATTCAGTTTGTGTGATACTAACTGACCATAAATGAGCATCTAATCCTAATTATGGCCAAATTATTATTTATGCACTTCTCAGGTGTCGGTTCCAAAACGATAGATTGTGGGTTAATAGGGCTCTTTGCTTTGCCTTTGTGAAGCAAAGGTGATAATTTGAAATTTAGAAATGACGAAACTTGTTCATCATTAGGAATAACGCGTCCATTATTTCGATGAGTTGAAATTTCAAAATGACAAAAATTGTTCATCATTACGAATAATGCGCCCATCATTTCGATGATTTCAAAACGTTATTCAAAATTATGAATGCATTCATCAATTTGATGAAAGATTATGTATTTTAAATGATTTTGTTAATCAAATTGATAAACACGTTATTCAAATTTATGAATGCAGTCATCAATTGGATGAAGGATTACACCATGTAAATGATTTTGTTAATCTAATTGATAAAAACGTTATTCAAAATTATGAATGCAGGCATTCTTAATGAGACAGCAGAGTGATGAAAAACTGATGCATGCTTGTTCGTCATTAAGATGAAGTGTTGCATTTTGATTATTTTTTAATCAATCTGAAGCACTTTTTTATCAATATGACCCCACTTTTTTTCTCAGTGTGTAAGATGCAACTTTTGAATTTGAACTTCGCGCCGATGTCCTCTCCAGAAAAACCGCCATCTATTGAGAACCAACACAGTTAAAATCTAAAATCACACTTCTTCGACGACACGGAAAATAACCTGAACCACCACGTTGTGAAATACCTACGATCGCCATCTAGTAACCAAACTCTTTCTTCCGGTGTACAAAACATAATGTCAAAAACAACTGTAACAAAACAAATGATCGCTCCGAAAGAGAGACAACCATTAACTTCCAACACAAAATAAAACAACCAAATTTGGGCATGTCAATTCTTTTATTATCTTTAATATTCTTGTTTGAGGAATATAACCTGAAGCAATGATTTACCTAAATAGTAACCTTGTTACAGCTCTCGCTTTATTCCAGTTAATTTGAATTTACCATGTAGTAAAAATAATAAAGTAATATTTTTTTTAACATTAAAATAATATGTGTGTTGAAAGTAAACTTTTATAAATTTCAAAAACGATGACATAATAGTTGCATCACCCCAGCATAAAGAAAAATCTCAGAATGCTGATCAAAATAACTAACGTGTTTCATTTGTAACAAGCGTGCTCTTTATTTAATTACTACATAAAGATGAATATTTATCCGCGACTGTACCGAGACCATATGAAATTGGCGGGTGGGGAACGCGGAAGAATCAGTGTATGCATACAAGTCGCTACAGCAACACTCATTTTTGTATTATCGTACAACTAAAAGTTTATTATCTAAGTTAATCAATCAAAAAAAAAAAATGGCGGGCGGACGTGGTCTGGCGTGTGCTTCGTGTTGTAAGGTGATAGATAGAAATGGTGAGCAGAGAGTTGAATGTATGGAATGTAAGGGAGTGCACCACATTGCTTGTGTGGGAGTGACTCAAGGAAATCAACGTGAACTCGTGGAATCTGGGGGATGGAAATGTGAATCGTGCATAACCTCAAAACTTGGTGAAAACCTGAGAGATAAAAATCTAAAACAGAATGAAGCGAAGGGTATTGAATCGCAAGACCTGCTCAAGGTGGAGAACCAATACCTAAAATCTGAAAATGTTTTATTGAGAGAGCAGAATTTGTTGATGAAGAAACTTGTGAAAGAAATGGAGGATAAGATGGCCTTGATCGAAAAAATCAACCTAACAAATGTGTTAAATAACGACGCACCAGTGGGATTAGCAAATGCAGCCGGGCCTGTTGTAAATAAACCATATGTGGAAGCAGTAAAAAATAAAAAGAACTCGAAAGTTGGATATGGAAAAGTAACAAGTGAGCTGCATAAGAAGGAAAACATAGCTCAACAGACAATGCAGATAAATAAGCAAAATGAGGATACAACAGCACACAGTATGGATAATTTAATTGAAAGGAATGTCACGCCATTGAATCCAATGCAAATTCCTAGAATGAACAAAAATAATAATAAACAGATGTCGACACAAGACCAAATGCGAAACAATTTTGAATTAGAAAACAAAAATTCACGTTTGTTAACCTCAAACAATATAGTGGATGAAGATGGTTTCACAACGGTAAAGCATAAGAAGAGAAAGCAACGAGTGATTACCGTAGGTGACGATAAAACAGGCCTGGATGGCTTCACTGGTGCACCTAAAAAAGTATGGATTTTCTTATCAAGAGTATCCAATAATGTCACATGTGAAATGATAAAGGAATATCTAAATAACAAACCAGATATGGCTGACCGAGATTTTGAAGTGGAGGAACTTCAATATGGCAGAAAAACAAAGTGTTTTCGGGTAGGAGCGGAATTTGCACTGAGGGACCAAGTTCATCAGGTAAATTTCTGGCCTAGTAATGTCAGATTTTCGAGATACTTTTGGAGTAGAAGAGTCGAAGAAGCGAAGGACAAGACTCATGACACAAATTTTCAAACGGACCGCAGCAACAATGTAGTTACTTAAGTGTTTTCTTTATAAATATTCAGTGTCTGAGCAATAAATTGCTAGAAATTGAATCAATATTAGTACATGAAAATTATAATCATTTGTTTTTAGTTGAGCATTGGATGCGTAAAGCTGAGCTGGACGCTGTGAACCTGGCCGGGTATAATCTGACTACTGGGTATTGTAGAGCCGTTAAGACACATGGTGGTACCTGTATATTCTCTAGATCTGATTGCAAAAATTTGAAACCGTTAAACTTGTTGAGCTATTGTGTGGAGCTCGATTTCGAGGTATGTGGATATGCGTGCGGGGATGTCTATTTTTTTGTGTTGTATAGATCACCCTCAGGTGATATGCAGGTTTTTTTGAGTAAAATTGAATCTCTCCTTTTGAGATTTTCTAGGCGTGGCAGGGCCCAGGGGTTGGTAAATCTTTTTCTGTCTTTTGGTTTGTATCAGAAGAATTTTCAAAATACCAGGAACACTTCTTACCTGGACAATGCTTTCACTAATCTTGAAGATGTGACCTTGAATACAAGGGATTATGGGTTATCTGATCATCTCAGCCTATTGATGAATGTAAAACAGGAGTCTTCTGTTGTAGATACAGGGGATGGGGAGGTTGTTGAGTACAGACCAATTACAAATTCTGGTTTGTCTCTGCTCTCTGGACACTTACAAGTAACAGATTGGTCATTCGTTGACAGTGAGAAAATCGATACTAGTGTCAAGTTTGTAAGGTTCTGTAATTTGATTGCATCGGCTGTCTCTGATTGTTTCCCGAAGAGAATGCGAATACCGTCTAATGGCAAGACCGATAATAATAAAACAGGGTGGTTTACGGAACAACTAAAATCACAAAGAGAAAAATTGCAATTATTAGTAGACATGCATAGAAAAAAGTTAATATCCAAAGATATACTGACAAGATTCAAACAATTTTATAAAAAACAACTAGTTAGTGCAAAAAGAGCTGCAAATGATCGTTTTATCGAAAATTCGGTTAGCTGCTCCGCTGCAGCTTGGCGTTTAATAAACCATAATAAAAACAAAAAATTTGATTCTCAGGGAACACCAACACCTGAAGTGTTTAATGATTATTTTACCAGCGTTGCTCAGTCAGTTGCGAATGCCCTGCCTTCAGCAACAGTTGATCCCTCTCACTATTTAACAGCGGATATTAAATCTACCTTTCGGTTTAGAGAGGTGAGTTACCTAGAAGTTAGAGATACGGTTGCCTCACTGAAAAATAGTAAAAGCCTTGATACCCTCCAGCTTAATGCCCAAATTCTTAAATCCATAATTAATACAATACTTGTGCCTTATACAAAGTTATTAAACTTGTGTATAAAACATCATATATTCCCAGATATGCTCAAAATAGCCAAAGTAGTACCAATTTATAAAAAAGGTGATAAAACTGATCCAGCAAACTATCGCCCTATATCTATTTTGCCCGTATTGAGTAAAGTATTCGAAAAACTGCTAAAAACCCAGATAAACAACTATTTCGAAAATAATAACCTCTTTCATCGCTGTCAATTTGGTTTTAGAAACAACTTATCAACAACTCTAGCAATTAGTAGTTTATGTCGTGAGGCAACAAAGGCTTTCGAAAATAATGAATATCTTGACACTCGCTTCTACGACTTGACAAAGGCTTTCGATTGCGTATCACACGGAATTTTGATTGAAAAATTAAGTTTTTATGGCTTTGATGATGACTCGCTATTATTGTTGGGGTCATATTTGGAGGGTAGAACCCAGCATGTTCTTTGGAACAATAACAGATCATCCAGTAAAATTATTTCAATCGGGGTACCGCAAGGCTCTGTTTTGGGTCCTACATTATTTTTAGTTTACATTAATGATCTTCCTGGCTGCACGCTGACAAACTTTATATTATTTGCGGATGATACCACAACTGTGAATTCAACCAAAAATCTTGAAGACTCAAACCTAACTAATGCATCAGTTTACGATGATATTAAACAATGGTTTTTAGCAAATAAACTCAGTCTAAATGCAAGCAAGATGCAGAGACTTGTTTTTACTTTGAGGCGTGTCACACTCAGCAATGAGCCGGTGGAGTTTCTGGGTGTTACGTTGGACTCCGGACTAACTTGGGCGCCACAGATAGCTAAACTCTGTAACAGACTATCAAGTTCCATCTACTTGATAATGCAACTTAAAAGTATTGTGTCTGCACCCGTGCTAAAAATGGCATACTTTGGGCTAGTACATAGCAACTTATCCTATGCTATACTAGTTTGGGGTCACTCTGCTCATGCTGGAGAAGTGCTTGCCCTGCAGAGAAAGGTGGTCCGAATAATAACTGGGTTGGGTTATCGGGATGACTGTAGGGATCACTTTACCCGACTAAACATATTGACAGTGCCATGCTTATTTATCTTACGTTCACTAGTGTACATACATATGAATAGATCATCCTATGGTACGTCTTCGCATGCCTACGATACGCGTCAAAAAGATAATTTAGTGATGAATTTTCACCGACTCTATCGCTCTAGAGAGGCTACAGAATACCACGGTATCAAATTTTATAATGCCCTTCCAAGTGGTCTAAGGGGATTGCCTCCAGCTCAGTTTAGAAAAACTCTAATTTGTAAATTAATTAATCATGCCCATTATTCCACGGCTGAATTTATGAATGCCTGTGGATCTTACTAACATAATTATAGTTGTTGTTTTTTTCTTGTTGACGTGTGTAAATGTAATTTGTACATAATAACACCAATAAAGTAAATGAAATGAAATGAAATGAAATGCTAATTCAATTGGCTAATTATCTAATCATGACTGTCTTTAATTGTAAAAGTGTGGAAAAAGTGGTAAAGCATCATTACGCGAGAAATTTAATAATTCGAAATCTAACAAAAGTTTGGTAACCCATGTGATAAACATAAAGTTATTGAATTCTAACTTTCAAAATAATAAAATTGAATACAGTGTCCAAGAAACATTAAACTTTACCGGAAATAAACTCAATTATCCAAGTGGGTGCGTGCATAATTAATGTAATAAACATTAAATGCGTTATTAGTGCGGGTTATTATAAATAATTGACAAACTATCCAAGTACACCCGTGATGAATAACCCTAAAAAAGACATTTATAACGTGTAATGCAACCATAAAATCAAGGTTATAATAATTGCGCGCAAAAGAACATAACTTGCTGATAACGCGGCATTTGTTAGTCTATTCGAACGAAGCGGCAACACAACGCATGGAGATGACCTCGCCTGCAAAAGATGCAACTCCGCTACTATCAAATTTTACACTTACTATTCCACATTAAAGTCAGGTATTTTATCGTCGTATGTGTTGATAATGAAAAAGAATGTTATTTTTATCGAATAATTCATTTTAAATAAATCATTTATCGTTTAAAATATTGAGTGTTGACACAATAAATGTTAATAATTTTAATTAATTTTAATCGAATGAAAGCGTATGAATGGAATAATTTTAAGAACAAAGATTACTTTTATATGACCCCATTGGTCAAAACTGTACAAATTTTTATGCAAAGTTGGACCATTATATGTATATTTTGTACACATTTGTTTTATTCATCTGTCCTTCTAATTCAAATAAGCTTGCGAACCAACCTGCAGGAAGTAGAAAAGAGAGTCTCATGCAAGTAAGTACAGCTAGCCAGCAAAAAATTTTTTTTGTATCAAAGTACCTTACTTCCGTGGTAATAACCTAATAAATTTGTAGATTTAATTAACCTGAAAGTCGATTTGTTTTAAATCGCTTTAATGATTTCGATAACTTTTAAATTCTTATTTTATTTAATCCTTAGGATTGTAATAATATTTTCTTCATGTACTTAGTACATTTCTTGAAGATTGTGGAAAGCTATGTGTTTTTATTGAAACACTAGATGTTAATGGAAAAATACCTTTTAATCTACCTTTAAATAACCACCCTTGAATTACAATTTACTACCTAATTAATTGTAACTTATTTAAACTCAGTTGAAACAATAATTTATATTTGGCTTGCTGGATTAAATCAAAATTCAGGGAAAATCAAGGAATCCTTCGTTGGTTTTATAGTGGCTAAAATATTATATATCTCGCCGGGCCCAACGTTCTTCTAGAAAAACATAAGAGTTACAGCTGTTCAAATACAAATTAAAATCACTACCTAATTCAAACAAGTTCAACCATCCTGTATTTGAATAATTAAGATACCTAATTTACCAATATTAAAACCCAGATCTAATAAGTTACGACAACTTAATTAACAACAAATCTCTGAGAACAGTTCAATGTAATTTGCTTTATGGTTTGCATTTAAGCATTAGTGATCGTGTGTGATTTATATTCCACGTCACTAGGGGTTGTTTATAATCTTTTACCCAAATCGGCGAAGCTAAATGTACACGTAACGAACCCAAAACCATTGTTTTAAATAAGTCAATTATTTACCAAGATAGAAAGATTTGCGGACATATTTTTCATCATATTTTAAGCTGTTGTGCCACCTTAAGCAATGACTGAATTCCTCCAATCAAGTCTTTGTACTTGCAAATGTTGGATGGCTCTCGGGTATTGTCGATGTAATAATTTAACACAAATACTTTGGTAATAATAAATTTAATGCAAATAAAAAAGGAACATAAATTGACAGTTACTAACAATCGTCATAACGCAGGTAAACTAACTTAACTTCACAAAACATTGGCAGTGTCTAAATTGACGCTAACAACTCGTCCATCCTGATGACAGAGTGACCTCACTCAAACAAAGCTTACAGACAAAATATAGCAAAAAAAACTAATGAACAAAAGGAACAAAATTAATAATACATATATAAAAATTAGAACGTAAGAAACACTTCACTCTCTATTAAAGCACTTGCTTCTTCTGGTTCATCGTCACAATTCTCCTCTTCTTCTCTTTCGTAACCACAGGAATCGGTTTCGTTATCTTCATATTCGACCCATTTTTTCATTCTTTCCGGAGGTAAGATGCCCGAATAAGGTTTTTGAGTAATTCTTAAACCAGGAATGTCGGTCACAACATATCGATCAAGGTCTAATACTTTGTCTACCTTATAAGGCCCTACGAACTTCTTAGACATTTTATTAGTCGCAACTTTCTGAATCGATACATAATCTCCGAGACCATATCTTTCATGAGGTCTTCTTCTTAAATCGTATCGTCTTTTGGAATCCGTCTGAGACTTCTGAATGTTATTTGAAGCTATTTGTCGTTCTCCATCTCTATTTTTATCGAACTCATAGTGTGAAAAGTAATTTGATACTTTTCATCTCTTGTGCTACTTGGTATTTATTAACAACACTGTTGTATATTTATTGGTTTATATTTAATACTTCTTTGTACATTTTATACATAACTTATATACACTAAGGATTCACAAGACAGTTCGATCACTACTGTCCCATACGTCTCCTGCCATGGTTACACTAATACTGTTACACTAAGACTGCTATCATACGACTCCTACTCTGATACTAACGTTCCTCATTCATACTACGTTCATACTACCAATCTTGCATGCTCATCAAATAATATTAATGCTTATTACTAATTTGTTCCAACTAAAGGTGGACACACACTACATCTCCCTCGGCGAATAAAAGAATTTATCTCCTTTGGAATTTAAATTCTTTTGCTCTTACATATGCCTTGAGATAATTGTTTACATAGAGTTTAAGTGAACTCTCCACCTCTCTTTTTTTTTCAAAAGTTGTTAATACTACATTACAACTTAAAGCTACTTAACCTATCCCAACATAACTATTAATAACATAAAACATACACATAATAATGATATACATCCCAAGTAACATCAACGTCGGTTTTATACCGGTATACCATTGAAGTATAACGAATATGTACATATATTTTCATACCTGAAATTTAAGTACCAAAATGGTACCTAAGCGGCATATAAATTTTAGTTCATATTTACAGTGTACTGTTTAGGTATAGTTTCAATGTACATATTTTCACACCGTTATTCTGAAGGCAATTGCTGTATCTGATCGGCATTGAAATTTTATTAACTAAAATATATTTGAAGAAATGGTACCGTTTAGGTAATGTTTTAATCGTCCCGTTTTGTTACTATAAAAGCAATGTCTAACACGTACAGGCATTTTATAAGATGGACGGTGCGATATTTTCATCGCCGGTTTGATACCTGAAAGTGCAGTTTAAATATATAGTAATGTTTTAGTTGCTATAATTCCGGCATTTAATATTTATGTAAAGATGTTTTATTAGTTAAAATATGATATGAATTTTACTTCACGGTTTTGATATTGTTTAATATAATATTTGTCCAAGACAGGTTTAATAAGTATATAATAAAATATTTGAAATATATTATGTAATATAATAATTTTTATTAATATTGAAATGTGAAAAATATGAAACATTGAAATATATATTGTAAAAATAAATAATTTAAATATCAATGAATTTTAATTCCGTTTTTAAATTAGTTTTAACCGATCAGAACGAAGAAAAAATTTCACCGTTAACAAAACATCTTGTTTCTCATTGGTTACAAATTATAATACGCATTTTATATTACAATTATTATTACCTGTAAATTAAGTACCAAAATGGTACCTAAGCGGCATATAAATTTTAGTTCATATTTACAGTGTACTGTTTAGGTATAGTTTCAATGTACATATTTTCACACCGTTATTCTGAAGGCAATTGCTGTATTGGATCGGCATTGAAATTTTATTAACTAAAATTTATTTGAACATATAGTACCGTTTAGGTAATGTTTTAATCGT
The DNA here is from genome assembly GCA_932274525.1 of Podabrus alpinus. NCBI lineage: Eukaryota > Metazoa > Arthropoda > Insecta > Coleoptera > Cantharidae > Podabrus > Podabrus alpinus. The sequence goes on from OW026456.1 coordinate 77,222,218, forward strand.
TCCGTTTTATTACTATAAAAGCAATGTCTAACAGGTACAGATATTTTATAAGATGGACGGTACGATATTTTCATCGCCGGTTTGATACCTGAAAGTCCAGTTTAAATAGTAATGTTTTATTTGCTACAATTCCGGTATATAATATGTAAAGATGTTTTATTAGTTAAATTTTATGATTTTTACTTCACGGTTTTGATATTGTTAAACGTAATATCGACACCCCCAAGGAACAAAGCCGTAACTCATTTTTACCTATTTTGCAGGAGAGCCAATTGAAAGTTTCAAAAAGTTAAAAAAAGCGATAAAAACGCTGAGTTACAACTTTGTTCCACTGATTATCTCTGTAAATATTTGTCGTAAATTAAATTTTTTTTTACCAAAAGAAAGATATTTTTGTCAGGATTACAGTGGTAGTCATAACTCAAATTTGTCGTAACTGGAGTTACGGCTTTGTTCCTTGGGGGTGTCGATATTTGTCCATGACAGGTTTAATAAGTACATAATAAAATATTATGAAATATATATATTAATATAATAATTTTATAAATAAAAATTCGTCTTTTTCTCCAAAGTCCTTTTTTTAATTAAATTTCGAGACCCGTTTGTTTAATAATTTTTATTAATATTGAAATGTTAAAAATAAGTAACATTAAAATACATACTAATATATTATAAAAATAATGAATTTAAATATCAATTAATTTTAATTCCGTTTTTAAAACAGTTTTAACAATCAGAACGAAAAAAAATTCATCGTTAGCAAAACTCTTGTTTCTCATTGGTTACAAATTATTATACGCATTTTATGTTACAATAAATTATTATATGAGATATTACTGAAGTCAGCATGGGTGGTCGTATTTCTAAATTGGGGGACGACAATTTTAAACCTCTTACGCCCCCGGTATTAATAATGTATTTCAAGAGCCCTTTAGTTAACTAACTAATGTAAAACGTGTATTTTAAATATTTTATGTTTTCTAATAGCTAATTAACTAAAGGCCCTTTTAAAGTTTTAAGACTGATAAATAACTGTGTTTATAATATTTATTAATAAAAATATTAAAAAAGTAATTAATTAGGAAATTTATTTTTAAAATAACTTGGCCGGCTTAGGATTCGAACCACTGTACAACGGATTGCCAAAGGTACCATCGTGTCTATTTACCATTACGCCATCGAGAATTCTTACATTCCAAAATATTTTTTTGTCTTATAATGAGAAAGGCATAATATTATAGTTGAGGAATCGGTCTTTTATATTGTAAAAAGAAATAATTTAAATATCAATGCATTTTAATTCCGTTTTTAAAATTGTTTTAACCAATCAGAAGGAAGAAAAATTTCACCGTTAGCAAAACTCTTGTTTCTAATTGGTTGCAAATTATTATACGCATTTTATATTACAATTATTATTACCTGTAAATTAAGTACCAAAATGGTACCTAAGCGGCATATAAATTTTAGTTCATATTTACAGTGTACTGTTTAGGTATAGTTTCAATGTACATATTTTCACACCGTTATTCTGAAGGCAATTGCTGTATTGGATCGGCATTGAAATTTTATTAACTAAAATTTATTTGAACATATAGTACCGTTTAGGTAATGTTTTAATCGTTCCGTTTTATTACTATAAAAGCAATGTCTAACAGGTACAGATATTTTATAAGATGGACGGTACGATATTTTCATCGCCGGTTTGATACCTGAAAGTCCAGTTTAAATAGTAATGTTTTATTTGCTACAATTCCGGTATATAATATGTAAAGATGTTTTATTAGTTAAATTTTATGATTTTTACTTCACGGTTTTGATATTGTTAAACGTAATATCGACACCCCCAAGGAACAAAGCCGTAACTCATTTTTACCTATTTTGCAGGAGAGCCAATTGAAAGTTTCAAAAAGTTAAAAAAAGCGATAAAAACGCTGAGTTACAACTTTGTTCCACTGATTATCTCTGTAAATATTTGTCGTAAATTAAATTTTTTTTTACCAAAAGAAAGATATTTTTGTCAGGATTACAGTGGTAGTCATAACTCAAATTTGTCGTAACTGGAGTTACGGCTTTGTTCCTTGGGGGTGTCGATATTTGTCCATGACAGGTTTAATAAGTACATAATAAAATATTATGAAATATATATATTAATATAATAATTTTATAAATAAAAATTCGTCTTTTTCTCCAAAGTCCTTTTTTTAATTAAATTTCGAGACCCGTTTGTTTAATAATTTTTATTAATATTGAAATGTTAAAAATAAGTAACATTAAAATACATACTAATATATTATAAAAATAATGAATTTAAATATCAATTAATTTTAATTCCGTTTTTAAAACAGTTTTAACAATCAGAACGAAAAAAAATTCATCGTTAGCAAAACTCTTGTTTCTCATTGGTTACAAATTATTATACGCATTTTATGTTACAATAAATTATTATATGAGATATTACTGAAGTCAGCATGGGTGGTCGTATTTCTAAATTGGGGGACGACAATTTTAAACCTCTTACGCCCCCGGTATTAATAATGTATTTCAAGAGCCCTTTAGTTAACTAACTAATGTAAAACGTGTATTTTAAATATTTTATGTTTTCTAATAGCTAATTAACTAAAGGCCCTTTTAAAGTTTTAAGACTGATAAATAACTGTGTTTATAATATTTATTAATAAAAATATTAAAAAAGTAATTAATTAGGAAATTTATTTTTAAAATAACTTGGCCGGCTTAGGATTCGAACCACTGTACAACGGATTGCCAAAGGTACCATCGTGTCTATTTACCATTACGCCATCGAGAATTCTTACATTCCAAAATATTTTTTTGTCTTATAATGAGAAAGGCATAATATTATAGTTGAGGAATCGGTCTTTTATATTGTAAAAAGAAATAATTTAAATATCAATGCATTTTAATTCCGTTTTTAAAATTGTTTTAACCAATCAGAAGGAAGAAAAATTTCACCGTTAGCAAAACTCTTGTTTCTAATTGGTTGCAAATTATTATACGCATTTTATATTACAATTATTATATTATGAGATACTATTGAAGTCAGCAGGGGCGGTCATATTTCTAAATTGGAGGGAAGGGGCGACAATTTTAAACCCCTTACGCTCGGTATTATCAACGTATTTAAAGAACCCTTTTAGTTAACTAGCTAATGTAAAACGTGTATTTTAAATATTTTATGTTAGCTAATTAACTAACGGCCTTTATAAATAAGTTAAATATATCAACCGTCATATAGACAGGGCCGTTTATTAAGAAAGAACTATTTATTGAAATTAAGAGCCAGTTTTACAATTGGGTGTTCAGGTGCTCAGCCGAGCCGGTTCAATTATTATGCTTCAAGTTTAAAGCGTCATTCACATGCACTTTACGTAACGCAAGATATAACGTAACGTTATGTTTGACCAATGAAATGCGTTTATTACTCGGGCGATTGTCGTTTTCCGAGTAATAAACGCATTTCATTGGTCAAACATAACGTTACGTTATGTCTTACGTTACGTAAAGTGGATGTGAATGGCGCTTAAAAGACAAAGTTTAAAGTAAAAGTTTAAAGACCAATAAATAACTGTATTTATAATATTTATTAATAAAAATATAAAAAATTATTTAATTAATAAATTTATACAATTTCATTTAATTTGTTCAAGTGAACGTCCCTGCTTTCCCCTGTCAGTGGAATTTCTGAGCCACTTTCCTATAAGTTCATTAATGTATGATACATTAGCCATGTTATCCTGTGGGTTAGCTAATATACCGTCTGAAATTTAAGAAATGAATTTATATTATAAAATATACTTAATAGATTTTAAACTATATAATATGCAAAAAGGCGGAATATTTATTGGTCAATTTTATAACCAATTCCAAAATATAATTTAAAAAAATTAAGAGATTAAAAATATATAGTTGCTAACCAACCTCTAATAGCTTGGGCAACTCGAGTCTCTCCAAAGGCAAATTTTCCAGATTTATTGGTAAATCTTAATTGCAAGGCTAAATTATGCGCTAAGCAATGCTTGAGCATATTGTAAGTTTGCTTTAAGGTGGTGGGCCCACCAATACGTTTTAGTTCAACAACCTATTTAAAAGTAAATAAAACATTACAAGGCAACTGCCGAGTTCAATATTATTACCAGTGCATTATACTGCTCTTCATTATTTACTATAATGGATTCTGCATTGATTAGTTCCTCTTGAGATCGGAATGGTAACGGTGTGTATGCATGCACAGTTTCTTTATTGCCATTGGTTTCAAATGCTTGCAAAGCCCTTCGAAGAATATTTTTTACATCTAAAATATCTTGGTGCATCACTTCCAGCTTTCTAAGGCATTCGACTTTAAACACTAATAAAATGAAATTTAAAAAAATTACCTAATATGAATTGCGTATTATACTTACAATTAAATTCTTCGCGTAAATTCACTACGTTTTCATCAACTAATGGAAATAGTTGAAAATTATTAGTCAATGTTACATCAGCATCAGTATTATTCTGATTAACGATATCTTCACCTTCGTTTTCTTCTGAACGGTCTTCAGAATAATCTATTAAAATTAAATTTAACATTGCTGTAAATAGTTTAATAATTTTCACAGTATTTACTTATGATGGTATTATTAGCCTCCGATTCCGTTCCACTGCTCGGAATATCGTTCTCAGCACTTGACTTGAGCACGGTCGCTTTCCTACTGGCCCTTTCAAATGTGTCTGAAAAAAGTAAATATTAGCAATTATTGTTTCATTATTGAAGGCTATAAACTTATACCGTAAAATTTTACAAATTCTATCGAAAATAATTTGTAAGTACCATCGGGTTTCGATCTGGCATCTTTTTGGGCTTGCGTGGCATTTCTAGTTTTTGGTCCGGGCCAGTAGCACTCGTAATAGTCCAAAGCTTTGGATTGCTTCAACCACATTGATGGTACAACCGAATATCGGTTTTCGGTTGGAAACAACACTACTGCAAAGTGTTTCGTCACTATAATGATAATTTTTATGTTAATATAATAATAAACTATGCATTTTATATTGAAATATTAAAATAAATATTTACTTACTCTCTATACACTATAGCGTTTTCTTGAATATGCCTTGACGGACGATTGAATGACACTAAATAATACCGCATATTCTGGGCCCTTAAATAGCTTAAAACTAAAAAATTTACAGTAAGATTATTTACAAATAGCACGGTTTACGATGTAAACAATTGAATTACAAACGATATTTTAAGTGGAAACCAAACTTTTACCTAATTTTTAATCCTTTAATGACAGGACTGTCCGTTAAAGATCGATCTTTATGGAGCGGATTTCCAAGGAATGCCTTTATGATAAAGGGATAAAGAAATGATAAAGAAAGGGCACATTTATATTAAGAATTTGCTTATTCTGTAAATGTAACGGATTCTTTAGCAGAGCCTTTATTCCTTATGAATACTATGTTGTAAGTACCTGTTATGAACAATATCATAACAATATGAACTTTTAAAAATTTTTAAAATTAAATATAATAAAATTTTTAAGTCCCTGCAGGGCGGGTATTAACCATTTGAATAATAAGTAGGTTAAGTACCTTAGGCTAGTCATCTACCAATCTAAGGGATTCTAAATAAATAATCTATATAAACCCATGACCATGTTCGGAGATTAGAATACTTAATAATCTGCAATCGAGAAAACTAATTTATCGTGATTTGGAAGAATTTTGAGAATTGCTTAAAAATGTTACAGTCGCGAAGAAGTTTCTGAAAAGGAAAACGTAGACCTTCCAGGCACTTCTAATAAACCTGTATACCTTTGTGTAATTACAAAAAATAAATTATTATTTTTATTGTACCTTTTTATATTATTAATAAATTTAGGTACGAGTATAAACAGTTATAAATTTGTTTAATTTTATTGTAAAAAAGCATTACACACGTTTTTATTGCAACTTTAATAAATTTTTATTTAAAATAATTGATAATGTAAAATTGACCATCAAATAACAAATATCGTTACCTGAGAGCTACAGTGAGATATAACGAAATAGTTAATTTGAGATAATTCATGTTAAAGATTTAAATTGCAATTAGATTTTGAAATGTGAATATTTCTTTTGCATTTTTTGTTGTTCTATACAAATAAAGGAATATTATATTGAAATATTTCAATGTGGCATTAAATAATTTGGGCGATAGCAATTTAATTCAATACCTAACTGAAAATTGTATTTTTGCAAGATATCTCACTGTAGCTTTCAGGTAGCGATATGGTTTATACCGTATACCTCAGCTAGGCAAATGGATAAAGCGGTTGACTTTCAAACGGACTGGTACAGACAGCGTAGGTTCAAAACCTGGACTCGGAAAAAAAAAGTAAGTAAAAATTTATCACATTTATAATGTCAATTTTCAGATTCTGGCCCAGACAAACAAAAATATACGAAGGGGAAGCAGTAAATTTATGAATAAAATTTAATGTATTGAAGTGAGTATAATTAAATAAATAATTGTATGTAATGTAAGACATATCTAGAATCTGAATAAAAATATAAATAATTACAGAAATATTTGAAAATCAGAAATTTTTTTTTTTTAATGTATTTTTTCAATTAAATAATTATTACTAATAATATATATTCATAAAATATCAATACATTTTACGCACATAAAATACATGTATCAATTAGTACATAAATTTACAGTGCAGTTTGGGCACTAAATTATAGGTGCCGAAACGATACTGTAAATTTCAAAATATCTCGTTCATAAAAAATCAACACATGATCGGTATAAAAACGATGCACTAATACAGTAACTGCAAAAGGGGCAAATCAATGCTAAACCGTTGCGAAAATACTTGTGATGTATATGTACATAAATGATACATCAATACAGTAACTGCGAAAGGGGCAAATCAATGCCGTACCGTTGCGAAAATACCTGTAGCTTATATGTGCATAAATGATACATCAATACAGTAACTGCAAAAGGGGCAAATCAATGCTTTACCGTTACGGAAATTTCTGTAAGGTATATGTACATTTATGACGGTAAAATGTTACTTGGGATACATTGCATTAAAAGAAATCTTAACCTAGCATTACATTGGATATAAACAAACTTAAACTCGGAAATATGATATTATTACTCAAGTTTTATTTACAGATTTTCCTTATTTAACATTTACAAATAAATTCAAATTAAAATATTAGTTTTTTATACTATTTGATTATTTATAATTTACATTATTACATAAACTAAAATCCCTCTTATAAATATTCTCATTATCATTAAATTAAAATTTTTTATCTCAAATTATGGTTTCATGAACTTTATAAACGCTTAATATTTCTTCTTTTAATTGAAATTTAAATAAATTTGCTTTTTGTTTCATCTTTTAGTTGACTTTTACTCAATTTTGTAAAATGTGATGGATAGTTCTTTAATTTATTTATTCTGATGTCGATTATTTTGAAATTTGAACTTTTATGTCATATTACGTATTAATGCTGTTACGATTTATTTACTGTAATTTTTTATATTTAACTGTCGATACCTGTCGATTATTTTATGACATACCTGGCTAATAAAATTGTTTTAATATTATTCAGTATTTTTTGGAAGGCACATGCGTCTCTATTTTTTAATCTTTGCACTCCTTTAACTTTATATATTAATTTGTGGTCATCGTCATGACACATTTGGAGTTGCCTTTATATTATAGCGCTTATTTATTTTATTAATCTTCCCTTATTATCATTATTTATTAAATCGCGATTTCCGGAATATTTTCTTCTTTACATATTTAACTATTACGTTATTTCCGGTATATTAGCTCATTTACATAGAATTTTTCCAAAACCTTCAATAGAACATCTCGTGTTGCCATCGATTAGGTTTCTGGATTTATATGAATAGCTTTTAGAGACTGTATATATATTTTAATGTATTACTGTTTGTTAAAATGTGCTCCATTTTTCTTAAAGTTTTCAATAACAATTCTACCCTATCCTTTGGTTTCTCAAATATTCTTAGAAGTTTAGGTTCATGACGCCTATCCTTCTGTTTCTTAAGTATTTCTACAAGTTTTAGGTTCATGACGCCTATCCTTTATAGCAATATTTAAGTGCGGTGATTTTACTTCCTTGTACAATTATCGTTATCGATTTTCTGCAACTTAAAAATCATAATAATAATGTACAATTTACCGGTACATTTGATGTATTACCTTTATTTAGAAACTGTTTGTTCTCTACCGTAGAATTATTTTTCAACATCTTTCGATTTGAATTTTAGCTTACATTGAAGCTTTACTTAATTACTGATTTTTTAATAACTGAATAACGCGTAGGTTATCGATTCTTTAACGTTTTAATCGAGTTAAATACTTTTTGACATATTTCGACATTATAATTTATGCAATAAAATTTCCTAATTTGAAAAATAAATTCTTGCATTGCATTTCTAACTTTCGCATTTTATTCATATGATTAATAAAGTTTATCATAGCAAAACTACCTATCAGCAAATTCTTTCCTTTCCGTGTTGTTGAACTTGCGTTTTCATTGTAATGAAATTTGTCTTTATTAAAATTGTAATAAAAAATTTTTTATGTTTATTAACAAAACCTATTTAAAATCTTATTTACCCATTAAAATTCGTTAGCAAATTTTTGTTCTATATTAACTAGTAATGAAAAATTCAAATAACACTTGTGTTTATTCTCAAAAACACTTAAAATAATATTTCGAAATTATTAATTAGTCCGACTGTTTCAAATTAATACGATTTATTAAAATTTAATTTAATGTAATTAATTAATTTGTTAAAATTTTTCTCTTTTTCTAAAATATGCATTATAATCTTTACATTATAATAATTAATTTCAAAACTTCGAACAATTTCAAACAATGCAGTTTTATTTTTATTGACCTTTCTTTTACTAATGATTGTAATAAATTTTTGGTTTTTTAAATAACGTTTTGGTTTTCCGTTTAACCACTTAAATTCCATATCATTGAATTTTAAATAACTTTGTTAAAAAGTCATTACTTTAAAATTTACTAATTAAAATTATTTAGTTTTAACACCTATATAAAATTTTAATTTGTGAAATAAACTGAATCACCTCTTTTATTCTGTTAAATCAAATTTGAACATTTTCAACTTTCGGTTACACTACTAAAATTTTTTTTCACTTAATTTTTGCTCGTTATTTTTTACGTGTCCTTTTGGCACGGTCACAATCACGTTTCACTGTGATTTTTATTCCCTTTATTTTGTAGCACCCATTTTTATGTGCACTTTTTCGAAAACTAAAAATATTTCACTTAATGTTCTTTATTTTTAACGGGTCCTTTTTTCACGTGTCACGGTCCTTTTGCCACTTGTCACGGTCGCCATGTTAGAGTAATTTGATACTTTTCTTCTCTTGTGCTACTTGGTATTTATTAACAACACTGTTGTATATTTATTGGTTTATATTTAATACTTCTTTGTACATTTTATACATAACTTATATACACTAAGGATTCACAAGACAGTTCGATCACTACTGTCCCATACGTCTCCTGCCATGGTTACACTAATACTGTTACACTAAGACTGCTATCATACGACTCCTACTCTGATACTAACGTTCCTCATTCATACTACGTTCATACTACCAATCTTGCATGCTCATCAAATAATATTAATGCTTATTACTAATTTGTTCCAACTAAAGGTGGACACACACTACAATAGTTTTGGATGCCTACCTCGACAAGTTCTTCTAACGTAGATGTTCCTTCATCACGTAGTTGATATCCAAACATAAGCTGGCTAGGCGTATATCAAGTACGTTTTTGAACGGTCCGATTCAAAGCTAACTGTACACGAGTCACGTCTTCGTGCCATTGCTCTGGAGTTTCGCTTAATTTGAGCAAAGCTGGTAGTATCGATGCATTATATCGCTCGATTTGGCCATTTGCTCGTGGACTTTGTACTGCTACTTGTACACGTCGAATATTTGAACGTTCACAAAATTCACAAAATATGTCCGAGGTAAATGCAGTGCCTCTATCGGAAATAATTCGCTTAGGTGATCCAAAAATTTTAAAAATATTTTCTAACGCTGTAACGAATTTTTACACTCGTTACGAATTTAACATTTTCAACACCGTGTATATAAGATTCTGAAATCGACCGGTTTTCGTTCGATTTTCCGTAACCGCTCGGTGAAGCATCCATCTTGATTTTGTCGACAATCGAGTTCAGTCGTAGTCAATTTTTGTTCCGACTATTATTATTAATTAGACGATTAATTAATTGATTTGGTCATTTAAATTGGTTGATGGATGTTTGCGCTACTGCGGATTACCATAAAAACATCATTTCAATTATTTTCCGTAAGTTAACTTGTTGAAATAACTTCTTTAAGTAAATTCGTTTATTCAATTTTAGAGTACATGTGTTCTGATTAAAAACACATTCGCACAGGGCTGTTTTAAACTGTTTTTAAAACGTTAGTTTTATAAATCGAATGACAAGGTTAAATTGTCAAAACCACGAATTATTCTGGCTGATGTCAACTGTTAATTTTTTGGAATTCTGATAATTAATTACACACTGGAAAGTAACAACTTTAGGAATAACATTCAATCTTTGGGGTTCTTTGTTAACCAACTTATTTCATGGTGTTTCCTGACCTGGTCAAGGCAGCTGTTTCCTTACAATCAGTGGAGTGGTCAAAGACGTATTCACTTCATCATCCTGGTGTTACAGCAGTCAAATTTTGGAGTCCGCTTAATTGTCAACAGCGTGTATTTTGTATTTATTTAATCCTACCAAGGTACCTTTGGGGTGAGTTGCATTTTGTAAGACTTGTAAATTTGTTTCTGTACATTGAACAACACCATTTATTATTTTTATTACGGATCAGCTCGCTGATTATATATGAATTGTTGCTACATAATACCACAGTTGTTGTACAGTAATTTCAACGAATATAATTTGTTTACCATTATTTTTTTGCATTCTTTATTTCTATTGCATCATTTGAACTTACAACCCATGACTCTAGCTCCCGCTAAATACGAGTTGGTTTAAACGTCCATCAGGGTTACTGCCGACAGCAAATTTTACTGTCATTTTTTTTGGCAGATGTATTTTGACACCTTGTAATACCAAAGACCTCATTAGTCTTCGGAACTTACAAGGGTGGAAAAACTTACAACGCTTGTATACTTTCATTGGATGTGGTAGATTTGACTGGTTCCAAAAATAAGAATTTCGTAAATCCGTCCACTACACAAAATAAATGTTTATGACCTTTCGTACTTTTCTCAAGGGGTCCTAAATGATCAATGTGAATGGTATCCCAAGGAGAATTTCCTTTATCGATGCTATGCAGGAAACCTTCATTTCGACCTCTCTTATAATTGAATTCCAAACACTTCACACAATTCTGTATGCATTTTCGAATGTATTTCTTCATGTTTTTAAAATAAAATTTTTCTCTCAACCGACTGCATACTTTATCGGATCCTAAATGTGCAGAATCTTCATGGTATTTCTGTATTAGATTTCTTCGCATCGCTCGTGGAACTAAATACAACTATTTTCCATTTACCTTCTTCATCACGCTTCCATCAACTAGCTCATAATCTTGGACATTTTCTCCATTTTCCAGTTTAACTTTTAAATTCTAGATTTCGATATCCTTCAGTTGAGTTACATGGAAATCAACTTCGATCGAATAATCTTCGTCAATATTCATCACATCAAAATTTCGGCTCAGGGAGTCAACATGTTTCATGTACTCGCCTTTGCGGTGTTCAACTTTGTAATCGTATTCCTGTAGTTGTAAAGCCCACCTACAAATTTTCGCATTTGTTTTGGCTTTTTGAAGGGTCTGCTGTAGAGCCGCACAATCAGTCACTAATGTAAATTTGGAACCTAGCAAATAAATTCTAAATTTATCAACTGCCTTGATAACCGCTAAAGTTTCCAATTCGAAACTTGAATACTTGGATTCGGGTTCGGTTGTTCGACAACTGTAATAATAAACTGGATGAAGTTGAGAGTCTTCGCCTCGCTGCATCAAGATAGCGGCATAACCATGTGAGCTCGCATCTGTATGCAATTGAGTTTCGCTGTCCCGTTTAAATAGTTTTAGTACAGGTTCTTGCATCAAATTGTCTTTAAGTTTGTTGATAGCACTCACTTGTTCGTTTCCAATTTCAAACTTGGTGTCTTTGTGTAACAAGTCAGTTAAAGGTTTTGCAATAATCGAAAAGTTTCGGATGAACCGCCTGAAATAACTTGTCAAACCTAAAAAAGATCTAACTTCGTGTTCGTTTCGTGGAATTGGATATTTCTTCACCGCGATAACTTTTTCCAATCCGGGGCGTATTTCTCCATGCTGGATTCGATAACCTAAGTAACTAATTTCTGACATCGCGAACCGACATTTGTCCAATCTCAATTTTAGATCGTACTCCTGTAAACGACCTAAACATTTAGCCAAAATTTTTAAATGTTCTTCTAGATTGGAAGATGCGACCAAGATATCGTCCATGTAGATTTGTACTTCGTTTTCATTCAGCATATCCCTAAAAATTTTGTTAATAAAGCGCTGGAAGACAGACGGTCCGTTGCAAATCCCAAACGGCATTTGTACATACTCGTACTGGGCACCTGGAATGACAAAAGAAGTGTATTTAATTGAATCAGGGTCTATTTTGACTTGGTGGAACCCGTTTTTCAAATCTAAGGTCGTAAAATATTTCGCACCACTTAAATTGTTCAACACGTCATCAATATGTGGTAAAGGGAATTTGTCTTTTTCGATCACCTTATTCAACTCGCGGTAGTCGACACATAACCGATATTCGTTGTTTTTCTTTCGAGCTAACACTACGGGACTGGCATATATTCGGAAACACTGTGCCGGATAATCCCTTTTTCCAGCAAATCATCCGTGATCTGCCTTACCGCATCGCGTTCTTGATAAGACAATCGCCGCGGGCTACAACTCACACTTTTCTTAGAATTTAAAGTGATGGTCATTTTTACATCACAGCTTTTCTTTTCACTTGGTAAGTCTAAATTTCTCATAATATCTTTTATTTTATTTATATCTTTCGAAGATAAATTCGGGTTTATTTGTAAGTCCGTTTCAAAACTTCCCGCCACATCAATATTTAAAATATCCGCATAAAATGTATCTGTTTCCTTCGTGTAAGGCATTAACTCAATCGAACTTGCGTGTATAGTTAATTTTACCGTGTTTAAAAAGGATCGTCCTAAAATTGCATCGACACTCATTGATTCGTCCGGAACCACTACAAAGTTTATTAAATATTCATTATTGTCAATAATTACTGGCGTACGCACTAATTTTTCACTGTGAACCGTAGATTGGTTCAAGCCCGTTAAAATAGTGTTTTGATGGACGCACTCTAAATTTAAATTGTCTACGAACTGTTTTTTTAATAAGTTTAAACGGCTACCGGTATCGATCAAGCCTACTAAATCGCATGTTCTTAATCTACACGTCTTGTGGAATTTAGAATTTGTTTCACTTATAAACATTGACGTCGATCTATTTGGGGTATTACTCCCAGTAATCGGTGCATGAATTTTATCCTTACCCGACCCTGTACAGTTTCTTGCGATGTGACCTTGCTGACCGCATTTGTAACATACAATGGCAGGTTTGGGCAGTGTTGTCGATGGAAAGATCTTCTTTTCGTTGTTGATTGAATTCGAGGCAAAACCACTCGGTTTCGACTTTTCTTCGGGTTGATTTTGCATTTCCCCTTCGATCAATTTCATAGCACTCATCAAGCTCTTCAGCGTTAGGTGTTTTGCGACAACCATTTGCGTTCGAATGATAAAATTGTCTATCCCATGGATGACATGCGAAACAATTTCATTTTCGTGCATTTTCGCTTTGTGACCTAATCGCACTTTGTCATGGAAGTAGTCCTCGAAGGGCTCATTTCGTTTCCATTTTCTGCTTCTTAGTTTTTCCATTGTTTCAAACAGGTTTTCAGGTTTTTGAAACAAATCTACTAAATCTATTTTTATACTTTCCCAGCTTTTTGTACATATTTCTGGTGTGTCGTCATACCACTTCCTGATATTTCCGCCAAATTTGTTGGTGGCCAGGAGTTTTATTACTTCATCACCAACCGAATAGGTGTTCTTGACATCTTCGACTCTTGATATCCACATTTCCACATCGATGGTATCCGTTTTTGCTCCGATCTGGGGGATTTGTGCACCTATCTCCGATAAGGGAACTCTTATTGAAGATGCTGCGTTTGGTTGAGGTCGTAATTGATCCTTCAACTGGTCCACCTCCGTTTCTTTGCGCAATAACATTTCCATCATTGTGTTTACTTGGGAAATCAACATTTTCACTTCGCTGGTATCTTCGGCCTTCACATCACTTCCGGTTGACATTTCGATACAGTACGTTGATCGTTCAAAATCGGAAGTTTGCAAAACGTAATGTGATGTCGTACGTTGCATCAAATTACAAACAAATAATAAAATCTTCAGACACTTTTTTATTGACTTACTAATAGTAATGCGGCACGTTGCACTAAAATTTTCAGTAAATAATGTACTTTTCTTATTTATTTCGCGCCAAATAATGTAGTCCGTCACAGTTATTTTTGCGCCACTTCTGCTATCGAACATACAGTCCGTCGTAATTCGTTAGCTCTCGAGTAAATCCACGCATACAACCAAAATGAATTCACAAATAATTTTCACTTTCCTTTTTTTTTCGTAATGTACGTATTATCACCTTCGAATCTCACTTCTGAAATTGTTGGATGGCTCTCGGGTATTGTCGATGGAATAATTTAACACAAATACTTTGGTAATAATAAATTTAATGCAAATAAAAAAGGAACATAAATTGACAGTTACTAACAATCGTCATAACGCAGGTAAACTAACTTAACCTCACAAAACATTGGCAGTGTCTAAATTGACGCTAACACAAACAATTTGCAATAACTTTGACAAACACCCTGTATATTAATATAATTACTTTACTAACACTTGTATCAATTTTAAATAATGAAGCCCTTTATTTATAAATCTAATCTCATTTGAAATTAAAAACGCCCTGTATATAAGCATACTTGCATTTTCTTTGTTTGAATAAAACAAGTTACCGTTAAAAGCTTGACCTCGACATTCCTAACACCCTTGAATCTAAAACAACCGGCTTGTGTTACAACTACCCCTTACCTACAACTCCTGGACATATGTAGACTGCGCCGATGGTCAGAAATTAATCCTTTTTTTTGGGTAAATGACCATGGGCAACCTGTAGATTGCGCCGATGGTCATTAAGGGCAACATACAGATTGCGCCGATGGTGTACCTGAGGGATTAAAAAGTATTACTAAGGCATAATGGGGTTATTAATTTAGAGATGAGATTTTTAGGTCGTATAAATGTTATACCAGATAGCGTTAAAGGGTTAATTGATACACGGCCCCGTTCGAAAGTTATGCTGTATGAAAAAGAAAGAAGAAACGGGGCCGTGTATCAATTAACCCTTTAACGCTCTCTGGTATAACATTTATACGACCTAAAAATCTCATCTCTAGTTATTATTGTAAATCAGTTTATTAAATATTAATAAAAAATTAAATTGCGGTACCTAATTATCATTAATATGACAATACTTATTGCAGATACTTTTTATAAATTCCAACGTTGACATTGTTTTGCTAGCATACAAGTCGATCAAATGCTGTAGTTTAGCTTTTTTACTAATTGCATCGGTTTTTTGCATCTTAGTCGTACCTATACTGTTTATGGTGATATTATATGTCTTAATTTGCATCATTTTCAATTTCTCCAAAAAGGTGTAAATCGCTGGGTGGGGGCTATAAAAATGTGAACTAAATACGTTATAAAACGACTCGCACGCATTTGTTGTCCGGCACATACTCGGGATCGATGTAATGCAAATTTCGATCGATCGATGTAACCCTTGTAGCCGGCCCAAATCGTCCTTAAGACATTTAGTCGGTTACAGAATTATTACGCTGGTTATCACCTGAAATTTTACATTTTATTAGGATTGTGTAAGACTAATTTTCTAGCTTACCTTACTTTTGTCCTGCCGTGTACATAAAAATTCTTTTTGAATGTTCAAATTTGGAATAATTTGCAAGGCCAATTTGATACCAGCAGATAGGGAGAGGCAGATAGAGATTGAAAGCAAGTGAACGTGTTGTTAGCTGAATTAAGTAAAAATTCAGGTTAAAAGCTGATTAGTTACATCGTTTTTTTTGTGTAATTAGTAATTACCAAAGTCGGGTTTTTCCTGGATCATAACGGGTAACAATCTCACGATCCTGTTAATTGGCTTTTGTATAAGCAATTCTTGGATTGATCGCAGCGGCGGATAAAGCTTTTTTACAGCCTGAAAATTTTTGCAAATTTTGGTTAATGGTTAGTTTGCTACTTATATACGTTGATTACGACTTACCGTTATATATCTTGGTAATCAATCGGTGGCGAACATCTGCCACTCCGTTCAATTAAAATCTGGACACTATTTGGGCATTTATCTACGACAATTATATCAGCTTCCGAACGTGATAATTTATATCTGACATTTGACATAACATCATTCGTCAAGGCATTCCAGGGGCGCATCGCAAGAGGCGAATCAAGGGTTCACGGCCAAGATACAAATTGGGTAAGCGTTTTGTTATAATTTTTTGAAAAGTGAGGTACACTTTGAAATTGTTTTGTGCTGTGCGTATTGCGCCGATTAAACGCTATTTGACAAGAACGAAGATCATCATAACTGATTTTGTTTTGCTATAAATATTGAAAAGGGAATTTATCCCCTTGTTAATTTTTTTGACTATTTAATTTGCGCTTATCAGATCTGAATAGGTAGTAAAATTACAGTATTTTTGATATCAATAAATTATTTATAATAATTGTATTGATTTGTTTTTACACATTTTTGGTAATTGTGTGCATAGCTGTGTGTGGCATTATAGCCGATTACTTTGTTTTGGTCCACTGTTGGGACACAAACCTAAGCTCAACACTTAGCATAATTAAACTTTTATCGGCACTGGAATTGTTTTATTTCACAAGCTTTTGCCCTTTCAATATAATATCATACTTTAGCGACATAAGGGCGTGGCGCCTTTTGTTTGAGTTTAGTTCGAGGGTGCCGGTATTCATTCCGGGCACGCCTGACCCCCCCTATCTGCTTTCCGCAGAGCTAGGCCGTAAAGCGTCGCTAGCCAGTTCCCGAGGTGCAGGTAAGATCAAAGTTTTTATTGAGTTAAGTTTTGTGACTGGTGCTCAGGTAGAGCAGGCAGGTCGCGAACCTAGGTAAACCTAGCACCCCCACCTTTTCAAAATTAAAAAAAAAATAGTTAGGAATTTTGTACGAATTATGTACAATTTTGTACGCCCATTCGCGAATTTGGGACTCTAACGGTTTCGCGGTAAATCGCAAATATGTGGTGGGGGTGCTGAGTTAAGGAAAACTCAGCACCCCCACCACGAAAAAATGGGGTTTTTTAAAAATTAACTACGCTATAATTTTGTACGAATTATGTACAATTTTGTACGCCCATTCGCGAATTTGGGAATCTAACGGTTTTGCGGTAAATCGCAAATATGTGGTGGGGGTGCTGAGTTAAGGAAAACTCAGCACCCCCACCACGAAAAAACTGACCCACTCTCTAACGCTCAATATGAACATACAGAATAAGTCGTAGATATTTATTATATGTATTTGAATAAAGGTGAATTTTATTATTTAAAAAAAAATTAATTCAAAAGTATTTTAAATTAAGTAAAAAATTTAAAAATGTTGCTAATTTTTTATCCATTCTGTTATCTATCAATACATTATTCTGTATATAAAAGTAATGCGGGATGAACATTCTTTTCTTTGTAAATTGTTTGTGGAATATCGTTGCAATCATCCAATTGAACCCAAACTTGTTCGTTCCGTAAACAAACGGCGTAATAGTGACCTACTGATTTGTAATCACCATCTAACAATGGTGGTTCAAAATGAACCAAGCCTCTTAGCTTGTATTCGTTGGCCATAAACGAATATTTTATTCTTTTTAGTAAGTTGCTTAATTCCATAAGTGGTAGTTTGGAGGGATTTTTGGCATCGTACTTTTCAAAAGCTATGAAATGGTCTGAAATAAAAATACAGTGAATTCATAGAAATGGGATAAATACAAAAATGAAGAGAAAATCCTAACAAATGATATCACTTACCAATTTCTGAAACTGTTATAGTTTCGATACCTGAACAATTCCTTCGACACGGACCACACGATTTTATTAATATTTCTTTTTCCATTTCTTCGTTATATTTGTCACTTAATATAGCACCTGAACTAATTTGCACCACGGGGAAGTTGATTATATTTTGCTTGCATTTTTTATTACATTTATACATTTGTTTAAAACTAGGCAATTCTTCCAAACAGGGCCCCCGCTACCATATGTGCAAAGTGTGCAATGCACACGGGCGCCATCCTTTAGGGGCGCCAAAACCCTTGCAAAACAAATGCAAAGTGCTACAATTAATATTAAAGTATGCCAAACCTACCTAAAAAATTTAGTTGATCACTTCCAGCAATATAGATCTGACCAATCATTTCAAGAAATTCTTGTACAAGCGAAAGAAGTAGCACTCTCTCTCGAAATTGAAGAAGACTTTCCACCGTTACCAACGGTCAGGAGGAAATTCAAACCAAAACTGTTTGACTAGGAACACCGAGATGAGACCCCTCATGATCCAAAAACCGCCTTTAAAATTAGTTTTTTCTTAAAAATTATAGATCAAACTTTAAGCTCTCTAAAAAACCGATTTGACTTATTAAATGAGTATGATAATATTTTCGGATTTTTTAGCGACATATTCAAATTAAGTGACAGCGATCTTTTAAAACGTTGTTCTGTTCTTGAAGAACGACTGACAGATCAGGATAATAAGGATATAGACTCCAATGATTTGTTTAATGAAATTAAAGCGTTAAAGTTGTTTTCATTACCTGATGATACTGACCCCTTATGTATTTTACAATATATAATTGAAAACAATTTAATCTCCACCCTTCCAAACGTAAGCATTTCACTAAGAATTCTTCTGACATTGCCAGTATCTGTAGCTTCTGGCGAGCGATCTTTTTCAAAGTTAAAAATCATTAAAAATTATTTAAGATCGACAATGCTTCAAGAAAGATTGTCTGGGCTAGCAATATTAGCAATTGAACAAGAAATTTTTGATGGTATAAATTTTAGCGATGTAATTAATGAATTTGCAACAGCAAAGTCTCCGCTCTGCACCCCTGCAGGGCGGTTTTGACTCTGGTTACTAGGCTAAACATACGAGAAGGCGCCACCCATCAAGAAAACCGGGATAAATGAAACCGGGATGTGAGAGAACCTCGAAATAGCATTAAAAAGTATAGTTGCGGTATGGGGCAGTAAACTATAACGTTTCACCCCCAAAATTATAGACCAACAGAATCGTGCACAAATTGTCTCGAAGTTGCAAATTTCTCGTAGTTATAAATTTGTGTTATAAAAGTTTTTAATAATGAAAGAATCAAAATAATGCAGTTATTTAAAAATAACCTCGTCAAATTACTAACCTAATTAAAAATCGCACATAATGTATAGTACTCCTGTGATAAATTAAATACCTTAATCCTCTAATGGGATTTTCACTCAGTCGTTACCCAAAAAGATTACCTATTAATTGACCATCGGCGCAATCTACATACTAACCCTAACCGAACCCGGCGCAATCTGCATGCTAGATTATGAGACCCTTCAACCATCGGGCGCAGTCTACAACCTCCCCAACTCCTAATAAAGCCCGCACCCTTTAACCTTGTGTAACTAATATTTTCCATAAGTGAACTATTTCTACCTTTAATAATAAATAACTTTAAAATGCATTTAGAAAACCAAATTTAACTATAATGTAAAACCCTTTAAAACCACCTGTTAAGATTCTATTATTTGAAACAATGAAATTATGTAAAACACGAATCAATTAAATTAAAGTCATTTTTTCCCAAATTTGTAAAGAAAACTTATTAAAATAATGCATAAATTATACCTGTTAATTAAACACCAACACACTAAAAGAAATTTAACACTCTGAAATTATCTGAATTCAAAATAAAGAAATGTCGAACAACATCTACGTTCAATGGTACACACACAAGTGACCGATACTATGTTAACAAAGAAAAGACGCTAAGTTATCAATTTTGACTCTTAATGAACCGTGGTCTATCTCCACCAATAGGTGTCGTACCTAAATATTATTAAAATTGAAATATACAGGACGTCTATAATATTCTAAACCACAAGAAGCGGTAAATTAAAATATAAATTAAATTTCAAAACTCAATATTACAAGTGTATGATCAAATGATCATCATAATTATTAATGCAATCATTAATAGGAGGAATCAGTACGTCATTGAGTGGTTTTGTTCATCACATTTATGTACACGTTCGTCCGAACAACAAAATTTCCAAGCATTTTTGATAAATTCGTTCATCATAATGATGATAGTTAATCACAATGATAAAATAAATTGATGAAATCATATTCTTTATATTGATGAGTCACTCATCAATTCACAAGTGTAATGGATGATTTTCTTTATTATATTGATGATTTTGTCATCAAAATGATGAATTTTACTTGAATAATGGTGTTAATCAATGAATGTGATGTACCACATTTTTCTCAGTGTTTGTTTCTATCCTATCTTCACGTTTATAGCGTTTTTCTGTGCTTTTTGCTTAAATTTAACAAATTTCCTATTTGGCCGTATGATTTTCCCTTTTCAGGATTATAAATTACCAGTTGTCTGTTATCAAAACTGGTCGTTTTACCTTTACGCCCCATTTTCGTGAAAATTATAAATTTTTATGTACATAAACTGTTACTTGTTGCAGTTACTTGTAACTGCAGTATGAATCAAATTGTTTGATTGAAAGCTAATTATTTCTATTCACACGCAGTGGGCGTGTGGTTGTGTCAGTTACATAATAAACAAGTAACAATATGAAGGTTTCCAATCTTCTTTACACACGGTGTGGGTATTTTTGGAGCGTTCCGCAAAACACCGACATTTTAATCCGGTCATCTAAAAAGCTTTCGATCCGTACATCAGTTTAACACTGTTTTCATTCGATTTGAATGTTCCAATAGTCCAGTGAATATGGCTCAAAAAGTACCTAATATCTACAAAATTGATAAGATGTGTGCGTCACGAGATAAGGGTGTTTTTTTATATCTAGGCTGCTATTTTTTTAAAACATTTTTCATAATTATTCAAGGAAAGGTGCTACAAGCCAAAAAGCGGAGTTTTAGGGAGCGTTTTAGAGGATTTATTTTAAGTGTTCTACAACATTAGGTGCTAAATTTTTCAAATATATCTCATTAGAATCACAAATATTCAAAGAATCTATATGAATAGTTGAAATAGGAATACTTTCATCTCTGGTTAATTTAGCGAGAGCATTAAAGTCGAAGTTTTCCTTAACATGGCCATAAACGGGGTCTTTAGCCTAATTATTCGTTAAAAACATTAAATGACAAAGGTCTCCTTCAGAATCATCAAATGAAAAACCACCATTCGTTATCATAATATACGGTTAAGCACGATTAAGCATATCTTTAGAAGAAAATCAAATTAAACTATAGGTACCTATTTATATTTCAGATCCAGAATGAAGCTGTTACTGCTTGTTGCTTTGGGGTTGGTTACCACCCTCGCCGACGATATTCAATTGGTGCAGGCATTTAATGACAGACATCTCAAATTTACTACCAAGCTATATAACGTAAGAATGTTTGTGTATTCTATACATAATATATGTACAATTAAGGTTTCTCACTCACTGATCTCAATAAGTGCTTTGGCATTTACTAATCAACGAGCTCCCACCAATAGAAGACCTAACTTTTAGTCGATGTTATAGATCAGGGTTTCTCAAAGTGGGGTTCGCCATTTGATGGTAGGGGGTTCGCGACAAGATTTATGTAATGGCGGCTGGATGGCTGTGAAGCGCGTGCGACATTCAAGAAAATGCCTAATGATTTACAAACAGCACTGTCAGAGGTCGTAAAAATAATAAATTACAAAAAAGCACGTCCAATGCTTCTCTATGCAATGCACAATGCGTACTTTTGACCTCAGGAGCAACATTTTTAATCCTGGTAATTATTAGTCCATCAGATATCCTTCCTGTCATGTGGCACAATCAGTCGATATACCAACACACTTTGCCCAATCTATTTCATGTTTTTCAAAAAATGCATTGATGGTGTTGAAAATATCTTCTCCTTTTGTCGTAGACTCCAAGGTCTTGCACAACAGAAAATCTTCTTCAGAAATATTTTCATGCGCATATCTAACAAATTCAAGTAAATTCGGCAATCTACTAATATCTATTGATTCATCAACTTGAATCGCATAATAACTATTTTGCAATCGTTGTGCGAGTTGATTTTCAACATTTTGTGCCATGTCGTGAATGCGCTTTGCAATTTTATCATTCGAAAGAGGTATTTTATCCAGCAATTTCGACGATTTGTCTCCCAATACGCAAATAGCCATATCTTTAGCAGCCGACAAAATCAATTCTTCAGCGCACTCATAAAAAAAAATTTTTTGGAAAACCTGCTTGAGATCAAATATTGTTGAATGTTTTCCTCTTCTGCACGAATTTATTACGACGAACGCCCTGACCGTGGATGCTGACATGAGGGCTGAAATTGTTCTTCATCTTTCTCAGCTCTCCGGCGAACTGAAAAGGTATTTTCCAGATATTGATAATGCTGAAGGCTGGATTCGAAACCCATTAATGGTCACAACCGAGAACATAATTGCTGGTTTGAGTATTAAGCAACAGGAGTCATTACTAGAAATGTCCGCAGATGAAACTCTTCTAGCTGATTTTAAAAGGATGTCTTTAATTGATTTTTGGGTAGCTAGAAAGGAAGAATATCCCGCACTCTCACGCAAAGCGGTGAATTTCCTCTTACCCTTCGCAACAACTTACTTATGTGAGAGTGGGTTTTCACACCTGGTCATGTTAAAAAACCAAGTACAGAAATCGACTTGATGTTGAGTCAGAATTAAGATTAAAGTTGTCAAAAATTGCTCCTAAAATCGACTCAATTTGCGACAAGAAACAAGCCCACCCATCACATTAATATTAACATACCTATTTATTTTTGTCACTGTAATACAGTGTATTATTTTATTTAAATTTTATTAAAATAAAAAACATTATTTTCTTTATACAGCTAGATTTTCTTTTTGTTTTGGAAGGGGGGGTTAGGGGTTCGCAGTCATTTGGGAACTTGAACAAGGGTACGTGGGGCCATACGTTTGAGAAACCCTGTTATAGATGGTTTTATTTTGTCGTAAAAATTGCGAATATCTGACTGTATTTTGAACAGTAGCTCCTTAATGAAGCTACTTAAAGAAGTTCAACGGTATAATCCTTCCGAAGGAAATACAATTTTTTTTATATGCTATGGTATAAAAATTAATACAGTTCAGTGCATATATATTTCTGTACAATTCCGAAAGTAACTGGCATAAAACATGAATTGAACAAAGCTCTTAATTAGATTTTTCTGTTTTTCAGGAGTTACTGAAAACCAACTCTGGTAACTTAGTAGTTTGTCCGTTGTCAGTGGATTTTATTCTCGCACTGATACGCAGTGGTGCTAAAGGCGACACAGCTAAACAATTAACAGACGGATTGCAACTTCCCGATATTACTGAAAGAATTCAACAAACTTTAAATGCTATAGAATCAGAACAAAAAGATAACGACTTTTACAAGGTTACATTAAAAACCGTTAATAAACTTTATATCAAAGGTGGTTTCCAAATTAACGACACTTACAAATCCACCGCCTTTAATGCATTTAAAGCTGATATCAAAAACATTGATTTCAAAAAAGGTGATAAAGCAGTTGAAATGATAAACTCATGGCTTAAAAAAGAAACAAACAACAAAGTCTACGATGTGGTCAGTAAAGAAGATTTTAATGACGATACAAGTATGGTTGTGATTAGCACCATGTACTTCCAGTATCATACTTTGTACTTTAACCCAAATGTTAATACTGACTTAAAAATCTTGAAACGTAATTTTTATCTAAATAAGAAGGAAACAGTTAAAATCGATATGATGCATACAGTTGCTTTTATGGATCACTATGAAAGCAGAGAGCTAAATGCAAAATTTTTGAAATTCCCCTTTCTGTCATTTGACATGACCCTTGTTTTACCTAACGATAGAGACGGTTTACCTGCTTTGGAAGCTAAACTAGATCGAGTTCTTATAAATCGACGTTTCACTAATGCACGTGTCGACATTTCTGTTCCGTGGTTCAAGATAGAAACAACCATTAAATTTAAATCTACTTTACAAAGTGTAAGTTGGCAAAATCGTCAAGTGTGATAAAATTTTATTGATGTGTTGTAGTTAGGAATTCTAGATGTTTTTGATGATGATGCCGACTTCAGTGGAATCGGTGCCAACCAAGAACCTTTGAAAATTAGCAATATTTTCCAAAAAGTTGTCATGGAATTTAATAAGTATGGAATCAATGTGGATCGTATACCTCGTAAGTTTATATTCTTAGAAACAACATTAACCACTCAACTTGAGTGGACTTTTTAGGGGAATGGGACTTTTCGGCGTAGCTAGTTCGGCGCCGCCGGTTCGGCGTAGCCAGTTCGGCGCCGCCGGTTCGGCGTAGCCAGTTCGGCGTAATACCGTTTCGGCGCGAGGACGTTTCGGCGTGAGGACGATTCGGCGTGAGGACGGTTCGGCGTGAAGGCGATTCGGCGCGAGGAAGATTCGGCGTAGCCCATTAAGGCGCAAACCTGATTCGGCGCTAAGACTATTCAGCGCTAACCTTTTTAGTAATTCGAGACGCTTTTCAAGAATTTAAAATATCCTCATTTTCAGTCGAGAGAGACTATAGAAATATTACAAAAATTATATTTTTGTAATTTTTAGAATTTCTGATAGTAGTATTCGTAAGTTTCACTGTCTGTGTGTAAGTATAATAATGTTATGTGTTAATGTTTTCATTGGCTAATTTTCGGGTTTTTTTATCCTACAGCCTCTTTTTGACCGAAGATGAGAATATTTTAAATTCTCTAGACACATCTCAAATTATTAAAGAAATAAAGGACTCTGGGGGAAAAGACTTAATTTTTAAATTACATGATCTTGGTTTTCAAACTAATTTTTCATTTTGTTAAGGTTATTCAGGATCTCAAGATTAGAGTAATATAAATTTGTAATAAATTTTTGTATTATAGTTGACCTTTATTTGTTAATTTATAAGATATTTTTTAAAATTGGGTATAGGTCTTTTAATATTAAAAGACAAAAATAATCAATAACAATTGATTAAATTTACATTGTCAACTATTGAATTTGTGCTAGTAAATTTGAATAGCTTATTTGCAAAATTTTAGAGCATATTTTGTAGTTTTTTAGTGCCTAAAATCCGATGACTACTATAATGAGTAACAAATAAATAAAAATATGACACTGAAAAATAAATTTTCCGAATTTTTTTTATGAAAACCACCCACATTGTAATTTCAAGCCATTTCGATGGTGTTTTTAGAATACTTACCATTAAATTTATTCGTTTTTAAGATTTGCACCGAACAAAAACAGCGAATTTTTCTGCCACCTTAAAGAAATCTTAAAGTATAATACAACAAAAATGTTTTACAATATTTCTAAAAATTATTGAACCTCATGATTTACAAATGAAACCATTTTTGTTCTATAAATACAGCTTAATACGAAAAGTATTAGCCCACCTCTGCATTTAGAATTTGAATTTTTTAAATCTACCACCTAGAAATGATTCTACGATAAATAATCAAAGGAGAAAATTTCATAGTATAAAATTTAGTAATTTAATTGCTATAGGTACATCAACTACATAATATGTATATTAAAAACATTACATATTCAAGTTTATGATCGTATGTAGTTTTACAAATAATGTGAATTAAAGTTTAATCTATGATTAAAAACTGTGAAATAATGCATTAATTTTCCATTACAAGAATATAATTATATTTTAAAATGAATCGGAAAATCATTTCCCACCGAATTGTCCTTGCGTCGAATTGGTCTTGCGCCGAATCGGGTCACGCCGAGTGTCCACCCGCATATTACCAATACCCTATAGAAATTAGGAAATCTGAAGGTTTGAATAGTCGAATTGAAAAAAAAAATTTCGGAACGAATATAAGAGACACCCTCAAAATAAGGAAAAACTGCGTGGAGATTAGTTATTGGCTAACGGATTAAATAGGCCACACCCACCATCAAATTTAAAAGGAATTTTGGGGAAATTTAGGCATTTTTAAGTTCGAATTCGTCTCTGAAGCAGTTGCGTTATCAAAACCGCCCGGAGCACCCGGAGCGCAGCGGAGCATTACTTAGCTAAAGTAATCCTAAAGATGATCCATACACCCCACCGGGATCATATAAAAACGGGAATTAGCATTTAAAATTATTGTAGCAAAGGTATATTATAGGATTTAATATTAACGAAGAACCCCAAAAATTCGAAAAAAGTGCGAAAATTTCCAACACTTAATACATGTTACTACTACGAGGGCCGTGGTGCATTTGATGCTGTGAAATTTCCTAAGTGTTAGAGTATATCTCTTCGCATGTACCGTCAATTGAATGAACTGCGAGATTCCTTCTGCGCGTCATTTACATTAGTCTTATGGAAAATTTTTAAATTTCAAATTCAATTTTTCAAAAAGTTATGAATAATACAGCAAAACAATTTTTAAAATTATACTAGTAACAAACAAAATCCCTGAAAATTTATGCTGATTGTTTGAAAGTGGCAAATAACTGCCGACGTATCACTAATTTGTGGGCCTACCACGAATCTACTTAAATAAATTACCAATTCACTTCTACGAATCCGGCTTATGTAATAATTGAATAAATAAAAACTCAGTATTATCTCATCAGCAATAAATTTGGTTTTAATAACAAATATACCAAGCATAAATAAACCGTGTGAGAAATCAACAGAATTCAACCTTGCAAATTTTACAAAACTATACAAAATTACGAAATTAAATTGTCTTTTCTCCAGGATACAACGAAAACGTCATTTTTTTGCTTATTTTTAGCTTCGAAAGTCATCATTTCTCGTACGATGTAAGTTATCAGTGTAACTTGATATCTTTTGGTATACGTAATGAAAATTATCAGTGTAACTTAATATCTTTTGGTATACGTAATACGTACATTACGGGTAAATAGGTCACTACTGACGTCGGCGTCATCTTGGGCTCTTTGTCATTAAATATAGTTTGCTTGGTCATACACTTGTGGTATGATGTTGACGTACATTCTTGCCAATAATTTCCAAGAAGGTGCAGTTTTGCTCGCGGGTATTCCCTTTGCTGTTTTAATTTGCATTTTATAATAATATTCTTATCACTTGGGGTTCATGTTTCTTTCATTAATAAATTTGCAATCATGTTCAATTTTTGCTTATTTAAGACTTTTATTTAACATTGTAATTACAGTGAAATCTGTATATGCCGGAATCGTGTGCATCACGGAAATTGTCTGTGGTCCCGAATTATTGGTTTACAATACTAAGTAAAATGAATTTCATAAGCCGGAATCTGTCTAACGCGAACACGGAAAGCTTATTTTAAGCATAAGCCGGAAGCGAAATTCAGAAATTAATTTTACTATTTTTAAAAATTGCGATGTAAGACGCACATTTTTATCCAATGTTTAGACTACTCTTAGTATGTAATCATTTCTTTTGCGGTAGGTATATTATTTTACATTGCATACATTGCGACACTTGATATGAATAACATTGTAACTCTATTTTGCTTATTTTACAGGAGAGCATTTTAAAGATTTTTGCTACATATAATTTGCAGTAACAATGATGTTATTTTGTTAAATTAACAGTATTTTTAATTGAGATAGGACGACGATTCATAAGCCAAAATTATAGTTTGTTCTTTGGGGAAGCCGTTTACAGCATAGTTGGATAACATTGTAACTTGAGTTACAATGTTATTCATATCATGTGTCGATTGCATACCTACCAAATAATATTGCGTTACAAGCAGCATGCAAATGAATCATTTTTTCATTTGCTGCCTGCTTTTTGCATATCTTGTATTTTTTGTGTAGTGTATAAGTATGCAAATTATGTATGTATACGCATTATTATGTATTAATACAATTTATTATTATTAAATTGTTTAATATAAATCTATAAAAAAAAATTTCGTCTTATGCAGATTTTTTTCCGTTTTAGGCAGAGGATCTGCTAAAAACGGAACTTGCTTAACACGGAACGATTTTTCGGTCCCGAGCGGTTCCGGCTTATACAGATTTCACTGTACATACTACTACATACCTATGTATTCGTTTTTAATATCCAAAAATAGTACATTAACAATTAATTTTGTCAAGTAATTTTGATTAAACTTTAAAATTATTATTTATTTACGGTAATTTACAGATCTGAACTTGGCGGGGAATTCCCCGCCGTGTCTGCATTAACTTCAACTTGTTATCTTTAACAAGAACTGCATTTCTTTCGTGCCTACACGTGTGGGTTTATTTATACATTCGTTTGAATAATCATTTTGTTTTGGATTTTTAATTTGTAATAATCTAATAATAAATATTTTATTTTTTGCATTTAACTTAATATTATGTTTTTATTTGAATCTTGCATTTCATTACAGAATTATTTTGTGGTATTCCTTTGATTTTTTTTGGTACAGTTTTCTTTTTTCATTCCTGAAGGACTTGATCCTGGAGAAAAAATAGCATACGTGATGCGTACAGAAACGATCCATTACAAACTCGCTTATCACCAACTCTAGGCGAGTTGGTGATAAGCAAGCGAGCAAACGTGGATCGTTTCTGTTATACGTAAATAACTATATCATTGTCAATCGCACGATCGAAATGTAACTCTACCGAATAAACAGTTTTAAAATTAAAATTTGGTTTTATTTTACCTTCGTTTGAGGCACCCTGGTCTTTATTGTTGAAGTCAGAAAATTCTTCACATATCAGCAAAGCTCGCTGCGGTGTACTATAATACCATTCCTTGTTGAATCTTGACGAACAATTTGATCTTCCATACAAAAGCGTTGCTTTACCAAAACTCCATAAAATCTCAGGTACGTGAATATTAAATAAATCGTCCAATATTAATATTGTTCCGAAGTAACTAATTTTGTTACAAATAACCATCGCAACTTTTAACTTCTTTCTGAATTAAAATTTATCAAAAATCACAAAACTTCTAACCTCCAATTTGGTTTCCAGTACCAAGTGTGATAAACAAACTTTCCATACGAGGCGTAAACAATACAAATTAACTGGTTCGAGTACAAAAAATACCTGCCTTGAGTACGGAGAATAACTAACTTTCGATCCAAATTTCGATCGCTTTTATAGCAAAGTCCTTATCAGACCGGATGTACTCTAATTTGAGTAGTCCAATTTCATCTATTTAAAATAAACCAATTCATCTTCGTTCTTGCAGGGTATGTGATAAATTGCTGATTATTACTTAAATTATTTTAACACTGTTTAATTTTAGATAATTCACATATTTTCACTTTAGTCAATTAATTTATTATTTTAATTAATTTGATGTGCGAAAAGCGACCTTATGGAAAAATTTACAAATATAATTTAAATTCATTACAAATATGAAAAACAGCAAGGTAATAAATTTTTAAAGTGTAAGTATGGATACCTTTTTATAAAACTTGTTATTTAATTCAAAATCTCACATAGTTTGCTTTTATAGGTTATCAAGCCCTTATGTACAATTCTGGGTCTATGCTATTACCGATGAGGCTGAATTCTCAGATAACATATAAATCTGGGATTCCGTTAACAATAATCAAGCCTTTAAAATGGTTCGCAGCAACAAATTGGTAAAAGATGGAATTGTTCTAGTACGAACTCAATGCAAGTAAACGGAGGATCTGTCGTTCAAAGATTTTATCTGTTATGGACCTCTGTACAGTGCAATATAAAGTATATAGACGGTTTATAAACCGTCAGCTTTCCGAATGTATATAAGGCATTATGTATATGCGGGTGGATTTTAACGTGCTTTTCCCTTGACGACTAAGGCCCAGTTGTGCAGTATTAGGTTATCTTTTAACCTGAATTATTTTCCATGGAAACAATTCTTGAAACAATCATTTCTATGGAAAATAACCCAGGTTAAAATATAACCCGAAACTGAACAACTGAGCCTAAGTGATGAAAAATGGGCAACGACGAGTAGTGTGGAGCGCATGTACCGTCAATAGAACGGGTTTTTACGTTTTAGGGGACGCAAACTGTCCGTTTGGTGGCTGACTTGGCATGTTTGAGGGAAAAGCACGTTATTATGAACCCTGAAATTGAATATTCCCTTTAGAGATTCGGAAATCTGAAGGTTTCTAATAGTATAATATAAAAAAAATATTTGCGGAATATTCACAAGTTTTTGGAAAAGTCGAATTTGAACTTAGAAAATTTCCCATAAGACTACATGTAAATGACGAGCATGCGGAATCTCACATTCAGGAAAAGTCATTCTGTTGTCGGTAAGTGCGTAAAGATATACTCTAACACTTAGGAAATTTCACTTCATCAGATGCATCCCGATTGTCTTACTACTAATATCTATGAAATATTGACAATTTTCACACTTTTTTCGGTTTTTGGAGTCTACTGAAACATAGCAAATGACTAGTCTATGACTAGACAAATGCCGCTTTTCCTGCTTCATCCGCCGCTTGTCATGTCTGTGGGTGGAAGGTACAAGACAGCTAGCCCATAGGAATTACCCAGTGTCGGAGCTCGCTGGGTCGCTCGAAAGCGTTCGTGGGTTCGTATAAAAATAATTGATCTGCTTTGCGAAAATAACTGTGCCCGGGCGCCAAGCGAAGAAATAACGGATTTCAGAAATCTCTTAGTCCATTAAATCAACACTAAAAGAAAATAATAAGTGAACGAAAAATAATTGAGCACACACAGTTGCGAAATAGACTCTACTACAGCTCGTGGTAGCTAAGCGGAATGCTTCTTACAAAACAGAACAAATTCCAAAATTTAGTTAAACAATTAACTAACAAAAATCGCTACCCTGGCTAAAGTAGAGCCATTGTCTGTTGTAAAGATGGAATAACTAGTACCTAGATGTTGTGGTACTTAGTTATAAAATTATAAAATGGTAATATGGTTTGTGATGTTAGGTAACCAGTAGGTGAGCGAACCTTAGCAGATTTACCTGATTCATGATGTTATTGAACCAGTAAGCAGACAAACATTACCCAACCAACCTCCCATATCAAACGCTTAGAAATTTCAAAGTCATTGCAGTTGACCAACGCCGGTTGATGTTATCTAGTGAAATTTAAATGCACAAATAAAACTCAATTAAGCACACATAATCATATAATATAATTAATTAAAATAATTATCAAAAAGTAAGGTTTAGCATTGGCATTAAAATTCACGTATTCGAACGTATGATAAGACACAATATCTCATCGAGCAGAAATGCGAAACCTGCGGCGTATCATTCATCTCGGTCAAACATTCAAATAAAAGTGCAAGACAATGAAAACCAAAATATTAAAACAATAAAAAAACAATAATTAGCACAAT
Organism: Podabrus alpinus; assembly: GCA_932274525.1. NCBI lineage: Eukaryota > Metazoa > Arthropoda > Insecta > Coleoptera > Cantharidae > Podabrus > Podabrus alpinus. The sequence goes on from OW026456.1 coordinate 77,254,025, forward strand.
TTATTAAAATAAACATAAATTCGGCAATTAGATTGGATTTCTTATGCCAACGCCTTCACCCAGCGCCGTTCGATACTACCTAATGAAAATAATGCGTTGTTCAAATTTAAAAAAATAATTATTAATTCAAATTCAAATATAATTAATAATTTTGAAACATAAAATTCGAACGTATCGCATTCATATCGACGCCGGCGAACGTAAAGATTAGATGGCCTCTAATCACGTCGAAACAAGGATGCATGCCTGCACACCAACGACAACTTCGGCCAAAAAAACCGTTCGAAGCAAAATGCGAGGCAAAGCAAACCAAGATGTTAAACAATTTAAAAAAAATTATAATAGAACATAAGAAAAATGATACTAAAATACCTGGAGACGTCTGCATGGTTAGGTCGTTTAAAGTGAAAATGCGGTCAGGAATTTCCCAATGTGGTAGCATGATATCGGTCCGGAAGCGTCAAAAACAGATGCACTTATGCTTCCGCACTTAAAATTGAATTTTACCATCTTAAAACATCGCAAAATTGCAAAAACCATGGAGAGCCAAAATTCGCACGTCTTGCTTGTAGCACAGAATTTTATCGACGTCTTTATCTTTTCAAAACTGTCTTAACGGCCTCTTTGATTTTTATTTTGAAAAACTCTGACCGTCATTTTGGTTGTCTAACCCACAGGCATAGAAATATATGAATTCTCAATAAAATTCGGTCGTCTTCAAGGTGTTAAAAATAGATCGACCTACGCTGGCATTAGAAATGAGAATTAAAAAATAAACCGCTTCGCTGGGCGAAAGACAGTAACAATTGAAATGTTACACTACGCTAATGTTAAATGTTAACTACCTTTTCCAGAATAATTTTAAATGCTATATCCTGTTTTTTATGATCTCGGTGGGGGTATATGGATCATCTTCAGGGTTGTTTTAGCTAGTACACCGTTGTCAAAACCGCCCGGAGCGGAGGGTAGCGTAGGGTAGGTTTTTACAACGCAACCACTTCAGAGTCATGTTGATCATTGGCAATCTCGAAATCCTCCACCGGAATCATCTGGTATCAACCAAAACTACGACTGGAAAAAACCTGAAAACAAGAAACGTAATAGAAGGAAAGATAGTCCCGACAATAGAATTGCGAAACAAAGTACACTGAGAGATTTAATAAAGATTTAATAATAAGTGGTTAAATAAGCCACTATTACCTACCACCAACAGATTTGCCGTCCTTTAAGATTCGAAAAAAAACACGGAAGAAACGGGAGCCGAAAAGAATAATGAAAAAGAGGAAGAAGGCGGAGAACCTGCAGCAAAACTAAATAGGCCACCACCATTGGTTGTTTATGAAGTTGAAAATATCCAACCACTAATGACACTCCTAACCGAAAAAGCAACAGGAGGCCACACACTGAAAAGCACCAACGATACTGAAGTAAAAGTTCACCTTGGACCTTCCAGAAGACTAACCTAAAGTTATAAAAGTTCTTACATAGAAAAACACAATTTCACACATACCAACTTATGCAGGATCGTACATTCTGTGTAGTGATGCGTAACATCCACCACTCGACAGAAACAGCGTCACTAAAAGCAGCAGTGGAGGAATTGGGTCATGTAGTATGAAAGCCCTTGTTCAATAATGAATTAACTTCAAATTCAAACAATAAAGACATCTGTGAGGTACAGAAATTAGTAAACACCATTGTTAAAATTGATCCACCTCACCCTAAGCGCGAGTTAATTCAGTGTGTGAAGTGCCAACGTTACGGCCATACACGTAAATACTGATATCGGAACCCGCACTGTGTCAAATGCGGAGGAAATCACCTTACACAAGCGTGTCCTCATCGTGAACGAAACGAAAATGTTAAATATGTAAACTACGGGCATCCCGCAAACTATAAGGGTTGTTATGTATACAATGATGTCCAATGGATGAAAGATTTCACCCAATACGAGGTAGGTCCGCAGCGTAACTAATGAAAACCCAACTAGTCAAAATCGCACACCTACAATCTGATATTCTGAAAAGGCAAGACATTTCTATATGTTCGTTTTTAATCAGATGACTCATTTAAACACCCATATTAACATAAGACGCAATTCAATAATTCAAATTTAATCAATAAACTTAACGAATATAATTTGAATGAACAGAGATTTGACTATACAGCAAGCGACTCATTTATCCTTTTATTTGTTTTTGAACCCAACCTGATTTAGTCTCATGTCCGACTGATGTTAGCTGGACAATCAATATTTTGCAATTATTGACATCCCAACTCTGCCGTCATAAGTAAGAAGGCAGTAAGTCAATTTTTTTCGAAATTGAGTGTTTTATATTTTTGAAATCAGCGTAAAAAACCGCATCTATATCTATATAAAACTCAATTTCGAAAAAAATTGACTTACTGCCTTCTTACTTATGACGGCAGAACTCATGATTGTAAAACTTTTAGGATTTCGTAGCAATATGTACTACAAAATCTGACGACGTCTACAATATCATCAAATAAACCAAAACAAATTCAGTAGGTTTTAAAAATAATACATATTGTGTATATCCACAATTTCATTCAGCTAAAATAAATTATCAATTTTTTTATTAATATGGCATGAAATCTTCATTTAAAAATATTTCAATTTTATTTTGTGCAAAATATCATGGCAATATAATATGCCACATGTCACCCTTCAACGATGAATTTCAATCACTAAAGAGTTAAAATAATAAGTGCTTGTAGAGAGTAACAGGTTCGAATCCGAAGACTTAATTTCTATAACCATATAGTATATGCCATTAAGAAGTTTACATTATTCATTCACCCTGTACATATATGAGATGTTAACGTAAGCCATTTACATCTGAATAATATTAGATGTTTTTTTCAGCTGTAAAGAATGCTGGTAATGGTAGAGGTAGTGGTTTCCGTTTATTCGAAGACAGAACATTTCAAGCGGATCACCCATTTTTGTTTTATGTAAATGTCGATGGCATAAATGTATTTGTAGGAAGAGTAAATTCGTTTCCAGAAACAAATGAATCCACTCTAGAGAGTAACAATCGCTTATCAACTGCAACCATTACAGAACACAGAGAAGAACCAACCAAAACATTAAGAAACACACTAAAAGAAGAACCGATGAAATCTATTGTTGATGAATATACGTGTCCATGTCGCTTGAATTAAAATTTACGAAAATTGTATTAGTGTTATGCACGATCGGGTACCCTGCTTAGTATTTTTAATTTTCTTAAAACTAATATTATTTATGAGAGAATATGTTTTTGGGATATAGGAGACCAATTAAACTAAAAGTTTGCTAAAGCCAACGTTTCGGCGTTATAATTACGCCATCTTCAAGGCTAAAAGATACAAAATGTTAAACTCAACGCAATCACCCTTGAGAGGTAGACTCACCAGACAAACCAAGATGGAAAATGTTTCTGGTCGAGATGAAAAAACGGTATGGAGGATATTTAACGGGGTTAAAAATTACACAAAAATCATGAACGGCAAAAGCCTAGTTAAAAACATAATAAAATTTTTGTTGAGTGTCAATTAAATTATGATTGTGTGAAGCCACCTATATAATTTATATCTCTTCCAATGAGATCTTGCAAACATGTAAAATTTTAAATTCATACCAAAAACCGCGAAAACATGGATATAACCTCTCAAGCGTAAAAGATTGCATAAAAGTGAAAATTACACTAATTGAAAACAAATTAAAGATCACTAGTGAAGGCACTAAAATAACATCAGGATCGGGTTTCTATCTTCTCCAAAAATCTTTTTAGAAGCTCCAGGTAACCATGATTTAATGTTTTGTAGTCATTTTGTATGTTCATGTTATTCTTTGTTGTAGATATGTAGGCTGATTCTAAGAAAATTCGTTTATAGTAGTTATTCTCCGACACTAAAACCTCGACATCATCATCTGCAGTGGAATGTCCTGTCTCTATAATGTGTTTAGATAAACCAGTTTTGCTATTACCTAAACGGATGTCATAACGGTGTTGATATATACGTTTTGAAAGCCACTGTGAAGTTTGACCTACGTAATAAAGACCGCACTGTTTACATTTTAACTTGTAAACTAAATTAGCTCTTTCAGTTAAGGGAGTTTTGTCTTTAGTCTTTGAAAACACTAATTTATTATATCACTTAGCTGATATGTCTAGGTTCAAAATAGTAGGTGTCGCCTTCACTTTCCTAAATAGTGATACATCGAGGCAGTGATACAGGCTTTTGCCGTTCATGATTTTTGTGTAATTTTTAATCCCGTTAAATATCCTCCATACCGTTTTTTCATCTCGACCAGAAATATTTTCCATCTTGGTTTGTCTGGTGAGTCGACCTCTCAAGGGTGATTGCGTTGAGTTTAACATTTTGTATCTTTTAGCCTTGAAGATGGCGTAATTATAACGCCGAAACGTTGGCTTTAGCAAACTTTTAGTTTAATTGGTCTCCTATATCCCAAAAACATATTCTCTCATATATTGACCTGGGAAGAAATGTAATATTAATTAATATTATTTATGTGAAATTTTGTTACGTTATCAAATTTTAATATTATTTTTCGAACAACGACAATTTTCTGTGTCCAAATGTTGTAATATTCAAGTTTATCCCACAGTCATAATTTTTATTTTATTTCAACATTCATAGAAACTACCCCTATTATAGTAATTTATTTGTTCCGATTTTGACAAGAAGTAAACAATTTTAAAATTAAAAAGTGTTCTGGGAACACATGTTATATATAAAATAATTTTAGTGAATAGGAGTTTACAAGTATTACAAAAAATTCAATTATTTTTCACAGAATTTTTAGTCTCCTGAAATAAGTTAACGTCATATAGTACCATTTGGAGATCATAAATTAATCTATTTATTGTCAGTTTTGAACAGTTTATCGTCACGTTATATCTTGTTCAATTCAATTTTCTGTTACGTGTAGAACCAATTTCTGTGATTGGCTATAAAGAAATATGTTAATATCATTGGTTCTTCTATTTTAAAAAAAGGATTTCTTAAATTTTAAAAAGAAAAGATAAGGTATTAAGTTGACAATCTCTGTAGAGGTGAGATGTAGAATTTGTACATCTTACATAAAAAATCAACTTAGTCAATTTTATAGAAGTCTAACTATTTGTTAATAAGTTAATCAACTACATACTAGAATAAACCAATTATAAGAATCAACAAATGTGAGAAACGCCAAAATATAATAAATTATATTGGCGAATAAAAACGCGTTTCAAATGGTAAAAAAGGAAATCATTTGAATTTTTCCTAATTTAAGTGAAGCGAGAAAATTATAAATTAATAATTAATAAATGTGCGCGACGCTAAAATAATAATTTAGTTGATAAAAGTGCGAAACATTAAATAAATAAACTATCTGAATAAAAATATGTTTCCATTGTAAGGATAAAGACAATTTTAAACATTTACATATTGAAATAGTGCAAACAATAAAGAACTGGCAACTAATGAAGACAATTCTAAGTTACCCCATTACAAAAACTTACTAAGGTAAATTTTTAATTTAATTTTAAGATAAATAGTGTGATAGGACATTCTTTTTTATAATTTTTAATATTAAATTTTTAATTAAATTATAAAAGCCACTTAGGCATACTTTCATAGTTATAATTGTTTTTGTACAAATTAATTTTTATTTTGTTTATTATATTTAAATTTTTGTAGTTATGTTTTTTATTCTTCGTATAACCTTGCCTTATTTAGTGAAACTTATAAACATAAGAGCCTGAGATAGTAAGAACCGGTGAGTATTTTAGCCAGGGTATAATTCACATATGTGAGATTATTACAATCTCTGATTGTCAATTAAAGTCAGGGGTTTGTAACAATTTGTTCAGAATCACGGAATAATCGTGGTTAAATCATAAAATTTAACATTTGAGATCAAATTTTGTGTAAATCCAGAAAGAAATTGTAAATTTTTAATTAGCTAAAATACTTTTAAGCCATTGCTGAACAATATACTAAAACTACCAAAACCTCAAACGTCGGATGCTTTAAATTCTCTAACTATTAGCGCGGTGCCTAAATTAGTGTTGTTACCGTACATCATGCCCAGGGCGAAATTGGACACAACCATTGCCAGTCTTGTAGTGTATAGACATATTTTCAGTTTCAATATAAGATTGTATTTGGTTTATAAATTAATATAAATATTTTCAGGGCGTGTTTGTTTAATTAATTATTATATCAAAGGTAACACCGTGCAAAAATTTTAAGTTTTGACCCAGAGTAAAAATTATTGTAAGTCTGAAAATTGGTTCAAACATCGTTTTCCATCGTCACGGGAAATTTCAGTGGGCTCAAGCATGCAAGGAATATTTGCAGTGGCAAGGGATTGTCTAATGATTTCATTAAGAGTGGCATGTCTCGATAATCTGCCAATAATTAAGTTTCAATTTCAATAAATTTTAAAAGTTTCAATTCATTTAATTCAATTTAACAAATTCTTAAAAATTTTTTAAATATTACAGCAGATTTAAATTGTCGGCCCAATGTGTAGAAAATTTGTAAAATTCAATTCTAATATTTAAAGTTTTGGTTACTCTATCACTAACTCAGCCACTCAAAACATAATTTCTTCTGCTACACACTAAAGAACACACTTATTTTAGCAAATTGTAATAATAAAAAATGTGAATATGGTCCAAACTTTAGAAAAAATCGAATTTGAACTTAGCTAATTTTCATGTAAAATTTGGCATAATTTTAACGGGATTCCGCGCGTCGCTCATTCTGTGGTCGGTCCGTGCAGTTTTAATGACCCTAACACTTAGAGTATTTCGCACCGGCAGATGTAGCTCGACTCTCGTACATGTAACATCGATTATTTTTTGATTTTACGCGATTTTTTGGGGGTGAAACGTAATAGTTTACTGCCCCATACCGCAACTATACTTTTTAATGCTATTTCGAGGTTCTCTCACATCGCGGTTTCATTTATCCCGGTTTTCTTGATGGGTGGCGCTTCTCGTATGTTTAGTCTAGTAACCAGAGTCAAGACCGCCCTGGAGGGGTGCAACGCGGAGCGGAGCGGAGCGGCGCCCCGTAAGGGTAGGTTTTGACGATGGATTACCCTCCTTATCGAATGCACACCCCAAAATTAGAAGGAAAAAAAATTTTAATTTTTTCACTTTTTCGGCAATACACTTGTTATTTTCCATTTTTTTGATTATATTTATTACTGATATCCACTAATCACACCCCCACCTATCCGAATTTCAAAGAAAAATTCAAATCGGAGTGAAAAAATTTCACTCGATTTCAAGCAACAACGGGCGAACGATGGGACATCGACCGGGGTCTGCCGCATACTCGATGCTACTTTCCCGTACTTTTCAAAAGTCGATATTGGGGTTGTTTTGACCCCGTTCACACTTTTTTTTGTTTTAATAGACAAATATAAGCATGTTCTTTAGTGTGTAGCACTCGAAAAATTTTTTCGAGTGGCTGAGTTAGTGTAATAATCCCCCAAAATTTTTTATGAGGTATATTTAAAGTGTATTATTAATGCAAACTAAAAATTAAAAAAAAATTTTGTTTGGGTTTATGAATAATTTTAATTAGCCACTGTTAATTATTAGCGCTAATTAACAATTGCTTCATTAATTCTGTTTAATAAGTTTGTTAAACTTTCTGATCAAATTTTGCACCATTCTGCTTATAAGATATTCCATATTTATGTTCTGCTGAAATTTAGTTAACTTTATTGGCATCCCTGTCCACTTCAGCCCACAAAAATTTGACAGTATTAAGGTCAGGAGAGCGGTGGCCAAATAATAACTTTAATTATTTCCTGAGCTGATAATTTGTCTAAATTATTCTCTGTACAGCTTCCAAGAGTGCTTATCATGTTAAAATGTGATTATTTGTCCAATAATATCAAGTCCAAATGGCAATAATTGACGCTCAAGTATCTCTCAGTACTCTTCTTTTCTTATTATTCCTTGGTTTATGTGAATATTGCCCACACTATCTCTTTCAAAATAGGCCCATATCATGATGGAACCCTCACCATGTTTCCCAGAAAGCACCAAACACTCCTCTTAACTTGATATTTTAGAATATTTTTAAGCGTGTGAAGGTTAAGTGCAGTTTTATTAAACTACGACTTCTTTAATTTTGAATACCTTGATAACGTAATCCTTTCTCCCCGTTCCTAATGAGGGAACAGCCCAGAAAAGAAAACGACTCACGCAGAAAGTAAAACCTTCTACTTTTATTCGTGAGCACCCTGATGTTAATATAAGCTAACTCGTTGTACCGGTGAACGAGGGCAGTGAGTTCCACTCCGTGCAATGCTGAAAACAAAATTAGGGTACGCTTTTGTCGAAATAAAACAATAGTCAAGTGACAATATTTAATGTAAATAAAGCGACAAAACATACGTAGCTGTAACGTGCTTAAAAATAAATGCACGTTAATAAATGATTAATCGTCACGTCAAAGATGTTACAGAACTGGGGAGACCAGAAGGGCACCCCGCCAATGCAAAAAGTTGGCTTCAATGACACACAAAATAAATTTACCACCATAAACAAACAAGAATATAAAAAGACGTTACCTAGAGCTCCGGTAAGTTTACAAAATATAAGATAACAACGACTTCTTGATTGATATGGGGTAGTATCCTAGTAAGTGTTTTACCCAATGGTTCCCTTCTGAAGTCCAAAATCGGTAGACACCGACGTGATGAACCGACAGCAGGTTTCGGCAGAATGGAACGATGTTGGAACGACGCCTCAGTATTTGATGGAATGGCATACTGTATATAATCCAAGATATAATGGTGATGATCCAACAAAATAATCATTCATCCAAAATTGACAGCAAGTTGTTAATTGTCAAAATATACACCAGTACTTTTACCAAGTGACAGTTGCCAATACTGACGATTATCGCACGATGAAAAACTGTGGTCGATAAAAAAATAATTCCAACAACGGTTGAATTGGCAAGACAGATATCGAAAACGCTTATTTTCACTAATATCCGTTAACACGTCGAAAATATTAACACGCACGATATTTTAAGTAACTGAAGATCGTAAATCGAAACAAAATGATCGATTTATGCTCTCGATCACAAAATGTCGACCTTCACTTTTCAATGTCTCGCCCGAATTCAAAATTCTAATCGCATGATTTATCTATTCATATCAAGTTCGTTGTAAAAGGCAGTTCAAAGGTGGCGCTAGATGTATGAATAAATTTAAATAAATTTTAAATTTGTAGCAAAAATGAATAAAATTTTGTTACAACCTATATTCATAATATAGTGCAGTCAAGTTAGACTCAAAAAAAGGTTGAAATCGAAATTTCGTTTCCCGTGTTGTGACCTATACCAATCGATAGATTAGAGCTTCCTGAATATCATATTAAAATGTATCATTGCAGAATTGATGGGGAAAAAAGTTATTTAATAAACAAAATCCGAAAATCGCGATTTTTGACTTTAATCGCTTATATCTCGAAATTTTACACTTACTTTTGAAAAAGTGAGGGCACTATTTTGTAGAGCAGAAAATTCTCTACAAAAAATGTGCAACAACCCCTATCATATAAATAATAGTAAACCCGCTATAAGCGTTCAAACATTTATATCAAGTTGCCTTAATGTCGTGGAAACAGATGCGGTAAGCAATCACATAGATCATAGTCGCACAAATAAAATACTATACCGTCGCCATAAAAATACTTACCGTCGCCTTATCCTTAGCAACTAGTAAACAAAATTTGCTGTCGTGGAAACAGACGCGGTAACCAACCAAATAGAGCATAGTCGCGCAAAAATAAATATTAATCTCCAAAAATGTTTGAACGCTTATAGCGGGTTTATTATTATTTATATGATAGGGGTTGTTGCACATTTTTTGTAGAGAATTTTCTGCTCTACAAAATAGTGTCCTCACTTTTTCAAAAGTCAGTGTAAAATTTCGAGATATAAGCGATTAAAGTCAAAAATCGCGATTTTCGGATTTTGTTTATTAAATAACTTTTTTTCCCATCAATTCTGCAATGATACATTTTAATATGATATTCAGGAAGCTCTAATCTATCGATTGGTATAGGTCACAACACGGGAAACGAAATTTCGATTTCAAATGCTAACTTGCCTACACTAATAATAAATTACTTGACATAAAAGATTTATGTTTTTATTTCACATCCTTGATTTGAATACAATCTGTTACTTAATAACAATAAGCATTATTATTGACCAAGAAAATAACATGGGTGAAGCTGACCCATCGATAAGCCTCATAATGACTGCTAAAAAACCGTTTCATTGTGATCATGAATAAAGTCACTAGGTTCTTTGGGGCAAGTCTAGAGGGTCAACCCTCTTCAATCTTCTAATATTGGGGATGATAGAAAGATCTTAAGCCGAGGTGTTTGGATGAACGCTGAGTCGGTGTTGGTACTTTTTGCTCCTGGGTGCAATTTCCTCTTTGAAAGTGGGCATGCACATGTCACGATGTATGACGTCATTTGGAACATACCATGGGGCATTGCAAACCGCCTGCAATGTTTTAGACTGCAAACGTGGTAATCTCCTAATATATGATCCACTAGCAGAACCCCACAACTGTATGCTTTATAAATTAAAAGTTTGTTTTCCATGCTGAGATAGGAGTTTCTACTCATCAACCAAAACACCTTGCGGTAGATGAGGCCCAGTTGCAATCGCCTCTTCCAAATGTGTTTTGCCCATGCCCGGCGTCTGTCTAGATGAAGACCGAGGTATTTGACTTCCCCACTTCGCGGGAGAGGAATGTTGTTTAATGAGACTACATGAAATGTCCCCCTCCTCAAGGTAAATGTGATATGGGTTGTTTTGTGCTGTTCACTTTGATTCGCCACATATTAAGCCATTTATTCACTTCGTCTAAGTGTTCTTGTAAGAATCTAGAGGCCACACCTGTATCGTGATGTAAAACCATTATTGTAGTGTCATCCTCAATGATGGCTATTTCGGTGTTGGTGCTAGTTGGCAGATCAGAAGTTAATATATAAAATATACAAGAATGCGCCTAACACGCTGCCTTGTGGTACACCAGATGCTAGTGGAACCAGAGTCGAATATGCGTCCTCGCACTTCACGATGAAATGTCTATTTTCCAGGTAAGACCGCAATAGTTGACAATATTGACAATAGTTGACAATAGTCGACTCTTTCATGACGGTGGTTATGAATTCTTTTGATAGGGGTGAGCATCCTGCGGCTTTGTTCTGTGACTTGAGCAGAGCTTTTGACTGTGTTGATCATTCTATACTGATGGAGAAGCTGGTGTTATGTTAAAGTAAAACCATGCATTAATATAATAATTAAAAATTTCAAATATGTTACGATAGCCTGACTCACATTCGATTCAGCAGTCTATCGCATTCCTTTTAAAGTTCAATAACTGTAAAATTAGTAATAAGCAATATTTTTATTATAAATAGTCACAATTGTAATTATAGATTATTATTATGCTGTATGTCTAAAATCGATGTCAGTCGTAATTTTCAATAAATTTATTTAAGTAATTTTGATTTTTTTTTAAATAATTTTGTTAAGTGAAATTAACTGGCGCAGTCGGTAGGATACTCAGAAGGGCTTTAGATCAAATTCTCTAAAATAACCCTTTTTGTGTTAACAATCAACTGAGAACCAACATTAAATTTTAAGTGATAAGAAGAAACAAATAAAAGGTGCAACAAGAAGAAACAAATAGAAGACAATCAATCAATCCAATAAGAGGGAAGAAGTTTCGAAAGATTTATAACCAAGGGATGAAGAAATTCACAACGTTCTTCATTTGCTTAGCGTAAGTTTTTGCTCATTATTACATTTCCTTTATTCCTTCCTGAATGTCAGAAGCAGAAATAACCGAATTATTCAATAATTTAACCCTATCAGCGGAATCAATTTTACAAAGTATTCCAAATATTCTATCAAACGATCCCCCTAGTAATAATTACGAAATGGCACAACTAGATAGATTTAACTGCGAATTAGTACCAAAATATGATGGCAATCCAGCGACTTTATCGATATTTATTAATGCATGTGAACATTTATTGAGAAGATTTGGTACAACAAATTCAGATGATGTTGTCAACGGACAACTTATACAAGTTATACTGGGCAAATTCGAAGGACGAGCACTCACATTAATTGCTAGTCGAGAAAATTCAAATACCTGGGGTAACATAAAAAAATTATTATTACAACATTTTGGAGATCAACGCGACGAAAATTGTCTACTACGTGATCTGATGAGCCTCAAACCATACAAAAACGAATCCTCATATCAATTCGGAATGAGATGTCAGGATGTACGAAGCTTACTTTTAACCCATCTACAATTACATGAAGCGGACCCAAACGTCAAGTTGGTAAAAACGAAAATTTACGATGATTTATCACTCCAAACATTCCTTCAGGGTTTGAACGGTCAAATTGGCCTAGTGGTAAGATTAAAACAGCCACCCAATCTAGAAGCGGCAATGGCGTACGTAACAGAAGAAGAAAATTTCATGTACGCCCAAAATAAAACAAACATCTTAAATTTCCAACGGCAATATCAACCGATAGAAAAGAAACAACCATTTCATCCAACTCCAATGCCGAGTGTCAACCCACCTATGTTAACCAATTTTGGACAGCAGCCACTACAAACCCAAAATATACTTCGACCACCCGTATTCAAACAAGCTAGTACAACAAGGACACCAAATCCATTTGCCTCACAACCTCGAACTTTCGGAAGATTTTCAGGCCCACCAACGCAATCAAGAATGGTCCCACAGCAAACAAATAATTACAGTTACAAGAGAAACTACCAACAACCTAATTATAACGGACCACAATGGAACACATTTAAACCTCCACAACAACGCTACGAACCAGAACCAATGGACATTTCATCTGGGAATACCCGTCGATCAGGAATCCCACAACAAGAAACACAAGTAGTGTACTATCAAGATATAGAACAAGGAGATTATGAAGATACACCCACATATGAACTAGCAGAAAATTGTGATGAAGTTTATGAAACAAAAGTTAGCCAACCATTGGAAAATTCCAACGAACATGAGTACGTCGAAAATTTCCACCTGGAAGCCTACAGTACCAGCACAACAAATAATACAATAAACCTTAATATAACGACTCTTTCCAAATTGCCATATATTAAAATTCCAGAATTAAAGTTAAAATTTTTAATAGATACAGGATCAACAAAATCTTTAATAAATCAAGAAATCGCACATAAATATTTCCCTAACCAAATTAATTACGAATCGTTCAAAATTCTGACAGCTCATCAAGTAAGTCAACATGATGAAGTAGCATACATAAGGTTACCCGATTCAATCGATTCTACAATCAAGCACAAGTTCTACCTTTTTAATTTTAACAATAAATACGACGGTTCAATAGGTGTAGATTTATTAAAATTTTTAGAAGCCGAAATTAATTTCAAGGATAAGGTACTAAAAACGAAAAACAAAACGATACCGATCTATTTAGGAGACGACGACGATGACGACATCTCGATGGCAGTCAATCTAGACGAATCCGAAAACGACCTCAGAATAATCGATTTGGATACAGAGAAAGAATGGGCAGGAGCACCCATGCCTACCATAAGCGAAATCAACGGGTTACTGAACAATTCAAATGAACCGGCAGCGAAAGGCCAAGATGATGGAACTATTCATTCCAACATAAACGACGAACGAGTAACAGCAACCCACATCATTAAAGAAGCTATAGATGATAAAAAACACCAATTCATAATTAGGACAACCCACCAGGGAGAGTTGAAGGTACAAACAAAAAACCAAAAATTTCTGACACTAATCGACAGTTTGGGAAAAATCGGACAAGCAGTTCCAATAACAAGTAAAAATATTACTGAACTTGCGAATGCCTTAAGCACACATTTTTCATACTACGGAGTTCCAGAATCAATAACAAAGGATAACGGGACGGAGATAAAACACGATATCGTACGAGAATTGTTAAACTTACACAAGGTAAAGGTTCATTTTACTACACCAAGAAATTCACAATCAAATAGGATGATCGAAAGGATGATTTCAACCCCAATCGAACACCTACGAATTATGAGGGTAGATGGCAAGAAAACTAGTAACATAAGAAGAAAAACTAAGAAAAAATTTTACGGACCTTTTATCATTACAAAATTATTTAACGATAACACGGCGGAAATCCGGAATAAAAATAATCGAATACAGGAGATACATGTTAGATTACTAAGAAGACCTACTCTTGTTACAGATGCTGCTACGCAACCGTCGACATCCAAGACTTGAAGAACAACCCCGGAATGTTACCACTTAGATTAGGAATAGTTAATAATCAAATTAGTTACTGGACGCTTATTAGAGTAATAGATATAGCACCACTTAGAAGGGAATTAGATGAATTAAATAGTAGTTTTAACAATTTAACCTTAATATACAGTAAACATGAAAACGGGAAAACACATCGATGGAATAATCAAAATCTACATAGCCTTTTGGAACATACCATAACCGAAACTAATACAAAATTCGAACAAATTAATCTTTACGAAAATCATAGAAGAAAAAGAGGTTTCATTAATGGATTGGGCGGACTAATTAAAACCATTACAGGAAATTTGGATAATGAAGATGCAGAAAAATATAACTATGCAATAAACCAATTGACCAACGATCAAAATAAAGTAAAGTTGCTATTTAAGGAACAAATTAAATTAACAACTTCAGCTATGGAAAACTTCAACAACAGCATTATTAAAATAGCAAGAAATCAAGCACTTTTACTAGAAAAATTAACCTTCATGGAACTTAATATAAATGCAACTAATTTTTACAAAACTAAAGTAGATGAAAAATTAACGATGACGACAATTTATCTAGAATTAATAACAGCCGCAGCAACAATACGAGATATTTTAGAAACACTCGAAGAAGCGATCACCTTTGCATCAGCAAACATTATGCATCCATCAATATTAAAAGCCAAAGACCTTAATCACGAATTGTTACAGATACAGCTATTATTAACAAATTCTAAATTGCCTATAAACCCAAATTTGGAAAATATTCACGAATTTCATAAAATCATAAATATTAAAGCCTTTATCCAAAATACGAAAATACATTTCATATTAGAAATCCCAGTCGTCGAAAAAATCGACTATAATTATTTTCATCTATTTTCCTGTCCAATATTTAATAATCCTTTATACTCAATAATCATTCCCAAAGCCAAATTCCTTGTAATAAACGAGCAAAACTTCGCATTAAGTAACCAAAGATGTAAAGATATAAATTTTAACAAATTTTTGTGCAAATTGGAAATTAACCAAATCGAAGAAAAGTCACCTTGCGAAGTTCATCTTATTCAACACACAAAGAAATACCAAAATTGTCAGCAAGAAAGTTTAAGTTTGGCCCACACGAAAGTCCAACAGGTCTCTAGTAATCAATGGATGGTAATAACAAAGGGAGAAGACGTAATCAAGAAAGAATGCGATGCAACAACAGAAACTATTTCGTTAAATGGAACATACTTAATATCACTAAATGGTAAATGCAGGATCAAAATACAAACAAAATTACTAACGACACAAGAGAAACGACTTAAAAATAACTTAGTGGAAATCCCGAAGTTAAAATTCGAATACACTAGCAACAGACACAATAATGTCAACATTACCTTCAGGCCAATCGAATTGGAACCAATAAATTTGGACGAAATTAAAGCAACAGAAATCAAATTGCATCAAATCGAGGAAAACATTGAAGAAACATCCCAAGCTCCTGTGTACTTCCATCAAGCAAGTGGATGGACCATCATGTTATATATGTTAATTTTCATTATTTTAATCACATATGTTTTAGTTAGAGTTTTTAAGAAGAAAACACCATCCGGAACAATCAAAGAGAAACCAATCGAACAGAAACCAATCGAACAGATCGGACTTCAAAATTTAAGGATACCCTAATTTTGGTCCTAGAGGGGAGGTGTTATGTTAAAGTAAAACCATGCATTAATATAATAATTAAAAATTTCAAATATGTTACGATAGCCTGACTCACATTCGATTCAGCAGTCTATCGCATTCCTTTTAAAGTTCAATAACTGTAAAATTAGTAATAAGCAATATTTTTATTATAAATAGTCACAATTGTAATTATAGATTATTATTATGCTGTATGTCTAAAATCGATGTCAGTCGTAATTTTCAATAAATTTATTTAAGTAATTTTGATTTTTTTTTAAATAATTTTGTTAAGTGAAATTAACTCTGGCTAAGTATGGAATCAGGGGAGTGGTTGCTGAGTGGTTTCGTTCTTACTTGTCTGGTAGAACTCAGTTTGTGAAGATAGGTTACACCCGTTCGGATGGTGTTCGGTCCAATTTTAGATCTTCGTTCCTTCCTATCAACATTGGTGTGCCGCAGGGGTCAGTTTTGGGCCCAATTCTTTTCTTACTTTTTGTCAATGATCTGTTATCTTTCGTTGACTTTATGACCATTATGTATGCTGACGATACATCGTCTGTGGTGTCGGATGGGTCTCTGGGGGAGGTTCGTGGTGCTCTTAATCATCTTCTCGCACAGCTGAGTGGGTGGTTTGGTCATAATCGGCTTCGACTTAACTTGGCTAAGACTGGATATATGATGTTCCACAACATTCGGAGTCGACGGGATCTGGACCTTGATCTCCGACTGGATGATTGTGTGATTCCGCGGGAGTCCAGCGTAAAATTCTTGGGGCTGCATGTGAATGAGGTGCTTGACTGGAGGGATCACTGTAGATACATTATGGGGCGCCTCAGTTCCATCTGTTATCAGATTAGATGCCTCAGAAGTGTTGTGGATGTACATATTCTGAGGGTGTTTTACTATGCGCATGTGCACTCTAGGCTATCCTATGGGGTCTGTTTTTGGGGTGGTTCTCCGATGGCTGGGAAGGTCTTTGTGTCCCAAAAGAGAATTGTTCGGTGTATCGCGGGGGTGGCATCTAGAGACTCGTCTAAACCGTTATTTAAACAACTTAAAATTCTTTCTCTTCCCTCTGTTTACATCTTCGAGCTCCTTGTCTATGTTTATAGAACCAAAGGTATTCATCAGCGGAACTCCGATGTTCATGACCACAACACTCGCGGTAGGGACGATTTCCGTCCTGCACTTCACCTTTCCAGTGTGACGAGGGGGTCTCCTGCGGCGGTGGGAACGGCCCTGTTCAATGCACTGCCTGTAAAAATTAAAAATTCGAAAACGGCACTATCGTTTAAAGCGGCCGTAAAGGGCATTCTCATGGAGCACTGTGTGTACTCGGTTCAGGAGTTTCGTGATCTGTTGAAATGTCTGTAATTGCATTTTGTATATGTATTTTTTCTTTTGTACTGCGTGACTTGTCCTATATATTGTAATTTAACAGGATTGAATATATATTATTATTATTATTATTATGGATGAAGTAAGCTATTCTTGATTTTGTAGACAAATCCTATATGACACACCTTATCAAAGGCCTGAGAGATGTCCAGAAATATCGCTTATGTTCCAAATCTTCTCTAATCCTCCTAACAACTTTGTGTACCTGTTCGATGGTGGAACAATTCTGTCTAAATCCAAATTGATGGTTGGGTATTAAATGACTTTCTTCTAGAAGTGGTTTGAGCTTACCCACAAAATTTTTTCAAAGACTTTAGACAGAACAGGCAAGAGACTGGTTGGACGATAAGACGCAGCTTCCGTTGGATCCTTTCCAGGTTCTTGTATCATGATTATTTGGGCCACCTTCCATTGTGAAGGGAAGTAACCCAATCTAAGGATGGCGTTGAATATGATAATGGTTATCATTTTTGTTCCTACTGGTGGTAGCTCTTTCAGGAGTCTTCCTGTTATTAGGTCATACCCCGGTGCTTTCTTTGGGCTTATTCTGTTCATTATGCCCGACCTGGCTTCTCCTATTTTTATGGACTTGATGGGAAGGTCCATTTGATAAGGTGCTTCTAAGAACTGGTGTATGGGTTTTTCTTCTTCTGATAGGGTTTCTATTAGGAATGGTGTGAAAACTTAGCGAAATGTTTTGCAAATGTACTTGTCTTCATCTCTTCTGGCACAGTTGCCCTCCCATGTTCGAATTGGTGGTTGTATGTTTTAGGGTTGTTTGATCTTTTTCGTAACTTTTCACAGGGAGTAGTCCGTCGATTCTGTAGGTGAAAGAGTTTTCAAGAATTTTTTAATAGCTTGATTTTTATTAACAACGTGCGAGCTTTTAGAAATAACGTATTGAAAGTTTACTATAAAATCTTGAAACGTGACGTGGTTTCAAATCGAACGTAACTACAGTAATGCTCTATAGATTGCCTATTGTATGAATGTTAAATTATGAAAGTACGGATTTTAAAGAGAAGGTATAGAACGTTCTTCTTGGACTTGGACTAACTAAATATATTAAAGTGGGATGCTTGACGTACGTAAGTAGTACACCAGTGGTATTTTTATATTACCATATTACCAGTTGCAATATCTTTGTTTATACCTATATTAGTATGTAAAATGGAAGATTTAAGTTAAGATAAGTTTGTGTATAGTTAAAATGTGTTGGAATGTAAGTAATTTTAACATAATTGTATGTTATTTTTTATATTTTGTTATACTACGAAATTTAACTGTTCCCATTGAATTAAACATGTTGCATTTCTCTTTTTTAATACTAATGAATTGATTTGTAGCTTGTTGAAAATATGTAATGAATTGAATTTATAGCTTATTGTTCAAAATATCATAATAAAATTAATCTTTTATTTACTTGTGGAAATTTGTGCCTTTTTTAGTATCAAAAAAGAAGATTTGTGCATTTGTTAGCTTAACCTAAAATTACTGACAATATGTTAAATATCAATTTTTACCACATTAACCACGAATCCATCAATTACTTATTTAAAAGACCAAATTGTAAAATATCAATTTTTTTATCGTCAACATTGACAAATTTGTTTGTTGTTTCGGCTTAGTTTCACTGTATTTTATAAAATTAACAGTTGTATTCATAGGCAAAGTATTAATTTTACTTGAAAAATTAAACCCTTTTGCTAGTTGATTAATTGAGTTTTATCAGTGCATTTCATGTTAGTTTTCTTACAAAGTTTCTTCATTTCAAAGCCAGTACGAATTTTGAAATTTTGAAATTTTGAAATTCGTACTGGCTTCGTACTGAAATATTTTGTTTGTTTTAAAATTTTGATTAAAAGCGAACCACTGAAACGAAAAGTTTTGTTTAGTTTGAAATCTTTTTGAATTCTGAATGACCTTTAAATAGTGACTATTAAAATTTGCATCTACTGTAATATTTATACAAGGGGAATTTATAACATCCCTTTGTTATAAAAATCTTGGGAAGATTAGCTCTTCCCGGACTTGAACCATTGCGTTTAGCATTAGTAGTTGTTCGCTCTATTAGGCCAATGACCGTCTTTATTATTAATTTATGTATTATTAATATTAATTATAGCAATTATTATTAATCGGTGGTAATTAAAGTTACTAGTAATATTTAATTAAATCTGCTTCTTGTATCGTCCAAGTTCTTTCCTGTACATCTTTAACTGTCAATTTATACTATATATTGTAGTGTCCTGGTGTCCTTGACAAGTACCCACGAGAACACACACAATACCTTTTGGTCACCTACCTTAATTTGACTCAATACTTTCTCAGGGTAAATACGTCGGGGTTGACTCTAATAAAACGACACTATTGTAGACGAGCTTATGATTGAACGAGTTTTCGTTACCAACAAAGAGTAAACTAGATTGGATCTAGTTAACAGTTTTTTAATGGTATAACAAAACTTAATCATTCAACAAACAACGCAACTCAACAACAATCTTTAACATTCAACAATTCTAACTACGCACTGGGTGAAATAAATAATAAACGCTAACCTTTCTATTTCGCACAGTCGCACACAATCTTCCTTCTTCTCTCTTGAAGCCAACTCTGCTCCAGTCTTCTTCAGATATGGACTCCAAAATCCACACTCGTTCCAATGTTTTCCAATAATTTGGAACTCGACCTGATAGATGTTATCTGGATTTATTAGCGTACGTTACCCTTACTGTAGGGATTTTCATGCAACAATATTATCTGTTGCTGAACACGCCCGACTTCCGTTATCTCAGGGAAGTTTAATTTGCCTGGGAAATTAATTCTCCCTATGTAGCACCACTCCTGAGCTATGACTCGCCAATATAATTTTATTCTATTTATATCGTAATTGTGGAGTGATTATACGATCGACTGCCTCTTGCAGTGATTTCGATGCTACTCTCTTGCTACTTCCGTTACCAAAATCATTTTTGTTTCCAATATGGAGCTTCTTATATTTCCGGTTTGTTTTCAAGGATGTCAGCCTGTTATATGCACCTTTGATTTCTAGATGCTGTACATAATGTTTTATATAACCCGAACAAACTTAAAATTACCGAACGAAAAAAAAAAAACAAACACATGACAACAATGTGCTTGAAACCACCGTTTCCAATCTGTTGTTCGCTCCTTGTTGGTTATCAACATATCCGTAACGCGGATGGAGCGTATCACAACAATATATCTTTAATATTAACTGCCAATTAACCTCAAATTAATATTTAAAAATATAAATAATCAAATTTAACTAAAATTTTTAATTTTAACGTAAAACATCAAATAAATTAAATAGAAATAATATCAACAGGCTCATAACAAACAGAGTATTAACACTTCATAGACTGATTTAAATGATCTTGGTGCAATCGGCATTAGGGCGCTCAAACCCCCAACCTGGAGGCTGGTTAATTTGTATTCTTGGTTTTCTTCCAATAGGCTGATTAACTTTCGAGTCTTTGAAGTTCAGCCTACCCCGTTGTTTGGTTCCTACGTCGAAGGTTACCTTCTGTCTTCAGGGCCGTTTAGGTTTAATTATATAAAGATAATCAATTTTTCTAATATTCACTTCACATTTAACTACCAAAACTATGCAATTTTAACCTATTTTTGCTGCATCTCAATTGAGGCCGTGAGAGCAAGAGTGGTGTAACCATCAAATATAACTATTGCAGATATTCACCACTAAAGCTTTGAAATATGCATTACATTTATGGAATGCAAAAACATTGTATGGCTTCCATTTATTAGAATATTATAATAATGTTGGTTACATCAATTTTATTTCAAAGGTATTACTAAGACAGAGGCATTACACCAATAAACCCAGTTTTGGCAATTTGAGGGTTACACCACTCTTGCTCTCACGGCCTCAATTAGAGGGTATGAAAAACTTACAGTGTATTTGTTGTTTTTCATATTTGATGACTAATATTTTTATACACTTGCCTAGCCCGTGATCGATCTCACGCTTTTTTCGCTTTGAAACACCGTCGAACATATTCTGATTTGGAGTTTCGAGAATCACTGTAGTTTAGCCCATTTCAAAAGCTTAATACTGTTCAGTGGAACCGTTGAGCAGTTAAATGAGAGCAGATAAGGAGTAAAAAACCCTAATTGAACTATCAGAACGCGTTGACGGAGCTTTAAAGCGAAAAAAGTGCCAGACCGAACACGGCCCTAGTACATATCAAATTATAAAGACTTCGCAGTACGCAAAAACCATCATTTATTATCAGAGATCTGTATGAATAAATGTTTTAATATGTATCATTTTAGCCTACTTTTGCTCCACTGTGTACATAAAATATATCTAACGTTTTTATATCAAGTTTTAGCATTCTGACGACGTGAAACTAATAAGTAAAAATAAATTTGTCAATGTGTACCTACGTACGATATAAAAAAATTGGTATTTTGCAATTAGGGCATTCAAGTAACTTGGTAATATTTTAAAAGAATAATTTTATTATCGTTGAAAATATATTTCAAGTTAACCTTTATGTTTAACCAAGCTAATTAAAGCATTGCATGTTAATAAATGTGCAAATATTCTAATTAATGTGGAATAAAATCACACAATAGTCGAACACTTAAAACGGAAACAATTTCAATCACTTTTTATGTTTTTATTTAAAATAAATTATACAATAATATGCGCATTTATTAAAATGGAAAATTTTTACTAGTTTGGGTAAAAATAAAGGTTAACTTTCTGTTTTATAATATAAAACAGAAAGTTTATTATAGTATATTAAATTTTTAAACTCTTGATGACCATGAAACACGTTTACATCAATTGTAATTAAATCAAGCTTTTTAATTTTTACTTTTATATCGGAGCTTCTCAGCGAAACTGAGTTCAATTATAGGCCAGTACTTCCACGCTATTTTTGATAAAAACCTCAAAAGAGATTGCGAATGGACCACACTTAGTAGTTAAGTGTAAAATTCTCTAATAAAAAAATGCAGAACAGCCCATATCTGAGATAAGTGTGTAGTTTAGCCGTAAGAGCCTCTCGAAATTGTCCTCTTAATATCCGAACTTGGAGATAAATTCACGATTTTCGCCAGGTGTCAATTTTATGTAAAATTGACGGCTCATGGATAAGTTTTATCATGTTAATTAAAAATTAAATTGCAGGTGAAAATCATTTTCTGAATATGTAGAAATTATAATATGGTTTTCTAATAAGCCATGAATGTTTTCCGATATTTAATTTCCGATCGACGTTGATTCCATCAATCGTAAGTAAAATTGACGCCCTGGCGAAAATGACAAATTCATCTCAAAGTTGACATATCGAGAGGATAATTTCGAATGGCTTTCACCCCAAAATTACTTATTTCAGATATGTGCTCATAAAAGCTTTGTTACGGTTAATTTCGTACTCTACAAAAAAACCTTTTGGATATTTTTGCTATCACGCTTACTATATGCAGCGTAGCGATAACAGAAGAAAATGTACTGTTTTTCATAAAATTTTTCAGTTTTTGATTTTCTAACATTTTCGGATAATTTGTAAAACCCGAAAATTTTATTTATGCTTCTTCTTATGGCTCTCCATTCCTCCCAGAATATCGCCACATCTTTCAATGCCTTCAAATCCATTTCATTGGGGTGAATTGAGGGGTCTAGAAGTAAAAGGGTTCAAGTACACTTTTAATAGTTCTGAGATACATGGCTTTAAAGTTAACTTGAAATTCAAAATTCCAAGAATAAGTTTAGAAAATACAATTTTACGACCCAAGGGGACGTAAAATTTACTAAAATCATTTTACCTCTAAGTTAGGATACCCCTTAGGTATGATATTCTGAACTCAAAAATTCAAATTCAAGGAAAATTCAAAACAATTCAACAGAGAATAATCACAGAACAGAAAATAAAAAATCGATTGTGACGTAATTAAACAAATCGGAAGTAAATAATTGAAAAAATTAAACAAGTAAATTTCTCTTTTCTTCTTAGAATCACATTAACATGAAATAATAATTAAAAACCAAATTAATTTATTCAAGGTAATTAACTTGAACGTATCTTGACAACCAAGATGGTCGAACGATTTCGACAACTCGGACATTTATAGCACGCAGAATTTATTAAATTAAATAAGATTCCACATAAATTAATGTAAATTTAAATTTAAAAAAAATTGATACGAAATACCTTGATAGTAGTAGGCTGAATATTAGGTAGGCTGCAGCGAATCCCTCTATGAATACGTGGACAAATAAAATATGGTGCATCTTATCCTCCCTTAACGAAGAAATCTGGAACTTCTCCACAAAATTTGTCGCCAAATGGCCAACCGGTGAAAATGAGAAGCCCAGGAATAAAAACAGCAAAACGAATATCTCCCACCTCGTCGGTTGGTAAATTACCAATTATCTCGCTGACTATCGTACACCAAAATTTTCTCGCTCGCACAAACTTCGAACCCAATCTTAACGTTTTAATATAATTATCTTACTATTGCAAATCTCTGTTATCGAATAACAGAGAACAACAAATCAGAATTTGAATAACAAATTGTAAAGAATTGGATGATTGGAGTTAACTTCTTATTACATGTCAAAAAATATACTGAAGTGTATTTTCCTTCTGGAAATATTTCCATAGTTAACATACAGGATGGTCATCATATTTTGAAGTTGTGGTCGTACGCTGTCATACCTCCAGCCTCCACCAAAACATTTATATATCGCCTTGTCGGCACACGCGGTGGAGGCGTGATGGAGATACCATTCGCGCCTCAATTTTAATAATAATTTATATTAACCCAAAATTTAATTTTTAACTTTAACTTGACGTCACTTTATACAGGAGGTTTTGCGCATTTAGTTAAAGAGTTGAAATAAAATGTAGTTATCGCAAAGATGAAAACCTATCGACTTGCTGTAATTGAGAACTTGGCGGGTTACCTGTAAAAGAATCCCTGGCAGATTCCTGCCACACAAATACCCTGTAATAACAAGCTTATAGCAAGCCCTAAATGAGTGCCTGCCAGGCGTCTGTAAAAACAAGTTTATAGCAACCTGTAAATGAGTACCTGCTAGGCCCGTGTAATAGCAAACTGAGACCAATAGCTAAGTGAACAGTAAACGCTGCCTGCCAGCAATCTGCCAGGTGTCTGTCAGCAAAATATAGATTTTACAGGTAATCACCAGCAAATAAAAAAATGGTCGTACATAATCCGATTCAGCGAGAGCCGTGGTAACAAATTTCAAAAAAGAATTCTGTATTTGAAATTTTCATCCCGTTTTCGGGGGTAACTTTTATAAAAATTAAATTATCAAAAAACACGACAATATATTATGCAAGAGCCTTAAGGGAATGAAAGTTGAACAAGCTCTTTTCAGATCTTAACTACCACGTTTGATCCATTTGCGGTCTCTTGAGAGATTTAATCTTACAAACGGTGACCTACCCTTAAAACGTTAAAATAAACTAATATCCATAAACTGCAATTTTAATTGGAAAATTTAACATTAAGTATCAAATCAATATAAATATAGTTCTTATGTTTCTTGAATTTTCTTCTAGATTTGCAAATCGTTCCAGTTGATATCTATAACGTTCACGATAATATCCTTGGTGTCACTGTCACAATGTCAACATGATAAACCCAATAACGATGTTTCGGAAAGTTTGGGTTCTTCAGATAATAAAATAGCTAGGCTCAGATACACATATATCTTGCATAATTTTAAATATTGCTGTCAAAGCTCTAACGGCTTGGAAATGTCGCCCATATTTTCTATCAAAGACGAATGTAAATGGCGTTTGCACATTTTTCGAAAGGCAGGAAGAAAAGAAGATGATTTAGCTTTACATTTACAATCAGTCGATTGCCAAACCAGAGCATCTGTCAAATTTAGTCTTTTAAATGGCGCTGGTAAACAAAGCTTCATTAAAGAAGGATCTATAGCATTCAAACCATGGCAGGTTTCGGGTTTTAATAAATTTATCTCACATGAAGATTTATATAACGATACAAATGGTCTCTTTCCTGATGAAAAGTTGACTATAATTTGCGAGATTGCAGTTTTATCAGGTCGAGAAAGGCATGCCTAGAAAGGTGTTATGGCCTATATGCAATAATGGTGGAATTTGGATAAAATGAGGATATTAAATTAAATAATAACGGAGAGAAATTTATCAATCCAATCCGGTAGCGTTAAATAAGCTCCTTTCGGGTAAAAACAATTTTGTTCTTATTGAAGTCGCGAGTGTTAGTGACCTCTATGCCATTGTTAATGCAATAATTATGTTATAGTATGGGTGCCACTATAAATTTCTCCGATTTGTATACTTGAATATTTACTTTTAATTGCCTATACTATAACAATAAAAATTAGTAAAAATAAAATTGTGTATTTGTAATAATAAAAATTTTTTTTAACCGGTATTATTTTTTATCTTAGCGCCGAGGCTAATAACGGTGTGAACAAACGATTTATGTCCGATAATGGAACTGGGAGAATTAAAATTTATTATCTTTGCAGTAGAATTTGAGGTTAAAGTTTAAGGATTATTTAAGAGCTATCTTTTCCAGAGAGATATAATTGAAAATTCAAGATTTTCTATTCCATTCGGAATATTGCTACTGTGATTCTCTGCAAAGTTTTCGCGATCGATTTTGTGAGGTGGATCAATCCTCTCTCATACATAGAGTGTTGATATTCACCGGAGGGCCGCGCTAAGAATTTTTGTGAAATCCGCAATTCGAACCCACAATTTCTGCACTGTAACTCAATCAACGATTACACCAAGCCAATGTTATAATATTTTTAAAGGTTGCCAAGTTTTGTGAGTGATCTGGATTTTTACATGGATGATCTGAAATTCTAATTAGGCAAATGCCCTCTTTAATAGTTACAGCACAAGAAAAAGTTACTCTCCATATGAATGAAAGTTCCTTCTAAAATGCACTTATACAAAATATCGGGGTATTTAGAGGCAATAATTTTGATGACCTGACATGGTATAAAATCTGGACAAGGAGCTTTGTCAGTATTTGCTAGTTCCAGTTCTGCTTCGACGAGGGGATCTTACTGTTCCACCTCCATTTATCTTTGAATCAATTCATGGGCCGGAAATAAAGTAGTAACTATCGTATGTCAATAATTATTCTGCCACTAGTCAGGCCAGGAATGGATCGTTTTCACATTGGTTTGTTACTATTTTAAAAACCTTACCCCTTGGAACGTCATCCAATTCTTCCACAAGGTCTTGCCGACGGAATGGGCGTCTCGTCGTTGTCGTTTCGCCATCGCCATTTTGCCGTTATCGTTGTCGTTTTGCGTTCAAGTTCTAGAGTTTTTTCAAAAATTAAGAATGATCTAACAGAAACCTTTTTGTTCGAATTCGATCTAATTTTTATAATTAGTAGAGATGTTATCGATATTTTCTGCTTTATTATATGATCTTAATTATATTTATATTTATCTTGAGTATTTTGATGATGTAGGTTAGAAATCATGCAAGTAGAAATCAAACTCATGTCGTCCCTAATCCTAACTAAGTACTAAACAATTAAGTGGTTTTATAAATAAAAAAAAGTACACGCTTCGGTGCTTAATAAATAATTCAGTGGCAAATAAGTGTAATAAACAATATTATGCACCAAGGTTGAGAAGACTACTGTTATTGCCAAAGGACCAAAATGATATTGCGAGGTGCGGAACACCGAAGGCAATAATATTATTCTCAAGCCAGAGGTGCTTTTTGGTGTTTTTTGATAATCTATAAATGTTATAAAATAAATATAAAATTAGAAATTGAAATAAATTTAAAAGTACTTTCCACGCCTACCAGCTCAATCGGGCGCATGGACTCAATAATGCTAACGCGTTCTATTTGCGACTAATAAAAATCAAAGAGGATAACATTCTTGAAAATTTTTCTAATTAAGTTTCTATTTAAATTTACAATTATCACGGTTAGACTTTCATATCTCAGGTTTAACGCTATAAATAATGAGAAGACTTGGAAGAGAAAACTTGGAACTAACTGTGGATGTGTATTTACCTTTCAGATCTAGAATGAAGTTATTATTGCTAGTTGCTTTGGGGTTGGTTACGACCATCGCCGATGATACTCAGTTGTTGGAAGCATTTAATAATAGATATATCAAATTTACTTCTAACTTATACAAGGTCAGGAACATAGATTACTAAAACTTTTAAAACTAAAGCTGTTTTTTCAGGAATTATTGAAAAGTAACTCAGAAAACTTCTTAATATGCCCAATGTCAGTTGATGTAATTCTTGCAATTGTGCGCGCCGGAGCTAAAGGAAATACCGCCAATCAAATCAGTGATGCATTAAAATTTCCTAAAAGTTCAGTAATTCAGCAAACTTTCAAAGCTTTAGCACCGATATTTCACAATGACATCGGGTTAAAGTTTGCTAACCTTAATAAAATTTACGTTAAAGATGGTTTCCAAATTACCAGCAATTATAGAAGAAAAGTGGTTGAAACATTCCATGCCGAGATCGAAAACATCGATTTTAAACAAAGTGAAGAAGCTGCTGATGCAATAAACTCATGGATTCAAGTAAATACTAATAACGAAGTCCACGATATTGTGAGTGAAAGCGATTTCGATGACGAATCAAGTATGGTTTTGATCAGCACTATGTTCTTCTATACATCCTTTGTAGGCATATTTGAGGAAAAAGATATCCATATACAGGATTTTTATCTTAACGAGGAGGACACATTTGAAATAGACATGATGGAACAGATTTACCCTTTCCCTTACTACGAAAGCAAAGAACTGAATGCAAAATTTTTAAGCCTGCAATTTGTAGGAACTTCTGAAAGTGTTATGACCTTTGTTCTTCCAAACGATATAGAAGGTTTGGCTGATTTGGAAACTAAACTAGAAAAAGTTCTAGTTCAACACCCATTTTCTGAGCAAAACGTCCACGTTTTTATTCCCAAATTTAAGATTGAAACAACCATTAAATTTAAATCTATTTTACAAAATGTGAGTGGTTTTTGTAGTGCTTCAAAAAGTCATCTTATGTTATTACTATTTTGTTACAGTTGGGCATTATAGACGCTTTTATGGATGGTGCAAATTTTACCAAAATTGGGACCAAGCAAGAAGCATTAAAAATCGACAATATTTTTCAAAAAGTGCATATCGAAGTCGATCAATTCGGAGCCAATACAGCTTTTGGTCGTAAGTTTACTCTTAAAACAGTTGATTATATAATTAAAGCTCAAAGAACCTAGTGAAGTTCGAAACAATTACTTAAATCCTTGTAGTAACACTTCTACCCACTAAATGTCAGTGTTCAAAATATAAAAAAAAGACCTGCTAAATTTCCTTAGTTAAAATTTAAATTTTATAAAACTAATGTCTTGTTATTTTCAGGTCGCTTAGGACTATCCAGTGCATTTGTGAAGACGGAACAAATGCCCTATTTTCGCGCAGATCATCCATTTTTGTTTTATATAAGTCTCTATGGCCAGCCAGTCTACGTAGGAAGATTCACCTCGATTTCGGATATAAGTGATATAACACCAAAGAAGGACGTTTTCACTCCAACTACGCATCAGCCGGAAATAAAACCTAAAATAAATCTGCAGGAGGAACCGATAATATCTATTGTTGATGAACACATGTGTCCATGTAATTCGGATTAAAAATTTTGATCTCTGTTTTACTTTCTTTACTCAATATTAGCACTATGTTTGTGCGCACTGGTTTATATTCAAGTTTGTTTTTTACGATCCTTTCATACTAAGAAGTGTGCATATTTTGAATATTATACTGAAAGTATTGTTTTTCTGTTTTGACCTTGACATTTTACCAAACTTTTTCTAAAAATATGCATTCTTCTTTGAAGTTCTCAGTCGGGTACCTGATTTGACGCAGCTTTCCATTCTTCTCGGTTGGAAGCTAATCCCTTCATTTTCTCATAATTCTCTCTTCATGTGTCTTTCATTACCTGAGTTATGTACCTTAGGTGGTGCCTTCATCTGGGATTCTTGCCTTCGACTTTACCCTCCATGATAGTCTTTAGCAGTCCATCTCTTCTCAGTATGTGTCCCACCAGCTGATCTCTCCTAATAACTATTTGTTTCCACATCTTTCGCCCTTCTCCCATCCGTCTCAAAACCTCATCGTTTGTTGTCATTTCCATCCAGCTGATCTTTAGGGCCGTTCTGTAGCACCACATCTCAAATGCTTTTAACATTTTCCTGTCCACCTTTCCAATGGTCCATGTCCCACATCCATACAGCGCTACACTCCAAATATGTACTTGTACAAACCGTTTATTAGTTGCTATAAGAATGCTGTTGGCGATTATCAGTCGTTTTTTGTTATAGAAGTCTCTCTTCACTTGGGCTATTGCGCTTTTTATTTCTCTGTGGCTTCTCCCGTATTTAATTATTAAGAAAGTAGAATTTTAGTTTTTTCTTAATACACCATAAATATTTTATAATGTGGGTGCTATTATAAAAAAATGTATCTCATTATGTACCTACTATGCTGGGTAATAAAAAATAAATTTATTGTTATCCTCTAATGTTATATTTTAAAATATTTTGTTCTAAAGGCAACCTGATTTTGGTTGCCATCATCCAGGTTAATTCTCTTTACAAAATTTTGAATAATGGTAATAAGTCAATTTTTTTATAAACTTTCAGAGTTCGCACAGAAAGGTATATTTAGTTGCCTATCCATTAATAAAACACTTATCATCCTTTATATAAATTATTAATTCAGATAATTTAAAATTGAAGATATCTACAATTTTAAATAAGCAATAAATGTGCCAGCTAACTTTTATAAACAAAATTGTTTACGAAAGTTCCTGCTACCACGAATCCAAAATTGAAAAAACAGGAACTCGTGGTTATAGGAAATAGCTTCGATCTTACTTCCACGATAGATTGATCTCCTCAGATACACATTCGTGAAGCAATCAATAGCATCCTTACGATTCGCTACTACTTGAGTTCAGACATGTAAAACTTCAAGAAATACCCCAATACCCAACGTTCTCAAACAACTGGTTGCCCTTTATTCAATTTATTTATTTTAAATTAATGTAAATGAAGAGGCCAGAAATGCTCTTCTTGCAACATACTTCTACAGTAACTCCCTAAGCAGAATTTATAACCAGGAATGGTAATTGCATTAATCTCGAAGGGCTGATCCGTCACTGCAAAATTGTTTCCATATTTGATTGATCGGTATAGGAACTTATGAATTTTCTTTTGCGTGTCGGGTTATTTGGGTTCTTTGTTACTTTAGTTTTTTATTAAATAAATTTATAAATTTACACAGACTCCTACGTAGATACAAACTTGGTTGGGACCTGTGTTAATTAAGAAGATCTTTCATAAGGCTGTCTTCGTATTCTCCTTGACCCGTTTATTGAAGTTACCTCCAAGCATTCCTCATTTGAAGAAAATAAAATTATAGTTTTATCTTAATTTTGTTGATATTTAAATTAGGAAGTGATTTTGAAGAAATCACCCCTTTGTTTGTTGTGTATCTGGTAAAATTAAATATATTAGAAAAATGTATGTCTTTCGCGCAGCTTGAATAGTTCTGTGTTTGCAATGTTATTTAATTGTAAAATTTTCAGGTTTTTCCAAAAGTGTTGATGTTGCGTGTAATTTCGTATCAAAAATCTAAATATCATTGCAGTACCATCAGACTTGCCGAATCGACTGAAATGGAAGCAATTTTCAGCAATGCACCTGAAGAAGACATTTTAGATCCACTTTTTGGAAGAGATGAAATTATTCGTAGTTTTCCACTACACTGCAAATACGAAATACTTACTTGGTGGGCTAAATGCTAAAGTTTTTAAAACAATCAATCAAATGTTAAAAATATTTAGAAGATTTGATGACACACCGAATAATACGGGTATGCAAGATGGAACCTTCTATTGCACTAAGTATTGGAAAAGATTTCCAACTGAACAAATTTTAACATTGTTGGAAATATTGAGTAAACATGTAAGATTAAAATGGGATTATAAATAATAAAAACCTTCCAGGATTTATTGAAGTCTTTCTTTAATGGATTTATTGGAATCCATTTAATTTATGGAATTAAATGGAATTAGAGAAATTTATGGAAATTACAAATTTAATTTAAGGGTTTTTACGTAAGAGGAAAATTTAATGTATTGTAAAGGGGATTTCATTTTAATTTAATTACAGTTATAATTTCAAAATTTTCAGTTCATTATTGAATTAAGTTTTGATTCACACCGGTGAAAATCCATTATTTATTTACCATTTAACGCTTTTTTTCAATAATTGTTATCTTTCGCAAGGATTCTGATACATTATCTGTCCTCCCTATCTCTAATGAGAAGATAGCTCGGATCAGATATGTCCAGGCAGAAAAATGAATTTCCACTTATTTTACGTGAAGCCCTATGATGTTCGTCTAAACGAAAGGCCGTGGATCATCCCAAATGAATGCCCCGAAGAAGATCAAAGAACAGCTTCGCTAACAAAACAAAAATAGAGTAGCAACTAGATGGTCGTTGCTAGAAGGTGATAATATTTAGCGATGTCTGATGGTAATTGCATTAGCCGACCAGGACCAGTACATAAGTAAAGACATTACCACCAAGAACCTCTTCCCGAATTAATGAAGAGAACGTTCGAGTGGTCATAAAAATCCCACAAACAGTGGACCCACTACGAACTTCCAAACAACAAACCATGCGTAAGCCCCCGATGAAACTCAACACCCTGTACTTTAGTCGTGCATCGCTACCTTCTATCAAAAAAAAACACTTAAATAAAAATAATCACGAAAAAATATCAATAATGACATTTCAAATACAAGATTTGAAACCATGTCGACCACTTCGGAATCTTCTTGCCTTTGTAATAAGCCAGCACTCACTGCACGATGTTACCTAGATAATTATACGTAGTTTAAATTTAATTATTAAAGGAAACTTTATAATCCATAATTAATAATTTATTCATAATTAATAATTTAGCAACCACAAAATTTAAACATTCATATCTATATCCGCGCCTGCGAGCGTAAAAGATAAGATTGCCTGTAATCACTTCTATGCAGAAACACAAAACCTGCATACAAAATCATAATCTTGGCAAAACTTTGATATGGTTACCTTGGTTACCTATGGAGTACGATGGCAAGTACTCCCAATTGCGCGACAAAACAAATATAGTCAAATTGCAATTGAAGGGAACGCAACAAAATGATATTATTCTAATATATGCACGTAAATGGTTTCTCGCCGGTGTAAATTTTGAAAATGGGCGTAGCGTTACTCGCAAGCAATAATTAAAAATAATATATATATTGCAAAAACAATTAAAGCGAGAGCACAACAAAAGGATATATCGCTCTTCAACCTCTAGAGCTTGATTAACGTAACTACTAATGTAAAAAGGTTTTTTGCCGGTATGAATAATACTTTGACAACTCAATCTGTGATTAATAGTATACCAGACCACACAACCAAGTAAAGCATCCAATCCAACAACGCTATCCAGTTGCACAAAAACTGCTGCAATAATAAAAAAATTAACACAACCACCGACGTCAAGGACGTTCAAAAAACTTGCGAAGGCGAAGAGGCGTTTCGGCTCGCCCGGCAAATCCGCGTTAAAGGCCGACAAAAGAAGAAGAGCGAGATGGCATCACGGCGTGCGTCTCAAGAAGGCTCTTAAAGCCGATTCCTTGTGTTGGAAGGGGTGGTTAGGACGCGTACGCTCTTTTTGCGGATCATCGCAGACTACTTCCGCTCTCTTTACACATCCTACGCGAGACATAAGACCTTATGTTAATCTAACTGTGGGGGGGGGGTACCTCTTGCTGCTCTGCTTGACTCTGGAGCATCTGTTTCTGTTCTGGATAGTGATGCGCACTTTTTAATAAATCAGTTAGATTTATGTTTTACGCGCGGCACCAAACCTCTTTTACGTTCCGCTGATGGAACTTCACAAGATTTATTAGGTGAAGTCATGCTTCCTATCACCATTGGTGAAGTCACTAAAGTTTTAAACGTCATAGTTTGCCGTAGTATCACCACAGCATTAACCCTAGGTATAGATTTTTGCAAGATGTTTGGTGTCAAAATTGATTTTGGTCAAGACCAATATTTTGTTAATCAAATTAGTGCCACGGAATTTATGCGTTCCGCTTCCGAATTATCAATAGAGCAGCAGGTTATGCTTTCTTCCATGAAAGACAAATATAAGGAACTGGACCGTGAGGGGTTGACTCGTACTGATAAGGTAATTCACCATATAGATACGGGTTCAGCCGCTCCTGTCAAGCAGCGATTTTATCCTTTATCTCCACCCATGCGAGCTATTGCTCACCGTGAACTAGACGAAATGCTACAAATGAACATCGTTGTCCCTTCTAAGAGTGCTTGGTCGTCACCCATGCTTTTAGTCCGTAAAAAGAACGGTTCCTATCGACTGTGTTTCGATGGCCGTAAATTAAATCAATTGACTAAAAAGGATGCGTACCCACTCCCTCGATTGGATGACATTTTATCTCATTTACAGGACGCTAGATTCCTGACCTCTATAGATCTTAAAAAAGCATTTTGGCAAGTTCCTCTCTCATCCTCATCTCGTGAAAAGACTGCTTTTACTGTGCCTGGCAGAGGTCTCTTCGAGTATGTCGTTATGCCGTTTGGAATTTCCAACGCCCCTATCACTCAACAGCGATTAATGGACAACGTTTTTGGTTCATTGCTTGGTGAGAAGGTCTTTGTTTATCTTGACGACATAATCGTAGTTTCCAATACCTTTGCCGAACATTTAAGCCTTTTGCAACAAGTCTTTGAGAAACTGAAAGATGCTAACCTAACCGTTAACTTTGAAAAATGTGAATTTTGCAGATCCACATTAAAATTTTTAGGTCATGTTATTGACAAATCTGGTCTTCATACCGACCCTGACAAAGTTGAGGCTATAACTAAATTTGAACGTCCAACTACTGTTACTGGAGTAAAACGATTCCTTGGACTTATAGGACGGTATCGACGATTTATCCCTAATCTCTCCACATTTTCTGCTCCCATTACTGAGTTAATTAAAGGACGGGTTAAACGTCAAACCATTACTTGGACTCCTAACGCGATTGAGTCATTTGAAAGTTTAAAGAAACTACTAGTTACAGCACCCGTTTTAGTTAGTCCCAACTTTGAAAAGAGATTTTTCATACATTGCGATTGATCAGGTTACGGTTTGGGAAGTGTTTTGACACAGGGTGAAGGTGATGATGAGCGACCTATTGCGTATGCATCTAGAACCTTGAACAAGGCTGAACGAAATTATTCGACGACGGAGCGTGAATGTTTAGCGGTCTTATTTGGTATAGAAAAGTTTCGACCCTATGTTGAGGGTACTCAGTTTACAGTTGTGACCGATCATTATTCACTTTTATGGCTCATGAATATGAAAGATCCAGCCAATAAATTAGCCCGTTGGTCCGTTCGTCTTGCTCAACATTCTTTCGACATCCAGCATCGCAAAGGTCAATTGCATGTAGTCCCAGACGCCTTGTCCCGTGCTCCCTTGGAAGTCTCTTCATTAGTTTTAACTGATGATGACTTGGATCCCTGGTATCGGCGCATGCTGATCAGCGTTAGAACAAATCCGCAACTTTATCCAGACTGGCGTATTGAGTCGGATCGCCTGTATAAGCTCATTACAAACAAACACGACGTAATTTCAAATTTGGTTGAATGGAAACAGATTATTCCTAAACCTCGTCGTAATGAAATTTTGAAAATGTGTCATGACGATCCTACGTCTGCACATTTAGGTACTTTAAAAACTTTTAATAAAATTCTAGAGCTTTATTACTGGCCTAAAATGCGTACTGACGTTGCTCGCTACGTGCGTCGTTGCACGGTTTGTTTGGCTTCTAAAGCTTGCCAAGGCGCACGCTACGGACTTATGGGTAAAGAGAAAAAAGTCCGTTTTCCTTTTCAATGTCTTTCCATCGACCTAATGGGTCCATTTCCCTGTTCTGCAAAAGGTAATACTGTATTACTTGTAGTTTGTGACTGGTTCACGAAATTTGTATTAGTCAAACCATTACGAAAAGCTACGGCTAAGGCCATCTGTGAGTTTTTGGAAAATGAAGTATTCCTTCTATTTGGTACTCCGATGATTTGCCAAGTCGATAATGGTCCCCAATTTACGGGAAAAGAATTTCAAGAACTAATGAAGAACTACAAGATTTCACACGTGTGGAAAAATGCCAACTACCATCCACAAGTAAATTTTGTAGAGCGATATAATCGAGTCATTGGTACCGCTATTAGGTCTTATGTCAAGCGTGATCATCGTAGTTGGGATGTAGAAATTTTTAAGATAGCACATGCTTTAAGATCTGCTACCCACGAAGTTACGGGGTATACACCATCATTCTTGAATTTAGGTCGCACTGTTCCGATAAACGGAGATTATTACGGTCGCATCCAACAGTTTAAAGAGGATGATTTAACCCTTGCTAACCGTGAAAGCGTCGCGCATGATATGCGAAAGTTAAATGGGGTGTTTGAAGATGTTACTAAGCGATTGCATAATGCTTATATTAGGGGGGCTAAACATTACAACTTGCGCAAAAGATCCATCAATTTTCGAGTAGGTGACATAGTTTGGCGGAGAAATTTCGTACTTTCTAATGCTCCGAATAAAATTAGTAGTAAGCTATCTCCTAAGTATATCAAATGCAAGGTTCGCGAGGTTACTGGCCCATTAACTTATCGTTTAGTCAACGAGCGTGGTAAAGATGTAGGTGTCTATCATATTAAGGACTTAAAATCACATCCCGATGACGACGATGATCGAACATCCATTCAGGGTTAAAATCCACATTACATGGGCGGAGGTTGGGTAATGTTTGTCACAGGGGGGGTTCGATTACACCTTGAATCCTACATTTCATTAGTAATGTCGTCTCTTTTTGATCATGTTCCAACTCAGATCATATAAAAAAGCCCGTAAAACATTCCATCTGTTTTACTATTCAGGGTTAAGGGTTTTTTTATTTTTTTATTTTTACTTCCTGGTTTTTACGTCATAATTAGTGCAGACCATCCAGCCACTAATTATTCCATCGGAATTTATTCCAACGATTTCGGAGAAGCTGTCAAAGTCTTGGTAGGACGATCTGTTGATCAAATATTCTTTTGATCAAATTATTTAATCATTTTGTTTATTTTGCAAAATCATTTCCTATGTGTTGAGAACCATGAGCGTCTCATACTGGAAAAGTAGAATTAGTTCGAAGATAATTTTTTTGTTTGACTATTCTCGAATGAATCCTATGTGACCCATTCCCTGGTTGATTATCAGACGTTTTTTTGTCTTGATGTCCCTAAATTTTTTTGTATTCATTTTTTTTCGGTGCAGGTCCAATGCGGGCTGCCCATTTTGTACTCATTGATTTTTATCTGAGACAAAATCATTTATACATTATGGTTTTCAGTAGCTATCATTAGCTCTACCAATTGGTTTTCGTTTCCGCGGATTTAAGGCGACATTTAGTCCCATGGGTGAAAAACCATTCAATTATTTTATTTTTATCTTTAAAGATTAAGATTTTTTTATTTTTTATTGAAATATTTTAAGCTCATTTTTTTATTATTAACGCTTAATATTTCTATCCTACCACTACTGCGACAAACTCTCTCCTCACTACAGTACCGGTTCTTCTGTAGATTCACAGTTCGTTGCGAACATACATCCATTTATTTTTCTGACTTTTTTTGATCTTTTTAGATCTTGGCCTCCGGTCAGATCGCTTAGTTGGGGGGTGTGTAACAAAATACTGTATATTTCGTCACCTGATTTTGAATCTAATTTGAATTTAAAATTGATACTCCAAGCGCCACCTCTTAACTCATTTTTGCAACGCACTTGTGGTACAAAGAACAGACACGCGCGGCTACGATAATAAACTTTTAGCTTGCACGTTGACAAGTTCGGTCGTGGTATTTTTGATCGATGTGTAATCGATATGTTTTAATCGATTCCTCGTTCTTTTTGTAGATCGTACGTATTAACTAATTCACCGTGAAGACGGATATTGTGAAATTAGTGAGTAGCGATTTTTTTAAGAAGCTAGTTCGATTATTCGAGATACCGGAATTTGTTATCTCCAACAGCCATTTTTTTGTTTTGTATGTTACAAAGCAGTACCAACCATACTTTATTTGGTAACTTTCGCATGGTTATATTTTTGGACAACCATCTTGTTTACATTTTGGTGTTTATCAATCACAACATCAAGTAGTTGAATGATCGTTATATTTTTGGACGATCATACTGTTTATTTGGATTGTCATTCCGTACCAGACTACAACACAGCTGAGTGGTTCCATTCCAATTCCGTTGTTCCTGTGCGAAACCTGTTGCTGCGTGAAACATCACGTCGGTGTTCTGCTTGCGAGGAGTCCAGACTGTATCCATTGTTATTCAACGCCAGCCACAGCAGATCCATCCAGAGAAGTTGCTGTCATACTACCATTTGTGATCTTATCACGGGCTCGGGTAAGGCAATTTGTTTTTCCTGTGTGGATATTTGTGGTTTTGTGGCATTTTATTTTGAGTCAACTTTTGTATTGACCGGGTTACCATTCTGGTCGTCCCGTATTGTCGTCACTTTTGACGTGCCGTTAATAAAGTCAATTACAGTGCAGATAAGTATTAGCACTTCATCACCACTGGCGTTTGTAGTTGTTGATTTGACTTCATTAAACTTTGTTATTAAAGTATTGTTTTATTTTCGACGAAGCGTACCCTCATTATTTTCAGAACAGCACAGAGTGGAAGTCACGACCCTCGCTTCCAGCTACAACGAGCTAGTTTTAAATTTTACCATCAGGGCAACCACGCAATATAAGTAGTAGGGATTTTTATCCTTTCTGCGTGGTTTGTTTACTTTTCTGATACGTTCTCCCATTAGGGACGAGTAAGGAAGGTAACCATATCACTGGCGCCCAACGTGGGGCGCCAGTGTAACAAAATCTCTCCTTACTGCTCTAATGAGAAGCAGTTTGGAAAAGATAAAGTCCACGCAGAAGGATAATCCATCTACTTTAAATTTGCGTGGGGCCCTGGTGGTCGATTTAAAACTAGCTCGTTTATTGCGGAAGCGAGAGTCGTGGATCGTGTGAAAGAAACACCCCGGAGAGATCAAGGAAACAGCTTTGCTAACACAACACAATTAAAATTAACAATAAGAAGTTCATTGTCAGAAGGCAAAGATATAAGCGATGTCGGATGTAAAAGGTGTTAGCCGACCAAAACAGGCACAGTAGCAACGACATTGCCACCGAAAATCACTCCCAAACATAAACCAAGGGCACGTTCGAATGGTTAAATAAAAATCCCACGATAAAGTGGAACCATATCGAATTCCCAATGATAAAACAAACGACAGCAATCTCGATGAAATGCCGCACCCTGTATATGGGTCGAACATCGCAGCCTTTCATAAAAAAGAACATAAAATCAAAATAAACACAAAAAAAAATGTTTAACATAGAATTTCAAATACGAAATTCGAACCCATGTCAAACGCTTAGGAATTTCAAAGTCTTTGCATTTGACCAACGCCGGTTGATGTTTTCTAGTGGGAATAAAATACACAAGTAACCCAAATAATAATACATAATTAAATAATATAATTAATTAAAATAATTATCAAAAAGTAAAGTGCAAACACTTGGTACTCCATCCAACGTATGCGAACGTGTGAGATTAGATAGAATATCTCATCGTGCAGAAAACGAAAACTTACGGCGTATCAACTATCTCGGCCAACATTCGAATAAAAAAATATGCAAGACAATGAAAACCTCTGTAATAAAAATATCACATAAAAAATAAGACAGCCAAGGGTTAGTTAAAACGCAATCGAACTCCTTATGTTCGGAGGAAAAATTTGGCCAAGTCGAGTAATGCATTTCCCTGTGAAGCAATCAGTTCAAATTATAAAAACTTACCGAACTGAGAAAAAAATATCCCTCCAGAAAAATATGGACAGGGTGGTCCGACAAAAAGATAATGACCTGGAATACATCCACAATTCCGCAAACATGAATGTGAAAAATCCCCATAGTACTGGGTTGGAGCGCAAACCATCCAAAACAATTCATGATGCGGAAAGGGACCCCCCACAAAATCGCTACCAATATTTTATCAAAATTGGAACCAAAATTATATTCACTTCACAGTAAAACACAAAACCGACCGCTCGCTTCGAAAGCTAACCCAAGAAGTGCTTATCATAGCATTGCGCGAGTTTTATTTCCCTGTCAATTACGTTCGATATACAGGGCGTCACGAAATTAGTCGCTAAATGAAATTAGTTGAATTAAATAAATTCAACGTTGTTGCGAAGAAGAGAAAATTTTTCGTAACAACTTTCCAATCAAAAATATGTTAAGGCAAAAGAAAAAACCCAAATTGTTAAAATACAAAAAACATTAATTAGCCACGGGCGAATTCAAACGATAGCAAACCCCAGGTGGACGGAGCAAAAATTGTCCGAGTCGACCAATGTATCCCTCTGTGAAATAATTAGCAACAAATTTGTGACTTACCAGCCTGAACAGATACCAATCCTTCAAAGCAAGCATGGGCAGTGGAATCGACAAAAACGTAAGATATGGGAAGAATCCGCCATTCCCCATCAAGGAAGATATTTCAAACCCTTACTGAATTTGGGCAACAAACAATGTTCCAAACAATATCTCCGTTCCATATCCCGTTAAATTCGGAACCCAAATCCCACGATCACTTCACAGCAGATTCAAACGTCGACCTTTTCGTTTGAAATTTCACACCAGACTTCTTGCTCGTTCACGAGCTGAACCAAGACTTCCTGCTCGTAAAATTGTCAAAAGCTGACACAAGACTCTCTTCACGCGCAGTTATAATGCGCGGATAGAATGCGCTTTAATACATTGTATATATACAAGGTGGAACGTAAGTGGCGGATTCTAAAATCCGTCACAATTCTTTTAACAAATCTTTTCTCAATCCACAGGGGGGAAGTTGAACTGTTATTTTGCTCCACCAAATATTATTCATATTTGCTTAGCAGCGGAATGATTAAAGATATAAATTAATTTGTGATGGACATTTGAATTTGCTGCCATGAGTTTGAAAGTAAGAAAATAAGAAGAATGAGGTGAGAAGATAAGAAAAATAAAGGTGTGATGGGTCTGCATGAGGTGGAGAGGAGAATTATTTTTGTATGTTTGGTAAAAATAAAATTGAATAAGAAAATTAAACCTTTCATTATTAGATTTAGTGGAATGAATAAGATTTTAGTAAAGTTTTCTTTATGAGTTTGTAAGGGTCGTATAAAAACACGACAATATTTTTTAGGTCTTGGACTTTACTAATTATTTATATTATATACCATTATATTGCTTATTTTTCGATTCATAACAATTCTGGATGCGGTCCTGAAGCAATCATTAGTTCAAACGGTTACTTGTAGATTTTTCGTCTGGTTTTGTATGTTCGTATGCTGGACTATACTAAAAAAAAATTGAATAAAAATCATATTCCATTTGTATTTTCAGATTTAGGCTATAGAAACGGACATTAATTAGGGAAAGGTGTAATAAATAGTTAAAATACAAACAGAAGCATAATGTATAGGGATACTTTAATAAAAAATGTAAATGAATTATAATTCCTCCTCCTCAATCGTGATGCTTCTTTGACAAAAGCGTCGTGACCCATCTCATGATGTGCGTTCGATTTATTTTCACATACATAGAGGACCTCCTTGTTTTAACGTGGGCTCCGAACCACGGGAAGTGTAATACACTTCATTGCGAGATGGGCGCTCGTGGCAAATTACCTCGGTGGTTTGCCATTGCCTTCCGAGGAGAAACGGTCAGAATAAAGTTTTTACTCTGCCCGGATTTGAACCGAGCATTTCGCATTAGCAGTAGGCGCACTTAACCACTAAGCTATGACCGTCTCTTCAAGACGGTTATAATTATAATTAATACCTATAATAATAAATAAATGTAAAATTAATAAAATGTAATTTAATTAAATACAATCTTTTTTACTTGAAATATTGGAAATTAATATCGCATCAATAATTGAACTATGAAGTACCAATATTGTATCAATATTTTGTACTATATTGAAAATCTACATTGTAATATATTGCTATGATATCTAACAAATCTTTATATTTGTAAATTGAAATTATAATTTGAAAAATACATTTTTAGTATAATTTTACTGAATAGTTACAGAGAGGTTGAACAGAAATTATTATACAAATTGAAGTTTTTATATTTATAACATTTTACTTTTGCAATAAAAACTTTACTTACATAAACTAAAAAATACCAATATTAGTAATTGTAAAGTTCGTACCTGCAGATTTTAATCATGTAAATCTATTCAAATCAAAAATTGTTAATTCTTCTTTTGTAGTTGCTACGAAATGTTCCCACACTTCACGGTTACCTTTTTCGAACTTTTAAATTTGAACCTTTACAAATTATTGTGACATCTATTGTTACATCTTTAAAACTAAAACTAAAATTCAGCGGTGTTACAAAAACACATTTTCACATAATAAAATACAACCCTTCTTTATAAAAAATAATTTTCTTCAGCTTAAGATTCAAAAATTTAAATTTTTTAAAAATAGTATGGTAATATTGATATTGCACCAATATTTTAAATATGAAAAACTGTGTATTCGCACTTTCTTCAATCATCTCTGTTACATACATCGTCCTAGTTGAGGTTTTTCCTTCTCATAGCTTTTCTTCCGCCGGCATTCCAGGACTTTCGAGGTCGTTTTTCTGTCCGCCAGGCTTCCATTTGAACATTCTTTTTGGCCAGGGTCCGCCATCTATTCTTGAAAGATGCACAAACCATTAAAAACAGTTGTTGCACTCCATTCTTTCTAATACGGCTTCTCGTTCCTCCATTTGCAATGAAATTTAATTAGTAAATACACATTATTTTTCATTTTAAATATTGAAAATTAATATCGCATCAATAATTTAACTATGAGAATCGTTTGGGATTCTTTGCAATTTCGATAATCTGGCGCTGTGACGTAAATAATCCATTTCTTCCTCGTTGAGCTATTTTTTATGATTTCCTTGACCACCCTTACAGGGACGATTCGCTTTACCGTTTTTTATTTAAAAATCAGTTTCTTATTTTTAATCAAAACACTTTCATCCCACCATATATCGTTCAAGCATCCCACAATCCTTTTACCTATCTGGATTCTATTGTTATTCTCCATATAATATAAAAATCCATTTGGTTTATTACAGCTCCCAAATATTTGAAGTTATCCATTTCCTTAATTAACACATCATCGTGCAGTATGATTTTGAAATTTGTATCAAAGTTGGTATGGATGTTTGGTATTTGCCTATTGGGCGTTTTCGGGATTGTATCATCATATTATACCAATTTATAATACTGTAATTGGTAATAAAACCGTACAAAATACGTGATTAAATACTCGTAACTCAGATGAAGTAGTATTTATTGACCACAGTCCTCAACCAATTTTACACCTGCACTAATTGGAAATGGAAGGTCAACTAACAATAATTAACTATATTGGTAGCAATTAACATAAAAAAGATCAGGTATGTGAGAATTATATACCCTAAATGTTATTTTTAGTAACTACCAAGATACATTTTTGAAGGTGGGATTTGTGACGGAATTCCCCAAATCAATTATTACAACAATTATTTTCCAAAGCTCTATGAACAGTCGAGTAACATAAATCTTGTCAGAAATTGGATCCGTGTATTTAAAATATGTTTTCGAAGGTAAGTAATTAGGAATTAGTTACTTACAATATTTTCAAACCTTCAGTGGTTTGTTTGCGACATGTTGATAATTTCTTTGCGCCAACACGTTTTATATTATCATCGCAGTATCTACTGATTAAGTTGTTGTTTTGGGGTTTTCGGCGTCTTCCATGACGATTTAATATGATATTTTTTATAACATTCCGAATTCAATCAAACCTGCATAAGCCGGAACCACTTGAGACCGAACAAATATTCTGTTTTAAGGATTTTCCGGCTTAAGCAGCCGTTTATTATTAAGTACTTAGAATGAAACAGAGATGTCACCACTCTGGCCAATTTAGTGTTATTTTTGAGAAGTACTAACCTTGGAAAGTTAAAGTTTCTAATTTCATCCATTTATGTCAAATCGTTGAATTTTGATAGTCATTTAAAGTGAACAATTTGTATAAATTTGCTAAAATGGAGAAAAACGAAAATCGTGCGGTTATCAAGTACTTGTATCTCAAAGGCTTAACGCCTTCAGAAATAGTTACTGATATGAACTCAGTGTTGGGTGAATCTGCTCCGT
Organism: Podabrus alpinus; assembly: GCA_932274525.1. Taxonomy (NCBI): domain Eukaryota; kingdom Metazoa; phylum Arthropoda; class Insecta; order Coleoptera; family Cantharidae; genus Podabrus; species Podabrus alpinus. Next base: position 77,297,930 of record OW026456.1, read on the forward strand.
CGACTGCAACTGTTTATAATTGGTATAATGAATTTAAACGTGGTCGTAAAAGCACAAGTGATGAACAAAGGCCAGGACGTCCAAAAGACGTTGTTACTCCAGCCATTGTCAAAAAAATCCATCGTACTGTATTAAATGATCGAAGAGTGAAATTGCGTGAGCTAGCTGACTTATGTGGAATAACGTATAAAAGTGTTTGGGATGTTTTACATAAAACACTGCATATGAAAAAGTTGTCTGCGAGATGGGTGCCGCGTTTGCTTTCAAACGATCAGAAACGCAATCGAATGGATCTTTCAAAGCAAAGTTTGGAATTATTTCAGCGTAATCCCAAAGAATTTTTGCGCCGATTCATAACCGTCGATGAAACATGGATTCACTACTATACCCCAGAAACGAAAGAACAATCAAAACAATGGATGGAAGCTGGTGAAAGTGCTCCAAAGAAAGCAAGGACAGTTCCATCAGCTGGAAAGGTTATGGCAACTGTTTTTTGGGATGCTCATGGAATAGTGTTAATTGACTTCCTCCAGAAAGGAAAAACAATAACAGGGAAATACTATGCTGAATTATTGGACAAATTAAATACTGCTATCCAAGAAAAAAGACCTCATTTAAACAATAAAAAAATCCTGTTTCATCACGACAATGCACCAGCTCACACATCAAGAATTGCAATGGCAAAATTGCATGAATTAAGCTACGAATTGCTTCCACATCCACCATATTCACCAGATTTAGCTCCTAGTGATTTCTACTTGTTTCCAAACTTGAAGAAATGGCTCGGAGGAAGAAGATTTACGTCAAATGAAGAAGTGATAGATGCAACAAATGCTTATTTTGGAGAGTTTGAGAAATCTTACTTTACCGATGGCATCTAAAAACTTGAACCGCGTTGGATCAAGTGTGTCGACCTAAAAGGAGACTATATTGAAAAATAAAATGAAATTTTCCCAAAAAAATTGTTTTTACTTTCTCATTCTAAGGACTTAATAATCCGCCCTCGTATGAATTACAACTTTTTTTCCAAAATATTGTTTTCATATTTTGTAACATATTTAAATAACTATTACATTGCAGTCTAAATAACTAATAATATATTTTAATTGGATTCTGTTTATTTAAACTGTTAAGCAAATATAAACAATAATTAGAAAAAAAATTCCGTTACCCAGCACGCTTTGGTTAAAACACCAGCAAGTCGATAACTATTTATTTACTCATTCGAAATTTGCGAGACGGATCGTTGATTCTTCCCCCAAGGTTGTCTTGTTTTTGTATAATTACATTAAAAAAACAAGAGCATTCACATTGTTCAATTACATATAATAATAATAATTATAATAAATTAGTACTATAAATAAGAAAATATTTATTCTCACGTTATTTTGTTTTAGATAATATGGAGATCGCACAATCAGTTGCTTGTAACGTTCACCACATGGATGGTATTAGTACCTTTGTCAATGAGTCAACCCGAAGAACGAAATAATTACGTTCCGGAGATTTGGGGTTCCACAAATATTAAAATCTCTAAGATCAAATACACATGGACTATAAACAATTATAAATTTTGTTGTCAAAAAGTAGGCTAGTTCGTGAAATCACCCACATTTTCGGGCAACGATGGATGTAACTGGTATTTGGATATTACTCCAAAAGGCACAAACGAAATCCAATCAGACTATGTATCTTTATTTTTGACCTCGATTAATTGTAATGTGAACGCAGAAGTAAAATTCAGTATTCTAAATGCCCGAGGTGAACAAACGTCAATCAAAGAATTAGCTCATCAATTCGACCCGTCCGAAAGTCCTCGAGGTTACAATCAATTCATCCTACAATCTGATCTGTTGAATCCAGCGAATGATCTTTTGCCTCACAACAAATTGACCATAATTTGTGAAATTACCTACACGGCCACTACGGAGCAATCTTCTGGCAAATTTTCCCAGCCAAAACATCACCTGCAGGAAGATTTGGAACGCCTGTTTGAAAACGAAATCTTCAGTGATTTAACACTTTCCGCTGGTGGAAAAGAATTTAAAGTCCACAAAGCAATTTTGGCTGCTCAAAGTCCAGTGTTTAAAGCCAGGTTTGAAAATGATCTCCAAGAAGGGAATAATCTGGTTGAAATTACGGACGTGGATCCCAGAACGTTGAGTAAAATGCTACGCTATATTTACACGGGCGAAATACTTAACTTGGAAAAAGTTGCACCCAATTTATTGGCTGCTGCCGATAATTATGAATTGGATGGATTGAAAACCATGTGTGAAAATACGTTGCGTGCGAAGCTATCGATTGAAAATGCAGTAGACTTTTTTATACTCGGTGAAAAATATCGTGCAGGTGACCTGAAGATGGCGGCCAAACATTTTATCGTGGCCCACAAATCAGACTTAACGAATACTACAGGATTCAAATCGTTGATTCTAACACAACCACAACTTGCAGTAGAAACGTTTAATTTGATAGGCTAGGTTTATTTAAAATATTGTATTTTATTACTTAATTTAATTCATAACTCGAAAGCCAGTTATAATTTAGATTATAGATTATTCCTGTTTTATAATAAAAAAAAGTTCGTTTTATCACCACTTAAGAACAGCTTCGAAAATATGGTGGGAATACCCTGAATAAGAAATGCGTTTCAATTAGGCATTCAATTTCATCGTGGAAAATCCCACCGCATAACGTAATTATGCTTCTGAACTCCAAGGGAGATATCAAAAAGATCGACACTATTTATAATTAAATTGGAAACGCAAACAACTCATCAAAAATGGAATTCCTATTATTACTACAAGGTGCAATTTGCTAGGTGGGGTCAGTGACGTATGGCTCCTACTACTCACAATGTTATTGAGATTTTCATTATTTGTAATTAAAAAGTTAAGTCAAGTAAATCTTATCTAAAGTAGGGTCAGTTTATAAGTAAAAAAATGTTTTGGGACGTAAGTAAAATTTTTTGTACATCTAATACATTTTATATTATCAGTTTGGGACGATTAATTTTGGTTTTGTAATTTCTTGTTCTTCCTTGTTAATTAATAATAAATAAATTAAATTCCGGATATTTACGAAAGTGAAAACACAATGAAAATATTTTTTTCTAGTTTACTTACAAGTAGTGTAACTATCAATAATTTATTGCAAGTAACATGCGATAATAAATTTTAAGGGGCAGTAATATTTTTAAGGTGGGGAATTGACAAATACCTGGTAAAATGGCCGCCAACGTCGCTACTGTCGCAATTATTATTAAATTTATTTCAGTTTCATACCTTCTGAAATAATTTTAAAAATCCATTTGTGCTATTCATTTCAAACAGATGTCGCACCAAAATGTACATTAGTGACAAGGATAGCACCATTATAAATAACAAAACTTCAGCGATTTAATTATTCTCCCTCATTTATCTGATATGTTGTATTGAATTTTGAAAAAAATGCCTGATTTTATTACCCTCTTAACAAATTCGAAGTGCAGCCGCATCTACAACGCCATCACCATGACACACCGTGAATTATTTTTCGCAAAAACTGCCTAAAATGGTAATAATGATAAACGAAACTGTAGATTGATTATAATTGATATAAATTAACTTTTACAATTGAAGGGGCAAGTGGATAAAGGGGCTATGTGACATTTCTTGATTTTATGATATTTTGTCGTGAATGAAGGGGCAATGTGTAAAGGTAACTCATGCACTCTTTAACCATGTGCAGTGCAATGGTTACAGTGCAATGGTTACAGCCATTTATCAAAAAGTAGCAACAAATTTAACTAATTGGCTTTTTACTCAATAAACGGTTTTTGTCACATAGCCCCTTTATCCACTTGTCCCTTCAATTTAATTTGATAATCTGTAAACTTCACGAGTATATTCGTGTTTCTAGAGAAAAACATTTTGTTTTGGAATTTTCTTTTTAGGTTACAGTTTTCATTTTTATGACTATATTTTATGCACAATTTTAATAATTCATCTCTAGAAACACAGATCATAGTTTTTTCTACAGGATCTTGATTTGCTAAATGTCATATTATGATATAGTTTTTCTTAGAATAGCGAAATTCGAAGGGTATGTATAGCGTATATTTATACATTCATTCCCACCCTTAATTGTAAAGTTAGAAAAAAATTATTTGGCGATCACAAGAAGCTTTAATAAATATTTTGCAAAATCAAAAAAGCTATTGGAAATTCCCTAGACCGATACTTACCAACTTCCTGTCAAGGTTGTTAACTTTTTCTTCAATTCCATTAAAAAACCTCAGTTTATTAAGAACACCTGCTCTATTAAAATTATAATCAAATTATATTTCCCACAAAAAACAAATTTTTTGACCACGTTTATTTTGTTTTAGATGTGTATATCACACAAACTTTTGTTTGCAACCTTCGCCACACTGGTTTTAGCACAGTTAACAATAAGCCAATCTGAAGAAGAAAACGAAGTTTCGGAAAATTGGGGTTTGACCGACTTTAAAATTTCTCAGCTGAAATACACATGGACTATAAATAATTTTAGAATTTGCTGCTTAGAAGCGGAAGTGCACACGTATTCGCCCAACTTTTCAGTCAACGATGGATGCAAATGGTATCTGCGTTTAAGTTTGAAAAATGAAAATGATAATAAAAATTTCGCTTTATATCTCTTTTCTAAAGATTGCGATAAGAAAACAAATGTAAAATTAAGTATTCTAAATAATAAGCAAGAACCTACGAATGTTATGGAGTTTTCTCACGAATTTAAGCCAGGCTCAAATTGGGGCTTTGCAAATTTCGTTTCACAAGCTTTCTTGTTAAATGCAGAAAACAACCTTTTGTCTGACAATAAGTTGACTATAATTTGTGAAGTTATCGCTCTAGAAGGTAACGATAGTTCTTCTGGACAATTGGTGTCCAAGAGCGGTTTGGTTGAAGATTTTGGACATTTACTTGAAAACCATATCTTCAGTGATGTGACGCTTACCGCTGGTGTAAGAGAATTTAAAGTTCACAAAGCAATTTTGGCAGCTCGAAGTTCAGTTTTTAAAGCGATATTTGAAAGTACTACCGAAAATAGTACAAATCAGGTGGTCAACATTACGGACTTGGATTCCCAAACGTTAAGTGAAATGTTGAACTATATTTATACTGAAGAAGAAACTAATTTGAAAAAACCCACATTGACAGCTAATTTGTTGACTGCTTCAGAAAATTATAAATTAGATGGCTTAAAAACCATGTGCGAAAAAGCATTGATTGCAGACCTATCACTTAATAATGCAGTGGAGTATTTGATACTCGGTGACAAAACTCATGCAGATGACCTAAAAACAGAAGCAAATCACTTTATTGTTTCTCACGCATCAGATATAACGAATACTACTAGTTTTAAATCGTTGATTTCAACACAACCACGTCTTGCCCTAGAAACATTTAAATTGCTTCGTTAGTTAGTTTAAAATTTTGCGATGGCGTCACGGCGATACTAACAAGAGGTCAAAAGTTTACCCAGGTATTTTTATGGGGAAATTGACCCAAAGAGGGCATAGTTTATCTACTAATTTGCCGCTTCTTCATCGTACTACTATGCTCTTGTTTTATTGGTGTTTTTATACTACGTACATTGTTTTGTGATTGCCCACGCCCCAAAATTATTTTGTTTATTTGGTAATTTTTAAACCAAAAACAATAAAATAAATTTGTTTTGTATAATAATATGTAAATAAAGTTTTTGTAAAACTTCTTTCTGTTATTGTTTATTTACTTATTACCATAAGTTACTATTGTAATTACACAGGTACTTCTTCTTTATGTATAATTACTTAAAGCAGTCCGTTTATTGGGAATTTGGAGAATTCCGATTGACTCTGCATTATGCTGCCGGACAAACAGACAGACTTCTTACTATTCGCGATTTACATTAAGCAAACGCCACCACGCGGGAGAATTCCTAATTAGTAAGTGACGTACTAAATGAAAATAAAAATTTGTTCTTCAGACTCAATATAATATATCAAAGTGAACTAATTAACAAAACATAATACAATTTATTTAACAACATACTGAAACTTTTGGGAACATCCACCATAAAATGACTTTAGATTTCGAGATAAACGTCCAAACATGGTCATATTGGTGTTGCTGGTGGCGCCACCAATGGTAGTGTAAATCGTGAATACTACGTATAGAAGCCCAAAAGGAAAATATTTCTTTGAATTTTATTGAAACCAGATTTAAGAAGCCTTGAGGTTAATTAACAAAATTGAGGGCCATATGATTCCCCCCCCTCAACTCCGAAAATCTACTAATTGTTTCCCAATTGATAATGTTAGATCTTCAAATGTAGGTTTTCAGCAATAACTCGCTTAATTTTATTTTTAGCGAAAAATATCATCAGGCAAAAATTGAAGAAAAGAAAAAGAAAGTTCAAATGTCGAGGATGACATGTAGCAAATGTAATATAAGGTTATTTCCAACCCACAGTTCTGTAACTGTTCACAACCTGTAATCGGACTGTTAAATGCGCCTGCGTTAATGAATTCCGTAAAATTACTGCAGTTCACAAATTGTCAAGTTGAAATGCTTTTAGAACAAGAACAGAACTTTTTTTGATAACGCTTCTGTCATTTCCTCAGCAATTATTTTCCACATGGCTTTGAAATTTTTAATTTGAATGGTGCCAACTTTTTCCCGGTATTTTTTGTATAAGTCAATTAACATTTTAGGATAATTCACCGTCCACGTGAATGATTCCTTATTTGACGGTGCATTATTTTCTATAATAAATCCTATATTTATATCGACGGTATATAGAGACGGTCGTTAGCAAAAGCGGTTATGTGCGTTGCTGCTAATGCGGAATGCTTGGTTCGACTCCGGGCTCAGTAAAACTTTGTTCTGACCGTCTCCCCTTGGAAGGAAATGGCAAACCACCGAGGTGTAATCTGCCTGGTACAGCCTCTCTGGAGATGAAGTGTATACAGTTCCCGCGGTTCGGAGCCCGCGTTAAGCAGTAGGTCCCCTATGTGTGTGATAATACTTCAAACGCATAACACTCACATAGGAGAGAGGTCGCCAACGTCCGGGGAACCGGATATGGCACATTAAGAAGAAGAAGATATTTATATCAAGAATTATGTTAAATTGTATATAATTCCTTACCTGTCGAGTTACTTCCTGAAGCCATAATCAAAACAAATAAAAACAACAAATAGAAACAACAAATAATCAAACAAATAAAAACAAATAATCAAACAAATAAAATAACAATTTCCTAATCTGCTAATCTGCACGTGCTAATCATCAAGTAGGTTAACCCTTTCAGACCTGACTTTTTTTGGCTGAACGAAAAAATTATTTTGTTACTAATTTCGTGTTAGTATGTTCTAAAAAATGTTTTTTGAGAGTTTCATAATTTTCTGATTTTTATATTCGGGGTCAATAGGTTATGCTGGCAATTTTTATTAAATTTATAAGAACAGCGACAACGCGTCTGCGCGGGACAATTAGTAATCGCTTGGTAGCAAGGACCGCTAGAACAGTACTATAACAGGTCTGTTACAGTTCCGAATGTGGTTGGAAAACGTTTTAGTGGTAATTTCAGAATTCCGAACTTGTAATTTTTGTGGTTGGAAAGGATATTTATTAACGCGCATGCTCAACAGTCCGATTACTGCTCTAGAACCGTCGGTTGGAAAGAACCTATAATAATTGCAAATAATTCGGAAAACGAATTGTTTAATAACTTTTTCCGATTTCAATTATTTTAAAAAGCCCTTCGGTTTTCTGGAATTTTTTTTTTATTTCATAAATAGTGTAACGATGGAAAATTTCCAGAAACCCTATTTAGTAAAGAATTTTATGCTCTTCAATGTAGATCTAATGATAATTTTCCGTTAGACTAAAATTAAACGAGTTATAGATGAAAAACCATATTATTATGTTTATTAAACATAATAGTTAAAATCCCAAATTAAAGTTTTTAAAGAAATTTTGGGTACGGTAACCTAATGTTGACCACTCCAAATAAATTTAAAATTTCCTATTGCAAAGAGGAAGGTTTATATAGTTTACTGATATAATTTAAACATGCGAAAGTATTATCAAAATTTTGAGTAAATCGAATTTGAAGTTTGCAAATTTACATGTAAAATTAACGAGATTCCCGCGCGTCGCTCATTCTGTTGACAGTCCGTGCAGTTATAATGACCCTAACACTTAGAGTATTTCGCACCGGCAGATGCAGCTCGTCTCTAGGACATGTAACATCGATTATTTTTTGTTTTTACTCGATTTTTTGGGGGTGAAACGTAATAGTTTACTGCCCCATACCGCAACTATACTTTTTAATGCTATTTCAAGGGTCTCTAAGCTCCCGGTTTCATTTTCCCGGTGTTTTTTTGATGGGAGGCGCCTTCTCGTATGTTTAGCATAATAACCAGAGTCAAAACCGCCCTGGACGGCAGGTTTTGACGATGGATAAACCTCCCTATCGAATGCACACCCCAAAAATCGAAGAAAAATTCGATAAATTTACGTACTTTCAAATTGATTTTTCTCGAAATTTTATGTATACTTTCGCAAGTGAAATTTTTACAGTATACTCTATAAACCTTCCTCTCTGCTATAGGAAATTTTCAATTTTTTTGGGGTGGTCAACCTTAGGTTACCGTCCCCGAAATTTTGAATGGTTCCTTACAATACTCAAATACAAATATTTGTAAAATTCCCGCCTTCTTGAATTTTTTGTAGAGAATTGTGTGCTCTTCAATTTTGGTCTGTTCATAATTATTTTTTTCAATTTTTATATTATATTTCTATTTGTAATTTTATCCTATTCCCTTTATTTAAGATTTTCACTACAAATTTTCCGTTTCTTTTAATTTTTTATTGCCGAACAAAATTTGTTCCAGGATTACTTTCACAATGATGATCAGTTATTCCTCGATTAAGTTAAAAACATCCACATCGTAAACTGTCACTTTTACTAATTTTTAAATTCCATTTGAACCCTTCTCTACCCATTTAAATTCTTAATTTGTCATCAATTTGGTTTGTATTAATTTTTTAAATTATAATTATTATTTTTATGTTGACTAGTCAAATCTTTTTGAAAATATTTTATTATTTTAATATAACAAAATTTAATTGTTAGTCATTTGGCGGAATTGGTTTCGATAATCCAAATCTTGACGAAACAGTATTTCGTTCAGTTGAATTATCGCAATAATTGACTTGATGGAATAAATTTTACCACAAATAAAAATCTTCTTTTTTATAAAATTACCAATAAAAAGGAAGTCGGTATGGTTTTGTGTAATTCCGGTGTGTAACCAACGAGTTACAATATTTTTTAGATCTGCGTTAAAATTGATAATTGCTGTGGTTAAGTATGAACTCATAGGAAAGAATAAAACTCATCAAAAGTATAGAAATTTCCATTCATTGTCTCAATAATCAATCTTTTTGGTGGGTTTCTCAAGTTGTTATCCGATCATGTTATAATTTTTGAGGTTTTTATTGTTTGTAAGGAATAGCCAAATATGTCAAAGTTTTTCCTGAAAAATCAGATTATGCTATAAAATGTATTGATATTCAAGTAATTGGTATTAATATAACGAAATTTACACATCTTTATGATAAATTTGTTATATTTTATAATTTTTGTCGCCGAATTACAGCGAGACTTTTGAGCTAACCAAGTTTTTTCTTTGCAATTATCAATCTGTATTTACAAATGTCAATATGAATTTTTGTTATAATTTTAAATTTTAGATTTTAAATTTAAATTGACAATTTATGATGAAAGGAAATTACTATGAGGCCTCAGGATGCTTTGGTAAACCCAAGCTTGCATATTCATCTTATGACGATCACCAAATTAGAAAAACTTCCAATTCGTAAACTTTGTCATTTAGTCACGAAAGCATTGGAGAATTTAATTCTCTTTTATAATTGCTAAATTATTAACTAAGTAATTGATATTCACATAAATTGTCATGTTTTACCGAAATTTACACATCTTTATTTTTTGTCACCGAATTACAGTGAAACATTTGAGGTCCCAAAAAAAATTTTATTTACTTTTTGCTTTGCAATTGTCAATCTATATTTACAATTGTCAAAATGCACTTTCTTATCATTTTTATTCTTTATTGGATGTACAAGTTATTTTACTTATCAAAATTCCATAAAACAGGATATTCGACAATTTTAAATTTAAATTGACAATTTATGATAAAAGAAAATTATTATGAGGCCTCAGCATGCTTTGGTAAACAATCCTTGGATATTCATCTTATGAAGGTTATCAAGTTTGCCCCAATTAAGCTAGAAAAACTTCCAATTCGTAAACTTTGGCATTAGGCCACGAAACCATTGGAGAATTTAATTCCGAATTAACCCTTACTATGTTGTATGTACACCGTTGTGATCAAAATAGTTTGAAATTTTAACAAAAAATGTGAAAAGGTCACAATCACAGCTTTCCAACAACGACATATCACACACCCAATGCAAAATTGACATAACTCAAAAATGACGATTTCGAGTTATGAACACTAAAATATTGGTTAAATTCAATATTTTATAGTGTAAAATTTTCATAACTGTAGCTTCAATATTAAACAATGGGGACCACTTTATGATAGTATTACTTTGCTATGCTACGCTATAACGTGAAATATTCAGGGCTCATTATCTCGAAACTATCGTTTTTGAGTTAGTATATTAGTTTTGCATTGGGTGTGCGATATGTACATGTTTCGATCTTATTAGATCTCATTACTGGCGTATACAAGAAAAAAGTGGACTTTGGTCTGATCCTGAAGCGCTATGGCTTCCATTGTACAGTAATGCACTTTTAGTTTATGTTTCAAAATATAATTTTTACGCATTTAACTATGTAAGTCGTTCTTTTAGTGACGGTGACAATGCACCACAAATTGTACGTAATTTTAATTGAAAGAAACTATAGATAAGACCAATTCATCCATATTCAAAAATTAAGTCATATACAGGATTAGCCTTATGTCCTTTTTGATCATCTATGGTCAGCATTTATATTGGAATATTGAACTCGTTAAATGTTCGGATTTATCTTAACGATTAATGATTAAAGCTCATTTGGAAGTAAATGAAAGTTTATAAAAAATTTGGTAACTTTATATTTTTTCATTTTCTTTCGATTTTGTACTCTTCCATTGAAAAAAGTTATGAGCCGCTATACTGATTATCAATAATATAATTATTGATCATGAGGTTACATAAAGAGCTTCTTCTTCTTCATTTATTGTAGGCCCTTTCTCGTCTTTCTTCACGCGTTTTCATCCTTAGTTATCTTCTGATTTGGGCAGCCAATTAATTTTCCGTTCATCTCTTTGGCGGTCTTTCAAAAACCATGAGACGCAATGGCAGGTAGAAAGGACAAAGGAGAGGATAACGGGGGTTATCCCATGAATTTTCAAACATTAAAGAAACAACCAATTAAATTTACTATAATTACTAAAGAAATACAAAACTTGAAGAAATTAAACCCGGAGACCCAAAATTGTGCTAAAATTTTAAAATTCTGAAGAGGATGTACAATAAATTAAGCATTCGTGGAAGAAATTGTCAGTAGAAAATAGTGAAATTTATCCAAAAAATTACTTTTGAACGAAAAATTATTAAGTGTTTTGTAGAAGGCTTAAAAATACGGTAAAAACTTCTTTGGCATATTGAAAAATAGGTTTCTATTATATAAATCTCCCTAAATTCTGAACGCCGATTGACCGGGCCTTCTCCTACAGGTCCATCTGCCTCTTGGACCACACCAGGAAGCTGCTCGAGAGGATCATCCTAAATCGCCGAGAGCTGGATCTCCAAGAGTGGTGACCTCTTCGATTGCAATTTCGGTTCAGGAGAGGGAAATTCACGGTGGACGCTCGAAAAGTCATCACAAAAGTGGTCAAAGAGGCACGAAATGAAACGTGGAATACCAAGAGAAACTGCGCACTTGTCATCTTGGACGTGATATACGGGCTGAACTGTGCAACCTGATGGAAGCACATCTTCAACCTAATCACCATTTGGCTGCAAAACGGGCAGCGGTGCTTGATGCTGGACAAGGAAGGAACGAAAGTGAAATGACAAGCGGAGTCCCCCAGGGACCGGTACTTGGAACATTATGTACAACAACGTACTAAGAGGCTCCCGCTGTTCGATGGAGTACAAATTATAGGGTTCGACGACGTCCCGATTCTCATATTAGAGGACATCGGATCCCTTCCCTAATGTAGTTGGAATCCAAAGCCAACGAGGCAATCCACGAGGTATCCCAATGTATCCAAAATTCGGAGACGGTCGTTTTAAGTGGATGAAGAAAAATCCTTAATATCCACCTCAACCAGTTTCCTATCACTTTAAAGGACTCGGTAACAATCGTCCGCCTCATAATAGCCTTAACACCGCCAGTAGGCTTGTTCGTGCTCATGATAATGGCATGACAGATAGTGAATAGCTGCTAAAACCAAAGCTCATACCGAACATCGAGCACTGGGCCTCCAGAAAGCACGGGAGGCAACCAATTCCTTATCCGGTTTGGAAAGTTGGCTTCTACGGATTGAAGCCACTGCCACGAAGAATTGGATACCATCGAGCACACCGCATTTCGTTTCTGGGAGTGGGAAACCGAACGCATGACTTCGTCCCAAGCAGTCGACCAGGAGATCGCATCCGACACTATGGTCGCCATAGTGCAGAAAAGCCGGCGGTTCTGGAACATTGTAACTAACTGGATAACAACCACCAGGAGAGAATAGAAGGAAGCATAAAAAGAAGAACAAGCCGCTAATCGAAGCATTAACCATCCCTAAGAAACTTGGATGTGACCTCTTCTATTGGGAAAATTGGGAAAAGGCAGAGACCAATCTTCGAAAATGATGGAAGAAGTGCTGTCAGGCGCAATCCCGAGTCTTGGTGTAAGGAAGGTGAGTTTAGTAGGGTGAATTCCCACACTAACAACTCCGATCGAGTTGGTATCTCGGACGAGATTCTCGCCTCTCTTTTTTAGTTTGCAAGTTTCCAGGCGTAGGCGCAAGTTAAAACCTCTTTGTTTAAACTAAAACAAACACAAAATGTTCTGTAATAGGCATTAGTAGCAACCCATTCTTGTTGCCAGTAATTTAATGAAAGACTTTTGACTCCTTTATGACATTTTTCTTTTAATTCTTGCACTTTAAATTAATAACTGAACTATTAAATTTTCTGAGTTTTTAAATCGTTACTTTCTACTACTAAAAAATAGCCTTAGATATTTTTGTGATCATTGCCCCACGTTGTAGAATCAATAAAAATACTGTTTTGTAATTTTCCATCCCTTAAAATAGAGCCTTTGTTATGAGATGTAACTTTTACTAATCTGTCGTGGTGCTCTGCGAATCGTCCCATATAATTTGTAATTGTTTGCAATAATTTATTGTAAATATCAAACTATTTTTCAAATAAAATTTTAACACAAGGTTGAATTTAGCACGTGCTTAGAAATCATAAAATTTTTAGAAAACTAACTGAAACATTAAATGAAAATTTTCACTGAAAGTTCAAATAATTTTTCATTTTTTTTTCAATTTTTTGTATTTTTTCTTAAATCTGCATGAAAATGTTCTAATTTTAAATTAAAAGTAATTAATTTAAACGTTTTGTAAAATTGATAATAAAGAAATAATTTTTTTTATCGCCTGATGATCCTTTCTCCCACCAAAACAATTTAAAAGTTCGTGCATATCCATACCACCTATTGATATGATTTCATTCTGTCTTGTTCTTCCAACTGTGGTAACTACGCAATGTCTTGGAATGTAAGTACATAATTATATTAAACTTTACAAAACTTAAAATAAATATTTACGCGGTGGCTAAATCTCCCTTGCCCTTAAACTTACGAATAAACGTTTATCACAAAAAAAAGTTGTTTTGCTTTTTACAGAAATTTTAATCAACTTCTTTTTCTTCGAGTTTTTTAATTAAAACTTGTTCATTACGTATTTTCCAAATGCTTTGTTTTAAATTATGTTTCCTAAATTAAACCGGTAATTAGCAAGAGTTAGAAATTTTATTACAACTAAATGTGTTGCAATCAATACCTTAATTATTATTTTTATTTTTTTAAATCTGATTAAATTTAGGTGTTTAATCGTGTGGCTTATCGCAATTAAAAAAGGGTCCTTTTATATATTTATACTAATATACGTTATTTTCCGGCAGCATTTCCCTTGAAATTTATTATCGAAGTTCGAAACTGGCAGACCTTGTAATTCAATGCAGTTTTGTAAATATTAAAAATATTTTATAAGTTTCCATTATCAAAGTTTTACCATATTTTTAATAATAGTAATACCAAATTAGTCATAAACGTGAATTAATTACGTGAACAATTCATATACACGCAAGTGAAAATTGGTTTTCTTCATTGTGCTCGTTATAATTTTGCAATTTTGTTTTAGATTTGTAAATCGTTACAACTGCTGTTGGTAACCTTCAGCACCTTGACCGTCGTACCAGTGTCATTAGGTCAACTTGCAGAAGCAAACAACAATGTTTACGAGAGCTGGGGTACCACAAGTTTTAAGGAAACCAAATTTCGGTACACATGGACCATAACCCAGTATGGTTTTTGTTGTAAAGATGCAGGAGATCAGGTGGAATCACCAACGTTTTCAGGCCTATCCGAAAATTCCTGTCAATTGCGTATGCGTTTATATCCAAAAGCGGACCGTAATGTAGCCAATGTTGATCATGTATCGCTCTATTTAAACTCAGTTTCATGCAATAACAGTTTAGAATACCAATTTGGTATATTAAACGACGAAAATAAGGAAATCGCTGTTAAGAATTATACAAGCCAATTTGTGCAAGGAAAAAGTGTCGGTGATGGAAAGTTCGTTCCGCAAAGCTTTTTACTGGATAAGGAAAATCATCTTTTAAAAGACAACAAACTAATTGTATTTTGCGAAATTACTGAGAGGATGCAAACTAGCTCTGGTTCAAACATAATTGATCCTCCGAAGCATCGTATAGAGGACGATATCGCGTCCCTACTGGAAGACTACAGCTTCAGTGACGTTACACTTTCCGCTCAAGGTAAGGAGTTTAGGGTACATAGAGGAATTTTAGCAGCTCGAAGTCCGGTGTTTAAATCGATGTTTATGGAAGCCCAAGATAAAGAAAACAACAGTTTAATCGAAATCTCAAATGTGGATCATAAAGTCCTTAACGAAATGTTGCGGTACATTTACACCGAAAAAGTATCAAACGTGGATAAAATTGCTCGAAGTTTATTGGCGGCTTCTGACAATTATAAACTCAATGACTTAAAATTATTGTGCGAAAATTCCCTGAGTTCAAATTTGTCGTCTGAAAATGCTATCGACCTCTTGATATTGAGTGATCAATATCATGCGGAAAACCTGAAAAAGCAAGCAAGAGAATTTATTCTCGCTCACGCCGAAGATACGGAAAATTCGTCTGGATTTGAGTCACTACTTTTAAGTAATCCACGTCTTGCTTTAGAAACATTTAATTCAGTTGGGTAATTGTAATATGCATGTGAAAATTATTATTATAAATATCTTAATGCCATAAAGGACAAAACATATTACTATACAATTTCTTTAATTTATTTTTAAAATGTGATACTTTCAATAAATAAAATAAAATAATCTGTGTTTCCTGTTACTCTTAAGAATAACAATAACCTTATTTGCTGCTATGCAAATAAGGGCCTTGGGGTTCGCCATTTGATGGTAGGGGGTTCGCGACAAGATTTATGTAATTGCGGCTGGAAGGCTTTGGGCAGCTAGACAGGAAGAATATCCCGAACTCTCACGCAAAGCGGTGAATTTCCTCTTACCCTTCGCAACAACTTATTTATGTGAGAGTGGGTTTTCACACCTGGTCATGTTAAAAACCAAGTACAGAAATCGACTTGATGTTGAGTCGGAATTAAGATTAAAGTTTTTCCAAAATTGCTCCTAAAATCGACTCTCAATTTGCGACAAGAAATAAGCCCACCCATCACATTAATATTAACATACCTATTTATTTTTGTCACTGTAATACAGTGTATTATTTTATTTAAATTTTATTAAAATAAATAACCTTAATACAGCTAGATTTTCTTTTTCTTGGGGGGGGGGTTCGCAGTCATTTGGGAACTTGAACAGGGGTACGTGGGGCCATAAGTTTGAGAAACCCTGCGTTAGATAATTAAACCAGGTGATCATGTAAAAACTTATCAAACATTTTTAGCAATATCAGGGCTTTTCAACAGAGACTTCGTTTTTTAATAGGGGCAATTTAGATGAGGTGACAATTTTGCCATTCTGTTTTTTGACATACGTATGCCAAGTGGAAGCTCTACATGTCTAATGTCTTCAATTTCAATCGAAAATAGCATAAAAATAATTAAAATCCACTACGAAAATGGTGAATATTTACAACCTATATCACAAAATTTCGGAAATTTTCGGTCGTTATAATCGTTCTTCTGAGACCGCAGTTAAAAATTTGGTGGTACATAGCATACCAACAACAATACTTGTTCGCCTTTTCAGATGAAGCTTATTTTCATTTGAATGGTTACGTGAATAAGCAAAATTTCCGCATTTTTTAGGCTTCAGAAAATCCAAGAGTTGTTGAGAAGCTTTTACATTCCATTTATGTTACTGTTTGGTGATCTTTTTGGTCTAATAAAGAAGTGATTCGACCGTATTTTTTTTAAAATGACACTGGAAACGTTGTTACTGGCAATGGATTACGTTATTGACAGAAAATTGAAGATGAAAAAATATTTAAATACTCTTTAATATTCACAATACTAAATAATATTCCATATTCGTATGGAATAAGAGAGACCCAAGCAACACAAGACCGTCAGAAATGCACATATTCTGTACATATTTTTCCGTGACGATATTGCATTGATTTGCCCACTTTGTCGTTACGGTATTATATGTATAGTTTATGTACATATTCGCTTAATAATTTTTCGCAACGATTTCTTAACTAATCGGCATTGATTTTTCCGTTACGGGTTACGGTATTTTATTCATGGATTATGTACATGTGCGTTACATAAATTTTCGTAACTAAACGGCATTGATTTTTCCGTTACGGTATTTTATTCATGGATTATGTACATGTGCGTTACATGAATTTTCATAACTAAAAGGCATTGATTTTTCCGTTTCAGTATTATATGCATCGTTTGAATAAATTTTCGTAACGATTTCTTAACTAAACGGCATTGATTTGCCCATATTTTCGTTACGGTATTATTGTGACGTTTTTTTCGATGACGTTTCAATACGTCTCAATACGTAAAATTTAGGTGCCGATACGGCACTAATAATTTATGTACCAAACGTAATAAATATTAATATAAAAAAATTATTTTTAATTAATTATAAGCATTTAGTAAAATTTTATAATTATTAATAATAATTAAAAATAAATGTAATTTTTATTTAGATTTGAAACTTTTTACAGTCAATTATTTATTGTTATGATTTATTAATTACATTATTAATACTAAATTAGTCATATAAATAAGCCTTATAATATTATTCTTGATTCCATTTGTTTGCAATGCTAGGATCTGAAAATTTTTCATTAAATTATATACATTTTACTTACTTTTTTTTTACCTAGTATGGGATTCGATCCTGGGATTTCTGCTTGAGAGTCCGGCTCCTTATCCACCAGGCTGTCCGGGCTGCTTAGTTTCAAACATTACTTATTGAATATTTCAAGTTTTTACAGCTTTACTTTAAAATATTAGAGTGCGTTGATATCGCAATAAATTCCACAGCATTGAATAAAATATTTATTTATTTACACAAATATTAAAAAAATACAACAAAATAAAATACTCTATTTTTTATAATTACACGAAGGTATACAGAAAAATTTAGATTTCGAATCTAATAAGGGTAGTAATAAGCATTTATTATTCGTAGAATCAAATATATTATGTTGCAACATTGCTTTTAAATATATGTCGCAATCTCATCAATTTAACATCATTTGTGATGTGAAAGAATTTTTTTCAAAATACCTAACTACAAAAGACGCGAAATGTGGTTTTTACAAACTGCAAGTTCCTTTTATTATGAAATGTAAACTGCTTAAGCAGTTACTCATCGTTACTCTCATCAGACCTTGAAGATTACGGTTTTACAATTTTGTCCATTTTCAGATGACTATAAAGTTTTATGACCCTTTCAATTTTTAAAGCAATTTGAGCATGTGTTTCTAGCCTGCATACAACCTTTTAGAGGAAACATGGTTTAAATATATATTCGGTCTACTAAACAATTATATTATTTCAACATCAAAATTATTATAAATTTGTTATAATTAATATTACATTTATTTATTAATGAATTTGAAACATTTTTAAATTAAATAATTAGTACAAAAGCCGTATTTTTCGTAAAGCAAATTTTTCATAAATTTGATGAAACGGCACAATAATAAATACTCTATTAGTCATTAATTATTATTTTCCAGTAAACATAAAAGTAATGTAAAATAATGAAGATAATAAAAGTATTCTTTTTTAGTTACAAAAATTTCAATTATATTCGTAGATATTTTTATTCGAGTTATTAAATAATAAAATAATTAATCGGTATATTTCTTTATTTGAGCTTTAATTTATTAATAATTTAAATTCTGATGCATCGATACTGTCGTAACTATGTTACTTTATTTGCAGGCAAATTACAAACAATCTTAAAGGTTATATTAGGTATTTTTGGACAAATTTAATTAAAATTAAGTAAAATTAAATAAGTATATTGTAATTAAAAACCAAAATGATAAATAATAATGACTAATAAGATAGTTAAATCCAGCTATTATATAAATTAGGAAAGTGGAAATGTCCAAGTAAATAGAAGTATAATATAAATTTAGGCAGGTCATTTTACATTTAACAATTCTATGGCAATACTAAAAACTAAAAAGGGATGTTTTATTGTGCAAACCCCCTGTTGTTTAATGGCCTTCACTCCTGCACATGTACTTCAAAAATTTACTTACTTCAAAAAAACGCTATGAAAATGTATGCATTGAAACTAGTAACTAAAATTAAATATTTTTTAGTTAATAAATGCTATGTGCATATTATGCATCGAAATTTACTTCAAACAAACGCAACGAAAATGTATGCATTGAAACTCGTAACGAAAATTAAATATTTTTTAGTTAATAAATGCGATGTGCATATTATGCATCGAAATTTACTTCAAACAAACGCAACGAAAATGTATGCATTGAAAATCGTAACTAAAATTAAATAATTTTTAGTTAATAAATGCTGTGTGCATATTATGCATCGAAATTTACTTCAAACAAACGCAACGAAAATGTATGCATTGAAATTCGTAACTAAAATTAAATATTTTTTAGTTAAAAAATGCTATGTGCATATTATGCATCGAAATTTACTTCAAACAAACGCAACGAAAATGTATGCATTGAAACTCGTAACTAAAATTAAATATTTTTTAGTTAAAAAATGCTATGTGCATATTATGCATCGAAATTTACTTCAAACAAACGCAACGAAACTGTATGCATTGAAACTCGTAACTAAAATTAAATATTTTTTAGTTAATAAATGCTATGTGCATATTATGCATCGAAATTTACTTCAAACAAACGCAACGAAAATGTATGCATTTAAACTCGTAACGAAAATTAAATATTTTTTAGTTAATAAATGCTATGTGCATATTATGCATCGAAATTTACTTCAAACAAACGCAACGAAAATGTATGCATTGAAACTCGTAACTAAAATTAAATATTTTTTAGTTAATAAATGCTGTGTGCATATTATGCATCGAAATTTACTTCAAACAAACGCAACGAAAATGTATGCATTGAAACTCGTAACTAAAATTAAATATTTTTTAGTTAATAAATGCTATGTGCATATTATGCATCGAAATTTACTTCAAACAAACGCAACGAAAATGTATGCATTGAAACTCGTAACGAAAATTAAATATTTTTTAGTTAATAAATGCTATGTGCATATTATGCATCGACATTTACTTCAAACAAACGCAACGAAAATGTATGCATTGAAACTCGTAACGAAAATTAAATATTTTTTAGTTAATAAATGCTATGTGCATATTATGCATCGAAATTTACTTCAAACAAACGCAACGAAAATGTATGCATTGAAACTCGTAACTAAAATTAAATATTTTTTAGTTAATAAATGCTATGTGCATATTATGCATCGAAATTTACTTCAAACAAACGCAACGGAAATGTATGCATTGAAACTCGTAACTAAAATTAAATATTTTTTAGTTAATAAATGCTATGTGCATATTATGCATCGAAATTTACTTCAAAAAAACGCAATGAAAATGTATACATTGATACTGCACATAAATAGTACAGTGTAGATATGAATTAAAAATTATGTACCACTTCGGTACCTTTTCGGTACATAATTTTCAGTTATGAAAAAATATGTACATATTATTCATTCTTCAATGATATACCGGCACAAAATCAACATTCGTGTTACTTGGGAATAAATGCTGTGTGCATATTATGCATTGAAATTTACTTCAAACAAACGCAACGAAAATGTATGCATTGAAACTCGTAACTAAAATTAAATATTTTTTAGTTAAAAAATGCTATGTGCATATTATGCATCGAAATTTACTTCAAACAAACGCAACGAAAATGTATGCATTGAAACTCGTAACTAAAATTAAATATTTTTTAGTTAATAAATGCTATGTGCATATTATGCATCGAAATTTACTTCAAACAAACGCAACGAAAATGTATGCATTGAAACTCGTAACTAAAATTAAATATTTTTTAGTTAATAAATGCTGTGTGCATATTATGCATCGAAATTTACTTCAAACAAACGCAACGAAAATGTATGCATTGAAACTCGTAACTAAAATTAAATATTTTTTAGTTAAAACATGCTATGTGCATCGAATTTTATGCATCGAAATTTACTTCAAACAAACGCAACGAAAATGTATGCATTGAAACTCGTAACTAAAATTAAATATTTTTTAGTTAATAAATGCTGTGTGCATATTATGCATCGAAATTTACTTCAAACAAACGCAACGAAAATGTATGCATTGAAACTCGTAACTAAAATTAAATATTTTTTAGTTAATAAATGCTATGTGCATATTATGCATCGAAATTTACTTCAAACAAACGCAACGAAAATGTATGCATTGAAACTCGTAACGAAAATTAAATATTTTTTAGTTAATAAATGCTATGTGCATATTATGTATCGAAATTTACTTCAAACAAACGCAACGAAAATGTATGCATTGAAACTCGTAACTAAAATTAAATATTTTTTAGTTAATAAATGCTGTGTGCATATTATGCATCGAAATTTACTTCAAATAAACGCAACGAAAATGTATGCATTGAAACTCGTAACTAAAATTAAATATTTTTTAGTTAATAAATGCTATGTGCATATTATGCATCGAAATTTACTTCAAACAAACGCAACGAAAATGTATGCATTGAAACTCATAAGTAAAATTAAATATTTTTTAGTTAATAAATGCTATGTGCATATTATGCATCGAAATTTACTTCAAAAAAACGCAATGAAAATGTATACATTGATACTGTACATAAATGGTACAGTGTAGATATGAATTAAAAATTATGTACCACTTCGGTAGCTTTTCGGTACATAATTTTCAGTTATGAAAAAATATGTACATATTATTCATTCTTCAATGATATACCGGCACAAAATCAACATTCGTGTTACTTGGGGATGACCTAGAAAGGTTTGGGAATGGACTCCCATGGAATGGATTTTATTTGAATATTCCTTTAACAAATTCTTGTTCGAATATTCAGATTATTCGACCATTCAAATTACTCGAATATTCAAATTGAAGATGAAAATAATATTCGTATTTGAATACTCGTATGTTGCAGCACAAGGGTAGGAAAATACTCAAAGATTCAGCGAGTACAGGTTTTAGCAAGGACATTGCACGAGCGTAGCGCAGCGGAGCGACTACTCGCTGAATCTTTGAGTATTTTCCGAACCCGCGTTGCTGTTGCGATGATAATTCCGTAACGAAACGCCACAACTTAAAAGCACAACATCACATACGAAAATCGACATTTAAAACGCCATTTTTAATGTCGAAAATGGTGAAACAAAAATTGACATATTGCAATGTGAGATCGTAGCCTCACGTTGGGCTAGCCAAAAAGTGCTATGTACCCTCGGAGCTTTACTAGGGCTACACGTTTTATTATGAATGTCTTGTACGAGTGTACGTAAATGTACCCCGTCAACAGAAATGTATGTAAAATTTTTGATAAATACAAATAAATGAAATTGTACCTCGGCTTAGCTATTGCGATGAGCACAGACCTACCTTCTCTCACGTTGGGTTCCTTCCTTGACCAAATTGTAATGCTGAAATAAAATATCGTGGTCTTCGGAATGTGATCACAAAAATTATGCTCCGTTTTAAAATATAAATGGTAATTTATTATGGTTTAGTTTTTAAGTGATTTAAATGCAATAAAATTCTTATACTAATTAACAAATGTCTTATTCTAATAAACTTGAAACGTATTAATGCACGTGTAGATTGGATCGCAAAATTTTCACTAATTTTTATGTTCAATATAATTTTTAATGGGACGTTACCTTTAACAAAATCTGGGGTATTTCTGGTTACGCAGTTCATATACCATGAAACTATTTATTTCCACTTGATGGATGACCTTCGATGCGTATAATAATTCAAGATGCAAATTTCCTTGTGAGTGCATTTACCTCGTGGTGTGACCAAATTTTTCCAAAAATAATCGTAATCCGTCGTTATCTTCTACCAATTTTACTTTTCAAATACGTAAGTACGTTGCTTTTAACTATTAATATACTTTTTTTCTTGAATTTCTTTAAAATTTTCACTGTTTTATATAATTTTAGCTGGACGCACACACAATCACCACCATTAATCAAAAATTAATTAACAACCTCCCTTTCAATTGTTTTACCATCGCTACCGTTGTATTTTCAAGGCAAATGTGATTCTTCTTTATTGGTCGAAATAAAATCAATACTATTGACGTTTCAATTTGCAGGTTCGGCGCAAGCCCAATGTGACTTTGTAAAATTTTAATACAATTTTTATGTTTTAGATTGAATTAAATTTCTTGCACCACCTGTGATTGTTCAGTAAACTTTTTGAAGAAAATGTCTTTTCCATTTGTGATACATTGAATTGCGACGCACTACGATAGGTGTAAAGATTTTGCTTATTTTAAAATTTTACGTTTAACACATTTTTATAAACTAACATTGAACAATTATTTTGATTTTAAATTACATTTCTTATGATTAATTAATTTGATTTATAATATTAACAAACATTTTTATTAACGTAATTAAATCGTTGCATTTTGAATTTATTTTGTTACCTCGTTCCGTGACTCTTTCTTCATATAAATTTATGACGTTAAACTAAATTTTTGGTATCGGATAAAACTTTTACGTTCGAACAAATAAGTCATGTGCTCTCTTTATTAATAAACAAAATTCTGAATCGTGACGTTATCATTTCTATTGACGTGGTGGTCAGTGTCGGACATTGCAATATGTATATTACACCATTTTCAATGTTATAAAATATCGAGATTTGTAACTGTCAAAAATCCAAGTAAGCTTGAATTTTTGGAAGATCATCAGTTTCTTTTACAGTCTCATAAAAGGACCACAAGATGTAATCTTGTGGCGGAAAGGTTAGACTTGTCCAACTGATATGAAGTGTATTCAAACGCGGTTCAAATAACACTCGATTTATTAAAACATATTTACAACTTATATACAAAATTATAAAGTGCAAAATAATCAATCCTTAATGATGAGTAATTACATGTGTGTGATTTAAATGTGACATACTTAAAGTAAGTACTTGAGTTGCATTATGCTTTATTGGCACTTTTAAGTAGGTTTCTACAATAATGCGTTTATTCTTAATTTATTTTATATACAGGCTGGTCTTTATTTATTAATTATTATTAAAATTAAATGATCCCAAATTTAACTAGAAGATTGATATTTATGTTTAACCTTCTAGGTTAAACAGTCTGCCGCCTCCGCATTATAGTGGTTGCATTTCGAACATGTCTGGTGGTGTGGTGTCCTCGTTTGTCTTCACTTGGGCTATCCTCACCTTCTTGGCTGATGTTTTTCGACAATGGTATCCTAATGCACAGCAGCTTATTATCATCATTATTATAAACCCGGTAATGAGGTTGGAGAATATTGTGTGGTGTTTGATTTTGTTCCAATGATGTTCTGTTAGGTTGTGCGAAATGTCCTTTTCTGTCTCCAATAACTTCTGTAATTCTTCGGAATTGGTCAGGACTGGTTCCAATATCTGGAATGATTTTCCACTTGTTTGATTAGATGATATATTGGCTATTTTCAATGGCTTTTGGTATGTTGCTAACACAGGTGCGGCTTGAATTCTTGATGGTGTCAAAACATTTTGATTTGTTTTGATGATGCATTCTTGTGATATTTGATTAATGCCTGTTTGGTTAATTTTGGTCTCTTCTCTGTGCTCATTCCATATTTTGGTGTAGATAAATTTTTGAATTTTCTTTACATGAACTGGCGATAGTTCATCTATCGCCAGTTACCATCTTCTATTTTTCCATCGTCTTCTCCATTGTCGTAGCATCTCTCTGAATTTCTGTTGACATCTAGGGCCCGTGTACAATTTTTCATTTTGGTCCAACTTTTCTTGCACTACTGCGTTGTCTTGAATGCTGATCTCATTGTTTAGTGGTTTGTATAATCTCTTTTCTAACTGATGTGTGAGCCATTTCTGTTTCCATTCTCCTGTTTTTGGTGGTACTCGTACTTCATTGATTTGTATTTCCACTGGTCTACCATCCTCATTTCTTTTTGTGTTTTGGTCATAAATTTCTTCCGCATATTGAGGTTCCAGTTTCATGTGCCCGAGGTCCAAATTTTCGTTTTCATAATTTTCATCTTGTTGAATTTTCTTGTTTTACTTTGAAATTGGTTTATGACTTGCAGCTTCTCCTATTTTCATCTCCATTGAAATTGTTTTGTAGAGGCGGAGGCGGCGACGGGAAAAGGAGCGACTGTCAAACATGGAGGGCGTGTAGTAGAAGGAACATTGCAAGAAGCGGAGACGGGAAGAGGAGCGTTACGGTCCATCTAACAAGAAAAATAAGCAAAGCGTCACTAAATACAAACTAACGAGCACAAAGAAACTTACTTTCGTACAATACAGACTGCACACAAAAATTGAACGAGGAAAATACTTGACGTTTAATTCAAACTAAAAAACAAAAGCCCAAATTTAAATCACAGAGAATCATATTATTAATTCAAGGGCAGTTTACAGCGAATATTTTTTAGTGCTTTACGAGTGCGTTCCCACTACAAATATCAAATACTCTTTATTTTCAAAACAATTTAAAATATTCAAATTGACTTAGGGTTATTTGAATATTTTCGTAGGATTTCAAAATAACTGGATATTTTACAGTATTTGCGGGTAAAATTCCACGTTGCACGAATTGTATCCGTATAAGTACAATGTAAAATAACGCACGCTGATTGGTCGAAACGCCAAAATTTGACCCTGAATGGAATTATCTTTAATATTCATAATACTGAATAATATTCCATACTCGTATGGAATAAGAGAGATGACCTAGAAAGGTTTGGGAATGGACTCCTGGTGGAATAAGACGAAGAAGAGAACGACCCCGAAGAACGTGGGCACAAGGTGTAGAAGATACGAAATGGCATATCGGTTGTGGGAAACGGCGCATGCGGTAGTAAATTTGCAAATAAAATAATAATTTGAATATTCGAATAATTAAATTATTTGAATTTGATTCCTCGACTGTCGCGATTTTTCTATAAAAAATTAAATTTGTGCGAATTTAAATGCTATTTGAGGTTGTTAGGAAAATTCAATTTTATGTTGGCACAATGTTTTATGGTAAAAATGCGAGAACAGAGCCAAATAGTAAGCCAGTGCAGTGCGTCAATGATTCTGGACGGGGCAATCACGCTAGAAAAGTTTGTGAAAAAGTGGGTTTTTGAGCCTTGATGAGGCATACATGCAATAATTTGTAGAAAATTTATATTTCAGAGTTTGTTGTAAGCATACATATTTGAAAATTTGTAAAAGTACAGCAGATGGTTGTAATAAGAGCAATATCAATTTGAAACAGTACGTTTTGGAAACTTTGGAAATTTTAATTAAAATTTATAAAACATTAATAAAAGCACTTTATTTGGCGCTGCGAGGTTAGGCACAATTGGTTAACAGCAGTAATTTGGCAAACCAAAACTGTGGGGGCGTCTACGCCAATCAAAAAGGTGAACCTATTATAACTCTGAGCAAAGAGAATAAAACTAAAATGGGACAAATATCATCAAGAGATAATTAAAAATTTGGATGAAAAGTGTGACGAATATAATCCAGAGATAATTAATTAAGAGAATGGACAATAATAATCAAGAATTGAATAAAAAAATAATCGAAGCAATCAGAAATACAGGAAGACAATAAATACGCTTGACATAAAATTAAATGCACCAGATGTTCAAGTACAACAGAAGTTGGAATAAAATAAAAATACTTAAGTGAAAGAAGTCGTTAAAATGAACATAATAGTTAAAGGAAGAGGAAATTTAAAATTAGAAAACCGACAAACGATAAGTAAAGGCGAATTAAAAAAATTTATTTACAGAAAAAATTTAAAGTTTGAATATAATTCATTTGGACGAGAAATGGAGGAATGGATAACTTATTTTCCACGTGGAGTCCAATTAATGGAGCAATGAGAATGGCGGCCTATTTCTCATGTAACAAATGAGATGGATGCAACAAGTATTCAACCATAGAAGCCGTCAACTATTGGAATTTGGTTTTATTAAAAATTTATTAATTTGCAATGCACATTTGACTGGATGATTTGATAAACGATGCGATTAATAAAAGAATGCAAGAGCAGAGCCAAATTGAAAGCCAGTGTGTGAATGACCCTGGACGCTGTCATCACGCTAGGAAAGTTTGTGAAAAGTGTGTTTTGAGACTGTGAGGCATGCACGAAACATTTTGTAGAAAATTTATATTTTTGAGTTTGCTTTAAGCATTCGTGTTTGAGAAATTGTGTAAAAGTGTAAAATAAAAGCTAAAAATTTTGAAAGTGTTTAAATAAGAAGTTATAGTCTCCTAAATGTACTGTCTTCTTCCCCAAATGAAACTTTTAGGTCCTCTAATGCAGTTTTTGCCTATAAATTAATTTGACAACAGAATTGAATATTGAAACATAAGAATATTTATTCCGCATATTATGAATTATTCAAAAACTGACTTTCAATTAAAACTTTTTGCAATAAAATGCATTTAGCCTTTCTTGGATTGATTTTTATTCCAATAATAGTACAATGTAAGAACATTTTGAACAATGAAATTCATAGAGCATTTGTCCTCTTTAATTTTAGTGTGACGAGAATTATTCGTAAAAATGAACTGTGTGGGGAAACTTAAACTCCTCAATTTTGGGAAATACCTACAGGAAATTTCAGGAAACATTTGAGAAGTTCATTAGGCCACTCAAATACACATACAAGATTCAATCATTGTTTTCCTTCAACCTGTAATTATAGCAATCTGTTGGTGAACCTTTTTGTGTATGGGGATGAATGTTGATTGGCACCATTCCTCTGACCAATTGGCGATTTTCTCGCGTTCCATGTTTATTATTTATTTATTATTTATTTATTAACATTTATTAACGGACAAAGCCTTTTTACAACAAACTATGCAAAACAAATTGGGTCAGGAGATGGCCCTACAAATTATAAACTCCAGTCTCAGTGATATCCAAATCATTGATAATTATCTTAAATTTGGCCAACGGTTGGCTGAGAAAATTCACCACATCGTTCTCGTTTAAGCAATTGGCAAATCTTGACATCCTGGACACTGGGCTGAATAGGCCATAATTTGTGGAATGATGCTCGACTTCGAACGTCCTCTTCGATCTTGTTGATTTTAATGGTTTTCTAAATTGAAATTTCCCTTCAAAAACTTACAGTTAATTTTGCCACTGAACAAGCCATGCATGAAGCATAGGTCAGCAACAAGTCTTCTGTCTGCCAGTGATTTTGTTCTACAAAACTCCAGGCAATCATTGTCGGAAAAGTCCAATACAGAAAGTCCTCGTTTAAAGTGCCATTCTAAGATATTTCCTCAATCTAACAGCTTTAACCAGTAGCTCATTTTACATGTACTGCCTGGTCAGCCACATCCACATATCCCATTCTTATGCTCCAGTCTTCTATGTTCCATTAAAACTGTCAATACCCTCTGTAATGGTTAGTTACTTTTCCAATTAGTTTAGTAGTCCAAGGGGAACCCTTAACCCATCCCCGTGGAAAGAGATCCAGAGCTACCCTTTGAAAATTACGAGCGAAACTGGGAACTTTTAGGAAGCTTATTAGGGAAGAGATTATTTTATCTGTGCGGATTTGCGAAGTTCTATTGTGGTTGACTCTCATTCTAAATTCAAAATCGGTTTTTGATATTAATTTATCGACAATATCAGGTTCAATTAATTAATAAGATAAAAATAATAAATTATTTTCACGGCCAAAATATTAAAAAGTTATTTCTTATAAATATTTCACAACTATGTTAGTCTGAGGAGGGGGGGGGGCTTTTTATAATAATTTTCCCAGTGTTTGTTCTCAAATTTAGTTAGCTTTTTAATGTTGTTCAAACCTGAGTATAAATTACTAAAATTCTTCAGTAAAATGAAGAAAATTGGAAAATAGTATATAAATTTCTGTCATAAATAAATTTTTTTAACATTTTTTATTTTATTTTAGCATTATTAAAATGCTTTAAAAGCGAGACCGGTTACCAAATTGTTAAATTTTACAAGTGTAACCGTTCTATCCAACTTAAAATAATTGAATATAATTATTGTCTTGCGATGACTAATTTGCGGCTTTATTGCGTTGTTTTTTGAATTGCTGATAATAAATAAATTTCCCTAACGGTGTTACTTATCATGGTTATCCCTCCCCCCCCCCTCCGATTAAAAGTTAAGATCTTCCCTACCCGTCTTGTGGGAAGGTTTTTAACATAAATAGTTGAAGTCAGTCTTGTTTTGTGTAAAGTGGTAACTTCGCAATGTCTGGGAACGTAAGTAATTAAATTAATTTTTACGAAACTTAAGAAACCCTTGAAATATTCATTAACTCGAAAAGGTTAAATTTTATCGCGTTATATTAAAATCCATCAGTATAAAAATTGTGCGGCAAAAGATTTATTGTTAACACAAGTAGTAATTAAAGTTGTCGAATCATTTAATTACTTATTAATGATTTAACCTTTCTTCATAGTTTCATAGTAAACATTCACCGATATTTGGAAATTTTATATATCCTGGGAAAAACGAGTATAAAAACCCAGCGTCATGGTTTGCGTATTTCCAAAGTTAATTCGCTGACAGTTACTTTTTATTTCTTTGCTTAATCCGCGTAGTTAAAAAAGATGTTATTTGTATTATCTGTGGATGATTTTTCCGGATTTAAATCAAAGATGCTGCTATTACTTTTCTAATAATTTATTATAGAAAATATAAACTGGTAGACCTTGTTAGTGAATCATATGTTGCAAATATTTACATAACATAACAACTTTGAAGTTGATTTGAGGAAATAAACAGATCAATTAGTTAATTATTTAAATAATTTGGGGGGCCTGTATTTTCTGCACACCCAGAACACCGCGTTGTTACGTCGCTGTTGAATCTGCTATTCTGAAGTTTTTAAGGTCGGGGCACCAACAAAGGTTTTTTTTTAATATGGGTTAAAAGAGTTGTTTCCTTTATTATAATTTAGATTATATGTTAATTTAATATCATAAATGACGGTATTATCTCCTAATAATAATATGTTATTGAAGTTATCAATTAAACGATCTTGAATTTTAACTCCAAACAAGTTCCATTTCCGCATGATTCATAATTATCCGTACCATAATTATATTATACTAATTAATTTATAAAATTTGCGGGAATTTCTTTTCTTAGTGTGGCTGTTGTACCGGGAGCGGCATAATCAAAATTTAACCAACCATCTAATGCAATTTTAATTTTGTTTTAGGTTCATAATTCTCTCACACTGTTACTGGTGACTTTCAGTATCTTAATCGTAGTGCCTGTGTCAAAATGCCAACTAAGTGGATCAAATAATATTCAGGAAGACTGGGGTTTCACAAATGTAAAACAAACCACAGTCCGATACACGTGGATTATGAACAACTATGGGCTTTGTTGTCGAAATCGAGCAGACAAAGTTATATCGCCAATGTTTTCAGCTGGACCTGACGATTGTAAATGGACCATACACATAAATCCACTTGGGGACTCTAATATAGCAAATAAGGATTATATGGCACTTTATTTGAATTTAGAGTCATGCGCTACTAAAAATGCCGAGTTCAAGCTGGGTTTAATAAACGACCTAAATGAGGAAATTCTCGTTAGAAGTTCTTCAACCCAATTTCAACAAAACGCACCATTCGGTTACGCACAATACGTTTTGCAAACCTTTTTGACAGATAAGAAAAATAATCTTTTGAAAGATGACAAGCTAACAGTATTTTGCGAAATTACTACTTTGGGAGGAAGTGACACGGTTTTAGGAAAACAGCCAGCTCCAAGTCGCTATTTGGTCAACGATTTGGAATTGCTCTTGGAAGACGAAGACTTCAGTGACGTTACGCTTACTGTTGATGGAAATAAATTTAGAGCACATAAAGGGATTTTAGCAGCCCGAAGCCCGGTCTTTAGGGCGATATTTGAGGAAGCCAAAAATGAAACATGCAATAATTTGGTCGAAATAACAAATGTGGATCGTAAAATTCTTAGTGAAATGTTGCGGTACATTTACACTAACAAAGTATCCAACTTGCATAATACATCTTCAGGTTTATTGGGAGCTGCTGAGAATTACCAATTAAATGATTTAAAAACCTTGTGCGAAAATAGCCTGCGGACAAATTTGGCGATTGATAATGCTGTCGAATATTTTATACTCGGCGACAAATATCATGCGGAAAACCTGAAGATGGAAGCAAGAGACTTTATTGTGTCTCGTGCCGCAGATCTGGCAGATTCGCCTGAATTGTTGTCATTGCTTTCAGACAATCCAAGTCTTGCCGCAGAAATATTTATTCCGGTTGATAAGTCGCAGCTGATTTCTTAAAATTGTTGCATGTTACATAGTAACGAACATTTTTGTGCTCAATTAGAATAATGTATGCAATGTAAACCTCGCAGATAAATTTTTTTAAATAAAGTTTAAATTTTTAACAATTTTATGTCTGATCCTTAGAGAAGCATTGTTTGGATTATATGGGTTCATATAAATCCCTTGTATGTCTATGATGTTATATATTTGATTTTATATATTATTAAGGAGTTTGAGATTGTGGATATTACCTATAGCATTTAACAAATTAATTTAGATTACAATTTGAAAATTCAATTAATTTTTGTGCAGTTTCGGTGTAGTCCCTCTACTTACGTTAAAACTACCTTGATAAATTATTAACTAAATACAAATAAAGAAGGTCTGGGTTTTCATTTAAAGCAAAACATATTTATGTGGCAAAATTGTAATTTATTCCCGTGTAAAGCACAAATTAACATTTTTAAATAAACCCATTACCAAGTCCGGCCCATTTAATAATACACATTTATGTGGCAAAATATAATTGATTACTACGTGTAACACAAAATATTAAGTAGTAATTTAATAAATTCCATCACCAAGTTCA
This sequence comes from Podabrus alpinus, assembly GCA_932274525.1. Taxonomy (NCBI): domain Eukaryota; kingdom Metazoa; phylum Arthropoda; class Insecta; order Coleoptera; family Cantharidae; genus Podabrus; species Podabrus alpinus. Next base: position 77,329,884 of record OW026456.1, read on the forward strand.
TACCCATAATAATTGACATCTAATTTTTAATGCTCAGGGTACACGATTGGAGTATATATGTACTTCACCATAACCATTTACCAGCGCTATTTCCTGATTTAAGTACAAAAATGCTACATTAACTTTATATCTACCAGTGGGCATAAGTGGAGGTAAGTGAGATTCATCGGGAACAAAATTACAGGTGTGATATGTAACATTCTGAAATAAAAAAACTTATAATGTGCTTTACAACAATACATCGTTTACAAAACCTTATAAAAATAAAACGATTTAATGTTTCCACAGTTCCTAACATTAGCCAATCCAATCATGTTTGTATCTAAACATCTTTTTAGGTTAACTTGGAAACGAACCGGAAAATGTCGGTATTCATTACTTAAAAACTTATAGCATTGTATAACAATCTAAAAAAAGATATAAAGAAATAAATTAAGTTGCATGCACACTGAGTCTACTCTTTGCAATCTATGACACCGGGAAAGATGATGCCCTACCAGTGTAACGCGTAAAATGATTACAGTTTTACTTTATTAATGGCTAACAATGCAGACGTCATGCAGAGATGCCAAAATATGAACTGAGAACATCGTTTGGGTTTGCCGATGAACAAGTATGACGCAATGGGAACGCAGCTTTAAATACAGCATTTTACAAATACAGAAACATTAAAGCATTTTAAATATTGATATTGGAAAGTTTATTATTTAACCGTATTTCTGGAGATCATTGTTAATTGGAATATTATACCCATCGCAACTTTACCGATCTATTTGTAATAACTGATAACTTAAATGTGCAGTCGTAGCATCTGTCAAAACTCACTTCTATTTTTTTATTCTGTACAGCAACTTTCAAGTTCATAGTAAAGTTAAAGGCTGTGATAGTGCGATTGTACTTAAATGTTTTTATTTCAAATTGATTGCAATAGTTTTCATCATAACTCATTATTTCTGCTCGAAGTTCTCTAATTTTGTAAGCATTTTGGTGAAACTGAAATTTTATTCATTATAGTAATTTCTCACTCCGATCAAGTTAGCGGTTGATCTTCTACCACTATTTTATTAACCTTATTGTCGCGTTATGTGTTGTTTTAACGCGTGCTAAGGGGATGTAGTCAGTTACGTTGAATTTTGGTAGAGCGGCGTAATAATTAATAAGTCATTTAAGTTTAATTTAGTATATTGAAATAAATCATTGTGGAATAAATATATAAATATGTACAACTTTTTACACTAACCTTATTACGATTATTAGGGTTTGTACATTGCTGTAGGTTGGTTTGGCATTCTGAATTCCCTTGATTGGCTTTTGACCCTTGAAATTGAGGTGCACTCACGACACGGAAGACACTACCAGTTGACTACCGTCGTCGACGGTTCACTAATTAACTCCTTACATGTTAGCATATTTAACACCTCGTACTCTCCTTCCAGCAATGTACAATTCCCAGTTTTTCCACGAACCTTTTTACAAACTTGCATTTCCCACACGTTGTTACTAACAGGCCATGAAGGTTTAATCACCTGTTAATTTGCAATAATGCGTTTCCCACACATTCTAGTCGTTCTCGTATTATGATATTGCGAGTTACTGAACTTATAATAAAATATACTATTTCTTTAATTTACAACGTTGTCACGTTTTCTAATAAGTAATTATGAATTTTGATTTTTGAATTATGACATAACCCCCCTTGCATAGAAAGGCTGTCCCAAGCCGTTTTTGAATGATGCCTGCTTTAGTGTGGTTGTGAGAAATGCAAGAATATTTAAACATAAAATCTAAGAGTAGTATTCATTATAGTATAATTGCAAAAACAATAAAAAAGTTTTATAATAATTAAAAAAATAAGAATAAAACAAATAAAACAATATGTAGTAGAATATACACAGAATATAAACAGAATATAAAAATTACAAGTGCAATTTGTCACATTGTAAGTTTGTAGATACCTCGAATTTCCGATAATATTTGTATGTCGAGATGAAACTGACTTGACGTACATATTGAAAATCCAAATGATTCTTAATTTTTTTTTTTATATAATGGTTTAAATGTATGTCTACGACTTTATTTTTGTAGGGTCGGCTTATAACCCTATCTTGCTTTTTCACTATTGCTTTGTAGTTAGCTTAACTACCACTGGGGTAAATACCCGCCTTAATTTAACCACTTAAGATAGGGAAGACTTTTTTAAGCACTTGGTGCCGTTCTTAATTCCCTTTTGTCTTAATTTGTAGCTTTTGTTTCTTGATTTAACTGACTATAGTAAGTAATAACAAGTCGTTTTTTTGTTATTTGACCATTTGTATTTATGTATAGATTATTTACGATTTTCAATGTGTTTTAAAAATAACCCAAAATTTTTCGATCTACCGTTTGACTACACTTATAGGAAATTCGAGTATACCCAAGAACATATATTTACATAAAATAAAAATTTTCTAAATAAACAAAATTCTTAACTAGAATAAACAAATTTACATAATTTAAATATTATGGCTTGTTGTTGTGTTACTAACATGCTTGGCCAATTATTTCTTTAACATGTCTATTCACTTATAAAAGTTTAACATAATATAGTGCCTTGTGTTAATTTTTAAATCGATAATTGAAAAAATTATTTAATATTTTGATCAAATTTACCTTAGTTTGTTGTAATGCATTTTAATCATTCATTTTTCCGTTATGTGCCCTATAGTGCCCTATTTAATATATCTTTTAATAATATTTTTTACTTGGCATTACATTTATTTATTTTAATATTCATTTCATAATAATCTATTAGCCCCTTATTAAAAATTGTAATGTTTTGAAGTCTCATATAACGAAGTGGTTTTTGATCTTGTTTCCTACGTAGTTTACTGCCTTTGTTATATGAAATCTTCGCCGCATTTAACTGCGACGTCTCCTATGGGCCTTTACAATATTTTTTACCATTATTTATTTACTTTTGGCACTTTATTTTAATCCTTTTATATCATTTATTTATTTTAAGTGTTGATATAATTCTTTTATTTATTTTGATTTGTAACATTTGTTTAAATTAAAGTTTTGGTCACTCATCCAAAAGTTAGTGGAAGCTGTTAATTATTTTAATTGCGCAATATAATATCGACACAGACTTTTTAGATGAATGCTCGCTACCTTAAATTTATAACATTTTTATCGGAGGCCCCCCTTATATAGTTGTAATTAATGACCATTTGTATATATTCCCCCCTTTTGTCATTACATGTATCATTTACTTTTCATTATTTCAATCAACATATTTTTCTTAATTCTAGGCACTTTTAATTTATTTCCTCTGCTTTTGCATAACACTATTTTTAAACTTTTAATTCTTCTTTTCCAAGGCACTATCTTTTAATTACTCTGCTTTTTGTAACTTCACCTTAATTATTATTACTGGAACTTTCTTCATTTTTTCCATTAGCACTTAGTATTAGGCGAACACTTACTTCTTGACCGTTTTTTAATTTGCCGAGATCATCCACGTTTTTTACTTCTAATATGAAGTTTTCATCGTTATGTTTCACTACATAGTTAATAGGAGTATTGGCGTTATTAGCTTTTTTACACTTAAATATTGTCCACAACATTACTATGATTATCAGGATCGCATACACTATTGTCGTCACCATTATTACAGCGTGGCTGGTTGCTGGTGCGTCCTCGGTTGCTTTTTGGGCCGATCCTATGGGTAGGTTTGCTAACATTGCTACGGGTCTTAGCCTTTTTTGATAGACTAAATATACCACCAATGCAGATAAAATTAGGTTCCAAATTAAGAAGGTTGTGTGACTGAAAAATCCATATTTTTCAGCGAAACTGACAGTTTTGAATTGGTTTTGTTTGATCCATTCCACTATTGTTTCCATTGCCTCCGGAGTGTTTGTTAAATTTATGTGGGGAAGTTGTAGTGCCCAATTATAGTTAAGGATTTCGGATAAGTTATTATATGTAGGAGGAATATCTGCAGTCGGTTTGAGGATGAATGATTTGAGAGAGGACCATGTTGCAGGGATTACGTGGGTAATTTCTATTTCAGAGATATGATTTTCTTTGCAAGGATATTTGGTAGGGATTAAAATTTCGTTGGGAATAATTAATTTACAGGAACAAGGTAGTTGTAGGCGTATGGATCCCAAAATTTTGGTTTTCGACGATAATTGAATTTGATTTTGGATGAGTAATTTGGTAAGTGTCGTCCGAAATTTGCGAAATTAACATTGCCGTCGATGAGTGACATGTCATAGGACAATAATTTTTTAAGTTTTCAATGGTGTCACCTTTAAACATCTTAATTGCACACAGTGGCCCATTTAGTTCGTTTGATGATAATTGTGGAACATAACATAATTTATATTCATAAGCTCTGCATTGGTGTAGAGCCATACCCGTTACCGTTCTGATGATTGAATTTGTTTTGCTTTTATTTGACACGGCCACAGAAATTGTTGTGTGGTCCAACGCGCACGTTTGGTTGTACCATGCGAACGAGGTTGTTAGCAATTCGTATAGTTTCCATCTTTGGTTCCGTGTTATGATTGGTATTCGGACGTGTATGTGAACTTTGGATTCTGTAAAGCTGCAATCGCAAATGGGTAGTTGGTAGTAACGCGAGACTTCATACAGCGGGATAGCTAAGCCCTGGTTTGCAGTCTGTAGTTCTTTTTCCAATTTAACCAGATCTCGTTGCAGCGTTGTGGTTTCCAAAACATTAGATGGAATTTGATGTTGTCGACAAGACGATATGATTAAGTTAACCTTCATTAATCTTGTAACTTGTACGATCCTTTTTAAGTTTTCGAAGGAATTGGTAAATAACGACGTGATTAGAGTTTTCGTTGCATCACCGTCCTGTCGGTTTGTTGCTATAAACGCCTCCATTAATTTGACTTTTTGTTCCACGTTGTGGAATGTGGTTGCTACCTCGTCTTCGTATTGTTTAAATGCTGCAGAATCCTTGCCTATTTTACCTATTTTACCTTGCATTGTATTTCTGAAATTTTATGCATCCAAGTTCTGAAAAGTGTATAGTGCTTTTTTTGTTATTCGAAACTACAGATAATTTGATTAATATCAAGTTTAACTACACTGATCATTGATCAATAATGCAACGATTACATTAATGTTTTAAGGTATCGTCTTAAGATGAAAATCTTTTAAACAGACCGTCGGCTAACCCTCCAATGCGCTACTCATAGCACTACCGTCTAATTTAATTTTTTTTTAAATATGTTAAAATATGTACTAAGTACACCTCTAACACCACTTGTTGAATCACTGTTTAGAACAAATTTATATTAAAAGGTATTAAAAAATTTGAAAATACGAGGGGTGAATTTTAAGTTCGCGAAACGGGTCAGAAAGAAACGTATTGCGGTGACCGGCGGGGATACTGACCAATACACTTGATATTTTTTTATTCTTGTGTTGAATTTTGACTTTTTTGTTAATTTTAAATTAATGTGGTTCTACCACGGCTAGCTCTTTGTATAATTACCTTTCGCATGAAAACCCTTCTCTCTAGTAGTCGGTTCTGCGATTTTGCTCCTTCGCTCTTATTCTGAAATTGAATCTCTATTGACGGGATAGAAAAATCCCCGAATGATACGACTATGGTTTTATACAATTTGTAATTTAATTTTATTTTCATTTGTTAAGAAAAATATTGACCTTTATAACATCTAACGTAATAAACAATTTTAACTATGTTAATACAAATTCTTATTATTAAATTATCCTTCTGCCCCAAAATTACTCTAGTTCTTTCCCGGAATCGGTTTAATGTTATTTGAACTCGCGAACTCACGCCGCGTTATAAAATTTAAGTTTTTATTGTTCTTACCACACATAGATGTCGCTCCTTGCGTAGTCGACTTCGCCTTCTGTCTCGTGATCCAAGAGTGTTCGAAAGGATCCAGAAATTTGCCTCTACTATTGATTCCAGTTTTTGTGCATCTAGATTCCAATTATTTTTTATAGAATTGTTTCATCCAATCAACATACCATTTATTCCAAATAATTCCAGGTAAGTTTTGTTGTTCTTTTCTAACCACACTTATTTTTATTTGTACACGTGTTAATTATCACTTCTTTTCAGATCTCAACTGTTTGTATATTAATTTATAATTAATTACCACACTTTTTCGGAGACGAAATTAATACATGCTCCACGCTTTGGCGTTCTTGGGAGAAGCGTCCATTTACCTACTTGTTGCTAGGTTATTTGAAAAAATATCCCTTTTATTCCTACTTGATATTTTCTCTACCTGGTAAGTTTCCTTGCACTTTTGATAATTGATTAATTTACTAAGTGTCATTAAATTATTTACACCTTTGTTTTTCTTTTTAGCGTTCATCGTTCGATTCGTCTGCCGTTGCGATCATCGTCCGCCTGCGATATTTCGAACGTCTCGGACAACTACCGTTGCATTATTGTTGAACCGATTTTAAAAACCCACGTAATTTCTTCTTTTGACGCACAACTTAATCTAACATAATTATACATTTTTTTTATTTTAATAACAATTTCTTAACATCTAACAATTTTTAATGAATTAATTTGTGAATATTAGATTGTACTTTTCGATATCATTCTTGGATTTTCCCATTCCTTACCTGTCTTTATTATTAACCGAATTTATTGTATTCTTTGGATAGAGGATTTTTTAGTACTTTCTCCGCGAATATTCGCGGAATATTATTCGCGGAGAAAGTACTAAAAAATCCTCTATCCAACTTATCCAATACTCCGCTTTTGCACAAGATTAATATTATTGTATTCTTTTTTCGAGTCTCACGTAATGTCGGAGAACCTTCTAAATCGTAAAAGAATTTTCATGCGACCTGTAATTGCTTGTTTGCATCACTTATGATTATGGTATCACGTACTTACGCCTAAAACTTTTACGCCTAACACACTTACGCCTAAGTCAATACGCCTAATCCTTTACGCCTAAAGGTATTTATGCCTAATGGTTTTAATGCCTAAAACCGACTACGCCTAAAACTTGAACGCCTAACGCAATTACGCCTAATCCTTTACGCCTAAAACATTTACGCCTAATGCTTAAAATTTTCTAAAAATCGTACCACTGCTCCGATTTTGATGAAATTTTGGCTATTATTTATATTATGTTCAAAACTTGGTTGCTATATAAGACCTACATAACTTTTAGTAATAAAAGTAACTCATTCTTAGCCCTGATTAAATTTAAAAAAATGGTTCTTATGTTTATCAAAAGTCGAAAGGGTGTAATGATATTTTTATTTTCCCCGTCAATTTACGTTTTCCCCGCGATAATTTTAAATTTCTAAAGTCCGCCATCTAGCGTTGACCAGAATAGTTGTTTGTTTGACGTCGAGTGGCGCGCGCACAACTACGGGGGATTGACAAAAATGGCGTAGCAAGTAAGAACGCTTGTGTTTTTGTGTTATTGTAAAACTTAGTAAAAATTACCGAAATTGGCGTAATTCCTTTGTTCGTTCATCTGGGTGTTAATGAAAAAGGCCGTCCTTGTGACAATTATTACGTTCGCCAAGATTTGGTTATATTGAATGCATATTTGGTGTTATGCAATCAACAGCTTTATGCAAATGTATGTTACTGGAGTTTTAACGACAAAACTAATCAACACGCAATTCAATCAATCCGTTGAAGTTTTTGCTACAAAATTAGGTTCGATCTCTTCCTTAAATATTGTGGTATTCGAAGCTGATGTATTTTGATGACGCCATTCCTTGGTTCGCACATTCCTGAATACAGGACCGTACCTAGCGATATGGTCAATGTGTTTTTATTGTTTATTGTAAACTTTTCCGTAAGTACCTTTTATCAGTTTATTTTAATTAACCCCGCTATCGATTCTAAATATTACAAACATTAAATTACGTCAAATTAAATATAAATTAATCATCACTTATTCTACCGGTTTTAAACAATTGAACTCCGAATGAAGTGTTTCGCCCATCCCTTTAGTTTTTGTGTTTCGGAGTTGCTATTCAAACAATTTTGCGTTCACCTTCAGCATAAATCTCGTGAACACTTGTGGTCCGTACCCAGGTGTAGTGCATTGTGTAATTCGATATTTTAAACATTTTAGTTATCTTCACGTCAAACTTTTCAACATTATTTAGTTTATCAAATGTTCATATATTTAATTATAATCTTAAGTACTAACCCCTTTTTTTGGTTCTCGAACGTGGAATCGAGGTGTTGTTTTAGTGGGATACTACCCGAGTCAATTTTCATCTCGATTCGACTGACCGAAACCTTGTTTATATTACATTTATGTTCTTTTATGTGTTTAGGTTATATATACAGTGTGTTGAACATTTTATGTTCACCTTTAGCATAAGTATTATTATTCTTTATATCATTATTTTATTATTGTGTATTATTAGCCATAAGTTATTTAAATCTGACAACTATTTACCGTATTCATATTTCATTATTTTACAATCTTATCAACGTTTATTATTATTAATCTACAAAAATTGTCAAAATCTCTGTCATTATTATTCACATATTGAGTTTATTAGCTTCACCAAAATTAAGTCTTTTAATTAAAATATTGTTACTCGTTATTGGATATATTTTATTTCACTCTCGACTCCCCCCCCTATTTCTATATAGGTAAGTTCTGAATTACTTTTGGGGTAAGTTTATGACAAATTCAGTGGCGCCCTAATACCCGATTGTGACTTCCCTTGATTTTGCCGTCCCGGATTGTTATTGGAGTGATTTAAGCACCACGACCCACGCGATTGAGCTAGCGGCATCCAATACAAATCCAGGTAGGTGCCACACATTCACCTGTGTGATCACAGCTTGTTGACGGAACCAATTTGGCCCGTTACAAAATTTGCCGCCCAACGTGGTAGCCTTTTGTTAAAAATTGTTCCCCAACGTTTAGGCCGACGTTTAGGCCCGACCACTACAAAATTTGACCCCTAACGTGTTGGCTTTGTTAAGTCATCTTCAAGCTCTTCCGAACCATTGTGGTTATTTTAGTCCCTTTTTGATTTTATAATTTTTTTATTTTTATTACAATTATTTACTTTTACGCCATGGAGTGCGAATTTGAAAATTTAACTGCCAGTTATAAGTTGGTTGTAGAACGACTTATCAAGACAGAATTAATCTATGAGCTCAAGGTTCGAGGCTCGCAGTCAGTAGGTGATGTTCCAGCCCTACGAACTTTATTAAGAAAAGTCCTGAAAAAGGAAATGACCGACCCAAAATTTGTTCGCCCCCCCTATTCTAAAACCTTTTCGAATGATTCAGTTTACATCAATCTTATGATCGAAAATCTTAGTTCCTTAATCGAGACTTCCGATTTAGATAAATCGGTCCCTTTAATTCAAACAAAAGTTTTACATTTAGTTCATCGAATTAAAAATTCAAATCCCAGTAATGATGAGGAAAATAACACAAAATTAGATTGGGTGAATGTTGTTAAAGATATGATAGTAAATTATGAACTTGCGTTGAAAGCTTCCAAACTCTCGCTAGATGCTCCCGTGATAAATACCGCTAGTGAAACCCCTGTGTTAAAAATTGCTAATCTAAAATTAGAAAATGATGCTACTAACCCTCTAACGCTTGCTGCTTCTACTTCTGCTTTGCAAAATGTTATGCCAGCTAGTACTTATTGTGTTCCACCTACAATTTTGACTCCCCCTGTTACGGTTAACTCAAGAATGAGTAATGTTATGTCGGACGTACAGAAATCTGTACCTGTTTTTAAATGGGGATTTACTTTTTCGGGTGACAAAACCCAATCGTTAAATGCATTTTTAGAACGTGTTAGGGAGTATAGTATTACCAGAAATGTTTCGGAAATACAATTATTTCGCGAATCATACGAACTCTTCAGTTCGAAGGCTTTGATTTGGTTTAGGGCAAATCGTGAAAATTTTAATACTTGGAGTGATATCGAATCGGCCTTACGAGAAGAATATTTACCACCAGATTATGATGATGTTTTAATTCGAGAAATTGAACGAAGAACTCAAGCTTCTTCGGAATCGATTGGTACTTTTGTTGCAGTCATGAAAAGTTTATTTTCTAGATTAGTTGAAAAATTATCTGAAGCCAAACAATTAAAAATTATAAATAAAAATTTACATCCATCGTATCAAACTCAATTAGGCCTTGTAAAAATTACGTCTATCCCCGAATTAATTAAGTTTTGCAAAATCATCGAAGAACGAAGGATTGCGATTGATAATTACGTTCCCCCTGTGAAAAAGAAGAATGATTTAGAACCTGAATTAGCTTTTGTTGATGTTTCATGTAACGTTGAGACAGTCAAAGAAGTGGAGAAAAATTCTTCACCACCTACCCCGTTAATGAGTCAATCTTATTCAAACCCTTATAAGACAAGTTCGTCAAATGAAAATAGTTATTCCCATTATCGTTCAAATACTTTTACGAATTCTCGTTCTAACGATTATAATAATCCACGCTTTAGTACTTTTACGAAATTTAATAATAATGTTCAAAATTCTCGAAGTCCTACCAATAATGCTAGTCTTAATTTTAGAAACTGTTGGAATTGTAATTCCAACCAACACCTTTCAAAAGAATGTACCGTTCCGAAGAAAGGAAACTATTGTTTTAAGTGTGGGAAACCCAATTTTACGACACGTACTTGTCCCAAATGTTCTGTTTCGGGAAACGAGCGTCGAGGTCAGTAAAAGACGGGATTGCTACCTCGAAGATTTTTTATAATTCCACCCGTTGTTTAAGTAATCTTGTCGATAATCGAAATTTAATTTATGATAAAAATAAAATTATGTTAAACTATATATTGGAAAATTCCAAATATGACGAACGTCCTTATGTGACAGTTGAAATTTTTGGTAAATCTTTTGCAGCACTTTTAGATTCCGGTGCCTCTAGGACAATTTTAGGAATTGAAGGTTGGAATCGAATTTCTAATCTAGGCCTTCATGTAAATAATGTTAAGTCGAATTGCGCTTTGGCTGATGGCAGACAAATAAATATTTTAGGTTCGGTTTCGTTACCAATTAAGCTACGTCACAAAACCATCGTGATCAATGTCTTGATAGTGCCTGATGTTACGCACACGGTAATTTTAGGAATAGACTTTTGGAGGGCTATTGGCTTTGTGCCTAATGTTATTCGTGGTGAGTGGAATTTTTCGAAGCCTGAACAATTGTCGCTGGTGTCTTTAGAGGACGAACAAACACAATTGGTCTCTGAACAAAGTTTATCCCGTGAGCAGGGAGCTATCTTAAATAATTTAATTAATTCTAGTTTTAAAGATATTAGTAAGTCAGAAATTTTAGGATGTGCTTTAGGTGTGGAACATGTTATTACTACAAAGTCCCCTCCTATTAAGCAAAGATATTACCCGGTGAACCCTAATGTTCAAGCTCAAATAGACGCAGAATTAACCCAAATGATAAAGTCTGGTGTAGTAGAAAAAAGTCATTCAGCTTGGTCGAATCCCGTTTTGCTAATTAAGAAGAAAGACGGAAAATTTAGATTTTGTATAGATTTTAGAAAATTGAATCAAGTTACTGAACGTGATGCATATCCCTTACCTTATGTTTCCGCTATATTAGATCGCCTGCGCGATGCAAAATTTATAACGTCCTTGGATATAAAATCAGCTTATTGGCAGATCCCATTGTCTGAAGAATCGAAAGCTTACACTGCTTTCACTGTACCTGGTAGAGGTCTTTTTCAATTCACCCGTATGGCATTTGGTTTACATAATGCCCCGGCGACCTTTCAGCGTTTTATTGACAAAATTCTTGGTCCAGAATTAGAACCTTATGTATTTGTGTATTTAGATGATGTAATTATTTGTGCTCCAACTTTCGACAAACATATTGAAATTCTTACGGATGTTTTAAAAAGATTAAAAGATGCAGGTCTTACGTTGAGTAGGGAAAAATGTTATTTTTGTAAACCTGAGCTCAAATATCTCGGTTACGTTGTGAATCAACAAGGTCTTGCGGTTGACCCCGGTAAAGTTGAAGCTATTTTAAAAATACCAACGCCCAAAAGCGTTAGTGATGTACGCACTATAATTGGTATGGCATCTTGGTATAGACGTTTTATACCTGAATTTTCAACAATTATTGCACCTCTTACCGCTCTTTTAAAGAGGAACCAGAAATTTATTTGGAACGAAAATTGTGACACTGCGTTAAGCTTGGTTAAAGATAGTTTGGTTAATGCTCCTATTTTAGTTTGTCCAAATTTTGATGTACCTTTTGTTGTTCAAACGGATGCCTCAGGCTTTGGCATCGCTGCGGTCCTCACTCAAGAAATTGATGGAGTAGAACATGTAGTATGTTATTTAAGTCGTTCACTTACGCGTCAAGAGAGAAATTACTCTGTTACGGAAAGAGAGTGTCTCGCGGTTCTTTGGGCCATTGAGAGACTGAGACCGTATTTGGAAGGTTCCCATTTTCGTGTAATCACTGACCATTATAGTCTTGTTTGGTTAAATAATCTTGTTCAACCAAGTGGTAGATTAGCTCGATGGATGGTAAGATTACAACAATACGACTTCGAAATTACGCATAGAAAAGGTAAAGATCATGTAGTTCCGGATGCGTTATCAAGATCCGTTCCCGTGATTGATAATGTTTCGATTACTCCCAAATTTAGTCAAAATAAGAATGTAAATAAGATCCCTAATGCTCCTAAAACAATACAGATTGGTGAAATAACCGACGATCATTCCGGTTATAATAGCGACGAGGATCATGAGCTTCTTCATGAATCCAATGATGATGATCATGACTCCAATCCCAATCCTGTAAGTAACCTTAACGATAAATGGTATAAGTCCATGTTAAGTAAGGTTAAGAACAAACCAGATAAATTTCCCCTATGGCGAATCGAAAATAACCTTTTGTTTAAATATGTAACTCCCGATTATCCTGAACTTCGTGAGAAGGCGGAATGGAAGGAAGTGGTTCCAAATTCTCGACGAAACGACATTCTAAAATCTTGTCACGATGAACCTACTGCTGGTCATCTCGGAATTCGCAAAACTTTAAGTAGAATAACTCAAAAATATTATTGGCCTTTGTTGAAATCTTCAGTATCCCGTTATGTAAATAGATGTCCCGTTTGTATTGCCCACAAACCAGAACAGAAAAAGCCCGCTGGTTTTATGGCTTCCCACCCCAATGTAACTCGTCCTTGGCAGATAATTTCTGTTGACTTAGTAGGTCCCTTACCACGCTCAACCCGTGGCTACGTGTATATCCTAGTGGTAGCAGATTATTTTACTAAGTATTCCTTGTGTTTTCCTTTACGATCTGCCACTGCTGCGTCTGTTACTCGTAAAATCGAAGAAGACGTAATTTTAGTTTATGGTGCTCCCAAAATTTTACTTTGTGATAACGGTGTACAATTCCGTAGCCGTGAATTTAGAAACATGAATTCCCTGTATAATGTTAAAATTACTTATAACGCCAATTATCACCCTCAAGCTAACCCGGTCGAAAGGGTTAATAGAGTTTTGAAGACCATGTTGTCCTCCTATGTAGCGGACAATCATAGGAATTGGGATAAATATTTAGCCCGTGTTGCTTGCGCCATGCGCACAGCAGTACACGAAGTAACTGGAGTAACGCCTTATTTTGCGAATTTTGGTAGAGAAATTAATTTAGATGGAGGTACCGTAGGCTCTTCTGAATTGACAGGAGATGCGGATATTTCGTTTGGAGATAGGTTATACCTACAAGGTAAACCTAAGGCTCTCCACAAATTGTATGACGATATTGTTAAAAGGCTTAGAGTAGCCTATGAAAAGAACAAGAGTTCTTACGATTTAAGACGTCGAGCTGCTACTTTCGAAGTAGGAGATTCGGTGTGGCGACGCAATTATGTGTTATCTGACGCGTCAAAATATTTTACGGCGAAATTAGCTCCCAAATTTCGTGGACCCTTTTACATCAGAAAGAAAGTTTCTTATGCCACGTATGAGCTTTCTGATGAATCTGGAACTTCCCAAGGCATGTGGAATGCCAAAGATCTTAAATCCGCTCCCGAGTAAGTCATATTAGTAGCGTACCTTGAGTTATGCGGAGGGCGTTAACTAATTCCAACTGCGACTATCATTTAGTAAACGTATCTTGCGTTACGAAGAGAGCGTTTTGCTAAACCTGATTTGACTTGTTTATCTTACGTTTTGTTCTGACCAATTTGATGAGATTTGAATTGGGAAACTGATTCGCTTCGTGGACCGATGCGGTTAGGCCATACCGACAGATAAATGAACTTGTATATAATATGTATGTTTTTTTTTGCTTCCGCTTACGCTTTTGAAACCTTTCACTGTATAATAATATTTATGTATTTTGTGTTTTATGTGCTTTAGCTTTTATCTTTTAAGTGCTTATGTTATATTGGCGATGTATTTACTGTTTGCTAAGCTCTGGTTCGTAAGAACAAAAGAGGCTTTTGTTCTTCCAGCCCGGGTGATGTAATGATATTTTTATTTTCCCCGTCAATTTACGTTTTCCCCGCGATAATTTTAAATTTCTAAAGTCCGCCATCTAGCGTTGACCAGAATAGTTGTTTGTTTGACGTCGAGTGGCGCGCGCACAACTACGGGGGATTGACAAAAATGGCGTAGCAAGTAAGAACGCTTGTGTTTTTGTGTTATTGTAAAACTTAGTAAAAATTACCGAAATTGGCGTAATTCCTTTGTTCGTTCATCTGGGTGTTAATGAAAAAGGCCGTCCTTGTGACAATTATTACGTTCGCCAAGATTTGGTTATATTGAATGCATATTTGGTGTTATGCAATCAACAGCTTTATGCAAATGTATGTTACTGGAGTTTTAACGACAAAACTAATCAACACGCAATTCAATCAATCCGTTGAAGTTTTTGCTACAAAATTAGGTTCGATCTCTTCCTTAAATATTGTGGTATTCGAAGCTGATGTATTTTGATGACGCCATTCCTTGGTTCGCACATTCCTGAATACAGGACCGTACCTAGCGATATGGTCAATGTGTTTTTATTGTTTATTGTAAACTTTTCCGTAAGTACCTTTTATCAGTTTATTTTAATTAACCCCGCTATCGATTCTAAATATTACAAACATTAAATTACGTCAAATTAAATATAAATTAATCATCACTTATTCTACCGGTTTTAAACAATTGAACTCCGAATGAAGTGTTTCGCCCATCCCTTTAGTTTTTGTGTTTCGGAGTTGCTATTCAAACAATTTTGCGTTCACCTTCAGCATAAATCTCGTGAACACTTGTGGTCCGTACCCAGGTGTAGTGCATTGTGTAATTCGATATTTTAAACATTTTAGTTATCTTCACGTCAAACTTTTCAACATTATTTAGTTTATCAAATGTTCATATATTTAATTATAATCTTAAGTACTAACCCCTTTTTTTGGTTCTCGAACGTGGAATCGAGGTGTTGTTTTAGTGGGATACTACCCGAGTCAATTTTCATCTCGATTCGACTGACCGAAACCTTGTTTATATTACATTTATGTTCTTTTATGTGTTTAGGTTATATATACAGTGTGTTGAACATTTTATGTTCACCTTTAGCATAAGTATTATTATTCTTTATATCATTATTTTATTATTGTGTATTATTAGCCATAAGTTATTTAAATCTGACAACTATTTACCGTATTCATATTTCATTATTTTACAATCTTATCAACGTTTATTATTATTAATCTACAAAAATTGTCAAAATCTCTGTCATTATTATTCACATATTGAGTTTATTAGCTTCACCAAAATTAAGTCTTTTAATTAAAATATTGTTACTCGTTATTGGATATATTTTATTTCACTCTCGACTCCCCCCCCCTATTTCTATATAGGTAAGTTCTGAATTACTTTTGGGGTAAGTTTATGACAAATTCAGTGGCGCCCTAATACCCGATTGTGACTTCCCTTGATTTTGCCGTCCCGGATTGTTATTGGAGTGATTTAAGCACCACGACCCACGCGATTGAGCTAGCGGCATCCAATACAAATCCAGGTAGGTGCCACACATTCACCTGTGTGATCACAGCTTGTTGACGGAACCAATTTGGCCCGTTACAAGGGGAATGATCAATTACTACACAAAAGCTTCGTGTATACCAAAAACAGGAATGTTAAAGATAAAATTTTTTGGAAATGTGTAGAATACAACAAAAGTAAATGTCTAGCCGTTGTTCACACAAAAGGTGAATTAATCGTTTATGAGAGTGCTGAAGAGCACAACCACGTACCACGGGCAGCGGAGGTCAAAACCCGGCAAGTCCTGGCAGAAATCAAGGATAAAGCTCGGGACAGTCAAGACACACCTCACCAGATTATTGTCGCAACCAGTATTGGACTTCCAGCTGCGGTAAAAGTCGCACTTCCTTCGAAAGATCGGTTGAAGCGCAACATTCAAAGAGCGCGTCAAGTGGCTGGGGCTGCACCTCCAACACCTTCGAACCTTACGGAACTTGAAATTCCAGATTATATCACCGAATTTAATTCGAATGGAACCATTCAGCAGTTCCTTATTTTTGACAGTGGACCTGAAGAAGATCGCATTTTAATATTCGGTACTCAATTGGCTTTAGATTTGATGGCAAATTGTAGCCATTGGTACGCTGATGGTACTTTCAAGACTGTGCCGCCATTATTTGAGCAACTTTTCACAATTCATAGTGTCAAGTACCACAATGTGATTCCTTCTGTGTTCTGCCTCTTGCCAAATAAGCGATAGCAGACCTACGTCCGAGTTCTTGAGGCACTAAAGAATATAAAACCAAACCTTGCTCCAACTTCCATCATGACAGATTTCGAGAAGGCTCAGATTAACGCTTTTCAACACGTGTTTCCTAATTCACAGAACAGGGGTTGTTTCTTCCACTTTAGTCAAAGTTTGTGGCGAAAAATTGCGTCAATACCTGATCTCAGAGAAAAATATGCCGATGTGGAGAACCCAGATTTTTCTCTTCATGTAAGAAAGTTGGCTGCACTTGCTTTCGTCCCTCCTGATGATGTAGTTATGGCATTCGTACAATTAACTGAATCTCCATTTTATGTTGATAATGGAGATATTCTCGATCCTTTTCTTGAATATTTTGAGGATAACTGGATTGGCCGGCTTCGTAACAACGGAACCCGAAAAAAACCCAAGATTGGTTCCATCCAACTCTGGAACTGTTACGAGGCCAGTTTGAATGACCTCCCCAAGACAAACAACTCGGTTGAAGGATGGCACCGGAGTTTTCATTCTTTATTGAGTGCATGCCATCCCTCTATTTGGAAATTTATAGAGGTGTTAAAAATGGAACAGAGTGCAAACGAATTGAAAATTGAGCAGTAAGTGGCAGGATTGGAACCTCCAACAGGTCGTGTGCGCTACCGAACAACCGCTGCCAACATTAAGAGAATCGTGGAGTCCTATGGGGATGGTCTAGGTCCATTGAACTTCGAAATCGACGTTTACCTTCGAGGCATCGCGCACAACTTTGAGCTTTAAGCTGTTTAACATTTGTACTTTTTTTGCTTGTCTTCTTCTTCACTTCACGGTATAGGCAGTAATGCCTGTTCCGGCACCCATATTTTGCTTGTAAATAAATTATTATTACGATTAATTAATTATTGTGAATTATTGAAAAAATAATAAACTATGAAAATAAGTATCAACTGGTAAACATTAAAAAATTGATTAAGTATAAATTTTTTAGAAGTAAGGGCTTGTACTATTAATAAACTTTTACTATAAATCTCATATTATCTCGGCTTTTACATTTTTTTATGTTTGTACGATTTTTAGAAAATTTTAAGCATTAGGCATAAATGTTTTAGGCGTAAAGGATTAGGCGTAATTGCGTTAGGCGTTCAAGTTTTAGGCGTAGTCGGTTTTAGGCATTAAAACCATTAGGCATAAATTCCTTTAGGCGTAAAGGATTAGGCGTATTGACTTAGGCGTAAGTGTGTTAGGCGTAAAAGTTTTAGGCGTAAAGACGTGGATCCATGATTATCAATCTTTATTGACGATTGAATCATGGCAGTATGTATATATTTTATATAATTTAATTTTTCAATATAATCTCCTCGAACATTTATTACTTCTGTGAATTACTTTTTGTAAACCTTCAAAAATATAATTTTTATATTTGCTTGTAAAAAACTCGTTTGCTGCTATCTGTAGCGATTTATCGCTGTCGAAATGCCTTCCACGAAGTTCTTTTTACAAATTTAAAAATTGGCGTTAATCACTTGGGGCCAAATCTAGATTGTAGAGTAGATGAACAAGTCCTTGAAACCGCATGACTTCAGGGTAATGATCACAATTGTGCCTTGTGAACACGTGCATTATCTTGTAGTAAAAGTACACTTTTGGTCTATTTTCCTCTTCCGTGTTTCGGAGGGCACGTTAAGCAGGCGGTCCCCCTGTGTTAATGATTTGCCATCATAACAATAAAAAACATGGTGCAGGCACATCGAAAGGCAAGCCTAGCAAGCTTTTTTTATTGTTTTTTTTATTGCTTTATTTATTATTTTTTTATAGCTATTGGTTTTTTTATGCGGTATGGACTTTCTAGGCACCCATCTCGCGCTGACGTTTGACATGCCCAGCAGATGACTTTTTATAATCTCTAAAGTTGTCGATTCCGATATCCTGCACATTTTCGCAACTTCCTTTACTTCAAGGCGACCATTTTCTCTTACGGCATCAACTTTTATGACCATTTCATGTATTATAACGTCACTAGGCCTGCCATAGCGCTGACAATCTTCAAGTGACTCTCAACCTTACTTAAATAATTTTACCGCTTATAAATTATAATTTTATCAGGGCCATTGTCACCATAAATTGGGTCCATTTACTTTTCAATGGTTTTAGCATTTTTTCCTTGTTTTATATTGAATTTAATAACTGCACGTAACTCGATATTTGACATTTTTTTAAATTCTCACAGAATCACTTGCCATTTTAATGATTGCGGCTTAACCATTTGATATAAATACATACAATTTTTAATCCATACTCGAAAATGAAAAAGGGCATTGAAATAAAAAAAGAAAAAATAAAGACCGCCTCCTTCTGTCTCATTCCGCCAACTTAAAAACTCCCCTCGTATATTGAATATTTAAATCACCCTTCAGATATAATAAATTTATTTTATTTAATATTTAAATAGTTCTCAGACATGGAAACATAAAAGGTCACATTATTAAAAAAAAATATCGAAAAATACAGAATTTGGTTGATTTGTTACCTTAGTCAAAAGCGGGTCATCGCAGGATACATCTTGCACAAATAATTGTAATACTAACAGCAAAATAATTATTAAACTTTTCATTATGTGCTTAATATACGAACGATTCTATATTGCAGGTTGAAGTCGACTGATGAAAATTTTCGTAAACAGGTAATTCTAATTCCAATTTGATATCAAAGCTATTCTTATTTAATCTTCTGATAGGCACAATAACCAGGAAATAAACATAAAATCTCGTAAAAATATCGATGATTCGAAGCAACATTAAGGTTATCACATTTTGATCACAACTCCAATTTTTTACGAACATAATTAGGACAATTTTTTTTACAAAATATAAAAACAAAGATATATTATAAAATATCTACAGGGTATTTCTGTAACAATTGATCAAACTTTTGTTGACATATTCTACTAACTAAAAAATTACAGAATTTTGTAATAAATTTAGTATACTGTCTCTGTGCTTTTTTTTTATATAAAAGTAGTAATGATATTGGCCTTAATTAAAACCGAAACGCGTCGCCAATAACGATTTTTTCCTTATAAATTAATAACCTTTTGAATACTGGATATAGGGGAACGGTATATAAGTGGCCTAGGCCCTAGGCAGATAAAGTGCTCATGGCAATAATACACATTTATTATTTTAATTTATTCCAATGTGAAACACAAAACAACATTTTTTAATAAACCCCATCACCAGGTACGGTCCGTTTCTAACAGTACCGTTAATTAATTATTGTCATGCAATTTTTATTTTTTGGGATACACGACTGGAGTGTATATTTCCACAAAACTACTCATCAACGACATTTCCTCATCTAAATACAAAAATGATATATCACATCTATATCTGCCAGTGGGTATAAGTGGAGGAAGGTGAGATTCATCGACAACAAAATTGCAGATGTGGTATGTAATTCCCTAAAATAAAAACATTACAAGCATGTGTACAATAATTAATACATCCTTTACAATACCTTACGAAAGTTAAAAGTTGTAACGTTACCACATTTTTTCACGTTAGCCAGGCCTACTACATTTGCTTCAAAACTTTTCTTTAAGTTTACTTGGAAACGCAACGGAAAGTATCGATATTCATTGCTCAAAAATTTATAGCATTGTACGAGTATCTATATATATGCACGGAAACAGATATTATTATATTATATTATTATATTATATCAAACGACAAACTGAAACATCCTACCATTCTTACCTCGATTTTATCTTGCACGTCAAATTTTAAGTTGAAAGTCATATTCATGGCTGGAGTACTGCGATTGTACTTATATGTTATTATTTCATCTTTGTTGTAATATTCTTCATCAAATCTTATTAATTCTGCTCGAAAATCTCTAATTTTGTAGTCATTTTGATGAAACTGAAATTTAATTCGAAATGTTAATTTCTAATTGATATAGAACAACAAAGTATTTGAAAAAATAAAATCTCTAGGTAAAAATGTTTGAAGAATCTCCAGTTTAGATCAAGCCGACAAAATATGACGAAACTTCCTATCAGAACGTATAATATCCAGTCAATTAAAAATTACGAAAAGGTTTGTGAGTTAGAAGAAGGAATTAAAAAGATAAGGTGATATATTGTTGGATTAGGAGAGATCAAAGGAAAATGAAAGCAGAAAGTCTACTTTAAATTATCTAAATTTCGTATTGGATTTATCATAAACAAAATACAGCAAGACATATTGTCACAAGTATAAAAATTAATACTCGAGTCGCCTTACGGATAAAATGAATTATAATAAGGTGAATACCATGGCAAATACGGAAAAGATATTGAAATAGCGGGTACGAAAACTGAGAATGTGGATTAATAATATACTATTGCCATGATATATTTTACTTTTTGTATTTTTTATGTTGAACTGAATTTTGTATAGTTTGTAAATCGTCGTATTGGACGTGAAGAGAGCTAAGCCACATGTTGTATTGGTAAATAGAGTTAACTACATCAATCTCAAGATGAAGGGCTTTTAGGTATGTGCCAAAATTTATTAAATTCAGCAAATAAAGGATGTAGTGGTAAACAACACATTGTTCTAGTTAAAAATTTAAAACTCTCTTTGCTGACTATTTCTAAATAGTAATTATGTGGCTTAGCTCTCTGCACGTCCAATACGACGAAATTATTAATGAATTTTACAATAAATTATTTAAAAAATGCAATATTATGACGCTTTTTTAATTAACTAAGCATGAACATGGTAAAATATCGATTATTGCTGAGAGATTATCAAAACTTGTTGACTTATGTAGCTTCCCAATTTTAAAATTACAATGTAATATTAATTTAACAAGTTAATTAGCAATTTAAAGAAGTCATCACAACCAGACTGAGACAATAATTTGCTTTTGCTCATTGAAGCTCAAACGGTGCTCAAACATCAATTTTATTTCGAGGGAGGGGGGGAATTTTTGGTGAAATTGTTGCCAACTTTGGTCTTTAAAATATGAAATAGCAATCAATTTTTTTTATAATTCATACTTCGAATAAAATTTCCTTAAATCCCATCAACATCTTAAATGAATGCGGAAAAATCTATTTTGTTCCGAATTTTAGGTCCTTAAAATTCTTCCTAAAGATGAATTTAAGCGTATTATATGAGGAAAACCCAGGTTGGGTAACCAAACCAAAGATAGGAAGAGAGGTTCTTCTGGCTTAATTTTAATTGATCAGTTAAGCTGGATTTATAGTTTGACGTACTGTAAACGTAGACGCACTGCAAAAAGATCGACTATAGAATTTAGGTAGTCTTGTTTATAAATAAACGTAGACGTATGACGTAACGTAAGAGAAACGGACTGTAACGTAAGAGTTGGCAACTTTCATCTTTTACAGTGCGTTTTTACGTCCGACCAATCAAAAGAAAGAATTCTGTGTGTTTAATCTATGTGTATTGTTGTGTCCACTACAAGCTCCCTCATAAATGTGTATGGGATACACAATCGAAATAAGAGGGAGGATATGTCTAATTTATTGAATAAATTTTGTTTGTGTTTAATTAAAATTTGTTCAGTATGAATGTGAATTATAAATGTTGCTAGATTTAAGTTTTGTTTGTAACTAGATAATAAAAAAATACACGTAGCATAGTGCGGCCTCTTAGAAGATGAAAACATAAGAGAAAAGGCGAGTGGTAACCATGCCAAAATAATAAAGAGCGGGAGGACAGTTACAGAAAAGATGACCTGTAGACCAGTTGTGTTTTGCGGAGTTGAGAATGAAACGACATACAGACAAGTCGTGTTTATAAAAGTTACAGAAAAGATGACCTGTAGACCAGTTGTGTTTTGCGGAGTTGAGAATGAAACGACATACAGACAAGTCGTGTTTATAAAAGTTCAGAATTAAACGACATACAGATAGGTCGTGTTTATAAGAGTGGAGAATTGGACGACATACAGACAAGTCGTGTTTATAAAAGTTGCTAATTAAACGACATATAGACGAGTCGTGTTTATAAAAGTTCCTGAATAGACGACAAGCAGACTAGTAGCATTTTTGCAGTTCCAGAATAAAGAGAGTTTCAAACAAATTGATAGAAGAGAATTAAGAGTGTTGCAGTTCCCAGATAAAGAGAGTTCGAACAAATTGTGTTTGAAGCAAATAGATTGCAGGAGAGATAAGGGTGTTGCAGAATTGAAAACGGAACGTGAAACGTTAGTACGTAGAGGAGTGAGGTGAAGGAAGAAATTGTCTAAAATTCGTCCGTGCGGAAAAATTAAGTGCGTTTGACAGATAAATAAAAGAAAGGTAAAGCTTTACGATATTAAATAAAAAAATAAGTAGGGATTTTAAGTTCTTTGGTTAATAGTTGATCTTAGTTAGTAATTTGTTTGTATTGTTATGTTGTTAAATGTTATGTTGTTAATAAATTGTGTTAGATATGTCCTGTCTCGTATTTTGATTGTGTAACACGTCTGAAGAACGTCTTTACTAGCGATCCTGAGCGCCGAGTGGATACAAAACGTGGCGACCAACGAGTGGGCATCAGGTGATTACACGATCAAAAAGAGCAGGGTTAGTAGGACACAATACCCAATAAACATTTTAGCCTGCGAATAGCCTGACAATAGCCTGACAGTGACAACTCGGGCAGGTACCTATCCCTGCGGCAGGCTCATATCGACCCTGACACCGGTACGAAATAGCTAAAGTGGCGCAAAAATTAGCCTGCGTCATACTTGATCGCCGGCAAAAAATAGCCTGCATTAGCTAACCGCAGGCTGAGAATTGTGACTAACCGCAGGCTTACGGTTAGCTAACCGCAAGCTATTTTTTTGTTCATTCATTTGAACAAAATTCAATTGAATTTCGTTTAATGAATTTTTAAATTTATTAATCAATTTTGAAAATCAAAATAAAAAAATTAAATTTTTTGAATTATCCATTTATTTTTTATTTCTTTCAGGTGTTTTCTTTTCTAATTATTTACAACTTTTCTAATTATTTTATTGACTCCATACACATAATTTTTTATTTTACGCATTTCTCATATTTGTAGAACTTGTTGGTGGTGATTACTCTTCATGATTCGTCTTTACTTTGTTTCTTGGAGTCTGCAATTAAATTTTGAAAATTTGAAATAAAATCTCTTACCTTGTCCCAGGATCGAACCAGTGACCTTTCCCTTCATTGTCCGTCAGCGTTACCTCTGTGCCACAGAGCTGTTGTTATTTTAGTTGTGAAATTGCTTTATGACTACAAAAATTTAATTTATAAGAAAAAAGAGGACTAAACGGATTTAATTTCCTAATTACATTTGCGGCGGATTATCAGATAATTGTAATACCAAACAAAAATGAAATTTGTATATAAACGATTTCGACAGTCAGTCAACTTGAATAAATATATATACTGGTATTAAAAACTCCAAATGGTTGTTCATAAAAAATTTGTAGTTTTATATATTTTTTCACTATTACCACCTACTTATTATTTGTCACAATTAATTAATTTGAATAATAATTAATTTATTTAAATACTTTTAAACACAAATAAGCATAATTATTTATAATAACATGTAACCAATGAGAAACAATAGTTTTGCTAACGGTGAATTTTTCTTAATTCTGATTGGTTAAAACTGTTTTAAAAGACGGAATTAAAATTCATTGCTATTTAATTATTTATTTTTATAATATATTATATTTTAATGTTAAATATTTTTCACATTTCAATATTAGTTTTCTTTTCTACAATATTTTTGTTTTCGACATACCACGTGGTTGTTCATAAAAATTTGTATTTTTATATCTTATTTCACTATTACACCTTCTTATTATTTTTCATAATTAATTAATTTTAATTTTAACAATAATTAATTTAATTTAAATACTTTTAATCACAAATAAGCGTAATATATATTTATAATAACATGTAACCAATGAGTAACAAGCGTTATGTTAACGGTGAAATTTTTCTTAATTCTGATTGGTTAAAACTGTTAAAAATCGGAATTAAAATTCATTGCTATTTAATTATTTATTTTTGTAATATATACTTTAATGTTAAATATTTTTCACATTTCAATATTAATGAAACATCACATTATATATTTTATTATGTACTTATTAAACCTGTCATAGTATTAACTTAAGTATATATATATAGAGGCCTCTGTTAATTAACTAAAAGAAAACATAAAATATTTAAAATACACGTTTCCATTCGCTAGTTAACTCAAGGGCTCTTTAAATACGTTGATAATATCGGGCGTAAGAGATTAAAAACTACCCCACCCCCCCCCAAATTATAAATATGACCGCTCCTTCTGACTCCAATAATATCTCATATAATAATTATTGTAATATAAAATGCGTATAATAATTCGTATAATCAATGAGAAACAAGAGTTTATTTGCTAGCGGTGAAATTTTTCTTCGTTCTGATTGGTTAAAACTATTTACCACGTGGGTGTCTATAAAAAATTTGTATTT
This sequence comes from Podabrus alpinus, assembly GCA_932274525.1. Classification (NCBI taxonomy): domain Eukaryota; kingdom Metazoa; phylum Arthropoda; class Insecta; order Coleoptera; family Cantharidae; genus Podabrus; species Podabrus alpinus. The sequence goes on from OW026456.1 coordinate 77,355,120, forward strand.
TTATATTCTTTTTCATTATTACACCTACTTATTATTAGGTAACTAATTTTTCATTTATTAAAATACACTTTCCACTGTATGTCTGAACAATATCTTTCCCAACAGAATCCGGAAAAAGAACAAACGCCGATAATTAATGTTTAAATCTCCGAGCAAAACACGCCCGTAGGCATGTTGGTTCTCCACGAGATTTTTATAATGAACATGCATTTTAACAAGATCGCATTTTTCAATTTCAGAAAATATTCCAAGATACAATTAATTATTTATAACGTTGATTTAGCTTGATTAATTTATAAAATTAAATTAAAAAAAAAAGTTTTATACTGTTTTTTGAAGGCATTAAGACTATAATTAAACAAATTGTAATTAAAAAAGTACAAAATAAAATAAACGTAAAAAGAATCTATTTGAAAATAAACTTAAAAATTTTAATATTTTCTTATAAATATAAATAACCTAACGGCAGAGGCCGACGCAGGTTAAATTATTAGCTAATAGCAGGCACAAATAAATAACCTAACGGCAGGGCAGACGCAGGCTTCATTATTAGCCAATAGTAGGCACAGATAAATAAGCTAACGGCAGGGCCTGACGCAGGCTAAATTATTAGCTAATCGCAGGCACAGATAAATAACCTAACCGCAGGGCCTGACGCAGGCTAAACTATTAGCTAATCGCAGGCACAGAAAAATAACCTAACCGCAGGCCTGACGCAGGCTAAATTATCAACGAATTGCAGGAACAGATAAATTTATCTAAACGGCAGGTCTGACGCAGGCCTGCGTCAGGTACAGGCTATTTACAGGGTATTTGCAGGCTAAAAATGTTTATTGGGTAAGTACAACAGTTGGCATAATAATGAATACGAGGAGTAATGAAAGATTGTATGAGATGATGATGGCACAATTCAAGAATGTGAATGAAGGGTTGTCTGGATTGATACAAGAGGTAAAATGTAGTCGTCTGGTGGTAAATAAAATTAATGTAAGATTGAATGAGGGAGCAAGAGAGAATGGTAATCCAAGGAAGGATTTAACAGGAATGGAAGAGGGGATGATAGAAGGGGTAGAATGTGAAGACTTGGTGAACGAAGCTAAACCCATGAAAAGGGAAAATGCAGAAACAGTAAAGTTGGAAGAAATGATAATAAAAGTAGATCCGACACCATCAACGTTTAAAGAAAGGCACTACATGACAGCAAGTAGAAAAGAAGTCCGAAGAAGAAATATAAAAATTAGAAACGTACAACGTAAATTAAAATTAGAATCGTGGATCATAAAAACGAACGTAAAAACAAAGGTGCGTACATACAATAAAATAAATTTAAAACGGGACAATTTTTATAACAAAAATAATTTATTAAGTAACGACAATACAGTGTACAAAAACTTACAACTAAACAATTTCTTACATACTGAATTCAAATCGGAGACAATTCAATTTAACTTCAAAAATAATTTAATAGACAATGACAGTTCGCGACAGTCAAGTAACACTGACAGTTGGGAAAATTTAAATTATGGGAATGATTGTAAATTGTACAAAGTATAACGATGTAAGGAAAGCAACGTGAATTGGATAAAGATGATGGAGTTATACAAACGTGTCAGGTGGAGAATTTCACGGTTAATTTTACAGGAAAAATAGGCGCGGTGTAAACAAAAAATCATATTTAGATCCAAGTTAGAAATTTAACAAGATTCATTTTTAGGCCCAAGTTGGAAATTTGATAACAATCAATTTTAGGAAGAAATTTGAAAATGATAATGTGGTTACGAATAAAAGTTTAGGCAAGATTCGAAAATATAATTTTGATAAATGAGAGGTGAAGGTGAATACTGAGCAATTTAAACATTAATAAATTCGGGACATGAGAGCATGAAAGATGTTATGAAGCAGGAGTGAAAGGTTCGGTGAGATTAAACTGTGTACGAAAATATAGAATACCAGGCATCTTCACTAACAAGACCTTTAAAATAAGTTTACCTAAAATCAAAGGGAATCTGGGAAGAACAACCTAAAGGTTGGAGAATAAAGTTTAGACAAGATAGTAGAATGGGGAAAAACTGTAGCAAGCTGTGCGCTGTGCAGAAAGTGGGGTTAATTAGAGTCTACAAGAATCTTCAAGAGTCTACAAGAATCTACAAGGGGAAGTCGAGGACAAGCTGTGCGCTGTCTCGACATTATTAATGTAGTAATCTACAAGGGGAAGGGTAATTTATAAAATTGTCCAAGCAAATTGAGAATGAATGCAGTTGGAAGCATGAGAGTAGAATAGGAAGATGATAAAGGTAAACATGAATGAAGAGTTAAAGGTACAATTGAGAGTGTTAGAAGGAAAGATGAAGGGTATATGAAGAACGGTTTACGTGTGAGTAACAGAGAACTTGAGGAACCAGTATGGTGCATAAAGGATGCAAAGATGAAAATAAATATTTGAAAGTTACCACTAGATATCAAATAGTTATTGTAACTTTGCAGTGGGGTAATGTTGTGTCCACTACAAGCTCCCTCATAAATGTGTATGGGATACACAATCGAAATAAGAGGGAGGATATGTCTAATTTATTGAATAAGTTTTGTTTGTGTTTAATTAAAATTTGTTCAGTATGAATGTGAATTATAAATGTTGCTAGATTTAAGTTTTGTTTGTAACTAGATAATAAAAAAATACACGTAGCATAGTGCGGCCTCTTAGAAGATGAAAACATAAGAGAAAAGGCGAGTGGTAACCATGCCAAAATAATAAAGAGCGGGAGGACAGTTACAGAAAAGATGACCTGTAGACCAGTTGTGTTTTGCGGAGTTGAGAATGAAACGACATACAGACAAGTCGTGTTTATAAAAGTTACAGAAAAGATGACCTGTAGACCAGTTGTGTTTTGCGGAGTTGAGAATGAAACGACATACAGACAAGTCGTGTTTATAAAAGTTCAGAATTAAACGACATACAGATAGGTCGTGTTTATAAGAGTGGAGAATTGGACGACATACAGACAAGTCGTGTTTATAAAAGTTGCTAATTAAACGACATATAGACGAGTCGTGTTTATAAAAGTTCCTGAATAGACGACAAGCAGACTAGTAGCATTTTTGCAGTTCCAGAATAAAGAGAGTTTCAAACAAATTGATAGAAGAGAATTAAGAGTGTTGCAGTTCCCAGATAAAGAGAGTTCGAACAAATTGTGTTTGAAGCAAATAGATTGCAGGAGAGATAAGGGTGTTGCAGAATTGAAAACGGAACGTGAAACGTTAGTACGTAGAGGAGTGAGGTGAAGGAAGAAATTGTCTAAAATTCGTCCGTGCGGAAAAATTAAGTGCGTTTGACAGATAAATAAAAGAAAGGTAAAGCTTTACGATATTAAATAAAAAAATAAGTAGGGATTTTAAGTTCTTTGGTTAATAGTTGATCTTAGTTAGTAATTTGTTTGTATTGTTATGTTGTTAAATGTTATGTTGTTAATAAATTGTGTTAGATATGTCCTGTCTCGTATTTTGATTGTGTAACACGTCTGAAGAACGTCTTTACTAGCGATCCTGAGCGCCGAGTGGATACAAAAGTATATTTGAATTAAAATTATTTTTTAATTTGAATTTAAATTATTTTACGGTTGCCTATGTTAGTAGAAACTACCAACTGTACATGTAATTTCACGATTTGTATAATTTGTAGGTTATATTGAATCGTTGAATGTCACTCACTTTATATTGTTATCACCTCTACGCATGCGCGAAAATTCCGTTCCGTCGAATTATAAATTTGAAATTATCTTACAGTCCGTTTCTTACGTATCCAGTGCGTCTACGTTTATAGTACGTCAAACTATAAATCCAGCTTTAGTCTTCGGTTGGTCTTTAATAAAGATCGATATTGTTATCGACGCGTTTCCGCGATAATTTCTCAACAAAGATTCATCCAGATTCAGAAAAGTTATCAGCAGTAAAGAAATTTCCAATACCAAGAAGTGTTAAAAATATTCGACAATTTCTAGGATTAGTAGGATGGTACAGAAAATTTATGCAAAATTTTTCAACAGTTGCAGAACCTTTAACTAAATTAACCAAGAAGACAATCAAATTTGAAATTAAAGAAGAAGAGTTAGAATTAATAGATAAAATCAAAACAGCATTTAAATCAGAATATAATATTATTGTTATGTGTCTGTACCTAGATAACATTATAACAATAATTGAGGCTGAACGCCGAGCAACGGCGTTAGCAAGTAAGACGACGGTAAGGACGCCCCATCATGGCTGGTATAATTATAAAACAAATACTTTAAAAGGTAGTCTTTCGTAACATAATAATACATAATCAGAAATTATCGATTAAAATTTTATTTTAATTTTATAATATGAGTTAATTTTTAATAATTTTTAGCAAAAAAAATTAAATTATTACAAGTATTCTTTTCGTCCTTTATAATTTTAATAATTAAATTTTGAAAATTTAATATTTTACAATTAAGTTTTTATTCCAATGTCGCCGTTTTCGGTAGTATAAAATTTTACACAATATTTTATATAATAATTTAGATACCGTCTCTTAATAGCTGTTAACAAAAATTGAAGTTTTTTGAAAATTAAAAATTACCTTTGCCAAAAGAACATCATTGCAGTATACATATTCGACAAATAATAGAAATGCCATCAAGAAAATGACATTCTTCATTCCGAACTTAATAATCATGCACTTTTATACTGGAGTTTGGAGTCGACTAATGACAATTTTCATACATGGTTTTATACACTGTTGTTTCTTTATCACTTTGATGGTTATTCATAGCCATAATAACCAGGAAATAACCATTAAAACCTGTTTTATATCCTTTAGAACAATATAACTGTTAACCTTTTATGATCATAATAATTTGTGTAATTTTGCTACAAAAATATAAATAATACAATTTTAAAGCATACGACTTTATTTTCTAAAGTACTATCTACACAGTGTTTTAAAAATATTACTAAATATTGTAATAATTATCCTGGTGGATGGAAGAATTCGTCTATAAACGCTTGAAGCAATATCTGTCCTCACTATCTCTAATGAGAAGGTAGCTCGGAACAGATAATGTCTACGCAGAAAATAAATTCCTACTTTATTTGCGTGGGGCCCTGATGGTAGGTATAAGCCAGCTCGATATAGCGGCGGCGAGGCCGTTGGTCGTGTCAAATGAACGCCCCGAAGAAAATCAAAGAAACAGCTTTGCTAACACAACAAAAATAAAATCAGCAATGAGATGTTCGTTGCCGGAAAGTGATGACATAAGCGATGTCGGATGTAAAGTGCATTAGCCGACCAGGACTAGTACAGTGGCAACAACATTGCGACCAAGAACTACTCCCCCACAATCAATTAACGGAACGTTCGAGTGGTCATTTAAAAATCCCATAAACGGTGGAACCACAATCGAACTTCCAACAATCAAACAAGCGGAAGCGACCCCGATGAAATGCAACGCCCTGTACGTTGGTCTACATCGCTACCTCCTTAAAAAACATATAACCAAAAATAAACACAAAAAAATGTTCAACATAGAGTTTCAAATACAAGATTTGAACCCATGTCAAACGCGTAGAAATTACCTTGCCAATGCATTAGACCAACGCTGCTCGATGTCACCTAGTGAAAATAATGCCCAGTTCAAATTCAATAAAATAAATCATAATAATATAATTAATCAGTTTTCAAACATAAAATTCCAACACTAGCATTAAAATTCACGTCTGCGAACGTAAGATTAGATAGCCTCTAATCACGTCGAACAGAAATGCAAAACCTGCAGCTTAACGATAATTTCGGCCAAAAACGTTCTAATCAAAAAATGCAAGGCAAAAGAAAAACCTATATAACAAGACATAAAAAAATACATGAATCAGCCAAGGGTGGAATCAAACAAAAGCGAACTCCAGGTGGACGGAGCAAAATTAGCCAAGTCGATCAACGTAATCCACTGTGAGACAATCAACCAAATAACATAAATGTTACTTACCACTCCGAACGGGTTACCAAAATAGCATTCAACGGTCGGACCACTCCACACAGTGGGGTTCCGTCAACGGACCGCAATGACCCAGGGTTGCCCCGAACGAGCTCCAAATCTATGATTATTCCACAGAACACACACAAATCGACATTGGTGTGTGAAAAATTGACACCCGCCTTCTTGCTTCAAAAATTGACACAAGACACGTCTTGCTCGTTCAATATAGTTCACCCAAGACTCCCCTTGCGCAGTCTTTAACAATCCCCACCTCGGCGCGGATCTCATGCGCCTTTGAAATAACAAAACGATATATAGGGTTGAACGTAAGTGATGGATTTCAAAAATCCGTCACACGCTACTATGGTGATCGATCCTGGCACCGCTGCGCCATTGCCTCGATGGATGCACAAGCTGACCCTCTGTATCATTAACCTCTTTCTCGCATATTCTTGCAAATTCTCCGTTTTGGCCACCGAAACTCTCTCTTAATGCTATGGAACCAGAGTCACCCAATGCCTTTCCACAGTCTCAGGATATTCCAGTACGCTGGAGGATGCAGAAAATATTTAAAGCGACAAGAGATCGCTTAATGCCTTAAGCCTTAAAACACGCCCTCCATAAAAATTAAATGATTTATAGTAATATGTTTATAAGCCCCACGAGTTGGAAGCCAATTAAATATAAACAAATATTAATTTGTCCCACACGTTGGGTGACAATTATATAAGGTATGTGGTGTATGCCAAATTAACACGTTAAGTACGGGTGTGGGAAGGTAAATTTTAGGTCCCTGGGGCCAAAATTTTTTTTGATATAATTTAGCTGCTATTCACCCTATATGCAGTTTGGTATTTGCAGTTATCGGAAAATCGCATTTCTTATCGTCTTTTCTGAGTATTTTGTTTGAGACACCACATTGATGTCTCGCCGTCTGGGGATATAATTGCATAATAATTATTATGCAAACTTGCATGTAACTGCTTGATATTGACACCTGTAAATATGATTTTTTTAATACATCTTGCACAAATAATTGTAATACCAACACCAAACTAATTATTAAACTTTTCATTACCTATGTGCTTAATATACGAACGATTCTATATTACAGGTTAGAGTCGACTGATGAAAATTTTCGTAAATAGGTAAAGCTAATTCCAATTTGATATCAAAGCTATTCTTATTTAATTTTCGGATAAACACAATAACCAGGAAATAAACATCAAATCTCGTACAAATATCGATGATTCGAAGCAACATTAAGGTTATCACAATTTGATCAAAACTCCAATTTTGTACGAAGATAATTAGGACAATTTTTGTTACAAAATATAGATATAAATCACTCTAGTTTTTAAATATCTACAGGGTATTTCTGTAACAATTGATCAAACTTTGTTGACATATTCTACTAACTAAAAAATTACAGAATTTTATTATAATTTAGTATATTGCCTCTGTGCTTTTTTTTATATAAAGTAGTAATGATATTGACCTTAAATAAAACCGAAACGCGTCGCCAACAACGATTTTTTTCCTTATAAATTAACAAACTTTTGAGTACTGGATATAAGGGAACGGTATATACAAGTGGCCTAGGCAGATAAAGTACTCATGGCAATAATACACATTTATTATTTTAATTTATTCCAATGTGAAACACAAAACAACATTTTTTAATAAACCCCATCACCAGGTACGGTCCGTTTCTAACAGTACCGTTAATTAATTATTGTCATGCAATTTTTATTTTTTGGGATACACGACTGGAGTGTATATTTCCACAAAAGTACTCATCAACGACATTTCCTCATCTAAATACAAATATGATACATCACATCTATATCTGCCAGAGGGGAATAGGTGGAGGTAGGTGAGATTCATCGATAAAAAAATTGCAGATGTGGTATGTAATTCCCTAAAATAAAAACATTACAAGCATGTGTACAATAATTAATACATCCTTTACAATACCTTACGAAAGTTAAAAGTTGTAACGTTACCACATTTTTTCACGTTAGCCAGGCCTACTACATTTGCTTCAAAACTTTTCTTTAAGTTTACTTGGAAACGCAACGGAAAGTATCGATATTCATTGCTCAAAAATTTATAGCATTGTACGAGCGCCTATATATATATATATGCAAGGAAACAGATATTATTGATATTTCAAAAGAAAAAACTTCAAATTGCGGAAATTATGAGTACACCAAACGACAAACTGAAACATCCTACCATTCTTACCTCGATTTTATCTTGCACGTCAATTTTTAAGTTGAAAGTCATATTCATGGCTGGAGTACTGCGATTGTACTTATATGTTATTATTTCATCTTTGTTGTAATATTCTTCATCAAATCTTATTAATTCTGCTCGATAATCTCTGATTTTGTAGCCATTTTGATGAAACTGAAATTTAATTCGAAATGTCAATTTCTAATTGAAATAGAACAACAAAGTATTTGATAAAATAAAATCTCTAGGTAAAAATGTTTGAAGAATCCAGTTTAGATCAAGCCGACAAAATATGACGAAACTTCCTATCAGAACGTATAATATCCAGTCAATTAAAAATTACGAAAAGGTTTGTGAGTTAGAAGAAGGAATTAAAAAGATAAGGTGATATATTGTTGGATTAGGAGAGATCAAAGGAAAATGAAAGCAGAAAGTCAACTTTAAATTGTTAAGACAAGACATATTGTCACAAGTATAAAAATTAATACTCGAGTCGCCATAGGGATAAAATGAATTATAATAAGGCAAATACCATGACAAATACGGAAAAGATATTGAAGTAGCGGGTACGAAAACTGAGAATGTGGATTAATAATATATTGCCATGATATATTGAACTGGATATTCGCTTTTTATTAATACAACTTCTTCTCGGTCGCAGGACGTAGGGTTGATTGTTCGGATGAGAACAAATTTTGTAATTTCTGGTACATCTCTCTTGACCATTGAGTGGCCTTTGTTTAATTTGTCAGTCCAGATCCATGGGATCTGATAATCATCTCTCGTGGACAGTAAAAAGACCCAAAAATTGTAACCCAGGGTCAATGACCTGTAACAAATTTCATGGTTAAAAATCTCATTAAATTTTATATTTCAGAATAAATGATATTCAAACTTACTTGTATAATGACATTGCCTTGTGTTATTTTGTATTATGCAGTGTTTTCCCGCCAACAAGTAATTTTTGTACATAAGGGTCATTTTTGCAGTAAGCTCGTTCATGTTTATAACCTGTGTATTGAATAATTAAAAATTAGTGCTTTAAAATTAAATAACTAGTGCCATTAAAATACAATTTTAAAAAGAAGATTTACCCAATATGTTTCGTAACCAGATGAGCAGCATTATCTCCTGCGAAGTTGAATAATTTGAATTTGGACGACGTCATTTCCGGTACCTGGCCGAAAGTCTATAAAAGAGGCTAAAATTTATCATCCATAGCTCATTCGTTTTCGAGAATTATAACAGTGTGTATCGATGAAGTGTTATTGGTTTTGTTTTGGATATTTTTGAATTTAATGGTTGGTAGTATTTTTAAAACTTGGATTGTTGGACAACCTGTTTGGAATCTTGACGTTTATGAAAAATTTTTGGTTAATTTTGGGAAGACGATTATCGATATTGGATTCGAGTTACACTTTGAAAAATTGTATTGGAAAGTATTTACCATTGTCGATATCAATATCACGGCTAGGTTATGTCGTGTCCTTTTATGGTAATCGATGTCGAAAATTTGATAATACCTGGAAAATTAAATTTTGTTAATTCAATTGATGCACCAATCTACAAGTTGGAAATTATATTCTACGTACCTGGATCAACAGCAAATCATAATAAGGCTTTCCGTATAGTCGTGGTTACGAAACTTATCTGCGAGGTTGTGATCGATGCGTCATCATTTCTACACGAAACTAATCTAATAAAAAACAGTGGCGTATTTTTAGGTGAGCAAGCTTATAAATTTATTTTAAAAACTGTATTACCCTTTTATAAAGACATTTTTGTATTATTTGTTGGCGAACAATATTTGTCCATTATTGAAATTGTTTATTTGCGACATTTACTAGTAAGTTTGAAATTATCAATTTTTAATTGCCATAACATTTGTTCTTTTGGTACTGTGAATAAAACCAAATTTACTGTTCACTGCGAGTTGATTTATTTTTTGATTTCAACAAAGGGTCTACATCGATAGAGAGGTACTAGAAAGTTATAGTGAATTAATCAGAGTACACCAACATATTAGCATTTGTACCTGGAAGTACAGGTTAGTTAAGTCAAATAAGTCTGAGCAAGCGTTGTATTTATTGAAGCAATTTATCCTAGTACAACATATCATAATCATAAGCCTAAAAGAGTATAAAAATAAAGTTAATGATCCTGAGCTAGTTGTGGTAGTGGACGTTGTGACCGTCAAAGCAGCAAAGACCCGAAATACGCTTTATATCACAACAATATTTTACTTTTTATATTTTTTATATTGAACTGAACTTTGTATAGTTTGTATTGAATAGGAGGGGAGCACTCACGACAGGGCCATGCAACGAGGTAGACGTGAGTCGCGCAGAGACAAATGACACTCAATGACAAAAAAGATGAGAACGTGTACCAAATTTACCAACTCGAAAATAAAGATACTAAACTGCGATATCAAAATAAAATCAACTACTTAGTAACCACCATACCAAATAGCAACATCATAGAAGACCAATGGCAAAATATCAAAAATATAATTAAGGAATCCGCCCTAGAAACCCTTGGCACTAAGAGCAAATATATGAAACGAAAAATTCTTGAAAAATAGTCTCCTGAGATTGAAAATGCAGTAAAAGATAAGAACAAAGCGTATAAAATATCGTCCCCTTAATACTATAACTAGGTAACTCGAATTTTGGCTATTTTGAGTTAGCTACATGTGTAACCACCTAATTTTACCCACTTTATTTAGTGCTACAACTAAAAATGTTCTATTATGTTTCTAAATATCAAATATCCACTTGCTAAAAGTAGATAAGTCCCAGATCCCTTCAATGCTGTTATGCTATAAGTACATAATTTGAGATAGCTAGTTGTGCAAATTCCGAACGTTACGTATAGCAACTTATAGCACGTTCGCGACCTTCGCAAGACAGTTGAGATATCTATTTATGCAATTGTGAAGTTTTATAGTTTTATTCTTTATAATAATTATGTATTTTCTCTATCTAATTTTGTATTATGTATTACTATTATTTATCAATCGTTATGAATAAAACTTATTTTGAAACATACAAAGTTAAAATAAAATAAAAGAACTAGATAAGTCTGATTTTTCACATTTTTATTAGCGCTATAACTATGTAGATATCTTACTTCTAATTAAAAATTTTCTAAAATATAAAACATTAGACTGTGAGGGTATTAAATACATTTAACTTACATAAGTAGCTAAAGTTTTAAACGTTAAAACAAAAATAATTTTGAAGTTTAATACTTTTTTTTGCTATTGTAAACTTTAAACTCCATTTACTCAATATCAGTAATTTCAAGTTACCTAGTTATAGTATTAAGGGGACGATATATTTGAATAGGTAACTCTACAGAAAATAATAAACAAAAATATGCAAGCCTCAGAAATCATGCAAAAAATATCTGCAGGAAAATACTCTAAGAAGCATGGAAAAGATTCGTGGAAAGGATAGAAGATGTTCATGGAACACAAACTATAAAAAGGCTCAAACAAACGGAAAGAGATAATGTGAAACTTAATTGTATAGAGGAAAATGAGTGGATAAAAACATTATAAAGATCTTTGGTACGATGAAATAATTCCGCAACATGAAACACAAACAACAGAAACATATGGTCTAGAGTTTAGACGATAGATACATTTAAGAAATATAAGAAGCTCTGGGAAGAAGCAAGAACAGCAAAGCCTCAGGAAGCATTCGTAGTATTATTATTAGCATTTTTTTTGTAGTGAAATGGTTTATGCGTGAATAAATTTATTATTATTAACAAGATTGCCAATGTAGCAATTATATAAGTACACAACATAGTCCAGGCAACGTAGCCGCAAAAATGGCTCGGACATCCAAAAAATGCGGGCAAGTTGAAATTTTAAAGATGTGGTGTATTTGGGTGTCATAATAAACCCCAAAAGTCCCCTACGTATTATCCCTTGGCCACTTCCGATTTAAAAAAAATCAGGACAAAGAAACTCCCCCAAGTTTCTTTAGAAAATTTGAAGTTTCTTCCACTTCCCGTCGAAGTGGTTATTCGCCACTAAGTCGCTTAACGATAAAATTCTCATCTGATCAAAATTTAAGAGCATAAAATAGCGTTTTACAAAAATTTACTTACATAATACTGTTTTTGAAATAAAAATCAATTTTAGAAAGCCAAAATGCGTAAGTGAACTGAACGATTTTTGAAATGATTGTAAAATTAAATAAAATGTACCAACCTTCGATAGAAGTTCATCGTTACAAGATATATTCAGAATTAATAATGTGAATACTAATGGCAAAATTATATTTTTCATTTCAAATCTGAATATGAAAAAAACCATTTGTATGGTTTAACAATTAAATATAGTCTGACATTAACTAGATTATTTATTTTATTTCTCTGTTGTTTGACAAAAACTAATGGAAATATAAATTATTGTAACCTTCAAAACCATCATTAAAATATAATTATCTAGTATATTACTAGCATTATCTTTGTTAAAAATACAAATAATTATGAATGGGCTTAATTTAAATTTAAGTAATTTTAAAAAGAAATGGGAAATTTGTTTTAGAAATATTGGCCCTCTGATTCATTTGGGGTGCTTTGTGTAACGCGAAATTTGGAATTTTTAATTTAGAAAATTATTTGGTAACGCCGCTGGTGTTTTGTGAGCACTTGGGGTGAATAGAGAGACTAATGGAGACATAATGTAGAGAAGTTGATCGGACAAGTCTACAATTTTTGATTGTGAAATTAATTTAAAATTAAAACGAAAACTACTACCCGCAGTAGAAAGCTCAGTAGAAAGGACCAACAAAACTATTGGGACCATGTTGGCCCAGGCATGTGCTTAACCAGCACTACTTAACGCCGCATTACTGGAAATACAGTTTGCATTAAATACTGCTCAACACGTCTCCACTGGATTTTCTCCGTGTATGCTAAACTTGGGATGGGATTGATATTGTTCTCCAGAATGGCCATTTAATTCTGACAGCATTGTCAGCCATAGGTAGTACTGGGAGCGGTTGCAGAAATTGGGAAACCTCCATAAATTAGCCCGCAATAACTTGGCCACCTCCTTCTTAAAGCAAAAACAATATTTCGACCTCCGTCATAAGCATCGCCTCCCAAAATTAGGAGAGATCGTATATAAAAGTCTTCGCATGCCATCAAAATTCATATTTAAATTTTTCTCAAAAACGACACGATTTTGTGGCATCGCTTTGCCTTTTAATTATCAATTTGGGACGTCACTATTTATACATTTTTAGATTAATATTGTTGTGTCCATCAATATTTGGCTGTTGCGGTATTAAATTGTTTGTCGTGCAGTCAGAGAAAATATGGCATGAGAAAAGTTTGTCAAAAACAATTTAAAAAAAGATGTATTATTGTAATTATAAAAATGTTAGTAGGCAAAAGGTTAGAAATGATAAAAAAAAAGGTAACCATTGGAATAAGAGAAGATAAACAACGGTGATGAAAGGAAGTGGGTTATCAAACGCCGAACCGACCAGACGCGTCGAGATAAAAGTGCGTTATTAAAATTAAAAAGTGGGTTATCAAACGCCGAACCGACCAGACGCGTCGAGATAAAAGTGCGTTATTGAAATTAAAAAGTGGGTTATCAAACGCCGAACCGACCAGACACGTCGAGATTTAAAGTGCGTGATTGAAATTAATAAAGTACGTTTATCAAACTGCAAAATCATCACGCGCGTCGAGATAAAGAAAAGATTGTCCTGAATTGACTATCAGCCGAGTGGAGACAAGTTAAGCGCTGTTTATTGGGAGACAGAAAGAAGGTGAAAGGCGAGGGGTGACTATAACCCTGCAGCAAGACCCAGCTTTGAAAATTAAAATTGTGTGGTGCGACCGCGTATACAGTGCGTGCGCCTAGAAGAAGATAAAGAAAAGGTAACATTAAAATTTTGATTATTGTTTATGTTAATTGGTTCTGATTATTGTTTATGTTAATTTTATGTTAATTGGTTCTGATTATTGTTTATGTTAATTGTGTGTTATTTGTTCATTAAATTGTTGATAAAAATTAGATTTGCGTATTTTCTTTGACTGTGTGATTAAACTAATTCCACCGTAAAAGTCCAAAGAACCTGCCGCATCCTGAGATTAAGAGTAAGTCGTGTCAACCGAAATCTGTGATAAGTTTGCACAGATCGAGAAGTTCAGGTAGACATAACAATATAAACCAATAATTGTTGCAGGACCAAATTCGGAATAATTATTGTGATCCAAACAATAAGCAAATAATTAAATAAAAGTGCCACGACACAGTCCAAAATTATTATAAGTTTTTGCCTAAATACAATAAAATTTAAAAAACTGGTTTCTAATTTAATTGCTTATAAACTTTATCAAAAATCATAATATAATTATAATCGTCACAAAATGGTACAAAATCGAGTATGAGTGTAAACATGAAACTTCACCAAACCTCCTCATTGGTTCACCGAAAAATAATTTGTGACCCTAGAATTGAATGGTGAAAGTTGTGCAAAGTTCATATAGCCAAATTGTTTTTAAAAAGCAACCGCTTTTGTTTTAGAAGGCTTTTAAAGAGTCGATAATCCTGTTACGACCAATAAATATCTAAATAAAATCGCAGTTACTTTTTAACAGCAACAATCGATTCTAGATGAAGAGGAATGAACGTGAAGAATGGGGGGGGGGTAATTAAAAACGTGAAGTTTTGCCTGAAAAACATATGGAATTTACAAACAAACTACATATTATAAGGGGAAAAAATTGTAGAGAATATTACGCCTCTGCGTATTGGACAAATCAGCATCCTTTAAACCGTAAACCGTTTAAAGCTAACAAGGATTTAAAGCACTGTACTAAAACGTTAAGAAAAATTCATTTATAGTCGTACGCTGCCTACTTTTCCATTACAACAAATTTATAGCAAATTTAGTGGCAATTTAAAAATATTTTGATTACAACATTTAGTTACAGTTAATAAGTGAGCAATTATACAAATTAATTATCAACGAATTTTACGATAAATTATTTAAAAAATGCAATATTATCACTCTTTTTTAATTAACTAAGCATGAACATGGTAAAATATTGATTATTGCTGAGAGATTATCAAAACTTATTGATTTATGTAGCTTGCCAATTTTAAAATTACAATCTCTTATTATAAAAGGCCAAGTCTTTCTTTCTGTCTGTCCCACGGAAATACCCGAAGCAAACCGAACCGAACCGAACGCATAACGGATAATTTCATAACCAATCGGATGAACGTATCATCGTATCAACGTATCAACGTATCATCGGATCAACGTATCATCGGATCAACGTATCAAGGGATCAACGTATTTAAATTTCCTATATAGGTGAAAAATTATGACAGCTATTTCCAAAATAGCATTATGTGAACTTCCATAATGGATAATGAAAATTTTGAAAATCCTGCTGCAAAGCGACGGCGATTGAATCGTGAGAGAAAAGCACGTACAAGAGCTAATAATAACACACAAGAACAGCTTCGATCACAGCGACAAGCTGACGCTCGGTCTCATGCAATACGTCGACAACGTGAAACTTTGGAACAAACTCAAGCGCGGCAAGCTGCTAACGCTCTATCCCATGCGACACGTCAACAACGTGAAGCATTAGAAGAAACTCAAGCGCGGCAAGCTGCTAACGCTCGATGCCATGCGATACATCGACAGAAAGAAAATCGATACCAAATTCAAGCAATTCAACTCCAAATAAGAGCATTGAGATTTGATGAATCTCACGTTACTCGACACGATTGTGGAGAAATGAATTCCATCTGTCAGTTCTGCGGCTCCAAGAATTTCGCCAAGGAGCGTCCAGTTGATAAACAATTTAACAACTGCTGTCATAAAGGAAAAGTGAAGATTCCGCAACCGCTCGATCAACATGGGAATCTATTGTTATATCCCGAATTTCTTCGCTCTATGCTTTCAGATTCAGAAAATCCTTACTACAAGAACTTTCGTCAGCACACCCGCTCTTACAATTCCTCGGTTTCTTTCGCTTCAATGGGAGCAGAGATTGTTTCAATGCCGGGTAACGGACCATACGTTTTCAAAATTCATGGACAGACGTACCACAGAACCACAAACCTGTATCCACCTGAAGGACAAACAAGAAAGTTTGCACAACTGTATGTAACTAGCTGATAGCCCGTCCGAGGACGGGTAGCTAGAAGGACGGGCAGGCAGCCAAGGTCATATGACTTTTGGATTGCACTGAGAGCTTTCCTTAATCTTCATTCAACTTAAGTTACCTTGGCTGCCTGCCCGTCCTTCTAGCTACCCGTCCTCGGACGGGCTATCAGCTAGTGTAATATTAATTTAACAAGTTAATTAGCAATTCAAAGAAGTCACAACCAGACTGTGACAATAATTTGCTTTTGCTGATTGAGGCTCAAACGATGCTTAAACGTTTACCCCCGATTTTATTTGGAGGAGGGGGGAATTTTCGGTAAAATTGATGTCAACTTTGGTCTTTAAAATATGAAATAGCAATCAATGTTTTTTTTTAATTCATATTTCGAATAAAATTTCCTTAAATCCCATTAACATCTATTTTGTTCAGAATTTTATGTCCTTAAAATTCTTCCTAAAGATGAATTTAAGCGTGTTATATGCGGAAAGCCCAGATTGGGAAACCAAACCTTGAGCTTGACTTTGAGTAAAGTTCATTTTAATTAATGAGTTAGTCTTCGGTTGGTCTAAAATAAAGATCGATATTAAATAATAATATAATTATTAATAATAAAGAAAGATATCAGCAGTAAAGAAATTTCCAATACCAAGAAGTGTTAAAAATATTCGACAATTTCTAGGATTAGTAGGATGGTACAGAATATGGATGCAAAATTTTCAACCGTTGCAGAACATTTAACTAAATTAACAAAGAAGAGAATCAAATTAGAAATTAAAGAAGAAGAGTTAGAATTAATAGATAAAATCAAAACAGCATTTAAATCAGATAGTGTTTTGTGCTACCCAGATTTTTCTGGGATTTTTCCGTACACTGGTATGGAAGCTATTTTGCCAAATTCACAACGAGTCCCACCGCTGCCACCATTGTAACCGTAACCTCCTTGTTTTATTTCGACAAGAGAGAGGTTTGTTGTTAAGGGGTGAGAAATCCTGTTAGTACAGATTCTCTTTAAATTCCAATCCAAGTTCCAAATGTACTCCCAAACTTGCCTTAATAAAACTCTAATTGTTGGTAATAAAAATTTATATATTGAACTCAAATAGTTTTGTCTGTGGGTGATCCTGCAATTGCGTTGTTTGGTTCAGGCTTTGGTTGCGCACAAAAATGATCATAAAATAAATAGTTATACTGTAATTTACAAACCTTGAGTAGTCCTGATTTCCCGATGATTGAAGACGAACGGAATTCGATGTATTAATAAATTCCAAATAGACACTAATGAAATTTTAAATACAAAATTTAGAAAATCGCGAAAGCGCGTCGATAACAATATCGATCTTTATTTTAGACCAACCGAAGACTAACTGATTAATTAAAATTAATTTTACTCAAGTCAGAAAACCTCACTTCCGTTTTTGGGTTTAAAAATGACCCTTACAAAGAGTTGATTCTGAAGTCAGCAAAAAAAGATAGAAAGTGACTTTCTTGGCTGGACGCGCGTGGTATTCAATTCTACTTCCAGTTGCAAATTTTACTTTTAATACTCTTTTTATGCAAGCCTGTGACCCAAATTTGAATACAATTGCAAGTAATCTTTTATATTAGTTATTTTACAAAATAGTTATATACAGAATGCTACATCCATTACATACATTTGCAAATTCCTACTTTTAAGCTCATCAAATGTCCAATGAAAAATAACACCTACAATTAATTTCAACCCACTTACATTCAAATTTTGAGAATTTTATAATAATAATCGTGCAGCAGTGTTGTTCTGTTTTGATTATGTATTTACGCTTTGTCCATCAATTTTGTAAATCTTCAATGATAACAAAGTCTATATTATTCGTATATAATGCCAACAATATGGGTATTAAACTTTTTAATCTGATAAACATTGTACATATTATTTAAATGTATATTTAAGTGCTTCAAGTTTCAAGGATTGATAATATGAATAAACCATAGCTATTACTTTAAATCACAATAAGGTCGGCTCCTGATTGCCAGCTGAACGTTTCTTGCCTCTTTTAAGTTTTCCAATGGCCGACATTGAAAATAGAAGCAGAAAATTTTTATACATTGCTGTATCTATTGGTATGTACAATTTGACATTATTATCAATGCAATTACATAACATTAAGTGCGTGAGATAGCAACGTAGTTTACAAGTTTTACAAAAGTCATTAAATTGAGCAAACAAACAGTCTACCAAATTTTTAATTTTCAGTAAACTTGGTGGCGTTTTCGTCAGGAATAATGGTCGGATGGACCTCCCCGGTGATTGTTAAACTGACCAATCAAACCAGAATTGACGAAAACCCATTCGGTGTCGTAATTTCAAGTGAACAAGAATCCTGGATAAGTTCAATTTTTGTGTTGGGTGCAGCATTTGGTCCAATTATAGCTGGATTTGTGAGCAATAAGATAGGACGCAAAAAAACACTTCTCTTCTGTTCTGGTGTACCTCTCCTGGTTTCGTACTTAGTGCTCGCATTTGGAAAAAATATTTATCTGTACTACACCGCAAGATTTATCTCAGGTTTTGCATTTGGAACCGTTCTCAGCGTCTTGCCCAATTTTCTCAGCGAAATATCCGAAGATGCGATACGCGGAATGGTGTCTGCTTCCATGAGCGTTTTTCTCATGTCTGGAACTTTGTATTCCTACGTTGTTGGTCCTTACCTATCCATTATGTGGTTTAATGTAACGTGTGCTGTTTGGCCTGTACTGTTTTTAGTGTTATTTTTTTTCCCTATCGTTCCTGAAAGTCCCTATTATTTAATCGCATGTAATAATTTTTCCGGTGCAATGGAATCGTTGAAAAAATTCAGATCTGCTTCTGAGGAGAGCCTAATGGCAGAACTCAGGATGATAAAATATTCCGTCGATAAAGAAATGGGAAAAGCTGGTTCGTTCACGGTGGTGTTTAAGTCAAAGGGCTTGATTAAAGCTTTGATAATTTCGTTAACTTTAATAGGAATTCAAGTTTTTTCTGGAATAAGCGTGGTATTATTTAATACTCAATCCATATTTGCTTCAACGCAAGGTGACATACCTGCCGAAATATCAGCCATCATTGTTGGTATCGTACAATTTTGTGCTAGTTTTATAGCCCCTTTGGCAGTGGATAGGCTTGGTAGAAAAATATTGCTCCTAATATCAGCTATTGGAATGTTTATAGCCGAAGTGCCTCTAGGATTGTATTTTTATTTGTACGAAAATGGAAAAGACGTTTCCAATATTTCCTGGTTACCCATGTTGTGTTTAATCGGTTACATTATTTTTTATAATTTCGGGTTTGGAACCGTACCATGGACTGTGATGGCAGAAGTTTTTCCCACTAATATCAAAGCTACTGCTTCCACCATAACAGCGTGTTCCAGTTCGCTGATGAGTTTTCTGCTAACGAAGTCCTTTCCATCTTTAGTTGTTGCAATTGGAATGGGCGGCACGTTTTGGTTGTTTTCTGCATTTTGTGCTATAGCAATACCCTTTTTGTTATTTTACATGATCGAAACGAAAGGTAAAAGTTTTCAAGAAATTCAACATATTTTAACTAAATAAATTACCATAATTGTATAAAAGTTAAGTTTTTTCGTACATTAAAGACCTTAGAAACATATTTTTTTAGTGTTTAGCCGTTTCGGATGTTGCCGATCTTTGGGGCAATCCGTACTTTTTCTACCGCAGCTCTAAAAAGTTCCACGGTCGTTGTATTGTACAACGACCATGGAACGTGCGAACATGATATTATCTTATTTCCGGCAACCTCGATGCTAAATTTGGATATTACATTTACATAACGTACACAGCTAACCGTGAGGCGATTTACCAAGCAATTCTAATTGTTGATGAAGTCAGCAATGTGGAGGGTGTTTGAAGCGCACCTTTCCACCCCCTCCACGGTGTAAAAACTTGAGACGGCTAAGTCTTTCATTTTGGGTCGCACAGATGCATCTGATTAGTTTATATCCTAATATACTACATGTATATGGCAAGAAACATTACAAAGGAGCAACGCATGTCACACCATTTGTCGTGTAAATTTTACTGATAGGTGAGACGTGAAATACATCAATATTTTAATTTAGAAAATAGATAGCTGTCGTAATTCGCTCAGTGCGGCGTTTAGGCCGCACAACCACGGCCGACTAGTTTGATAATATTAGTTTAGTTTAATCGGCTAATCGGCTA
The DNA here is from genome assembly GCA_932274525.1 of Podabrus alpinus. Lineage (NCBI taxonomy): Eukaryota > Metazoa > Arthropoda > Insecta > Coleoptera > Cantharidae > Podabrus > Podabrus alpinus. Next base: position 77,375,711 of record OW026456.1, read on the forward strand.
ATCGGCTAAGTTTAATCATTCACTGTTTAACATGGCCTTCGAGCTAAAATTTTTCTCATTAACTATTTTCTAGCTAGTTTTGGAATAGATGTGTCATTTACTATGTAGAAGAAGATTATCTTTTTCTCCAAACTTGATAAGTTCATTGTTGATGGTGGTTTTCTGTTTTTAAGCTTACTCACTATTTCCTTCAATTATTCTTCTTCTCTTGTCACTTGTTCTTCATTATCTTCACCTGTAATCTCTTGTATCTCTGGTTATTTAGCTTGAAATTAACCACAACAACCAGTGCCTGAAGTGAATGGAATTCCATAGCGAAGATCTTTTTATAGAATTTTACAGAAAGACGAAAAACCTACATTTTTAATATATAGAATTGCAATAAATTTATATTTTTCCCTTTTCTTTAAATTTTGTAACCCTTCCACTGCAAAAATTCACAAACCATCACTGCAACTGAAGTTTTAAATAATTGTCGGTTCCAGTATGGAATACTCTCCTGCATTTGACGAACAGGAGTAGATGGTAAATAATTAAAAAATGTTTTGTAATACTGCTTTATTATTGTTGAGATTAATAATACTATATTGGGGGTATCCCATACCCCCTAAACCCCCCGGTTTCCACCTTTTACATTGTATTGAACTTGAATATTTAATTTGATAATGAAGATTATTATCCGACCGCAATTAAGATTAATTAATACAAATTTTCAGTCTTTTGTCTGATAAGATTTAAGGATTGTGAATTAAAAGGGGTTGACCCGATTCACAATCCACTCGAGTGAGTTAGGGAATGAGTAACACCAATATAAAAGAAACCTTATCAGCAACTGACAAGGATGAACGAAGAACATACATTGGAGGAAAAAACGTGAAGCCAGTGTCGAACTATTTAGAATAAGCAAAAAAAACTGCTTCAATATCAGCAAAATTAAATAGGGAGGCGAAATGGATGAAATAAAAAACATGATGCTCGAAATGATGAAGGAAATCAAGGAGGTAAGAAGAAGCCAAACTGCGTATGAGAAGGAAATGAGATTATTAAAAAGCGAAAACCACCAATTAAGGACAAGGATTACAACACTCAAGGTCAAGCTGGACCGCATAGAGAGCAAGCAAAAGTAAAAATACGACATGAAAACCGTACCTCCCTTCATAGGAGCTATAATGGAAACTCTGCAGGAAAAAATTGAAGTAATGTGCTAAGTAATGAACACTACATACTATGTGGAAATAATTTTAATGCACAACACAAGCATAGAAGAGGTGGGTCACGACGCTTTTGTCAAAGGGGCAAAACGACTCAAGAAGAACAGAAATAAAAGCTACGTTGGCTATATTCTGAGAGTTTGTGAGATCAACTGCTAAGGTAAGGTTCTTCCATTCGACTCCGGGTAGAATTTGAAGTTTCTAGACTGTCTCCGAGCTTCGGAGTGCACGTGAAACCGTCAGTCCCCGTATGTTAACGAGTGTCATCATAACAAGAAAATCCAGGGTTAAAAGCATATCGAAGGTCAACCTAGGAAGCTACCGAAGATGTATAAACAAATTCTCAGAGATCCAATTAAATAATTTAATTAAAATAGGTCATAAACCTATATTAAGAAGAAGATATAAAAGCGATAAATGAACAAATAAGAAACAAAGAAAACAGAAAAACATAATAAAAGAAGAAGAAATTAATGTAGAAAAATATTATAAGCGGGTTGCAATGATGATTTTTCTGATTTTCACCATTGAGAAAATTTGCAAAAAAGTGTGAGAATTTTGTTACATTCAATGAACCAACGAACATTTCTACAGCAAGAGTTAATATGAGTCAAAATAAAAATATTACTTACGTTTAATATTTTTCCATTTTAATTTGCAGATATATTCGTACACTCAAAGCGCTGCATTTAGAGAACATAGAAACGTGGGTGGAAGATACTTTTAAGCACTCTCATTGTTTTTAGTAAATTTATTGTAATCGATTACAACTACAAATCGATAGCACTTGAATTGCACAGGAATCACATAAAAGCAACATAATGTATTTTCCATCACAGTTTACTCGATCCCATCATATTAAAACTAGTTAAATTTGATTAATCCTTTGCTTTCTCTGATTTTTACAATGGAAGAAAATCCACCAAGAAACAGAAAATTTTTATATATTGCCGTATGTAGTGGTAAGTTACTTTTATATCTTCATAATAACATTTAACAATTTAGTATTTTGTAAGAGTTAATACTCTACCTATTCCAAATTTTATATTTTCAGGCAATCTGATTGCTTTTTCTTCAGGAATATTGATCGGTTGGAGTTCACCAGTAAGTGAAAAACTTACAAATGTAGACGAAATTGATGAAAACCCACTTGGCGTAGTCCTAACAATCGAACAAGTGTCATGGATTAGTTCGATTTTACAGTTGGGTGCTGTTTTTGGACCAATTTTGGCTGTTTTCTTGAACAACAAGTTAGGACGCAAGAAAACACTTCTCCATTGTTCTGGAATACCTGTTCTAGCTTCGTTTTTATTGCTTGCTTTTGGGAAAACTATAATCCTATACTACATTGCAAGATTCATCGGGGGATTTGGATTTGGAGCCATGCTGAGCGTATTGCCCCATTTTCTCAGTGAAATCTCGGAAGACGAAATACGCGGGATGGTGTCGTCATCTATGGTTCTTTTTCTCATGTTTGGATCATTGTACGCTTACGTTATCGGGCCCTACTTATCGATTATGTGGTTCAATTTGTGGTGTGCTGTTTGGCCTACCCTATTTCTGGTTTCATTTTTTCTTCTTGTACCTGAAAGCCCATACTATTTTATCGCTTGTAATAATCTTTCCAGTGCTATAAAATCTTTAACAAAATTCAGGTCGGATTCCGAAAGCAACGTTAAGAACGAATTGGAAATCATTAAATGTTCGGTTGAAAAAGACAAGGAAAATATTGGGTCTTTTTGGGAGATTTTTAAGTCGAAAGCTGTTATTAAAGCTTTCATCATTTCGATAAGTTTGGTATCGTTTCTACAACTGTCTGGAATTATCGCCGTTTTGTTCAATGCTCAAAAAATTTTTAGTGCAACTGGAAGTACCATACCCCCAGAAATATCAACCATGATCGTTGGAGCCGTACAATTTGCAGCTAGTTTTATCACTCCTTTAACGATAGATAAATGTGGAAGAAAGTTATTGCTTCTGGTTTCGGCGGTTGGAATGTGTATTGCTGAAGTACTTTTAGGGTTATATTTTTATATGAATGACAATGGAAAAGACATCTCCAGTATATCCTGGATGCCGATGGTATGTCTGATATTATACATAATTTCTTATAACTTTGGGTTTGGAAGTGTGCCATGGACTGTCATGGCGGAAGTTTTTCCTGAAAATATTAAATCTCATGCTTCTACCGTTACCGCATGTTTTTGTTCCTTGGTTGGCTTTGCTGTAGCTTATTCCTTTGCAGCTCTTAATGCCGCAATTGGAATGGGTGGCACCTTTTGGTTATTCTCTACATTTTGTGCAATTGCGGTACCGTTTGTCATATTTTATATGATCGAAACGAAAGGTAAAAGTTTCCAAGAAATCCAAAATATTTTAGCTAAATAAATAAATTATCTCTCATCTTAAGTGGTGGTAATTTGATTTCTCATCGTTGGAATTGCATATTATATCGATAAAATGATCCGTTGAATATTTTACCTTTTATCTAGTATTAATTTAAAACCTATTAATTTGGGCACGAGAAGCTAACCCGCTAACAACTGCTCATAGGTACAATCATGAGTGGTTATAACTATCAGATAATCACTTTTTACTTTTGGAAATAATCGTAACTAGAAATTTTCGGCCACTTGAATAACCAAATTTTGAATTATCATCGTAAACCATGCTTCTCTTAAAAGCGGCAGAGTGGAAGATAATTATAAGGACAAATTTCCATTGTTTTGCTTTAATCGTCACTTCAAACACAAATGAGCTGATTTGTAAGACTGATAAAAACGATTAAACGCAATTAAAACCACATTTATTTGATCCTCAACAAATGAAAGTCGCTAATATATGGTTATTTGTTTTATGTCTTCAATGGCTTACTGAAAATGAAAGAAAAACTATATGTAAAAGTTTTTAAGTTCCACTTCATGGCATCTTACCAAGTGATCGCCATTTCCATTTAGTCAAAATTGGGAATGGAACAATGCACAATTGTGCAATCTTGAGATATCGATTGGATTTGTGAACTTCATTGGACGAATTAATGAATTACAAGGTACCGTTTTTTATTGTAAAAATACGGACCACTGGAAAAACTTTAATTGTGTTGGATATGGAAGCTGGCCTCACGAATGAGTTCTGACCCTAACATCAATTTAATTGAATCTAAGGACTGGGTCAACTAATGGAACCAAGTGATCTCCATTATAACTCGCTATCATTGCATTTAGAATACATAGAGATGTAAGTGGAAGATATCTCTTAACTACTTGCTTTTTTTCTATATAGTATGTAGGTGTCATCGATTACAAATACAAATTGATAACACTTGAGTACTGCTTTTACCACATAAAAGTGACGTTAAGTGACGATTTGTAAACATAGCTTATTCGTTCCCATCAAATAATCATCATCGATAATTTACTGAACCGGTTTAAATTTTTTCAATGGGCGCCAACGCACGAGGAACCAGAAAATTTTTATATATTGCCGTATGTAGTTGTAAGTGAATTTATTATTTCTTAGAAATTGTGCAATATTTATTCCAAATTTTTTTATTTCCAGGCAACCTTATTGCTTTTTCGGCAGGAATATTGGTCGGATGGAGCTCACCAGTAAACGCAAAACTTACAAATGCAACCAGAATTGACGAAAATCCACTTGGTGTGGTTATAACAAGCAATCAAGAATCGTGGATTAGTTCCATTTTGGGCTTGGGTGCAGTTTTTGGACCAATTCTGGGTGGATTCCTGACCAACAAGTTAGGGCGGAAAAAAGCACTTCTGTTTTGCTCTGGAGCACCTATTCTAGCCGCGTATTTAATGCTTGCTTTCGGGAAAACTGTAATCCTCTATTATATTGCAAGATTTATGGGAGGATTTGCATTTGGAACGATGTTCAGCTTGATGCCCCATTTTCTAAGCGAAATATCGGAAGATGCGATACGTGGAACAGTGTCGTCATCTATAAACGTTTTCCTCATGTGTGGAACGTTCTATGCTTACATTGTGGGGCCTTACCTATCCATTATGTGGTTTAATATATCGTGTGCTGTTTGGCCTGCGCTATTTATGGTTTCATTCTTTCTTCTTGTTCCTGAAAGTCCATACTATTTGATAGCTTCCAATAATCCGTTCAGTGCAATAGAATCCCTGAAGAAATTCAGGTCAACTTCTGAAAGCAACGTCATGAAGGAAATTGAGAATATCAAAAATTCAGTAGAAGAAGATAAAAAGAACATCGGATCGATCAGCGACGTCTTTAAATCGAAATCATCCATTAAAGCTTTTGTTATTACGATAACTTTACTGACATTTCAACACTTTTCTGGTATTGTCGTCGTTTTGTTCAATGCTCAAGCAATTTTTAGCGCAACTGGAAGTACCATACCCCCTGAGATATCTACCATGCTTATTGGAGCTGTACAATTTGCGGCTAGTTTCGTCACACCTTTAGTCGTAGATAAGCTTGGTAGGAAATTGCTGCTTGTTGTTTCAGCTGTAGGCATGTTTCTTGCTGAAGTACCGTTAGGATTCTATTTCTATATGAATGACAATGGAAAAGATGTTTCCAGTATTTCCTGGTTACCTGTGGTGTGTTTGGTATTAAATATTGCTTCCTATAACGTTGGTTTTGGAATTTTGCCATGGACTATCATGGCGGAAGTTTTTCCTGCAAATATTAAAGCTCCTGCTTCTATGGTAATAGCGTCATTTTCTTCATTGCTTGGTTTTGCTGTGACTTATGCCTTCGCACCTCTTAAAGCCGCTATTGGAATGGGCGGCACCTTTTGGTTATTCTCTTCATGTTGTGGACTTGCGGTACCGTTTGTTGTATTTTATGTGATTGAAACTAAAGGTAGGAGTTTTCAAGAAATCCAAAATATTCTGTCGAAATGAATTAAATTATAATGATATAAATAAATGAAAAATATTTTAAAAACTGTAAAATTTGAAAATAAATTTTAAAACAATTTAATAAACTGTAAAGATCTATAATGTACTTTTTTTTATATATTACCAAAATAATTGAGCTTCCAAATGAAGCTTCGAAGCGGGGGAGGGGAAGCCTAGATATGGGTGAATATACATTTTTCAAAAGTGGCAAAGACATCAAGGGAAATCTGAGAACGCGTTTTGTAGTGAATAAAAAAATAATCATGGGTGACTGCAATGCCAAATAGGAAGGGACCAAATTTATAGATCAACTGCCCAAAAATATAGCCTACGCTCAGAAAAAATTAAAACTGTGAAGTATTGGTAGACTTCGCAATCGATAAGAACATGAAAGTTAGAAGACATACATGAAGAAACATGGGAGAATCCGGATAGATCAAGCCTTTCTATTCATCCTCATTAATAAGAGATTAATCCTCTTCTTTCTCCTTGTACTTTCAACTTAATTTATCCACAGAGCGTTGATGTTCATCAGAGGGCTTGGCTAAGAAATTTTTTTAAATCCGCGATTCCAACCCAAAATTTAACAGCATGCCACTGATGTACTAAGCCCGGATAGAAACTGATCATGTTTTAATTGAAAAAAGAAACTTAAAGAGTATAAAATAGTATAAAAAGCTTTTTAGCCATTTCCCATTGGCTATTTAATGGTAGGCCTGGAAATTCGCCAATTGATGCCTCAACCATTACAAAGTGTAAATGGAAGAACGTTGGTATTCTGACATCAGAATAAGAGTCCGGCGAAAAGAAACTGCACTACCCAAAATAGAAAAAAGGCAAGAATGGTTTGACCTACAGTGCAAGAATAAATTACAAAGAAGAGAACAAACAAGAATGGCCGTGTTGATACAACCAACAGATAAAATCAGAAAAAAAGTATGAAGAACAAAGCAAAATATCCAAGAATATAATGTAAAAAAATATAGAAAATACGAATGCTACAAAACACCAAAAGATAATCGATTACAACACCAATTTCAAGTTTCAATCCTAAAAGATTCGGCTGAAAGAACACACTGCTCGACTGGGGTGTCTGGTCAATTTTTTAAGTGAACATTGTTTACTTGATCCTCATCCGACATATCCGAGTTAATTTCTGCAGTGTATTTTGATGAAACCTGTAAATTTAATTCTTCCATAATGTTGTGCCTGTTCAAGACCACGTGGTTATAAATGTATTTTGGCAAAACGGTGGTATTAAAAAATTGTTTTACTATTTCCAACCAACAAACATTTGATGGGCCCCAAAACTTTTTACCCATTGGATCATAAATTTTCTCTTTATTGGCAACAATAACCAGGTTAAGGTACTTCAGATCAATATTAGATTTTTTCGGCACGATATTCTATTTCTATATTCCTTCCATAAAAATTTTTATAATTTCAAATACAATTTTTCGCTTATTTTTAAGCTTATTTTCGGTTTTTTATTTGGTCGAAAATTAAACATCCATAACTTTGTAAATATATTAACTTAAAACCATGACCAATAGAAGCTCATTGAGGTTCTAACGATGCGCTCTATCGATTGGCATGAGTTTTATACAAAAATTCCAAATAGGAAGGAAAATGGAAAAACATGTCTACGCCCCCCCCCCCCAGTTGTTTTTTGCGAATAACTCCGCGACCTTTGAGGCTCAAACGAAAATAATGGAAGGTCATTCAAGCTCTAACGATGCTCTAACGTGTGACACCATTTTCATAAAAAAATTCGAAACTGGGGGGGGGGGCACTGACATGCACCTGGGAGGTTCAAGATGTACCCTACCACGTTGGCACGCTGGCCAAGTGCGGGTTGCTACGGGAGCAGCCAACAGCGTTCTTTTTTAAATTAAACCTTAAAAATACCTTCTGAAAAAAGAAAAGAAGGTCGATCAAGACTTAGTTGGAAGCAATGAATCGACGAGGCAATATTGGCAAGAAATCTGGAGAAGGAACTTTGTCTGAACAGAGGAGAGTCGAAGCTAGGGACGAAGGAACAGAAAATCTTCAGAAAGAAGATACGCTGAAGTGCAACATGGAGGACCACCGTACTTAAACGCAAGAAATGTGAAAGGGCTGGTACCACATGGTGTCCAAAATTTGCTTTTCATAATTAAAGATTTCCAGATTGCATAAATTTAGGAAAAGCTAATCAGCCAAACCAAATAATTTAAATAAGGTTCAATCAAGATAAACTACCTACTTATATTATTGATGATATTGATAAATTACAAGTAGAAATTTTTGATAACTTGAAACACAGAATTTTTAAAAAGTGTAAATTCATCATGTTTAACAAAAACATGACCGCCTTGTGGTTGGAAGATAATTTAAAGGACTTGCAATTTTGTATTGCTTTTTTTTTGATTTGATGAAAATTCTTGCATGATTGTAAATAACTTTTTTAAATAATCATACTTAAGTGTTCTTTATCTATCGCTAAACCAAACTAACACTAAATCAAAATTATTTGGGCAATAATGGATAAAAACAATCACTTAATATAATTAAACACCTTGGACTCTTGGAATAGATATTAATGGTTATCCAAAAATTTTCTGTACAACAGATAGAAAACATAGGTGGAAACCTTTTCCTCACGAACCTGTAAAATACGTACCTACTAATAAAATATAATTATTAAAAAAGTTAAAACTGGCAGTAGGTAATTTTATTTTCCAGGTGGAAAAGTTACTCCCAGCACTTATTTTTAATAATTTCCGTAGTGGGAATATGTTTCCCCTCGTTCACCAAAGGGTTAAATACTATAGGGATCAGAATACAATCTCACATCCACTTGACCTTCTGTGACTCCGTTAATCCAAGTCTCGATTTCCGCTGCACAAAGCAGTCTGGGTTGATTTTTAGCCAGAAGTTAAGCGAATCAAATGATCTGTATTTTCATTACAATAATTTTTCTATGACATACATTTCTCGATAGCCCTCGACTTATCAGCCAGATAAAGACAACAAGATGCAAATAAATAATCACAGTTTCATAGATTCCGTCAAACAAACAACTGCTAAATTTTATTTTTTTATTATATTTTTTGAAATGGCCAACCATCCAAAACGAAACCGAAAGTTTTTGTATATTTCAGCGTTTATCGGTAAAGAAATTCTGCACTTTTATTGTAAAATAATTATTCCGAACATTTTTCTTTTAGGAAACTTGGTAGCTTTTTCGACAGGACTATTAATAGGATGGAGCTCCCCAGTCCTCGCAAAACTTACAGACGAATCAAGAATCGACGAAAATCCATTTGGTGTAGTTATAACAAGTGAACAAGCATCGTGGATTAGTTCGGTTTTAGGGTTGGGCGCCTTTCTTGGTCCAATTCTGGCGGGTTTTTTCAACAACAAGTTAGGACGCAAAAAAACGCTTATCTTTTGCGCTGCGGTACCGCTTCTAGTGTCGTATTTAATTCTAGCATTTGCGAAAACTGTAAATCTATACTACCTCGCAAGATTTATTTCAGGGTTTGCATGTGGGACCATACTATGCATATTACCCCACTTTCTCAGTGAAATATCCGAAGATGAGAATCGCGGAACGATTTCTTCATCCATAGACGTCTTCCTCATGTCTGGAACGTTGTATGGTTACGTTCTAGGGCCCTACTTGCCCATTATGTGGTTTAATATTTCGTGCGCTGTTTGGCCCGCCCTGTTCATAGTGTTATTTTCGTGGTTTGTTCCGGAAAGTCCATATTACTTGGTTGCCTCCAATGATCCTTCGGGTGCAATAAAATCGTTGACGAAGTTAAGATCTTCTACCGAAAGCAACGTTAGAAAAGAAATGGAAGCCATGCAATGTTTAGTAGAGCAAGATAAAGAAAATATTGGCTCCTTTGCCGACGTGTTTAAATCGAAATCGTCGGTTAAAGCTTTCATCATTACCATAGTTTTACTATCTATTCAACAACTTTCTGGAATTATCGTCGTCTTATTCAATGCTCAAGCAATATTTACTGCCACCGGAAGTAACATACCCCCCGAGATATCCACCATGATCGTTGGAGCCGTACAATTTTCAACCAGTTTTATCACACCTTTTGCGGTGGATCGACTTGGTAGGAAAGTATTGCTTGTAGTTTCAGCTGTTGGAATGTGCATTGCTGAAGTACCTTTAGGATTGTATTTCTATATGAATGACAATGGAAAGGACGTTTCCAGTATTTCCTGGTTACCTATGGTATGCCTGGTGGTATATATTACATTTTATAATTTTGGATTTGGATTTGTGCCATGGACCGTGATGGCGGAAGTTTTTCCAACAAATATTAAAGGACCTGCTTCCACCGTTATTTCGTGTTTTTGTTCATTGCTTAGTTTTGGTTTGACCAAGGGCTTTGCATCTCTTCATGCCACAATTGGAATGGGCGGTACGTTTTGGTTTTTCGCTGCATTTTGTGCAAGTGCAGTACCGTTTGTGATATTCTATATGATTGAAACTAAAGGAAGAAGTTTTCGAGAAATCCAAAATATGTTAGCTAAGTAAATTAAATAAGGTAGAATAAGAAAAATAAATTATTTATAAAATAAATTGATATTTAAATTAATATACCATGGTTGTATAACTCGTATATGGACATTGCCTAAACGAAAGAAGTGTACAATGTTAGATTAGTATGAAAAGGAGTGAAGTAGTATAATCTTAGTAAGTTAAGTCCAGTGTTTGGATTAAAATTTGAATCAATTTGAGCATAGGAAAAAATTGTATGCTGCCGATTTCGATACATACGATATTTACTTTCAACTAACCTAATCATGCAAAATCGCACATTATGTAATAATTATTATATTATATTATTAATCAATATAACTTATGAACATATCAATACCACTCAAGTTATAAAACTGATAATTTGAATGAAGTGCATTTATAAATAGTTAAATTGGAACTCAAAGATTGTAGTCAGGAGTTCGACGTAATTATTATTTTAAATCCCAGTTCAATCGAGTGCTGATAACCAGCTAAACGTTTTGGACTTGTTTTAATTTTTTAATGGCCGACCATGTAAATGGAAGCAAAACATTTTTATATCTTGCCGTATGTATAGGTAAGTAATATTTTGTAATATAAGATTTAAGACATACTACTTATAAGACATTTTTAATTTCAGGGAACATGGTTGCTTTTTCTACTGGAATAATGCTGGGCTGGACTTCCCCAGTGATGGTAAAACTGACAAATGAAACCAGAATCGACGAAAACCCATTCGGTGCAATTATATCCAGCGAACAGGAATCCTGGATCAGCTCCATTTTCGTATTGGGTTCCGCTGGTTGTCCCATCATAGCTGGTTTTTTGACCAACCAAATAGGTCGGAAAAAAACACTTCTTTGTTGTTCTGGTGTACCTCTCCTAGTTGCGTACTTGGTGCTCGCGTTTGGAAAAACTGTTTTTCTGTACTACACCGCAAGATTTATTGCAGGTTTTGGGTTTGGAAGCGCTATTAGTGCGTTGCCCAATTTTCTCAGTGAAATATCCGAAGATGCGATACGCGGAATGGTGGCTTCCTCCATGAGCACTTTTGTCATGGCGGGAACTTTGTATTCGTACATTGTTGGTCCGTACCTATCCATTATGTGGTTTAATATAACGTGCGCTGTTTGGCCCGCACTGTTTTTAGTATTGTTTTTCACCATTGTTCCTGAAAGTCCATACTATTTAATCGCTTCTAAAGATTTTTCCGGTGCAATGAAATCGCTGAAAAAATTCAGATCTGCTTCTGAGGACAGCATAATGTCTGAACTCATGATGATAAAATATTCTGCTGAAAAAGATATGGAGAAACCACTTTCATGCACAGTCGTCTTTAAGTCGAAAAGTTTGAGTAAAGCTTTGATCATTTCCTTAAGCTTAATAGGATTCGAAGTATTTTCCGGAATAAGCGTCGTCTTGTTTAATGCTCAATCAATATTTGGAGCAACGGAAGCTAAAATACCTCCAGAAATATCTGCCATCATCGTTGGTGTCGTGCAGGTTTGCGCAAGTTGTATAGCTCCTTTGGCAGTGGATAGGATTGGAAGGAAATTATTACTACTAATTTCAGCAACTGGAATGCTTGCTGCTGAAGTTCCTCTAGGACTGTATTTTTATTTGTACGATAATGGAAAAGACGTTTCTAATATATCGTGGTTACCTATGGTATGTCTGATAGGTTACATTATTTTTTATACTTTTGGATTTGGATCTGTACCATGGACTGTGATATCGGAAGTTTTCCCTACCAACATCAAAGCTTTTGCTTCTACCTTGATTGTGTGTTATAATGCGATTTTGGGTTTTACTTTAACAAAATGTTTTCCATCTCTGGTTGTCGCAATTGGAATGGGTGGCACGTTTTGGTTGTTTTCTGTATTTTGTGCTATAGCAATACCGTTTTTGTTGTTCTACATGGTTGAAACTAAAGGTAAAAGTTTTCAAGAAATACATAATATTTTATCCAAATAAATTAAATCATATAAATGAAAACGGTAAATAAATTTAAAAATAATAACAAGCAGTTAGATTTTAATAAATCTCTTGTGCCTTGTAAGTAGTACAAACTTTCCTTCCTTTCAGTGATATTTGGGTTGCATATCGCTCGAACGATAAGTTCTATTAGGTGTCCATAAGTACGGTATACAATACAATTCTTTCGATACTCCAAACCAAAATTTGTTAAGGATAATATTTATATTCGGTACAAGAAATATTAAAAGGTCGAATGCAATTCGGAAACGCCTCTGTTAGTAAGAAATTACAAATGTACGGATTATCAGGAAAAGACAAATGTAATCAACAAAAATTGGTATTGGATATAAATTCTCAATCAAGAAAATGATTTATTTAGCCTCTCATAATCAATGTGGAAAGGTCCTGACCGTAGAAGAGCTAATTTTTAATCTCGTGATAAATTTATTGATACGACGAATGCCAAAGAACCTCAAGCTTGAATGCAGACTAACCTAAGCAATTATTTTTTTTCTCTTTCAATTCTCAGAGAACAGAGTTTTGGTCAGACTTTAGGGTGTTCCTAGGAACACCAGTATTCTGCAAATTTATATATTCAACATTTATATTATTGTATCCATTCCAACCAAGTTACGTTCTCAGTTTGCAAATAATCCTAATGAACCCCCAAAAGTCCCCTAAAATGCCCCGCCGACTTCTAAAATTGCGGAAAAGAAACTCAATAAACAATGAAGAAAACCTGCCCGCAAATAATAGGCATAAAGGAGACACCATGAAACAAGAGGAGCCTAAGGAGGAATTAGGCACGATTGGTATTCCCTCTCCTATCAAGGACTTACCAGGTAGCTACGCCGAGGGAGCATTTAAAAACTTTAATACATACAAAATAAATTAATCGGACTCAGGCGGATGATAGAAACGGAGGAAAATGCACCAGATCCGTTTTGCACAGCGACACAAAATCTCAAAATTTTATTAGGAGAAACCGAAATACGATGTGCATAGGAAAGTCCAGCCTCTAAAAAAGGGAACGAGGATTTACCCAAACGATCAACAAGTAAGACCAAAAGAGCATAGAAGACAGGTAGGAGTAGTTTTCCTCCTCCGGACGACAAGTCCAAAAGTCCCAGAATGGAAACATTCATAGAAAAGAAATGCATAACAAAAAAACAGAATCAAATCTTCGTACGAGAGGAAAAAAGTAGAAAACATGTGGTAAGCTTGCATGTATAAACCCATAACATCACAGATGGGAGCGGAAATAATACCAAGAGGTGGTTCCCACTGTCATTGAGGAGGGGGTGTTAGTCGGTAAAAATACGATACTACCACCCTACATTGCGGTGGTGTTTTCTGAAGGTTTTCTCTTCCCCTACATAAAAATGATACTGGTGTCAATTTACTCACCCATCGACCTCTACCGGCACATTAATCGTTCTTATCCTAAGAGATGTTTTTCTATCCATATTCGTAAATCTGCTTATGAGAGTCGACCCATTTCTCACCTTCACTAGATTTGTTTCTCAGGTATTTGCTTTTCGACCAGTCGAACATTTTTCATTGGGAGGTGTCGTTTTCACCTTCGAATAAGGAACTACCATTCGTACAGCCTGTGCAATGCAGTCGTTTCTATTGAGTTCTGGGAAGGTCCGAAATATTTTCGCATTTTTTCAGCTCTTCATCAGTTACACTTTTTTGTGATGGTTCACTTTTCCATATTTATTTTCAAAATATTTATTACATTTCTGAAATTACTTTTTAAGCAGTAGCATTCACCAGACCAAAATTCGTGAAATCCACAAACGAAATCTCCGGGCCAATAAAAATGATAACCCGCATATTAATTAGTGATTAATTTTCAATAAATTAAACTCCAATAAACAAAGAATAGAGATTACCTTAGATTGCATTGTGAACTGGAAATCCCAAATCAAATATCTTATTAAGAAATGATCCAGAATTGTTTTCTGCTTAAGACTACTAAGAAATCATTTTTTGAAGACATACTAGGGCACTTACTCCGCTTTAAACTGGAACCAGTAATGGCATCATAACTGGTGCCAAGATTAAAATTCCATTTTGCAAGGAATAAAACTTAGTAATAAACGTATTCCATAAATTACCACTTAGGTGATCTGGTGTTCATCAGCAGCGAACGACTCAAAAATCATAAGAAACCAAATAAATTTTAAGTTGGTGAATATCGGGTTTAAAAACCCAATGACGGGCGTAAAAACGGATCCATAATTGGACCCAAAATTCTGACACCAAAACGATGACCACGAGAAGTGGATACAAAGAGATTAGGAGAAAAGGATACATATTTAAGAGTAAGAAAAGACATTAACGGCAAATTTCAAAGTCAGAAGACAAGGGCGAACGACACAATATCAATGAATGGGAAAGTGGGAAGACAGAAGAAATTCTTAACTTAATGGAAAAAAGAAGAACATACAAAAATATAAAACAAGAACAGTTCAGAGCAATATATAAAAGAATTTAAAAAAAGATCAAAAATCAAAAGGAAATAGGGCTGAGAGGAAAACGTATAGGAGAAACGTAGTTTACTTTTAGAGAAAGTCTGTGAACCAGATCTTAATTCAAAGATGATGGGTCCTTCTTTTCGTATTTTTGGATAACACATTGCTGTGTAATCTCTATCGAAATTTGCACACCCCGGGTTTTGTGTTGAGCGCCAGCTTTTTTGAATAAAAGCAAATTTATAAAAATTGAAAAATGAAATTTCCAGGGGTGCAATTTCTCAAGAAATTCACGATCCTTGTCCCTCTTATAGCTCAGTCGTGGAGATTCACTCAAGGTGTGGTAGGTTCAGGTTAAACTCAATTAAGGGATGCTGATTGAAGTTGAATAAATATTTGTAGATTGAAAATTTATCGATGTTGTGATTTTCGAAGATAAACTAATTCGCTTTTGTTGTGATGATCTTTTAAAAATTGATATGCTTACTGTTGTTGAATTGAATCGATGAATAAAAGATTGTATTAAATCGAAAATGGTTTTATATTTACCAATATAATTAAATCGCATGCGAACACAAAGTTCAGATAAATTTTTATCTGAGAAAATGACAATATTAAATATTAAATAAATCAAAAATGTAGGTCCAAAATTTCTTCTTGTGGCGTAGAAAAAGTTACAATGATAATACATAAAATATAATTAAAAGTTTGAATTACCTTTTTAAAATTTGAATAATCCAGTCTTATCAAAAGACATGCGTACTAAACATTTCACTAATGCACATTCGAAGAACTACACAGATCAGCTGATGATTGTTGTTGTGATGGTTGCTCCTGGTTTCGTGAATATACGGCGTTGATACATGAAATGAAATTGTTGATCAGATTGAGTTGATCAATTGGAATGCTGGTAAGTTGTTTTGTTGTTATTTCCATGATATTTATTGTGACTCGAATTTAAATACATTTTGTTTGTAGGCGTCTTCATTGACTCGGTAGGCATTGTTATAAGATTGCATCATTGGACATTTGGATCATTTTAACTTTGATTATTTATACTGGAACCACACACGTCTTGTACTTCCAAGCGTTCGAGTAAGACTGTCCGATTTTGATGCGCTGTTCATGAAAATCGGTCTAATTTTCTTATCAGTAAGTCAAGTTTTGTACTTTTTGAAATTTTATAATAACCAAATGTTTTGATATTTTCAGGAGAGCTTCCATATATGATGACTTGATTAATTGAGTGGTTCCCAGACGTCTCGTGAATACAGAAGCAGTTTGTAGGCAAGATTTAGTTGGACTCTTGACCTTTTTCTTATCATGAAACTCGTTATCAATTTTGAAGCGAAAATGAACTCTATTTACCCTTTTGTAGATTCATAGTAGCAAATTATAACCATTAGAAAGCGTGGCTTATTTAACAAACTTCTATATAATTGGTTTGACACAGTATTTGTTATTCATGGAATGAATTCCATTTTTGTAACATACAATTTTTGGTTATGTTCTCTGTGATAACAATTCACAGCAAATTTACCATTTTTGACTTAAATAACCTTTTTTACTAAATTTTGAAGTGGCAATAACCTGCATGAATCTATTTTACAGCTTTATTTATCATTTATCAATCCTTAAAGATATTTGTATGCTCATAATATAGAAAAATTGCGAAATTGGTTTATCTTTCTTATCAGTAAAGTTTTAATGAGGTCTAATTTTCTGTGATATTTTAATTTGAGTTGGAAATTCAATAATTTGCACTGGCCTGGTAGCTTGAGACACAGCAACATGTTGGTGTTAATTTGATTTGGCACAGTACATTTATTTGAGATTTATCATTTTGCATGTGGACCGCGTAGGTTTCAGTGGGTTGGTGCGGTCCGATTGTACTAAAAGTATATTCAATTCAAAAAGTGAATGATCCTGCATATAATTTTTCAATTTATATTATTTTTTATAATAAATTAACAAAAAATGCATAATATAGTACATCCTTTTTAATCAAAGTCAATGCAAAAGGAAGCGTCATAGCGTTGGTACCGCGCAGTGCCCGGCGCAGCAACTAAATAAATTTAAATGCTGGATTTTGGAAGACTTGAAACAAACCTATAACAAAATGTGATCACCTCGTGAACTTAAAAATATGAATGTGAATATAAAAATGTGAATATAAAAATAAGTAGAAGATAATTTTAAAGGTTTGCGGTTTTCTATTGTTGCGTTTTAATCGCCACTTAAAAAAGCATTGACTTTATTGCCTTGATAACAATGGTAACACGTTTTAAAGCATATTTTAATGGATTTCATTACTAAAAGTGGTTATTTATTCAGTTTTCAATGACCTATTCAATATAAAAAAAATGGTGTTAAATTTTCGTATCTATCGGTAATCGGTAAATCGGTAAAAAATGCTTTATTCTCTAGAAAACTTTAGAAATCAGATTGAAAAAATCTTTTGGAAGGGGGCGCATATATTCAAATTTGCCTCAGGCGCCAGAAGAGCTTGCTACAGCTCTACGTATGTGTGTGTCAATTATTGTTAAGTGACCGAAATTCGTTTATAAACAATCTTTATCAAATAATGTGAACGAACTGAGATATTGAAGTACTAAGCACCAAACATCTCATTCCAAACTACAAGGCCATACCAAGTAAGGAATAATATTGTTAAGATTTTGTTTGTGTTTTCTATCTTTGTAATCTTTTTTATGTATTTGTACATTTTTCAAGTAAAGAAATTATTCTTCACTTTTTAGTTTGTATTTTTTTTGCTATCTGAAAGGTTTATTCTTACGCCTACAAATAAAAGACGCTCCGAGGATCGAGGATACAAGTTTCCTGTAATTAACTTGTTGGTGGCAGCTTTACGCTATCTCAGATTGGTGTCAAAAACCAATCCCTTTTTTTTGTAGTGTAAAAATTTGTAAACCTCTGCCCCGGTTTACTGCAATTACATTTTACCAAAATAAATTAACTGAAAGGTTAAAATGAATTAAATGATTTGCAAATACGTGGGTAAGTCTACCCACATCTACAAATTTAATTTGAATAAAATTCAAAAGGAAAATATTACTAAATTAGCCATGTATAATCACGCCCATTTAATTTTCTAATATACTCGTACATACACAGCACCACTTTAGAGTACATAGAAGCGTCGACAGACGATAATATATCGGACACTTGCGAATAAATACCAATCGATATAACTTAAGTGAGTTAAAACCACGTAATAGTGACAAGAAGGTTTAATAGTCATAAATAAAAGTTGATTCGATACATTCAAGTAAGCATCAATTCAAATTTTCCGTCTATTTAATTTTTAAAATGGCCGAATCTTCAAGAGGAAGTAGGAAGTTTTTATACATTTCTGTATTTATGGGTAAGTTTAACTAAATATTTAATATGATTAATAATATTCAGAGCAATATCATTCCAAATTATTCATTTTCAGCAAACTTTGTTGCTTTTTCTGGAGGAATACTGATAGGATGGGCCTCACCGATAAACGCAAAACTTACAAGTGTAAGCAGAATAGACGAAAACCCACTTGGAGAGGTTATAACAAACGAACAAGAATCGTGGATTAGTTCTATCTCAGGAGTGGGCGCATTTTTCGGCCCAATTCTTGCTGGAATTTTAACCAGCAAGTTAGGACGAAAGAAAACACTTCTACTTTGTTCTGGAATACCTTTTCTAACCTCATACTTAATATTTTCCTTTGGGAAAACTATAATCCTTTATTACATTGCAAGATCCTTGGGTGGATTCGCGTTTGGAACCATGATAAGCGTTTTTCCCCACTTTCTTAGTGAAATATCCGAAGATTCTATACGAGGAATGGTGTCGTCTTCCATGAATATCTTTCTCATGTCTGGAACGCTGTATGCTTACGCTGTTGGGCCTTATCTCTCCATTATGTGGTTTAACATTTCGTGCGCTGTTTGGCCCGCACTATTTTTAATTACATTTTTAATTTTTGTTCCTGAGAGTCCATATTATTTTATTGCCTCCAATAATCCTTCCAGTGCAATGGAATCGCTGAAGAAATTCAGGTCAGCCTCTGAAACCAAAATTATAAAAGAAATGGAGGCTATAAAAAATTCAGTAGAACAGGATAAAAAAAATATTGGTTCCTTCAGCGACGTCTTTAAATCGAAATCATCCATTAAAGCTTTGGTTATTACGATGATTTTACTGGCAATTCAGCAGTTTTCCGGAATTATCGTCGTTTTATTCAATGCCCAAACAATTTTTAGTGCAACTGGAAGTACCATACCCCCTGAGATATCCACCATGATTGTTGGAGCGGTACAATTTGCAGCTAGTTTTATCACACCTCTGGGAGTAGATCGGCTTGGCAGAAAATTATTACTCCTCATTTCAGCTATTGGCATGTTTCTTGCTGAAGTACCTTTAGGATTGTATTTCTATCTGAGTGATAATGGCACAGACGTTTCGGGTTTTTCCTGGTTACCTATGGTATGTCTCATAGTATACATTATTTCTTATAACTTTGGTTTTGGAATTGTGCCATGGACTGTGATGGGGGAAGTTTTTTCTGCTAATGTTAAAGCTCCTGCCTCCACCGTGCTTGCTTGTTTTGTTTCAGTTATTAGTTTTGCTATGGTTTTCTCCTTCGCATCTCTTAATGCGGCTATTGGAATGGGCGGCACGTTTTGGTTATTCTCTGCATTTTGTGCAATTGCGATACCGTTTGTGATATTTTATGTGATTGAAACTAAAGGTAAGAGTTTTCAAGAAATCCAAGATCTGTTATCTAAATGACTTACAATATTAAAAAATAATTATATAATTAAAAAAACTGAATAAACTGAATAAACTTCGAAAATATTTAATCTCTGTTTTTGTAAATAAACCTAATTACTTCTAATTATAATATTATGTAGGTACTATATTAAATAATTACTTTTTAAAGCAAAGATTTAATAAAAAGTAGGTATATTTGCTAACCTTTCTGCCGTATTATGGATCATCAAGCTAACTAAAACTGAAATAATGGAAACATTGGAAGAAGCTGATTCCAATATAAATTAGTTATTATTATTCTAATATCTCGATTGTCGATATTTTTCTTTCTGGGCAATTCGCCCAGCTTTTTGTACCGGACCCTGATAAAATGCTTTTTTGATGTCAATGAAACTGACGTAGAGTTCCTGGTTTATGTCCAGGCCAATCTCATCTGACCTCGCAGAATTTTCCTTCTTGGCCTTGCCTATCGCATATTCAACCTCCAGTTTCAAAATGTCCGGTCCTATCTCGTTTGCCTTCTCTATCTCGTGTCCATCCATTCCTATCTGTCATCTCGAAACAATTATTCTATATAATCAGTCATTGTTTTATTCCAACACCAGGCGTTTCCTTGATTTTCTTGCGTAAGTCGAAGCTATCGTATCTTCGTTCACATACTTCAATATCACTGCATTATTCCAAAAACCACTTTATTTCCTTTGCTATTTGAAAGTGGGTACATAAGATCATTCACAATCAATTATTAGCAAGCAAAAAATCTTATCGCTGCACTTGCAGGAAGTGGTGGTTTAATTTATTTTGTCTTTTGCCCTCTGGAGCTAGCCAAAGGGTAAATCCATAGTTTAAGACCGTCTCCCTGAATTCAGACCGTCTGATTGCATCAAATTTTCCGGAGATGTGTTGGTGTCAATAAACTTTTATTTGTTACGCTGGCAATTCGTAACAATTTTATATGGCAAAATTTCTGGCAGTTCAAAAAAGGCGAGTCAAAAGTGAACGTTACAATGGGTTAATTTATAAAAGGACGTGACCTAATATTCAAAAATTGACAAATAAATTATTTGATAATTATTACTATATCAAAATTATTAATAGAGTGTGTAAGTCCTAATTTATAAGGTATTTGTATTTGTAAAAAAATAATTTCGCCATTTTAAATTAATTTTTATCCTCATTAAGTGTTTTGGTGACGGGACACTACGAGGATCGAGGATACAAGTTTCCTGTAATTAACTTGTTGGTGGCAGCTTTACGCTATCTCAGATTGGTGTCAAAAACCAATCCCTTTTTTTTGTAGTGTAAAAATTTGTAAACCTCTGCCCCGGTTTACTGCAATTACATTTTACCAAAATAAATTAACTGAAAGGTTAAAATGAATTAAATGATTTGCAAATACGTGGTAAGTTTACCCACATCTACAAATTTAATTTGAATAAAATTCAAAAGGAAAATATTACTAAATTAGCCGTGTATAATCACGCCCATTTAATTTTCTAATATACTCGTACATAAACAGCACCACTTTAGAGTATATTATAGAAGCGTCGACAGACGATAATATATCGGACACTTGAGAAAAATACCAATCGATATAACTTAAGTGAGTTAAAACCACGTAAAAGTGACAAGGTTTAATAGTCATAAATAAAAGTTGATTCGATACACATACAAGTAAGCATCAATTCAAATTTTCCGTCTATTTAATTTTTAAAATGGCCGAATCTTCAAGAGGAAGTAGGAAGTTTTTATACATTTCTGTATTTATGGGTAAGTTTAACTAAATATTTAATATGATTAATAATATTCAGAGCAATATCATTCCAAATTATTCATTTTCAGCAAACTTTGTTGCTTTTTCTGGAGGAATAATGATAGGATGGGCCTCACCGATAAACGCAAAACTTACAAATGCAAGCAAAATAGACGAAAACCCACTTGGAGAGGTTATAACAAACGAACAAGAATCTTGGATTAGTTCTATGTCAGGAGTGGGCGCATTTTTCGGCCCAATTCTTGCTGGAATTTTAACCAGCAAGTTAGGACGAAAGAAAACACTTTTACTTTGTTCTGGAATACCTTTTCTAACCTCATACTTAATATTTTCCTTTGGGAAAACTATAATCCTATATTACATTGCAAGATCCATGGGTGGATTCGCGTTTGGAACCATGCTAAGCGTTTTTCCCCACTTTCTTAGTGAAATATCCGAAGATTCTATACGAGGAATGGTGTCGTCTTCCATGAATATCTTTCTCATGTCTGGAACGCTGTATGCTTACGCTGTTGGGCCTTATCTCTCCATTATGTGGTTTAACATTTCGTGCGCTGTTTGGCCCGCTCTATTTTTAATTACATTTTTAATTTTTGTTCCTGAGAGTCCATACTATTTTATTGCCTCCAATAATCCTTCCAGCGCAATGGAATCGCTGAAGAAATTCAGGTCAGCTCCTGAAACCAAAATTATAAAAGAAATGGAGGCTATAAAAAATTCAGTAGAACAGGATAAAAAAAATATTGGTTCCTTCAGCGACGTCTTTAAATCGAAATCATCCATTAAAGCTTTGGTTATTACGATGATTTTACTGGCAATTCAGCAGTTTTCCGGAATTATCGTCGTTTTATACAATGCCCAAACAATTTTTAGTGCAACTGGAAGTACCATACCCCCTGAGATATCCACCATGATTGTTGGAGCGGTACAATTTGCAGCTAGTTTTATCACACCTCTGGGAGTAGATCGGCTTGGCAGAAAATTATTACTCCTCATTTCAGCTATTGGCATGTTTCTTGCTGAAGTACCTTTAGGATTGTATTTCTACCTGAGTGATAATGGCACAGACGTTTCGGGTTTTTCCTGGTTACCTATGGTATGTCTCATAGTATACATTATTTCTTATAACTTTGGTTTTGGAATTGTGCCATGGACTGTGATGGGGGAAGTTTTTTCTGCTAATGTTAAAGCTCCTGCCTCCACCGTGCTTGGTTGCTTTGTTTCAGTGATTAGTTTTGCTTTGGTTTTCTCCTTTGCATCTCTTAATGCGGCTATTGGAATGGGCGGCACGTTTTGGTTATTCTCTGCATTTTGTGCAATTGCGATACCGTTTGTGATATTTTATGTGATTGAAACTAAAGGTAAGAGTTTTCAAGAAATCCAAGATCTGTTATCTAAATGACTTACAATATTAAAAAATAATTATATAATTAAAAAAACTGAATAAACATCGAAAATATTTAATCTCTGTTTTTGTAAATAAACCTAATTACTTCTGATTATAATATTATGTACTATATTAAATACTCACTTTATAAAGCAAAGATTTAATAAAATGTAAAGTAGGTATATGTGCTAACCTTTCTGCCGTATTATGGATCATCAAGCTAACTAAAAATGAAATAATGGAAACATTGGAAGAAGCTGATTCCAATATAAATTAGTTATTACTTATTATTCTAATATCTCGATTGTCGATATTTTTCTTTCTGAGTAATTCGAACAGCTTTTTGTGCCGGACCCTGATAAAATGCTTTTTTGATGTCAATGAAACAGACGTAGAGTTCCTGGTTTATGTCCAGGCCAATCTCATCTGGCCTCGCAGAATTTTCCTTCTTGGCCTTGCCTATCGCATATTCAACCTCCAGTTTCAAAATGTCCGGTCCTATCTCGTTTGCCTTCTCTATCTCGTGTCCATCCATTCCTATCTGTCATCTCGAAACAATTCTTCTACATAATCAGTCATTGTTTTATTCCAACACCAGGCGTTTCTTTGATTTTCTTGCGTAAATCAAAGCTATCGTATCTTCGTTCACATACTTCAATATCACTGCATTATTCCAAAAACCACTTTTCCTTTGCTATTTGAAAGTATTTGTTTTTGAAAGCAAAAAATCTTATCGCTGCATTTGCAGGAAGTGGTGGTTTAATTTATTTTGTCTTTTGTCCTCTGGAGCTAGCCAAAGGGGCAATCCATAGTTTAAGACCGCCTCCCTGAATTTAGACCGTCTGATTGCATCAAATTTTCCGGAGATGTGTTGGTGTCAATAAACTTTTATGGTTACGCTGGCAATTCGTAACAATTTTATATGGCAAAATTTCTGGCAGTTCAAAAAAGGCGAGTCAAAAGTGAACGTTACAATGAGTTAATTTATAAAAGGGCGTGACCTAATATTCATAAATTGAAAAATAAATTATTTGATAATTATTACTATATCAAAATTATTAATAAAGTCTATAAGTCCTAATTTATAAGGTATTTTTTGTATTTGTACAAAAATAATTTCGCCATTTTAAATTAATTTTTATCCTCATTAAGTGTTTTGGTGACGGTTGAGATGTATCAAAATTCGGAGGAAATTTTAATTGAAATAAAATAAAATATACAGACCAATTTTATCAAAAATTGGATTAATAAAAAAAAACTTTTACGAATACATCGTAGAATTTTAGTAGGTAGACATTTTCACAAATTTTACAAAATATTCCATATTATGTAGAACTACTTAATTACAATGAGTTTTTACATTATCGTTTGTTTTTTTCTGAACAATGAACTTGACCAAATAATTAAATCACAATCTTTCATATCTCTTAAAAGCAGCATTAAGATAAAGGGTGATTCAATAAAAGGAATCATTTTGATTTCTTAAAAAATACGCATCATTTATAATCGATAAAAGAGAACGTTCATTTTAATATAATCATAATAATAA
Organism: Podabrus alpinus; assembly: GCA_932274525.1. Taxonomy (NCBI): domain Eukaryota; kingdom Metazoa; phylum Arthropoda; class Insecta; order Coleoptera; family Cantharidae; genus Podabrus; species Podabrus alpinus. The sequence continues at coordinate 77,400,279 of OW026456.1, forward strand.
GGTTTTCAAAATTTATACTAGGTACAATCTAAAAGTTTTTGGCGGAAGTTTTGGGAGTTTTAGTATATTGTTCGGCAATGAGTTAAGCGGCCTTTACACAAGGACAGTGTCTTGTACAAGTTACTAAAACCCAGTAATCATGTATTTTAGTACTGGACTCCAGTGTTGGTTTTAGTAACAATTCCAGTACAGTGAATAGAAAGCAATCCTATTTACTTGGGCTACCCCCACTTCCACTTTCCTGATAACTACGCCCGTGTAATCATTTCGTTTTAGCAGCCGTTGCAACATTTCGTGATAGTATCGTCGTTTGCTGTGAAGTAAGGTTAAATTAAATTTAAAATGTGCGCTAAATGCGGAGAAGAGACAACTGTAAAATTTGTAGAACTATATAGAGAGGAAGAATGCCTCTGGAATTCGAAGCTAGGATAAATAAAAATAATCAAGCCCGTGAAGCGGCGCTTAAATGAATTGTTACAGAATTGTGTATACAAGATTTAAGTACATCAGACGTAAAAAATTTAAAAAAAACTGAAGTTAACTTAATTCATTGTTTAAAACAATGCAGTCAAGTTGCTATCACTATGTAAACACAACTGTAATATAAATTACTTGCTTTTAGTACTGTCACCATATAATCACAACTATCATCGAAATTACTTGCTTTTAGTACTGGGTTTTAGTAACTTGTATAAGTCACTATCCTTGTGTAATTGAGCTTTTAGGGACATGTGAGCCAATTTTAAGATGTACAATTTTTTCAGTTAATTTCAAACTTAAAATTTTTGTTTGGACGCCTTGGAATTGGGGACGCCTTTAACCCAACAGTCTCAGTTTGGAAGCTAATCATGTATGTATGTATACCTACTTTAATTTATATTTTGAGTTCACACTGTACATATATTATTCATTTATCTTCTTTTTTGAAGGAAATTTTTATCAATTCAACCTAAATTATAAATATACTTAAATTACAAAACTGATAAAAGCGATCTAGATTTATTGATTGCACGTTTTTAAATCCATTGTAACTTTGCGATGGCTGATAACCCAATCGAAAACAGAAAATTTTTATATGTCGCCGCATTTATCGGTAAGTAAATTTAAATATTTATCTTTTATTAATAAAATATATTAACATTAATAAAAAGAATATTAATTAATTAACAACGAACAGTTTAATTTTTTATTTTTAGGGAACTTAGTGGCCTTTTCGTCGGGAATAATGATTGGATGGCCTTCACCGGTCAGCGAAAAACTCATGAATGCAACTCGAATAGACGAAAACCCACTGGGTGTGATCATATCAAGCGATCAAAACTCATGGATTAGTTCGATCTTACAGTTAGGTGCAGCTTGCGGTCCAATTATAGCTGGTTTTCTAAACAACAAAATAGGACACAAAAAAACGCTTTTATCGTGTGGTGGAATACCTCTCTTAGTTTCGTACTTGATGTTAGCTTTCGGCAAAAATATAAGTATATACTACGTCGCAAGATTTATGGCAGGTTTGGCAAGTGGAACCGTTGTCAGCGTCTTGCCCAACTTTCTCAGCGAAATATCCAAAGATTCCGTACGTGGAATGGTGTCCGCCTCCATGACCGTTTTTCTCATATCCGGGACCTTGTACGCTTACGTTGTTGGTCCTTACGTTTCAATTATGTGGTTTAATCTGGCTTGCGCTATTTGGCCCGCATTATTTTTAGTTTTATTTTCTCTTTTTGTTCCTGAAAGCCCATACTATTTAATCGCCTCCGGTGATCATTCGAGTGCAGTAAAATCTTTGAAAAGATTTAGGTCTTCTTCTGAAAGCGACGTTATGGCAGAACTGGAGACGATAAAATATTTCATTAAAAGCGAAACTGGTCGAGCTGGTTCTTTCATCGACGTTTTTCAGTCGAAATTTTTGCTGAAAGCTTTAATCATTTCGTTAAGTTTGACAGCGTTTCAACAGTTGTCAGGGATATTTGTCGTGTTATTTAATGCTCAAACAATTTTTAGTGCAACTGGAAGTGATATTCCTGCCGAAATATCTACGATAATTATCGGGGTCGTACAAGTTCTCGTGATTTTTGCATCACATTTGGCGATAGATAGGCTAGGAAGAAAATTCTTACTGATATCTTCCGCTATTGGTATGTTTATAGCTGAAGTGCCTTTAGGATTGTATTTCTATTTCCAAGATACTGGAAAAGACGTTTCTAATATTTCATGGTTACCCATGGTGTGTCTAATAGTTTACGTAATTTTTTTCAATCTTGGTTTTGCATTTGTACCATGGACTGTGATGGCGGAAATTTTTCCTGCCAATATCAAAACTTCTGCTTCTACCGTAACTGCATGTACTAATGCGCTTTTGAGTTTTATTGTAACCAAAACTTTCGTATCTCTAAACAATGCAGTTGGAATAGGCGGCACGTTTTGGATTTATTCTGCCTTTTGTGCTATGGCAGCATTGTTTGTTAAATTTTACATGTTTGAAACTAAAGGTACGAGTTTTAAAGAAATTCAAAATATTTTATTCAAATAAATTTAGACGCAGAAAAATATTTTATGTTCCTTATTATTAAATCTCAAAGGGCCGTACTTGGTTCTTATTATCCTGGCGTTGTAGAGCACCATGACTTATTGATATTAAAGAAAATTAAACAAATAGGAAATAGGTATTAAATTCTAAATACCTCCTAATCATATAAATATATGAATTTTAGAATCATCAAAACATTTTCAAAAAGTAAATAAAAGCAGTTCACAGATAGTTTGGTGTAGTGCATAGTGAGTTGAGCTATAGGTTCGATTCCCGTTGGATTCCAATTATTTGTGCAGATAATTAGGAACTACGTAATTTTTGTGCTTTTGTTAAAATTTTTATTTTCACTTTTATCTAAATAATGTCAACTGGTTTGATTTGTAAATTTAGTTTAAAAAAATTTCTGCTAGATCTGCAATGTTTTCAATTTTATCTTCTTGGTACTGACCTAGAAGTCAAGTTGAACGATTTGACCTTTTGTGAACACAAATAAAAATTGTACAAATTTTGGGTTTATAAGTGTTGAATAGTTTAGATAAGATTATTATAATAAATTATAAAATAAATAAAATGTACGCCTGTGTTATATTTTATAGTGTTTTATTGCGTAAAAAAATAGGACCAAGCTGGAATAAATTGTATTATCTTTATTATGGTCTCTAAAATGCTTACTAATTTTGTACTCTGGAACGACCTTGGATTTCATCGCCACAGTGGAAAAACCACGTAAAGGATGACATTTCTATGTTACGGAGTTACAGCTATTAGAGTGCGCGGTATGTATTCGAAATTGTTTAATTAATAATATCATTCATTCAAATTTTAGTATTTAAGCCATTTTAACCGATTTATATCAAATTTGACTCTCCTGAATGTACCTGCCAAAGATAGAAAGTGAGTGACTATGAAAAGAACAGCAGGGGGCGAGACACGGTGGGACTACCAATTTCCGACTATCATACACTGCCATATTTCTGAAAGCGATGTGAATTAGGGCCCCCCTACACGTGAAATAATAATACGGAATCTTCATTGTCATATTTTATACAAGTAAATATTATACGTGACATAAAATTGGCAAATATTCACTTGATGTAAAAAAATAAGGGCAATCTGGAATACATTTTATTATCATTATTGGAACCTCTAAAATAACATACTACCAATCCCGGATTTCGCCACCATAGAATAAATATGCGAAGATAATATTTTTACAAATATACATGATAATTGCATTCAGGGTCACATGATGGTCGTTTCGACCAATCAGCGTGCGTTATTTTACATTGTAGATATACGGATACTGTCTAAAATAAGATGAGGGTGGCAAGAAGTACCCGTCTTAATTTAGGTGAATTGAGAAGCACTAGAGTTGTAAGTTCCAGTCACTCTAAATTAGGAAAGGTGGCTAGAAGTACCTTTCCTAACTTATTGGTGAATAACACTCAAGTTGTAAATTTAAATGCTACTGGTTTATTAAGTTTTAAATACCCTATTTATATAAAAACTTAATGCTAAATATCACATTCCAATTTTGTAGTATTTTAAATGTAAAGTTATTAACCTGCTGAATTGATATAAATTTTCCATTATAATAATTTTAAATGCATTAATTGAACTAATGATTAATTGTTTTAAATGTTGATGTGATTACAATGCGGAAATGAATTATTTTAATTGGCCTACTGAAAAGTGCCAGGATGCTTTTTCGCTTTATTTACACTTTTCTAATAAGTTTTTACAATTTTGCATATTTGCTTAAATTATTTATATACAGGATGGTTCTAAACTATAACCCAACCAACCAACAAAAACCTGTTTAATTTCTAAATTAAACAGATACAATTCGTGCACCGTCGAATAATACCCAAATAGTGTGAAATATCTAGTTATTTTGAAATCCTACGAAAATATTCAAATAACCCTAGGTCAATTTGAATATTTTAAATTGTTTTGATAATTGTGTACGTTCTTTATATCATGTGATACATTTTTTATATGAAATAAATATTCGCCGTCGGGAAGATTCGAACCTCGGATATTCACATTGCTAATCATGTACTATCACAATTACGCCACTGGGGTGACATACAAGGTAATGCTTTAAATTGTCAAATCTGCTACATAATAACCATAGAAACACTACTTTATTTATATTTAACCTCCAAATTCTAATGCGTGTAATAGTCATAGTAGTCATAGGGCAATTTTCTTGGCCACGTTAGAAAATTACATACCTCGGGGATTCCAACCCCCACCCCCCGGTTAGGTAATTTGAATTCAATTAAATCGGCACCACATGTATAATTCAAATTTATAGTTTATAATTTCAATCACATCATTTTGTACTTGGCATTCGTGACTCTCTGAACTTTCGTCTAGGTTTTCCGTTAGGGCGTATAATTCGTTACTCTAAAAGCAAATAGTATCAAAGCTAGTTTGCATAATTAACCATAGTCAATAAATAATGAAATACACATTAATTTTGTTGTTACAGATGCTAAGCACCGAGCAAGAATGGCTAGAGATTTCATAGGAGTTTGAAGAAAAGTGGAATTTCCCACATTGCATAGGCGCACTGGACGGCAAACATGTTGTCATTAAGGCTCCTAAACATAGTGGAAGTCTGTATTATAATTACAAAGGCACGCACAGTGTTGTATTAATGGCATTGGCTGACGAAGAAGAAGATTATCGAATAACATCTTCTCATTCACAATAATGAATTTTCAATAACAAAATTTTCATTGCCAAAAATTTAAATCCGAAACCGATCGCAAAAAGAAAATTTGCTTATATAGTACATTTTTATTACCAACACAAAAAATAAGGGATTATCCTATTATAACCAACACGGTTACACAACTACGCCGCACTTCGGAAAAAAGTAAGAAGAAACGAGATAGGCGCCGCACTCGTGGCACCCCTAAATCTCGAGGAAAACTATGATAAACGGTTTGGCACCGAAAAACATGTTCCATGTTAAATATATTAGTCGGAGACTAAAATAGAAGGAACCCGGGGGTCAAGGCGGCGGAGCCCCTTTGCGAGGCGTGGAGCGCCGAGTTTTAATTCTTATTTTACCAACGCCATCTTTACCTGCAGGTGCTCCCCCGTACCCCCCCCCTCAGCTAAACCATTCACTCTGGGGTAGTAAAGAAAATCATTGTTCCATGAGGACAAAGTGCAACTACATTTTTTTAAAGTTTGACATTACTAATATTTATTTTTAATTAATTTTTTTTGCCTCGCCAGAGAGCAAATTCTCGTGATGCAATCATTTTCTTTGCCACGCCAGAGAATTCCATACTCCCAGACCTCCCGGTCAGGTATATGGTCGTATATTTCATAATCAATAATGCGAGAACTTTTTCAAAAATTAAATTCTGTGGTAAGCAAATTTTCTTGATTCCCTTCATTCTGGAATTTTCCTAGAAGTGCAGTTACTACGACCATCAAGAGCTCTAACAAGAGTAATCACAAGGTATGAGACCATTTAGTACCTAATGCAAGAATTTAAACAGATTAGTTGTACTTTATATGACGGTAATCAGCTTAAGCGGTTAAGTGCATTGCTGCTATAGCTGAATGCCCGGTTCGACTCCGGGCTCAGTAAAAACTTTATTCTAACCGTCTCCCCTCGGAAGGCAATGGCAAACCACCGAGGTGTAATATGCCAAGAATAGCCTCTCTGGAGATGAAGTGTATACACTTCCCGCGGTTCGGAGCCCGCGTTAAACAAGTAGGTCCCCTATGTATGTGATAGTACTACAAATGCACAACACATACATAGGAGAGAGGTCGCCAACATCCGATAACGGATAGGCACCTGAAGAAGAAGAAGTTGTACTTTGTTTATTCTCATAGGGCAATTTTCTTGGCCACGTTAGAAAATTACATACCTCGGGGTATTCCAACCCCCCCCCCCCCCGTTATCCCCCCCGGTTAGGTAATTTGAATTCAATGAAATTTGAAATAATGAATTCAATGATAACCAAATTTTCTTGATTTCTTTCATTTTAGAATTTTAGTAGAAAATCAATTATTACAGAGGGGATCGAGAGCTCCTCAGTAATAATTGCTTTTCTCCCCCCCCCCCCTCACCCGCCCCCAGCCCCAGGAATTCCATTTAGTATTCCAACTACATTGCAATGTTCCAGGAGTGTAGGTACAGTCATTTTTAATTTTTAAAACATACCATCGTGTACCATGTTTCACAATGCTGTGAATTTCGTTATCACAGGTATGCAATTTATTATTTCTATCTTTTCAGTTGTTTTTAACAACTTTATTTTAGCAACTATCGCGGATGAAAACCAACTTAAATTAAAAATTATCCAAGCTGGTTCGACACAAATAAATTGTTACGTCGTAACTACTATCAGAAATGGGTCTAACCAAACAAAATTAAGTTAGCGTGGGACCAACTCGAGACTTAAGGGTCATTCACATCCACGTAACGTACGTTCCGGACATACAATACGTAACGTAAGGAAAGTTGAAATGCATTGTTTCAAATGACACCATTCACGTTCAAAAAAACATGGCAGACGTAACATATATCGTAACAAAAAGTTCGTTCAACTTCAACTTGTACGTTATGTTTTCTATGTTTGACCAATGGAGATGCTTTCATTTTATTAGACAACACCCCTTTTACTGTATTTTTAATTTTAAGGTTAAGTCACAAAAATGAATGCTGGCAAACTGTCAACCGATAGCCAATGCAAATACAGGTGCCCGTGCTTTTCGTTTCTATGGAAACATAGTATAAACATAGTAAACTAAGTGGATGTGAATGGCAAATAAACAACTACGTTTTCTACGTTACGTATTGTATGTCCGGTACGTACGTTACGTGGATGTGAATGACCATTTATTTCATATAAAAATAGTATATTATTCTCCGAGCCGCGTTAGAGCTTTTTACCGTCACGGATGAAATTGTCACAAGGCGCTTGCGCCGAGTGACGTAATTTCATCCAAGACGGTAAAAAGCTCTAACGGGGCGAGGAAAAATAAGATATTTTATCGCAATCTCTTTCAGTAAGAACCAAAATACAATAAATAAACAAATTTGGAGGAAGTACAATGAAAAACAGACATAATTAAAATATTGCAATAACTTATAAAAATATAACTGCATAAATTTAGTAACCTTGTAAGAAAAACCATAATATGTACAAATATTACATCATACGGGGAATACCCTACTAAGAATTTCGCGGTGTTAGTTACATTATGCAAACCAAACGTTAAATTTTATTTATAAATTTGCAGAATATCACATGTTTTGAACTGTTTACGGTTAATGCAAAAAAATACTATCGCTTTTAAAAAACCAACGTAGTAATTGAAATTTACTTTAATTAAAGATATATTGATCACGTTAATTCAAAAGCAAATATAAATAAAAATTGCAAAGTGAACATTAAAATCTCCCTAGACGAGTTAATAAGCTCTAGACAACAATTATTTATAGCAACAGATAGCCGGGAAGGAACACCTGCTTACGCGTAGTCTGTGGAGGGGTTATCTGCTAACTTACTGAACGAGTTGCGATAAAAACACTTATATATTAGGATAACTTTAAGTGCAATTTTAATTAACAGTATCAACAAGTTCAGGCTGTTCCTCACTGTAATATCCATTTAGCAGTTAAAAATTTTTAATTCTTTGGGTATGCAATTGGAGTGTAAATTTCCACGAACAGATCCAAATGAGACATTTCTTCATTTAAATACAACAGTTGAAGATCAATTTTAAATCTTCCATTGGGAATAAGTGGAGGAAATCGGGTTTCATCAACAATAAAATTGCACATGTGATATGTAATATCCTGTAAATGAAAAACTTTAAATGCCGTTTTATCACAAGACTCGTTATTTTCAAAAACCTTTACAAAATAAAAAGTTGTCATGTTACCACAATTTTTTGCACTGCCCAAACCTATTATGTTTGCATCAAAAGCTTTTTTAAGATTCTTTTGAAAACGGATCGGAAAGTGTCGATACTCATTGCTCAAAAACTTGTAAACTTGTACCAATACCTAGAAACATAAAATTTTTGCTTATTAAAAATAACGCGCACGATACTAAAACAAAAACTTAGTAGTTACTTTACGCTACTTAACAATTAGATTAATAATTAATTTTAAGATGAAATTTAATATAAAACATTACCTCCATTTTATTTTTTACATCAATTTTTAAGTTCACCGTAATATTTATAACTGGGGGAGTGCGGTTATACTTAAAAGTTTTAACTTGCATGAAATTGTAAAACTTTTCATTGTAACTCATTAATTCCATTCGAACATCCCTAATCTTGAAGCTATTTTGATGAAACTGGAATTCAGATTGTTAGAGAAATTCGAAAAATAGCGCCTTATTTTCAAACACAGTTTGATAATTTATTGGCTTTTTTGCTTTTTTGATCCGACAGCCGACAGGAAAAATAAAAGGTGACTTCCGCCAGTAGAAGAAAAAGGAAATGTGGAAAAAACCAAAAAGCAAAGTGATGGTAAAAAATTACAGATTGGGAGAACAAACAATAAGGATAAATACACTATGCGATATTGATGGTGAAAAATTAAAAGACAGATGGGTCAGATTTACAGATACATTATTAACACCGGAGAGAGAAGCATTTGCTACTATCAGAGTACAGAAAAATAAGAAAAACCCAGTGTCGTGAAATAAAGAAATTAGAGAAACAACCAGACAGAAAGAACTAAGGTGGAGGGAGTACCTATCTCACAAAACATAACAGACAATTGAAAAACACACAATACAAAGAAAAAATTGGTAGATAGGATAGAAAAGAATGAATGGGAAACTAAAAGCTATTCTGTAAAATAGTAAAATAACCTCAGCAACAAAAGAAATAATATGTAGATGGAGAGAATACTTGGAGAACTATTAAAGGCTGACACACCAACCATGAAGTGCTAGAAGAAGAAATAGTAACAAATAAAATTACGTTGAATAAAACTGTGATGGTTTTTGAAAAAAAGAAACTAGGAATATGGATGCTTCTTAGATCTTGAAAAACCATTGCATAAAGCACCCAGAATACAAATAATAAGGATGCTATTAAAAGAGAAAAATAAAATCGGAGACCTACAATCGGTAGAATTTAAAACTTTAATTAATTTAAGAATTTAATGACCAAAAGTGTATGTCATAGAATCTAACCCAGAGAATGAAGAGCAAACTACAAGAAACTGAAATTAAGTATCCGAAAAGAGAATGGAGAAATTAGCAATGGAACAATTGAAATGTTTTGGAGACCTAAACAGAATGAAGGACGACATGCCGGTGATAAAAATTTGGCAAACGAAGACAACAACAAGAAGAATGAGAGGCAGACCACAAAAAACATGGAATGATAGTATTGTGAAGATACCGTAGGAGATAGGAACAACCTGGAACGAAGCAAGGACAGCGTTATCCAGGAAATGTCATGAAAAGAGAAATAACTACCTCAACACCATCCGGTATAAAACAATAAGGTCATCTGATTTTGATTGATTTATTAATAATTGAAACTGGGAAAAACTATTTGAACGGAAAGATGCTAATGTGTCCATCATGTACAAACAGAATATTTTATAGTGCTCAACAAATAATATATGTGATACTTTTTCCGTTCAAATGTAGTCATTTTAAATTTTTACGTGGCACAACGATTAGCAAAAAAGCGATAAAATAATACACAATTTGACTAAACTATTTCAAAAAATCGAAGATTACCTTTACTACAATTTACTTTAAATTTAAATTTTAATACAATTTTGTTCGATTTGAAAGTTTTAATAACTTACAATGTATACAGAAAGAACTTGTATTGATTATAAATAGACCTGTAATAGGTATCTGATCGCCCACGTACATATATTTTCAGTTGTATGTAGTATATAAGCGCCTACGGTAGGTATGTGACCGCCCACATGCAAATAAGTTTGTAATAAGATAAGTGATGGATGAATGTATTAATGCAGTATCATATAATGTTTCTATTTAAATCTTACAAATTCACCTAACTACAAAATTATTTTCTAATTTTACTTTCATTATTTTGTTACAGTTTTCGTTTTATATTTTGGAGGAGACTTGTCTTGGAGAAAAAATAGCATACGTGATGCGCACAGAAACCATTCTTTACGAAATTCACAAGTACCGGTTTGCCTTGTTCATTTCGTAAAGCGTGCTTTTCTGTTACTTATACATAAATAACTATTATTTTTATCTATGAATTATGTAAGATTATTGAAGATAAAAAATCGTAAATAGATCCGTAAATAGATTACGTAAAAAACGTTATAAAGATTAGAGTAAAAAGATAAAATAGATCCTTCAAAACAACGTTAAGGTTTATTAGATAATGTTATTTGTTATACAATGACCTTAAACTCCGACTATTTCAAGCACATTTTTGTACTATTTCTATAAAAAATTATAAATAACAATTTAAATGAAAAATCAACCTGCAAGAAATGTAATAATCACACATACAGAAGGTTGCATATTTTTGATTCTTTTTTAAATCTAAAATCTAAAATTAATTCTAAAGCATGGAAAATAATCCTGTGATTTCTTGTTTTTAATTAAAGCGCAGTAGTGCTCATGGAACGTAGTATGTACACAATATTTTTTATATTGAAGTTTGATATGAAGAAATTTTGTTCGACAGACGCTTTTAAGACATTTACTTACTTTTTGACACCGTTCTTTTGTGGCAAATAAGCTCTTTTCTCGGTTTGGATAGCAAAAGCTTTTTTAAACGTAATAATCGTTTAATTACAGGATCTGGTGAAAAACAGTTGCATTACACCCGAAAGGAAACATATTTAATAATCAAAATGATCAATTCTAGCAATTGACTCTTTCTCAGTAGTCGGTTCTATTATTTCTTTTAGTTCTCGATTATTTTGACTGCCTTCGCGTATCCGCAACGAAAACAATCTGCCAACTTCTAAAATAAAAATTAAAAATTCCTAAACAATTAAAAAATTTTACAAAATATCTATACACATCTATAGCTGTATTGCAAAAGAAGAAACAGCTCGAAGTGGAGTTTCCATAGTTATACATAAGAGATACAAACCATTTATCAAGTTGTGGGAGTAGATGACGGATAGAATAATTGCTGTGCAAATTAGTTGATTGAATCACAAAGCTATCATTATGACAGTCGCATGCTCCAAACAAATATGCTATCAACTATGACCAGACTTGCTAGAATCTTGCAGAAAACATACACCCTTTATCTCCACAACGGTGCGATCAATATCAGTGGTAAGACGAAATCCTTGGTATTATATGAGACTGCAGTCTAACCAGCAAAGGCCATGCCAACAAAATCTGTAGTACCATCTACTTCAAGCTGAAGTTTCTATACAGATACAAGCATTTTCACCCAGTGGAAGTGAAATGGTATTATGTTACCTCGATTTATGCTTCAATATGTATTATGACTTCCCAAAAGGAGCCTTAAAGAACAAACTTCAAGATCTCCAAAACGTATTCTTTCGACAATATGTTCATGTCACGCCATCCTACAACTCGCTCAACCTTCTGAAATTTGAATCTCGCTAAGAACTGTAGTTCGCTCTATTACTATATCTAATTTATAAAACTGGTCTGCCAAATTACCTGTAGGGCTTTCTTAACCAAAAATCTGAATTCTCTAATCATAATTTTTGCAATTGTAGAATAGTATAAATTTCAGTTATTTAATTTTCAAAACAATGCAATCATGGAAGTTCACAACCTTGAGGAAGAAAACCAACTTAAATTATAAATTATCCAAACAGCTTCGACACATACAAATTGTAACGTCGCATACTATCAGAAACGTGTCTAAGCAAACAAAGTTAACTTACAGCAGGACACAAACGAGACTTATTTCACATAAAAAAAACTTATATAGGATAACTTTAATTCATTCTCATGTGCAACACAAAATAAAATAAAGTACAATTTTAATTAAAAGTATTTTATCATTTTTAGCCCTTTGGGTATGGGATTGGTGTGTAAATTTCCCCGAACAGATACAAACGGCACATTTCTTCATTTAAATACAACAGTTGAAGATCAACTTTAAATCTTCCATTGGGAATAAGTGGAGGAAATCGGGTTTCATCGATAACAAAATTGCACATGTGATATGTAATATCCTGTAAATGAAAAACTTTAAATGCTGTTTTATCACTACTAGATATCACGTTGAAGAACCTTTTCAAAGTAAAAAGTTGTCATGTTACCACAATTTTTTGCACTGCCCAAACCTATTGCGTTTGCATCAAAAGCTTTTTTCAGATTTATTTGAAAACGGATCGGAAAGTGTCGATACTCATTGCTCAAAAACTTGTAAACCTGTACTACTACCTAGAAATATAAAAATTTTACTTATAAATAATAAAGCGCACGATACTAAATGTGAGCATATTATTTGATTGAAATATAATTCTTAAAAAATTAATTTAACTAACGTGATTTTTATAAAATATTAATCTTCAATTACCCAAGCTGGGTACTTAAACTTGATAATATTTTGTATTGTAATTTACTTTCATTATTCGTAATAGATCCTACGCGGATCTTGAATGAAATTGTATCTCTCGACGCAAACGTCTCGAGTTACAATTTCATCCGTGACACTAAAACTGCAATACGACCCTTGGACGGTAATATACTATTAAGATGAAATTTAATATAAAACATTACCTCGACTTTATTTTTCACAGCAATTTTTAAGTTCAATGTAATATTAATAGCTGGCGTGGTGCGATTATACTTAAAAGTTTTAACTTGCAAGAAATTGTAAAACTTTTCATTGTAACTCATTAATTCCATTCGGACATCCCTAATCTTGTAGCTATTTTGATGAAACTGAAATACAAATTGTTAGAGTAATTAGAGAAATAACGCCTTATTTTAAACGTAGTTTTGAAAATTTTGGAAATATAAAAAAGGATGTGGTACTATCAGAGTGCAGCAAAATAAGAAATATATAACGAAATAATAAAATTAGTAAAGAAACCAGATAGAAAAAACTAAGATAGAGGGAGCACCTACCTATCTCACAGAATAGAAGAGACATACGAAAAACACACAATACAAAGTTTGAAAACTATACATAAATGGTAAACGAAAAAAAAATTTATAGAGAGGATGGAAACGAATGAATAGAAAACCGAAGGCAGAAACAGAAACCAATTTTTATTGAAGAAGAAATAATATTTAGATGGACAGAATACTACTTGGAAAACTATTCGAGGCTGATAAACAAAAAGTGGAAAACACCAACCACAAAGTGCTATAAGAAGAAATGGTAACAAATAAAATTGCGTTGAATAAAACTGTGATAGTTTTTGAAAAAATGAAATTGGGCATATGGATGCTTCTTAGATTTTGAAAAAATATTGAACAGAGTACCCAGAATACATAAGATAATACGAATGATATTAAAAGGGAAAAATAAAATCTGAATAATTTAAGACGGTTAAAGGACTTAAGGGCCCGTTATGGTTCGTAGTGTCGATGGATGAAGTGATAAGAGGAACAAAAGCAAAAAGTTAAGAAATAAAAGCAACAAATGGAAATAGTAGAATATACCTTTGCGAGTAACGACGAAAATCTATAACATAATCTCGAAGTATGGAGTGTAGCTTTGGCAAACAAAAATATGAAAATATAATCCGAGTGGATGTCATTGAATCTAACCCAAAGAATGCAGAGCAATCTACAAGAAACTGAATTGAACTATCTAAGAAGAGTGAAGGTGGTTACGAAGATGAACAAGATAAGAAACGAAGCATTAACAAAAAGGCTATGAATAATAGGTTCAGCGATGGAGAAAATAGCATGCGAATAATTGAGATGTTAAGGACACCTAAACAGAATGAAGAATGACAAACTACCTCAACACCATCCGGTATAAAACAATGAGGTCTTCTGATTTTGATTGATTGATTAATAATTGAACCTGGGAAAAACTAATTGATCGGAGAAATACTAATGTGTGCATCATGTACAAAATGAATATATTAAAGTGCGCAATATAAGTACCGTAAACCGGGGCTACTTGAGCATCCAGGGGCTACTTGAACCACGGAGAAAAAAGAGTTTAAAATCCGTCCTGGTCCTATAAAACTCAATATATAGACGTAGTTGACCTTCTAGCTTTTTCTGATTGAGGTTATGATTGCAAGTTGTCTAAACAGTTGTTTTTAGTGTCTGCAAACTTCCACATGTAAGTTCATGGAAACATCTGATATCATCAAGGTAAAGATATTTTTTTGTTTGCATTCTATTTCTTAATAAAATAACAGTGTTTCGAGGTATATAGCTATATAATTAACACAGTAACTAATATAAGTTAGTAAACGTGCACTGGTAGCCTTAAAATGGGGCTACTTGAACCCGGGTTCAAGTAGCCCCCGACCACATTTCATCACTAAATTATGTTAAGTAAGGTTTGTAATCTTTTAAAATAAAGTGGTTAGTTACTATTTATACCCGTTTATTTGTAGATCTGGGAATCAAAATGGTCCGAAAGTACAAGAGAACCCCTGGAAGTAGGAAATATGCGTAAAAAAGAAAATAAATCCACCCATGCTACGTATTAAAGAGAGGAGTTTTCATTCTTTCTAATGTTTAAAGAATGAGCATTTCAATTGGTTTTAGCTGTAGTTAGATTATATTGCTATTTGAGAAATTATGTTTGCCTAAGAATATTTTTTATGTATATGTTGGTTTTATATTAATTTAAATAAATAGTTTGCTCACTAAAATGTATATTTTGAGTTTTATTTCAAAATCATTGGTCCTTCTTGATCCCACCACCTGTTTTACAGCCTTTTCTAATGGATTTGCTGAGTTGGACCAAGTAGCCCCAGCGCGGGGTTACTTGAACCCAATTTTTAAAAATAGAAAAAATATATAAAGGGTTAAAATTGTTGTTTAAAAAAGGCTTAAGGTGGTAGCAAAACATCTGAAAAGTGGTAAAAACAAGATTATCAGTGCACATTATGGGTTTAATCAACAAATCAGTATAAAACTCGCAAAAAATATGAAATTTCGGGTCCAAGTAGCCCCGGTGTACGGTATATAATATGTAGTACTTTTTCCAATAGATACCCAAATAACCATTTTGTTCTATTGTCACCATTTTAAATTTTTACGTGGCACAACTATTAGCAAAAAAGCGATAAAATAATACACACTTTGACTAAACTATTTTAAAAAATCTAAGATTACCTTAGATAAAATGGCGTCATTGCAGGATATATCTTGGAGATATAATTCCAGTGCTAACAGCAAAATAATAGCTATTTTCATAGTATTATCCAACAATACAAACAAATCAAAACGACAAGTTGAAGCTGACTAATGAAAAATTACTATTTTTGCGTTGATTTTTTTTATTATGATTTGATATCACATAAGCGATTCCGTAATAGTTTTTGATTTATTACAAACAAAACCAAATATCCGTGAATCCTTCAAAAAAACGTTAAGGATTATTAGATATTGTTATTTGTTATACAATGACCTTAAACTCCGACTATTTCAAGCACATTTTTGTACTAACTATTTCTATTAAAAATTATAAATAACAATTTAAATTAAAAATCAACCTGCAAGAAATGCAATAATCATACATGCGCAACGTTGCGTATTTTTGATTCTTTTTTAAATGGGTTGGTAAAATAAAACCTTTATTTACAAAATTTTATTATTATTAAACAATGCAAATAAATACATAGGCAAGTACAGCCATTGTATAAAAGGTATATGGTTCAAGAAGTTGATATGAAATTGAAATTTAAAAATCTCCACAAGCTAAATAAACATTTTTTCACCACTTAGCAATTAGCAATAATTATAGAAACAAGCAATAGTCTATTGATGAAAGTTTTTAAAAAATTTAGATTTTCATTGTATAGTTTTTAATTTAATATGAAGATTTATTATAAATGAATCTCTCTCGCAACTTCCTTCGTCTTACGTGTAAGGACATAGTGACATAAAGTATTTACAGTTTTCTAAATACGATATTATATACTACACCTTTTCCAGCAGTAATATAGAAATCGTCAACTGTTATTCAGATTTGTCAATTGATATTCTGAAGGCGTCAATCGTAATTCATATTTGTCAATTGATATTCATAAGCCGTCAATTTCAATTTATAAACCGGCAAATGAAAATTAGAATGCACTGTAAAAGTTGTAATAATAATAAAAGAAGTATACAGTTCTCATGTATAACGCACCAGGGTGGGGTGTCGCTGCTCAAACTCATCTGAAAGCTGTACAGGTGGCGCAAAACAAATTCCTACGAATTATTGCCCAATGTCCTCGTTATACCACCATTACCCACATACACAACGACTGCAACATTGAATCAATATGGGAAACACTCAATTCAAGACGAAAAAACTTGTTTTATCAATGACGAACCATCCCAACCAGCTCGTTGCAGCAACTATCGATTACGAAATCAAAGATTTGCCATTCAACAAACCCAAGAAATTCCTGAAGCAAATACTAACTGAACATAGCTAATAGTTCTTACGAGAACTTTATCCGAATTTATCAAACACGCAATTTATCACTGCCGATTTCTTCCTCAGTACTTCACATCCACACTAGGTTCTTTTCATAATCAATGATTGCAAGGTCGTTTCGTGTGTGAACACAATCGTGAAAATTAATGGTTTTTACTTGATATATTATTCATAAATTACGTTGCGTTATCATTAAGCAAAGAAATTGACAGTGAGACCAATTTTGTGTTGTTGGATTTAAACAGAGAGGGTGATTTATTGGAAATTTGGACGAAAAATTGAACGCGGGATGGCAGCGAGCAAATGTGAGGTTATAAAACGTGAACCATATATGCGGGTGAATTGAACAAATTACTAAAAAACGAGCTTATAGACTTGTTAATAACAAAGAAACTGCCAGCGAAATATAGAGAAAATCAATTGTTATTGGAATTTGTAGAAAATGGCGAGAATAATAATTATGATGAAAACACCATAATACGCAATGAACTTATCACTAGCTTGAAAAATCAAATTAAAATCTTGGAAGCAACGATAAAGGACAAGAACGTGATAATCGAGCTCAAGAATACAGAAAGTGGACAACCAACTTTTCAGCCAAAGGAGAAAAGCAATAATAGTTATTCTAGTGTGACGCAAACCTTGAATGTAGTAGGCAGGGAACCAAAAACTAACCTAAATAAAAATAAAATTGATGCGAAAAATAAATCCGATAAGGGTTATGATTTAAAGAAAGACGAAACCCAAGATGCGGATGATGAACCTGTGAATGATGCGGGTGGATTAAACAGGCCTTCCGTTAAAATAATTGCTGGGAGTGGGGTCGTAAACTCAGGCTGTTTATCTGCTGGTGTTAAAATAAACCGACTGCTGTGATTCAAAATGCTTTATAAAGGTTCCCAATTCAAAAACGAATATTAGATTCGTAAAGAGCACAAAATTCTAAGTCGAAAGACACTTTAAAAATTTGCATTACGAGAAATTTGAAATTTTCTCAAATTTCAACTTCATGACCAAATTTGAATCTCTCAGGATAAGTAAGACATGATAAAAATTGCTAAGCATAATTAGATTGATGATTGTAACATCAAAAATAAAACAAAAGATTTAATTAGCTTGAAATTAATTAAAATTATTTGTTGTTTTGTACATGTCCATAACCTTAAAAATGTGAAACTTTGTAATCGAATTTCTTTAAAAATAACATGTTATATAAAAATTTGTTCACATCAAAAATTATGTAATGATTTCATCTATGTGACGTGAGTAATTTTAAAACGTGAATCAACAAAGTTGTTAATAAGGGTGATATTTGTGTAAAACCAAAATTTGTAGAAGATGGCGTAAAATGAGTCAAAGAAGGATTCAAAATACATCACAAAAATGCCATATACCAATGGAATTGCATGGAAGACGTCTGTTGGAAACACAATTTCAATGTGGACCGTTAATCTAGAACAGAAACAATTTTTTAATAAAATTTAAAATCCAAAATAATTCAATTTGACTCACATTTCAAGAACAGGCCTACCAATTTCTATCGATTTTGGATCAAAATTAGTTGACTTGGAGCATTACAATAGAGTGGATGTGTTTCGTTTGTGTCCAAAAAGAATATCAACCATTTGGAGGTCAAATAACATCAATGGCCGACCACTACAACAATTTTGCTAAATTGTGATTTTCGAAATCAACTCAACATTTCACTGGGACCTGATGATATTGCCAATGGGGAACATGCATGAATAAAAAAATTTAGTTAAAACAGTATTTTCCGATTAATCCTATATATTAAATATCAAATCAGCAAAAATAACTTCTATTTATTGTATTTTGTTATAAATAATCCATTTTAAAATTCAATGATAATTTAAAATAAAACATGTGACCTTAAACGCAACGAAGTCACCGGCACAATTCGCGATTACAGCTAAGTGAAGCGACGTCTGGCGGCAGAAATGTTAACTCGCTAAAACGGGGTTTGTCATAAGTTTATATGTGCATCTAGTGCATGTTTATAGCCGGTATTAACGTTAAATATTGCTTCTAAGTGCTTGTGCTTGAAAATTCCTCCAAAATTAATTTGTTATTAGGCAAACGACAAAATGAATACAGGTAAATCAAAATCAAAAGCGTTTTGTTGTGGTCACGGATGTAATTCTGGCGCTAGAAAGAATTCTAACCTTAGTTTCCACAAGTTTCCCATGAAATGGACAAATCCGTTGGGTGAGGTGGAATTAATTGATAGCAGAAAAGCGTGGATGAAAGGCTTCAAAATGGGAAAGGAGCCTTCAAAATACACGGTTGTGTGCAGTAAACATTTCAAACCAGAAAATTATTATTTACCAGGTTAGTAAAATTGTAGAAGTTTACAGGTTTTGAGTAGATCTTATTATGAGCATTTATTTTTTAGATCACCCCACAAAAAGGAAAACTCTTAAAAGGGACAGTGTACCTTCTATGAATTTGCCCGAGCTTCCGAAAAGAGGGACAATTGTAAAGAGTCCATCAAAAGTAGCAGCAGCAAGAAGACGGGAGAGAATATTAAAAAAACACAAACACCAGGAAGAAACACAATCGGCACACACAATTGATCGGGAAGTAGCAGAAATTTTATTACATTTACACGAGGCCCGTCCACTGGAACCAATTGAACGACGTCTTGAAATACCTCTACATATCGAAATTCCTGAGACATCATCTACCGATCACCAATCAGCAATGAGTTCTGTGTCGACACAAGTAACAAGTGGTGATTTCGTGGCTCCTTTTTTAAGCTACATTAATACTGAACAAGTATTGAATACTTTGTGTGGTATTCCCACATTTGACATTTTAAACTTTTTATGCGATGAAGTTAGTGCCATTGTAGTTGATAAAAGACTGCATAAATTAACTATAAAAGAGAGAGTTGTGTTAACACTAATGAAACTAAAACAAAACTTCTCTCTAAGAGTATTAGAAATACTGTTTAAAATATACTGTTTTTTAAGGAGTGAGAAGCAATTCTCTAAGGAGGAAGCTTTGTTGAACAAAGAGATCGCTCGTGCTAGAGTACACATAGAAAGGTCTAACCAGCGTATTAAATTATTTAAGTTTTTTAATGGTAGATACGAGTTTTCATATTTAAATGTTGTAAATGAAGCTTTTACTGTGGTATGCGGTTTAGTTAATTTATGCTCACCTATATTGGCAAATGATAAATTTTGATTAAGTGCATAGTAATAAAGACAATACTTTTCAATTAAAAATTGTTTAATTTACAAATTTCAGGAAGAAGAAAATTGAAGTAGGTACTTTGTTTTTAATGTTGGTAAAAAAGTTGCTAGGAAATCATGATTAACATGAACAGAAAAAACAAGTATTGAGTTATCTTTGCTACAATAAATAATGAAGTCGCAAACTTCCACATTCAATATTACCATCCCTAATTGTATTTGGCCGTAATAGGAATGCTTTTGCTTCAACTCGTACATCTGTGATTCATCATTAAAAACCAAATAATCCAAAGTTGGCAGGAGGTCTTCAATGGTTAAATTGCGGCCCTCGAATGGGCATTTAATTTCAATGAGCTTGACAGGTCTCCCACTCTCAAGGACAACACCATCGGGGCTAAAACCTAGCCATGGGTTCATCCCGCTGAACCGAAGGTAAATAATGGGTAGCACGTTGTACCTGGAAAGAAACAAAATTAATGTTACTCATAGTAGATTTTGATTTAAAACTCTCACAGACGGTGTAATTTATCTCAGAAAATGTGTCAACTGAGCTGTGCCAAATTGCAAGTACATTTTTGCCAGAGATAAACTGCACCGTGCATGGGGTTCTTCAAAGTTCATAACATTCTGTTAAAAAATCGCCGGTAAGAGTTCTTAAATGTGCTTGTAAGGTTGATTTTTGTACAGAAGTATACTCACAAATATTACAACTAAACTGTTTTTCGCCGGTATGAGCTCTTAAATGCCTTTTTAGTGTTCCACTGTCTGAAGATTTATACACACAAATACCACAACTAAACGGTTTCTCGCCGGTATGAGTTCTTAAATGTCTTTGTAAGTTTGCTTTTCCTGCACAAGTATTACAACTAAATGGTTTCTCGCCGGTATGAGTTCTTAAATGTATTGGTAATTGTGATTTCTTTGCAAAAGTATACTCACAAATATCACAAGTAAATGGTTTCTCGCCGGTATGAATTCTTAAATGGATTTTAAGGATTGATTTGTAGGCACATTTTAAGTTACAAATTTCACATATAAATGATTTCCTGTCCTTTTTTGTATGAGCTCTTAAATGACGTATTAAAGTTTGTTTAAGAGCAAGTTTATAACCACAAATTGCACACTCGAAAAAATTTGAATAGGTCAGCGTTAATTGAGTAGTGTCGGTGTCTTCTTTAATATCAATGGAATGATGCAAATCTTCTAAATCAAATTTCACATCTTCCACCTCTTCTGTTTTAATTTCGAAATTGCTAATTGAATTATATGGAGTGTCCAAAAATTTACCTGCGTTTTCTACAATTTGTGATTCTTCCGAAGGTAGCACTTAAGCTGCAAGTAAATCGGTAACTGGTTCCATTTGGAGGATGGAGCACTATAACTGTACAGGTACAAAATTACTTTTCTTAATTGAAGGCGTTGATTATATTGATTATATGTTATCGATTTAGAAAACTTAGATATCAACAAGCTTTTTTTGTCAATTAGCCCTGATATCTCATGAGGCGGTGCAGACAAAGCTGTAGTTTGTAAAACTAAGCTATAAATATGATGGAATCCGTCGTTACTAGGCGTTTTCCCACACAACACAACGTGCTTAGCGTTTGCCAAAGCTTCACCCTCACAAAAGTTTCTAGCCTCAGAACTCCCACAGAATTTCAAAATATTGTTTATTGTTAATTGTTTATTCATATTGAGATATTATTTAAACACAAACGAATATAATAAACAAACCACAACACGTTTCTGAACCCGTTAATGTGCATATGATAACCTTGCTTATGATGGCAAAACATAGAACTACTCATTTTCAGCGGCCATTTTGAATATTTGGTCACGTGATTTTCCTTAATCGAAATCGCGAATAACAATAACCTCACTTTCATGTTTATTCTACTCGTGTATAGTACTTTTTTAACTTTCTTGTTTTTAATTGATTTAATTATGATAAATAACAGCTTTAACACTAACAAACTTCAACTTTCAAAGCACAAAACCACAGAAAAATAACATAAATGAATGTAAAATTTAACTTGTGACGTCACCAGTCACTTGGCAAATTGCGCGGTCGTTTCGTTCAATTCAAATTGACGGATTTTTAAATATTTTTTAAATTATTATCAAAACGAAAATAAATAAATTAAATAGCATTAATTAGTATATTTAGTTATTTTTGATCCAACTACGCTATAAAAAAAATTTATGCATCTTCCCTATTCATACAACTTACCTTAATCAACTCGATGTCATCAACAAATTAGGTAAACAACTTTAATAACCACAAAATTTGAATTGAGAAGAACATCAACACAAGGTTACGTGAGGTCATCTAACTAGCAACTGAAGTGATTCAACAAAAGCGCAGGTGCATATGACTCATCGAGTGTCATTCTTAATAAAGGCGTCCATACACATATATCCTTTTTAATTTGAAATTGCAACTTGACTATGCGAAAGGTACAGTGAATCTTTTATTTTATATTTACAAACTTTGCCATCAGCATTTAAAACACAGGATTTGGAATCAAGGCTTTCAAGGAAGTGCATTTTTCATTACCCTTTATTGAAAGGTTTTTCATTCAAGCATTATTATTTTATTTGTCAACGTTAAGCTTTAACAAAAGCAAATATATTTTTATAACTAATTAAGCACGACAAGAAGGAAAGAAGAAGTCTTTTTAACTTGTAAATTTGATGAATCAACTGTTTTTATTTGTAAAATTTCATTAATGGTAGATCTGCGATCTACAAATTTATATAACCATTTACTTGTGTGCGCTTTGCGAATATTTTTCTTTGTCAATATAAACATTTCTTTAAAAGCTATTGAAATCTTTTTTTATTTTCACTCAACAAAAGCAATACAAATATCCAGAGAGAGCAAATTTTATCTACAATTCAAAAGATCACCTCTAATTTTGAACAATTTGAACCTGCTCCTGAAAGTGTCATTTGACTGAGTTAGTAAGAAGGAGCATAAGTGTTGAACATCCCTCAACTAAAAATTTCATACGAACCATTTTTACCAAAACATTTTTGTCTAGCCAACTTAGGGCTGGCGCTTAAATTAGTTAAGGGAGGTCACAGCACGACGTTGGGCGTATGTTTCTGGCATTGGATTAAATACCTCGACTGTCGATTTGAAGAAGTACGTTGATGATCTGCTTCAAGTTGATTCATTGTGTTTTAAAATCTCTTCATATAGTTACAGCTGTAATTTCAAGGTTGGAGTTCCCGAAGAAAGTTACGACGAGCTATTTGTTGAAAATTCTTGGCCTTGCGGCATTGGTGTTCGTGATTTTGTTAATGGTAATAGGGGTCTAAAGAGGAGCAATAAAAAAAAATTTCTCAAACCAGCCTCACCTCAAGTAAGCACTTAAATAAATTTAACATCTTCATTCATAATTCTATATACTGGTATAAAATCTAAAATTGATGCTATTAGTAATAATCTTAATTGCAGCTCATACAATGTTGTTATTCTGGTGGAAACGTTTCTCGATGATAGCATTTTGTCTGGTGAGCTAAATTTTCACAACTTTTCTATTTTTCGCTGTGATCGTTCCGACTTATCTATCAATAAGTCAAGTGGTGGTGGTGTGCTTATTTCAATCCATAACAGTCTTGGCTCCTGTGGTGTGGTCGGTGCTCCTGCGTGCATTGAGGGTTTGTTTGTCCGAGTTGACAGTACCTTTATCGGTGCTGTTCATTTACCACCCGATGCCGATATTTCATTCTACAATGAGTTTTGTTGCATGGTCGACGACGTGTTCGATTTGTATCCTCAATCTAAAATTGCTATTTGTGGTGACTTCAATCTTCCCAGGACTGAATGGTGTTGCGAGGGAACAGGCATTGTCTCGTCGAGTAATATTTGTGCCAAATCCTTGGCTGTTAGTAACTGCATGGCCTTTCATGGTTTATCTCAGGTCAATCGGATTCCTAATAGTCGTGGTGTACCTCTCCAACTTTGACATTTCCATCTCACTTGCAGTCGACAAACTGACTGACTCTTCAATACACCACGAACCGTACTTGATGGAGTTCTCGGTTGATGATTCAGTAATGGCTGCTCTCCCCGTGGATAAATTTATCTACGATTTTAAGGCTGCCAATTACTTCGTAATTTTTAACATTGATTGGTCTGGGTTGTGGAGTTTGGATAGTATCGATGACATTGTAGTAGAGTTTTATGACTTACTACTAAATGTCATTGACACACATGTGCCTCTTAAAAGGGTACGAGTTTCTAGCTATCCTGTTTGGTTCTCCAGTAGATTGATTGGCTTGATCAGAAGCAAGAAGCGGGCACACCTAAATTTCAAACGATCTGGGCATCCAGTTGATTACAGGGCTTTTGGTTCTCTTCGTGACGAGGTAAAAACTCTTCACTCCGAGCTTTATCGAAATTATATATCTAAATTGGATCATGATATTCATTCTGAGCCAAAGATCTTCTGGCGTCATGTTGACAATTGCAGAAATATTAAGGGTTTTCCCGCTCACATGTTTTTGGATGGCAGTCTCCAGCTCCAGCCAGTAGTGTACCGATCTTTTTGCCGATTATTTTGCGACTGTCTATGGTGACTGCGACTCCAAGGTGTACCACTATGTGGCTGATAATTTGATAGATTGCCAATCTATAGATATCTCGAAGGCTGGTATATTTGAAGCCATTTGTAAGTTGTCTGATAGCGTTTGCTCGGGTCCCGATGGGATTCCTTCTTATTTCATAAAAAATTGCAAGTATTCGTTATGCGATCCTATCTACCACTTATTCAGGGTTTCCCTCGATAGCTGTAGTGTCCCTCAAATTTGGAAGCAAAGCTTTTTATTACACCGATTTTCAAATATGGTGACAGAAGTAATATCTCCAATTATAGGGGTATCTCTATCCAGTCAACTATTCCTAAAATGCTGGATAAATTGGTTTCAGAGCAATTATTGTCTGCAAGTAGAAATCTCATTATTGATTACCAACACAGATTTTTTCCTGGTCGTTCTACTTCATCTAACCTGTTATCCTTTACCTCCTATTGCTTTGAGGCCTTCGAGAGGCGTATGCAGGTTGATGCTGTTTATACGGACTTCTCTAAGGCTGTAACAGTACACTGTTACTGTGTTCCGTTCAGCGAAACAATTTATTTTTTATTTTTTATTTTTGATATCTGGACAAGTCGAATTATTTTACCACCTTTGAGTCGACGAAATTTAATTAAGGATTTGTGCATTTCCATGCCTGTCAGTTAGAGGACCAAAATGACGGACGGAATATTTCCAAATTAGATCAGAAAAGGTCGGTATGGCAGTTTCCAAAAAGGGGGGGGTCGATAAAATTTTGTAGTACGAGCAAGATGTGTAATTTTTGCTCTGCATGATGTGGCAATTTAACAAGTATTTTTTGGATATTCAAGTTCGATTTTAAGTGCGGAAACATCAGTGCATTTTTTCTTTTAGCGCGATTCCATTTTTTTACGCTTTGTGACCGATTTTTTGGAAGCTGATAATGATACGAGAAAACACAATCATTCCGCCATATTTGGAAAATCCGCATTCTGGCCGCATCTTTACCTCGAACAACCTGACCAGACGTCTCCAGGTATTTTGTATCTTTTCTCTTTTTTTCGTACTAATTATTAATTTGAACGTTTTTTTGGCAGAAGTTATCGTTGGTTTGCAGGTTTTGCATCTTTTTTTCAACGCGATTAGAGGCCGTCTAATCTTTTACGATCGCAGGCATCGATATGAATGCGATATGTTCGAATTTTTGTATTTTAAAATAATTAATTAATAATTATTTTTAAATTTGAGCAACGCATTATTTTCTCTGGATTGCATCGAGCAGTACTGGCTGAATGCATTGGCTTAGGATTTCCGAACTGGTCGTCTTGCGTTCAAATCTTGTATTTGAAATTTTTGTTCGACATTTTTTTTTGTTTTTATTTTTATTTAGGTGTTTTTTTGAAAATCAGCAGCGATGTAGACCAATGTACAGTGTGTTTGATTTTTGTCGTCGGCGCTTCCGCTTGTTCGGCTGTGAAGTTCGTTAGTGGTTCCACTTTGTGGGATCTGTTATGACCAATCGAACGTTCTGTTGGTCGATTGTGGGGAGTGGTTGTTGGCGATGGTATCCAAGCTACTGTACTGGTTTTGGTCGGCAAACATCGCAATATCACCACGTTAAGACAACGACCATTTCGTTGCCACTTTATGTTTGTTTTTATTGATTTTGTGGTGTTATTGATTTTGATTTTTTTGTGGTTATTCCACAAGACTTTTAGCTTGCTGTGGATCTAAGGGTGGCTGGTTGGAGTAATGTTCGTTCACTTACTGGTTCAATAACATCTAGAATCAGGACAATATGTTAAGGTTCGTTCACTTACTGGTTTAATAACATCGTAAACCATTTTATCCTTTTATTTTTTATAGTTACGTATCACAACATCTAGATACTAGTTATTCCATCTATTTCAACGGATAATGGCTTTGCTTTAGCCGTGGTAGTTCTTTTTTTGTTGGTTAATTAGTTTAACTAAATTTTGGAGATCGTTCTTTTTTTCATGAGAAGTATTCCATTTACCTACCATATGCTATGGTAAAGCTTACTTCACATCAGTGTGTACTCAGATTTTTTTGTTCTTTTTTATTTTCATTTTGGTAATGATTAAAGGGACTAATTTGCATCTGAAATCCTTTATTTTTTGCCTGGCGCCCTGGGTACAGTTATTTTGGCAAAGCAGGTCAACTATATTTAAACGAACCCACGAAAGCTTTCGAGCGACCCAGCGAGCTCCGACACTGGGTAATTCCTATGAGCTAGGCCGTTTTGTGCAGTCCATCTACAAACGCGCAAAGAGACAACGTAGCGAAAATAGAACGGTTTTCGCTTTACAAGGCGTTCGATCGAGTTTCCCATGCTGCGCTTCTGGCAAAGTTGTCTTCCCTTGGTTTCGGTCTTGGCTTTGTTGATTGGCTCAGCAATTATTTAATGGGTAGAACCGAAAAGATGAGGATTGACAACTTTCTATCGTATGATATTGTGGTGTCGTCTGGCGTTCCTCAGGGTTCGCATTGTGGCCCTATTCTGTTTTTGCTGTTCATTAATGATATAAGTAGGTTTATTCTTGATTCATCTTATTTGTTGTTTGCTGATGATCTCAAACTTTTTAAAGCTATTGGATCAGTCGAAGATTGTCTACTTTTACAAAAGGATCTTCATAACCTTTCGGACTGGTGTGAATTGAATAAGTTGCATCTGAATTTTCAGAAATGTTTTTCGATTTCCTTCTCAAAGAAAAACTCAACCTCTACATACAATTATTCTCTAAACGGTAGAACGATTCAGCGTGTTACTGAGATTAATGATCTCGGTATTCGATTAGATGCTGGATTGTCATTTAGAGGTCACATCTTGCATATTTGCAATTCGGCTTTTCGCACTTTGGGGTTCATCCGTCGCATGTCGGCTCACTTCTCGGCTACAACCGTAAAAGTGCTGTACTATTCGTTGGTTCGTTCTAAGCTTGAATATGCTTGCAGTGTTTGGTCACCCAGCTACCAGGTTCATATTGACCAACTTGAGCGTGTGCAACTCAAATTTTTTAAATCGCTCCACTATAAACTGGGACGTGCCAGGGAGGATTTTCGGACGAGATTTACTTGAGCCTCTGCAACACTAAATCACTGGCCGTCAGACGCAGGGTCATCGATCTTAGTTTCGTACATGGGTTGTTCGGCGGTAGAATCAACTGTAATGCGCTGCGTGAATTGTTTGTTTTTAGGGATTCCTCAAGATATACCAGATCCAAGTGGCTATTTAAGGTTAAGTTTCATCCGACTAATTATGGGATGCACTGTCCCATGGCTAGGATGGCTCGTTTGGCCAATTATGTAAGTGATGTTCCTGGCACTGATCTGTTTAACTCTTCGCTTGCTTCATTTAGGAGGACTGTGTTCAGTGTTGACTTGTCTGCGATTGGGGGGGTCTGATTTTTTTGTTTTTTATTATTTTTTTTATTTTTGTGTTGCTGATAATTGTATTGATATTGATTTTTTGTATAGTGTTGTTGTTAGTTTTTTTTTATTACATTCGATTAATGTTGTGTTTGGTTTTGTTTCTGTTATCTTGTACGTGTTCATTATAGTTATTGTTATTATTGTAAAAAAGAAAAGGTTTATTATTGTAAAAAGGTTTAGCCGTAGATAAATGAATAAATAATCAAAGAGGATAATGTTTGTGCTGATGGTGAAGAACTGGCGGGAAGTGAATTGTGACTTCTTAGCTTTTTATTCTTATGGTATTTTTATTTTGATTTTTTCACAATTTTTTTTCAAAAATTGCTAACTGTATCGTGCAATATTCAATGTATAATTTATACAAGTTTAATGTATACCGAATGATAGCCCGAAATATATAAATGAATATTTGTTTATTTCTATTTGATTTTAATTTACCAATTGATTTATTTTTAAAAACAAAATACCAACTTTGAACTAAATACGAATCGGTGCAAAAACATCTGCGGCCAATCGCACCCCGTCATATGTAGCTCAAAGTCACAGTTGAAAATAAAGCATAATTTATTTATTGTGTTGATGAAAATAACCTGGCAGTTTTCCCAGTCGCCCTCGTGCCACTGGAAAAACTGGGAAAAAGAATGTGAGTCCTAGGGAGTTCATTGCATTTTGGACTTCCTTCTGTCAAGTTAATGTTGGTCTTCCTATTCTTATTTTTGCTGCAGGTACCCGTTCCCATATTCTCTTTGACCATCTGTAGTTTACATTCTTTGATGGTGACCGTTCCACATCAGTCGTGTTTTTATCTATGGTGTCCATTATTGTTCCATTGACACCCAATCTTTACCGTGTTTCCACGTTTCTTATGTGCACCAGCTTAGATACACCACAAGAGCGTTTTCAGTAGTCCATTTCCAGAGCTTTTAAACAACCTATATTTCTTTTTCTAAAAGACAATAATTAAACCGATTTAGATTTATGGAATCCGACTCTGAAAATCGTTTCAGAACAAGGTACTACGAAATATTATTGTTGATGCATCGCGGTACATACCAAACAGTGTAATCCAAAATGATTTCCCAATGCAATCGGTAAGTACACTATAAATTATCGCGAGAGACTGTAAGTGTACTCTGGTGTGACTGCCAACCAATTATTAGTGCCAAGTTACGAAAAACGTCGACCTATTCCCAAAATTTATTAACATATGTAAAACTGCAACCAACGTCATTCGCATGTCCACAATATCGGTGTGTTTCAGATTAACAAGCAGTCATATAAAACGATCCCAGTTACCTTCGCTAAAGTAGCATTACAAACCTGTCAGACTCAAAATGAAATTAATAGAACAAATCAAAAGCAAAAGAGAATGGTTGAAAACAACTGCAGGTAAAGGATGAACTCTTAATAACCAAAATAACTGTTTTTAATTTTCAGAAAATTTGGGCGCTTTTCAAGCCGGAGCAGCGTTGGCCTTCACTGCAACTTATTATTCCAAAATGACTATGGAATGTTTTCATGACAATGCCTTGCGTCAAAGCCTCACAAATTTGCAATGCTATATCATTTTTTTTCTTTTACCGTTAGGTGCAATTCTGGGAACTTTGTTAAGTGCGCTACTATTGTACAAGATCGGAAGGCTTAAGACCATTTTGTTATTATCCACCTTACCCTTCCTTGTAGCCTACACTGTCATGATATTCGAACATGGTATTATGATGATTTATATTGGAAGAATTGTTATCGGATGTGCGGTCGGTACTACCTATCTGGTTCTCCCAATTTATAATGCAGAAACCTGCACGGGATACTCGCCTAAGGAAGTTTACATTACGTTTTTTGCTTACCACGCAGGTGGTGTTTGGATATCATTTTATATGAATGGATTCGGAAAAACCAGAACATTTTGCATCTTCTCAGCAGTAATAAGCTTGATCTCTTTTTTGCTGACTTGCTTTTATCTGAAAGAGAGTCCATACGACTTGGTGAAAAAGGGGAAGTTAATTGATGCCGAAAATGTATTGATGGAAATGAAAAGTAGACCCAGGTCCGACATTGATAAAGAACTACGTGCGATGGAAGCTTTGGCGAAACAAAGAGAAGCGACCACTTACAAAGACTTACGGAAAGAGAAGTGGGATATAAATGCGCTAATTATATGTGCTATTTTATTTGCTTTACCGCATTGTTCTGGTGTTATGGCTTTTATAACTTTTGGACAATTATTTTTCGACGATTTAGAGGTAAATCCATTTTCTCATCGGTCTCCTATGGATTCGGTGGGACAAAGCGGATTCATCTATTTTGCTATAAGTTTACTAGTTTTTCGAATCTTGGCTAAGGCCGAACAACGCGAAATTCTACGCATCTCGATTATGGTAATTACCGGTACGTTGGTGGTTATATCCCTTTTATACTTTGATTATCAACTTGAATTACACATTCCAATGCGAATGTCCTGGCTACCGACTTTAGCTTTCGTATGCTTGCTCGGATGTTGTAGCGCGGGATGCAGCTTTTTTCCTTGGATGATTATCATGGAACTATTTGCACCCGCACTTGTACACAATGCTTTAGTGGTGATGTGCATCTATTTTTGGAGCTTATATTTTGTTGTAGGGACGTTGTTTTTTATCTTGATGCCCTATCATTTTTTCTTAGGCTTATTGTTTCTTGCGTTTGCTGTATGTTGTGGATTTGAAGCTTATTTTGTACAGTTTCATCTTATCGATACTAAGGATAAAACTTATGCTGAAATTAAAACAATGTTAAGTAAATAATAATAATTGCAGAGTTTTATTTATTTTATTTTTTCAGTGTAACTCACCATGCGGGAACCAAACCTTAATAACAACTTCCTATCGGTAGTAGGTTTTTAGAGAAATTATGTTGAAGTCGATAACTCTTTATCTTAATTTTTATTTGTTTTTCTAAATTTAGAAACGTACTTAGGAATTTATTCAGTGCTACCTGTTATCTGTTATCTAGTGCGCTAGATGCCAAAGATATAATCATACAAAATCATATTGCACACGCCAACCGAGATGCGTCAAGTGCGGAGGTAACCACTGGACCAAAGATTGCTCCAAAAGTAAAACCACGGAACCTACCTGCGTTCTGTGTAACGGAAATTATCCTGCCAATTACAAAGGCTGTACAGTTTACAAAGAAATGCAAAAACAAAAATTTCCCCCATTAAGACCGAAGCAAATGATGACTTCCCAAAATTACACCGTAGAACCACAGAGTCAATTAACTAGACCAGCTGACCCTCTGCAAACGTATGCAAGTGTTACAAATACGAATCAACAAGCACAATCTAGAAATTACCCCCAGCCAAGCCAGAGCCCAGGTGAGAATCAAGTAATGGAAATGTTAACCAAGATGCTGGAAAGAATCAACAAAAACATGGAGAGAATGGACAAACTTATCGACCTCCTAATTTGTATCATGTCAAAAAATCAAAACGGAACTCAGAATTAAAATAGCCATCTGGAATGCCAATGGCTTGTCAAAACATGGGCAAGAGCTAATAACATTTATTCAAAACCAAAAAATCGACATAATGCTAATCTCGGAAACACATTTCACAAATCGAAGCTATTTAAAAATACCACGTTACACAATATATCATACCCAACACCCAGATGGAACTGCCCATGGGGGTACAGCTGTTATTATAAAATCCTCGCTAAAACATAACGAAACCACAAAATTTCAACAAAATTATCTACAAGCTACAAATGTTATGGTGGAGGACTGGTGCGGTTGCTTGACTTTTTCTGCTATTTACTGTCCACCCAAGTACACCATCAAGGAAGAACAATTTTTTAACTTTTTTAAAAACCTAGGAAGTTGTAGATTTCTCGCTGGAGGTGACTACAATGCTAAACACCAAGACTGGGGCTCACGACTTTCAAATCCCAGAGGAAGACAGCTACTAAAAACTATTTCAAAAAACAATTACAAATTCTTATCCACAGGCGAAGCCACGTACTGGCCAACGGATAGAAATAAAATACCCGACGTAATTGATTTTTTGCTTAACAAAGGGAATTAGCCATAGTTATCTTAAGGCGGAATCCTGTCTGGACTTATCCTCAGATCATTCTCCTATCATTATCTCACTGGATTCGCAAATTATCTTAAGACAAAAACCTCCATCACTTTGCAATAGGCTCACAAACTGGAAAAACTTTAAATTCCTAGTTGAGGCTAATATCGACACTGAAATAAGTTTGAAATCTGAGAGTGATTTAATCGAAGCAGTCGAGCACCTGAATAGCACCATTCAGAACGCCGCATGGAACTCTACTCCTGCACCAAAAATATCTGAAAATAAAATATCATGTCCCAATTTTATAAAGAAGGAAATTGCGAAAAAAAGAAGATTGAGAAGAATTTGGCAAAATACTGGACATCCAAACGATAAGACAAGATTAAATCAAGATTCAAGATCCTTAAGGAACATGCTTCATAAACATAAAAACTTATCAATCCAAATGTATTTAGAAAACCTTACACCTACCGCAAGCACCGACTACTCTTTGTGGAAGGCGACAAGAAAGCTAAAGCAGCAATGCGTACCAGTTCCTCCAATACGCAAGCCCGATGGATCCTGGGCAAGAAACGACAAAGAGAAGGCGGATACTTTTGCATCACACCTCGCTAAGGTATTCCAGCCGTTTCCCTCAGAAAGTCCAACAACAGATGTGGAAATTTGTCAGGCCCTGGAGTCGCCCCTACAAATGGAATTACCAATCAAGCCATTTAAAATAAAAGAAGTACTTTCCATAATCAAAAGCAATGTAGATCCTAAGAAGTCGCCAGGCTACAATCTTATTACAGGAAGGGTGTTGCGAGAGACCCCAATAAAATGTGTAAAACTAATAACATTTATTTTTAACGCAGTTCTCCGATTGGGCATTGTACCGAGTCAGTGGAAAACGGCACAGATCATTCTAATCCATAAACCTGAAAAACCACCTGAAGACACCACCTCATACTGGCCAATCAGTCTCCTTCCAATAATTTCAAAGGTCTTTGAGAAACTACTATTGCAGCGCCTGTACCCAGATCTAATAAACAAAAAGGTAATCCCCGAGCATCAGTTTGGGTTTAGAAAGCACCATGCTACTAGCGAACAAGTCCATCGTGTTGTTAATGTCATCAATCGAGATCTCGAAGAGAAGAGATACTGCACCGTAGCTTATTTGGATATTTCGCAGGCCTTTGATAAGGTGTGGCATCCTGGACTGCTGTTTAAAATAAAAGCAAAGCTTCCGCACTCCTACTGGTTGATCTTGAAATCTTATCTCTCAGATAGGATGTTTCAGGTCCGTTTTCGGGAAGATTATTCAGAATTTAACATTATTATGTCAGGTGTCCCCCAAGGGAGTGTCCTCGGGCCCATTCTGTACTTGATCTACACATAGGATCTACCTACCACTACCAAAACAACAGTTGCAACATTTGCAGATGACACTGCAATTATGGCTTCGGACCATGATCCATCACTGGCTTCAAAAAATCTTCAAACCCATCTGAATAGAATACAGGACTGATTAAAAAAAATGGCGAATCAGAGCTAATGAAGCTAAATCGACACATGTAACATACACTATGAAAAGGAATACCTGTCCACCAGTAATCTTAAATAACCGGGAGTTACCACAAGCCGAAGTAGCAAAGTATCTCGGCATTCATCTCGATAGACGGCTCACGTGGAGAAATCATATATGGACGAAAAGAAAGCAGCTAGGACTAAAACTGAGAAGCTTGTATTGGTTGCTGGGAACCAAGGCAAAACTTAAGATTGAAAACAAGTTGTTGCTGTACAAGTCTGTACTGAAACCAATATGGACTTATGGGATACAACTATGGGGAACAGCAAGCAACTCAAATATTGAATAAATATCTTTACTGCAGCGCTTCCAATCCAAAACTCTCCGAATGATCACGAATGCCCCCTGGTACGTCCCTAACGATGTCATACATAACGACCTAAAAGTAAACAAAGTGAAAAGTGAAATAAAACGATACAGTGAAATATACCGGGATAGATTGAGGACTCACCCAAATAATTTAGTTGTGAACTTGCTTGATGGGAATGAGCAAAGAAAAAGACTCAAAAGGTTTAAACCGTGGGATTTAACGACAAGATTTGATAATATTAATTAATTTGCAATCAATAATAATAATAATCTCTGTAAAGGTTTGTTAGGTTTATAAAATTCTGAGGGAATAACAATGGTTGTTCCCCAACATGTCTCAAATTTTTATCAACACATTTACCTACTTATTGTTATTTAAATGTAACAGATTGTAAATAAATAAACGGATGTTAAAAAGAAAAAAACACCTGTTATCTGCAGGCTATTCACTCTAAAACTTATTTTATTTCTTGCTTTACTTTCGTTATTGCCTTATGTGTTTGCTATTCATTCAATTCAGTGTCATATTATAATGTCAATGTTGATGCCACATTCCAAGGTCTACTCGAAACTTAATCTTCTCCTTGATCATTTCAAGTTCAAAGCGAGTCCAAGATAGAATAAGAAATTGGGGCAGTTTATTCCATATTGATAAATTTTCACCAGAGAGGAGGGTCCAATATGGTATCGACAACAAATAAAGTTTGTTGATTTCGAATCCAGATATCATAAATAACATGTGATTAATGAGGTTGATTGCCTAATGACTTGAAAGGGTACCGCAAAGAAAAACTTAGTTTGGAAAACTATCTGATATCCTCCAAAGTAATCGAGCTTAATCTCGACAACAACATTTTTAGCAGATTTTAGATTATAATTTTAATTCCAAATAAAAGAATATTCAAGTTGAGATAAGATTGCTGTTGGAAAATTAAATATTGCCATGAGCCATAATCACAGTCTCCACTTCGAATCCAGAATTCATTTCATAATATTCCAATCGGATTTTCTCAAGTTTGGATTCAATAATTCGTTTGATTTCCCTACTTAGAAAAATTCTCAAATGCGACTGCAGTCTATAATTAAGTAGATCTGGATGTTTCCTCAATTAGCAATGTTTAATAATACTTTTAAAAATATTTAATTCCATTCTAAATATATTTCACGTTTTCATTTTCTTTAATCTTTAGAAAAGCCATTTTCTTTTCTTTCGCAAGCTGTCTTATTTCTTCACTGAACCAAGGTGTTTTTCTATGGTTATTAATTCTCTACCACTTACTTTTCTCTTTCCAAGTGCTTAATCAGCTACTATCTCAATATTCCTTTTTGATTATCGACCACATCTCTGTCTGACTTTCTAAGCATCTTGTTTTCTGAAATTTTTCCTTTAATCTCGTTTGGTATGGAGTTCTTGTGTTCGGGCCTTCAATTTTTTCAATATTTACTTTTTCTATTATTGGAGAACTTTTATTTGTCTTCTTAATTATAAGCTCCATATCGAATTTACACAATACCAATCCATATGGTCCGATCCTACATTTGCAAAAGTCAATGTTCTTATATCAAACCTGTCTTGAGTGCATCTCCTTATTGGGTACAATGTAGTCGATCATAGATTTTTGTCCTCTGCTGTTCAGTAGAACGTGTATTTGCGTTGTGGTTTATGGTCAAAGTTAGTATTTCCAATCCGCATTTTATTGGCGCTACCGAATTCAACGAGTATTTCTCCGTTATCGTTCAGTTCTGGTTCGTTCAACTTTTGCTTTACTCCTGTTACCACCTCATCACCAATCCGAGCATTACAGTCTCCCAACAATATTATTCTATTCTTACTTGGTATAACGTTCAACAGATCTTGGAGATTCTCATAAAATAGCGCTTTCTCTTGTTTTGGTTTATTAATTTGCGGAGCGTATACTGATACCATATTAATCGTTATACCATCAAAAGTAATTTCTACCATCATAATTCTTTCGTTAATGTACTGTGTGTCACTAACGTGATTCTGAAACGTCTTATTAGCAAAAAAAAAGAGTCAGGGAGCACGAATTGAACTTGAAAATAGGATTTGTTGGTAGAGCTACAAAGTTGCAGAGGCATTTCTAGAGATTAAATAGGAACACCTAATAATCATCGATGTCCCCCTAGAGGCCGTACCAACCATTACCCCTGCCCCGCTTATATATCCTTGACTTCACCATGTTAACTTCATCATGTCTAATTGATCAGCTTAGGCGCAATCTGTAAAACTTCAAAGAAAAACGATGGAATTTTAAAATTTAGGTTGTTTCCAGAAAAAATGCACAATCAGCCTCCGAGAAATCAACAATACCATAGCCAACGAATAGCTATTGTTTATTTGAAAAACACTATTAGTCACTTATTTGTAACTCAAAGTAATTTAAAAAATGTAACAAAATTCGCAGCATGGACGTAAAATTATGTAGTATACGCTGCAAAGATGAAGTTAAAAAAGTTTCAAAAAAATTTGCTACGCCCCCCCCCCTCCCGCCCTCCTTTTATAAAAATTCATAATTGTAATAGTTTCGTATTCAATATTCATAGTCTTTGGAATTTTTCAAAATTTTGTTTTGGTTCAAAAATTTGTGAGTTTAACATTTAAAATTTATTAACCTAATGTTGTTATGAAGGACATGTGGAAATAATACGTACATCAATTTTGTTTGTTATAAATAATAAATGATTAAAGGAAATAGCCCATCTGATATTTTACATTACATTAGATTGAAAATTTTCATCAGTCAGCTTAAGCCTGTTGTTTAAATTTGTTTATGTATTGGGCTCAAAATGAAGAATATAATTTTGCTGTTAGCACTCGAATTATTAGTTCAAGATATATCGTGTAATGACAACATTCTGTCTAAGGTAACAACAAATTATTTTATATACCTACATTGTTTAGTCAAATTACGCATTATTTTATAAATTTTCTAAACCTAAACTAAATTAGAAACTAAGATTATATACGAGAATATTTAATTGCAAAAATTAAATTTGTTTTGAAAATATTTTATTAACTTTTTCGTAAGTAATGGATTTATATATTGGTTATATTGTAATGATACTGTTGTATATTTAAATGTCGTGTTCGGATCCAGGTTGGCAACATCCTGGGTTGACGTATTGTGCGAACAATCGCAACAGACCCGTTGTATTTGTAGCATCAAATAAATGTTTAGCAATTATAATTGTGTGTATTACTCATCGTATTACATATAACAAATTGGCGACGAGGATAATTGTGAGTAGATTGAGGTAATAGAATCGGAATATATTTGAATCCGATGGCTGTAGCAAGAAGTGGAGTCGTAGGAGCTATCGACAAATTTGACGTCAAAACGTGTTGGGTCTCATACAAAGAACGTGCGGAGTTTTATTTCGAAGCAAATGGAATTGCAGAGGAAAAAACAAAAAAAGCTGTGTTATTATCATCAATCGGAGCAGAAGCATACGATACTTTACGGTCCTTAGTAACACCAAAAACCCCGAAAGAAGAAGAGTATACCGCTATAATCAAAAAATTGGACGAACATTTCAACCCAAAGCCAAATGAAATAATTCAAAGGTTTACGTTCAACCAGCGCAAACAAAAACCGGGTGAGTCGATTGCAAGTTTTGTGGCTGATTTAAAAAAATTAAGTGAACACTGTAGCTTCGCGGAACTCGATAATATGGTACGTGATCGACTCGTGTGCGGGGTACAAAACGAAGGTTTACAAAATAAACTGCTTTCAGAGAGTAATTTAACGTTCAAAAGAGCTTACGACATGGCAGTGGCAGCTGAGACGGCGCAGAGAAGTGTAAGCAACATTCGGAACGAAAAAATAGTGAACGAAGATGTAATGGCACTAGCAAGACCCACCAACAAGGTCAACAGAAACTGTTTTCGGTGTGGGGGGGGCCAACATAACCCTAGCTGGTGCAGATTTAAGAACGTGGAATGCTATTTTTGCAAAATAAAAGGGCACATAGAAGCAGTATGTATGAAAAAGAAGAATGAAGATAGTAAAGGTATGAAAAGAAGTGAAATTCCAAGAAACAAGCACTGCAATAACATTCAAGACCCAGAAGAGGATGAAGCGCAGTTACACACCCTTAATACGATTCAAATAGGAAACTCGGTTACCACTACACTACGGGTAAATAACAAGATTGTGACGATGCTTGTGGATTCGGGAGCATCATGTTCAATTCTTAGCGATGAAACATGGTCAAGAATAAAAGGAACATCAAAGCTAGAAGGTACCAGCACGATATTGCAAACATGGTCACAAGAGCGTTTGGAAGTTAGAGGAGCAGCGGTAGTTAAGGTTCAGACAGACAGATGCATCTGCAATTTACCTATTATCGTTGTAAGAGGAAATGGATGCGATTTGATGGGACGCGATTGGTTCCGCAGTTTGGGTATATCACTGCAAGGAGTCAACATAGTGGATAAACAAGTCGAGTGTAATATAAAGGGTAATCTAAATAAAATTATTGAAACATATCCAAGGGTTTTTAGTAATGAACTGGGAGCACATTCGGGCGCTAAAGTGCAGATACAGCTTAAGGAAGGCGCGCAACCTAAATTTCAAAAGTTTAGAAATGTACCTTTTGCTTTACGCTCAGCCGTAGAAGAAGAAATCGATAAGATGGTAAACCAAGGAATTTATAAACCAGTTGAATATTCGGAATGGGCTACGCCGTTGGTAGCTGTTCGAAAGAAAGATGGATCGTACAGATTATGCGGAGACTATAGAAGCACGGTAAACAGCACGATTAAAAAAAATGCGTACCCATTACCTACATCAAATGAAATATTCGCGAAAGTGGGTAAAGACGCAACCATATTTTCTTGTTTAGATCTATCTCAAGCATATCAGCAGTTGGTGGTCGATAAAGACACATCTGAAATGTTAACAGTAAATACACACAAAGGTCTATTTAACGTAACTCGCTTACCGTTCGGAGTGTCGGCGGCGCCTGGAATTTTTCAAAGATTTATGGATACTTTGTTAGTGGGAATTGGAAGAGCGGCAGCATACATTGATGACATTATAGTTTCAGGAAAATCGCAAGAAGAACATGACAGGACGTTGCAAGCTGTACTATCAAAATTAAGCCAGGCTAATTTAACTGTAACCAAGAAGAAATGTTTGTTTGGAGTAGACGAAATCGAATTCTTGGGGTTTCGAATATCGAGTAGGGGAATTCAGCCCACCGGAAAAAGAGTAGAGGCTATCGTTCAAGCACCGGAACCTAAGAACAAACAAGAACTTCAATCGTTCCTAGGGATGATTAACTTTTACAACAGATTTTTACAAGACAAAGCATCTCACGCAGAAAAACTACACCGATTGCTGGATAAAAATATTG
Source organism: Podabrus alpinus (assembly GCA_932274525.1). Lineage (NCBI taxonomy): Eukaryota > Metazoa > Arthropoda > Insecta > Coleoptera > Cantharidae > Podabrus > Podabrus alpinus. The sequence continues at coordinate 77,439,932 of OW026456.1, forward strand.
AATTTAGATGGACGAAAGAACATTCGACTGTGTTTAAAAAATTAAAAGAGTTGTTACAATCAGCAGAAGTTTTGGCACATTATGATGAAACAAAGCCTTTAGTACTATCGTGTGATGCGTCGCCTTACGGCGTGGCAACGGTACTGGCCCACCGCAATACAGATGGAACAGAGAAACCCATTGCATTTGCTTCAAGAACATTGGGCTCCAGCGAACGAAATTATGCACAGGTAGATAAAGAAGCATTAGCTGTGATATACGGTGTGAAATATTTTCATCAATACCTGGCGGGACGAGATTTCACAATAATAACGGATCACAAACCGCTATTGGGGTTGTTAAACCCGGAACGACAGATGCCAGTTATGATTTCACCGAGAATGTTAAGATGGAATTTATTGCTGTCCAATTATTCATATAATGTGGAATACCGAGCAGGAAAATTGCATGGGAATGCAGACTGTTTGAGTCGATTACCAATACCAAGAAAGGATGATGAAAGAATACCTCCAGGAGATATATTACTTTTGGAAGCAATGGAAGAACCCCCAATCGCGGCTAAAGAAATCCAGAAATGGACAAATCAAGACAAAATTTTAGATCGAGTCCGACATTGGGTATTACACGGATGGCCCGAAGAGATACCCAGCGAAGAATACACGGCGTATTACAGAAAGAGAGACGCACTATCCGTACACAAAGGGTGCTTGCTATGGGGAAGTCGAGTGATTATTCCGACTCGAGCGCAGAAGGAAGTTTTAGAGTTGTTACATGCAAATCATCCGGGAATTGTAACAATGAAAGCGTCGGCACGAAGCTACGTTTGGTGGCCAAATTTGGATAATCATATTTCAGAAACAGTTGCACGATGTGAAAATTGCCAAACACATCGAAATAACCCGAAGAAAGCGCAAAGACAATTTATCGAACCACCCACAAATCCATGGTCTAAGTTACACTTAGATTTCGCAGGACCGTATTATGGTAAGGTGTTTTTGATTGTTGTGGATGCAATGTCCAAGTGGTTGGAGATCAAGCTGGTGACGTCACAGTCGTCTGCTGAAGTAATAAGGTGTTTACGTCAATTGTTTGCATCACATGGAATACCAGACACCATATTATCAGATAACGGAACTGCTTTTGTGTCGGCAGAGATTAAACAATTTTATTTGAGGAACGGAATTAATTCGTATACCGTTGCACCATACCACCCAAGCAGTAATGGGCAAGCTGAACGCATGGTACAATACGGTAAGGCCGAACTAGAAAAATTACAAGTGGGAGATTTTAATTTGAAACTGGCACGAGTATTATTCAAACAACATACGACCCCAAACCAAACGACTTCAAGGACACCGGCAGAATTGTTAATGGGTAGAAGACTTAGAACCGCGTTGGACAAGCTTCATCCAGACTCAATTAAAAAAGAAAGTATGGAACAAACAGCTGCGGTGAGAAGATTCGAAGTGGGAGAAGAAGTTTACATTCGAAACTATCTGTCGAGAGAGAAATGGATTGCAGGAGAGGTTATCGACATTACGGGTCCAGTTTCTTATGTGATCAAGACGGTGACAGGAGAAGTGAGGCGACATGTGGATCAAGTGCGCAAGAAGACGTGCAGTGTAAACCCAGATGGTGAAGCCAACGAAGCAGGAAGTGATATTCCGTTGGGGTTAGATCCATCGGCAAGAGCTGTGGAAGAAGCGATGGTAGAACCTACAGAGGCCGTAGCTACTCCAGAAGTAAAGGAACAAGGTGAGGCACCAATCGTGGAATTGCCGATAAAAGTAGCGGAGCCACAAGCAGTAGAACTGCACAGAAGACCAAGTCGCAACCGCCGAGTGCCGGAACGTTACGCGGATTTCGTTCTTACTTAAGTCGGGAGGATTGTTGTATATTTAAATGTCGTGTTCGGATCCAGGTTGGCAACATCCTGGGTTGACGTATTGTGCGAACAATCGCAACAGACCCGTTGTATTTGTAGCATCAAATAAATGTTTAGCAATTATAATTGTGCGTATTACTCATCGTATTACATATCGTCGCCTCAGAACCAGAGTATTCTATCTCCATTTTTTTGATAAATTGAGTTATTTATGCCATTTTATTCTATGTTCATTTCTCTACAGCATAATGCAATAAAAATTGTCAAAATGTGTATTATAACTTTTTCAATTGAAATTATGTCAAAATATCCTAATGAAGAGTAATGCAATAGAGAAACTTTAAACAGCTGTACTGTAAAATTTATAAAAATGGAGATAGAATACTCTGATTCTGACGCGACGATATAACAGATACATATTATATTATATTTTACAAGGTTATACTTGAGTGTGTATTATATGAAAGAGTGTGGCCAGTCGGTAGTGCACCGCCATGTTTATCCTAAATGCACCAGTACTTGTATTATATTCATTTGATTTTCTTACATAAAAATGTTGAATTTGATAACATGTGGCTAAAAATTTTCAGTCATAAGGTTAAAAAAAGATATTGTTTCATAAAGATAATTATGGAGCACATATTTTTATTAAAAAGACTTAATTTTACATTTAAATGCATGGTTTGCGATTTACTTCCGCGAGCATGTTTGTTTTTATTAAATGCAATCTTTTTCTTATCTGACACTTTTAAGCGGAATGTCACAAATCTCTTAATAATTTTTTCTATAATATTGTGGCAGTCCAATATATGAAAATTACGTAACTGAATTATTTCTTTGCATTTTAACCCTACAGTGCGCGCTGATTCATATATTATGAATCATCTGTCGAATTCGCGAAAATCTTTGCATTGCATAATTGCAAGATGTAAATAAGCGCCGTCCCATCTATCCTTCATCCATCCTCAACATTCTTAACAGGGTGCTTATCGTATAAACTATTTTTACTTTCCGAACCCCTAGGTAAGGAAAGTATTGTTATCAGGCAAAATTTGACCTCCCAATTTTTTGACAGATGTTCACGTTTTGAGGTCCCCTGAATTCATTTTTATCATTTTTGGAAGGATGTCTGTATGTATGTGTGTATGTGTGTATGTACGTCTGTGAACACGATAGCGACTAAACGAAGCAAGCAAATCATTCCAAATTTTGCATATAAGCTTTTTCCTGTCGTAGGACGAAGCCAGATGAAAATAATTTAAATCGTGTAACGGGAAAGGGGGGTTTACCTGGAGCTATTATGACATTATGCGTCATAACTTCGAAACGAAATTAAATATGTAAAAATATTAATAACAAAAAATTAGCGCTATGGAATTTCCTACATTTTTTGTCCTACAAGTTTTTCTCTAAAATATACAGGGCGTTTCAAAAATTTTTGTATTTGTAAAAATTTTTTGTATTTGTAAATAAAATAGTAAACCGCATTCTACTAACGAAAATAAGATGAAAAGTTTCTAATAACATGGGTTCAAAAATGCTTCGTTTGCAAGATATAGGCATTCAAAAGTTTTTTTCTTCCTATTTTGGCAAAATATGAAATTTTTCATCGATTTACTGTTGAAATTATGTAACCATTTTATTTAAAAAAATAATATAAAAATTTGCGTCTGTTCGGAAAGTTATGCGATGGCCACATCAGATTTTTTAACCTTAAAATTTAAATGTTTGTGGTACATTGCACGTTTTGGTTCGAGTGGTTGTCGTGGTTTTCATTTGTGTTTCAGAAGCAATATAGATGTTATATTATTTTACGTTGTTTTTAAACACATTTGGTTTTGTTTTCTTGTATAAAACATTTCATATTTGTGCAAATATTGTTTTTATTTGAATTTAAAGTTAAATTTGTAATCATTTTGGTGCAGTGATGCATATATGAATCATACTCAAAATTGTACAAAGAAAATAGAAAAAACGAGAGTGGATTTTTTAAATTATTTTTCCTATATTTCTAGTCATGTTTTTGAGTGATTTTAATTTTCTTACTTGAAAATAAAAAATTGCGCATTGTAGGGTTTAATACATAAAATTTAATTAAATTCGTATTTTTGTTTACAACTAAATCATAATAAGATCGAAATATTTTCTCCATTTCTTGAAAAAATATAAAAATATGCACCTATTGCTTCTAAATGCAACATAAAACTGCAACTAGATAAGATAACGTGCAAAGTAAGTCAATGTTCGCGCGCTTTAAAAGGATAAACATGGCGCGACCAATCAGAAAGATGACGGAAAAATTATTATATCCTTGCCAAACAAACCAAATGCTTTGATTTGACTGATTTTATATTTACGGAGTTTAGGTTCAATTTTTATATTTATTTGTTGGTTAACTTAGAAGAAATATAAAGGAAGAAAAAACAACTATTGGCAACATAATTGTCTTCAAATAGATAACTTAATAATAACCTAAAAGGTATGGGAAAAACATTACGGGGAACTTTTTTTAGAGAGTAGAAGTGAATTTATGGATATAGATTTGGAAAAAGACTATGACTCGATACCTAGATTTATAAACTGTGGCAAGTACTATACAACATGAATATAAGCCGTGCATTAATAATTGGATTCTTGAAAGAATTTTACAACGACAACAACTCGCACGAAAAAATATGACATCAACTGTCTAATCCAAGGAAAATTAATAAATTGTTCAACTTATACATTGAAGTGCTCTTCAAAACTTTACTTCAACGCATAGCTTATGTTGGATTGGATGTGTACTGAGAAGTGGAGGACAATAGATGGCCAAAAATGCTGTTTAATTAGAAAACCAAGAAATGTGGAAGACCTAGAAGAGCTTGATAGGATGGGATACGAAGGACTATGGTAGAAAGAAACCCTAGAAGAAAATGCATCCAATGGAGAGAGGCGATATTGAGGATAGCGTAAAAGAATTCTAGTTGTATTGTGCAATATTCAATGTATAATTTATACAAGTTTAATATAATTATAACGACGAATAGCCCAAAACTATTTGGTTTTAATTTACTAATTGATTTATTTTATAAAACAAAATACTAACTTTGAACCACATACGAACCGGTGTAAAAACATCTGCAGCCAATAGCACCTCATATTATGTAGCTCAAAGTTTCAGAACGTTGACAATAATATAATAATTTAACTGAATAATTATTTTAATGCAAAATATATTTCAGTTTTATCAAAATGGTTACAAGGTCAAGGATTATCGAGGAGAATTAATAAGTTACAATGAAAAGTACTTCAATTTCTTCCAAATGAAAACATTTAAGTACAATCGCACTACCCCGGCCATCAATTTAACATTTAACATGAAAATTGCAGTGAAAGATAAAATGGAGGTAATGTTAGCCTTAATTAGTTTTCTCACGCAGTAATTTCTTTATTAGACATATCGCAAATTGGTGTGGGTCATGTAAATATGTTATAAAATTTTATACTAACAATACAAAAAATTGGGCTCAAAGAAAATGCATAATTTTTATGTTTTTAGGTAGTCGTACAAGTTCTAAAGTTTTTGAGCAATGAATATCGGTATTTTCCTATACGTTTTCAAGTTAATCTAAGAAAAGCTTTTGATGCCAATATTATAGGTGCTCAAGCAGTAAAAAATTGTGGTAACGTTACAACTGTGTGGTTTGAAAAGGTTGTGCAAATGATGCTTTCTAATTAAATATTTTCTCAATTATTTTATTTACAGGATATTACATATCACATCTGCAATTTTATTATTGATGAAACTCGCCTTCCGCCACTTATTCCCACTGGAAGATTTAGAGTTGATCAGACCATGACGTATTTAAATGAAGAAGTGGCGCTTATATCTACTTTTTGTGAAGTATACATTCCAATTCCAATCCCAAAAAATTGAAAATTGTATAACAATAATTAATTAACAGTTGGGCAAGGAGCAGATTGGATTTCTTAATAGTGTAAATTAAAATTCACTTTGCTTTATTTTATGCTGCACAAAAAAATGAATTAAAATATTTCTGCTCAACAGTCTTTTTTAATGCGATGCAAAGGTCTTGGTTTTTCCTGCTGTGGGTTAAACAAATAATTATTTAACCCACGAAGTACGTGCATAGAATAAATGTACCTCTACATACTTCAAACGTCTCATTCTGAACATCCAAAGAACGTCATATAACATAGGTTTCAAGTACGTCCATTTATAGTCCGGCGACGAACGTATTGCTGTGATTCAAAATGATCTCACATTACGATAGGTAGTTGCACAACAGAAATTATCATAGAACTCACAAAATTAAGAAAGTTAAGCTCTTTTAAAACAATTAGATTTTACAGATAAGACATCCAACTCAAAAATCAATATCCTGACTCTAATAAGATCTTTCAAGATTAAGAAGTTATATTAAAACTTGCTATAAACATTCAATTTGAGATCTGTCAACTCAAAAATCCTCTAAAAAGACAAATTACATTAGAAATGGTAAATTTATGTATTATTTGTTATCTAAAACATAACCTGTTAATTGGTAAACTTTAAATTGGAATAACTTTTTGAATAACTTATTCTATGAAAATTTGGTAATATCAAAAATTCTGTAATGTATCATTATGTAACCTTATCATAAATTTGTGTGTGAAATTTGTAAAATAGCATAAAGGTGAAAATCATATGAAATTTGATGTGTTATCATAGATAAAGGTAGAATGGTCAATATACATCCTGGAAACTGTTATAAATTTGGCTACCGTCAATGGATTCAAGAAGGAAGCAGCGAATAGGTGATCTCCTAAAATATGGGATGTAATCTGAAAATTAAGATTATTTCGTTAAAACTGAAATTTACAAAAGGGAATAATTCTGTGGTCGGCACTTAAAAGGTCATAAGTCCATTTTTGACGTTTTGAGAAAATCGACATTGTAGTTTCAACTTTATTTCTCAAATCAGGAAAATTGGTGAAAACCTCGAATTTAATGTTAATATATGTATGTATAGTTATTCGGTTATGAACGTCTTGCGACATTTTCCTGATACCTCCCTGTCTCTGCTCGTTGCGTGTTGAAAATGTGTGACGAGCACAGAGGACCTACAGCTTATCGTGGATTCCGAACCACGGGAATAGACGATTTTTACACCGCCTACTCCGATCAGGGAAGTTTTTTAGCCATAAATAAGTTAATATATCGTATTTTAAATTAACTTTAAATTTGTTATATCACAACGCTTTTAAACTAGTAAGTATATTAAAAAAGTAACACTTATGTCCTTTTAAGAAAAAAAGTATATGTTTGTCGTAACGGTAAAATGAACATAAGTTTATGTATTATTCTATTATATATAATGAAAATGTCACTTAAAAAGACATAAGTCGACTACCAACAGTTTTTACTGAAATAGTTAAAAGATAAGTCGACTTATGATATGAAAAACTTAGATGTTAACCTGTTTCAATTCGTTTTTATAAATTAATAATAATACAATTTACTACCTAATACATTTTTACCTTAGAAAAGGATTTTAGTCCAAACTATAAAAACGGAATAAGTGTTAATACAAAAATTTAAATTAAAGAAAAAAAACTCTTTAAAGGAATTATGTTTAGTTAATGTTTTAATATGTACTCTCTTTGAGCACTTTAAAGGACATATTAAGTCGAGTTATTATTTTATAACAGATATTAAAATTAACTATAGTAATGGTATAAGTATACATATTGCTATGATTCAATCGGCAATGGGGATTAACAATTATTAGGGATGCAGATAAGCAATTACAGATCGCATGAAAATTCTTCTACGATTTAGAAGGTTCTCCGACATTACATAAGACTCAAAGAAAGAGTACAATAAATTCGGTTTTTAATAAAGACAGGTAAGGAATGGGAAAGTCCAAGAATGATATCGTAAAATATGATCTAATATCCACAAATTAATTCACATAAAAATTGTTTGATCGTAAGAAATTGTTATTAAATAAAAAAATGTATAATTATGGTAGATTAAGTTGTGCGTTAAAATAAGAAATTACGTGGGTGTTTGAAATCGGTTGAACAATAATACAACGGTGCTTGTCCGGGATGTTCGAAAGATCGCAACGGCAAAAGGATCATAAGATGAACGCTAAAACAAAAACAAAGGTGTAAATAATTTAATGACATTTATTAAATTAATTAATTATCAAAAGTGCAAGGAATCTTACCAGGTAGAAAATATATCAAGTGTGAATAAAAAAGGAATTTTTTTCAAAAACCTAGCAACGGATCGATAAATAAATGCTTCTCACACGATAGCCAACGCGAGGAGCACGTGTAAATTCGGCTCCGAGAAAGTTTGTTAATTGATTTTAAATCAAACTTAAAAGTGTGTAGAACTAAAAGTAAATCAGTATAAGCACGTGTAAAAAAGAAAAAGAAGTGTGGTTATAAAAGTGCAACAATACTTACTTGGTATAATTTGGAATGATGGTATGTAGATTGGATGAAACGGTCCTATAATAATAACAGGAGCATAGATGCACAAAAACGGAATCGATATTGGAGGAAAATTTCTGGATCCTGGTAAAAGCTTGGAGTAAGAGATAGAAGGAGAAATCTTATACGTATGGAGCGACATCTATGGGTGGTAAGAACACAAAAAGTTAATTTTTATAACGCGGCGTGTAACACGACAATACACATCCAAGACACCTTCCGTACAATGATTAACGTAATGACTAGCTCTAAGTCGCGAAGGGTGGTGTTCGTAGGATGGAGCGGAAGGGCTTGTGACCAAAAGTCGTGTCTTGTCGGCCTCTCCTCAGCGACCGGGCAATCCTCGATCGCGAGTTATGATGTTATATCAAAATCGGGGGGGGGAGTATATTTACACACGGAGTCAAAAGGGCGCCACGTGAATTCTGAACCAAGGTTCATTCGAAAGGGGTGCAAATCGCCCCTTCCCAGCTGAATACACGACAGCTGTTGATAAACTTAACGCGGGTATCTCACACTGGTGGCCTCTCTTTGGATTACAGGTACATCTTGCTGTTATAAAACCTTACCTTACATCATCTCTAAATAAACAAACACATAAACAATAATAAAAACACAAACATAAATAATAAAGATATAATGTCGAAATATACAGGGGGCATTTGGTAATTTATAACATATGTCTAATCATATTTACAGCTACATGATGTTACAAAAACTTAAATGTGAAAAACTTGACTTGAATAAATGATAAAACGTTATCACTAAAAATATTGACTTGAAGTTGATTTAATTCAGTTACTATTAAATATGACATAAAATTCAATCTGAAATATGAATGGTTTAATTTATTAAACTTAAATGTTACGTAAAACATAATTCCAAAAATATGACATTGTTGCAATAAACAATTTAGAATACTAACACATAAAAAAGGACATACAAAGAGGTTGCGATCGACTTCAAGGATGTCATGGTCATAACTGACCAAGAATACAATAATACTTAAAAAATACGAAAGTAATGCTTACATATAAGATACTGATGTATTCCAAACGGAATTTCCATGAGATTTGCCAATATGAGATACGGAAATAATGTTCTTCCATATTCGAGATGACCATAAAATACGTTGAAAAGTTGGAGGTAATTCGGTAGAAGATGAGTGTTGGTGATGACGAAAGATGAGAGTTTCCAATTCCGATAAAATTAACTCAAGCCGTATCTGACTGCAAGTCAGTTTCGCGCAACCGGCTGAGTTTCGTTAAAAATAATCCGAACGGGTTTGTTAAACAATAACAATAAATTTAACTTTCACTAATTTAATCTACACGAAATAAAGTATTGAAGTACGGTACTGATCTTTCTTAAGTTGATAAAAAGTTAACTCGAAAAAAAAATGTCCACATGTGATGAACGTAAATATTTGTACTACGCGGTACACTTAAAGAATGTTCGATAAAGTTATTCATATCGAGCGGCACGTACATTCCGGTAGCTGACTTATTATGTCGAAATGAGTTTGCAAAAAAAAGACTCGCATTAATGTAGGCGCGTGAGAACTTCAATCCAAAATTGATTTTAATTCACTACATTCAATAACAACAGCGTTGAATGTTCAACTCGAAAACTGATTTTAATTCAATAAATTTAATACCCAAAGCGTTAAATGTTCAATTCGAAAATTGGTTTTAATTCAATAAATTTAATACCCAAAGCGTTAAATGTTCAATTCGAAAATTGGTTTTAATTCAATAAATTTAAACTATTTAAATAACATGTCCAAAAAGAATTATAACATAACTAAAGACCGAATGATTGTTAATTTCACCTGTTGCCGTACCATATGAATGAAGGTTCGTATTATCGATAAAAAATCTGTTACCTAAATTTCACTGTTTCACATATGTTACACAATTGACTATTAAATGATTTAAAATCTTACGTTAGTAAAATTTATATAATTGACTTGGTATTCAACTACACTAAAATTCCGCCTGCACTGGCGTTATCTCGTTGCTCGGAAATAACTTCCGGCAGAGTTTTTGGATACTACATGACCACTGATCAGACCGACATAGCTTCGGACCTGAAGATCCCAAGGAATCTTAGCTAAAATTGGGCTCCGCAGTGCCTTTTATGTGGTTTTCGATGGTCGTGGGGATAAAAACCCTTCCATATTTCTTCCAGAAAAGTCTATAATTGGTCTTTAAATTCGACCTCGATACCTGATTGGCCAGAAAAATAAATGAAACGGGTCACTTTTGTCTTTATTCCTACAAAATCCTGTCTGAACGCGATAAATGCAGCTGGTGCTATCGCATTTTGGATGTTTACTTTATAAATTTTTTGTTGAACAAAAAGGTATATTTTAAAGTTTTTTTGCCATCTGTGAAGGCAAAGCATGATTGCGAAATCCTCATAAACGTAACGTTAAAATATCTAGGCTCGGGTTCGCCACATGTACACGTGTACAGATAAGAAAATAAAATCCATAAATCAACGTGGTTTTGACAGGCACATGTGCAACTTTGAAATAAAATTGCAGCGAACAACGCTATTCCAATTTAAAGTTTCTACATGTCCAACTAATTTGTTAACTATGTACCTATGCGAGAGGACGTAAATTCAAAACAGTACTGGAATGAAGGCAAAACTGATGACTGACCAGATTCTTAATTTGTGCTACGTTAGTCTCGAAATATCATTCCAATCGTATGATTTGGGATGGACGTAACTAAGAATTATTGCAATAAATTTAAATTATTACACGTTTGAAAAATATACTTTCGTCTGCTAATTTATGTTTCAATCTTTTGGTACTATTCTTCGACCTACAAATATATGCTTTTTAAAATATTTTCGTTCGAAAATTTACAACGGAATTATGACTTTTAAAAGTTTGATTTTAAATTTTAGAAACGACGGGAAATCTTGCAGTTTGTTTGTAACGGTATGTTACCAAAAATTTCAAGGCGCTGCGAGCGCAAAATTCACGTTACACTCCCCTTACGTCAAGAGTTGTTATACCTAACTACTCTTCAACTGAGGTGCGAGCAAGCGTAAAACAAGTCGAAGGTTGACTTCTGACAAAAAAAATCTATCCTACTTGGATTTATCATCGAAAATGTAGTATATCATTATTCAAGTCCTAACTAAATGTCAAAGCGTATCTAGGGATACCTAAGACGAAACAAAAAAACTAAAAGAAGGTTCACCGAACCCTGGGCTTGGTCAGTCCGTGAGTCGTAGTGACTTCTACAAGAGAGGGCGGTTCGCGAAATCACGGGATCATTCGCTGACCGTGGGACCCACAAGTGTATATGGAGACACCGGACCCCAGATAGATTTGGCCCTGAGTTGTCGGCAATACTTCATCGGCTGGATCATATTTACAATGCCGGTTCTATTTACAACTTCAGTAGATGGGGACTGATTAATTCAAACGGGAAGAGACTTGTTGTTATACAAGACGAAAAAAAATTTAAAAAAAATTCGAAAACTGATTAACGTTCAAAACGGTGACAACCGTCCGGGTTGCACCTGAAAGTATGCTAAAACTGTATGAAGTGACTTTACTATCTCTTGAACTGAAGAAATATGAGAAATATTCTTTCTCCAAAAGGCCAAAACGTGACTACGAAATTAACGCATGACTAAATGATGGCATTGGGTAATTAAGCCAATGTACCACTAGCCTCTACTTGGTTTACCTACGCGATTGATTGGGTAATTAAGCCAATGGCTCGCTAAGCGTACCCTCTAACTTCATATAAAAATTTCGGAAATGGTTTACTTAAGATCCAAAAAAAAAATTCAAGATTACAACAAAAGTGACAAGCGAGATAAACAGGGAAAACGAAACAATAAACCGTTTAAATCTTTGACACGCAGTTTTATGTCGTACGACTGGGACTCAATAACAATCTTTCTGAACTCTGACAACTTAAAACGAGTTTAACGATACCCAACTTAACACTAAGTGAACCGAAACTTAAAGCTAACTTAACCGAAACTTAACCGAAACCTAACCTGAACTTAACGCTACTTAACCGAAACTTAACCGAAACTTAACCGAAACCTAACCTGAACTTAACGCTACTTAACCGAAACTTAACCGAAACGTGACCGAAACCTAAACCGAACTTACATACTACCAGAGCGAGAAAAAAAGTTCCCCTAGCCCTAGGCTTAGTCAATCCTTGTGTCGTAGTGACTCCTACATGAGAGGGCGGTTCGCGAAATCACGGGATCATTCGCTGACCGTGGAACCCACAAATGTCTGTGAAGACACCGGACTCCAGATCGGGGTAGACCTGAGCTAAGGTAGTACTTCATCGGCATACTCATATCTACAATGCCGGTTTGAAATGTTCAGTCGATGGGGACTGTCTGCCTTTTTCAATTAACGTTGAAAAAGCAGAGTAAAAAAAGACGTGTGCTTGGCTGGATCAAATTTACAAAAGCCGTTTGATGCACTTCAGTAGATGGGGACTGTCTGTTTTATCAATTATCGTTGGTGAAACAGAGAAAAAAACTTGCGATTGGTTTTCCTTTCGTGGATCGGCAGATGTTATAACCGTGTAGGTTGATTACAGCTAATCTGTTGTTCCCTTAACAAGGTAAATTTCCCAGGGTGTTGCTTCGAGTTGTTAACCCACACTTCTGTACAAAATTCCCTTACTAAGAAGGTTCCTTTGGGGCAGATTGTCATCCGCCAAAAAAAATAAATGGGACGATAATTCGCCGGGGAATGGACTAAGTCCACGAAATTACTCAATAACCTCGGGGTTCGGATCGTTATCCAACTGTGGATCAACGTCCAAAAAAAATTTATCTGACAGTGGAACCATGTCCAGCCTGATAATTCGATAACTCGATGAGAAGCGGGTTACTCTAATCAACTATTAACTAATACAATCTCACTACCAAAAATAGATCTCGATAAAAATTTCCTAGAGGGGGCGTTACAAAAAAACTTTCCCTAAAGGATGTGTTGCGACAATGATTTGTCTCACATTGGACACGGGTCCAAACAATACAACACGGTACGACATAATGACCATAGCAATGGTATTCTCAATAATGATCTTAACTTTAAACAAAAAAAATAAAGAAACGAAAACACATCTACTCTAACCGGTACTCGATACCAACGAAAGGGGTTGGCAATTTAACGTCGTGCGATAGACAGTGGTTGGTGGTTGGCAATTTTGCGTCGTGCGATAGACGGTGCGACATAATCAGTGTGTGTGACGCGACAGGGACACACTGACTTCAACCCGAAATGATACTTAACTTTCCCTAACACTTCAGCATTAACTCGAAAAACTTCACGATAAACTTCGATCGAAAAACTTCAAAAAAACTTTACGTTAAACTTCAAGTAACTTCAAAAAACTTTACGTTAAACTTCAAACAACTTCAAAAAACTTTACGTTAAACTTCAAATAACTTCAAAAAACTTTACGTTAAACTTCAAATAACTTCAAAAAACTTTACGTTAAACTTCAAATAACTTCAAAAAACTTTACGTTAAACTTCAAATAACTTCAAAAAACTTTACGTTAAACTTCAAACAACTTCAAAAAACTTTACGTTAAACTTCAAACAACTTCAAAAAACTTTACGTTAAACTTCAAATAACTTCAAAAAAAACTTTAAAAACTTTACGTTAAATGTCCATACTAAATTCAAAAAACTTTAAAAAACTTTCAACTAAATTCAAGAAAACATGCACCTCAATTCAAAAAAAAACTTTACGTTAATGGTCGATATCAAATTCAAAAAAAATTTACTTTAATTTAAAAAAACTAAATGCGTAACCTACATGAAGTGCGTTAATGCGTGACCCGTAGTAAGCGTAAGATGCGTGCGAAACGCTTGTGTCTTATTCGAGACAAAAGTAAACTAAAGATGCGTAATGACTGTACGACGTCACTGGCATAAAAACGTATAAAACGAGCGCGTAACATGCGTACGTAACATAAACGGAATCCATCGTAAACATGTGTGCTGGACACAACTACAACTTTCTATTCTTAATCGCTACAGACGAAATTTAAAAAAAATGATTCGATAAAAAACGGTACGTAGGGGTAGTTCGTAAAGGTGCGTAGAAGACGCATATTAAAGCCTTTTAATGTCAATTGCTAAGGACGGAATACGAATGCGTAAATAAAAAATTTTCGGAATGAGGGAGGGTTGATGTATTCCTGAAGGGTTGTTCGTTAGGGTAGGTATCGTTATACACAAGGACAAGGGTTGCGGTAAACACGGGATGTATTTTAACGTCTTACCTTGACGGAGAGATTCCTTAGGCTATCACAAAAACTTCGAGATTTATTTGATGAGAACAGGGGTGGTTTCCTGTATAGGGGTTCATAGAAAAGGTAGGTGCTCGCTGTCGTCCGGACAGTTTGCAAAAGAAAAAAAACGAAACGGTAAAAGTCAATCTTTAATTGATTGAACACAAAAAGTTTTCAACAAAACTTAAGGGTGGCAACATAACGCCATACGTAAGCGATAGTGTACGTAGTTTAAATGTCATACACGGGACGATAGCTAAAACCCGCAAAAACGGCATTACCTAAGCGAGAAAAAACTTGGGTTGTCTCGGTCCACAGTCAGTGGTGGTCCGCACCAAACCTGACCTCATCGATCCAACCTATAAATGCGTGACGAAAATAAACTCAAGGTAAATGTCAAAATAACATTTCCTTTTAAAATCTAATACAACAAATATTTATCAACAAAAAAAATTTAGCAACAATAGTGACTCACTTAATACTGATAATGATTTACTTTAATCGTAACGAGATGTACTTGAAAAAAGAAAAATTCACTCGTACTTTCTTACAACAAAAAGAATACTAAAATTGAACTCGAAATTGTCTAAAATGTGGTTTCAAAACGGAAGTCATAATTGGGTCAACCAACACCTCGTCGGGAGGGGGTTGTTTAAAAGTTTCCAATAAACAATTGGACGTTGAATTCCCTAACTCGTCTTTTCCGAACTTGTCCGGTACAATTTTACATATCATTCTAAAACTAAAATTGTTTAAACTAATTTAAAAATCTAATTCGACAAAACACGGCCGATAATTTACATGTTACTCTAAAAACAAAATTTCGTTACTAAAAGGACAATGAATGATTATTACCTACAACAAAAATCTCGACAAAATTTAAACTTAACACGCAAGGACTTGACGTCACGGAATCTCGTTAGTCCATTCATGCACTTCGCTAAAGAACCATGATGACGTCACGGAATCTCGTTAGTCCATTCATGCGCTTCACTAAACTTTAAAATTTCAAAAATTCAAAAATGACTCTACGGACTTCAAAGAAAAATACAACGATATGCCAGAAGGGCTTTCTCGATAGTTACACGCGGTTGTGGTGCTATTTAAACTTGAAAACTACTCAATTTCACAAAAAAATTTCGGAATTGACGGACTTCAAAAAATTCAACACGAAATGCCAAAAAGGCGTTCTCGACAGCCACTTAGTTGGGCGCCATTTAATCTTGTAACACGACAATACACATCCAAGACACCTTCCGTACAATGATTAACGTAATGACTAGCTCTAAGTCGCGAAGGGTGGTGTTCGTAGGATGGAGCGGAAGGGCTTGTGACCAAAAGTCGTGTCTTGTCGGCCTCTCCTCAGCGACCGGGCAATCCTCGATCGCGAGTTATGATGTTATATCAAAATCGGGGGGGGGAGTATATTTACACACGGAGTCAAAAGGGCGCCACGTGAATTCTGAACCAAGGTTCATTCGAAAGGGGTGCAAATCGCCCCTTCCCAGCTGAATACACGACAGCTGTTGATAAACTTAACGCGGGTATCTCACACTGGTGGCCTCTCTTTGGATTACAGGTACATCTTGCTGTTATAAAACCTTACCTTACATCATCTCTAAATAAACAAACACATAAACAATAATAAAAACACAAACATAAATAATAAAGATATAATGTCGAAATATACAGGGGGCATTTGGTAATTTATAACATATGTCTAATCATATTTACAGCTACATGATGTTACAAAAACTTAAATGTGAAAAACTTGACTTGAATAAATGATAAAACGTTATCACTAAAAATATTGACTTGAAGTTGATTTAATTCAGTTACTATTAAATATGACATAAAATTCAATCTGAAATATGAATGGTTTAATTTATTAAACTTAAATGTTACGTAAAACATAATTCCAAAAATATGACATTGTTGCAATAAACAATTTAGAATACTAACACATAAAAAAGGACATACAAAGAGGTTGCGATCGACTTCAAGGATGTCATGGTCATAACTGACCAAGAATACAATAATACTTAAAAAATACGAAAGTAATGCTTACATATAAGATACTGATGTATTCCAAACGGAATTTCCATGAGATTTGCCAATATGAGATACGGAAATAATGTTCTTCCATATTCGAGATGACCATAAAATACGTTGAAAAGTTGGAGGTAATTCGGTAGAAGATGAGTGTTGGTGATGACGAAAGATGAGAGTTTCCAATTCCGATAAAATTAACTCAAGCCGTATCTGACTGCAAGTCAGTTTCGCGCAACCGGCTGAGTTTCGTTAAAAATAATCCGAACGGGTTTGTTAAACAATAACAATAAATTTAACTTTCACTAATTTAATCTACACGAAATAAAGTATTGAAGTACGGTACTGATCTTTCTTAAGTTGATAAAAAGTTAACTCGAAAAAAAAATGTCCACATGTGATGAACGTAAATATTTGTACTACGCGGTACACTTAAAGAATGTTCGATAAAGTTATTCATATCGAGCGGCACGTACATTCCGGTAGCTGACTTATTATGTCGAAATGAGTTTGCAAAAAAAAGACTCGCATTAATGTAGGCGCGTGAGAACTTCAATCCAAAATTGATTTTAATTCACTACATTCAATAACAACAGCGTTGAATGTTCAACTCGAAAACTGATTTTAATTCAATAAATTTAATACCCAAAGCGTTAAATGTTCAATTCGAAAATTGGTTTTAATTCAATAAATTTAATACCCAAAGCGTTAAATGTTCAATTCGAAAATTGGTTTTAATTCAATAAATTTAAACTATTTAAATAACATGTCCAAAAAGAATTATAACATAACTAAAGACCGAATGATTGTTAATTTCACCTGTTGCCGTACCATATGAATGAAGGTTCGTATTATCGATAAAAAATCTGTTACCTAAATTTCACTGTTTCACATATGTTACACAATTGACTATTAAATGATTTAAAATCTTACGTTAGTAAAATTTATATAATTGACTTGGTATTCAACTACACTAAAATTCCGCCTGCACTGGCGTTATCTCGTTGCTCGGAAATAACTTCCGGCAGAGTTTTTGGATACTACATGACCACTGATCAGACCGACATAGCTTCGGACCTGAAGATCCCAAGGAATCTTAGCTAAAATTGGGCTCCGCAGTGCCTTTTATGTGGTTTTCGATGGTCGTGGGGATAAAAACCCTTCCATATTTCTTCCAGAAAAGTCTATAATTGGTCTTTAAATTCGACCTCGATACCTGATTGGCCAGAAAAATAAATGAAACGGGTCACTTTTGTCTTTATTCCTACAAAATCCTGTCTGAACGCGATAAATGCAGCTGGTGCTATCGCATTTTGGATGTTTACTTTATAAATTTTTTGTTGAACAAAAAGGTATATTTTAAAGTTTTTTTGCCATCTGTGAAGGCAAAGCATGATTGCGAAATCCTCATAAACGTAACGTTAAAATATCTAGGCTCGGGTTCGCCACATGTACACGTGTACAGATAAGAAAATAAAATCCATAAATCAACGTGGTTTTGACAGGCACATGTGCAACTTTGAAATAAAATTGCAGCGAACAACGCTATTCCAATTTAAAGTTTCTACATGTCCAACTAATTTGTTAACTATGTACCTATGCGAGAGGACGTAAATTCAAAACAGTACTGGAATGAAGGCAAAACTGATGACTGACCAGATTCTTAATTTGTGCTACGTTAGTCTCGAAATATCATTCCAATCGTATGATTTGGGATGGACGTAACTAAGAATTATTGCAATAAATTTAAATTATTACACGTTTGAAAAATATACTTTCGTCTGCTAATTTATGTTTCAATCTTTTGGTACTATTCTTCGACCTACAAATATATGCTTTTTAAAATATTTTCGTTCGAAAATTTACAACGGAATTATGACTTTTAAAAGTTTGATTTTAAATTTTAGAAACGACGGGAAATCTTGCAGTTTGTTTGTAACGGTATGTTACCAAAAATTTCAAGGCGCTGCGAGCGCAAAATTCACGTTACAGGCGTGAGTGCGCAATTCGAATAACATTAAACCGGTTTCGCGGAAACACGAGATTAACTTTGGGGTAGGAGTACGATTTAATTATAAGAATTTGTTGTTATTTGTATTTAAAAATGTTTATTATGTTTATTATGATAAAATTTAAATTAACTAATGCAGAATAAATTAAATTACCAATTGTATAAAAACATAGGCGTATCATTCGGGGATTTTTCTATCCCGACAAGAAAGATTCGATTTCAGAAAAAGAGCGAAGGAGCCATCGCAGAACCGACTACTAGAGAGAGGGGTTTTCATGCGAAAGGTAACTTTTCAAAGAGCTAGCTGTGGTTGAATTCAATAATTTGAAAATCAAATAAAGTCAATCCTTAATTAATAAAAAAAATATAGCGGGTGTCTTACATAAAAAAATATTTAAACAAGTACACCGCAATATGTTATTTTCATAGTTTTCAATTCAGAATATTACTATTATATGTATATTTATTCTCTTTTAACAAACATAGAACTAGTAAAATTTGGAAATGACAATTTTTGAACTAGTTGTTTTAGCATTAAAAATTGCATATAGAGTAGTTATATCCTTTGGACAGAATGAAGATTTGACTGTTATTAAAATGTATATGTAAAAAGTCTCATTTTGCAAAAAATGTACTTATGACCTTTTAAGTGCCGACCACAGAATTTTGACTCACATTTTCCAAAAAGTCACTACGATTCGATGTTTTTCGCAAGCAAACTTCAGTTGATTTTTAACGTTCGAACTGGACAGTCGTATTGCAACGCAATCCACAATTTAATAATTATGGTCGATAAGAAATCAAAGATGGCTACCCTAGTTGCAACTTCTGAAAATGAAATGAAATGAAACACTTAAACACTCAATTCAATTCATGATATCTGATGATTGAAATATTCCATTACACTTACCTAAAGAAGATCTACTTGGATTATTATATTTTGGTGCGAGATTTGTTTAAATTTAGTAAATTCGAGTGCTTTT
This sequence comes from Podabrus alpinus, assembly GCA_932274525.1. Lineage (NCBI taxonomy): Eukaryota > Metazoa > Arthropoda > Insecta > Coleoptera > Cantharidae > Podabrus > Podabrus alpinus. The sequence continues at coordinate 77,459,657 of OW026456.1, forward strand.
AATAACAAAGTGATACTGCGCACGCCTTAGACTGCATAACATCATCAACTGCGAGGTTTATCTACACCTGTGTGGTTACTTTTTCAACATAAAGCTGCGTTCATACATGACTTGTTTACGAAAGTCGGATTATCATCAAAAGGTATTGTGGAAAATATTATTTATGATTATACATTTGGTTCTCAACTTTTAATAATAAAAGGGCGCAGGAAAAGAACTGTAAAAGGTATATTTCAAGCTACCCTATTTGCTACAATTCAATCAACAATACATTTTATTTTTAATTTCAACGCTTCGTTCAAAATATTTAAATATAAACAATTTAACTCGCTACGTAACAGCGAAAAGACTTAATAAATTATTAAGCACAAGAAAGGAAGAAAGAAGAGAAAGATTTTCGATCCAATATTTTTGGTATTTAATTGTAAACCATTTTAGTAACAGATTTTCGGATCTGAATAACTTTGTTAATTTCTGATCACATTATTTTACAAATCACAGCAAGATACTTCTGAATTTTTAAAGATCAATCAACATATAAGAGTGAATTATTTATCTCCTGAGCATAGAGCTTAACTACACAAAATTCTTAGAGTCATTTCAAAATCAAATCATTTATTTTCTTCGAATCATTTTGCAACTACCCTTAATCACCAATACCTGTCATACCCAGAGAGAGTTTTAGGCTGAGCAGTAAGAAGGGGCAAAAGTGTGAACTTCCTGTTAAATTTGTGCATGCAAAATACTGAATTAATATTTTAAATTTTTTTATCCGATCCGGATGTGGCGCCCAACTTTATAAGACGTGTTCAAAAATTGATTAGGAAGGACCTAGCAGTATGTACATACGTACCTAAAATGGACGTACATTGAATGTCTTAATCTGGACGTCCAAAAAAGGTCCCATAAAGTAGGTTTCCAGTAGGTCAATTTGAAGTCCATGGACGTACGTACATAGAATGAATGTATCTCTCTGCATACTTCAAACGTCTCATTCTGAACATCCAAAGAACGTCATTTATCGTAGTTTTCAAGTACGTCCATTTATAGTCCAGCGACGAACGTACCTAAAATGTACGTGCATAAAATGAATATACCTTTACATACATCAAACGTCTCATTCTGAACATCCATAGAACGTCCTATAACGTAGGTTTCAATTATGTTCATTTATAGTCCAGCGACGAAGGTACCTAAAATGGACGTACATTGAATGTCACAATCTGGACGTCCAAAATAGGTCCTTTAAGTAGGTTTTATGTATGTCCATTTCAAGTCCATGGACGTACGTACGTAGGTATAATATAATATAATGAACGTGCCTGGACATACATCAAACGTCTGATTTTGGACATTCAAAGAAATATAAAATTTTTCATAGAAATACTGTTGAAATTATGCAACAATCTTGTTAAAAAATATAATTAATGTAATTTACATTTCGCACTATGAGAGCAACACTATAGTAAGTGCAACAAAGTTACTTCCGAGATAAACGCATTTTAAAGTTCAATATTTCTATGCTCGCAACGTCTTTTGCTTCTACTTAAACTGTTGTAAGTAACTAAAAGATTTGAGTACAAATATAATGATCTTCCATTATTAAAAACAATGGTTTTTTTAAGTGTAATACTAGAGAATATCGCAAAAAAATTATTTTGCACTTACTATAGTTTTGCTCTCATAGTGCGATTTGTTCGGTAAGTTATGTCGATGGTCACATCAGATTGGCTCAGGGGACTATTATTTTGTAAGGGACTCTCATTATTAAAATTTGTACGCCCATAACTGGGGCACTAGGAGGAAATTTGAAACACATAGAATAGTGGGAGCTTGGAATTGAATATGAGTGTAAGCCGGTCGAATTTTTGAAAAAAAAGGAAAGTCTTTGTAATGTGAAGTAATTTAAATAAAAATGTTAGTTTTGTAGGAGTACTTTATTGAAGGGCGAAGTCGAAAGTAAAAATTGGAAGATGAAGAAATGACATTGGAGAAATGTGGAAGATTATTACGGTGTCATTTTTGGAAAAATAATTAAATACAAATAACAATTAATTTAGAACAAAATTGAAGACACGAACTAAAATAGGTAATTATTAAAAATATAAATAAAAATTTATTAATAGTATTAGAAGACGATTTCAAGTATGGTATTGTAACGCATGCACCCCCGTTTGTAGAAGCATCGGAAAAAACACTTCAATAATAATATATTGACGTGTTTTTTTTGTCCAGACGACCAACCATTTAATTTTTTCTTAAATTATTTGATCCTCTTTAATTAAATTAAACTCTTTCAATTTTTTAACTAAATTTTCGTTTTATTTTCACAAATTCACTATACAAAATTTTTATAATCTTCTCGCTCAAACGTCTTATACGCTCCACTGCCTGGCGTTTACTCCGTTCAAGCGTCCTATCCGCTCCACTGCTCGGCGTAGACCAGGCGTAGACTGACCCCCTTCTCCTTCCAACGCACAAGTTCCTTGTCTGCGCACAAGCATATCCATTCTCCAAATTCCCCCTTCTTTTTATTATAATTTACAATAATTTTTACATTTTCAATTTTGAAACATGTTAATTTTAATTTTCTTTAATATTTACCGAAATTGGCTTACCATTGAAATGCAGTTCAATATATTATTATAAAGTCCAAGGAAATGTCAAGAATTTTCTTATGAAGTTGCTAAGATTACCTACTTTGCCCTTGACTTTGCCTTACATTTCTAGGTTATTATTTATTAAATAAACTTCTAATAATAGTCTAAAAATCCAAAGAAATAATTACAAACCTTTGCAGAGATTTAAAAAAGTTTTAATTTATAATTTTTTGTAAATAGAATTGAATTTTTTTTAACAATGTGTTTTTTATTATACCATAATATTATGAATTGTTGCCAATATATTTACTTCAAAATTTCAATTCAATCCAGAATTTTTCAGGAATATACACTTAATTTTGGATGTATTAACCCCTAAATGGAAATTAAGTTGTGAAAATCCCTTCCATGTGCTGAAAAGTAAAAGTTACCTGTTTTTAGTAGGGGACAGCGAGGAAACTGCAAGTCCACTTCTTATATTATAGGCTTTGTTCATTTAACTTTGTTTGCAAAACACTGCTCTAGATAAGCTTTAACCGAGTTTTGCAATTCACACAATCATTTTTATCGTTGACTCATATTACTGTGAATGCCTCTGCCTCACCTGATCTACACGCTTTTTAATATTTGATGTTTGTACGAGTATACAGAAATGTACCCCGTCAATGGAAAAATATGTGAAATTTTATAAATACAATTTAATGAAATGATGTGCCTCAGCTTAGCTCGTTCGTAGTGCATGGATCTTACCTTGTACAGGGTAGGTTCGTTCCGTTACCAATACTGTAAATAAAGTGATAGCGCGGAACAGGTCAAAATAAATATCCTTCGTTACAAAATTATTAATGTTTTTATTTAACACACAAATGTCAATAAAGATTTTGTTATATCTAAAAGGTTCTATTATTAAATCTATTATAAAAATTCTGAACGTTAAATTACAAAAAAACACGTGTGGTATGGAGTCCGCAAAATTGCACTTAGTTATATTAAAATTGTATTTCAATGTGCACGTTACCTTAGTAAATTCAGGAATGTTTTCTTTTATTTGAATGGGAGATGGTACAATTGCGCACCTAGATACACTCAATGGGTTCATTTACCATGAAAAACTTCCAGCTGCAGTTTGTTGACCTCGTTTTGTCGTGATTTTTATTTCATCTGAAATACTTTTAATCCTTTACGTTTTTCACTTTATTTCTAGTTTTACGTAGGTAAGTAATTATTTTGATTAATTTTACACTTGTATTTCGTATTTTCACTAATTATTTTCACTATTTTATCAATTTTATTAGGACGATTAAAATTCGCCACCATTCACGTCTGAAAATTAACACCAACCTCCATCGATTGTTTTATTAATTTTTTTCTCAAAATTCATCGCAATCTCGATGTTTGCATAGACGTTTTTTTATTGGTTGATCGAAAAATCAATATTATCTGAAGTTTCACAGTACAGGTATGGATTAAACCCATTGTGGTTCGTTGAAATTTTATAAGTAAAATTTTCTTTTATATTTTTAGATTGGATTGCCTTCTTCCCAAGTGCTTCGTGATTGAATAAATAAAGATGCTGGACATGAAATTTCCATACGCAGTTCATTAAGTTGTGACATGTCGAACTCACGTAATAATTTAACAAACTTATTTTAAATTTAACTATAACATAGATTTTTACACTAATCAATTAAATTAACAAATTTCTAACTTTTGAAATACCTTTCTTATTACTGACAATCTTTCATTTACTATAAATTAACATTTTTAACAAAGACAATTATTAAATGATACATTTCAAATTTATTTTATTCAAACCTGTTTTATGTCCCTTTTTAACGAATCATTTGACTTTAAACTAAATTTCTTGGTATCGGACGAAGTTTTTCCGATTACTTTGATAAGTCACATGCTTTAATTCATAACAAAATTTTACCGGAACTTAAATAACGTACTTCCATTGACGTGGTATCTCGATACCGCAATATGTATACATACCATTCATTTGCTATGAATTTTTATTAATTTAATTTTCTCTGAACTATTTAGTGGGGAAATTCAAATAACAAATTATTCCATTACGAGTAGGTATTATCGAAAGAGTTGCAATTTAAAATTATGCCTTGAAAAGTTCTATTAACTTATTATTTGTTTTAGAAAATACTTTAATGTTATATAATTAAAAAGTAATTTAGTTCTAATTTTAGAACATACATATTGCAAAATTAGAAAATTTTAACAAAAACTTACAGGTAAGTTTAATATAATAAATTCGAAGAAATTTTATTCAAGAGACTTTACCAATTTTAAGTTTATTTATCCACAGGTGTTGATTCAAATATTTGTCCAAAACCGGACATCGATCCATTATTCGATCTCAACGGGTAAATTTTCGTGGGATGAAACCAATCCGATAAAAAAAAATGCCTTAGATGGTCGTGAAATTTATATTTGCAAGCTATATGGTATCCAATTAAAACTATCCCATTCTTCTCGGATGTAGGATGCATTTGAAACGACCAATTTGTGATTTTTGGAACCTTCTACGACAAATTTTCTCTATCGCGATCTGAGCCTGATGCTGAAATATTAAGGGCTATTTTTCCAATCTAACCCCTTTTTCGCGACAGAATGATTGGTTTAATCTATATAATGAACATTTGAGGTCATTTGAAGAGCTTTCGATTCCCAGAAAGGTCGTGGGTTTTTTTCCTTTTTGATTTGTTTCTAAGCTTCCATTCTTAACAATTCGATGCCCAAAGGATGATACCGTCCTACTACGTTTCAATACCAGACGGTAACAAAGTCTATAGCATAATAGGAGCCTTATGTAAAGCGAAAACCGTTAAATTTTCGCTCCATTGCCTCTTTTCACGTTTGTAGATGGACTGTACAAAACGGTCTAGCTCATAGGAACTACCCAGTGTCGGAACTCGCTGGGTCGCTCGAAAGCGTTCGTGGGTTCGTTTAAATATAGTTGATCTGCTTTGCTAAAATAACTGTACCCAGGGCGCCAGGCGAAGAATAAAAGATTTCAGATACATCTTAGTCCCTTAAATCATCATCAAAAAGAAAATAAAAAGTACAAAAAAATATCTGAGCACACACTGATGGAAATAAACTTTACTATAGCACATGGTAGGTAAGCGGAATACTTCTCATGAAAGAAAAAAGAACGAATTCCAAAACTTAGTTAAACTAATTAACCAAGGAAAAAAAATAACTACCACGGCTAAAACAAAGCCATTATCCGTTGAAATAAATGGAATAGCTAGTATCTATAGATATTGTGATACGTAGCTATGAAAAATAAAACGATAAAATGGTTCACGATGTTAATAAACCAGTAAGTGAACGAACCTTAACAGATTGTCCTGATTCTAGATGTTATCGAACCAGTAAGTAGACAAACATTACTCCAACCACCACCCTTAGATCCACGGCAAGCTAAAAGCATTTTAGCTTGTGGAATAACCACAAAAAAAAATCAAAATTAACAACACTACAAAATTAATAAAAACAAACATAAAGTGGCAACCAAATGGTCGTTGCCTTAACGTGGTGATATTGCGATGTTTGCCGACCAAAACCCGTACAGTAGCTTGAATACCATCGCCGAGAACTACTCCCTACAATCGACCAACAGAACGTTTAAGTGGTCATAACAGATCCCACAAAGTGGAACCACTAACGAACTTCACAGTCGAACAAGCGGAAGCGCCGACGATAAAAATCAAACACCCTGTACATTGGTCTACATCGCTGCTTATTTTCAAAGAAAAACACCAAAATAAAAATAAACACAAAAAATGTCGAACATAAAAATTTTCAAATTCAAGATTTGAACGCAAGACGACCAGTTTGGATTTCCTATGCCAATGCATTCAACCAACGTTGCTCGATACAATTCAAAGAAAAATAATGCGTTGCTCAAATTTAAAAACAATTATTAATTCAAAATTCAAAAATAAGTAATAATTTTAAAATACAAAAATTCGAACATATCGCATTCATATCGACGCCTGCGAACGTAAAGATTAGACGGCCTCTAATCACGCTGAAACAAAGATTCAGCCAAAAAAAACGTTCGAAGCGAAATACGAGGCAAAGGAAACCAAAATGTTAAAACAATTTAAAAAACAATAAAACATAAGAGAAATGATACTAAATACCTGGAGACGTCTGGTCAGGTTGTTCCAGTTAAAAATGCGGCTAGAATGCAGATTTTCCAAATATGGCGGAGCGATTTCGATTCCTCGTATCGACATCAGCTTCCAAAAAATCGGTCACGAAGCGTAAAATCAAATTTTACCATTTCAAAAGTACCCGCAAAATTGCAAAACCATGCGGAGCAAAAATTTACACGTCTTGTTCGTGCCACAAAATTTTATCGTCCTCCCTCTTTGGAAACTGCCTTACCGACCCTTTTGATTTAATTTTGAAAAATTCCGTCCGTCATTTTGGTCACATAACTGACAGGCGTAGCAATGCTTAAAATCTTAATTAATTTCGGTCGACTCAAAGGTGGTAAAAGTAAATCGACTCATCCAGGTATCAAATATAAGAGATAAAAAATAAACTATTTCGCTGAACGAAACACAGTAACAGTGTACTGTTACACTTACCTACGTGTGTTTCTCCTGGATTTATGTGTCCAAATCGCGCTTCCGTAGGCCACGACCACATAACACATGCCATGGTCACAAAAGTTGATGCAGTGAGAGAAAATGGTAAAGGAAGTTGCGAAAACTTTGCGACTTCTTTGAAGATTATCAAAGATCGTCTGGGCATGTCAAAGGTCAGCACGAGATGTGTACCTAGAATGCTCACACCACATCAAAAATAATACCCCTGTTGAATGTTGTAAGAAATTTTTAACGCTGTGTGGTACTGATCCAACAGCTGTTATCATTCAAATTAGGAATTGGGTTCATTCTTATGATCCTGAATCGAAGGAGGAGTCTATGCAGTGACATTTAAAAGGTGGTCTGGCACGAAAGAAATTTAAAGAAGTGCTTTCTGCTGGAAAAGTGATGGTAACAATCTTTTGGAATTTTGAGGGAATTCTGTTAATGGCTTATAAAACTAAAGGTCCTACCATAACAGGCGCATACGACGTTGGTATTTTGTGACGTGGTAGTGCACTACTGATGAAACGGTGCTTCCAGTCACAACTGCCTCTTTTATGCTCGTCGATGTAATTAACGAAGCGGCTTAGCTTTGTACGTTTAGTACTAAGTACTCGAGAGCTGGGTAGCGAGGATGTCGCTTTCGTGGATTCTTTATTGGGTTCTTCTTTGCGTAGTAATATTCTCCGGTAGGGCGCCAGCATCGATTTAAGAACGTTCAGATGATCTTAGTTATCCTTATCGATACAAAAATAAACCAAAGTAGAAAATAAAAAGACTGACTCGTTTTGAACACACACTTTTAATATAAATTAATTTGGAATTAATCGTAACTAACATATGAGAATTCTTGTTTACACAGATAATATGAGTAGTGAATGTTTGTATTAAAAAATAAAAATTGATAATGATTTACAAATAAAATTGAACACAAATACATATACTTAAATACGCAGAGCGGATCAATAGATGTCGCTTGGTTGTAGTTGAAATGTCGAACGGAGAGAACCTTCGCACTTGGTTTGTCGTGTCTACGAACTTAATTGCCTTATCAAATGCTTGCGACAAAAAAATCGCACTAAAACTACCAAAAAAGCAGGAAGTACTAACTACGTCTACTGAGGGTAGAATAATGCAAGCAGGTGATAAAATGTTAGCTACAAGCTTGATATTTTTTTGTTAAACAATAATCATATAATAAATAGTGTTTATAACTACTTACGATTTCTCCCGAAATTATAATTGGATAATATACGATCAGATCTGATGGTTTTCTTTTATCACTCCTGGTCAAAATCGTCAGGATTTTGGATGGCAAAGCTTGATCTAAAATATAGTTAAAACACAATATACGATATTGTAATAACATAAAAAAGCGTAGCAATTAAATTGAATATTTGAATTATTTAAATAAGCAATTAAATTCGATTTTGTCACCAATTTTGTGTTTTGTTCCTCCTGTTGTATTTGAAATATCGATTGTCTTTACACACATGAAACTTAAGAAAGGTTGGCAGATGTTTAGCAAAGCGGCGATGCTCGCTGACCCAAAATGGTGGAGATTTGTTCGTGGTTGGAATGAAACGAACAGATGTGTTGGTGGGTTTTCGAGTTTTCTTCTTATTGGAAGTTTTACACTTCTCCAGATTTGTCCAATGATATTAGGATCAATATTATAAAAGAATAGTTCACCTCGATAGATTGGCTGCGATGTTTTGCGATATTTTCCGGATTTAGAAGAATGAAGTCGCCCAATTCTGCACATGTGTTTTGACAAATTTTCGATGGTCGTAATAAAAATCGGTTTTCGAGATCATATATTGATCTTAGCTATTCTAAAAAATAACACTTCACTCGTATGGACTTTACTAGTCATTTACTCGATAAATTGGTCGATATTATTAAATCGAATAATATTAAAATTAATAAATTTGTGGAGCTTAAATTTTTACGTATCGCCGTTACTACAATCGGTTTGCAAGAGAGTGATTTTTAATCGAAGCGTTCGATGCAACCTTGAATGTTAGCGGTTAGCGACCTACTCTACCGACATTTTATTAGAATCCCATTGATTATGTAAGTAAGAAAGATGTGTGGTAATCAATGGTTTATAACGAGTTATTAATAAGTATTGCTAATTTAGAATGATAATTGTAGCAAGTAATAAGTAACCATAATAATAAAAATAAAATTAGCTTTGTTATGCAAAGCTGGTCGAAAAATCATACATAATTAGAAATTTGTAACATAATTATTTATTAAAAATTCATAAACCCTAAAATTAAAAATAAAGTTCTCACATTGAGACCAGGGTAACAGAATTCTGTTACAATTTTACATCTATTAAAAGAAAAAATTAAATAAAAAGAAGAGGGAAATTGACCAAAAGTGTTCTTTTACTACAAGATAATGCACGTGTACACAAGGCAAAATTTGCGATGGGTGCCATGACGTTATGCGGTTTCAAAAAGGCATTTCGACAGCGATGAATCGCTCCAGGTAGCAGTAAATGAGAATTTTACCAGCAAATATAAAAATTACTTTTTCGATGGTTTGCAAAAATTAATTCATAGAAGTAATAAATGTGTTGATGTTCGAGGAGATTATATTGAAAAAATAAAATTATAAAAAAATATAATGCGTTTCTTTCTGCTCCGTTCCGTTATCTTAAAAATCACCCTTCATATATTAATAAATAAATCTAGTTCGTAAACAGAATAAAGCAAATTGAAAAGGGCCATGATGTAGCATTCTTAAAATATAAATATGTTGATAACACATCAAGACAGCACAAAAATTAATGGTGTATAATAACACTTAAGTAGAGGGGCAATAGGGCACCTGGTACACTTTTGTCAAAATTTTTATAGAAACATAATTTGATCATAATTTTTATTCACATTTAAAAACCATTTTGCAAACTTTTTAATACATTTTATGTGCAACACAAAATACAATAAAGTGACATTTTAACTACCAATTTTTTTCTGATAGCAATGTAAATTAATTATAATGCAACTTTTACTTCTTTGGATATTCAATCGGAGTGTACACTTCACATAAAAAATATGAAGTCGCTATCTCTTCATTTAGGTACATAAACGTTGTGACAACTTTATATCTACCATTAGGCATAAGTGGAGGAAAGTGAGTTTCATCGAAAACAAAGTTGCAGGCATGATATGTGACATCCTGAAAGATAAAAATTTTAGGCACAAGTTATTTGCAGAAATCAATGTATTATAAAACCTTTTCAAAAGAATACGTTGTCCAGTTACCACAATTCTTCACTGCACCCAAACCTAATGCATTTGAATCGACAGATTTTTTCAGATTGATTTGAAAATGAATCGGAAAGAATCGATACTCATTACTCAAAAATTTTAAAGCTTGTACTACTACCTAAAACTTTACAATATAGAATTTTTTCTTCAAAACAAGAACATGCCCGGTATTAAAGTAAAAATATAATAAAGAAATATTACCTCTATTTTATCTTTCACTGTAATTTTCATTTTCATAGTAGAATTTAAGGCCGTAGTAGTACGATTGAATTTGAATGTTTTAATTTCAAAGATATAAAAATACGACTTATTGTAACTTGTTACTTCTGATTGAAAATCTTTAAGCTTGTAGGTATTTTGATGCAACTGAAATAAAGTTTGTTAGAATTAGTAAGTTTTAGTAATTGAGTCAAATTATGCATGATTTTTAAATTAATTGTGGTGCAATATTTAAATCTGGCATTCTATCATTTCTATTAATCTATGATATGTAAGCAGTCCACAAAAGGCACAGACACAAAAGATATAGATTCACATGTATGTAGGTAAGTAATTTAACAACCGTTGGAAATTTGGTTATATTAAAAATAAATGTGCAAAATTTGATTAATACATTTTAAAAATTCAAACCTACCTTAGACAGAATACTCTCATTACAGGAAGTATCTTGCACAAATAATTCGAATAATATTAGCAAAATTATATTTTTCATTGCGACTTTTATATCAAACCAGCTTTAAAATTCAGGTAGAAGTGTACTGATGAAATTTTTCACGAACGTACAGCTTTATATCAGAACGGTATTCCTTTAATGGACCATAGCAAATGAAATCTGTTATATCCTTGAAAAACAACATTAAGGTATACAAACAAAACTAATGAACCTACTATAATATTATGAAATCATTAAAAATATTATTCCAAAATTAAAAGTGTCATGTACGTGAAGTCACTTCTTTACCAAATGTGAGCTTGTAGGTAAAATAAGGTGGGGAAATGCATCGAGTTTCGGAAAATTACAGCTAATTTTAATATTAAACGATGGTGTTGGACATACTTAAAGAAACTTAACTTAATATGAACAATATTACGGTTTGTGCTCACGGAAATATTTATTCTATTTTACCTACAAGCTAGTTGAAATCGCCTAATGTCCAATATATTAAAAATTAATATCATAAAAGTGTTCTACAATTAAAAATTATTTAATAAGATTTTGTTTTATCATGAGTAAAATTATCACTTCTTGTAGGGTTTGACAAACGAGCGCAGGAAGTCTGACAACTACTGACGAGCCACAACGAGTCATTTTACTCTTACTTACATTTTAAAAAGGAGTAAGGGTTAAAAGCTCACGGCAATTGTTTGGATCTTATTGGAGTCTCCTCAGGCAAGAATAATCAAGTGACTTGATAAGGAAACATAATTAGATCATAAAAGAAGCAAAACTTTTAAAAACAAAGAATTGTTTATATTAGTCAAAAACTAAAAAATAAAGAAAAACCAATCGTCTCTTTCTCTCTCGTTGTGTTGTCATGTCTGAGGAATCATGATCCAATGGGCCATTCACAGTTGTTGAATATGCCTCTTTCCATGGTCATTCGGTTATCTGCTTAATTTGATCGAGCCATGTACTGGGTGATTTACCTCTTAGTCTTCTACCTTTCTCTGTACTACCAGTTTTTGTAAGCTTTACCATTCTTTCTAATTATGTATCCAAAATATTGAAAAATGTATCGTCTTTATACAGTCAACACTCTATCTTGAATTTTTAGCTCCTTCAATATTGAGATGTTTGCCCTCTTTGATGTCCATGGAATCCACACCATACGCCTCAATACGTTTCCTATCCCCTGTCACGCCATTATGGTCCATTATTCAACGCCATACTAAAAAATGCATAAGGCGAGGGTGAGGGTCCGTCACAGATCTATTTTATTGTTTTTTATTATATGCGAGTCTTTTCATATCTTTACCGGCTTGCTCATCGCTCCAAGTGCCAATGCAGCGTGTCCTCTTATCTCTTTTTCAGATTCTCCGTCGCTGGCCACCAACGCTTCAAAATAAATAAATTCATTGATTCATCATACATTCATTGAGAAGTTTCGTTGGTTTGATAAATTTTGCATTGTGCAAAATTTGTGATTTATGATTTTACTATCGCTTGGCGTTCGCACATTTTTATATTTCAAATGCGACGTGAGTTTTATCTACGTAAAATATATTTTAAATTCAATTTGAAATTTGTATTAGGAATTAGGACAGGTGAGGTGAGCGAATGGCTGAAATGCTAGCGTGTTCGCTTTCAAGCCAATATTCACGGGTTCAAATCCTGTGAGGTACTATCTATAGGAGAAATTTTCGCTCACCAAATGTCTATCTGCTGGCCCCAGATAACATTATTTATGGCTAAAAAACTTCCCTGATGGAGTAGGCGGTGTAAAAATCGTCTATTCCCGTGGTTCGGAATACACGTTAAACTGTAAGGACTCTGTGCTCGTCACACATTTTCAACACACAACGAGCAGAGACAGGGAGGTATCGGGAAAATGTCGCAAGACGTTCATAACCGAATATAGATTAGGAATTTATTATTATTATAGGGAGTTATTTTGGTTTTTAATTGATATATTATTTTAATCACGAATTTTTAAGACCAATAGTATTTTATTTACCAATGATAGTAATAAAATTAAAAATGCCAATAAATGGATTAAAGAGATTCCCGGTAAAAGTTTGCAGTTACGGAGCGTCCGTTAATTACATAAGATTCCCATACAGGAGTTTGGGAAACACCATTTGTTGTTGAAAAAGCAATTAACTGAAGTTGTAATGAATTACTTTATTGTTGTAATCTGCAATTGTTTAGTGCAATCCAGTTCATCCTAGATCAGTTCAGTCCAGGCCAGGCCAGTCTAGTCCAAACCAGTCCAGTTCAGTTCGGTTCGGTTCGGTTCAGTTCAGTTCAGTTCAGTTCAAACGGAGGACGACACACAAATGGAGGACTAACGATTCGACGCGAAACCCGGACAGGTAGAAGAGAGGCATGCGGAAGAGCACACGCCACACGCGAGTTCCATCGCATTGCCCCCTACCCGGCCGACAAACTAGGACGACACTATTAAAGGAGAAGAACGTGGTCCGATTCTAGGACACATCATCCCGGAAGCAATGCCTGACGGCGGACACCCGGGAGGACAGGTAAGGAAGAAGGTAAGTAATAAAAAAAAAAAAAAAGTTCAGTTCAGTTCAGTCCAGTTCAGTTCAGTTCAGTTCGGTTCAGTTCGGTTCAGTACAGTTCAGTTTTCAGTCGACACTTTTCAGCCTGATGTTTTCGCGTGAAGAAATCATCGACCCGACTACGGTGTACAAATTTGCCTAGAAAACGTGTACATACATCGCCCTGTAGTCGCTCGGGTTAGAGATGCTTTCCACGACATTGGTAACCTCACTGTGTTTATTTTGATCTGGTGGAACTGGTTGTGGAGTGCAGTCCATTTTGTTGTACTTCAGGATAAGCGGCGAAACCCGTTCACGCTGTGATCTATTTGATAACGCTAGGGGAGGAGATTTTGATTGGGATTTGGTTATAGAAGGGATACGTGGGGATGGGATAATGGATTTCGAAGGGGTAGTTTTACTAGTCAAATTTGTTTGCCTTCAGTGGTTCGACGTCGAGGTTCACAGAGCCGTCGGTGAAATTATAGCCTCTTTTTTGTCCCTTGGTCTTGGCAAGTTCGAAATTTTTCTCCTATTTCGAACGTTCTCGTAACCTCTTCAGCTCTTCCTTCTTCTCATCAAGGATTTTTTCTCAAGTTCCAATTTGTCGGTTACAGCAATAAGTCACTACTTAAGGGTGTGGACTGCATCAAGTTTTTGCGAAAGGTCCGCAAACATTTTCCTAACAACAGCATATTTGCATTTTTCTAATGTGGCTTCATTAGTGATCGTAGCGTCTTTTGGTGCAATGTTTACTTGATGAAAATTAAATTAAATTGCGTTCTAAAATAAAGGAAAAATTTTTTTAAGAAAACGTCTGTGCGGCATGGATACTAGCGAATCCATTTAATTTGTATTGGTGCTACGGATCTTTAAGAGGTCCACGATTGGTGCTCAAGTGATTTATTCCGCATTTCAAATTAGTTGCGCCATCTCTTGATAACTTTTTCAATTCCACCACATGTTTCCAAAACTCTTAAAGATCCCATAGTATGAATGTCACTTCCTTCTATGTTTTAGAAACTTTGCGACCTTGAATTAAAATTTTGTTTAGCAAAATTTAGAGCCACATACAAAGTGCTTCCAAATAAAGGAAATAAATTGGCCCCCTGCATGACGAATTTCTGGTTAAGAAATAACATGCTGCATACAATTTATGACGTCGCGTCGGTTAGCTTTATTTAAGAAGAGAATAAAAGTATTGGCATGTGTGTTTGATAAAGATCAAGAAAAGTCGTACATTATAGGTAACAATGCAAAATTATTACATTGAAACATAAAATGTAATGGACTCACGTATTGAAATTCAAAAAGAATAATTTTGAGGTTACCAGTTGAATAAATAATCAGTTCATTTAATTAAAATATTTGTTCATTGTTAACATCTTTCAGTTTTATTTAATAATCCGTAAATTGTAATTTCATGAAAAGGTGTTTATAACATTGTTTTACATAACTCCATACATTACGATATTGACAGATAATTCAAATTATAGTAAAAAGAGGAAGTTATATTAAAATAAAAAGAAAAGATACATTTTAAAATACACTTATTTAACTGCTGATTTTAAGCTTATTTCATACCATTTTTACTAATGGGGTAGGTTCCAAATTTTTTTGATTCCAACTAATATATCAGGTCCATTTCCACAGCCCCGCCCATCGCGAATTTTGAATCAATTTTGGTGTCAATTGTTTGTGTGTCGTTTGTGTTCGTTTGTGTTGTAATGTTGAACTTTGAATTTGAATCTCCCGCCGTCATCTTAAAATCTCAACATCCGGAAATTCAAATACCATCGTTCTAAGACTGTGATCTGTCTAGAAAACCCACACGTTGTAAATACCCTACCGTAGTACACCTCAGTTCTTTTATTGAACGGGAAAGCCCGGTTCGTGAAGATTGCATTACCTATAAACATAATTAGCCTACCTACATCATACACAATGATTCAAAGAAAGATAATGCCCTGTTGTTCGATGCAGAATGTGAACGAAGTTCACATTCTAAAACCCAATTAACTAAATAAAACATTAAAACACCCAATTTTGTACTCAGATTTCATTTATTATTCATTTAAAAAAAAAAAGAAAAAAATCACGGGATTGGATCAACAAGCCAAAATAGTAATGAAAGTTATCCCTTATTGATATTAAACCAAGTGAACACAACTCATTATTGAGTGGATTTTGATATTTGTAATAATTTGTTCATATTTATTGGTAATTCATTCATCATTTCTGATAATAAGGTCAGTGGTAATTCATAAAACACCTAAATTTCCCTTAGAGAATATTCTACAGCCAAATTTATGACTGCGAACTAAAATCATACCTTCGATCCACTTTTGCGATCAGTAAAATATTATTTAATATTATTTGTATTTAGATTTCTCATTTGAGAATGTTTGTTTGTCATCAGTCAAAAATACGACTGGATTCAGCTGGCTTGCAAGTCGGGCTAATTTACGCCTTCAACTTCAATGCAAGAAAGTTGGACAAAATACGTCTACAACTTTTATACCTATAAATAAACCATAATATTTGTTTATAATACCTGTAAAGTTACACCTCAGTATAACAAAGGTCTCCCTTATCGAATAGAGCAATACCGCCAAGCTCCACACAATGTTCAGTGGGGGGGGTGATATGTGAACACGTTATACAACCATACAATTCCTAACTACGTCCATGTTCTGCCTCCGGGTCAGAATTTACACAAATCACGAGCCGGCCTCTGGCTTGTCGAGGAAATTTTCGCGGGGTGATTTGCTACATGGATTAATTACTTTACACTCATACAATGAGCTTGTAAATATCACAATACCTCAAAGAAAGGACCCTGTTATACCGACATACCTTTAATACCTTATTTACCTAAGCTGAGACGATACTCGTCTCGCATCAATTACCAAACCTTTTAATATAGACATAAAAAAATTACCAATAATAAAATATATGTAGAACACATGTTACCAAATAACCACCCCAACATTTACCTTCTTAAATCATAACCACAGTTAACCACCTTCCTTTATCATCATCCATTTTGAATTTACCACCAATAAGTAGAACAACTTAAAAACTACGTTATAAATTGTGAAGCAATGCCAAACCTTTCGGAAACACCCTGTATTTTTGCATGAATATAATTGAACGATTATTGCCGATATTTTTATGTAATATGCAAGATATGATTATTATTAATTTATTAATAGAATAAACAAATCGAACTTCCTTGAAATACCGTATATAAAATCAAGATCAAGTTACCACGTGACACCCACCACTGGATTTTACATGAATCGACTAATATTACGGTCATCAAGTATTATAATGATTTATTGATTAAAAATCTATCCTGGTATTTTACATATCTCATGGAATAACGTAATATTTATAACATTTATTAGCAAAATCACCGAAAATCCCAAAAAGTGAAATCTCGTGGCAACTTATTTCACAAAAATATACCGTAAATAATTAAAATTTCTTACTTACACGTAATTTCCCTGATTAGTAGAATAGTATTCGTCTATAACCTCGTTTTATAAGAATAATTATTATCTTGATGCAAATTAAAACAAAAATTCACTTGGTAAAAATTGACCACGTCATTCACCATCGACCTTCAACCCACTTGTCCCTCACCTCCTGGCGTGGTAACTTTTCTCCCTCTACCCTGGTCAACCTTTTAAATTTTACCCCATAATCACGCCATCTCGATTTTTAAAAGATCAACTTTCGTTCTCTCTTTCCTGTTTCTACCTCGTTTATATTTTATATTTGAATTTTAAAAATAAAACCCCGCTAAAATTGAATACAGAACGCAATATTACAGTGTTTTCATTATTTTCGTTTGTGTTAGCACCGTTCGCGAAATATCTTCCAATTTAAGTGGGCGGGGCTGGGGAAATGCCAGCCCCGCCCATCGCGAGTTTCGGGTCGAATTTGGTGTCAATCGTTTGTGTTTCGTTTGTGTTCGTTTGTGTGCTCATTATTTTCGTTTGTGTTAGCACCGTTCGCGAAATATATTCAAAAACATAACCTACGTTTATTTCCCCGGCCCCGCCCATTTTGAATTTTTGCTCGAATTTCGTGTCAATCGTTTAGTCATCGTTTGTGTACGTTTGTGTGTCTATTCCCGTCGTCTCAATATCGATTTTCAACTCGCTGGGAGAAAATGAAATTTTTGTCAAGCTCCCAGCAACAACCGCCACATTTCGAAATTATAGCAATTACGTTATTTAAGAAAATTGGTGTTATTTTAGTTGTAAATTTATCAATATGGATAGGTTTCAACTTAAAACAATAAAAACCATGTTTTGATGTAAGGAAAAACAAGTAAGTATAAGGGGGTAATAAGGCCCAGCATATAATAAGGCCCATCGCAATATTTATAAGAAAAAGTAAATTTTAAATGTATCTAAGGACATCTATCGGATATACATTACACCAAGGTCCCGACCTGGTAAAATGATTTTCTTCCGACCGGCGGGTGGTTAGTTATTCTAACCTTAGTTTATACAAGTGTCCCGCTCTAAGAAAAGCAATATTTTGGTAAGTTGTTAAACCCGTTTAATGTAAAAAATTTTTGTTTTGCGTATATGGGGATGATATATATGGACCTTGTAAATAGTTTATCCTTAAATTTTATCATCAATTTCTTATTGTTGCTTTTAGAAGCTCAAAGTAAAAAAAATACATCATTGCAGGTAATAAAGCCCGGGCTTTATTTTCTGCGAAGTGAAAAAAATAGTAAGCCATATTTTCCATACATCACAAATACCACAATTGGAACTTTAATAAACCTTTTAATTAGATTCAGAAGTATTATAATTGATTTTTTCAGGCATTTGGCATTTGCTCCCAGTTTGCCAAGTGAAATACCGAAAGATACCATAGCCACCAAGGAAGTTCACAACATATCTTCTGACAATGATTCTGATGACGATTTACCGTTATCTGTATTGCGTGAAAAAGTAGTGAAACCTAAGAATTCATTCTCAATAGTATTGCCGTCACCACAGGTGGTTAAGAAAAAGAATGCAACGCCAAGACGTAAAGCAATAAATTATAAAGCTATAGAAGTAAAACGGGAAATCTTTTTAAACGATAATACCGAGTCTCCAATGTGTTCCCAGAAATTGTCCAAAGAGACTACAGCATCCCCAAAACCAAAACCTTCTTCTGCAGCCGGCGAAAAATGGGAATGTACAGTCTGTTTTATGGACTTTGTGGCCGATATGCGAAGATGTGGTCATTGCGGATTCTGGGTCCATGAAGAATGTGTAGGATTGGTAGCTGATGATGACGATGACTTCTTATGTCCAGATTGTATGCCGTAAATAGTGCATTGTTTAAATTTTTTTTATTATTTCAATGTTTTGTTCATAGGAATAGCATGGGCTTTATTTTCTGCAGTGACAGATATTAAGGCCCATTGTGGTACTTTTAACTTTCTTAATTTTAACCAAGTTACATTTTTGTTTTTTTAATATTAATTTTTTTATAATAACCTTGTATGTTTATTACCATTTTAAACTAATAAAAGTTGAAAAAATAAGCATAGTTTAAAAAAAATAGTTTATGTTAGGTGGGCCTTATTACCCCCTTATACCTGTACATCATAGATAATAGTATTTAAAAAATGGCATAGAAATGGATCAGGACCGTCCTTAAAAATATTAGCCATGATGTCAAGTACGTAATATCTCGCCATCTTTATACGATACTTTTTTGATAACATTGCATTATTCATAATAACAAGTTGGAACTTGCATTAGCAGCGGTTCCTAGGCTTCTATACAGCTACCTTTCTGGTGTGAAAAGTTGTTGTTGCAAGTTATTTTTGGTCGACATAATATTTATAATGTAACATCAGATAATTCGATAATCTGCACCAATTAAATTTTTCGAGATAACTTCTTATTAGGGTATCAACGTCTTAAGGTATCAACGTCTTAACGGATCAAAGGATCAACGGATCAACGTATCAACAGATCAACGTATCAACAGATCAACTTATCAACATATCAACTTATCAACAGATCAACTTATCAACAGATCAACGTATCAACGGATCAACGTATCAACGTATTTAAATTTCCTATATACAGGTGAAAAATTATGAAAATAAAATATAACTTATATTTGGTGTGCGTTGAAAATAGATAATCTGCACTAAATATATTTTTGCGGTTGGTATTTATCATTTACTATATAATCAATAATAAGCAAACTTTTCCATTCCATCCGGAACTTTACTTCTCTGTAATGTACGATCCATTTCTTAAGGTCGATCAATCCTAATCTTTCTCTTTTATTTACAACTTAACTTCACCAATCACATCAAGCCACTGCTGTGGTTACAATAAAAACGGATCAACGTATCAACAGATCAACGTATCAACGGATCAACGTATCAACGTATCAACGCATTTAAATTTCCTATATAGGTGAAAAATTATGTAAATCTACTCTATATATATAAAAAGATAAGGGTTTTTATGCAACGTTTTCGATAATAGGATAATCTGACAACCAACAAAAAATTCTATTATATAAGTCAAAGGGACTGCAATATAAATTAACCAGATCATATATAAGGCTTCTTGTTATACTTTGTATAGAAGCCTAAAAACCAAAATTGGTAAACATCGATTTATCAATTTAGCAAGGTAATTCTCCAAAATTTTCTTCGTTTGAAAATATAAGGTTGGTAATCCCTTATCCATAAAACGTTTTGCAATGTCATTGGCTATTGGTTAAAAAAAAGAACCAATCATTAATTTGATTTAAAATTGTTATTCAAAAACATTCCATAAAAAGTTTGCACATAAAGTTTTATGTTTTACTTATATGGAGTAAAAGAGTACGGATTATCTGACCCGTAATCAGATAATCAGATTATTGCTTTCATCGTATCATCGGATCACCGGATCATTGGATCATCGGATCACCGGATCATTGGATCACCGTATCATCGGATTATAGCCTATATAGATATTATATAGGACGTTGATGTCTATATATTAAGTAAGTTAAAGAAGTTGTACTATCACGATCACAATTTGGAGAATTAAGTACTATAAAAGTAATTGAAGTAAAAAAAATTTAATACTATTGTCCAAAAATGACTACCATTCTACGTTTAAATTCAATAGCTGTTTGAGAGTTAACATCTAATCGCTACCTTTCAGTTGATCATATCACAAAATTTAATGAGATCCTGATGGTTAATACATAGTTTCGGCTAGAGATGAGAACTCGTTTAAAAGTTATCTTTAACCCAAAAAAAGGATTTTACCTTTTCCGACTATTATAATTAGCGAAGCTTCTTTAATTCTAAGAACAGATGGAATAAAAGCAAACAAAGGAGTGCGACCACAACGGGATACATCCTCAGATACTGAAGGTACACAGAAAGAAAAAAAAGACGAAAAACATCAACTGAACGTTCGAGAGAACACAAAACTCGACAGCAACAACTACAAGAGAAACAAGAACCTTCAACATCAAGACCACCTGCAAAAACTTCAACTGAAAGAAGCAGAAAACGAAGAGTGCTACAGCAACCATCGACAGATCTGGCCACTGTTTTAGAATCGGTACAACTACAAGAAGAACAAGAACCTTCGTCATTAAAACCATCAGCAAAACCTTCAACTGAAAGAATCAGAAAAAAAAGAGCGCTACAGCGAACATCGACAGATCTGGTCACTGTTTTGGAATCGTAACTCCTCATGATGCGGGTGAAATGACCGAGAAATGTTCAAATTGTGATGCTATTTTTTGGAAAAATGAATTTTGCAAGAAAAGTTTTTGTCATAATGGAAAAGTTAAACTGTCCAAATTATCGCCAGGATCCAAATTGGATACTGGCGATACGTCTGCAAGCGGATTACCATTTGTACTACATAGACGACAATTTCCGATAGTGTTGGCATTCGCTATAACTATAAATAAATGTCAAGGGCAGAGCTTTGACAAAGTTGGTATAAATATCGATGAATATGTTTAGTCACGGACAGTTATATGTAGCATTATCAAGATGTCGAGCAAAGGATGGAATACAAATTCAAAGTACAAGCGACATAACAAATGAGGGGTCTGGAAGTAAAAGAGTTCAAGTGCACTTGAACCTGAAATGATCTAAGTGCAGAATATCATACCTAATGGGTATCCTAACTTAGAGGTAAAATGATTTTAGTAAATTTTACGTCCCCTTGGGTCGTAAAATTGTATTTTCTAAACTTATTCCTGGAATTTTGAATTTCCAGTTAACTTTAGAGCCATGTTTCTCAGAACTATTAAAATTGCACTTGAACCCTTTTACTTCCAGACCCTCAAATGTCGTATGGAAAGAAGTTTTATAACTCGCAAGATTTCTCATTTATATGGAATTACGAGGTGGCGAAATGGGGGTGGCCAAGAAGGTCATTGGCCGAGTAGTTAGAGCAATCGACTACTGATGCTAAAGGCATTGGTTCGAGTCCAGTAGGAGTCAATTTTATTTCGGACTTTCTTTTCTCCAATGACCGTCTTCGTGCTTCGGGGGGCACGTTAAGCCGGCGGTCCCCCTGATTTGACCTGATCTAATATGTCAAACAGGGTAATAAAGAAAATCACCCCTACTCCCCATCGACTACGCAATCGCGGGACTTCTCGGAACTCGGTCATCGATCGGACGTCCCTGGTTCGTGGTGCCGGCCATTGTTGGGGAGTTTTGGTCGGTGGTGAGGCTTAACGGCTGCTGTCATACTTAGCAGTGTCGACATTGTGGGTCAGGCTGGGGGTGAGCAACAAAGTGGAAGCAGTACAATGGGCCCGGTAGAGTGGCCTAAGTGCGTGCAAGTTAATACTTGCCCCTCCCCCTCCCCCGAAATCCAAAATCCAATGGGGGTGGCTCAACCGTAAATCGGCCGGAAATATTGGGCTGCGAAGAGCCCCCCTAGTAAAATATAACTTATATTTGGTCTGCATTGAAAAAACATGCGGACGGACACGAAGCCAGACCATAAGCAGGCTTCTTTCTATACCTTGTATAGAAGTCTAAATAAGGCTTCTTGTTATACTTTGTATAGAAGCCTAAAAGTAGCGCACTGGCTACCCAGTTCTTAGACCTCTATACACACAGAATATTTCCAACACAATTTGAAACGCTCTGTATGATTTTGAATTATGCGGACGGACGGACAGACGGACAGACACGGAGCTAGATCATAAGACTTCTTGTTATACTTTGTATAGAAGCCTACAATGAATTTTTGTTGTACAAACAGAAATAATATAAATTAATAGTTAATTGGCAAATAAATAATTATTACAATGTATATATAAGATATTCACAGTTCACAACGGTAGAAGAACGTATGCTCCTGTTTCGTTCCGTTTGTAGATCGTCAAATTTTTCCCAAGAATTTAGATGAGCCCTCCAACAATAAGCTACATAATGTCCTATTGCTGACGGGGATTTGCTTTTCGGTGGAAGAAAACTAATAATTCCTTTCAACTTAAAATGTTTTTCTAAAATATTTAAAGACAAGGGAACATTTGAAGGCGGTATTGAAAATTGGGAATCGTACGGTGCCGAATTGTTTACAGGTTCTATGAATAAATGAGGACCAATCGTAAAACTTCTAGGAATAGAAGAAACACCACAAGAGCCGCATTTTACTGGATGTTCAAAATAATTATTCATGATTTGTTGCAATAATTCAAAATTTTCTATACCTAAATTGGCTACTACAGTTTTCCCAGGTCGCTTATTTTCCCAATCGCAAGATGTACATTTTTTAATTTCTGTAAAACAAGGATACTTCATAAATAACTTTTTGAGTAAATAATTAGCAGTACAGTTAGAATCGATAGTTATACCTTCTCCAAGTAACTGTGATCGTTCTTTTTCGAATATTTCCAAATGAATTTCCGCCCTTCAGAAGTTTCAGGTATTCCATCATTATTTTTCTCCATTTACTATATAAATAATAATAATAATCAAATTTTATTCCATTCGGAACTTTACTTCTCTGTAATGTACGGTCCATTTTTTTGGTGGTTCAATCCTCTTCTTTCACTTTTATTTACAACTTAACTTCGCCAATCTCATCAAGTCACTGCTGTGGTTATAGTAAAATAAATAAAAATGGTTTTTATTGTTTTAAGTTGAAACCTATCCATATTGATAAATTTACATCTAAGATAACACCAATTTTCTTAAATAACGTAATTGCTATAATTTCGAAATGTGGCGGTTGTTGCTCGGAGCTTGACAAAAATTCATTTTCTCCCAGCTAGTTGAAAATCGATATTGAGACGACGGGAATAGAAACACAAACGTACACAAACGATGACTAAACGATTGACACCAAATTCGAGCAAAAATTCAAAATGGGCGGGGCCGGGGAAATAAACCTAGGTTATGTTTTTGAATATATTTCGCGAACGGTGCTAACACAAACGAACACAAACGAAACACAAACGATTGACACCAAATTCGACCCGAAATTTGCAATGGGCGGGGCTGGCATTTCCCCAGCCCCGCCCACTTAAATTGACGATATTTCGCGAACGGTGATAACACAAACGAAAATAATGAGCACACAAACGAACACAAACGATTGACACCAAATTCGACCCGAAATTCGCGATGGGCGGGGCTGCCGTTTCCCCAGCCCCGCCCACGCAAATTTAAAGATATTTCGCGAACGTGTTAACACAAACGAAAATAATGAAAACACAAACGAACTCAAACGACACACAAACGATTGACACCAAAATTGATTCAAAATTCGCGATGGGCGGGGCTGGGGAAATGGACCTTAATATATCTATATTTTTCAGGTATCGATCACGTTGGAAAGATCGTCTTTTTGATCAAAAAATTATCATATTATGGAAAATATACCCAAATCATTTGGAAATATTATTAAATGTTCGACAAGTTTGACTGCGATATTTTTATACGAGGTAATTTTTCGTCAGTTTATAATCAACGGTAAATGGAAATTTTTAAATGAAAAATGACGAAGCGGTCCATATCTGATAAAGAGGTAAATTAAGAGCAATAAGAAAAGTGATGGATGAGTAACAACACTTAAAGAATTAATTGTGTAAAACCATCACATCCTGGACGTAAAATTTATTTTGTGTAAATAAAACAAAAATTATAATTGAAATAACCACTTTTTAAACCCCTGTTCCATAGAATTCTTTTATTATAAACCATCGTCATCAGGCTTGACCTAATAGTACGTATTCCTATTTATTTCTCTGTAAACTCTCTGTACTATAATGGGTTCAGGGAAAATCAGTAACAGTCATCTGAACATCTGAGTTTCAATTCCCAATTGTTATTTCTATCTTTTACTTATAATTTTTGATAAAACAAAATCGAAAAACCCAAGTTACATCATATTTACTCAACGTCTTTTGCCTGACCTTTAAGCCGACCAAAAGGTAATTAAATTTTAAGTTAAATTGTAAACATCCATTTCAACATTAAAAGACCGTCAAACTTACCAATAATTTAAGTCGTTAATTTGTCCAGCGGCCTTGCGTTTATTGTTAAATATACTCAATAGCGAATGATAAACCTACCTGTTTTCAGCCTCTAGTAGATCGCCGATAGTGAGAAGAGTGCTTTGCACCAAGCAAGAAAAAAGTTAGTACTTCGAAGAACTTGTGTTATGTAGTGTCCACTCTTGAGCTTTTTACGTGAGTAACTATTTTCTTTAAATATGGGGGAGTTCACATTAAATTTATTAGTGTCGGGGGTTGATAATAATGTTTTTATTTCAATTTAGTTTTGATTTAACTTAGAATATCGTAATTTGAACTTACACAGTGTTAACAAACGTTTCGCGACTTAAAGCATCTTCAGATTGCAAACCTGATATTTTATTTTTTATATTAATTAAAATATTATATTAGGAATTATACATATTATGGTGAAATCTAAACAATTTTTTAATTCTTCTATGATGACGTACATTTATACGCGGTTTTTCCTCGTAATACGTACAAAATAATTTCTTAAATATTCAACACCTGCCACTCTTAAATGTTTAAATTATGTAATAGAGTAAATATTTTAATGTTATTTAGGCATTTCTCATTCACAATCAATTTATTATCTTCACGTTGATCTTAATCATGCTATAAAATTGACTTTTATTTAAATTGATTAAGTTATTGGAATTCCTCCTGTGGCATTCCATTTACTGGAGATGAGATTCAAAACTGCTTTCGTTCCACCTAACGAAATATGCAAACGTGGAACAATCAGCATAAATTAAAAAATTCAATTTGTTTAATTATCCTGCCAAGTTTTGTATTTATTATTTATAATATTAATATTATTATTTATTTATTACTACAATAGGCTGCTCATCAAAAAAATTGCTTATGAAATGTTAATTTATTTAAAAACTGCCCATTAACATCTAACAAGTGCTAAATTGTTGAACCACTAATAACTGTCGAAGCCATGGATGAGCAATTTCCGCATAAAAAACTGCTATTTATGTAAATTTTGAGAATATAACTCGTGTGAAATTATATATAAATTGATGGTCAAGGAGGAGGTGTTGTAACTGACCATAACAAGTAAAAGTTATCACCTTTCTGATGTTAATTGTTTGTAGTAAATTCGGCCCTGAACTTGGACGAAAATTACCTCAGTATGAGAAATTTTTTAAAATAGCCAGCATTTCTATTTAAAAATTGAGTAGGGACAAAGCTTTATATTTTTAAATTTCTGAAAAAATAATTAATTCAAATTTCGGTTAAAAATTATTGCACATAGGTACATAGTTTTGGTAAGTTGCCCCGAATTTTTTTCCCCCGGGAATTAAAAATTATCCAACTGACTTCAGAAAGACCAGTTCGTTTTTATTCTCTACTAGAAGGAATTTGTTCTAAAAATTCTTCCAAGTGTCTCAAAGAGTCCAGTTATTTCATTAATAAATTGCCATCTCAAAATCGATAATATGCTAATTTTAGTAGA
Organism: Podabrus alpinus; assembly: GCA_932274525.1. Lineage (NCBI taxonomy): Eukaryota > Metazoa > Arthropoda > Insecta > Coleoptera > Cantharidae > Podabrus > Podabrus alpinus. The sequence continues at coordinate 77,486,391 of OW026456.1, forward strand.
TTTAAATGGGATTTTTTCAAATTATTGAATTGATATTTTCTTCGGTTCTTCGGGAGATTTACTTCCGAAAAGTGATTTAGTTCAATTTAACTAAGGTGAACGAAAAACTTCCAAATTATAAACTATCGTTAATTAATCTAAAGATAATCCATCCAATTTTTGATATACTTACGAAAGGAGAATTTTCCTACCAGATTTAATTTGATTTAATCAAATAAAGATGAGTTTTTAAGCATTGGCATCTTTAATATAATATGAAAATTTTCTCAATACAGTGCAACCTCGGTAATCTAATCTAATTCATATACGATTAAGACTGCAACTTTATTGTTCAAAATCATAACAGTAGTAAAAGTTCAATGAGTCTTACATTTGTTTATTTCACAAAATAAAGCAATATTTACTTTATTATTACAAAATAATCAAGTTGTAACGCCACTAGCACGCAAGCATGTATCAAATTTATTTTTGAACTGTAATGAATAACGAAAATAATCTGATGTTACAACACATTACTTTCCCATTCACTAGATTTCAGTTCCATGGAATGACCAATGGTCGTAATACGTCAGAATTCATGTTTTGATAAATAATTAAAAAATTGTTTTTGATATTAATTACATAATATTAAAATAATAAATTATACTATAGTACACGCAAAACAATACAAATCACTTTGACAGTTCAAAATTATCCGAGGCAACCTATATTCTTTAAAAAGCGCTTATTTTATTGTTGAATTATAGCAATAATTTAAGAAAAAAATACCAAATAAGACGCGGGAAAATAATCTCTTTCGATTGATATGATTTTCATTCTCATATGTTCAACTGGGCAACGACAATGCTTTCTAGAAATTTTTATTCTTCAAAGAAATGGGTTAAAAATTGACGGTGTTCAACGAAATTCTAATCAGCTCTTCAAATAGCTGCTTCAAACTAACATATAAAATTTCAACACAATCGGTGCAAGTGTTTGTCTGCAATCATTGACGAGACATCATTCCAAAATGTGTCTTAAACAATTCGTATGGACTCATAGACCATGGGAAAAATGCTAACTCAAATTCCTGTTTTTTTGTCAATTTGACAAATTTGACTCTGACACTCCATAAATTAAATTGGAATTATTGGCTTTTTTAACGATAAATAGGAATTATAACATAGCAAGAGGCATTCCCTAGTGGCTAGGGAACAGGTATATAGAATTTTGGATTACTATAATTGAAATTTTGGAAAATTATTTGAAGTTTCGGAACCTGCAATTTAAATCTAAAATTTTTACAATTTTTGGACATTTTGGAAAGAGAAAACTGCAAGAATTTAATAATTAAGTAGCAAATCAGAGACATTCCTGACTTAGTGTTTAACCAAAGCAGACGTGTTATTTCTCGTGGTTCCAAGTGAAACGTAAGAATACAAAAGTGCCCATCTTACATACATCTGTACAAAATCGGGCAATCGGGCAATCTCCACAGGTGAGTAGAAAGGACACTTATCAGAATAAGATTAGAATAACGAACAAGATGAGAAATAATGAAACAAACATTTATGCAAATAGTACAAACAAACCAACTACAAGTAATACATCACAAAAAACGATCATTCCCACAACAAACATGACTCAACAAAAAACTACCACAACAACCCTATCTTACTCAAATATCTTAAAAACTGACTCCTTCCCAACTAAAGAAAACGCCATTATTATGCATAAACAAGAAAATATAGAATTTACAGAGTATATTCTAGCACTACAAGCTGTAACGGACCTAAAAAACATTGTCGACGCATACCCAATGAGTTTTAATCGAATCGTTGTGTTTTTTAAAACTCAAAAAATAGCAACAGATATTACAGATAATCATAGATTCATCAAAGTCAACAACACTCCAGTTCCAATCCGCAAACTAATTTCTACCAGCAGAAGAATGACCATATCTGCACCAGCTTATATACCGCATGAAAAACTTCAAGAAACCTTACAATTACATAATATCAAAACAGTATCCGCAATAACTCATATAAAAATCAGCAACAACCCTCGCATCTCACATATCAACAGTGGTAGAAGACAAGTGTACATACTCCCTGACGATGAAATCAAAATACCAGAAACCATACTGATAGAACACAACAATGAACAATGTCGAATTTTTCTTACCACAGAGCAATGTGAAATATGCAAACGCATGGGCCACTCCAAAGAAAACTGTAGAAGCAACGCAACCAACCCCCTCCCAGTAGAAAATTCTATTAATCTAAATACACTAACTATTCAAAATAAAGAAATATACCAACTAGAAGAAAACTCCATCAAAATAAACAGTCAGACACGAACAGAAATAGAAGACACAGTATCAGACGCAATACTGCACAAGCAGAAAATAAATGAAGAATCATCACAAATGGAAACCATCGAAGAAAACTTACCTGTCAACGTTACAGGAATAAAAAGAACGTTATCACACATCGACTCGACTGATCAATCCCCGGAAATAGAAGATCAAGATGTCACCTTATTCCGCGCATCGGGCGCATCTTTAGATTTTGCGTTTATGATCTATTAAACTTATATTTTAAATTTCGAATCGATCCGGTGAAAATTATTCTTTTAAAAGACATTTTTAGGTCGGGTTGTAAAATAAAAGATTGAAACATTCGCTTAACTAATAAATTTACGTTTTGCAAATGTATAATAGTCTTAAGAATTGTAGAGGTAGGAAAGTATGTTCATAATATTTTTATTCGCGTCCCATAAACCATACGGTAGATGATATAGCTTTAATAACGTTGACGTAGCATACATCGTAGATTCACACCGTCGGCAAGAAAATCATGGTTCCATAACGTTTCGAACTTAACGTCAATGCATGTAAATGCATTACTATAAATTTTGGGTGGGATCGAAAGACACTTTTATACGATCCATAATCACGTGCCGTCTGTCACTACAAGGACACACACGTGCATGTTTGGATTCGTGAGAATCAATGCCTTTTGTTTTGCTATCTCGACCATGTGTAGATAAGCGGCCAAATGTGCTCGGGTTTAACATGGAAAGGATAGCGATTTCGAAATTACAGACTTCGATAAAAACAAGTAAAAAGTGCAAAAGTTAGACCTTTCTCGTCCAACCAGACGAGCAAAAAATTGTTTTGCTCGCACGTGTCGTACCAAACTTCTCGATACACTTTACATGGAGAAAGAAGAAAGTGTGCCCTCACACTCTAGGCATTGATCCAATTAAATCACGTCTCCCTTCTTTCTAAATTTATAGGACCCAATTACCAGGGTCCAAATCAATCAGTAAGTGGGAAAAATCCCAGATCAGAGTAGGGAGAATGCATAAATTGAGCTGCAAATTGCATATTCGGAGAGATTCACTTGGAATCTGATACTACCTTTTTCGTATCTTAGCGCTTCCAAAAGCGGAATTAAAATATCGAGGTCTCACATTTTTTTTTGAGGTCTTTAAATAAATACAAGTCATTGGTGCTAAAAATTAGTGAGTGTCAACTGCAGATATTTATCGAACATTCATATCGTCTATTGTGGTTAAACAATTAATATTTTATCGGACAACAATACGTCAATTGTTGTTAAACAATTAATATTTTATCGGACAACAATACGTCAATTGTTGTTAAACAATTAATATTTTATCGGACAACAATACGTTAATTGTTGTTAAACAATTAATCAATTATCGGACTTTTTGTTATACCATCTGTTTATCACGTTTCATCACGACGAGGTATTGCTTGCCGCTCTTAAGGCAATTACGTAGCATTGCTTTTATCGAATAATACAAAACAGGTGCTGCACTTCGAACACATGTGCGCATTCCAATCGTTGTTTTTATCAAACACCATATTGACATTTTTTTTTAATTAGACAGTACCGGCTTGAATTAATTGTCATTTCGCGAATAACGAACTTAAGTGAAGTATATTAATTTAATTGTATACGAAGGAAATTCGCGTAATATAGTGCGTGAACCACCCCGTTACTTCACCACCTTTCGATTTAAAGAGGTTTTGGAAGCTGGTTACTCCGCTGACCTTCTGGTATGGTTTGAGACATCGCTTTCAGCTCTATTCTGCAGACGAATCTCACTCCCGAAGGACTCGTCATCGACTTTACCTAGAGGTCGAACATCAACCACCCACATTAAGTAAGAAACCTTTTATATTTTTAAGATTGTGATGTTAATTGGTCCTATTGACCATTAGTTGTGTTTATGAACGTTCAGTTCAACCCCGGAAGTCGATATCGCAACCATTTTGTATACCTTTTATTTAACTTAATATTATTATCTATTATTAACGTAACTTTTAACACGCCATTCGAGCGTTCAGAGTGTAACCGAACAATTTAACGTAACGTTTCAAGTTTAGTATTGTAGCTAAAGTTTGTTTGTCCCGTTGTTGGGAATTTTGATGATCAATTGCATTGATTAAGTTCCCTGATCAATTTTATGAATCATAGTTTTGAATATTATCAAGTTGCGCTTAAGTAACTATTTATTTTGGTGGAGTGCTGTATTCAATACGCCCCCCCCCTTTCATGCAAATTAACCTTTTGTATTTTTGTAAGAGTAATTGTTTTACGAATATTAGTTTCGCAACGGAAACCACACGGAAAGGTTCCGTCAACTGTACATATTTATTTTTATACAAGACATGTAAATTTGATAGTATCTTGTGTAAACTTTGTCAACTCCCCCCTGATATTATTTTATTTAATACATTTTTATTTCCCAACTTTGTGTGTTATTATTATTGTTGTGTTAATGTTTATTTAGCTATTTTCACCAACGGAAAGTTCGCCTCCTGTAAAGGTAAGGTCATTGAGCGAGGTTTTTCCGGAGTGAGAATTCGCTGTAAGTTCATCAAGTTGTCGCGTACCAGCTTGGAAGGTGTGATAACCAGTCCCCTTCAAAGAGATTCAGTTCTTCGTATGCGTGGCGCCCATTTAAACTCCCTCGTGTATATTAACCCCATCGATTTTGACTTAACTCCCCCCCCGTGTAAATTATTCACACCGATTTTGACAATTTTTAGAATCGCGATCGAGGATTGCCCGGTCGTCGATAGGAAACACACGCTTTGCGACGTGCCGTCACACGACCCTTTCATTCCATTCACCAACCCACCCCTTCGCGACTTTGAGCTAGCCAACCTTTTATTACCTGTTGGAAAGGTGTCGTAGATGCAGAACGTGGTGTAACAGGATAATAATTTGGCGCGGCCAACGTTGGGCTATCGATAAAGCCTTTTTGGCATGTTATGGTATCGAATTTCCTTTTGTTGTAAATCGAGTAAATTCCGAATTAATTTTTGTAAGTTGAAAAAAATAATTTAGCGTTCAACTAGGCGGCTGTCAAGAAAGCCCTTTTGGCACATTACGTCAAATTTTGTAAATCACGAAGTTTTGAATTAAGATTTCAATTTTTAAAGTAGTACCGACGCGCATGAATGGACTAACGAGATTCCATAACGCCCCCCTATTTAAATTTAAAAGTGAAAATTATCGCGATTTTAAGATCAAATATTGTATTTCCGTTTACCATTAGTTGTTCAGAGAACAAAGTAGAGTCGTGTTCCGCGAATTCTTTTTTGTATTTAATTAAATTTATTCATTTCGATTAATAATGGCATTCAGGATTGTACCGGACAAGTTGCGAAAGGACGAGGTCCAATACGAATTAAAGATTAGAGGTTTACCTTTTCACGGTTCGGTAAAAGAATTACGTGATGAATTAGTAATAGCCCTTGATAAAGAAGAAGAAGGCGAAAGTTACGCTTTAGCGTGGTATCCGTTTACCTTTGCAGAAGATTTGGTGGCATTAAGAGCCGGCTTATTGATTCTTCATAGACTACTTGGTCGCTTGGAAGTTTCACGAGACCAAGAACCTAACGTAGAAATCGAGGTAGAAACGAAGTTAGCACATTACTTTAATAGATTATCCCGATCAAAACCCTTTTTAGTAAAAGACAAAAATTCAAAACGAACAGTTATGGACGAATTAGAAGAATGTAGATCCGCGTACCGCTTATTTGTAGCAAATTCTCGAACGGAGCGAGACTCATTATCGAATATCGTGGCCGAAATTAGTCGAGAGACCCCAGTAGAACCAGAAGTAATCGTAACTTCAAATCCAGTTTCATTAAATATTAACCCCCCTCCGGTTGAGGTAGGGCAGAAAAGTTATTGTACGAAATCAACACCTGTTGTCAAGTGGCGATTAAAGTTTTCCGGTGAAGCAAAAAGTATTTCGATCACTGCATTTTTAGAAAGAGTCAATGAATTAATTGTTGCTAGACGTGTAAATTTAAGTCAACTCTTCGAAGAGGCGATTGACCTGTTCGAGGGTAAAGCATTATTGTGGTTTCGCGCAAATAGAGATAAGGCATCTACTTGGTCAGAATTAGTAGTATTATTAAATGCACAATTTCGACCAGCTGACTATGACGTCAGATTACTTGAGGAAATTACACGTAGAACTCAAGGGAACGAGGAAAATTTGGCAATGTATGTAGCAATGTTAAAAACGATGTTTGCTCGCTTAGTCATCCCATTATCGGAAGAAAGACAATTAAGTATCGCATTACGAAACTTAAACCCATTTTATATTGCACAGTTAGGTTTTACCGAAATTACGTCTTTTGATAGGCTCATTGAATTGGGGCGCATTCTCGAAGCGCGTAGGTTGACCATTTCCAATTACGCACCGCCGTTAAAGAGGAAAAACGACTTAGAACCAGATGTAGCTTATACCCACTTGAGTGTACCGACTCAAGAAAATGATCGCGCATCGCGTGCCGAATCAACGCTTTTTAATAAATCACGAAATAATAAACGATCTGTAAATAAACCGACCTTTAAAAGTCGTAATAGCGCTGTCGAAGTTTTTAGTAAAACTTCAAGTAATAATTCTTGTTGGAATTGTGGTGGCACAGGACATTTGGCGTCGCGTTGTACCGTTCCGCAGAAACAAATATATTGCTATCGCTGTGGGAGAAAAGGTGAAACAACAAAAACCTGCCCCCACTGTAACCCCAGTCAGAGTAGAAGGAGTTCGGAAAACTCTTCCGGGACTCATTAGGACGTGGTCACCTAGTGAACTCCCGCAAGTTTGTAAATTCGACCCATTTTCATAAGATGTTAGCTAAACGTAAAGATAAAATTAAAACTATATTAGATTATGTATTAGAGGATTCAAGACATGATAATCGTCCCCATGTAAGAGTCAATGTTCTCGGTTGTGAAATTTTAGCCCTCCTGGACTCAGGAGCGACCAACACGATTTTAGGCGAGGAAGGTTGGAATATTTTACAATCTACCGGTGTAAAAATTCAACTTGACTCCACGTTACGACCGAAGTGTACCGTAGCAGACGGTGAAATTATAAACAGTATCGGGATAGCTCAATTACCCATTAGATTACAGCATCGTGTCGCCCATATTTCAGTCATTGTGGTACCAAAGTTTTCACACGCACTTATTTTAGGTGTAGATTTTTGGGAATCCATCGGTTTCGTCCCTGATTTGAAAAACAAATCGTGGTATTTCGGGAAACCCCAAGTTACCTCGGTAATTACCGACAAGAAAACACCCTTAGGAAATCTTTTCAATTTATCAGTTGAGGAACGTCAGCGTTTAGATAAGGCCATTGACCTACATTTTCGGACTAAGGTCAAAGAACTCGGTTGTACTGACCTAGTGCAACATGTTATTAAAACCGACTCAATGCCGATTAAACAGCGTTATTATCCGGTTAACCCTAGTGTACAAGCACATATCGATAAAGAATTAGATCATATGCTTAAGTTAGGTGTAATAGAACGATCATCTAGTGGTTGGTCAAACCCCATTTTGTTAGTCAAAAAGAAAGACAAATCATATCGATTTTGTGTCGATTTCAGAAAATTGAATCAAGTATCCGAGAAGGACGCGTACCCAATCCCGTATGTGTCCTCAATTTTAGATCGTCTTCGAGACGCACGGTTTATAACGTCCCTGGACATTAAGTCAGCGTATTGGCAAATTCCTGTCGAGGAAAATTCCAAAAAATATACCGCCTTTACAGTACCCGGACGTGGATTGTTTCAATTCACCAGGATGCCCTTCGGGCTTCATAATGCTCCTGCTACTTGGATGAGGCTGATAGATCAAGTTCTAGGCCCCGATCTCGAACCCTTTGTATTCGTATACCTGGATGACATCATCATCTGTACATCCACCTTCGAAAAACATCTTGAAGTGTTACAGGAAGTTTTTTCTCGGTTACGTACCGCAGGTCTATCATTAGGGAAAGACAAATGTCACTTTTGTCAACCCGAATTGAAATATTTAGGATACGTGATTAACGCAAATGGATTACTTGCAGATCCAGATAAGGTAGCGGCAATTACGCGTATACCAGCCCCTCGTACGGTTAAAGAAATTCGGCAATTAATAGGTATGGCTTCGTGGTACCGCAGATTTATCCCGCAGTTTTCAACAATCCTTGCACCGCTCACAGCGTTGTTAAGAAAAAATTCCAAGTTCATTTGGGATGAACCTTGTGAAGTAGCGTTTACGACTATTAAGAATTGTTTAGTTTCAGCCCCTATTCTATCGTGCCCTGATTTTAGCGTCCCCTTTACCGTACAGACAGACGCATCCGGTTTTGGACTCGGAGGAGTCCTCAGCCAAACCATTGACGAGAAAGAACAAGTCATTTGTTATATTAGTAGGTCATTAACTCGTAATGAACGAAATTATTCCGTTACGGAACGAGAATGTTTAGCAGTTTTGTGGGCAGTAGAGAAATTAAGACCCTATCTCGAAGCTTCACATTTCACGGTCATTACCGACCACCATTCCCTGATTTGGTTAAATAATCTGGAAAACCCCTCAGGACGTTTATGTCGTTGGGCTCTCAGGTTACAACAGTACGATTTCAAAATCATCCACCGAAAAGGAAAGGATCATTTAGTCCCTGACGCTTTATCGCGCACTGTTCCCGAAATAACGTCAGTATTAGTTGACCCTGTTCAAGTTAGAAGGTCACCCGATAAAGTAAAGAATCCAGTAGATAACGACCAACCCTTAATTAACTCGCATACCGATCGTTGGTACTATCGAATGTTGAAGAATGTCAGAAGAGACCCCCTTCAGTTTAGGAAATGGCAAGTTATTGAGGACGAATTATTTAAACAAGTAAAAGTTCGATATCCATCTCTATCGGATAGAGAGTGTCAATGGAGAACAGTAGTTCCGAAATTTCGCAGAAAGAAAATCATTTCCGAGTGTCACGATAAACCTACTTCCGGTCATTTAGGAGTTTTAAAAACATTTGATCGAGTAGCTCATGAGTATTATTGGCCGAAGATGAAGACCGATATTACTCGTTATGTAAATAAGTGTCCAGTTTGTATGGCTCATAAGCCTGAACAGCAAAAACCCCGTGGTTTTATGTCCCGTCATCCCGTAGTAACTAGGCCATGGCAAATGATATCCATCGATATAGTTGGACCACTGCCTCGGTCGACTAAAGGTTACACTCATATTTTATCGATTGTGGATTGTTTTACCAAATTTGCATTATTTTATCCATTACGTACAGCTACCGCATCTCAGGTCATTCAAAAACTTGAAGATAACGTTTTGTTAGTGTTTGGAGCCCCACAGTATATTTTGACTGATAACGGAGTCCAACTTAGAAGTAAGGAATTTCAAAAAATGATACAGAAATATAATACCCGAATTATCTTTAATGCATATTACCACCCCCAGGCGAATCCTGTTGAAAGGGTGAATCGTGTTTTAAAAACTATGTTAGCTTCTTACGTTAACGATAATCATAAGAGTTGGGATATCTATCTCCCCCAGGTTGCTTGCGCAGTACGGACTGCACTGCATGAAGTCATCGGAATGACTCCGTATTTCGCAAATTTCGGTCGAGAGATGATCATGTCCGGTGGACAGCGTATCGAAACAGCTGATCAGAACACGCTGAAAGACATAACATTTGCCGATCGTGACGAACTTAAACGACGTGCATTAGCACTAGGTGATGTTTACGATGACATCACCAAAAGATTAGAAAGCGCTTATGAGAAATCTAAAATTGTTTATGATTTAAGACGACGTCCGTCGAATTTCGATGTTGGTGATACCGTGTATAGACGTAATTATGTTTTATCCGATGCATCGAAGCATTTTAATGCTAAGTTAGCTCCAAAATTTGTAGGACCTTTTGTTATTCATAAGAAACTTTCGAACACCACATTTGTACTGTCAGATACCGCAGGAGTTAGACCTGGTGCATGGCATGCCAAGGACTTGAAGTCAAGCCCCGATTAAAGTTCAGGTTAGGATTTAAGTATGTTTTTTGGTGAACTTAATTTTGAAGTTCAAATTTTCTAATTAGTTTATAGGTACGGTTTGGAAGTTTACGCATCCACCTAGTGGACCCGTAGAAGGTTGTTTTTGACTTTCACGTAGTTAATTTACGTCAAGTTTTTTTTGAATTCAATACCGACCCTTAAGGTAAAGCTTTTGGAATTTTTTTTATTTAGTATCGACATTTACCGTAAGGCTTTTAAATTTTTTTTTTGAACTTAGTATCGACATTTACCGTAAGGCTTTTAAATTTTTTTTTGAATTTAGTATCGACATTTACCGTAAGGCTTTTAAATTTTTTTTTGAATTTAGTATCGACCTTTACCGTAAGGCTTTAAATTTTTTTTTGAATTTAGTACCGACTTTTACCGTGCCGTTTTTCAAATTTTTTTTGAATTTCGTACCGACATTTATAATAAGGCTTTTTTAAATTTAGTTGGGAGTTTAGTTTGTCGAATTAAGTTAGAGTTTTCTTTTAAAAGTTCTTTTTTTTTCTAACGCACCCTGTAAGGAGACTTTTTTTTGTATCGAATTTTATTGTTGTAGTGCGGTTGCGTTTGGTTGATAGTTGTTTAGAGTAACCCGCTTCTCATGGAGTTATCGTATTATCAGGCTGGACCTAGTTCCACTGTCAGATAAAATTTTTTTGGACGTCAATCCAGTGTTGGATGTCGATCCAAACCCCGGGGTTATTGAGTAATTTTGTGGACATAGTCCATTCCTCGGCGCATTATCGTCCCATATATTTTTTTTCTTCTCGTAGTTTGGCGATTTATAATCTGCCCCAAAGGAACCTTCTTGGAAAGGGAGCTTTGTACAGGAGTAGTGGTTAAACTCGAAACAACAACCTGGGAAATTTACCTTGTTAGGGAATAACAGATCGACCACCATCGGCCTACGCAGTTAGGACATCTGTCGGTCCACGGAAGGACAATTCGATTATTAGTTTGTATTTTTTCCCCCCCCCTTTTTTTTCTCTCTCCTCTACGACATTTGGAAAATAAATAGAAAATTAGGGATGAACTTGTATATCTGATCCATTCATCCCAGAGGCCATTGTAAATTTGATCGCGCCTTTCTTAAATTTCACCTTAGATTCGGGCCCAACCCAAACTAGAGTTCTGCGTCTCTGTTGTTAATTGTGGGTCTCACGGCAAGCGAAGGATCGCGTGATTTCGCGAACCGCCCTCTCTTATGACAGTCACAACGACTTTAGAAGTGATTAGGACCTCGAATATTTTCCTTGTGTGTAACTTTTATTCTTTTATTGTGTAATTAGCAGTTTAGGTTGAGTTTCGGTGTAATTAATTTTAAGGTATCGATTTAATCAATGTTAAGTTTAGATATTATGTAGTTAGATTGAAGACGTTAGGGGAAAGGAAGTTATTTAACGGTATCTCGAGCGTATAGAGTAAAATTACAGACCCCATAAGTAATCAGGTCTTTAGTTGGTTTTTTTTGTTTATCACGCATGATGGTAGGAGTCGCGAATTTCGTTTTTTTTTATCGAACATTTAAGGAAGTAGTTTACGCGAAGTTAGAGGGTATACTTATCGGTCCATTGGAGTAACTACCCAATAAATCGCTTAGGTAGACCAAGTATAGATTGGTGTTGCGGTGGCTTAGTTACCCAACGTCCTCATCAGTCATACGTTAATTTTGTGGTCAATTTTGATTTTTGTTTGGAAGAACGATTGTGTTCTCCCCCCTTTTTTTTGAATGAAATGTAATAGAGTCACTTCATACGTTTACAGTAAACATTAGAGGTGCAACTCAGACAGTTGTCACCATGTCGAGCCCTGACCAAGTTACGTTTGTGTGGGAATATTTTTTTCTCGTGGGTAAACAACAACTTTAGTCCCGGTTTAGTCAATTAACTCCCCCCCGGCTACCGAATTGTATATAGAACCAGCATTGAGAATTAGTCCGTGTAATACATTAAACTACCCTTCTCACTTTTAGTTTTAGGTTTTTAAGATTTTGTTCTCTCACGACGTGATAGTTACGTCCCGAACTTTATGTCGCTGCTGTTATGGTTTTGAAAATTAGTCCGCGTAAGACGTTAAACTACCCTTCTCAATTTTTACTTCCAGATTTTTCAGATTTTGTTCACGTACAACGTGATCGTCACGAACGTCGTGTTACTGTTGTTTCTTTTTGGAAGTGTCGGTGTTTTCCGACGCACGTCCAAGAATACCGGTATAGGAGTATCTGAAATGACGTGAACATTTTTCTTTTTTTTCTTTTTCTTCTCGTACTCTAGTGCATAGGTGCATAACCCTTGCATTCTTTTCTTTAGGATTAAGATATAACGCTCAGTATCTGTGAATATTTCGTTCATTTTTTTCAACCATGTTGACTCTCGGTTGGAGTCAAAGCAAGTTCCCGATATTTTTTTTTGGTTTTCAACCATGTTGACTCTCGGTTGGAGTCAAAATAAGTTCCCGATATTTTTTTTGGTTTTCAACCATGTTGACTCTCGGTTGATGTCATGGTACTACCCTGGGATCCAGGCACTTTACGGATTGCCCGACTCCGAAGTATTATGTCACCATCTTGGAGCAAGACCCTCTTGTTACATTCCTTACACTTTTGTGACATATAGCTCTGGTGGATACGTTCCACTCATATGGTGTCGCCATCTTGGGCGAGCATTGTCGCTTTGCGCGATTTGCGCTTAGATTGGAGATTTCCCCCGGTGCCAGTCACCGCTGGATTTCCCGATCAACCGCCCGTGCAAGACACTAAACTACCTTTCTCGCTTTTTCTCCTCCAGGTAATTTGGATTTTGTCGAGCGTGGTGTATTCATGCTTTGCATAGGAGGTACAGGACCCTGCCGAATATGGTATATTCATGCTCTGACATACTGGTACAGGCGTTCCTTGGATTGGAGTTTCCAGTCGGCGCTTACCGCCGTTGGACTCCACCAGTCAAGTTGACGTCGGGTATTCTCAAGTAGGAAGTTTTTCCAAGTTTTTTTATGGAAACGTCCCGATCATTTCGGAGTAGCGTTCTCGTTTTCGTCGGTGTAATTCGGAGATTCGGTCCCTTCGGTTATACTGACAAAGACAATCCCAACCCCCGTATAGGGTTCAGTTTTTCTGGTTTTATTTCATATTTGATTGTATCATTGTTGACGACTGATACTCCCGTCTCGTCAACTCGAGCTCTGTAGCGTAAATATCTTTTACAAAGTATCGCATATTTAGTTGTGCGACCACGAGTTGTGTAACTTGTACCTTTTGATATGGGTGTCGGTTCGGTACTATCCCACTCTCGTCCCGCCGGACTCCATATCCCTTATATCGCGTCTTTCGCGAATTTTGGATCACGCCTATCGTGATCCTTTATTAGTCTTTACTTGTTGGTTCGGAGATTCAGCCCCTCCGGTCAACACGATTGACGTGGCATTCGTGCCCCACTTTTCTTTCTCGTTCAGCACGTTCTCGTGCGTAGATCCGTGTTCAACCCGGACGGTTCGAGGATTTGGTCCCTCGACTGTCCCTTGTAGGTTGTCATCCCACCCTAAGTTTTTTTGAGAAAACCCCCCCCTATTTTTTTTTCTCGCGTTTAGATCCGTGTTTAACCCGGACGGTTCGAGGATTTGGTCCCTCGACTGTCCCTTGTAGGTCGTTATCCCGTCCCGTTTCGTATTACGATTTATGCCCCACTATTTTTCCCGGTTGCATCCGTGTTTAACTCGGACGGTTCGAGGAATTGGTCCCTCAACTGTCCCTTGTAGGTTGCTACCCCTCACTTTTTTAACCCCCCCCCCTCCCCCACTCTTATCTTTTACCCCCCCCCATCATTACCTCTTCTCTCTCTTCCGATCATCTCGTCCGGATCGAAGTCATGAGGAAAGTTAGTGATCTCTCAGACGGCTTTGTAAATTTGATCAAGCTAAGCGCAAGTTTTTTTCTCTGTTTCACCAACGATAACTGATAAAACAGACAGTCCCCATCTACTGAAGTGCATCAAACGGCTTTTGTAAATATGATCCAGCCAAGCACACGTCTTTTTTTACTCTGCTTTTTCAACGTATTGAAAAAGGCAGACAGTCCCCATCGACTGAACCATTTTAGAGAAGGCTTTGTAAATATGAGTACGCCAAGGAAGTGTTACCTTAGCTCAGGTCTACCTTGATCTAGAGTCCGGTGTCTTCACAGACATTTGTGGGTCCCACGGCCAGCGAATGATCGCGTGATTTCGCGAACCGCCCTCTCATGTAGGAGTCACTACGACTCACGGGTTGATTAAGCCTAGGGTTAGGTGAACCTTCTCTCTCTTTCCCGGCATATACGTATAGTCTAGTCACTAGCTGAGTAGTTGTTTCAACACTACAAGTGTTGACGGTTTATCGCAGGACAGTTTTTGTTTCGGTTGAGGTTGCGCGCGTCCCAGTTGAAGAGTAGTTAGGGATAACAACTCTTGACGTAAGGGGAGTGTCACCTTATTCCGCGCATCGGGCGCATCTTTAGATTTTGCGTTTATGATCTATTAAACTTATATTTTAAATTTCGAATCGATCCGGTGAAAATTATTCTTTTAAAAGACATTTTTAGGTCGGGTTGTAAAATAAAAGATTGAAACATTCGCTTAACTAATAAATTTACGTTTTGCAAATGTATAATAGTCTTAAGAATTGTAGAGGTAGGAAAGTATGTTCATAATATTTTTATTCGCGTCCCATAAACCATACGGTAGATGATATAGCTTTAATAACGTTGACGTAGCATACATCGTAGATTCACACCGTCGGCAAGAAAATCATGGTTCCATAACGTTTCGAACTTAACGTCAATGCATGTAAATGCATTACTATAAATTTTGGGTGGGATCGAAAGACACTTTTATACGATCCATAATCACGTGCCGTCTGTCACTACAAGGACACACACGTGCATGTTTGGATTCGTGAGAATCAATGCCTTTTGTTTTGCTATCTCGACCATGTGTAGATAAGCGGCCAAATGTGCTCGGGTTTAACATGGAAAGGATAGCGATTTCGAAATTACAGACTTCGATAAAAACAAGTAAAAAGTGCAAAAGTTAGACCTTTCTCGTCCAACCAGACGAGCAAAAAATTGTTTTGCTCGCACGTGTCGTACCAAACTTCTCGATACACTTTACATGGAGAAAGAAGAAAGTGTGCCCTCACACTCTAGGCATTGATCCAATTAAATCACGTCTCCCTTCTTTCTAAATTTATAGGACCCAATTACCAGGGTCCAAATCAATCAGTAAGTGGGAAAAATCCCAGATCAGAGTAGGGAGAATGCATAAATTGAGCTGCAAATTGCATATTCGGAGAGATTCACTTGGAATCTGATACTACCTTTTTCGTATCTTAGCGCTTCCAAAAGCGGAATTAAAATATCGAGGTCTCACATTTTTTTTTGAGGTCTTTAAATAAATACAAGTCATTGGTGCTAAAAATTAGTGAGTGTCAACTGCAGATATTTATCGAACATTCATATCGTCTATTGTGGTTAAACAATTAATATTTTATCGGACAACAATACGTCAATTGTTGTTAAACAATTAATATTTTATCGGACAACAATACGTCAATTGTTGTTAAACAATTAATATTTTATCGGACAACAATACGTTAATTGTTGTTAAACAATTAATCAATTATCGGACTTTTTGTTATACCATCTGTTTATCACGTTTCATCACGACGAGGTATTGCTTGCCGCTCTTAAGGCAATTACGTAGCATTGCTTTTATCGAATAATACAAAACAGGTGCTGCACTTCGAACACATGTGCGCATTCCAATCGTTGTTTTTATCAAACACCATATTGACATTTTTTTTTAATTAGACAGTACCGGCTTGAATTAATTGTCATTTCGCGAATAACGAACTTAAGTGAAGTATATTAATTTAATTGTATACGAAGGAAATTCGCGTAATATAGTGCGTGAACCACCCCGTTACTTCACCACCTTTCGATTTAAAGAGGTTTTGGAAGCTGGTTACTCCGCTGACCTTCTGGTATGGTTTGAGACATCGCTTTCAGCTCTATTCTGCAGACGAATCTCACTCCCGAAGGACTCGTCATCGACTTTACCTAGAGGTCGAACATCAACCACCCACATTAAGTAAGAAACCTTTTATATTTTTAAGATTGTGATGTTAATTGGTCCTATTGACCATTAGTTGTGTTTATGAACGTTCAGTTCAACCCCGGAAGTCGATATCGCAACCATTTTGTATACCTTTTATTTAACTTAATATTATTATCTATTATTAACGTAACTTTTAACACGCCATTCGAGCGTTCAGAGTGTAACCGAACAATTTAACGTAACGTTTCAAGTTTAGTATTGTAGCTAAAGTTTGTTTGTCCCGTTGTTGGGAATTTTGATGATCAATTGCATTGATTAAGTTCCCTGATCAATTTTATGAATCATAGTTTTGAATATTATCAAGTTGCGCTTAAGTAACTATTTATTTTGGTGGAGTGCTGTATTCAATACGCCCCCCCCCTTTCATGCAAATTAACCTTTTGTATTTTTGTAAGAGTAATTGTTTTACGAATATTAGTTTCGCAACGGAAACCACACGGAAAGGTTCCGTCAACTGTACATATTTATTTTTATACAAGACATGTAAATTTGATAGTATCTTGTGTAAACTTTGTCAACTCCCCCCTGATATTATTTTATTTAATACATTTTTATTTCCCAACTTTGTGTGTTATTATTATTGTTGTGTTAATGTTTATTTAGCTATTTTCACCAACGGAAAGTTCGCCTCCTGTAAAGGTAAGGTCATTGAGCGAGGTTTTTCCGGAGTGAGAATTCGCTGTAAGTTCATCAAGTTGTCGCGTACCAGCTTGGAAGGTGTGATAACCAGTCCCCTTCAAAGAGATTCAGTTCTTCGTATGCGTGGCGCCCATTTAAACTCCCTCGTGTATATTAACCCCATCGATTTTGACTTAACTCCCCCCCCGTGTAAATTATTCACACCGATTTTGACAATTTTTAGAATCGCGATCGAGGATTGCCCGGTCGTCGATAGGAAACACACGCTTTGCGACGTGCCGTCACACGACCCTTTCATTCCATTCACCAACCCACCCCTTCGCGACTTTGAGCTAGCCAACCTTTTATTACCTGTTGGAAAGGTGTCGTAGATGCAGAACGTGGTGTAACAAAGAAACAAATATAACATTCTTGAAATCTCACCCAAAAAAATCATTAAAAACAAGCAATATTGTACAATCAACTCAGGAAGAACCGTCAAAACACCTTAAAACAAATAAAAAAAATGCAAAGAAAAATAAGGAAAGCAAACTAAATATGACTATCGAAGAACAACTCAGTCCAATAAAAGAAGAAATTGAAAAGAATCCCACACACTATGATTTCACGTATGAAAAGTTTGAAAATTTTTATAAAGAAATTTGCAGTTCTACTAATACTCTTGAGGTTGCCCAAAAATTCAATTTAAATATAGATACCACAATAACTACTCTAAAGGACTTCAAAGTTCTTCTACAAAATACTAAAACTAAATACAAATTCACAAATATATTAACCAAAATCAACAAGACACAGAGAAAGGATACCAGTGAAAACTTTTTGTCATCTTCAAGTCAGGATTGTCATGAATGATATTCACAGCAATCAAGACTACAATAAACGCACATACCAAACACAACCTAAACATTATATCAGTAATTAAAAATCACAAAACTTTAAAATAACAGTAAATAATAAAGCACCACCAAACACAACTATAATTCAATGGAATCTAAACGGATTTTATACTAGATTGCCCCAACTACAATTACTAATGAGCAACGTAAAACCACATATTCTCTGCCTTCAGGAAACTCACATTAAAGAGAACCAAAATATAAAATTAAAAGGATATAACGAATATTCTAAACACAGAGAAAATCGTCAACATGCTAGTGGAGGAGTTACAATATTTGTATGTAAAAAAATACATACAGAAAAAATTGAATTAACAACAGATATTGAAGCCGTTGCTGTCACAGCCTATCTACCTCTCAAAATACATATCTGCAACGTATATCTACCACCAAACAGTATCATAACATTAACAGACATTCAAAATCTAATAGATCAACTTCCTAAACCATTTTTGTTGTTAGGAGATTTTAACGCTCACAATATAATATGGGGATCAAATCATACTGATCGACGAGGAAAAATTATTGAAGATATATTACTTCAATCAAATTCATTAGTAATTCTGAACACAAAACACCCCACCCATTTCAACTGTACAAATAATACATTTAGCAATATCGATCTAACACTTGCTACAACACAATTAGCCCTAATCACTACATGGCAACCGCTAGAACAACTTTATGACAGTGATCATTTCCCAATATCAATTGACCTTATACAAAATATGGATTCTAGCCCTAAATCAATGGAAAATAAATGGAAACTGGAAACAGCTAATTGGGATAAATATACGCAACTAACATTACTACAAACACCATATGACCCGTATGAAGATGAAAGCATCAATGATACCGTAGCAAAGATAATTGCACTTATTAATACGGCAGCAAAAGAAACAATAAAAACCAAAAAAAGCTGCTCCAGAAAAAGAACGGTTCCCTGGTGGAATGAACAATGCAAAGAAGCACTTAAAAATAGTCACCATGCATTTAACAGATACAGGAAAACAAGAACAATCGATGATCTAATAGAATTTAAAAAAAGTAGAGCTATAGCAAGAAGAATAATTAAAACAAGAAAAACAGAATCCTGGCAACAATTTGTACAATCAATCAACTCGGGCACTACAAGTCAAGAAATGTGGAACAAAATAAAAGCGATCAAAGGAATAAATAAACAATTCACCATATGCGCACTAAAAGATAACAACGAAGTACTGACCGAAAAGCAGGTTATTGTAAATATCATTGCCAGTAAATTCAAGAGTACATATTCAAATGAATCATACGACGAACGAATTTTAAAATATAAAAACATTGTTGAAGATAAACACACAAACAACTGCACTGATATACAAGACCCAATAAATCAACCTATTACCTTAAAAGAAATGGACGAAAATATGATAAAAAGCAAAAATACAAGCCCAGGACCAGACAACATCCCATATGCATTTATTAAACATCTATCTCTGATAGACAAAGACCCAACAAACCCTCTCAACTATAGACCCATAGCACTATCATCATGTCTTGCCAAACTACTGGAAAAAATAGTCAACAAAAGATTAATATGGAAACTTGAAACAAACAACTTACTAATTAAAAATCAATCAGGTTTCAGAACACTACACTCAACAACAGACCAAATTCTGAACATTGAATCTGAGGTACACGAAGCCTTTATAAACAAAGAACATTTAATAGCAATATTTTTGGACCTGGAAAAGCGTTTGACAAAACATGGAGGCATCTTATAATTCGACAAATGATGAACTGGAACATAACCGGAAACATATTAACATTTATACAAAATATACTAAAAGAGAGAACCTTCCGAGTTAAAATTAACGACACATTTTCAGAAAAATCAGAAATGGAAAATGGCATACCTCAAGGTTCACCTATAAGTGTTACACTGTTCTTAATTGCAATAAATACCATAGAAGAGCATGTCAAATTTCCTGTAAAAATCTCTTTATTCGCCGACGATATTACTATATACTCTAGAAATCAAAACCTTCAAGTCATCAAAGAAAATCTGCAACAAACCATCAACTCACTAGAAGAATGGTCAATAAAAACAGGGTACAAAATATCACCAGAAAAAACAAAAGCAGTACTTTTTACACGGCAAAGGAAAAATAATAATCAAGAACCCAAAATCAAAATTGGTGGTCATAACATCAACTACACTAGAGTTATAAAATACCTTGGAATGCAAATAGACAATAAACTAACATGGAAGGATCATATAAAGTATTTAAAAGCAAAAACTATCCAACCACTCAACATGCTCAAAATCATATCTAACAACAAATGGGGAGCAAAACGCGACACACTGCTAAAAATTTATCAAACCATGATACGGTCGAAACTAGATTACGGATCCGTTATTTATTCCTCAGCACAACCATCATTGTTACAAAAACTAGAGCCAATACAAAACACATCATTGCGAATGATACTTGGAGCATTTCGAACAACACCAATAGAAAGCTTACGATGTGAAACAGCAGTGCCATCCTTGAAGATACGTAGGAATATGTTAACGGCGAAATATGCATTAAAGGTCGCAACAAATCCGTCACACACATCATACACTAACGTACTATCCAGAAGAAACACCCTTAGATATAATCATTGCCCTAATTATCCCAAACCATTTCATATAAGATTCCAAACCATACTCCAAAACATTCAATATGAGCTACCAAAGATATTTATGTACAGGAAGGCCAAGATAGAACCATGGACTGTCACTGGAATGTCAATTAATTTGGAATTAGCAAAATACAAAAAACAAGCTGGAAATCAACATATGTACCGCACTGAATTCAACATAATATTGGACAAATACAAAGAATTTGAACGCATATATACAGACGCTTCTAAACAAAATGAATTGGTAGCCTTTGTACATAAAGATATAAATAGACAATATCGTTTACCTAACAACACGACAACATTTACAGCAGAAATCACCGCTATACACCAAGCGCTAAAATACATCTTAAATGAAGGTAAGAAGCAATTCTTAGTTATTACTGACTCCTTCAGCGCGTTACAAGCAATCAACAAAATTAATCCAAGTAACATAATAGCGGAACGAATACATGATACATACCATCAAATCAGAGGAACTATGAAGGATATAGTATTTTTATGGGTGCCGTCACATATGGGAATACCGGGAAACGAAACAGTGGATAAAGTAGCAAAGATGGCAGTAAGCAACCCAAATGCAAAATTAAAAACACGCATGATCTACACAGATGTATTGTCAATAATAAAAAATAATATATACAAACAATGGCAAGATGAATGGAAGGAGTTAAAACAAAAACTAAGCAAAACAAAAGAAACCATAAAACCATGGAATTTACAGCCACAAAATAGATCACTGGAGACCACATTAACCAGGTTGAGGCTAGGACATACAGCTATCACCCACGCACACAAGTTGGCAAGAGAGCCACCACCACAGTGCATAGTGTGCCAAGTCGATTTAACTGTCCAACACATGTTAATCGATTGTCCGCAATACATTGTCCAACGGAGAGAAAGTGGAATCCTGGAACAACTTGGTAAAGCACTGAATCCGGAGGAAAACACTATCTCTAATACAATAAAATTCTTGAAAGATATTGAAATTTTAACAAAATTGTAAATTAAAAATATATGTAATATTATGTAGGTGCTAATAACCTAGCAGTTGATGCACGTTAGGAACTTCAAATAAAAAAAAAAAAAAAATTATAAATAAAAATAACTGGGAAACTAGAAACGACAACGACATAATAATTTACTCTAACAGCGAATTTTGACTAAATTGAAACTAGGTACAATAAATTTTAAAAAATTCACAACTTGGTGATTATTAAAAACTAGTTGGCCTTGGTTGTGCGGCTTGAAGGCCGCACTGAGTGAATTCGTTGCTCTCTTGTTATGTTTCTTATCATATGGCATATTATGATATTAAACCAACGATATGCGTTCATTTTTGGAACAGGGAAAGCAACCCGCCAGTAACGCAACTCTAACCAATCCAAAAGAGCCACAGGGCCAATCAGGAGAAAGGCAAAATCCCCCCCTGAAACAATGGTTGAGGCACGCTTTCTGAAAACCGAGTTAAACCCCTCCCTCAAAATAGCGGTAGAGGTCCAACTTCCTGATATTACAGGGATGGACTCTCTCCTCTGTACAGCGGTTGAGCATCCAACTCAAGTTTTACCGAGGAAAAACCCCGGTAGGGGGACCCACCCCCGATACAATTATAGAGCAAAACGCTCAAATTCTACCGGAAATTTTGAACCCCCCCTCTCAAGGTTACACATGGGCTCAAAGATGAAAAGGCTCCGATCCAGTTACCACGGTCGAAAAGTAAGCTCCCGTGTTAGAAGGATAGGAACACCACCCCAGGCAACAGCAGGATGCCCAAGACGCACCATAGGGAAGCCTCTGGATTATAATAAATTAATTTTACTTTATTTTTAATTTCACGATTCCTTATATTTTATCTCCGGAGGTTCTCCGGAAACTTGAGTACGCAGGTTCGGGCTCCACCTGAGGGGGGAAATCCCCCCCTCCCATTCATGGACGAAATCTGAGAGGATTCCGAGTATCGGAGCGACTGACACTCCTCCGACGCGGAATTCTCGGCCGACAGGTTCTCGACTTTGCCACTTATACGTGAAATTTGCCTTCTTTTCCTTAACCTTTTCTTCTTTCATCGAATAGAACCCATTATAAAACTGATATAAAACCAGTTATAAAATAAAAAACTAAACTTACATGACCACAGCCACACACAGTTGTGAAGGCTGTGACCCTAGAAACCTCCGAAGAACCAAAAGCTGAGTGGGTCTCAGCGCAAGCTATCAGGCCATCAAATGGAGAATGAAGAAATGCAGGCAGAAAGAGACAAATTACAACTCATCGCAAAGGCGTTACATCCGTGACGCTTTAGGACTACCAGAAGACCCACCACCATCCTGCTCACAGCCAAGCAGGACTTCGTAGCCCCGAGGAAGATCGTGAAAGGGAAGCTGAGCAACTCTTCCAGCCTCCGATGCAGATCAGAAATCTCGACTTAAATTCAGCTGTTGATGGCGAGTGATTATACGAAATCGTGATGGAATTTTAAATTTGGAAGATATTGTATGAATTTTAAATTCTTCAAAAATTTATTTCTAAGTTTATATTAAAAATTTTTAGCGACATCTATTACAATAATTTCCTATTAAAATAAATTTTAGCGGATTTTCAAAAAACACATTTTCTCACCTGTCGTTAATTAACCTTTCAGCAAAAAATATAATTTTTCTCTATAAAGTGTTTTATTGAAATCCCCTTTTCAAAATGTTAAACCTAAAACTTGGAAAAATATCATGGCAATTATATTGACGAAAATTAATTAAAATTAGTTCTGACGTTTTGACATTTAAAATTAAAATTTATAAATTTCGAATTTACAATTTTTGGATAGTTTACAACTTAAATTAAATCTGAAAAGGTAATTGGAAATATCCTTAATACCAAAAACTCGGAAATTTGGGCAAAAGCCTCATTCGTATCTTTGGATTGATTGTGGGTTAAGAAATTTGGCAAATTAAACATACAAATTTTTTGGAAAAATACCAATTTGAATTGTTAAACATATCGTAGTGTAATCAACATGGAGAAGAGGAAAGCCAAACAGGTGAGCTCTCCTAGCATTTTTTCGCCACCCATAACATCCGTAACCGAAATGGAGGGGGAAATTGAACAAATCTCCAAGTTAATGTTACTAAATCTGGACAACAGTGGAAAAATAATAAGATCGTCCGTGAAAATATAACAAAATATGCTTTAGAACTAAGGGAGCTATCTAAAACCTTAATGAAACGCAGCTAACCCCTAACCATTACCTACTGAAAATCATCTCTACGCTGGCCTCTTCCAGCAAATCTCACGAAGAAGTCATCAAGAGGTTTAAGAAATCGATTTTGTTCTGGAAAGGAATTGTGCAGCTGAACTAATAAAGCTATCGAAAAACGAGGTAAAAGCTGTGGTCAGGGAAGAGGCACAAAAACAAGACATCATAGCTATGTTTTCCAAATTCCCAGAGATCCTAATCGAGGAGTCGAAGCACTTCAACCTGAACCTAACCTGAACCTAACGTAAACCTAACGTGAACCTAACCTGAACCTAACCTGAACCTAACGTGAACCTAACCTGAACCTAACCTAAACCTAACCTGAACCTTTA
Organism: Podabrus alpinus; assembly: GCA_932274525.1. Lineage (NCBI taxonomy): Eukaryota > Metazoa > Arthropoda > Insecta > Coleoptera > Cantharidae > Podabrus > Podabrus alpinus. The sequence continues at coordinate 77,510,708 of OW026456.1, forward strand.
GACGGATTTCCGTTCTGCAACTCAACCAGGAATGTCACGGAGTCACTGCTGTGACCTTAATTCGTAGTAATTATTGCTAACACAATTTATTTCACCTTCCTGTTTAATAACGTTATCTGTCGATAATTTTTTGATTAATTAAACAAAAATATAATTGCCAAATTAATAAGTGATAGTTCGAAAGCAAATTATAAAAATCAGAGAGTTTCCGTGGTGTGTTTTCTCAACGAAAATGTTGATTTCGCAATTCTAAAGATTTGAAAATAATGTTTGCTTTCTTATTTTTGTAGAAAACTTTGTATAATTGGTCTGCCTATTTTTACTAAGTTATTGTTCTATACAAACGGTTCCGAGAATTCCGTAAGTGGTAGACCGTAACATCATTCCTGCTGCAAAATTTGGCAGTAGTTTAAATAATTTTGGCAATGCAGATTCACTGTGGAAGAACCTTTGACTCATGAATAATATTTAAACCCCTCGATCCAGTCTGCTCAAATCATGAATACTTCTGTATTTCTAATGGTCTTCTGTGGTTTTTCGGCCAAAGCAAGGTAAGTTTCTCTTAAGATGTCTTGGGTTAATAATTCAGTTTGTCAAAAAACTTTGCCGAATCTTCGGAATTCCGTAAATTTCCTATTCTTAAATGCGAATACCGCAAGTACAACTTCGAGTGTTTGCTCTTCCACTTATAAGTTTCGTTAGTACCAATTTACTTACTCAACGATAAAAAGTTGAACAAAGCTCAGAATTATGAAATCCGGATATTTACAATCTTAAAAGTGGAATTGGAACAAAACTTGGCGACGTTCTGTCTAGCGAACGAATATAGACTTTGATAGCGATAGTTGCGTTCTAATTGCGCCATCTTTTTTTAATAGTTTAATGTGGTTTAATCCTAGCGATCCTAGCTCTTGCTCAAATGTTTTGATAAAAATTATTTCTATTTATCTAAACTTCGACTTTTATTGCCGTAGTCACGTTTATGTGTTTCTAGGTAATTACAAGTCGGAGCAATTTGTCTAATTTGTTTAGTTATCCTTGTAGGTGACACTTTTGTAGATATTTGCCTGTTATCAGTGATAACAATAAAATGAGTTATAAACGAGACCATTCGATTTTTTCCCTCAGTGAACGCGCAAAAATTTATTATAAGTAATTTTGTCATTTTATACAACGAACAGTGAATAGATCAGAAACTATGGCACTGAAAGGTAAATTTTACTATATCGTTATACTAGTAAGGCTACAGTTTAACCACAATAATAAATTTAAAATGGAAACCTCGCCGGTATAGAACCAAACAGTTCCAAATTAATTTTCTTTTCTTTTTTTTTAGATAAAACTAGTACTCGCGACCAAGTCCCAGACTGCAGTCCCTTGCAGCTAACAAAACTGGAAGGTAAAATTTCAACAATGCCCGAAACAAGAAACAGCAGAAAATATTTGTACCTCACCGTATTTTCAGGTAAAAATTATTTACCTCAATATAATCTCAACTGATAATTTTGTCATTGTAGGAAACCTTTTTGCTCTCATCACCGGCCTTTCGGTAACATGGAGTTCTCCTATAATCCCAAAACTACAAAATGAAACGCTTTCCGATAACCCGTTCGGACGAGGCGTAACCGTTGCGGAAGCTTCGTGGATTGGTGCGTTTTACGCTTTCGGCGGAATCTTTGGACCGCTTTTAGCTGGTTACGTGCTAACCAAGTTCGGAAGGAAAAAATGTGCCATACTTTGCGGTGGAATTCCTTTCAGCATTGCCTTTATCACCCTCGCATTCGCTGAAACTGTATATCTTTACTATGTTGCGAGATTTTTGATAGGAATCGCTGCGAGCAGTATTTACACGGTAATACCGATGTACAACGGTGAAATAGCGGAATCTGCAATTCGAGGAAAGATCTGCTCGTCGATCTCGACGTTCGAAACGTTTGGCGAGTTGATGTCTTATGTTTTAGGCCCCCTCCTGACTATTTTTTGGTATAACAGCCTAATCGGGTTGGTTGCAGTATTTTCGACAGTATTAGCTTTGATAGTTTTGCCCGAAAGTCCGTTCTATTTAATCTCGAAGAACGATTACTTGGGTGCGAGGAAGTCGCTGATCAAATTACGTTCCACTACTCCTGAAGGAGTAAAAGAAGAACTGGAGCTGATTTTATCGACGTTAGAAGAGTCAAGAAAATCGGAAGGTTCCGCTAGAGACATTTTGAAATCTAAAGCTTTGAGAAGAGCTCAGTTGACGATATTTGGATTGCTAGGTTTCCAAATTTTTTCGGGAATCATTCCGATATTGTTTTACTCTCAGAGTATATTCAAGGAAGGGGGTGATGTGATTCCTCCGGAGTACTGCGCTATGGCGATTGGAGTTACGGAATTCATTTCAAGTCTAATAACTCCACACTTTGTGGATAGAGTAGGGAGGAAACCGATGCTGGTTATTTCGGCTTTGGGGATGTTCGTGTCTGAATTTATTTTGGGCTTGTACTTTTTCATGAAATACCATTCTTATGATGTGGAAGCGTTTTATTGGTTACCAGTTGTTTGTTTAGTTGTGTACATATTTAGTTATATCATCGGGTTCGGTCCATTGCTTTGGACTATTATGGGGGAAATTTTTCCTTCGAATATGAAATCGACAGCCACGACGTTGACGTGTTTTGTTTATTGGATTTTGGTGTTTCTCATGAGTAAACTTTTTGACTTTATTACGGATCCAATTGGTATTTCAATTTGTTTCTTTATATTTGCTGGAAATTGCCTACTCTCTATAGTGTTTGTTTTAACTTACGTGATAGAAACCAAAGGTAAATCCTTCCAAGAAATTCAAAATATGTTAAATAGGTGATAAATACAACAACTCTGTATGTTTCTAGTTTAATAAAGTTTTTTATGGTTTATTTATTTATTTAATCGTATGGAGGAGTTTCTTGTGTTCCATGATTCTACGTAAAAGAAGATACAAAAATCAATGTTATATAAATTCAAATAAATTTAAATTTATACAACAAAAATGAACCAGATGTTTTGATAAACTATCTAATGTACATAAGTACTACGTATAAAAGGCATCCTGGTCACAGAGACCAGATATCGTTTAGATAACTACTACCTGCATATGCAAACAAATCTTAAACGTCTAGCAGTGTTAAGGAAAATTCCATCCGCATAGTGCGTGAACGCGGAACAGGCCGCCAAAAATGGATCGCATTCGCCTATTTCCATCCTACTTCCAAAAAAAAATTTGGAGGTTGCGAAAACAGAAAACTAATCTACAAGTTAGTCTCCTTCAGGTAAGCTGAAACGATTAGGTATAATGCACTTTTTTATTGTTCATTATTTTTAATTTTAAATAATGTTTATTTAATCTACAAGCAGATAAAATATTTCTCGTAAAAAAATAGTTGAGGTCATTACAATCTACCAAGTAGATGTGTTTTAACAAACAATGTCGAAAGGCACATCAACCGTCAGGACCGTAATCAAAATCAGCGATCAAAGGAAAATTAGAAAAAAAAAATCAACTAGACCACCATCACCATCACCATTTTAATTAATTTTTAAACTGCTAATTTAAAAGACAATCAATCAAATCTGAACTTAGAATACTTTTGAAGAGAGTGGTCTAGAAACTCCACTGCTTAACTACTATTAGGGATTTTTTTTGTAGTTAACACCCAAAATATTTTTTCTGTTTTGGAATATACGTATTATTAAGTTTAGTAGCACGTATAATTATAAACTTTATCGGAAAACAACGAGAAAACGATGCGTTCCGAACCTCCGCTCGGGTGAGAAAACGAAGGTTCCCGGGTCTCGACTAAGTGAACGTTCGGCTGACGGAGAAAATGAACGAAGTTCGGCAGGCGGAGAAAGTAAAGCTTTCCGCGCCTCTTCAAAACCCGACAAAAACCGAGCATTTTGACATTTATTTTAAAATTAATTTGATAATAAATGTCGCCTTGGTAACCACATATTTATTTCAAAACATGGTCTCGGATTTTTTTAAATTATCAATAACTCGATAACGGCGCTAGATATCGAAAAACTGAGCAAAAAATCCACCCCCCCCCCAACCAACCTTGTTATTACTACCCCCGGTGAATTGTCAGTAGGAAGGCATATACAAAAATTCAGATCGATCGCGCGCAAAAAAAAATTTTAGGTTACTTTCTAATTTTAATTTAATTTAATTTTTTTTAATTTTGTTCGTTTTATCTATGTTTTCCGATAAAATAGTATACTGACCTCGACGATAAAATTCTTTATTACTGGACTTACAGCTTTAAAAAGCTCGCTATCGCTCGCTTTTCAATATAGCTGTGCGTCCAGTAACGACGAATTTTCTCGCGTCGGACAGTAATATACTATTAAGGGAGTTTTAGCAACATCACGAGCCTCTAATGGCAGTAGTACATCTCTCCAATAGCAGCGATGTTACCGCCCCTAAAATTTATTGTTATATTTGACGTTTAAAATTTTTGAAAGTTAACCTATAATTTCAATTCAGATATAATCTTCATAATCACCCATGAAAATAGTTATCGGCTTGAAATCGTCAAGATGTTGTCATAATGGCGATTAATAAAAAGTCATCGTCTTTAAATATATTTATTGCATCGATCTCTGTTTGTTCGTTATATCTTAAAATAATGTTTAAAGATTCCTTTACAAAATATCTTGCCAGCAAATCATTTGATTTTCTGCCATCTTAATGATAAATATTTAATACACGATTAAAAATTACAAAACAAAAATTTAGAGGGCGGTAACATTACTGCTATTGGAGGGATGTTCGACTGTCATTAGAGGCTAGTGAAATATCTGGTAGAATTTAAAAAGGTATCAAGAGATGGCGCTACTTAATTGAAAGGCGGAATAAATGTCGTGAGTACCAATCACGGACCTTTTACAGTTTCGTAGCACCAATACAAATAAAGAATTATATTATAGAGCAATTTGTTACGACTTCAAATTAAATACACCCATCTGTTGATTACCTTCCACTACATCAGGTTTTCCAAAACTCTCATAAGGTTAGAAGAACATAAATAAAATTCCACAAGTGAAAGACAATGGAGTACGCGAAGGACCTCATAACGTCACGGTTGCCATAATATCTATCCCGCAAGTAGAAATATTTTTCTAAAATAAGTTTTTCTATTACGAGTATAATAACAAAGTGCCATATCAGGCGGTTCAGGATTAGCTACATACTTACTATGTATCTTTTTGCCAAAGTATTTATAAAATTTTATTCACAATCATTTTGTTTAATGAGCAATTAGAAAATAAATAATGATTTATTGCGTTCAATCAGCAGTGTCGTAACCATCGATCTTATATTTGCTAGATAGAACATAAATGTATTTGTTGTAAATACTGTAAATTTTTTGTTTGTTGTATTGTTGCAAACATTAGAAGGTATAAAGTTTGTTTTCAGTTTTGGATGCAACACAGGTTGCATACTGTTAAGGGCTGTGTGAGCAGTACATTCGCATTAAATAATATTATTCCAAGTTGCTATTGTATTTAGGGCTGGCGGCGCCCCACCGCCCAGCAAGTACCAGCCCCATCACCGATTTTATATTTTACTAGATAGGATAGGACATACGCGGATGGATTGTGAAGAAAACATTTAAGAGGTATGAAGTTTGTTTTCTTTTTTGGTTGCAATACTGGTTGCATACTATTAGGAGTTAACAACAGGATATTTAGAAAACTCATAATCGATATTTCAAACATCCAGTTGTTTTAATTTTAGGAAAATAATATAAAAACCAAGAAGTGAGAAAACTAACACATGTAATAACATCAACGTGTTATTTGAAACATAAACATGCCGTGCATACCCCCACCAACATACATGTGTGCTTCAAAATAACCTGTTTGTAGTATACGCTTATGTGCTATCTCATAAATATAAGATCTATGGACAACTTAAATACTGCATGACTTCGAGAGAAGCGGAGTTACTGGGATATTATTGATGTTATAGATAACACAACCCAACTTCCGGTCAAGAAAGGGAAAGTGAATATTTAAAGTTCACAGATAAAACAATCATTAAACGCATTAGCAAGAAGGAACTGAAGATTTTACAAAATACAGGCAGTTAGACAGATGTACGCACAAAATTACGGCATTAGATCAAGCTCCTCGTACTACAAACTGGGAAACGTAAAAGGATCTGCCGAAGTTCCGGGGGAGTGGCGGGGTTCTAAGGGTTATTAAAGTCAAGTTATTAAAAAGGATTAAAAGGGAGAAATTAGATATTAGATTTCTGCGCAACGTTGAAAACTATTATGTTTCTGCGCACCTTCATACTACAGATGATTACAAAGATATAACCATATAACTAGTCGGCCTTAGTTGTGCGGCCTAAAGGCCGCACAGAGTGAATTGCGACCGCTATCTATCTATCTATCTTCTAGGTATATTAATATATTGATTTTTTCACGTATTTCACGTATCACGTATAATATTAATATATTGATTTTTTCATTCGTTGCTCCCTTGTTATGGTTCTTACCATTTTATAGTATATATTGATATTAATCCAATGAGTTGCGTTGCAACCCCATCGACGAGCCCAATGCGCTAATCCGAAATTTTAATTTCGCAAGTTTGACCACCGTCAAACCAATTCCTCTAACCGTTACCCTTGAGATGAAGAAAATAAACGGCCAAGCCGTTTTGCTTGGTGCTTCACAAAGTCATATTAGAAAAGTGAAAAAAGTGAGATGCTTTCCTCCCTACATTCGTGTCTTGGATATTTACAGTTCCAAAACCTGGTCAAATCAAACCAATCTGTTAAGTCTTCACATGTGATGAAGGAGATATGGGGTGTTACCCCGGCGCTCCATTCCAAGACAATGAGAAAAATAGAGATGCGTTCCTGAGCTTGACGTATTTTATGATTTTGTATTATTAAAGTTTTAAATACTCGTTGGTCTATAATTCTGATACTTGATATTGATACCCTGATACAAATATTTTCGCTTATGTTTAAACCTTTTTGAACCTTTGCAGTAATCGACGTTACCGATCCCAGCAGCCTTCTTGGACACTCGGTAGATGTCCCCTGTAGCGCTATTAAACTTTAGTACTAATTGAAAAGTTTTTCTAGGGGTGCGATTACGGCTATATATTATTTTCATGACTAATTTGTCAAGGCAGAGGCGGGGTGGGGGAGTAGCAGCAAAAGAAAAATGTGTATTTGCATTAAAATTTCAAACAACCCTAAAAATTTTAGGAATTTGCAAGAAGGTCACCCCCTCTCTCGCTCGATATTTATCACTGATGAACATCTAATTATTAGATATTTCTCTTACCATTTCACCATACGTGACGACCAGAACCGAAAAGCATTGGATGGATAGGCAACAGATCATACAACACACAATCAAAATGTAGCCACCATCGAATATTTTTATTACCTGTGCTATAAATCGAATTTGGTTCTATAAGATCCTAAAGGTAATAAATAAATAAAATCTCCAGTAAATAAGTAAATAGTAAGTATTTGTAAATGTGATCAAAAATTTAACTCAAACGCAGTGGCGGCTGGCACGGGAAGCGACGGGAAGGGCGACGGGACGCCGCCCTCTCAATATAACTTTTTTTAGATCGATTGTAGTTACGCCGCTCAATATTAAGTAATCCGACATGGAAAGGACCGTAATTAGTTTCACGGATTTAACACACTTAACTGAAAAGTGAGAAATTGTATTTAGGTACAATCCCCCTCCCCAATTATATGAAACCTCGAGTCCCGTTGATGAACAAGTTAAATAAACAACAAAATTAAATTGTATTAAGCCCCCCTTCCCCAATCCGCAGGAGCAAATGGCACTAGCACCTATACAGTTTGTTGCTAGATTGTCAATTTTAATTTAATATTCAACTCCAAAGCAAAATCAAAATTCGAAATCAAAAGATGGAGTGAACACTTATAAAGAATGACCGAAGAGAAACTGCCGCTAGTTTCCCTTTCGGCTTTTTTATTCAGCTACCCCCCAAGAAATTCACTGAAATAAACAAATACTGGCTGGACAGAGCGACGGTATACCGAAAATGGGGGGGAGCTGGCTAAGGGTGACCATCCCAAATAAATTGAAAATTTCCTATAGCAAAGAGGAAGGTTTATAGAGTATACTGTAAAAATTTCACTTGCGAATGTATTAGCAAAATTTCGAGAAAAATCAATTTGAAAAGTACGGAAAAGTAGCATCGAGTAGGCGGCAGACCACGTTCGATGTGCATCAGTCGCCCGTGGTCCCTTGAAAATGCGTAAAATTTTTTTGCTCCGATTTGAATTTTTCTTTGAAATTCGGATAGATGGGGGTGTGATTAGTGGATATTAGTAATAAATATAATCAAAAAAATGGAAAATAACCCGTGTATTGCCGAAAAAGTGAAAAAATTGAAAATTTTTTGCCTTCGAATTTTGGGGTGTGCATTCGATAAGGAGGGTAATCCATCGTCAAAACCTACCCTTACGGGGCGCCGCTGCGCTCCGCTCCGCGTTGCACCCCTCCAGGGCGGTTTTGACTCTGGTTACTAGGCTAAACATACGAGAAGCGCCACGCATCAAGAAAACCGGGATAAATGAAACCGGGATGTGAGAGACCCTCGAAATAGCATTAAAAAGTATAGTTGCGGTATAGGGCAGTAAACTATTACGTTTCACCCCCAAAAAATCGCCTAAAAACAAAAAATAATCGATGTTACATGTACGACAGTCGAGCTGCATCTGCCGGTGCGAAATATTCTAAGTATTAGAGTCATTCATAGCGCACGTACCGTCAACAAAATGAAATCTCACTAAATTTTTACATGAAAATTAGCAAACTTCAAAATCGATTACTCAAAATTTTGCTAATACATTCGCAGGTTTAAATTATATCAAAATACTATATAAACCTTCCTCTTTGCAATAGGAAATTTTCAATTTATTTGGAGCGGACACCCTTAGGCAGCCGCACGCCGAAAATGTAAATAAATAGTAAGTGATACATTAGATGTTGATGCAGTGGCGGCTTACCGTAAAGTATACAAGGGCACGTACCCCCTATCCAGAATGGAAACAACAAGTATCATAATAATTTTAGGCCGAGGGATCTGGGAATATTATATACCCTCCAGGACATGGTGATCCGGACGGTCATCTTGATGTAATTCCATTACTCATAATCCCCCCCACAGATTACTATTTTTGACAATGAAGAGTATTAATAGTTCGAAATTAACACAAGAAAATAATATTATATTTATATTTTTCGTTTTTATTTAAAAATGTGTGCCCTCCCATTGAAGGAAGTCACGAGCCGTCACTGCTCAAACCCTAAATTAAATAAATTTTCACTGCAAGTTGGAAGGACATTGATGGAAACGGAACACACTGTACAAAATAATATGTGAATATAAATAGTTTCTTATCTGTCCATTAATTTGATATACAGACATAATTATTATGTAGAGCAAATATTTTTCTTATCTATGTAAGTTATCAAAGAAATTCATGAACTGCAGTTTTTACGTACCCTGACCCTGATTATATTTTATCATTTTAACAACGCGGAAATTGTACAAGATTATTTTCCTTGTGGAATGTTTACTATAAACATTTTCTGTTTATAACTCAAAATTATTACATTATGCAGTATTTCGATTTCGATTTCCTTAATTCCTCTGGTGATAAAAAAATCATCATCGTTTTTTTGCAGATTTACAAAAACTGTTTTAATTTGCATCGATAATCCGGCCTTAAGCGGCTTAGAAATTGTAAATAACATTTTTTGACACAAATTAGTTCTATAGTACAATAATTTTATGAGCAACGGGACGATTTTTTCAAAGCATTCCTGTTAACCACTGCTTGTAAATTTTGTATTGTTACCTTTTAAAGGTTCCGTTTTATTCAAGAAACGGTTGAATGCGTTCAAGTAAAAAAATACTACCCTGAGATGATGGAATTTCAAAGGCGCCACGAAAAAGCTGTTGCGAACCATTCCGTTATACTTTCTCGTTTTGTCTATTTATAAATTTTATTAGGGGTGTATTTTTCCGTCAAACCCCTAATTTTCGTAAATTTAAAAATAGGATTTTGTTTACAAATAAATACGGGTAACGAAGGGGATGCATGCGTTTGCCTTCGTTCATTCATTTAACAACACGAGCCGCATTTTTCAAACATTTTGTCCGCCCTAAAATCAAACTAACCAGTTAAATAATTTTTATCATCTAATAATTAAGCGATATTTTTTAAAAGGATCGCCGATAATAATGCGGGTAAGCAAATTATTATTGTTTGATAAAAACGAGGGGGTGAAATTGACTCGTGCGCCCGTATAATAAAAATCTGCTTTATGGTAGGAAAAATTACGAATTTGATTATTAAGAAAAATTGGTTCGTCGATCCAGAAAAATGTTTGGTTCCCACAGGAACTCATTTTAAATTTCGTTCCAGAGCGCCCTTCGTGTGTAATTTTAACTTGTAAATGAAAAGCCGTTTGTATAGGTCGAGCAGGTAAAATTTTGCTTCTGTGAAATATTTCGCGTCATAACAACTACTGGAAGTGTTTATTACAAACATAATTGTGAAATTGTTGATAAAAATAAAATACAGAAATATTTATGTGATAGCGCACGAACACCATCTTATCACTTATGTACATACGTGATTATGTTGCGCATTTTTAGAATTCTTCACATAATTTTATGAGTCACGTTAAGATTGCTGCGAGTGAATACTTCATTATTTGATAATTTTCTCTCAAACGGAACTGTGGCAAAAATATGTGAAAGTTGGTGTGGTTCCAAGTTCCAGCACATGTGACGTACAGTGATGGATGGTTTTTCCAAAAACAAACTTTTGAATAATATAATGTGAGCAAATTTTCATAAAATTAAACTTCGTTCTTGATGGGAGCAGCATTCGCTTCGTTTTTGAATTTTCTATTTTTTAAGCTTCCTTGATGAATCTTAACGTTGGATGATTGAATGTGGAAAATTCCTACTCTTTTCCTGGTTTGAAAATATCAGAAGTGAAGAAATCTAAATTAGTACCTACTACTGCAAACTTGACGATGGTAATCAGGATTATATTATTTATTATGGTACGTACTATATTATTAAAACTTGGGACCTAATCATAATCATCCCAACCCAGTGAAGTTCATTTTCTGATCAGCTTGATTAAGAAGGGGGTGAGGGGATAATTTGTTGCAATGTCATGTTAACGATATAGTATAATATGGTTTTAATTCGGCGAGTCGATTTTTTTGAAAATATTTTTTGTTTTCGAAGTTTTTGAAGTTTGCGATAGTCTCGTCAGAAAAATAACTATAATTTAAATTAACAAAATAATAAAAATAGGAAACATACAAAAATCAGAATTAATGTTATTTTTTTAACAGATTTGAGAAATAAAACACGGATTTTTGTAAATTGGGTCCTTTTTAAATTTATTTTCACTTTTTTTATACAATTTCATTAAAAAAAATTAATAAATACCAAATTATTGTATATTATTCCCAAATTTACCAGTCAACACAGCCACGGAATCCAAAATATTATAAATAATGGCAATTTTTAAAATAATGATACTTAAAATACTTTTAAAACATACTTAATTTAGAAATTCTTCATCATTAACTTCCTTAAAATGGGGACCTCCATCAAGTTAGCCCCCCTTTAATCGAATTTTTAACTTTTTCTTATGCCAAACGTTTGGTAATCGTTAGGTAAGGTTTGGTAGTCCGATTAAAAGTTTTGGTAGTTCTTTGTTTTTTCGTAATTAACTAATCAAATTTTTTTGTCAAGTTAGCCCCCCTTCAATCGATTTTTCAACTTTTTTTTAGCTCATTTGATCGATTATAATGTGTAGAGGTTTGGTAGTCCTATAAAAAGTTTTGGTAGTCCCGAATTTTGTCGTAAATAATTAATTAAGTTGGAAGTTTACTTATGCGCATGCGCTAAATTTCACGTGAATAGAACAATAATAATTTATTGCCAATCTAGCCCAATTTAAACCATTTGTAACTTTTTTAAATGCCAAACGATTGGTAATCGATACGTAAGGTTTGGTAGTCCGATTAAAAGTTTTGGTATTTTTTCGTTTTTGCATATAATTAACTAATCCAATTTTTTGTCAAGTTAGCCCCTCTTCAAACGATTTTCAACTTTTTTTAGCTCATTTGATCGATTATAATGTGTAGAGGTTTGGTATAGTCATATAAAGAGTTTTGGTAGTGCCTAATTTAATCGTAATTACTCGTAATTAATTTAATCTAAGTTTTAAAATCAAATTAATGTACATTTTAAAATCCACATTTAGAGTAATCCCACATTTAAAATACACGTACAGATGATGTTGTAAATCACCTGATAATTTAATGCTAGCTTATAATTGGTTGAGTTAATGAGAAACCCTATAATTTATTACACTTTTTACAAATTTTCATTTTGAAAACCACTATACAAACGTTCAGCTTTCCGAATCTCTATAGGGAAAATTTCGGGGATCGGAATTCGTGCTACTCCCCATCAAATTGAAGTGCAGCGCAAGCTTTTTGTGTAATGCAATTATTGTTCCTTTTTCAGTTCATTACCAATCGTTTGGCATTAAAAAAAAGTTACAAATGGTTTAAATTGACAATAAATTATTATTGTTCTATTCATGTGAAATTTAGCGCATGCGCATAAGTAAACTTCCAACTTAATTAATTATTTACGACAAAATTCGGGACTACCAAAACTTTTTATAGGACTACCAAACCTCTACACATTATAATCGATCAAATGAGCTAAAAAAAAGTTGAAAAATCGATTGAAGGGGGGCTAACTTGACAAAAAAATTTGATTAGTTAATTACGAAAAAACAAAGAACTACCAAAACTTTTAATCGGACTACCAAACCTTACCTAACGATTACCAAACGTTTGGCATAAGAAAAAGTTAAAAATTCGATTAAAGGGGGGCTAACTTGATGGAGGTAAAATGGGGTTGTTTTTTGAAACGGAAAAAGTATTTTTTTATACCGAATTTTAAGCTCTATAAAATTTATCTCCATCAGGTATATTTTGATAAAATGAATCAATTGGAAGTTATTTCAAGAAATTTAAAACACAAATTGCGATTGAAATAAAATCTCCCAAGAAAAGCAATTCATAACTTTTTTATTTTGATTTTATTTTTAAAAATAAAAAAGAAGTTGCACAAACTTATTCTCTTATATTTTTCTGATAAAATTGTTCGTACCAGAATTATAAAAAAAAAACTGAAAACATTAAAATTGGAACTGAAGAAAATTTATTCATAATTTCTTTATTTTATAACAAAAATTATGTTCAGAATTTTAATATTCACAAAGTAGCTATATAATTTTTGATGAAGGAATAACAATGAAATTAATAATAAAAGCTGAATTTTTCAAATTTGAATGTAGTTTTTCATTATGTCAATAAATATTTTTATAATTCAACTCGTAAGATAAAAAAAAAATGATTCAAAATAAATTCGAATAAAAAATTCAAAGCAGAAAAATATTAGAAAAAACTTTACTTATGAAAATTTATATTATTCCTACTAAGCTTTTAACAGATTTTGAAAATATGAAAGATGTTTTGATTTCAATTTTATATCACATATTTTATGTACAAGTTCTCTCTTGACATTTCTTGATAAAATCGTTGATAAAATGAATCATAAAGGAGTTATTACTAACCACGTCGAAAAAATTGAAATGTTGTTTTTGTTCGGCAAAAATAATAATAAAAAAAAAAACAATTAAAAATTATCGCTAAGAATCCCACAACTTCTGTATTTTTTGAACAATTTTAAAAATTAAACTAAAATATTTATTGAAACTTACAAGGTCTACAATATTTCCCTCTTGATAGCAATTCATAAAATCAATAATAACAGTGCTAGGTATTTTGATTAATTTGAAAACTTAAATTAAAAGAAATTGAAGAAAACTAGAAGAAAAATCAGTTTAAAAAATTTACTTAAAATCTGTTTAAGAAAAATAGTGAAAAGGAATCTTAGAATAGTGTACCGAAAGTTGATGAAAATTTAATTTTAAAACCTTGAACAATTCGACTGAAACTGAAAACTTGGTACTCTTATTTCCAGTATCAGGTTTTGAAAAGTTTGAGTTTAGAAGAGAACAAAAACAGGCAAAAAGGTATTCATATAACTAAATATTAATATTTTATATTACACTAGACCCTCCATGTACGCGAGTTCGATGTACGCGAATTCAGAATAACGCGAATTAGATTTTGATACCTGAATTTTTTGTACGCGAAGCAAAATTCCCTTTAACGCGGATTAAGTTTTCGCGTATTATTAAAATAACTAGCTGGCACAGTCGGCCTACCGGCCGCCTTTAGCCATCTAGACCGTGTCGAATGTGGTTGTTCGGCCTTCGGCCTCACTCCAAGGTTCTAAAGTAGCCTATGTTTTTCGTAGCGTTGTAAATAACTTCTACACCAAATTTGGTTAAGATTGGTCAAATAGAAACGTAAAGCACGTGCACGCGTATTTGCATTGTCGATCGGTTGACAGCTTGACAGCATGCATTATTGTTTTTTAAGTTGGTTTTGAGTAAAAATCAATTTTCCTTTCCATTGCGAATTTTTGCACTATTTCAATACAAAAACATGCGCAGGAACCTACATAATAACTGTGCCAAATTTGGTTCCGATCGGTCAAACGGTTTAGGAGTCTATACACACATACATCCATTTTTATTATATATATAGATTATGTCAGTAAAGATGAGATTTTTAGGTCGTATAAATGTTATACCAGAGAGCGTTAAAGGGTTAATTGATACACGGCCCCGTTCGAAAGTTATGCTGTATGAAAAAGAATTAAATGTTAGTTTTTACATACTAATATTCCAGCCAATTTCAATTAACCCTTTAACGCTCTCTGGTATAACATTTATACGACCTAAAAATCTCATCTCTATTATGTGTTATCCAAATAGCATAAACAAATTTGGAGATATAGAGGTGTATATAAATCTTACGTCGAAGCTAAAGATATTCATTGACAGTTGTTTACATAATAAATAGAGATGTATGTACTACAGTCGACTCTCGATAATTTGAACACTCGTTAATTTGAATCTCTCGATAATTTGGTAATAATTAATGGTAATTTGAAATTTTTCTTTGGTCCTTCTCTGGTCCCTTGAGTTTCAATTTATCGAGAGTCGACTGTATATACAAAGTAATATCTACTCCGTTCACAGGCGCTGAACGTAGCACTTGAATGATACAAATACGGTGTCAACGATTTATAGTTTTTTTTATGCATTATATTTAATTTTTTTATCAATTAGGTACTCGTATATTGTAGTTTTTGTATGCATTATATTTTACATATTTCGTAAATAAACCTTAGTTTTAAACTTTTGTTTTTAGTCTTAAATAAATTTTGGAACCTAACCCCCTTTTTTCTATTGCTTCTTTGGTTCCATTTACGCGAATTCCATGTACGCGAGGTTTTTGGCGAACGGAACCCTCGCGTACATGGAGGGTCTAGTGTATATTATTTATATTTTATAAATATTAATATAAAACCAATAATTACAACTAATGAATGAACTTCTACAACAGTAAAGTTGGCATGATAGCTAAAATTCATGTAAAAACGAGCGTACATACGAAAACTAGTCAGAAATTATAAAACAAACTCAAACCTTAATTCAAATAATTGCGGAACTTTTCTAATTGTGAAGCAATTGAAAAAATCAAAGCTTATTGTCATTAAAAGTTTGTTCCATATAAAAGTTTTTGATAAAATGATTAATTATGTAGTTAGAACATCAGTGATTATCGTCGTGGTTGTGCGGCCTTTAAGGCCGCACTATAACGTTTTAAAATTAATTAACCAATCACAGGTGGCTTACAGATACTCAGAGGCTGTTATTTTTGTTAATATTAATGTATAATATGGTTATTATTTGGCAAGTCTTGTCAGAAAAATAACTAAAACTTAAATTAACAAAATAATAAAAATAGGAAACATACAAAATTCAGAAGTAATGTTATTTTTTTAACAGATTTGAGAAATAAAATACGGATTTTTTTTTAAATTGGGTACTTTTTAAATTTATTTTCACTTTTTTGTACATAAATTCAATAAAAACAATTAACCAAATACCAAATTATTGTAAATAAACTCAAATTTAACAGTTTCAATATAATTTTGAAACCCACACAAATTTTTGATTTCAAAAAATATTTATGTATATCTATAATCTAGATTACTTCCACAAATATTTGTAAATTATTCCCAAATTTCCCAGTCAACAGAGTCACAGAATTCAAATTTCATAAATAATGATGACAATTTGTGAAAAATCATATTATGAAAATATTTTTAACATCTACTTAATTTCCTTAAAAGTGGGGTTGTCTTTAAAACAGAAAAAGTATTTTTTTAAACAGAATTTTAGGCTTTATAAAATTTATCTCCAGGTATATTTTGATAAAATTCAAGAAATCCAAAACACAAATAAAATCTCCATAGAAAAACATTTCATAACTTTATTATTTTGAATTTATTTATTTATTTTTTTTATTTTTAAACTTGCTCTCTTATATTTTCACAAAAACGTAAAACATTCAAATTTACATAAAATACCACAATAATTTAGAAAACTTAATCATAAGGTGTTTATTTTATAACGAATTAAAAAAAATTATATTTGGAATTTTAAACTCCACAAAGTAGGTATACTTTTTTATAAAATAAATAAGGGGTCATGGGGGAGAGGGGGTTGGACAAATGAGACGTATGCGAAAAAATTCCGTCGTGTCGTGTCAAGTTGGATGAAATGAGGGTAGGAGTTTTTGATTTGTGACCATAAGGACGTTCCTGGAAGACTGTGACCTACTGTGGAAAGGGGGGGCGTTAAAAGTCGGAAAAAGTTCCTTTGTGGATGGCCCCTAATAATGAAATGAGTAATAAAAAGCTGAACTTTTAAAATAACATTTCCAATGAAGTCTTCATTATTTATTCATAATTTAAATCGTAAAATCAGAATAATGATTCAAAATCAATTCAAATAAAAATTCAAAACAGAAAAATATCAGAAAAAACTTTTCCTAAGAAAATTGATATTTTTCTTAGGCTTTTAATAGATTTTGATAAAATTAAAAAGTTTTGATTTCAATGTCAATCATACTTATATAAGTTCATCCAAAAAAACGTGAAAAAAATTTAAATGTCGTTTTTGTTGGTCAAAAAACGTCAAATAGTCATTAGTTTGGAAAATTTAGCTTTTCAACCAATGAAGTTTTAAAAAATTCAGAATTGTTGCTAAAATCCCAAAACTTTCGTATTTAAAAATTTTTATTTTGAAAACTTGATGAAGGCTTACAATATTTCTCTCGTGATAGTTTTTTGACAAAATTATACCCTACAATTAACTGTTATACTTTTTGATAATAAAATAGGGGTAAGGAATTATGTGAAGAAGATATAAACCGTCAAAATTGTATAACTGAAATAAAATATCTTGATAAAGAAATTATCAATTTCTTTTATGGATTTTTGTAAAAAACATCAGAGAATCTTGTTCAAACTTTTTAATGCATTTTTATTATTTAAATAGTTATTTAAATAAGAAAGAAAAGCATATAATTAAATTTTTCTATGATTTCCTATTTTTAAGTAATTAATAAAAGGATTTTTTTAAATTTATTTAAATAGATAAAATGCCGGCAATATTATTTCTAACTAAAAATATATAAATTTTTAACTATGGTGAAGTTAACATGAAATAAATCATAAAAAATAATTATCAATTAATTTACAATTTCTTTTATTTGCAATAATTTCAAGTTCTATGAAAGTACTATTTTCTTAAAATTTTATCAGATAGTAATAAATGATAACAAAATTATTTAAACAAAAATTGCAATAAATTGTAATATAATTTCTCAAAATAGAAAATATCAGCCTTTTTTATTTTCAATTCTAGTTACAAAAATTTTCGTTTAGTTTTCTTTGGTAAAAATGCATCATATCCGAGTTATTTACAAAAGGACCTTTTCCGCTTGATATAAAATTTAAGCAATTCTTTGTTCTAAATTTATAGCTTTACAAAAATAGATTTTGATATAACGAATAATAAAGGAGTTGTACGAGGAAGTCTAAAATGTCGAAATTCTCACCGGAATTAAATCATAGAGAATTTAGAAAACACCATAACTTCGCTATTTTTTAACCAATTTTCAAAATAAAAAAATGTCTTTATTTAGAAATTTATTTTCCATAAAATTGATCTTTCGATGTTTTTTGATAAAACTTATCATAGCGGAGTTATTTACCAAAAATCTAACAAGTTTAGATTTAGTAAATATTTTGACCCCCCCCCCCCCCCAACTACATCTTCAGAAGAGCTATGAAATTCGTTGGGTGTAATAAACTATATTATTACATATTATTATTAGTAATAATAACAGCCTATGGGTAAGCCTTCTGTGATTAGTAAATTAATTTTAAAATGTTACAGTGCGGCCTGTAGGCCGCACATCCACGATAATCACAGATCGCCTAATTACATAACTAATCGTTTTATCAAAAACTTTTACATGGAACTAAATTTTAATCACAATAAGCTTTGATTTTTTCGATTGCTTCAAAATTAAAAAAGTTCGGAAATTAAGTTTGACTTTGTTTTATAATTTTTGAGTCGTTTTGTATGTAACGTACGTCCGTTTTTACATGAATTTTTAGCTGTTATACCAATTATAATAATTGGTTTTCTTTACTAATTTATAATGACACGTTTTGATACACTTTTATAAACATTTGTAAAACACGTTTTGAAAATTTTGAATCACAATTTTTTCGATGCGTCATGCACGAGTTAAGATGGTTACAACTATGTATATTCAAAATTCAGTTATAAAAATTTCGTTTTGACTGTTTTGTTTCTCTTCTCAAACTAAATCTTCTCAAAAACTGATACTGATAATTAGATTACCAAATTTTCAGTTTCCGTTCAGAAACTTGGCAAAATTTATAAGTTGAATTGTTCAAGCATTTGGACACTTAAAACTGTTTATTCAGATCGATCTTGATTTTTAAAAATCATCTCAAATAAAATTCGAATAATCCTAAATATTTTATTGATTTTACAAATTAAATTTTCGTCAATTTTCGCCACAGGGACATTTTTTTACTCAACAACCATTCTTTGGTTAATAATAATTCGACTATTATTCATTTTATCAAAAAAATATAAAGAGACAACTTTAATAGGGCACAACATTTTCAGATACAATTGATTTTGAACCTGATTTTGAATAAATTTTTTGAATTGATTGATTTTACGAATGCAATATTTTCTTTGTCCAATAAAAATCATTTTCAAAATTTTGTTCGAAGAATTACCCTTCTTACCTTTATTATTATTCATTGTATTCGAAAAACATCAAGACGTAACTTTAGTATGCCATAAAATTTTAATCAAAACTAACCTTTACTTTTTAAGAGCGCGCTGCGGAAAGAGAGAGAGGGAATGATGTTGAAAGAAGCCTCTAATCTTTTGTACAAATTTAAAAAACTAAACGTCGTATAAATGTAATTCTTTTTTTATATTAATAAGAAAAGACTATTGAAGGCAATAACCAATTTTGAGCGCTTTAAATTAAAAGTAAATAGGTTAATTTAATTTATGAAAAAGGACAATTTTGAATTTTTATGACAACCGATCTTAATGAAACTTCGTTATTGCCTTCTGCAGATCATTATAAGGACAAAACCTGATTTTGAAGCGATTTCATCATCAATTATAGAAAACTTGTACAAAACTTGTAAATCAAAAAGTGCCCTTAGTGGAGTTTTAAACTATATAAAATCAACTTAAGGGGGTATTCTAGTCTACGGGCATGAATTTTAGGTATTGTTTCAAGTGCAATAAAGAAATACCAAACAATATTTTTACTATACATTTTTTTACCACATTTTTACTGTTGTTTGAAGAATACATAAAAAAAAAATCAAATGAAAATATTTTAAATTTAAAAAGTTACAGGCTGATAAAATGGGGGATCTCAAAAAGATGGCGCGTCCTGGTCGACATGATTCCAACCCTCCTAGTAATCCGAAATCAAAAAACAAAATAGATTCTTAATCAAAACTAATGCCGCTATGGTCCGAACCAGGGAGAAGTAAAAAAAAACTTTTTTCGCAAAATGGCGGCTGTTTGTAATAAAAAGACATTTTTTGCCATTCCGGGGGTAAAGTACTCACTTTTTACCCCGGTTTGCGGGTGTAAAGGGGCACTTTTTTACCCTGCGGGAGTAAAAACGGTGTTTTTACCTAGCTGTTTCAAAGGCACAAATGGAAATGAAGCATTGGTAGAATCAGGGGTGCCAAGTGCTATTTCCTAGTACTTTTTGGTAGTAGTTGGTAATATTACTAGATACAACCGACCACGTGAATTATTTAAAAAATGCGTTAAATTTTTGCTTTAAGTTTCTAAACTGGCGAAGTTCCTACTTTACCTCCCGGAATTGCAAAAACAGTATATGCACGACGGTAGTAAAGTGACTTTTGGCCCATGGGTAATTGTTTCACTCGGCTGGCGCCTCGTGTAAACAATCCTTTACCCTCGGGCCAAAAAAGTGTCACTTTGCTACCTTGGTGCATAATGTACTATTTTTACCAGTTTTTTTTTACTTTTCCGAATTTTTTAAAAATAGTAAAATTTGAAACTTTGTTATAATTCTAGTTCGGACCATAGAGGGATGTATAGAGAAGGTTCACACCAAATTTCAAGTAAATCGGTCCAGTAGAACTTGAGATTTCATGTCGACCGTCTCGAAAAAGGTAATATCGAGAATATCGCGTTTAAATATTCGCGCAGTCAGTCATACAATGGTACTTTATACTTACATTTTTTCTATTATATTCTTTCTAATAACTATTTTTCCAAAAATAATTTGAATTTTGAAAAATCGTTTTAAATACATATTCTTAAAGGTTTAAGCTTTGAAAATATGAAAAAAAATAAATAGAATTTTTCAATATTCTAGACTAGAATACCCCCTTAATGCACAAAGGGTTCAAGGGTTCCCTTAGATATGGCGCAAATAATTTTTTTAAATTTTTTAAATCTACAAAAGATTAGAGGCTTCTTTCAACATCAACCCTCTCTCTCTTTCCGCAGCGCGCTCTTAACATTTGTTTAAAAATAAGGAAGCTTTTTTTAAACCAGTTTTAATGTTTTTCCTTTTTATTGCTATTCTCTTCTGAATTTTTGATAAGACTAGAAAACTTATCCTAAAACTTGATTGTTTATTTTATGAGTTCAATTTTCACAAAAATGAACTGCTTGACATTTTTTTTCATTCTATAATAACTCAATTTCATTATTATTCATTTTATCAAAAACTAGCAAGAGAAGACTTTTGTAGGTCATAAAATTTTAATCAAAACAAATTTTTAATTTTCAGAATTCATCAAGAAATAAAGTCCTTATATACCGAAAATCCTTATACACAAGACCCTCCATGTACGCGAGGGTTCCGTTCGCCAAAAACCTCGCGTACATGGAATTCGCGTAAATGGAACCAAAGAAGCAATAGAAAAAAGGGGGTTAGGTTCCAAAATTTATTTAAGACTAAAAACAAAAGTTTAAAACTAAGGTTTATTTACGAAATAGGTAAAATATAATGCATACAAAAACTAAAATATACCTAATTGATAAAAAAATTAAATATAATGCATAAAAAAACTATAAATCGTTGACACCGTATTTGTATCATTCAAGTGCTACGTTTCAGCGCCTGTGAACGGAGTAGAAATTATTGAAATAGTGCAAAGATTCGCAAAGGAAAGGAAAATTGATTTTGAGTAGCCTGCCTTCCTTTAAGGAATTTCGATAATCCATTCATGCGCGTCCCTACGGGACGCGCATGAATGGATTATCGAGATTCCTTAAAGGAAGGCAGGCTACTCAAAATCAACTTAAAAAACAATAATGAATGCTGTCAAACTGTCAACCGATCGACAATGCAAATACGCGTGCACGTGCTTTACGTTTCTATTTGACCAATCTTAACCAAATTTGGTGTAGAAGTTATTTACAACGCTACGAAAAACATAGGCTACTTTAGAACCTTGTAGTGAGGCCGAACAACCACATCCGACACGGTCTAGCTGGCTAAAGGCGGCCGGTAGGCCGTCTGTGCCAGCCAGTTATTTGAATAATACGCGAAAACTTAATTCGCGTTAAAGAGAATTTTGCTTCGCGTAATACAAAAAATTCAGGTATCAAAATCTAATTCGCGTACATCGAACTCGCGTACATGGAGGGTCTAGTGTAGTAATTTTTTGAAGATGAATCAGAAAATCGAAGGAACAGGATCGGAGATTCATTAGATAAAAATCACTAAAGTAGCAATTTTAAATTTTCTGAAAGAAAATAACTTATTTTGGGTGTGAGGGAATGCAATCAAACAACTACTACCGTTAAGCCAACGTTTTGATCAATTTATTCGATCATCATCAGGGCTAGAAAAACAATACAAAGGTGCTCATTAAACAAAGTCCATCACTTACTGTTTGGTATGTAGTAGCCGTGCCTTTGTGCCTTATGTGTTTAATGAGCACCTTTGTATTGTTTTTCTAGCCCTGATGATGATCGAATAAATTTATCGAAACGTTGGATTAACGGTAGTAGTTGTTTGATTGCATTCCCTCACACCCAAAATAAGTTATTTTCATCAATTAGCTGAGGAAGAAATTTGTATTTTTAACTTTAAATTTTCTGCAAACAAAAAAATTATTTTACGTTACCTTCCTGAAAATCCACACCAACGAAATTTTACAGGTATTTGCAGGCTCCTGATCCACTTTTCAACTTATTACAATTTATAATTACTACGTGACTTTCTAAATAATTTTATTCGATAAATTAAATAATAGTTATTTACATAAAAGTCAGGAAAATGACATATTACTGACGAGGGGCAATGTTGAAATACGAGGCACTTCGTGCCGAGTATTTTAGAGCTCCGAGTCAAGTGAGACATTTTACTGACATGTTTTGTATTAAATTTTTCCGAAAATCGTAAAAAATCGAAATTTAAAATCGAAATTTTAAAACACTAATTGAACGACATTTTTTGACATTGACATTTGTCTATTTTATTTTGTTATTATTAACCTTACTAATTATTACCGGACTAGTCAGTAAAGTTCAATTTCCCTGCGCGTGCATAAGCAGGGAAATGTTGTTTCAATGACGATTTCCGGAAAAAGAAATTTCAAGGCTGTTATAATTTTTTCTCTAAAAATGTGGTCTTACATTCTGAATTTCAACTTTTTTGCACAAGTATAATTTTTGCACTACATAACTATAAAAAAAGCAATCCGGCCATGAATAAATTTTTAAATCTTAACTTCGAATTTTTCTAATCAAAATTATGAATTGATAAAATTTTCAAAATATTTTGGAGGATGGGTTCAATAATATGTATGATGTGAATAAATTATAATAATATTAAATTTAGTAATATTTTATTAATTTGTAAGAATTTAATCTGTTATATTTTTACGTAGAGCATCAACAGGAAACATTAGGGGGCTAGTAGACGATTTTACCCTCTTGGAGGGGTAGGGAGTTAAAAATAGAATTTTAAGAGTTTCTTCTACCTGAAAAGGTATTTACGCATTTCTTTAGAAGCTTTTCAAAACGGTTTTTAAGAATTTTAACGTTCACATACTCGCTAGACATGCGCGTACCTTCCGCATATTTGTCAACTTCCCGCCTATACGGTCCATATTCCCGCCAATTCATTCATTTCGTTTGAGACGTCTGACGAGTGCGCACGTGGTGAGTTGCTGTCTCTAAATTTTATTGTTTGTTTATTTATATCTGTTTGTTTTTATTGCAGTGTGTTGTTAATGTTTGTTTTATTGTAACGCAAAAGCCTCATGCATTTAGATTTAACCTGAATTATTTGTTTTTGAATTTTTTAAACTGGAACTCGTTTTATGGGCGCGTGTTTTTTCTAGTGGACACGTTTTTAACGGTTGTGACTAGATCGAACACTCGCTTATAACTCGAGGAATAATCAACGACCATCGCGAGCTTCGTAATTAATTACGACTTTTCGTCGGGTTTATTCTTCTTTGGTGATCTAGTTGTATGAGTGTTTTTGCCAACATAAAGCTAGTTCAGCAAAGCAGAATGCATTCGACAGTGCAAACGCATTTTTGTAACGGATTTTATATTTTAAACTTGGGTTTCTGGTTTGAAGGAACTCTTGGTGTGATATGTTGATTTGATTCGTATCACAGCCAATAGTTACTTGGAATCAATGCCTCATGTCAACGATTTTTTGTGTGTTGGTATTTGTAAGTTCTTTGTACGATCGTCATTTGTTTTGTTTTTAATAAATTTTTTTATTGTATGTTATCCGTTTTTTTTTATTTAACAACCCGGTTGTACCTTGGCTACGAGATTTTTAAACTAACCAACCTTGAAAAGTTTCCATCGTTTATTTTGTTGAAATGTTCCATTTTTGTCTGGAAACCAATATAATGGTGAGAGGGGCCTAAATATATCTTCAAGGGTGTAATTATCCCTAGCAGGTAACAAGTCACACATGGTGTATTTTTACCCACCAACCCTCGGCTCGCCTGCAACAATTCGTGGGAAAGTTACAGAGAAGCATTGCAATACGAGGGAGCATCAGTTCAAATCTGCTTATTTAATTTGATATCTTCAAATTTGGTCAATAAACCGCTTTTAAGTTCAGTGACGCGAGGGTTAATTTCCGGTGTTCGAAATACCACATCTTTCAACTTGCACTCCGACAACCAACTTTTCGTTCAAGTTTAATAATTAGTAACCTGTAACCTTAATTTGATCAACGAATGTCTGCTGTCCATTGAAATTCCAGGAATTTCTAATCGGAGATAATCTTGGAATTCTTGAACTGAATCGCATGCGGCGCTTGTTTATTTTTTATTACGTGCACGTAACGAAATTTCTCGTTTAAAGAAGGCCAACATCCTGTGGTAATTTCCACGAAGCAAGAGGTCAGCAAATCATTTTTAACCCTTTCCCTCCCAAAATATTGCGAAAAAATGTGCAATCGTATGGTTTAAGATATTCTAATAAAAGGGGCCCAGGCAGTCGTAAATAAAAAATTTTTTTACGAATTAATTTCAAAGAAATGAAAACAAATCGAGGATTTTTTTTGCATTTATTAAATGTTTATTATTATCACCCAAAGTTGAATAATAAATCGGATTTTTTTTTCGTTTTGCAGTGATATCTAATTTCAAAAACAAAATATTAAAACTTTTTTTGAGCTTTTTCTCTGGTTTCGAGTTGAACCGACAATTATTTTTTGCAAAAATAAACGAAGTGTTTTATTATTTTTTTTTTCAAAAAGTAGCTTATTTATGGACCTAAATTTAGGTTTGAGCGAAAATGAGAAGTGTTTTGAACATCGGATCCTCCATTTTATCCTAATTGTTGCAAAACCAAGACAAAATTAAATACCTAGAAAAACGGTTTTCAAGTTTTGACAGATTAGTGCCGTAAATACATCGCTTTTCCGTAAAATCATAATCAAAACTGCATTTTATTAACAAAGGATAACACTTTCAAAATATTAATAAATTTTGTTTGTATTATTAATTTGAATCCTGATATGAATTTTTTTTGTTTTCATAATTTGCATGTTAATTTTTTGATGAAAAGCAACACTTGAAGTGAAGGGTTAAAAATACATTCGTATTATGTGGAAAATCTGGAAGGAGGAGTAAAATATAAATTTTGAGTGATTTTATAAACAAACTAAATTTTATTTAACAATTTAGTTTATTTATTAAGTAAGTATACTAAAAATCTCGCGCCAAGATAAGTAAATTGTGCTTGAATATTTCGTGATCGTTTCAACCCCCCCCCCTCCAGTCTTTCATAAATATTCTTTTTTTTTTAAGTAGAATCCCCGAAGCTGTACTAAAACGAAATGCCTCTTAAGTTAATTTCCAAGTAATGAATAAAGGCAGGCCCGTAGCCAGGAGGGGGTACGTGCCCCCCCCCCCCCAAAATGTTCAAAAGAAACAAAAATTTTAAAAGTAAAACATTTGAATTTCGAAAATAAAATAGGTATATTTTGGAAAAAGTTTTTTCCAAATTTCCTCATTTCCAAAAAAATCCTCATTTGGGGGAACGCCGGCTTGGAATTTTTATGAGACATTTTGGGGGTTTATTAGAACACTTCAATATACATCTTTGCCAAATTTCAGCTTGCCCGGATCTTCTGTAAGTTCAAACCAAAATTTCGGTTTCGTTACTTGGAAGATACTATAACTTGGCCAAATTTTGAAAAAATTTATTTTTCTCTTCATTTTCCAACCTTGGCCACAATTTCAATTAATTTATTATTAAAAGCATTTCCCGTGCCCGAAAACATTTCTCTCCCTGCAACGAATCAATATTGTGCCATTTTAAGGGTGGGTTGTGTTTTCGGTCAATAATTTAAGTATTAGTGTGCCATGGAAAAATATGAAAAAAAAACTATTTTATAGAGAATTATATGCTCTTCAATTATGGTCTGATCATAATTTTTAATACAAGCATAAATAAGCGAGTTATCGGCAAAAAATCGCGTTGGGAGAGCTAAAACCCCCCGATTGTGGGGGACGCCGGCGTGGGATTTTATGGGACTTTTGGGGGGTTCATTAGAACACTCCAATGTACATCTCTGCCAAAATTCAGCTTGCCCGGATTTTTTGCAAACTAAAAACCTTCCTTGTCTGGACTATAACGTTTGTTTTAAATAAAAATAAGTTAAGAAAAATAAAATATAAAAAAAAATTTGAAAAAAGTATTGTAGCGTTTTAACAATGTTTTAACATTAAACCAAATGCTATAAATCAAATTGAGATTTTTAGTAATTATGTGAATTTATATTTTTTACCTACACCTTGTTCATTATTTTCAGAGTTTCTGTGAAAACGGTTGGTTGCCCAAAAAAATTTATTTGACGAAAGTTGTAGCCCGTTAAATTCCCTATCCGGTTTGGGCCGTTAGTTTTTTTCTCTTAGACGTTTCGTTTAAGAGATACGGGGTTCGCAAGAAACTTAAAAAAAACCTGAATTTTTTAAACATTTTTTCCCTTAATTTAATTTATAACTCGAAATCCGTTGATTCTAGACCAATGGTTCCCAAACTTTTTTTTCCCGTGGACCACTTTCAAAGTTTTACTATTTTCGGTAGACCCCCCTGCTGCTACATTTCTACTGTATTCCCAAAACTTGTGAACCCCTGTTTTCTTTTCACGTCTACGTGGACCCCCGTGTGGTCTCCTATGGACCCCTGGGGGTCCACCTGGACCACTTTGGGAACCACTGTTCTAGACGATAAGGGGTTATAACCTAATTTGTAGACAAGCGAATGATCTTAAAAGTTCTAATCAATTAACCTTAAAAAATCAATAATTTCGGAGCTATGGCCGTTTGAAATCAGAAATTCAAAAAATTGCTTTAAAGGGTGGTACCCTCAAAGGGTTTGGACTTGGGCAAAAATTTTATTTGAAAATTTGTCTTAGAAAAGTGTCCTTTATCACCACCTCAAAGGTTCTCCACGGTCACGGGGACACCCTGTATAAGTAAATAAATAAAACTTATAAAAATTTGTAATAAAAAGGGGAACCCCCTTTACAAGTGCCCCCCCCCCAAATGAAATCCTGGATACGGGTCTGAATAAAGGTAATTATTGAAATAATTGAAAAAGTAGTATTACCTATTATTTGGTAATCCCGTTCCTGTAGAACTTCATCGGTTGCTTTCCCAAAATACCAGCATCTTGTCTTCTGCATTCAAAGAGAAATAAGAAAAACAAATGGAAGGAAGAAAGTAACAACAGAAATGATATGAAAAAGTTTTACCAAAAGTTTAAGAACAAAAGTCAAAACAAGGGGAATAAACAATAATGAGGGCAAACCTGGAAAGCGAACTAGAAAATTTGGACAGAACACCAGAAGTTATTGCATAACGGGAACAAATTGAGTTAGACCCGACAGAAGACGAAATAATAGAACCCGATAAGGAAGAAATTGTTCAAACAACAAAAGGACTTAAAAATGAAAAGGCGCCGGGCAGCGATGAGATAATGGCAAATATGATTAAGTTTGGTGGCAAAGCACTACGCGATTAAAAAATAAGTTTACTAGTAAATAGAATCTATTCTTCATAGCAATGAAGAATAAAGGAGATCCGGAAGTATGCGGCAATTACAGAGGTATAACACTCCTGAATTTGGTATACAATGTATTAACAATGTTATTAATACACAATAAACTGGTGGAATACACAAACAAGATGGTAGGCGAATTTTAATTTGGATTCAGCAGAGGGAAGTGACGGTTGGTGTTATACACGTGCTGAAGCACATAACAGAGAATATGGAATAGATACAGTGGCGGCTGGTGCGGGAATGGCGACGGGGTGCCACCCTACCAAAATAGAATAGCAACACAGAATAAATAATAATATTTTTTAATGAGAATACTCCGTTTGAATCTTGGTAATTACGCCGCTGAATATTGGACAATCAAACGTCGCTTGGATCATAAACAGTGGCACAGACATAAAACATTTTACTAGAAAAAGAAAATATTATTTTAGGCATCTCTCCCCTCATTAAGGTTAGTTAAACTACCCCTCCCCAGGTAATAGATTCGCGAAATTAAATTGTTTTAACCCCCCCCCTCCTTTCAAACGAAGTAAACAACTCTATGCATTCTAACGTTGGCGCTCTGTCCCAAGTTTATTTTACTGTCGAAGAAATGCCTAAAGTTACCTTTTTGTTAATCTGATATGTGTGTCTATGTATAGCGATAAATTATTTCGTCAATTCTCGCTCCAGTTAGGCCTGCAGGCCGCACAACCGAGGAAATCACGTTCTAGATGGCTCACCAGTTGGTTATATCTTCACTCGTTACAATTATTTTTATATGAATTACTTTCTCATTTATTACTTTTCCACCACTGCACGACTGTCATGGTTGTGCAGTCTAAAGGCTTAACCTTAAACTTTTTTTAGGTTGGTAACTAAATAATCCATCAAAAGAGATGCATGATGCACAAACAGATAGGCAGTAGTATTGTTTTAACGCCACACTGATTCGTGATTGCCTATAGGAAATCTGACGGAACAGATCGTAATCGTCAGCTCAATGTGGAGTTACAGTCGCCGCCATAAAACAGTACCTCCATACAAATACCTAATAACAATTTACGGAAAAAAAACATTGAAAAAACGCTGTCAAGGGCGCACGTTCCTCTATCCAAAACCAAAAACAACAGCTACTATTCAAAAATAA
Organism: Podabrus alpinus; assembly: GCA_932274525.1. NCBI lineage: Eukaryota > Metazoa > Arthropoda > Insecta > Coleoptera > Cantharidae > Podabrus > Podabrus alpinus. The sequence continues at coordinate 77,540,095 of OW026456.1, forward strand.
TAATTTTGCCAATATGAAATTTAAGATTACAGCCGATTATGAGATTGTAAAATTTAGTTTTTCCTAATGCACGTGGCGTTGGTTCATTTTTAAGGTTTTTGCAACCTAAAAAAGTTTCTGTGCGGTCTTTAGGCCGCACAACCATAAACTTTTAGTAACATAAAGTTCTAAAATATTGGCGGCTGCATTGACATTATGCTGATCATCAGGATGGTCATAAAAATGAAGAGTAATAATATTTTTAAAGTAACGCAAAAACTTGGCCGGTTTTTCGGGATTTTTTATCATCTATGGTCAGCATTTGGAATACTGCATTTCGTTAAAATTAGCGTTTATGCTTTGAGTTATCGATTAAGTTGATTTGGAATTAAAATGTTTTGGGAGTAAACCAGTAAATTTATATTTTTCATTTTTATGATGTATATTTTGTGCCCTCTCATTGAAATAAGTCACGAGTCGCCACTGAATAGATATATATTTGGTTTTCGTGGATTAGGTGAACAGGCGGAAACTGCTGGAAGCGGTGAAAAAGATTAAGGTACCAACAAAGTTGATTAGATTGATCAGGATGACATTGGAGAAGACGACAGCCAAAATAAAGATTTGAAGTAAACTGTGCGGCTTTATACAAGGTGACGCGTTATCGACCACATTATTTAATATAAATAGTTAGTACTGAAAAAAATAATTAGGAAAGCCGGATGTAGTGGAACGATAATCAACAGAGAAAGCCAAATAATAGCATACGCAAATTATATAGTAATCATCTCTAGAACAGAAAAGGGAATAAAAGACATATTCAGAGCAATAAAGAGCCTGCAGAGGCGATGGGCTTGTTAATGAGAGAAAAACAAAATTTGTTAAGTATCAGAGAACAAACGCCAATAAAACAAGAGAAATGAAATGAATGATTGCATATTCGAACAAGTCGAGAATGTTAACTTCCTTGGAGTGCAAATAAATAGTAATAACAACAGAACATTGGAGGTTAGAACATATTTCGAAAACGTACAAAGTTGTTGAGAAAGATTCTGGGCCCAAAGAGAGTAGATGCCGAATACAGAGCGAAAATGAACCACGAGATTCAGAAAGAGATGAACGGTGAGGAAGTGGTGCAGTTCATAAAACCACAGCTGGTGAAATGGTTGAGCCACGATGAGGAAGTGACAAAAAGGATGACGTTATGGAATCCGAACGGAATCCGAGCCAGAGGAAAGCCGAGATTGCGCTGATGGGACGATGTGATGTAGGACTTAAGAGGAATCGGAGTAGTAGACTGGAAACAGGCTTACTGTGATAGGTAGAGGTGGAAATCCATAGTACTGGAAGCGCAGACACATCCCAAGTTATGAAAAACGTTATGAACTGAATCATTTAAATAGTAGATTGATCAGGACTAATTCCCCTCTCAAAAATTATTTTGTAAGCCCCGTATGGGACAGCTCAATTCTGAAAAGAATGTAAAGCTACTTAATAATAATAATAATTATCAGCCGATTTAAAGTGCAAAATCTGGAAGGGGTAGTAAAGTATAAATTTTGAGTGATTTTATAAACTTCAATTTTTGTTCATACACAGAATCGCACGCCAAAATAAATAAATTGTGCTTGAATATTCCGTGCTCGTTTCAAACTCACTCCCCCCTCCCTCCAGTCGTTCATAAATATTCATTTTTTTTTTAATAGAATTCCCGAAGCTGTGCTGAAACGAAATGCCTCTAAATAAATTTCCATGGAATCAACAAAGGTAATTATTGAAAAAATTGTACCTTTTATTTGGTATTCCCGAACTTCATCGGTTGATTTTCCAGAAGACCAACGTCTTGTCTTCTACGTTCACAACATCATCATTCTCAAAATGTCTGCCTCGCAGCTAACAAATTCTGGTTTCTTGTTTGAAGACCTGCAATTTTGTGATGATATTTGTGTACTGGTGTGGGGACGGGAATTATTATGGTGTAGCAAAAACCCAATACTCTGTAGACGAATTCTTTTGATCCTCTGTGGCAATATTTCCAAAGTTTCAGAATGACAGAGATGTTTGTAGTGCCTTTATGCATATATTTCAAATCAATTACGCATTTGGTCTTTCCAGAACACCGAGAACATCACTTTTCCGGCAGAAGGCTGACTTTTGCAGTTTATATTAAACTGAAGAGTCTTCTGTGATTTTATGGATCCTCAGTGTCCCAAAATTTTTGGACTTCTTCTCTTGAAATTCGAACTTTTAGATTTATGGTGAATTGAGAGTTTCTTTAATTTTTCTTCATTAAATAATTATCAGCCTTATTTTCATATCCTGAAAATACATAAATACATAATAATTGACATAACTAATGCTCATAGAACTAATTTAAAAGAAAAATTGGTAAAACTCAGGTCCTAGACCTAACGTAAGAAGAAGAAAAAAATCTTGGTCTTTTCCATTTTTTTTGCAAAGGCACTTTTCAATGTCTAGTCTTTGCTCTGCTCTTAGAAAATATTGAATCAGTTCCGGTAGACTGAACAGTGACTACAGTTGGTAAACACTCTGACTTCTTCTCCTTACTTTAAAATTTTGTGCAAGAAGAGCTGAATTAAAACCCGAAAAATTAGAAAAAAGGAATTCCATTAGTTAACTGATTAGAATTCAAATATTATGATGGCCTTATTACCTTGCATGCGGCCAATTTAAAAGTTAAAAACCCCATCTTTATTCCCAACCTGAAGAATCCAGAATCACAACTAGAATTGACCTGGCATCCCCTCGTCCATAGTCTACTTCGGATACCGTAATTTTTTTACTGTTGATAGCACTTATTGCAAGTTGATTCAATGTGTTTCATCTTCTGAGTATGGGAGAACAGGCATTTGAAAGCCTCCCCTCCGGTACTTCAGATGGGTCCAAGTCATTTATGAGAACTTTTCTTTCTCATTTTCAAGTTCAAATTGATTTGCTGAATTATATGTTTGAAATCGTCTTCAGATTGAATATTCTGCTCCAAGCCTTGGTTTGGTATATCGGATGAATCCAATACGAACTTGGTAAAAGTGTACAGCAATGTTCCATAACCCATACGTCCAGTAAGTAGCATTATTGTCTAGCATCCAACATATTCACATAATCACACCATGGGGGCAGGCCGAAGACAACCAAATTTTTTTTTATTTACCAAAGATTTTAGGGGTCTTTGCATCATTTCCAGAGGAATTTATTGGATCTCACGCTTTATTAACTTTTTATACTGCACAAAAAATAATCGCAGAGTGAAGGTCCGGTGTTGATGATGTCCACAAAATCGGGATACATAAAAATTACTGTTATGTTCAGGTTTTGAAATTATTCTTAAAAGAACGCGTTTTTATATATCGAATTACCAGTTGGAAATAATCGCTTCACATCTTTCAAAAGTGGTTCGAACAACTCTCCATATAATATTCTGAATTAATGTTGGTCTCGAACTCAATGAAAATTGGCACCGTTGATGGAACAGATGAAACTGTTTTGTGAATATGTCCAATTCTTTTGCCGACTGCTCGCGATTCAGGTACTGAATTTTTGGTTGGCCATCGGCATTTGTTAGATGGAACTATGCTTCATCTCGAATGTGATTAATTTTTGTCAGGGCCGTAGCGAGCTCTTCTGGCGCCTGAGGCAAATTTGAATATATGCGTCCCCCTCCTAAAAGATTCCTATCATTTCGAAAATTTTAAGCTATTGAGTTTTGTCGAGGTTTAGCGCCTCCATTGCGATGGCAAAGCCTTGGTCGCCTCACCCTTGCTACGGGGCTCGCTCAGAGCAATGAAAATAAATGGATGCTTATCAGAAACTTATTTAGCCTACCGGGACCGGGGGGTCTGGGGGGTATGAATACCCCCCAGGTACACTTAATTTATTGCGAAAGAAAAACTTTCACTTTTACGTCCCTCGGTATTAAGAAGAACGGTACTGGGATAGTTATGAAAAATATCACCAAAAATACCCCCCTGCCGGATTACAAACAAAAATTGCAAAAGATTCAATGAAAAATAATAAATCTTGATGGTTCTGAATAATGGCAAGGGTATTCCATACCCCCCAGACCCCCCGGTCGTGCAATATCGATTTTTATCATTGGGAACTTCTGAAGATCTTAATATATAAAATACGCATAATATGTCAGAATCACCGTTTCCATGGTAACGTAACGGATTACCCCCCCCCCCCCGAATATGGAGATTGTTTTTATCGGTAGGAGTTTTTCTTTTCAATTTAAATATATTTGAATAACTGTCGCGATTATGACGTGATAGTTTTACCGGTTACCCAGTCAATTAAAGGGAAATGAAAAAGAACACGGGGTTGGAATCAACTTTCCTAAAATCCCCAGTCTTATCATTGGACCAAATCTGAAGAGGAGAAATCTCTCTACAAAACGAGGTTTCAGGATTTATTTCAATTCTGAAGTAAATCCTGAAACCCTGTTTTTTGTTCACCATCGATGGTAAGGGGCATGGAATTACCCCTTCCCGGCAGGGAATTTTAGGCGATGTTACAAATAAAATCGCGGTCAAATTTTCGAATTCAGTCAAATTTGAATATATGCGCCCCCCCCCAAAAGATTCTTATCTTTTTGAAAATTTTAAACTATTATTTATTGGGTTTTGTCAGGGTTTAGCGCCCCTATTTTTTGCGATGGCGCTGATTTTTGTAGTTTATCACATTTCTGTAAGCATTTTAACAGTAGCTTCAAAAATGCAATGTGGCCTTGGTTTTTTCATTAATTTTAGGTTTAAATTGTTATTTAAATTATGCCGAATCATTCAGATGTTTTGAAATGATTTCCCATATTATTGTGTGTCAATGATTCCTTTTGGATGGAATTTTCCGGCATTTTCTTTAAATCTAATACTTCACGATTTGTTATAATTTTCTTCCGAGTTTTGGATTTATTTTGTGTAATTCTATATTTTTTTGTACTTATAAAAAGTGTACCTTGAAGTGTAATGACAGCGTCCTGAGGGTGAAACTGTGGAGTGCAATGGCAGAATTTGGAATCCCAACAAAATTGATACACCTTCCAAGGGTGTGTGTAAATAGTTCCAGAAGCACAGTAAAGGGAGATTGAGATTAAGAGATAACATCGTAACTGACCTTCACACAATGGGTTTGGAGTTTAATCCAGAAGAGAGAAAAAATCGGGCATTAGTTTCTTATGTTAGTTTGAAGGCAAATTGAGAAGTATGCAGTGAACGAATGTATGAATGATACACACAATGTACAAGAGTTAGAATTCATACCGAAAAACAAATTCTTTTGCACATCTTCGATCATCTCGCTGAATTGGATAATTCGATAGAATATCACAACACTTAGTTCTGTTTTAAAAGGGAAGTTCCTTGAATAGCGCCATGTTTACACTCTCTCCTGGAAATCATTAACAACTGTACAGATCTTATACAGAATGTACATGTAGTTGATGGAATTCCTATGGAGGCTTCAGATCGTAGGTTCGATGCCTACGAATCTGAACCAAATTATTTATGCCAGGGTTTGGATTCCACGTGAAGCTATAGGTTCTTGTTCACGTTTAATCAGAGTCTGCGTCTGCTTCTCATCAGTTATGATAACTCAGAGTAAGAATAAGTATTTTTTCACAATAATTAATTCATTTCATTTTATCAAATCGCATATTCATATCCATATGTCATTGGGGTTCGAATCCAAATCGAAAATTCTGCATGGGTATCAACTCAATAAAACATTTTTTAAAAACTCGATTACATTGTATGCTGTTAATTGCAATGACCCGAAGGTCATAAAAGAAGTTTGAATAAAGTACTGGATATGAATTAAGTACATATTATGAAGGCATGATTAATCTAAAAGATTTCCAATCCTTCTATGCATTAATCAGAATAATAATACTGGACCGGAAGTCATGATTAATTTTGGCAATTTTGCATAAATCCTTGCATCACCTTTTATTATTCAAATTGGCAGGTGCCATTTCTTGCAGAAACCCACCGGTGAGCTGGTGACTTCCAATGACTTGGTACGCTAGAAAAATTTCATAAGCGTAGAAAAATAAGATCAAAATTGTAATAAATAATTTAGTTTGGGAAAGTAAACCGATAAAATATTATTGTATTCGTATGACACGAGGGTGGGTTAAACATTATTCGAGAAGTGGGATTAAATAAAATTTATAACTTAAAAATTGAAAGATTTGAGATTTTGTTTGGGGCGAAACCGGAGTTTCTACACTGTAACTCAACAAGCAATTACAAAATTTAAATAAAAAAAATTCATCTCTGCAATTTATTTTGATCTCAACTATCCTCGTAGTTACCAATTTACATATTATATCCACCTGTCTGCATAACATTTGGTTCTAAATAAAACTCGTGCGTATAATGGTGATAATTTTTATTCGGTGACCACTAACCAAAAGGTGTTATATTCCAGGAAGCATCGAAATTACCATTAACCTAGAAAGTGATGGGTATATACGGCCGACCACCTTTACCTTTTAAATAATTAAAGGTAAAAGAACCTACCTGAAGTGACTCCATAAAAAATGTTTCATTCTTTAGATTATACGTTGGGAGGAGGTCTACATACCATCATAAATATTTAGGTAGACAAAAAATTTGAAGTGCGTAGTAGAGAAATAAAAATTTAGACATTATTTTTCTGTCACGTGCCAAATGAAGCCATTTTTATATTACCAATATTTTTTGTATTAATTAAATTATGTAGTTATAATTTAAATAAATTTTATGTGCGTGACGCCCGAGTTTTAATTTTGTCACACTTTCGCGGTTCGAACAAAATTGAAATCGTTTGCAATGTAAACGGGATTCGATTTACATACTTTAAAACTTTGGGATTTCACATTTTGATTATTATGTCTTCTATTATTTCGTGTAAATTTTTTTACTGGGTGAATTTTATCATCTCGCTTTCACGTGGGACTTTGTAGCTCTTGGTTCATTATTAATTTTTGTTATTTCCTCCAGCAGGATGGGGTTACTTATCATGTGTAATAACTAATCATCTGAATATTTTCCTAGATATTATTTAATTATAATGAGTTTACAGTGCAGAGAGACAATCTGCCTAAAACATGTTTAAATTCTACTAAATTTTTCAGTTTGTTCATTTTCTACTTCAAATATTTCATTCCATTTAAAATACACGTGACAACTAACCCCACATAGTGTGACAAGCAACTCCAACGTGAGGATGGTTGTCACAAAACAAAAACTAGATAAATTTTTATGATATTTGATTTTACATAAATACTACTATGTATGTAAGGTATATAGGGAAAATCTAATCAATAAAAAAATAATTCCTAAACTGTGCTACAACCGCACCCAGTCTCCCCTACTTTAAGTGCAATATCTAATGCTATATCCTATAATTTTAGAATATCTCATTATGTAAACACGAAAAATGAAATTGAATTATTCATTTGAATATCGCATAGATAATAATGCAAAAGTACAATTTGGGAATTCTTGAATCTTAAATTTTGAATTATACGCGCTATTTAAATGAGGAAGTAAATTTATTTTAGCGTGTTTGCATTAAGATTATGTGAAACCGTAATTCTTCAATTTTTGTTAAAATTTTATCCTAAAATGACTTTTATTGAACAATTTCAGGAAGAAATTATATCTTCATGGCATTCAAAACGAGCATTTGAACAATCGCTGATTAACTAAGTTGAACCAAGCATTAAAAACTCCCAAAATTTTTGTTTTCAGAATTTATTATGGACCGTGTAAATCACAAGTTTTAGTTTTTGGTCATTCTAGTCATAATAATAATTATTGATCAGAAGATCGCAAGGGTTTTAGACACAGTCTGCAAAAGACAATGTATAGAATAAATCGTTCTTTGGAGGAATTCCCATGTTTTTACATTTCTTCTTCCAAGCGAGCCATGGAGCGGGGGATGCTAGGAATCAGCTTAAGAGCCAGAGTTAGAAATGATGCTATAAGGAAAAGGATCAAGAACACCGATATAATGGAACGAGTGACCAAAAATGGGTATTCAGACGTAGTCCCCTTAAATGGACACACAAATTGATTCATTGGAGTCTCAAGAGAAGTGTAGAAGCCCCAAAAAGAGCTGGTTTGATAATATAAATAAATGTGCGGGAAGACATTGGTATCAAATGGCCCAAGACGAGCTGGAATAGAAGACAATTGGAGAGGCCTACGTTCAGGAATGGAAGAAGAATAGAAGATCCTTCATTTTAGCATTTCATTACAGAATATCAGAACAGAAATTTCATTATAGAAGCCACATTCATTGGCAAACCTAATGGTATTTTTGGAAATAGCATTTGCAGATGAAAATTCAATCGACAGAGGCCGCTCATTAATTTGAAGTCGTATTAAATTGATTATTGTAATCTATTGAACCAACTAAGTTGAACCAAGCATTAAAAACTACTCAATATTTTTGTTTTCAGATTTTATTATGGACCGTGTAAAACACAACTTTTAGTTTTTGGTCATTATATGGTCATAATAATTTTTGCTCAGAATATCGCATGAGTTTTAGACACAGTCTGCAAAAGACAATGTATACAAGAAATCGTTGTTTAGAGGAATTCCCATGTTTTTACATTTCTTCTTCCAAGCGAGCCATGGAGCGGGGGATGCTAGGAATCAGCTTAAGAGCCAGAGTTAGAAATGATGCTATAAGGAAAAGGAGCAAGAACACCGATATAATGGAACGAGTGACCAAAAATGGGTATTCAGACGTAGTCCCCTTAAATGGACACACAAATTGATTCATTGGAGTCTCAAAAGAAGTGTAGAAGCCCCAAAAAGAGCTGGTTTGATAATATAAATAAATGTGCGGGAAGACATTGGTATCAAATGGCCCAAGACAAGCTGGAATAGAAGACAATTGGAGAGGCCTACGTTCAGGAATGGAAGAAGAAAAGAAGATCCTTCATTTTAGCATTTCATTACAGAATATCGGAACAGAAACTTCATTATAGAAGCCACATTCATTGGCAAACCTAATGGTATTTTTGGAAATAGCATTTGCAGTTGAAAATTCAATCGACAGAGGCCGCTCATTAATTTGAAGTCGTATTAAATTGATTATTGTAATCAATTGAACCAAGTAAGTTGAACCAAGCATTAAAAACTACTCAATATTTTTGTTTTCAGATTTTATTATGGACCGTGTAAAACACTAAAACACTTTTAGTTTTTGGTCATTATATGGTCATAATAATTTTTGCTCAGAATATCGCATGAGTTTTAGACACAGTCTGCAAAAGACAATGTATACAAGAAATCGTTGTTTAGAGGAATTGCCATGTTTTTACATTTCTTCTTCCAAGCGAGCCATGGAGCGGGGGATGCTAGGAATCAGCTTAAGAGCCAGAGTTAGAAATGATGCTATAAGGAAAAGGATCAAGAACACCGATATAATGGAACGAGTGACCAAAAATGGGTATTCAGACGTAGTCCCCTTAAATGGACACAGAAATTGATTCATTGGAGTCTCAAGAGAAGTGTAGAAGCCCCAAAAAGAGCTGGTTTGATAATATAAATAAATGTGCGGGAAGACATTGGTATCAAATGGCCCAAGACGAGCTGGAATAGAAGACAATTGGAGAGGCCTACGTTCAGGAATGGAAGAAGAATAGAAGATCCTTCATTTTAGCATTTCATTACAGAATATCAGAACAGAAATTTCATTATAGAAGCCACATTCATTGGCAAACCTAATGGTATTTTTGGAAATAGCATTTGCAGATGAAAATTCAATCGACAGAGGCCGCTCATTAATTTGAAGTCGTATTAAATTGATTATTGTAATCTATTGAACCAACTAAGTTGAACCAAGCATTAAAAACTACTCAATATTTTTGTTTTCAGATTTTATTATGGACCTTGTAAAACACAACTTTTAGTTTTTGGTCATTATATGGTCATAATAATTTTTGCTCAGAATATCGCATGAGTTTTAGACACAGTCTGCAAAAGACAATGTATACAAGAAATCGTTGTTTAGAGGAATTCCCATGTTTTTACATTTCTTCTTCCAAGCGAGCCATGGAGCGGGGGATGCTAGGAATCAGCTTAAGAGCCAGAGTTAGAAATGATGCTATAAGGAAAAGGATCAAGAACACCGATATAATGGAACGAGTGACCAAAAATGGGTATTCAGACGTAGTCCCCTTAAATGGACACACAAATTGATTCATTGGAGTCTCAAGAGAAGTGTAGAAGCCCCAAAAAGAGCTGGTTTGATAATATAAATAAATGTGCGGGAAGACATTGGTATCAAATGGCCCAAGACGAGCTGGAATAGAAGACAATTGGAGAGGCCTACGTTCAGGAATGGAAGAAGAATAGAAGATCCTTCATTTTAGCATTTCATTACAGAATATCAGAACAGAAATTTCATTATAGAAGCCACATTCATTGGCAAACCTAATGGTATTTTTGGAAATAGCATTTGCAGATGAAAATTCAATCGACAGAGGCCGCTCATTAATTTGAAGTCGTATTAAATTGATTATTGTAATCTATTGAACCAACTAAGTTGAACCAAGCATTAAAAACTACTCAATATTTTTGTTTTCAGATTTTATTATGGACCGTGTAAAACACAACTTTTAGTTTTTGGTCATTATATGGTCATAATAATTTTTGCTCAGAATATCGCATGAGTTTTAGACACAGTCTGCAAAAGACAATGTATACAAGAAATCGTTGTTTAGAGGAATTCCCATGTTTTTACATTTCTTCTTCCAAGCGAGCCATGGAGCGGGGGATGCTAGGAATCAGCTTAAGAGCCAGAGTTAGAAATGATGCTATAAGGAAAAGGAGCAAGAACACCGATATAATGGAACGAGTGACCAAAAATGGGTATTCAGACGTAGTCCCCTTAAATGGACACACAAATTGATTCATTGGAGTCTCAAAAGAAGTGTAGAAGCCCCAAAAAGAGCTGGTTTGATAATATAAATAAATGTGCGGGAAGACATTGGTATCAAATGGCCCAAGACAAGCTGGAATAGAAGACAATTGGAGAGGCCTACGTTCAGGAATGGAAGAAGAAAAGAAGATCCTTCATTTTAGCATTTCATTACAGAATATCGGAACAGAAACTTCATTATAGAAGCCACATTCATTGGCAAACCTAATGGTATTTTTGGAAATAGCATTTGCAGTTGAAAATTCAATCGACAGAGGCCGCTCATTAATTTGAAGTCGTATTAAATTGATTATTGTAATCTATTGAACCAACTAAGTTGAACCAAGCATTAAAAACTACTCAATATTTTTGTTTTCAGATTTTATTATGGACCGTGTAAAACACAACTTTTAGTTTTTGGTCATTATATGGTCATAATAATTTTTGCTCAGAATATCGCATGAATTTTAGACACAGTCTGCAAAAGACAATGTATACAAGAAATCGTTGTTTAGAGGAATTCCCATGTTTTTACATTTCTTCTTCCAAGCGAGCCATGGAGCGGGGGATGCTAGGAATCAGCTTAAGAGCCAGAGTTAGAAATGATGCTATAAGGAAAAGGATCAAGAACACCGATATAATGGAACGAGTGACCAAAAATGGGTATTCAGACGTAGTCCCCTTAAATGGACACACAAATTGATTCATTGGAGTCTCAAGAGAAGTGTAGAAGCCCCAAAAAGAGCTGGTTTGATAATATAAATAAATGTGCGGGAAGACATTGGTATCAAATGGCCCAAGACGAGCTGGAATAGAAGACAATTGGAGAGGCCTACGTTCAGGAATGGAAGAAGAATAGAAGATCCTTCATTTTAGCATTTCATTACAGAATATCAGAACAGAAATTTCATTATAGAAGCCACATTCATTGGCAAACCTAATGGTATTTTTGGAAATAGCATTTGCAGATGAAAATTCAATCGACAGAGGCCGCTCATTAATTTGAAGTCGTATTAAATTGATTATTGTAATCTATTGAACCAACTAAGTTGAACCAAGCATTAAAAACTACTCAATATTTTTGTTTTCAGATTTTATTATGGACCGTGTAAAACACAACTTTTAGTTTTTGGTCATTATATGGTCATAATAATTTTTGCTCAGAATATCGCATAAGTTTTAGACACAGTCTGCAAAAGACAATGTATACAAGAAATCGTTGTTTAGAGGAATTCCCATGTTTTTACATTTCTTCTTCCAAGCGAGCCATGGAGCGGGGGATGCTAGGAATCAGCTTAAGAGCCAGAGTTAGAAATGATGCTATAAGGAAAAGGAGCAAGAACACCGATATAATGGAACGAGTGACCAAAAATGGGTATTCAGACGTAGTCCCCTTAAATGGACACACAAATTGATTCATTGGAGTCTCAAGAGAAGTGTAGAAGCCCCAAAAAGAGCTGGTTTGATAATATAAATAAATGTGCGGGAAGACATTGGTATCAAATGGCCCAAGACGAGCTGGAAGAGAAGACAATTGGAGAGGCCTACGTTCAGGAATGGAAGAAGAAAAGAAGATCCTTCATTTTAGCATTTCATTACAGAATATCAGAACAGAAATTTCATTATAGAAGCCACATTCATTGGCAAACCTAATGGTATTTTTGGAAATAGCATTTGCAGATGAAAATTCAATCGACAGAGGCCGCTCATTAATTTGAAGTCGTATTAAATTGATTATTGTAATCAATTGAACCAAGTAAGTTGAACCAAGCATTAAAAACTACTCAATATTTTTGTTTTCAGATTTTATTATGGACCGTGTAAAACACAACTGTTAGTTTTTGGTCATTATATGGTCATAATAATTTTTGATCAGAATATCGCATGAGTTTTAGACACAGTCTTGAAAAGACAATGTATACAAGAAATCGTTGTTTAGAGGAATTCCCATGTTTTTACATTTCTTCTTCCAAGCGAGCCATGGAGCGGGGGATGCTAGGAATCAGCTTGAGAGACAGAGTTAGAAATGATTATGCTATAAGGAAAAGGACCAAGAATACCGATGTAATGGAACGAGTGACCAAAAATGGGTATCCAGACGTAGTCCCCTTAAATAGACACACTAATTGACTCATTGGAGTCTCAAGAGAAGTGTAGAAGCCCCAAAAAGAGCTGGTTGGATATAATATAAATAAATGTGCGGGAAGACATTGGTATCAAATGGCCCAAGACAAGCTGGAATAGAAGATAATTGGAGAGGCCTACGTTCAGGAATGGAAGCAGAAAAAGAAGATCCTTCATTTTAGCATTTCATTACAGAATATCAGAACAGAAACTTCATTACAGAAGCCACATTCATTAGCAAACCTAATGGTACTTTTGGAAATACCATTTGCAGTTGAAAATTCAATCGACAGAGGCCGCTCATTAATTTGAAGTCGTATTAAATTGATTATTGTAATCAATTGAACCAAGTAAGTTGAACCAAGCATTAAAAACTACTCAATATTAGAATGCAAAATCTCGTCCAATGCAATATTGAGAGAAGGGAATATCAGGATATTGGATCGCAATAAAACAAAAATCAACTGTCGGTCGACGTTTCGGCCTATTTACTAGTAGCCATCATCAGGACTAAAAATGGGAAAAAACAATAAGTCGAAAAACGCTAACAATTTTGTATTCTCACACTCACCTAACAGTTAGGATGGTAAAAAACTGTTTTAGCGAAATATAATTCGGTGGAAGAAAATAACATGGTCATTCGGGCAACACATACAACCTCGTCAATGGTATAAAAAGTTGTAAAAACTGTAAAACATGTAAGATAATAAAAATTGGTTTAGAAAATCACACCAATGAATAACACTAATTTTGTCAAATACACTCTGTCACGTTAACACAGAAAAATATAATCAGGTTATCAACCTACAAGTTGATAACAGGTACAAATACTATATACATGGTATTGACAAAAATGCGTAACAGCCCAAATAACTACCTTCCTCCGAAATAAGTTAATAGAAACCCTAATAAAAATTAATTGTATCAAGTTAAGAAACAGGGGTGTGAGAACCAACCGACAAAACTCAACAAAACTCAACAGTATGTATATGAATGTGAAATATTACAATACCAAAACAAAATACAAATAACAACAGGAGCGCAATACATTAGTGATGTAGTAGTCGGCGAACAGAACACTAGTGAAAAACACGAGCAAAAAGCCCAACAACGACAAGAGTGGTAAAAACAGCATCAATATGGATCAGTCTTCAATCTTCCTTAAAAAACCTCTCAGTAAATTCTTATATCCAGCGTTGATGTAGCCATAGTCAGTCTGCTTGTTAACGTTATTATCAGTATTTTTCCCATTTTTAGTCCTGATGATGGCTACTAGTAAATAGGCCGAAACGTCGACCGACAGTTGATTTTTGTTTTATTGCGATCCAATATCCTGATATTCCCTTCTCTCACTACTCAATATTTTTGTTTTCAGATTTTATTATGGACCGTGTAAAACACAACTTTTAGTTTTTGGTCATTATATGGTCATAATAATTTTTGCTCAGAATATCGCATGAGTTTTAGACACAGTCTGCAAAAGACAATGTATACAAGAAATCGTTGTTTAGAGGAATTCCCATGTTTTTACATTTCTTCTTCCAAGCGAGCCATGGAGCGGGGGATGCTAGGAATCAGCTTAAGAGCCAGAGTTAGAAATGATGCTATAAGGAAAAGGAGCAAGAACACCGATATAATGGAACGAGTGACCAAAAATGGGTATTCAGACGTAGTCCCCTTAAATGGACACACAAATTGATTCATTGGAGTCTCAAGAGAAGTGTAGAAGCCCCAAAAAGAGCTGGTTTGATAATATAAATAAATGTGCGGGAAGACATTGGTATCAAATGGCCCAAGACGAGCTGGAATAGAAGACAATTGGAGAGGCCTACGTTCAGGAATGGAAGAAGAAAAGAAGATCCTTCATTTTAGCATTTCATTACAGAATATCAGAACAGAAACTTCATTATAGAAGCCACATTCATTGGCAAACCTAATGGTATTTTTGGAAATATCGTAGCATTTGCAGTTGAAAATTCAATCGACAGAGGCCGCTCATTAATTTGAAGCCGTACTAAATTGATTATTGTAATCAATTGAACCAAGTAAGTTGAACCAAGCATTAAAAACTACTCAAAATTTTTGTTTCCAGAATTTATTATGGACCGTGTAAAACACAACTTTTAGTTTTTGGTCATTCTGGTCATAATAATAATTATTGATCAGAATATCGCAAGGGTTTTAGACACAGTCTGCAAAAGACAATGTATACAATAAATCGTTCTTTGGAGGAATTCCCATGTTTTTACATTTCTTCTTCCAAGCGAGCCATGGAGCGGGGGATGCTAGAAATCAGCTTGAGAGACAGAGTTAGAAATGATGCTATAAGGAAAAGGACCAAGGACACCGATATAATGGAACGAGTGACCAAAAATGGGTATCCAGACGTAGTCCCCTTAAATGGACACACAAATTGATTCATTGGAGTCTCAAGAGAAGTGTAGAAGCCCCAAAAAGAGCCGGTTGGATAATATAAATAAATGTGCGGAAGACATTGGTATCAAATGGCCCAAGACGAGCTGGAATAGAAGAGAATTGGAGAGGCCTACGTTCAGGAATGGAAGAAGAAAAAGAAGATCCTTCATTTTAGCATTTCATTACAGAATATCAGAACAGAAACTTCATTAAAGAAGCCACATTCATTAGCAAACCTAATGGTATTTTTGGAAATACCATTTGCAGTTGAAAATTCAATCGACAGAGGCCGCTCATTAATTTGAAGTCGTAAAAAATTGATTATTGTAATTCTTCGTTAGTATTGATGTCATGAATCTTGAAGAGGTCCCTGATTGATGCTCAAGCCATTTATTCCGCCTTTCAATTTAGTAACGCAATCTGCCGATAACCTTTTGAACTACACCAGGTATTTCCAAAACTACCATAGGGTTTGTATAATATCAAAGATTTTATGGAAACCTAAGCAATTCTTCTTAGAATTTTCAATGAAAGAAAAAAAGATCAAACGTTGTGGACATTATTTATTTACCCATATTCAGGGCTTTCCCACTTTCCCTATTTTTTTGCCTTGAAAATTATGCCCGAAACGTTGGACATTCCAATAGTTTTTCGTTGACCCCTGTCAACAATTTATGTATGTAATAAATATTATTTTTTATGAAGACATTCGAGAAGAATTGAAGACGACAGAGTAAACCAACGCTGACAAAAATGGGAAGAGCACCTACAAAGAATGGACTCCTTAAGAATTCCCAGAAAAATACTCTACTACAAACTCACAGGGAAAAGAGATGTGGGAAGACCTTTAGCAAGATGGCGACTTGAGTCGGAATAGGCCAACCGGCCCAATCCATGAAGTAGATGATGATGAACATTATTTTCTAGAGAAATATAAACTTTATACATGGCAACCCTGTTTTGAAAAGTACAGTGTAAAAGAAACCTAACCAACGAAATTTTTAATCTGTCCAAAGTTCTTAAAAATTAAAAACAAAGATAAAATAAAATTTGGGCCAATTTAAAATTTTGTTGGTTAGGCCACTCTTGCACTATAGGTCTCAATTGATTTTAGTTTAAATAATATGGGAAGCACTTTTAGGTCAGATGAACCGATGAACGAAAGAAAGCTATTGAAAATCGAAAAAAGCTAGGCTCTTTGTAGGGCTATATCTCGGAATTTGTAAAAGCTAGAACGATAATTTTTTTTAACATTTCTTCAGAATTTTATTTTCTTTAATTTTGCTAATACCTATTTTGGACATAGGATGCATTCGAAACGACTAATCCACGACTTTGTGATTTTTGGGATCTTCGCTAAATTTGCCTCTGACCCGATCCGAACCTGATGTCGAAAATTTAGACTCTGTTTATATAAATTTAGACAAAGACAATCGCTTTTTCGAGCTATTTCATACCTCGTATTCACCAACATAACGATTGTACTATTAATTTATGGATCACCCTGGTATTCATGTTTCATAAGTTGCATAACCTGTCATCGATATTAACCGACATAACCTACAATTTTTTGTGAATTTCTCGGCATTTATTATGTGCTAAGTTGTTAATTTAAACCAAGCCATGTTGTTTTTAACCAAATTACCAAGACTTTTACCAACAGGTAACTAAATTAAACACATCACGTCGGTACAGTAAATTTTAATTTTTTAATTTTCAGGTTCAATTTCGACTTTCTCACGGTGTTTATCGATAAATACACCACAAGGTCGATCCATTTCGCCCCCTTCAAAACCGACTGACGTTTCACGTGTGCAAGGTAACCTAAAAAGAAACGACCGGTTGGATAACTTCTTTTCGGTTTTGAATTCCACTGCCAACACCGGCAACTTATGGATATGGCAAAATCGTATCCCAATAGTAAACCCGTTGATCATAAACAACATTGGTGAAAATAAATGGAAGTTACCAATCGAAGAGCCAGTAAATGTCGACAAACAAATCGAAGAACCTGAAACGATCAACAAACCACAGATCGAAGCTGCTCGTTTGGTTGTAATAAGGAGGAAGAAGATGAAGAAGCATAAGCTAAAGAAGTTGAGGATGCGGATGAAATATGAGTGGGCTAAGGTAGGTACAGTTTGTCAACATTAATTTTAATTAAAGCCCCCCTTAATTTTTCTTTTAGGTTAGGCAACGAAGAGAACTAAAAAAGGAGAAGGAATTTCAAGCCGGTTTGATAGCAAAGTGTAAGGAAGCAGATGCTTTTAATGCCGAAGAATATGTGAAAAAGAAGCTTCAACTCGCAGCTGCCAAACCGCCTCAACGATTTATAGACACGGATGAGTATAAAGAAATAATGAGGATTAAAAAATTGAGACTTTACCAATATGAACCGTTCAAGGATTATTTGAAGTGAATTTTTACGTAATTTTAGTAAATAAATGTTCAAAAAATGCTATAAATAAATTGTTATTTATTTATTCCATGAAATTTTTTGGAAACCTGCAACCTCGAGGTAGATCAGCTGTAGATCTACAATTTTTAATTTAAATTTAAAAAAAATTTCTAGGAGGGCCTATGATGTAGCCAGGATTTCATTAGTAATTTATTACAAATTTTTTTAAGTTTTATTTATAATTATATTAACTACTTTATTACAAATATTTTAAAAGTAAAATTTTCGGGGGTTCCCCTTCCGGGAATTTTTATTACAAATTTTTTCAATATTTTATTTTTCTTAATTTATTTTTATTTAAAACAAACGAAAAGAACATTTTCCAAAATGTACCTATTTTATTTTCGAAATTCAAATGTTTTACTTTCAAAATTTTTGTTTCTTTTTAACATTTCGGGGGAGGGCACGTGCCCCCCCCCTGGCTACGGGCCTAATATAGACAACGTTTTCTAAAAGCTGTTATATTGATCTCTAGAAATTATTCTAATTTTGCAATTTAGATCGCCATATTCGAAAAACTACGCAAAAAAAGATATTTCTATAAATATCTCGGTTTGGGCTCACTTGAGAGCAAAATATCAGTCTATATAAAATAAAGTACATTAAATTTTCTACAGAAAAGATCTTATTAGTCTTTTTTGTAAATTGATTGGTTGCAGAGTTACAGCCATTAGAGCGCGCAGTATAAAATATTTTTAAAGAAATCGTTCATTTGGATCACTAGAAACGCTGCGCCTGATTGGATACCTATTTCTAAACATAACCTACGAGTCGATCTTCCTCTTCTACAATTTTCAACTTAATGCTTTGTAAAAATTTGGGGGATTGAATAATAATCAGTATGATTAATAGTTTTTTTCAAATTGAATTCTTCAAAATCACCTTTAAAAACGAATTTGATTTATGTGTGTCGGAAGGGGTCTATTTTCCGGTCTTCCACCCTTTCGGGACTTTTCTCTTTCTTCCAGCTTGTTTGTCCAAGTCTTTGTTTTGTCTTGTTCTTGCTTCCTTGGGCTTCCTCGTTATACTGGTCCATTTTTTTCATGGCTTTCCACTTCTCTTCACTTTCCAACATGAATTGCGCCATGTTTTCGGGCCTACGATACAATATTACGTTCCAAGTTTTTTATTCCCATCGTCTTTAGGATGTTTTCCCACCTTACAGAATTAAACGCGTTTTTTATATCGAGCGTAATTATAGCACAGCCTTTTCTTTTTCTCAGTGTTCATTTATAGCTAATTTTACTCTTTCCTTAATTTTATATAAGACGTCTATTCTGAAGGGTCCTCTCCGGAACCCATATTGATTTCTCATCTCATCTTCTCAGCATTATAAAAACAAATATAATCCAAGCAGCTGAAGAAGCATGTGGTACGAGAAAAGTCTGCTCAAGGCCCGTTAATAACACGCCATGGTTCACAGAAGAGGTGAAAATCCTCAGTAAAGAAAAGAAGCAAGTGTACGCATTATATAGGTCTTCACAATCACCAGAAAACTATAGGAAATATAAAGCAACCAGGAATAAGGTAGCCCAAAGAATAAGGGAAATAAAGGAAGATTATTGGGAGAGGTTCACCAAGGACATGGAGCGTGATCTGACGGGGGCACAGACAAAGATCTGGAAGTTGGTTCGAAAAAGGTAAGCCGATCTGAACGAAAACCTCAACTTAAATAAAATTAGCGCTGCACAATGGACCGAATACTTCAAAAATATGTATCAGCAGGATCACAACTCAAGCGAAAACGATTTGTCCCACGAAGAAGCTCAGACCGAAACAATCAAAATAGATAATATAGAGATAACAAAGGCACTACAGAGTCTGAAGGGTAGAAAAGCAGCGGGAGCAGATGGAATCCCCAATGAACTCCTGAAATACGGAGGTGAAGCGCTAACAGACGAAATGGTGATATTCATTCAAAACGTTTTTGACCTTCAAAACATCCCAGAAGAGTTCAGAACTAGTTTAACTGTCCCAATCCACAAAAAGGGAAATAAGAATAGACCAGAAAACTACAGAGGAATCACACTGCTCAGCTCTGCATTAAAACTAACTACCAAAATAATACTCTCCAAGATCAACGACTTGGTACAAAAAAAAAGCAATACAAAAAAATTGCACTAAAAAGTAAAAAATAATTAGAAGTTATTAGAAGAAGATTTAACAGAAATTAGAAGTATATTTTTACAGTGCTGAGCATAAAAATTAATGTATTACGTCAATAATATACAATTATTGTTATTTTTGGAGTCGGTGCCAGCCAAGGTTAACAAACGTGTATTAACGAAGTAGCGGAGTACCAGTAGGTATACATTTTATATCACTTTGACTACAAAGAGTTTCACAGTCGACAAGATCGCAGGCGCTTGGCGTTAAACAACACGACATCGGTATTGCTACATTGTCGTATTAATGTGATTTCAAATACATTTTGTAAATTTCTTAACAGCTTGGCTGGCACCGACTCCAAAAATAACAATAATTGTATATTATTGACGTAATACATTAATTTTTATGCTCAGCACTGTAAAAATATACTTCTAATTTCTGTTAAATCTTCTTCTAATAACTTCTAATTATTTTTTACTTTTTAGTGCAATTTTTTTGTATTGCTTTTTTTTGAAGTCGGTTTTTGTTTTTTTTTAAAAATTTTTTTATTTCTTGCTTTTTAGTGAATCTTGCGTTCCTTAACTGATTTATCGAAAGCGAATATGGGTAGACCTACTAAACGCGCTGCCCATATGCGACAGCGCCGTTCAAATGAGACAGGCGAAGAAAGGGCGAAACGCCTATCTCAAAGTTGAAAATGCGGGCTTACAACAAATATTTTATAATTGACAATACGGGAAACGGAATACGGGAAAAATTATTGGCGACAAGATTTACAGCGCATCTACCGGCCTGAATTGTCAATTAACACGTACAAATTGATCCAAATATAAATTATAAAGTTGTATTGGTTTTCTGTACTTTTTGGTAATTTTAAAAATATTGTGCAACGCTACTGACTATCCGTCAATGTCATTTAATTTTTAAGGTTAACATTATAATTTTAAAAATATTGTGCAACGCTACTGACTATCCGTCAATGTCATTTAATTTTTAAGGTTAACATTATTATGTCAAAGTTGTGCCCCCTATTCTCGAGCCGCTACTGACTATATGTAAATGTCATTATTTAATTAAACTTGTCATACATTATTTTAATTTATAACTTGATTTTTGCTAATTTTAAAAATATTGTGCAACGTCACTGACTATATGTCTGTCAAAGTCATTTAATTACATTTCTAGTGTCAAAATCGCAACGTATCATTATTTAATTAAACTTGTCATACATTATTTTAATTTATAACTTGATTTTTGTATTGTGCTACGCCACTGACTATATGTCTGTCAAAGTCATTTAATTAAATTTCTAGTGTCAAAATCGCAACGTAACTATGACAACGACGTTGACCTGAAGTGTTTAATTGCAGATGACCGTCTTATTTAATTTATAAAAACCAAAGTACTCAACCGATTTTGATGAAATTTAAATGGGACCAATCTGAAACTATATCCTTTCGAATTGTGAAAACATTTTGAAAATCGGTTAATAAATGACGGAGTTATGAGGTAACAAACATAAAAAAAAAAAAAAAAAAAAAAAAAAAAACATACAGACGAATTGATAACCTCCTCCTTTTTTGAAGTCGGTTAATAACGAAGAGCATGCAGTTTGGTTTTCGACGAAATAGATCTACGACAGATGCTATATTTGTTATACGGCAGATATGCGAAAAGTCCATAGAGTACAATACTCCGGCCTTTATGTGTTTCGTCGACCTGTCAAAGGCATTCGACAGAGTAATTGACAGACGTGATAAGAATATTAGCTGAGAAGAACGTTCCCAAGCTATTAATCAAGCTAATAAACAACATATACCGGAACACTAAAACGATAATAAGAATTGGAGGCATCACAACCAAAGAAATACCCACATCAACAGGGGTCAGACAAGGGGATTCGCTTAGTCCAATGCTCTTCAACTTGGTGATGGACGAGATCATCAACACCGTCAAAACCAGACAAAGCTTTAGAATTGGTGGAAAAGAAAAAATATACAACATGAAGATATCCGAAGAAAAAACAAAATGCTTAACAATATCCACAGAACCACTAAGGTGCAAAATATAAATTGAAGGGAAACCATTAGAACAGGTGATGTCTTACAAATACTTGGGAATTGACCTATCAAGTGCGCGTGATATACAAGGAGAGGTAAAACAACAGGCTATAAAAGGAGCCATGATATCGGGATGCCTTCGGAACATCTTCTGGAGAAACAAACACATGTCAGTAGAGAATAAGATCCGAATATATGACAGCAGTGAGACCGGTACTGACATATGCCGCAGAAACCCGCGCTGAAACATCAAAAACAAAACAACTGCTTAGAACTACCGAAATGAGAACAATAAGAAATATCGCGGGGAAAACTCTGGACAGAATTTCTAGTAAAGAGATTCGTCAGCAATGCGGAATAATAGACATCGTGAAGTTTGTTAAAGCAAGAAGGAAAGAGTGGAATGCACATGTGGATAGAATGGGAGAGGAGCGCATACCGAAAATCGTAAGGGAGGGGAACCCACACGGAAGAAGACCAGTAGGAAGACCCCCAAAACGATGGAGAGAGAGCTGGGTATCGTCATCCATAGAAACACCACCGAGGTGAATTGTCTAAAGGAAAACAGGCTTGTCCTAGTAAAAGTGGAAGAAGAAGAAGAATCTTCTCAATCTTATTTTGGTGCCTTTCCAAAAGTTTTGCCATTTCGTGCAGAAGACAAATTGGGCGATATGACTTCGCATACACTTGTCATCACATCCTGCGCAGCTCTTCTGGGGTGTCTGTGCTTTGAATTTTTATATGCATTTTGGAGTTTTTGTTGGTCCAAACTCTTGGTAGCCCATCCTCTAACTGGTTTCCCGCATCCACAGTAAATGTGATGTAACTCGAAAGCCCAAAACAGCAATAATGGTAATGATCGCCCCTTTTATTCAACACATTCAGATATCAACCGACAGCAGGGCTTATGGCACTCAGAAGTTGAAACGTAAGTTGACCTCCCTCTGTCTCTAATGGGAAGACAGCCTTGATCATTACACTCACGTAGAAAATACTTCCTACTTAATTTTTACGTGAAACCCTGATGTTCGGTCAACTAGCTCATTGTAGCGGTGCGCTAGAGTCGTGGATCGTTTAAATAAACGCTCAATGAAAACCCTAACGGCCAACTTCGCTAGCAAAACAAAAATAGATTAGCAACCAGATGGTCGTTGCTAGAAGGTGATAATATTTACGATGTCCGATAGTAACTGCATAGCCGACCAGGATGTACGGAAGTAAAAACATTACCACCAAGAACCTCTTCCCGAATTAATTAAGAGAACGTCCGAGTAGTCGTTAAAATCCCAACAAATGGTGAAACCACTACGAACCTCCAGATAACCAACCAATCGTAAGCCTCCGATGAAGTCGACCGCATTAGATATGCTGCACGAAGACGAGCTATTCGATATTCGCATGCAAGCAACACTTCTTCGGGCAACCACTTGGATGGGTGACCGACTTACAAAATGAACTGCGGTCGGCCGTGTTTCGGAGGACACGTTAAGCCGGCGGTCCCCCTGACTTGTTAGGGTCAATAACAACAAGTTAGGGTCACAGAAAAATTCGCCTCCACCCTCATCGACTGTGCAACGCTTAATCGGACCCTCGTCGTACGCCAAGCTGGTGACCTACGATGACAGTGGCCCGCGGGACTCTGGAAGAACCGGGTGCTTGTACCGGGACTCATTGAGAAACCGGGGTCGCGGCCAGTGGTGGGGGGGTGTCTTGGTGGCGTAAAGGGCCGATCAAAAAGGTGGCTTAGCACAAGGCGCTTGGGGTGTCTTGGTGGCGTAAAAGGGCTGATCAAAAAGCGGCTCAGCACAAGGCGCCTGGGCGCTGCTGAGTTGCTGGCGATGCACAGCTGGAGGCGAACGGGGCACAATAGGCTTAAGCTTCAGTGCAGTGGTGGAAAGCACCACACCCGCTAACAAATAATAAGCCTCCGATGAAACTTTCCACCACTGTACTCTGTCGTGCATCGCTACCTCCTTTCTATATAATACGATTGAAATAAAAAACACACAAATAAAAATAAACACAAAAAATATCAAGCATATAAATTCAAATACGAGAATAGAATCAAAATTAGTGGATAAGAAAGCAAAATGTAAGAATGGCCAAACGTGGCCGCCTACAATATGTAGATAGCGAAATCTCCGAAAAAGATATCGCCCACCAAATGTATTCCATCACACAAAAATGAAACATACGAAAATCGAAATTAATTATAACATTATAAATTTCCAAACAATAAAATATTACACAGTAATTAAATAAATGCAAAATGATACGAAATACCTTATGCATCCTGGCAGAATGGCGTACATCCACAATTTTGCGTAGGTGCCCAAATTATCCTCAAAAAAGACGGGACCTCAGTGATCCGAGAATTGATACAGTGGAACAAGAAACGAAATCAACTCCAGATTCGGTGGATAGTCGATTCACCAAAAAAAACTTGATTCCACCGTGACCACGACACTCGATGCACTCTGCAAACACAACCTCTCGGTTGTACAACCAGACCAGACTGCCCGTTGCGTTCACCAAACGCGCTGGAAGTACTTAACGATTCGACCGCTAGGTGGCGCGAGAGGCAGAAATTAAACAAAACTGGTAACGAATAAAAATTCGTTACAAAGTCTTAAGATCACCTCTGGTCTGGTGCTTGAATGCATCCGGACTCTGAATCAGATATCAAACCAAAATGTCATTTCTCTTCACTGGGTCAAGGACACTAAGGCAACAAGGGTAATGAAAAGGCAGTCGACATGGTTAAAATCGATTCAGTCTTCCCTGG
This sequence comes from Podabrus alpinus, assembly GCA_932274525.1. NCBI lineage: Eukaryota > Metazoa > Arthropoda > Insecta > Coleoptera > Cantharidae > Podabrus > Podabrus alpinus. The sequence goes on from OW026456.1 coordinate 77,564,966, forward strand.
GGCCCTGAGCCGATGATCGTTCCAGCCATTAAAACCCTATATACCCCCTTCTCAAACAACTTACCCTAAAGCTGCATACCAGCAACCCAGTAGCCCTACACCTTCACTCCTGTATTTATTTTATCCTCTTATTACAACACAATATTTAAAAATTTTATTGTACCCCTTACATATTTTTGTAACAAAATTACATACGTAATCTCCTAATTGCCTTACAAAATTTATTTCGTTCATTTAGTACACGGAGTAAAAGTTTTAATCAAACTAGGATGTTTCTTGAAAATTGTAATTAACGAATTGACGCGATGAACCGCAAATTTTTCCTTTTCTTGTACGTGTTCTTCCGCCTCCTCGTCACCAGATATGTGAGCAACATTTGGTTTGGTTAAAAAGTTGTCCCTCTTCACTTCAATTATTTCTGAAACACAAACGTTAAAAAAACCTCGGACAGTCGTATTTGTGATGTACCTTTCTGGAGAGGTGGCTTCTTCTTCTTGTGGTAAATTATTCCAGGGGAATCCCTCGTAAGGTTAAAACTGAGATCTACGTCCGAACAAAGTGAAGGTACTATTTTCTCGATCTCCTCCACTTCCTCCACATCTAACAGCGCCGGAACTATTTCGATGTGTGACATCTTCACGCCCTTTGAAGTGGTTTCATCCACAATTGATTTTGCCAAAATTCCATTCTTGATTTCCACGCTCTCGTTCGACTGAAACTTTTTCCTCGAACAACCCATAGAAACCTTTGACATCAGCGATTGAGATCTCATCAGTTGTAACGAATCTCTGCACAGAGACAATCTGGATGAATTCCGGATCTTTTTCATTAAAGATTGGTTTGATTTTACGATTTGGAGTTTTTGGTTGTCCGATTCGGTGAGCGATGTACGCTTCGAAGACTTTTTGATCTGGGATGAGAGTACGGGCGATTTTATTTCCTTGGCTGAATTTTTGAAAATCAACGATTGTTTGTTAACAAAAAATGAGTTTCTGCTCAAGCTTAATCTCGACATGTTCAGATCTACATTTTCGAGCTGTATGTCAGATTTACCATTATCGCTGCCCAAGTCGATGGATTTTGACTTCTTACTCAGGGCAATGATATCTTTCCCCACTACACTTTCCCGATGAAGAAACAATTTACTCGTCGGTTTTATCGACATCCTGTGCTTTAGAAGCGAGTCTTGGGCGCACAATATTCCAATGCTGTTTCGCTTCACGCTATAACCAGACTTATCACCTAATATTGACCCATCTGACCGTTTTCTCATCGCAGCATCTTCGTGCAGTTCCAACGAATTTTTGACTCCAATCAATGCAATTCCTGGCTTATTTTCTATCACCACCTGCTGCTTCTTTTTTGGGATGGTGCAGGGTTTACAACAAATTCCTTCGACAATTATGCTTGTATCAGAACTTTTTGGTTTAATTTCTTCAAATATTTCCGACGTCGACGGTATTATTTCGCTCATTTCCGAATCGAATGACGGAAACAAAAAACCACCATCACCTCTAAGTCCCTTAAAGTAGACGCTCGATCTTCTCGAGTGTTGCGATTTGCTATACTTTGGGAGTTGATACGAGCTAGAAACAAGAGAGATGAAAGAAGAACAAAATAAAAAGAAAACTTACATGTCGCTTTCTTCACTCAAACTGATCTGAATCTCTTTGTCCGCTTCCAATTTTTCTTGTTCCACCTCTGCTTCGAGTTTTTGTTCTGCCAAACTGGTTTGGGAACGAAGCAAAACTTCCTGCAGATGCTCGACGTCTTTGTTCCAAAGTACCAAATTACTTGGCGTAACTTTGATGCCTTGGGACATCATATTTCGGAATTCTTCCCTCACATACATGTGTTTGTCGTAATGAAAAGCGGCTAAATAATCGGCCGAAGTTAAACTGTGCTCGCTTACGGGTGTGTCTACCTCGTTGTAGCACTGATGATAATCTTTAGCTAGGAGTGACTCCTTGGTGGAAGAAGAAGCTCTTGATGGTAACTCCACATCAGATCTCCATCTCATTAATTTGTTAGCCAAACGCTTTCCATGAAGTTTATCGGTCTTGCAAACAGCATCTACAAGTTCGAACACCATCATTTTTTCCACACTTAACAAAAATTCTGCTTGAGTCGGACACGCGCGTAAAGCGAAATTAATGAACTTCTGGAATTGGCGTAAAATCTCCAGCAAACATTCTTCCCGTAAGTTAACTTCCCGTTGGCACTTCTCCAAATCTTTCTTCAGTTGAGCTATTTCGATGTCTCTCTCGGTTACCGCGTCTTGGAACATCATCATATCTGTTTGATATTTTTTCTCGAAATTTTCGCGTTCGCACTGACACTTTCTCCGTTCCATGCAGATAACGTACATTATATTCGCGATATTTTTGCACTCCATCTGGTGCTTGAGCTCCATGAACCTCTCCTGACAGCACTCTTCAATCGATTTTACTTGCAGTCTGCGCTTGATGTTTTCTTTCCTAAACAATAAAAAAAAATTAGTTAGGGAAAAATTACATTTTCAACCCACTTCAATTCAATTTCAAACTTCCTCAACAAAATTTCTTCCTGTTTGGCCATTTCTTCCAAAAATTGTGCGGTTAATCGTGCCGTTGTTTCGGCAACCGCAGCTTCCAGTTTGTCTTCCCATTCTTCGTCAAGCTCACGTTTCTGTTTCTTCATTAACCTCTCATATTCCTTCTGGAGTTTCTTGGTCAGTTCTTCCAGTTCGAACTTCAACCTCTCTTCAAACTCGAGCGCCATTTGTTCCTTTTGTTCCCTACAAATTGCGCGTTCCTCTTCACGAGCCGCGTTCACCGCTCTACGCTTTTCCATTTCTGCCATGAATCGTAACATCTCCTCCTGTTCTTCCAAAGCCTTCGCTTTCACCAATTCGGCTTCATTCCAGAACTTCTTTTCGATGTCACTGCCTATCACTGAAATACAAGGCGAATAGAAAATTTTTTTTAGAATGAACGAAAGTTACATAGTATTCCTTGGTGAGTTAATGCTTTCATGTGCTTGTCAGTGAAAGGTGGTTTCAGGCAAACCTTTCCGATGAGAATATCACTTGGTGATATCCACAAGTCGTCTCCGGCTCCGCTTAGAATCGGTACTAACCCCATATCCGGTTTTAGCGGATCTGGACATACTTCGAGAAAAACCGAGCCTAAATCTTCTCCTAGTTCGCTTCTCACCTCACTCATAGTGGGGACGTCCAAATTTTGCATGAGCTCCCTTCGCCGGTAGTAATAATCGCTCTTTTCTAGAATAAAAATTACTACGATTGACACGACAAGCTTGGCGCACCACTTACCCATTTTGATCAATAAATACAAAAATGTAATTAATCAGAATACTTAATACCAATTTTGACAAACCCAACCCCAATTTTGATAAAAATGACAGTTTGTATTGGTTTCCAAGGTTCTCGCAGTTCCTCAGACACTACTTTTTATGTTGAAAATATTTTCAATTCTTGTTCTTATTGGTTGAATTTATTATACTACACGTAACCTTACATTTAATTATGTCTAAGAAATAAAAATAAAAATGTGGGTTGACATCTTAAAAGACTGTAAATATTATACAGCTGACGCTCCAGCGATAATTTCCATTAAATCTTTTGTAATAGAGGCTTGCCTGCTGCGATTATAGACTATGTTTAAATCGGTAAGCATTGACTTGGCATTGTTAGTCGCATGATCCATTGTGGTCATCCGAGAAGAGTGTTCGGCGGTTATATTTTCTTGTAGCGCATAGAAAATTAATGCCGCTAACGTAAATTCCAAGTAACTTTGTAAAATATCATCGTTTATGGAATCGTATTTTAAAAATTTTGGCGATGCCTGAAAATAGTATGTAAATATCCTGAAGATTATGGAAAAACCATCTGCTTACTTTAATGGTTTCCAAACTAAATAACGATAAATCTATTGTCTTATAGGACATCACATTAGCCATCCTATTGAAGATTATCTTCACCGAGTCAAAATTATATCCAGATTGTAAAATCGCTAGGGATAACCTAATAGCATCCACAAAGGTGGGTATCTGTCGACCCACTTCCTTCACCGACATAAAAATGTACTTAGAATAATTGCGCTGCAACAATTGGACCGACTTATCGCCAAAACAAATTACTTTAAAATTATCGGTCTTATTATTGTCTATCTCTAATCGAACTCTTCGACAAACGTGACCATGCACGGCTCCACACAGACCTGAAATTCATAATCTTGTGAATTTAATTTTTCACCTTATTTCAAATACCTTTATCCGAAGTAACTGCAATTAAAATTTTTAACGGCTTCTGTGGCATCGTTTCAAGTTCGTTTATTTTAAAAAAGTAATGCGTGGCCCTACCTAACGGACGCGCTATTCTTAGTTCCTTTTCCGCACGAGAGTATTTAGCTGCCGCTACCATCTTCATAGAATGTGTTATCTTTTTAATATTTTTAACCGAGTTTATCCGCACCTTAAGTTGTTTCAACGTTGCCATACCGCAATGTTGAGTTTTTTGAAAATTTTGTATACATTTTGAACACAAGTTTTGAATTTGTCCTAACATCTTAAATCTAAAACAAGCAAAATGACACTTTGATTTTGGCAAGAGGGACCGTCAAAATGACTGATGTTTAACCTCTCAATCCTGGTTCTCATTTTTGGAACGAGTTTTTCGTCAACGCCGTAACCATGACACTAGAAGATGTGGCGCAGTTGTCGCAAAGGCATTCTGGATTTTTACTGGAGGACTGATTATTAAAAAAAACCATGGAAGCTCTTGAATTGTTCAATATGCAGCTCGTGAAGAGGAATGCGCAATTTGTAATGAACAAAAGGATCACGTGGCGCTCGAGTTTGAAGAAAGTTAGAATTCGAACTTGAGGAACTGGAATAGAAACTCAAAAAGAATATGAGAGATAAATAAAAGAAACAAAACTGGAACTGGGAACTGGAAGAAGAAATGGCCAACCAGGAAGAAATATTGCTTAGGAAGTTTGAAATTGAATTGAAATGGGTTGAAAATATTTTAAAATACTTAACAAAATACTGAACAAAATGTTTTGTTCTGGAGAGGCTCGTTTGATGGCTTGTTAGTCCTGTCCTGGATGGTCGTTTATACTTGAGGTGGATTGTTTCGGATGGATCGGGATGTGGGTTCTATTCCTTGAGAGGGTGCACTGTAAAAAGAGCACGTAAAAATAAATTCAAATACAAATCCTTACAAATCCGATTTTCGGGGAGGATTAAGCCCCATATTACATATTTCAAAATAACTCAAAGTTCAAATTCTTTCACAATAACAAATGTTCACATCACTATGCGTTGACCTTTATTTTCTTGTGCTTCTATAATCTCGGGTGTGTAGCAGCGTTTTTTTTACTATTTCCGCTATTTCCTTCCAGTACCTTCTGTCATGAACCTTCTGTTTCCAGTTACTCACATCATTGTCTCCAGATCTTCAACCACTCTATCCCACCATCTTGCTCTTGGTCTACCTCGGGTTCTCTCCTCGGTGGGTCTCCATAACGTTATATTTTTCAATGTGGAGTCTTCGTTGCCACGCATTATGTGCCCCAGCCATCTTATTCGCTGCGCTTTCACGACTTTTACAATGTCCTCACTCTTCATTTCACGTAGTATTTCGTGATTCATCCATGATCTGCGTTCGCCATTTTCGTCTGTCTTTGTACCTAGATTAGTGCGCAGGACCTTTCTTTCGAATGTTTGTAGTATTCTTGTTTCAAAGCTGGACAGACACAACGTTTCCGCCGCATAACTATATGACGACCGGTCTTATCAGCGTCTTGTATATTTTAATCTTGGTGTCTCTCTTCAAGTTATTGTCTTTCAAAAGTTTCTTATTTGCATAATAAACTCTGTTACCTGTTTGTAACCTTCTCTTTATTTCTTCCTCTCTGTTATTTTACCATTGTTTATTTGCGCTCCCAGGTAACTACAGCTGTCTATTTCCTCTATTGTATAATTGTCTATCCTTAAGTCGTGTCGATTTTGTGTTTCGCTCTTGCAGCATTTCATGTATTTCGTCTTCTTCTCATTTACTATTAATCCCATATTCTTCGCTATTTTTTCTAGTTCCTTGAAAATGTCTACCATTCTTTTATATGACCTTGCTATTATAACCACATCATCTGCGTAAGCCAGGATTTGTCCTTCTCTTTTTGTTATTGTACCTTCCATCCTCATCTCTCTCATTATCTTCTCTAGAACAATGTTGAAAAGGGTCGCAGACAGTACGTCCCCCTGTCTAACACCGCTGTTTATTTCAAAGCTTTCCGTTTCGCCGACTGTTGTTTCTATGCGTGCGGTGGTGTTCTGCATTGTTAATTTTATCATTCTGATCAACTTTGGTGGTACGCTTAGTTCTCGTAGTGCTCCGTACAATGCCTTCCTTTTCACTTTGTCAAAGGCTTGTTGGAAATCTACGAACAAAATGTGCAAATCGATGTTGTGCTCGTGAGATTTCTCAATTACTTGTTTTAACACATGTATTGCTCCCACAGTCGATTTACCTTCAGCAAAACCAAACTGATACTCTCCTATCTGATTTCTTGTATATTCCTTTAGATTCCTGTGAATTACCGCCGATAGTATTTTGTAAGTACGTGGAGTTGAGGAGCGATATTCCTCTGTAGTTCTTGCACTGTTCCGAGCCCCCTTTCTTTTTCAGTGGAATCACTATGCTTTCTCTCCAGTTAGTTGGCATTTTTTCCTCCCTCCAAGCTCGCTGTACAAGATTGCAAATTCTCTCACAGAGCTTGTTTTCTCCGTTCTTAATGAGTTCTATGGTTACTTCATCGCTACCTGGAGCTTTTCCATTTTTTATCTTGTTTATTTCACTTATTATTTCCTCGTGTGATGGTGTTGGCATTTCCTGGCTATCAGTATTTGTGACTTCTTGTGTAGTTTCATTTATTACCTCTTGAGTGTTCAGTAATTTTTGGAAATGATTGGTCCAAATCTGCTTTATTTTTTCCGTGTTGCTTACTACATTTCTATCCTCATCCTTCATGCATCTTGTTTTTATCTTGTGTTCTTGTGTCTGATTTCTCAAAGTCTGGTAAAATATTCTCGAGTTGCTGAAACTATTGCTTGTTTCTATCTCTATCATTTTTTTGGATATCATTTCGTTCTTCTTTCGTTTGTACATTTTATTTGATTCGTGGATGCTTTCCTTGTAGTTGCGCAGGTCTTCCTGATTTCCGGTACTCAACCATTTCTTTCTTTTTTCTACTTTTCTTTTACTGTAATCCATACATTTCCCATCGAACCATTCTTTACTTTTTTTGCTCTCTTTGTGTCCTATAATTTCGTCGGTGCACGTTTTTATGCTTGTTATTATGTTTTTCATATCTTGGTTCATGTCTTCACATACTTCCTTTTTGCTGATTTCTTCGTTAGTTCTTTCTTCATATCGTTTCCTTATTTCCTGGTTACCGAATTTCTCCATTGCCAATCTTCTGCTGTTTTTTTGTGAATCGTTACTATATTTTATTGCTTTCAGCTTAATCTTAGCCATAACCATGTAATGGTCTGTGTCAGCGTTGGCATCTCTGTATGAACTCACGTCATTCACCAGTGTTTCGCCCTTCCTGGATATTAGTACGTGGTCAATCTGGTTCCCCTCATCTCTTCCTCCGCCTGGCCATACCCATGTTATTTTGTGTATCTTTTCATGTTTAAATTTTGCGCTGCATATCACGGTGTTTTGTAGAGGAGGTAATTATCTATAAAAATGGTCTTATGACATTTTCACGTTAAGTTGATAGTTTTTGCGTTATAAGGCCAACAAAATGGACACTTTTAATGAAATATGATTTTTAAAATTTAGATCGGAAATTTTGTGAACGATATTAATTTGCAAATGCTGCCGTTATTTGTCGTTTTTCGTCCACCATCGTCATATACTAAATCAAAGACCGTCGAAAACCGGATCCGACTCTTCCATAAGTTTTACTAAATTATCGGCGGTTCTCGCGCCGGAGACGAATTAAGGCGAAAATTGTGCAAACACTTTCAACGTCTCTGGAGCTCTTATTTACGAACCGATTCTTAATTTTTAAGATGCAACGGAAGCCCATCACGAAGGTCTACCAGAGCCCTTATATAAGCTTCCTTTGTATTTTCAACACCAAAGGCGTGAAATCGAATTTAAATTTCAAAAATTTTTCATTTCAAATTTCAAAGATTTTCAAGAAAAATTACTTTCGAAAAATTGGAAATTGGCGCCGGAAACTTTTTATTGTACAACCAGTATAAAGCATTTGCAAATTAATATCGTTCACAAAATTTCCGATCAAAATTTGAAAAATCATATTTCATTAAAAGTGTCCAATTTGTTGGCCTTATAACGCAAAAACTATCAACTTAACGTGAAAATATCATAAGACCATTTTTGTAGATAATTACCTCCTCTACAAATTGTATCTAAAACATTTTATTGTACGACTAATAAAAAACGAGATATTAAAAAAAAGGCCAATTTCGTGACCTTTGACCTCGAATAACCTTTAGCGCGTACATGATATCGAGGTCGACTTTTTACATATTGTTTACAACGATGTCATAAAGATGGTATAGGTAGATAGATAGGTGGGAATTTTTCCGAGCTGAAAACCTAATTTGACTGGACTAAAGTTAATCTGAAGTCAGTTATTTTAAAATTAAAATTTTTACAATCCAATGTCTTATGGTGGGTTTATGCACAAAATTTAACGGAACTTAAAGATGGGCTTAGGCACTTCCATAAAAGCGTTTATGCTACCCTTCACGTAATGTAACATAACGGAATGTAATGTAGTAGATAACCAACTTTTATCTTGTTAAATTACGTTACGTTAAATGGAAGTATCTGGGCAAACTCATGACATTTAACAAGTGTTGGTACAACTTTACTTACAAAATTTCAACAGATACCGTTTTGTTTGGTATTTAATTAAAACAGGTATTACGTATAAACTTTAATCACACTAGCAAAAATAACCGCAATTTGACAACGACCGATGACTGACGAAATAAAACTGCAAGTAGCCATGTTTTATTCTCAAGTGCGCATGCCCTATTCTTAAATTACAAAAATGCATAAACACCCCGATCTATCTCTACTTTACTTTACTTCGTTCCGTTACATTCCGTTACGTTAAATTTTATGCATAAACCCACCATTAGTTGAAATTTTACCGCTCGAAAAATACTACCGATTAAGTAGACAATCTAGTTATAAGAATGTTAATTTACGTATCATTAAATTTATACATCATGGAAGAACGAAGTCAATGTAACGTAGCATAAATTTATCGGCGAAAAATTATGCTGACCGATGCATTTTAGAATGACAGATTGGTTTTATATTCACGCAGCTAATTTATATGCAAAAATAAAAGTATGAGATATCCACGTACAGACATTTTCCCGTGGGATAGAGTAGCCCACATGTGGTGGCCCACATGTATGTACAAGTTTGTTAGTTTGCAAGGCTTATCGAGTCTCCAGATGGAGAAATCTGGTAAAATTCAACGTTATCGCGTCTTTATATCGAAATTTGCCTGATAAAAAGCAGTAAAAACGAACAGATGCACATCTGCATTGGTTGATATCGACTTAACTTTCGTGGTAAAAAATTACACATGCATGTACGTGTTTCGACAACTTTGCAGCTCTTTCGACGAAGTCCCGCCTTAAAGTAGGAATAAGATTCACATCAATTAGAACCAATGCAGGACGATTGCATATATGCTATCTTTTGTTTTACGGTCCTTTTCAAACGCGGGGGCCAATTAGAACCTCGGACCGCCGCATGAGGAGAATTTTTCGGATCCCCAAAAATGCATCTTTTGCTCAGATTTTACGGGAGTTTTAATATAAATAGCATGCACTTGGCCACGATCAGGGACTTCTTTCGAGCATTTACAAGTGCCGCTAGAAACTCTGCGCAACAGTTGGGTGAATCGCTTTTAAGTGGAATTAACAAATTTACTTCAGTAAATTAAATCAATCGAGTCTTATACGTTTCAAAACTAGTGAGTGTGAACCAGGCAAGTTAAACACTTATCGTACATTATTTTGCCGCTGTAAACTAAATATTTTACGAACATTATTTTAAATCATTTCCGTATTAAATATTTAGGTATGAACATTATTTTAAATCATTTCCGTATTAAAGATTTATGAATATTATTTTAAATCATTTCCGTTATATTTTATGAACATGTAAGATGCAACTTTTGAATTTGAACTTCGCGCCAACGTCCTCTCCAGAAATCCGCCATCTCTCGAGAACTAACAAAGTTCAAACCTAAAATTACACTTCTTCGACGACACGGAAAATAACCTTGGACCACCACGTTGTGAAATACCTACGATCGTCATCTCGTAACCAAACTCTTTCTTCCGGTGTACAAAACATAGTGTCAAAACAACTGTAACAAAAACAAATGATCGCTCCGAAAGAGAGACGAACATTAAACTTCCAACACAAATAAAACAACCATATTTTGGGGCAATGTCAATATCTTTTATTATCTTTAATATTCTTGTTTGAGGAATTTAACCTGAAGCAATGATTTACCTAACTCATGACCTAATAAATCTGTAGATTTAATTACCCTTAAAGTCGATTTGTGTTAAATCGCTTTAATGATTTTAATTATGTTTTAAAATTACTTGTTGGGATTCAATCCTTTGGATTGTTTTAATCTATTCTTCATGTACTTGGTACATTTTAGAAGTTTGTGGGAAGCTATTATGTGTTTTGTTTTAACACTAGCTGTTAATAGAAAATTACCTTTAAATTTACCTTTACACCACCACCCTTTAAATACAATTTACTACCTAATTTACCAATATTAAAAACCCAGATCTACGATTAGCTTGCCTTCCTTTAAGGAATCTCGACAATCCATTCATGCGCGTCACTATTACCACAACTTAAATGAATACAATTTTTGGGAACGGTTTAATGTAAACTTGCTTTATTGTTAGCCTTACGTGGCTTTGCAGTACTGAGTAGTTTATTTCCAGCCCGCCAGGGTGTTTGGGCCATTCATACAAGAGTCACCGGAAAGCTAAATTGTACTTAAGAAACCGAAACCAAAACCCTGTATTACATAAGTCAATCATTTACCAAGACAAAGCTTTGTTGACTGATCGTACCATATCTTAAACCGTTGTGAGCGATTTAATCAATGACTGAAACCATCTAACTCATCTTTATAATTGTAAACAATAAGTAACCACATCGACGAAACACCCTGTATATGATAATAAATTAATTTACTAGTTGTGTATCCCCTCTAACTAATAAAAACCTTTCATTTATAAATTCAAACTGATTTGAATTTATGACCATCCTGTATATGAATAAATTATTGCATTACTTTGAAATTTCATAAGTTGCTTTTATGAATGGTTAAATTTAGCATTACAAAGAATCTTATCTTTGTGCTTACGAGGCGACCTTGCATGTAACAAAGAACGCGTCAAATGAGATCATAACCTTACCACATTGTAGTGAATTTTACCGCGTAAATAATATTTCTATAAATGAACTTATTTATGTTGTATATCTAATAATTATACTTATATAATTATAAATAATAATAATCTAATTATTACTAACCCTGATGTGTATTCTTTAAATTGATTTTAAAGTAAAACATAAAAATAACCTTCAACAAAGTTTTGTTGTAATATTTGAAAAACCCTTAAAATAATATTAAAATCAAATTCATTGCCCAAAATATAGATCAAATAATTATTTAAACAAAGATTTATACCTGATTATTAAAACACCACTTTAAATTAACAAAATACTAGAATTTATCTTAATTCAACAACCGAACTCTTAAAAAATCAAGTCACAAGTGAAGTGCTTTATCGGTTGTTTTCAACTTGTCGCGTTCTCCCACGATCGTTACCGAACCAATTCTTTTAAAACTACCTATATACATGGTGACATAAAAATATTCTAACTTAAAACAGCGGCAAATTTGAAATTATCTTAATTTCAAAATTGTAATCTTACAAACATTATTTTAAATTATTTGCCGTTATTTCAACTAAATATTTGTTGGACGCTAGTATGAATTGTCCATTGTTTGAATTAAACCTTATCGACGCGATATAAAACTGCTCTCGCTGTTTAAAGATCGTGGCCGCAATTTAAAAACCATTTCGAAGTGTAAAGCCAACACATTAATGTCGTTGTTAATTAAAGTTAGTTCGTTGAACTTTTTCTGCGTTATTTAAACTAGTTACACTGCCTAAATTAAATATCTAGTATCGCTTATGAATTACTCTCGTTTTGTATCGTTATAACAATTATGCTAATTATGGTATGCTGTTCCATTTAAATATTTAAACATTTCGTTTCGTTATCGACGAATTTTGTGAACTCTTTAAAGTGGTTCGTTTAAAAACCAACCGGTTTTTATTTATTTCTACATCAAACGACAAAAGAGTCAATTACATGATGTGTCGTTAAAAATACAAACAGATTACTGCCAGCATGGGCGAGCTGAAAAAACTCTCTTTTATTTACATCGGAGAAAAAGCTTCGCCGGTGAGGATTACCTAACCCTGGCAACTCCACATAAATTGAAAATTTCCTATTGTAAAGAGGAAGGTTTAAATAGTGTAATGACATAATTTTAACAAGCGAACATATAATCAAAATTTTGAGAAAAATCAATTTGAAAAGTACGGAAAAGTAGCATCTTGCATGCTGTAGAACCGGCCGGCGCCACTACTTCGCTCGGCCGGCGCGCATTTTGTTGACGGTACGTGCACTGGGATATACTCTTACACTTAGAAAATTTCGCACCGGCAGATGCAGCTCGACGCTCCTACATGTAACATCGCTTATTTTTTGTTTTTACGCGATTTTTTGGGGGTGAAACGTAATAGTATACTGCCCCATACCGCAACTATACTTTTTAATGCTATTTCGAGGGTCTCTCACATCCCGGTTGCATTTATCCCGGTTTTCTTGATCGGTGGCGCTTCTCGTATGTTTAGCCTAGTAACCAGAGTCAAATCCGCCCTGGAGGGGTGCAGAGCGGAGCGGAGCGCAGCGGCGCCCCGTAAGGGTAGGATTTGACGATGGATTACCCTCCTTTTCGAATGCACACCCCTAAAATTGGAAGGCAAAAAAAATTTAATTTTTTCACTTTTTAGGCAATACACGAGTTATTTTCCATTTTTTTGATTATATTTATTACCAATATCCACTAATCACACCCCCCTCTATCCGAATTTCAAAGAAAAATTCAAATCGGAGCCAAAAAATTTTACGCATTTTCATCGAAGTACGGCCGACTGGTGTCGCATCGACCCGGTTCGGAGGCATATCGGGTTACATTCCCCGTACTTTTCAAATTGATTTTTCTCGAAATTTTGATTATATGTTCGCTTGTTAAAATTATGTCATTATACTATATAAACCTTCCTCTTTGCAATAGGAAATTTTCAAATTTTTTGGAGTTGCCAGGGTTAGGTAATTCTCCCCGCTTCGCCATACTAGTAGTACAAACAAAAACAATTACAAGCTTGAATTAAACTGATAACAAAACTTTTTAAACACGAATTAACGTAAAAAAACATATGTTGGCATTCATTCGCATTGCGAACCATTCTGCTGACCGCCGAGAACATTAAGTATGACCTTGAGAAAGGCTCTATATAAAAGTGACTGAATTCCTCAGTGATCTTTGAGGAACATAAAAGTTAATTCTCGACAAAAGCTCCGGACTGTCCACAGAACCACTCACAAGGCCAACCATGAACCGAACATCAGTCGCCTTCCTTCTCTCCGCAAGCGTGGTAAGACTGAGTCTATGCAATAAGCTCTCATAGCCGACATCGCGGTGCGAAATACCCAGCTTAAAGGCAATGTATCTAAGAAATCTCTTCTGTATCCTCTCTAATCTATCGATATCAGATTGGTAGTAAGGAAACCAGACGCAAGAAGCGTAGTCCAGACGGGACCTAACAAGTGAAGTATACAAACATTTCAGTACAAAAAGGTCGTCAAAGTCGCTTGTATTTCTCTTCATAAAGCCAAGTACTTTCAATGCACCGTTGCAAACATTTGCTGTTTGCTCAGTAAAGCATAATTTAGTGTCCATCGTGACACCCAAATCCCGGATACTGGGAAGCGACTCCAACGAAATACCACTTAACGAATAGATACTCGGGGCGCCGCAACGATGGCGGCGGAAGCGAATGTGCTTGCATTTTGCAATACTTAAATTGAGTCTATTTACCTTGCACCATACACTCAGCCTATCAAGATCCGACTGCATATTAAGAACAGAGATGTTGTCAGAAACTCTGATATAAATTTTCATATCATCCGCAAAAAGCAAGACGCGTGCATACCAGAAACAGTGAACTATGTCATTTATGAAGATCTTAAATAGCAAAGGGCCCAAATGAGAACCCTGAGGAACGCCAGACGTAGCAATGAAAGGTAGCGAAAAAAAGTTTTTAATTTTGACAATTAGAGACCGCCCAGATAAGTAGGAGTAAAGCCACTGCCATAAAGAGCCGTTTATCCCGACTGATAACAATTTCTGCAGCAATATAACATGGTCGACACGGTCAAAAGCCTTAGCGAAGTCCGTATAGATCGCATCCACTGCAACCTCAGAGTGAAAAGCGCGGATAATAAAGTCCACAAACACCAATAAATTTGTAGTGGTGGAGCGCCCGCCAGTAAAGCCATGCTGACTGTCGCACATAACGCCCTTCAATGCAGATGACAGATAATCATTGACTATTGCTTCGAAGATCTTAGGGATGTGAGATAATATCGCTATCGGGCAATAATTCTCAATAGAGTCCATGGAGCCCGATTTAAAAATTGGCACAACAAAGGATTCTTTCCATTCAGCAGGAAATATTCCCAGTGCAAGTGACTTCCTGAACCTCATTTACTCGATATGAGTGCAAGTTCAGGCTGGTGACTTCCACCACATCGCCGCAACGGAACTTGCCATTGGGAGAGGAAAAAACAGAAGAGAAATGACTTGCAAATAAATTAGCGATGCTCGCACCGTCACACGCCCTTTCACCTCGCAATTGCATCGAGTCGGGAAGGCCGTTCTCAGTTTTCCTATTATTTACATAATTCCAAAATGCTTTGCTATTGTGCTTGATATTAGATTGAACTTCTGAAATATAGTATTTATAACAAATTGATGCCTGGGCCCTGCAAAGCGACCTCAGGTCAGAAAATTTTTGGTAAGAGGATTCATTATGAGTGCGTTTATATAAGTTATGAGCCCTTCGTTTACGCAAAATATTTTGTTTTAATTCTGGGCTAAACCACTTGGGATACTTAAATTTGTTTTTAATTTTGATTATTGGGACATGTTTCTCTATCATGGCATAGAGTACGTTATAAAAATTACATATTGAATCATCCAGATTAAAGGAGTCCGCAAGTAGCATTTCCCAATTTACACCAGAGAAGTCGTCATTTATAGCTTCAAGATCGCAAGCTTTATAGTTATAAACGGTTTCGCAGTACTGAAGAGTTGTCGCAGGCTTGTTTGTCGCAACACTAATCATTAATGCCGGATGGTAAAGGTCGCAAGGCACCAGCAATTCCGATGCGATCATCACCGTATCGTTTAAAACGTTTGAAAAAATCAAGTCTAGCATCGAACCATGAGCATTCCGTGTGTCATTTAGTTGGTAGAAATTTAAGAAAGCAAAAGTTTCAGCAACAATATCACCGGCTAAGTGAGAGCCAGTAACGTACAAGCCACCATCGTCATTGTGCCACTCAACGTTAGAAAGATTGAAATCTCCAAAAACAAAAACATCCGACCCGTCCCCACTGAAAGCATCGCACACAAACTCAGCTGAATCCGTAAATGACCGGTAATTATGATAGGTACAATGAGGAGGTAAATAAACCGCCCCAATCAGGAGCCTGCGATCGCCCAGTTGTACCGTGACCCACAATTGCTCAAACAAGTAGTCCAGGCAAGAAGTGGCAGTTTCCGGCTCTTGGAAACCCCCCTTTATCGCTATCAAAACACCACCGCCGCGCACCTTGCCCGTGGCAGTAGCGTCCCGATCAGACCTGAATATTCGATAGCCGCACCCGTCATCGCAGAGCTCACTATTAGCAATTTCAGGTGTTAGCCATGTTTCCGTTAGAATCAAAATGTCATAACTTATTACAGAAAAAGATAAAAATAAGTCCACCAATTTTGTTCGTAATCCACGTACGTTTTGATAGTAAAATAACAACGGTGACGCGACAGTACTATTATTGTGAATAATCACATCACTAACCTGCCCTGGACAACAACCGGAAACTATTCTTGGGTGGATGTCTTCAAAGGCGGCTGAAAACCCCGTTTCTGATCACCAAACTGGAATCGCTTGACAAACGCTCCCACCGGCCAAATGTCTGGGCACATAGCCTTTTCAAAATTTTGAGCATTAACCGATACCAAAAATGAGGAGTAAAATTGGGGATTCTTCGAAGGCAACGATTTGCACTCCACTTCCGGAAATTGACCAAGTAGCACAGAAGCCAGATTGTCCGGCTCCGCGCCAGGCAGCAGACGAGAAACAAAAATGAACGCCTTTTTGGGTACGGCCTTAATAGACGACTCAGACGACAATAGACGACTTTTACAGAATAGTTTGGTTCATTTCTTTACCAAAACTATTTTTGTGCGCAAACATTTACGTTACGTATCGGCGTGTTATTTGTTGCTAAATACAGTGGCGAACTCAGTATAGGTCGGAAAGCGGTGAATTATGTCAACAGTCGCTCGTTCGAGTTTCGGTTCTTCGTTTTTCGGGAAAATGGGAGAATTATAACTCCCATATTCCGGCGAAATTATTTCGTACCGGAATCCTCATTTGAGAGGGACACCCGTGTAAGAAATCGAACGCACCTCGAGGGAGTATTTATTGGTATCGCATTTTTTATCACCTCAATCATTGGAGGGAGTCAATCAATCGACATTTATCGATATTCTCACGCTGGGAAAAACATCTACCCGAAGGACCGACCCTGAAGACAAGAAGCCTTCATGTAAATTATTACGTAAGCATTTCTTTTATTATTATTAAGTATTATTGTACCTAGTGGTCCCATTGATCACAATTTTTCAAGGAACATTCTGTTCCACCGCGCAAGACGAATTCGCACTCGTGTATTCCTTTTGTTTATATATTAATATTTAATCAGATGTGGTGTTACCACCAGTATGCCGTTAGTGTTTTAAAGTTTATTTATTGCAGTAACGTAACGATTAGGATTGTGTTTCATGTCAAGTTTATACTCCCACTTATGGGGATTTCTGCATTCAATCTTTGTGGTTTCATAAACCAATCTTTCCGCTGTTCCATTTCATGAACAGCTGTTGTGGCGTTCCAACATTAATATTTTTATCGTTAACTTTTATGTTAGTCAAGTCATATGTAAATATTGTGTCATTCTGCAATTGTGTTTGTAAATTTGATTGTACGATTGTTGTATTTTGTCTCCCAAAACCCCTTGTTTATTCCGTTCTTATTATATCCGTGTTATTATTTATTTAGGTGTTTTATTGTCGTCATATGTGTGTTATGTTTAGCTATTTTTGCCGAAAGAAAATCTGTCTACTGTAAAGGTAAGGTTGTTCGGAAAGATTTTCCCAGGGCGAGAATTAGCGTGAAGGATCAGAAAGCTGTCGTGAACCAGCTTGGAGGAACGATTTTTCATCCCCTTTGTAATGTTGAACTTTGAATTTGAATCTCCCGCCGTCATTTTAAAAATCTCAACATCCGGAAATTCAAATACCATCGTTCTAAGCCTGTGATCTGTCTAGAAAACCCACACGTTGTAAATACCCTACCGTAGTACACCTCAGCTCTTTTATTGAACGGGAAAGCCCGGTTCGTGAAGATTGCATTACCTATAAACATAATTAGCCTACCTACATCATACACAGTGATTCAAAGAAAGATGTCCAGTTGTTCGATGCAGAATGTGAACGAAGTTCACATTCTAAAACCCAATTGACTAAATAAAACATTAAAACACCCAATTTTGTACTCAGATTTCATTTATTATTTCTTAAAAAAAAAAAGAAAAAAAAACACGGAATTGGATCAACAAGCCAAAATAGTAATGAAAGTTATCTCTTATTGATATTAAACCAAGTGAACACAACTCATTATTGAGCGGATTTTGATATTTGTAATAATTTGTTCATATTTATTGGTAATTCATCATTTCTGATAATAAGGTCAGTGGTAATTCATTTAATAATAAAACACCTAAATTTCTCTTAGAGAATATTCTACAGTCTAAATTGCGACTGCGAACCAAAATCACACCTTCCGATCCACATTGAGATCAGTAAAACATTATTTAATATTATTTGTATTTAGATTTCTCATTTGAGAATGTTTGTTTGTCATCAGTCAAAATACGACTGGATTCAGCTGGCTTGCGAGTCGGGCTAATTTACGCCTTCAACTTCAATGCAAGAAAGTTGGACAAAATACGTCTACAACTTTTATACCTATAAAATAAACCATCATATTTGTTTATAATACCTGTAAAATTACACCTCAGTATAACAAAGGTCTCCCTTATCGAATAGAGCAATACCGCCAAGCTCCACACAATGTTCGGGGGGGGGGGGGGGGTGAAATATGAACACGTAATACCAACCATACAATTTCTATCTACCTCTATGTTCTGCCTCCGGGTCAGAATTTACACAAATCACGAGCCGGCCTCTGGCTTGTCGAGGAAATTTTCGCGGGGTGATTTGCTACATAGGTTATTTACTTTACACTCATACAATGAGCTTGTAAATATCACAATACCTCAAAGAAAGGACCCTGTTATACCGACATACCTTCAATACCTCGTTACCTAGCTAAGACGACGCTCGTCTTGTATATAAATTACCAAACCTTTAATATAGACATAAAAAAATACCAATAATAAAATATGTGTAGAACACATGTAACCACATACTGACCACCTCAACATTTACCTTGATGAATCATAACCACATTTAACCACCGTTCCTTATCATCTTCCATTTTGAATTTACCACCAATAAATATCAGAACAACTTACAACTACGTTATAATATGAGAAGCAGTGCCAAACCTTTCGGAAACACCCGTATTTTTGCATGAACATAATTGAACGATTATTGACGATATTTTTATGTAATATGTAAGATATGATGATTATTAATTATTAATAGAATAAACAAATCGTTCTTTGAACTACTGTATATAAAATCAAGATCAAGTTACCACGTGACAATCACTCACTGAATTTTACATGAATCGACTAATATTACGGTCATCCTGTATTATAATGGTTTATTGATTAAAAATCTATCTTGGTATTTTACAAAGCTCATTGAATAACGTAATATTTTTATAACATTTTAGTAAAATCACCGAAAAACCCAAAAGTTGAACCTCGTGCCTCGTGGTAATTTATTTCACAAAAATATAGCATAAATAATTAAATTTTCTTACTTACACGTAATTTCCCTGATTAGTAGAATAGTATTCGTCTATAATCTCGCTTTATAAGAATATTTTCTTGATGAAATTTAAAATAAAAATTCGCTTGATAAAGTGCACTCCGACTGTTACCATCAACCACCTAACTTCTTCTGTTATCACCTCATGGTAACTTTTTCTACCCTAACCTCCGTCAACTTTCTAAATTTCCCCTAAATCACGCCGTCTCGATTTTAAAAGATCAACTTTCGGAGGTCCATTTCCCCAGCCCCGCCCATCGCGAATTTTGAATCAATTTTGGTGTCAATCGTTTGTGTGTCGTTTGTGTTCGTTTGTGTTTTCATTATTTTCGTTTGTGTTAGCACCGTTCGCGAAATATCTTCAAATTTACGTGGGCGGGGCTGGGGAAACGGCAGCCCCGCCCATCGCGAATTTCGGGTCGAATTTGGTGTCAATCGTTTGTGTTTCGTTTGTGTTCGTTTGTGTGCTCATTATTTTCGTTTGTGTTATCACCGTTCGCGAAATATCTTCAATTTAAGTGGGCGGGGCTGGGGAAATGCCAGCCCCGCCCATCGCGAATTTCGGGTCGAATTTGGTGTCAATCGTTTGTGTTTCGTTTGTGTTCGTTTGTGTGCTCATTATTTTCGTTTGTGTTAGCACCGTTCGCGAAATATATTCAAAAACATAACCTAGGTTTATTTCCCCGGCCCCGCCCATTTTGAATTTTTGCTCGAATTTGGTGTTAATCGTTTAGTCATCGTTTGTGTACGTTTGTGTTTCTATTCCCGTCGTCTCAATATCGATTTTCAACTAGCTGGGAGAAAATGAATTTTTGTCAAGCTCCGAGCAACAACCGCCACATTTCGAAATTATAGCAATTACGTTATTTAAGAAAATTGGTGTTATTTTAGTTGTAAATTTATCAATATGGATAGGTTTCAACTTAAAACAATAAAAACCATTTTTATTTATTTTACTATAACCACAGCAGTGACTTGAGGAGATTGGTGAAGTTAAGTTGTAAATAAAAGAGAAAGAAGAGGATTGAACCACCAAAAAAATGGACCGTACATTACAGAGAAGTAAAGTTCCGAATGGAATAAGGTTTGATTATTATTATTTATATAGTAAAGGGAGCGTTCAAGTATTACGTAACGAATTTGGGGGGAGGGGGGGTTCTTGTAAAACGTTACGATGCGTTACAGGGGCGGGAGGGGGTTTGAACTACGCGTTACGTAACATTGTTTTTGCCACATAATTGTGACTTTTAGGTATAAAAATGGTCACTTGGTGGTTACGTAACGTTTTACTAGGGGGGGGGGTACATAAAAACGTTACGGCGCGTTACATTGGGGGGAGGGGGGGTCAAAAATCTCCAAAAATTGCGTTACGTAATACTTGAACGCTCCCAAATGGAGAAAAATAATGATGGAATACCTGAAACTTCTGAAAAGAACTGGGGTGGAGAAGTTGTCAACCGTAAGGAAAAGAAAAGAAAACCAAACTATTTAGACGCTGACCCAACAATATCATTATACAACGACAGTAGTCGAAGAAAGAGTTCCGTCATTGGTTTATTAAAAAATTGTACTTCTTTAGGTCTCAAAGCTGTAACTATCAAAAATCGAAATTATACTTTCACAAATACTTGCACTTTTGATACGATAACACAAATTTTAATTTCGAGTTATGCCGACAGTGACCTATACTCCAATTTTATAAATATTAATTCTGAAGAATATCTGTATTTCTAATTGATCCAGAACGCGATACGAGATGGAATTACAACACAATGTTATCGAAAAAGGGCGGAAATTCTTTTGGAAATATTCGAAAAAAACGATCACAGTTACTTGGAGAAGGTATAACTATCGATTCTAACTGTACTGCGAATTATTTACTCAAAAAGTTATTTATATATGAAGTATCCTTGTTTTACAGAAATTAAAAAATGTACATCTTCCGATTGGGAAAATAAGCGACCTGGGGAAACTGTAGTAGCCAATTTAGGTATTGAAAATTTTGAATTATTGCAACAGATCATGAATAATTATTTTGAAGATCCAGTAAAATGCGGCTCTTGTGGTGTTTCTTTTATTCCTAGAAGTTTTACGATTGGTCCTCATTTATTCATAGAACCTGTAAACAATTCGGCACCGTACGATTCCCAATTTTCAATACCGCTTTCAAATGTTCCCTTGTGTTTAAATATTTTAGAAAAACATTTTAAGTTGAAAGGAATTATTAGTTTTTTTCCACCGAAAAGCAAATCCCCGTCAGCAATAGGACATTATGTAGCTTATTGTTGGAGAGCTCATCTAAATTCTTGGGAAAAATTTGACGATCTACAAACGGAACGAAACAGGAGCATATGTTCTTCTACCGTTGTGAACTGTGAATATCTTATATATACATTGTAATAATTATTTATTTGCTAATTAACTATTAATTTATTAATATATTATTTCTGTTTGTACAACAAAAATTCATTTTTATTATGAATAATGCAATGTTATCAAAAAAGTATCGTATAAAGATGGCGAGATATTACGTACATGACATCATGGCTAATATTTTTAAGGACGGTCCTGATCCATTTCTAGACCATTTTTTAAATACTATTATCTATGATGTACTTGTTTTTCCTTACATCAAAACATGGTTTTTATTATTTTAAGTTGAAACCTATCCATATTGATAAATTTACAACTAAAATAACACCAATTTTCTTAAATAACGTAATTGCTATAATTTCGAAATGTGGCGGTTGTTGCTCGGAGCTTGACAAAAATTCATTTTCTCCCAGCTAGTTGAAAATCGATATTGAGACGACGGGAATAGAAACACAAACGTACACAAACGATGACTAAACGATTAACACCAAATTCGAGCAAAAATTCAAAATGGGCGGGGCCGGGGAAATAAACCTAGGTTATGATTTTGAATATATTTCGCGAACGGTGCTAACACAAACGAAAATAATGAGCACACAAACGAACACAAACGAAACACAAACGATTGACACCAAATTCGACCCGAAATTCGCGATGGGCGGGGCTGGCATTTCCCCAGCCCCGCCCACTTAAATTGAAGATATTTCGCGAACGGTGATAACACAAACGAAAATAATGAGCACACAAACGAACACAAACGAAACACAAACGATTGACACCAAATTCGACCCGAAATTCGCGATGGGCGGGGCTGGCATTTCCCCAGCCCCGCCCACTTAAATTGAAGATATTTCGCGAACGGTGATAACACAAACGAAAATAATGAGCACACAAACGAACACAAACGAAACACAAACGATTGACACCAAATTCGACCCGAAATTCGCGATGGGCGGGGCTGCCGTTTCCCCAGCCCCGCCCACGTAAATTTGAAGATATTTCGCGAACGGTGCTAACACAAACGAAAATAATGAAAACACAAACGAACACAAACGACACACAAACGATTGACACCAAAATTGATTCAAAATTCGCGATGGGCGGGGCTGGGGAAATGGACCTAACTTTCGGTCTCTCTTTCCTGTTATTACTTTATATTTGAATTTAAAAAAAAATAAAAGCCCGCTAAAAAGAACGCGCTAAAATTGAATTGCAATATTACACCTTCGAATAAACTTCGGTTTAAGTCCACGTGGCGCCCATTTAACTACCCCTCGTGTAAATTTATTCCCCCCGATAGTGACAATATTCCGGATCACGATTGTGGATCGCCCAATCGTCGATGAGAGACCCTCAAATCGCGACGTTACGTCACAAGCCCTTTTGCTCGTTCAATCCACCCACCCCTCTCGCGACTAGAGCTAGTTACCCTATTTAGTTTTGTTCGGAAGGTGTCTTGTTTGCGATTTGTCAGGTAACAAATTTCATATTATTACCAATAGAAAATAAAAATACATTCAAATATGTGTAATTTTTGGGATCCGGACAATTAGGCGCGGGCGATTAGGCGCGACCGATTAGGCGCGGCTGATTAGGTGTGGTCTTAATTAGGTGCGGACTCAATTAGGCGCGGACCCAATTAGGCGCCGTGCCATTTAGGCGCGAATACAATTAGGCGCAGACCGTTTAGGCGCGGGCCCAATTAGGCGCCGGCCATTTAGGCGCCGGCCATTTAGGCGCCGACCATAAACAAATTAAATTGTTAATCTGTTATAAGTCTGTTTTTATTTTTAAAAATCACGAAAGTCCATTAATAATTAAAAACATATAAATCTTCGCAAAAAGTTAAATCGGCCACAAAGAGGTGAATCTGCCGCAAAGAGTTGGATCTGCCGCGAAGAGGTGGATCTGCCGGTAGGTTAGTGCTAGTTTTTGATATTTCTTTAGAAAACTAATAACTAAAAACAAATAAATTTTCGCAAAAAGTTAAATCGGTCACAAAGAGGTAAAATTAATACAGACTTATAACAGATTAACATTTAATTTGTTTATGGCCGGCGCCTAAATGGCTTGGCGCCTAAACGGTCTGCGCCTAATTGTTTCCGCGCCTAAACGGCGGCGCCTAATTGTATCCGCGCCTAAATGGCACGGCGCCTAATTGGGTCCGCACCTAATTGAGTCTGCGCCTAATTGAGTCCGCGCCTAATCGGCAGCGTCTAATTGTCCTAGACCCGTAATTTTTACATTCAAAATTAATGTAATTAAGATAATAATGTAATTTCACAATATTATCAATGGAATAATACACAATATGTATTTTTACTAGAATTTTGAATGTAAAAATTACACGTATTTGAATAAATTTCTCTCTCTCTCTAGTCGTATCCTCATGACTGAGGAATCGTGATCCAAAAGCTCACTCGCAGTTGTTCACTATGGTCTTCCATACTTGCCGGTCTTCCGCATCTCTTATTGTTGTTTGTAGGGGGCGCTTTGTTATTTGTTTCACCTGGTCTATCCATCTGTTGGGTGATCTACCCCTAGGTCTCTTGCCTTCCACCTTTTCCTGAACAACCAGCTTCCCCAGGCTTGCCCCATCTCTGCGCATCACATGTCCAAAATGCTGCAGGATGCGTCGTCTACATATGGTTGATAGTCTATCTTTTATTTTCAGCTCCCTCAGTATTGACACGTTCGTTCTCTTCGCTGTCCATGGTATTCTTAAGATACGTCCAGCACCACATCTCGAAAGCGTCGATGCGACATCCATCCGCCATCTTGATGGTCCACGACTTCACGCCATACAGGAAGATTGAGAAGATTAAAGTCTTTACTAGATGAATCTTGGTATTTGTGGTGATTTGTTTATCGGTCCATATCTTCTTTAGTTTAGTCATGGCCCCACGTGCCATTGCAGCGCGTCTCTTAATTTCTTTTTCGGTTCCACCTTCGCCGGCCATCAATGAACCCAGGTACAGAAATTCATTAACTTTTTCTATGTGTGTTAGTTGATTACCAGCTGCCAAGGTGCCACCTCTATCTATAACCATAATTTTGGTTTTTTCCACGTTCATTGTTAAGCCCAAGACTTCACTTTCTTTCATGACCAGTTGTAGCATCTCTGCGAGTTCGTCTTCATTCTTGGCCAGCAACGTAGTGTCATCCGCGTACCTCAGATTTGTTATTTTTCTTCCGCCGATCGACACGCCGCCATCGTATTCATCCAGAGCTCTTCTCATAATGTATTCGCCATACGCGTTGTACAGCCTGGGGGAGAGAATGCATCCTTGTCGAACTCCTTTCTGTGCCTTAAAAGGTTTTGATATCTTATCATTCAGCTTTATAACCGCCTCATTGTTCTTATATAGACTTTTTATCATTGCTATTAGGTGATCCGGAACTCCCATTTCTCCCATTGCACGCCATAGCTTGTTCCAGCGTACACAGTCAAAGGCTTTCTTATAATCTATAAAACATAGGAGTATGGGAATATTGAACTCACGTGATTTTTCTATGATTTGTTGAATATTGAATATTTGGTCTCTTGTTCCTCTCCCCTTTATGAAACCCGCCTGTTCAGGTGGTATTTGATATTCTAGATATTTTTCCAGCCTTTGGTCGATTATTCGCAAGAAGATTTTGCTTGCATGAGATATTAGTGCAATTGTTCTGTAGTTTTGACATTTTCTTGTAGATCCTTTTTTATGAAGCGGTATATAAACTGAATTCGTCCAGTCAGTCGGCCATTGTCCAGTTCTCCAGACTTTATTGCAGATATCTAGAAGTATTTGAACCCCATCATCTCCCAGTGTCTTTAGCATCTCTGCAGATACCTCGTCATTCCCATAGGCTTTGTTATCTTTTAGACGTCGTATGGCGCCCTCAACCTCATCCTTCATAATGGCTGGTTCTTTCTCATCATGGTCAAAACAGAAATCCGTCTGTTCATCTCCATCGACCTCATCAACATATAGGCACTCGTAGCTACGTGCTTTTTTGACAGTATGGAGCTCCGGCTATTGCCTCCGACTGAGGGAGAGCTGTCGTTGCTGTTTGTGAGCGATTCACGAAGTGGTCGGTGTCCTCTTCTACATCTGGCTGACTTGAGCTCCGATCAATGTTCCTCATTTTAGAGCTGGGTTTTCGGCTTCATCGGTTGAGGATGAGTTTGGGGAACTATTGACAATCAATATCTTTGGAGTATGAACACATGGTGGGGAAAAAATCATAGGCCCTTATTTGTTTCGAAGGGACCATTAATGGGATAAGGTATTCTAATTATTTACCTGACGATTTCCCCGAATTGCTGGAAAATTTTCTCTTGGGACGCTAGCAATAATGTGATTAACATTTCTTTTCCTACAAAAATTGTTTATTTTGAAAATTGATATTTACCATATCTGTATTTTTAGTTTAACCCAAAAAAATGCACCAATATGTGCCTTTTTTAGGTTAAAGAAAAATACAGATAATATTTAAAAAAAATATAACAAAACTTCAAATTTATAGTTTAAAATTACCATCATCTCCATTTAATCACAATTTTAAAGTCACAAAATATAAACCAAATCACCAAATTAATATAAAATTTCGCTAATCTGAACAGGAACTTTATGACAGCGTCTCGTAAGCGCGGCAGTGCCAACTATCAGCTGTCAACTGTTAGGTTAATGTTTGACTCATCACTTTTATCAACAAGTTTTTCATGTGGAAGTGTTTCGTGTGCGTGCTAAAATAATTTGAAAATATTTTTGGGACTAAAATGGAAGTGAAAGATGTCGACAAATGCAGGAGTTGTTTGTCCGAATGCGAAACCATGGTAGCACTTTTCGAAGTTTACGAGCACAACTTGACTTTGGCCGAGATTTTACAAGCGTGCCTAAAGTCGGAGGTGATTTTTAAAAAAGTAAAATGTTGACGTTTATTAAAATTTATTATTTTAGGTTAAGAAGGAAAAAGATTTACCCAACTTTTTATGCGAACATTGTGTCCTTGTGATTACGCAATTTTATAATTTTATGGTTATTTACGACCAGTGTGACAAGCAACTTAGATGTGAAGTTGTAAAAAATGAGAATTTTGACAGCCAAGAGGAAGACTTGGAGGGTTCTGTCGTGTTCTTCGAAGGAGAGTTGGATAATTCAGAACGGTTGGATGAAATTTTAGAAGAAGATGATAATTTGTTACCATTTGAAAGTAAAGACGATGTTAAATTGTACAATTTTGCTGAAGAAACTGAAGTGGAAGTGTTTGAAGAGTCCGATAATTTAGATTTTGCGGTTAGGGATGATGCAGATGATAAAGGTAAAATACACGAGGATGTGCTGACTGTTGAAAAAATAACCAAGTTTGTTTGTGATCTTTGCGGGGAGGAGCACCTTTTTCCTGCTAGTTTTACAAGTCATTTGCGGATGAAACACGACTTGATCGAGGTTGATCTTGATAAGTACAGTAACGAAATAGAAGTCAAAGTGAACAAGCGAATTGCGGCTAAAACGATTGATGAATGTGAAGACTTTCCAAAAGTTTATCAAGTGCACAACAAATGCAAGTTTTGTAATGAGGAATTTACTGATCGAGCATTGTTCCAGAAACACATGTCGACGCACAAGGAATATAAAAAGTACGTTTGCGAGGCATGTGGGGCACGATTTATAAGAAAAACGTACTTGGTTGATCATATGGAAGGTCACAGCGACGAATTGAAACATAAGTGTAAATTTTGTGGTAAAGCCTTTCGTCGAAGAACCGTCCTGAGGGCTCACAAACGGGTCCACACACATCCTAACCATTACCAGTGCGAAATATGTGGAAGAGCGTTCACCAATCACAGCACCTTAAGAACACACCACCTCTTGATCCACGTCAAAGAGCGGAACTTCCAATGCGTGCGATGTAATCTCACTTTTCCGTTAAAATCCACCTTGAAGAAGCACGTCTTGAGACATCAGAAACGGGAAAATGGGGAGAAAGGTTTTGATTGTTCTGAATGTGACATGCAGTACCGCGATAAGTCCAGTCTAAAAAGACACGTGGCGACAAAGCACCAAGGTAAAATTCAAATGGTTGTTTGCCCTATGTGTCCCAAAGAATATGTCAGCAAAACCAACGTCCTAAAACACATGAGGAAGTATCACCCTGATGCTATTTTGTAACAAAAATTTATTTTTAATTATAAATTAAGTTTCTACGTTTATAAAGAATTTTAAATTTTCAAAAATGAGACTGTTTTAAGATTTTTGTATCTTCATGTTCAAATGTTTGTACATATTTATGAATATAGCACTATTTGGTTTGAAAGGATCCGAATGTGGCGAAAAATTCAGCAGAAAGTGCGAGTCGAGATCACCTGATAGAAGAACAACAAAAATGAATCGTCACATGAGGAAGAATCAAAGGAAAGCACAAAATTTAATTTTGTTTTTCTAACCTAATTCAATTAAGGAAAAGCACGCAATTTAAGAGCGCGCTGCGGAAAGAGAGAGAGGGAATGATGTTGAAAGAAGCCTCTAATCTTTTGTACAAATTTAAAAAACTAAACGTCGTATCAATGTAATTCTTTATTATATTAATAAGAAAAGACTATTGAAGGCAATAACCAATTTTGAGCGTTTTAAATTAAAAGTAAATAGGTTAATTTAATTTATGAAAAAGGACAATTTTGAATTTTTATGACAACCGATCTTAATGAAACTTCGTTATTGCCTTCTGCAGATCATTATAAGGACAAAACCTGATTTTGAAGCGATTTGATCATCAATTATAGAAAACTTGTACAAAACTTGTAAATCAAAAAGTGCCCTTAGTGGAGTTTTAAACTATATAAAATCAACTTAATGCACAAAGGGTTCAAGGGTTCCCTTAGATATGGCGCAAATAATTTTTTTAAATTTTTTAAATCTACAAAAGATTAGAGGCTTCTTTCAACATCATATCTACTGCTTCTCTCTCTCTCTTTCCGCAGCGCGCTCTTAAGCATAAAATTTAACTTTAAGTCATGATTGTTTTTGTTATTGCTACCGATTTTGATTGAATAAATGAATTCTTCAAGTGCCGTGCCTGATTCCAGGCATAGGCGACCATTCTTATACCGAAAGAATACTACTGTACTATAAAAGAATATTAAAATAAAATGATTTAACTTAAAAAAGCTTCTTTTCGTATAATCCGTACCAATTTGTAAAATAAAATTTCTGTGTTGATTGTGAAAAAGTGCTTAAATTAATATTTGTCAAACTGAGATAATGGCAAAACAAATTGAATTTGGTTTACTGAGGGATATAATTTTCTTTTGCATATATTATTTATTATTAAATGTAATGTTATTTATTACACTTTGCACTTTGTGATAGAAGCATGAAATTTGGTACAAGTGTAGATGCAAACCTCCTTTACAAAACAAGATGTGACGCCGAGCCCCGCCCCCTTCAACCCATAGACCACAGATAGCTCACGCTTATGGAGAAATGGGTGTCCCTATTCAGTTATATTTGGAAGCGAATGAAAATTAGTTTGGAAGCCAATGGTTAAAAGTAATGGTCGATTTATGCACAAAATGTAACGTAACGGAACGGAATGTAGAAAAGATGGGCTTATGCACTTCCATAAAAGCGTTTTAACGGAACGGAATGTAATGTAGTAAAGTCATTGCCATGAAAGAAGACGTCTCGTCATAGATTGACTGAATATAGCAACGACGTATTGCTTATGAGCATTACCAGTCATTTTGTATTGATATGACAAAGCACGAAAATATATTGCACGTGTTTCCAGTAACGACATACGCTGTTGCGTTTGTTAGACGATAGTAAAAGACAGATATACTCATAGCATGTCGTAACTAGTACCGGAAAAAGAATTTGATTCGCGTAGTAATTTATATAAAATATCTGTCACTTTTAGTATTTTTGAAGTTTGGAGTTTTCGTGGTTTAAGTTTTCGGTTTGTGGATTTAAGCTTGTCAAAATTAGTCAAAATACAAAATTAGTTCTTTTCAGAACTCTCGAAATGTCTAGTTCTGTACGTGGAAGAACATTAAAATCTCAATCGCAACAGTTGATTTTAAATTTATTAAATTATTTTGAACTTGAAAAACAGCACGGGGGCAGTTTAATTCCATTACAGTGTGTTCAAGAGGTGAATATAAAAAGATTACTTTACATTAATTTTATATTTATAAAATATTTTATAAATTGCAGCGTGTTGCCAATGCTTTAGGAATCAGTGTATCTTCTGTTGCCCGGATTAGAAACCGTAGTTCACTAAATCCAGAATTATCAAGTCCCGGTAAAAACCGAAAACGTAGGAAAGTTAAAACTAGCGATTTACCAGAATCATCGAAAATGAACATTAGAAACACAATTTATAACATGTACAGTCAAAGTAAGTTTCGTTGTCATTTATAATTAACACAAAATGTAATTTGTGTATTTTTTGCAGAAAGACATTTAACCGTTGCTTTGTTAAACAAGGAGATTGAACAGCTGCATATTTTACTAAGCAACAGGAGCTTAAATCGTGTTTTGCACGAAATTGGTTTTAAATTTGCTAAAGAAAATAATCGAAGAGCATTGGTCGAAAAAAGCAGTATTGCAATAGATCGAATTCATTTTTTTCAGAATTATAGAAATAATTTAAATTCTCAGTTTCAACGTGATGTCGTGTTTTTAGATGAAACATGGATTTTTTCTAAAGGTAATCCTGGAATGTCGTGGCAAGATGGCTCTACAAAAAGCGTTAGGAAACCAGAAGGTTATGATGGAAAACGTTTCATTGTACTTCACGCTGGGTCAAAATCTGGATTTATTAATAATACCTCATTAGTGTTTGCTTCAAAATCGCAAAAAGAGGATTACCACGGTGAAATGAATGGTGAACTGTTTAAAAAATGGGTTGCTGAAAAATTAATATGCAATTTAGAAGAACCATCTCTCATAATTATGGACAACGCATCGTATCATTCTACTGTAGTAGAAAAAATGCCTACTTCGGCATGGACAAAACCAAATATTGCAGCATGGTTAACTGCAAACAATATTGAATTTGAACCGTCCTGCTTTAAACCAGAATTGCTAGCTCTAGCTAAACTACATAAAAAAGAAAAACGCTACGAAGTGGACGAATTATTAAGAAGCCACGGACATGAAGTTTTACGGTTACCACCATACCATTGTGAATTCAATGCAATTGAATTAGTATGGGCTCATTGTAAAACTTACTACAACAAGCACATTAGAAGAGATGGTTATGGTAATGAAAACGTAATTGATATGTGGAATGAAGCATTAGAAAATTGTTCTCCTGAAGTATGGAAAAACTGTGTTTGTCACACCGAAAAGGTAATACAAGATTGGTATGAGCGAGAAAAGGCTTTAGATATAACGGTCGATGAACTTATCATCCATGCTAATGGCTCCAGTGATTCTGAAGAAAGTGATTACGACTGATTGTTTCCGGAATTTTGGATTTTTGTTTTTATTTTTGTTTTGTAATTTGCAGGAGTATTTTGCATTTCTCGCTAAAAATGGTGAGAACCAAATTTGTAGAGAATTAAATTCTCCACCTTTTTTATACGAGAAATTTTGTTGTAAAATTATTATTTATTGCTAATTAATGCTAATTAATATGTACAATTTTTATGTCCAAAACATTAATTATTTTTGTTTGATAATTAATAAATAATTAAATTAGAGCGATTCTTTTTTTTTATTGTTGAAATAATTAAGACGTTGTTTAATCTTAATCATCCTACGACTTCCGAAATTCGATCATGGTCAGCGCTACGTATTCCCAAATTGAGTGTTCATCGTAAAGCTCAGGTTTCAGGTAAAGTAACCAAAAATTTTCGATGTGGTGGCAGTTAATCCGAAAAATTTCAATTAATTCAACTCTTTAACGCCGTGGGGTGTTACACAATTTTGTTTTTCTTCAGGTCTGTGTGAAAAGGCAAAACAATGTAATTGCCAAAAGTTAGTTTTGAGTAAAGCTCTGAACAGATTGACAAAGAAATTATCAACGCAACGGTACAAAAATCTCAAAATCGCAATTTTTGCCATTCATTGTTTTGCTTTTGCATTGCACAGGTGCTGTATACCTATACTTATGCTGTGTCTTATTTTGAATTTGTTCATAACTATTGCTTAATAAATAAATAAATTTGGTAAGCGACAATAAAAACATAAAAGTTTCCTTTCAGCATAACCTATATTTGGTTTGACAGGTGACAAGTTCAAATTTGTTAAACTAAAAGGAAAGTGAGAAAGAAAATTAAAAAAAAAAGATAACCAATATATTCTTATTTTAAAATACACTTCATTTGACTAGGGAGTATTGGCTTAGTTCAGACGATTATGCTTTTATGACGAGATGTCAACTTTCGTGGCAATGACTATAGGCAACCATAAACGCTTTTATGTAAGTGCATAAGCCCATCTTTTCTACATTCCGTTCCATTACGTTACATTTTGTGCATAAATCGACCATAGGCGCTGCATGTATTTGCTTCCAGCCCTCAGGCAAAAATAACCCCAGGCGGCTCAGGTACTACCTACCTAACTCAGGTAGTAAAAACTGTTGGGTTTTTACAAACATTTTGTGTTTCTGTTTATTGATTTGAATTTTGGAATGAACATATAAAAAATTATTTTTATTTTTTTCTTCTAACGGATAAAAATGAAAAGGTATCATTTGAAAGACTTTTTTTTTGGCTTTTAAAGATACCCAACACTGGATATTTTGTGTTCTTTAATTATTATTGTTTTTTAAATTAATTTTTAATTCACATAAACTTCAGGGCCGTATCAGCGTTACATGAAACACTAGTCAATAAAAATAAGAATTTTCTGTAAACGTCTTGTATGAATATAAAAATACCTCAAGTCAAATGGAAAAAGGGAAATAAATTTGGAATATCTAAAAGTTCGAAATGTTTTTAACAACAAAGTAATAATAGTAGAATAATTTTATCACTTTTATAGTTGAGAAATCACAGTACCTTAATTAGACCCCCCCCCTATGTCAAGGGGGGGAGTTTCGAATACAAGTCAAGTCAAATAACCTACCTTTTTAAACATTGAAAAAAATTGCATTAGCAGCCGACTGCTGTTGTATGATTCCGGTGTATGTATGTATGTCTGTAAAAATAGAGGTTTTTTTTTCATTGGCAAAATTTTGTTGTTGTTGTTCATGATATATCGGAAATACCAACCTCACAATATTACAATACAATAAAAAATTTTAACTTTAAAATTGCGTGGAACATAAATAGAATTATTATTGCCCCCCCCCCCCCTGTAATGCGTCCTTGATTCCATTTGGAAACTTAGTGACTTTTCTTTCCTTATTAGAAAAAGTTAAGATGTAGACTGAAATACCGCCCCTTATTGATATCACAGTACCTTAATTAGTAATAATTTTAACTTTAAAATTGCGTGGAACGTAAATAGAATTATTATTCCCCCCCCCCTGTGATGCGTCCTTGATTCCATTTGGAAACTTAGTGACTTTTCTTTCCTTATTAGAAAAAGTTAAAATGTAGGCTGAAATACCGCCTCTTAATGATATCACAGTACCTTAATTAGTAATAATTTTAACTTTAAAATTGCGTGAAACGTAAATAGAATTATTATTGCTCCCCCCCCTGTGATGCGTCCTTGATTCCATTTGGAAACTTAGCGACTTTTCTTTCCTTATTAGAAAAAGTTAAAATGTAGCATGAAATACCGCCCCTGTAAAAATAGAGGTTTTTTTTCATTGGCGAAATTTTGTTGTGGTTGTTAATGATATCAGAAGTAACAACCTCACAATATTACAGTTATAATTGATATATTTATGTTATGTATTTACTGTAGGACCTATTTTATTTTAGAAGTGTAACAGTGATTTAGAAGATTATTATAAAACAACAATTATTACAAGGTAAGATAATCGGTAATTTAACAGATTTTCGAGATTTTATTTAAAATTTAATTTTAGTATATTTGCAAAAATGGTTTTGGCAGGTGGAAATAAATGCGTATATGTTAATTGTGGTAAATCACGTAGAAATGTTAGTGACTTAAAATTATTTCGTTTTCCAAAAGATAAAGAAACTCGTCAGAAGTGGATTATAAATTGTGGTAACGTAAACATTGCTACTTTATCTCCTAATGCCTTAAGAAATAGATATATATGCCATTTTCATTTTCCACCCGCGAATATAAGAACTTCTGGACGATTAACGCCTGCTGCAGTTCCTATAAAATTTGTGGATCTTGAAGCATCACCTCCATTAAGAGTTGTGTTGCCTACACGAACATACCTTGCTCCACAGAAGAATGAAATACACGAGGAAATAGAACCAATATCATTTTAATGATATTCTTGAAACGTATAAAATTGATAAGCAATTGAAACTTGCTAGATTGCTTCCAAGAATTTCCGATATTCACCTCAATCCGAACTCTTTTCAGAAAATGAATTGTAAACTTGCACTTCAATTACTAAGTCATTCAGTAGCAGCTGCTATTAAAAATAATGTTGCTTTGGGAAGATTACAAAGCAGAACTGCAACAAATACCTACAGCTGAATTTATTGCATTGTTGGACAAACTTTTTGATATTTTAAATAGCAGATATGAAACAGATAGAAATCCATATAAGTCGGGATATTGCAAAACAAATACCTACATAGTCGAATTGATTGCTCAGGTTAAAAATGTGTTTGAAAGCCTACAGAAAATTGACCATAGCCATAAAGGAAGAATTAGTAGGCCGCCCTGTTTTGATGGCGTTTTATTAACAATAAATGCTCTCGAATGTCTATCACAAGATGTATGTGATTTTAAATCATTTATATTAACATCTAGGCTAAATCAGGATGTGCTTGAAAATTTTTTTTCGATTGTAAGATCTAGAAGTGGTTTTAATAGAAATCCTACAGCGAGGACATTTCGGACAACATTTCGAATTAATGTAATCAATAATTTGATGAAGCCTCCAGAAACCGCAAATTGCGAATTTGATGATGTCAATATTTTGGAGTTGTCTGAGCAGAGCTTTTCAAAAGATTTAGGAGCATCTGCGAACATATCAGAAGAACTTTGCTTGAACAATAATTCTGAACAATTGGACTGCTCTTCTGATAATTTTTCTACTAACGATGAGGATGAGGTCACAGATGAGGTGAAAGATTGTGCTGTAACATATTTTATAGGCTACATATGTTACAAATTATTACGAAAATTGCAATGCACAACTTGTGAATCTCAAACGGTACAAAAATCGTCTACGTTAGAGAATATTAATGAATTACTTATTTTGAAAAAATTATATACAAACAAGCAAGAGTTTTCGACAGGTTTGAGAAATCCAAACAAAAATATTATAGTGTTAGAATCAGAAGGAGAGAGGGAAATGATGGCCGCTGCCTGTCCGGAGAAATGACACTTGCGTTCTCGCCGGCCTGTGGATAACAGCTGCATATGATTAACTGCATTATTGTGTTAATAAAAAGTTTTTAATAAAGATACGAATTGTGTGTTTTCAAGTTATTTCTAACAATAGAATACTCAAGAAGCATTATAAAATGTTTTCATAAAGTTTTTGATGTAGATAAGTCCAGCATAAGAATTAAATTAAACATGAAAGAACTCTTTGAAAGAAAAAATATGAAAAATGTAATTTGTTCTATAGACGAACATGAAAATAGTATATTATAGGCCAAGGTTGTGAAGGCCGTCATTATTGCCCTAGCGCCAAGATTATATTCCGAGGTGCTTTGCACCGAGGAATATAAGGCGCGGAGGCAATAATGGTCTTCACAACCGTGGTTTATATACGATTTTTTGCACTACTAGATTTATTACAATTTTTTAAAATTCTTTTTAACAAAAAAATTTTCAAATTTAAAATATTTATTTCAAATGACAGTTTTGTTTCGTTGATTTGACAGTTGTTGACAAATTTAGGTTATTAAATAAAATAAATCGCGGTTCGTCAAATTAACAATGGATGGCGCTGTCACTTGCTGTCACATTTAATTCGATTATAATGAATTTTTAAAATTAAATTAATGTATTAAAAAAGCGTTTTAAATAGTTTAAATACAATTAATTAGCATTTCTTGATTATTCTAAATCATTTAATAACAACATTTTTCTTTAAAATAGTCGCCAAGTTATCAAAAAATGTCATTTTGTTCATTATTAACCAGTGGTTAATAATGGAAAAATTGTTCACCACTAGTCGAAAACGTGTCATTTCTTGAGCAACTAACCTAAGTAAAAATGATAGCCTATATGACTAGTAGTGGAAAAACTATTTTATAGACTTATTATTAAATGTTAAATTATTTAAGCATTGTAAGTGGGCAATAAGCACAGCCAATAGTAAATCAAATTGCTCAAATAATCAAAAATTAAAAATTTTAAAAAATGTATAAATATCTTTCCTTAATTTTTTGTTTTTTTGGTTTGTAATAATGACCTTGTATAATAAACTTATAATGTACAATAAAATTTATTTTGATACAGATAAAATGTTAAAAAATTTATTTTTTGCCATTCCGGGGGTAAAGTACTCACTTTTTACCCCGGTTTGCGGGCGTAAAGGGGCACTTTTTTACCCTGCGGGAGTAAAGTTCAAAAATAGGGGGGTGAGCGGGAGTAAAGTTAAAAAATAGGGGGGTGAGCGGGAAATAAAGTCACCAGATGACTGGTGACTTTAGTTTAGTAACGGCCTTAACCATGGAATAGTGCGACCACAAGGTCGATGACTTCAACGTTTTAGCCTTCTCCTAAAAAAATGCCAAAAACACGTCTTCACTAAAATAATCTGACAATTCTTTATTCTGGCACCACTGCACAAAAGCGTCGTACTATTTTTGGTAAACTTTTCTTGATTTTGCCGGCAACAGTTCCACCAACGCCATCTTCGCTGCTTCGGCAATTTCTACGTTCTCGCTCATGGTACGTGTTGCTCTTTCAAAGGCACAAATTTAAATGAAATGAAGCATTGGAATCAATGGCATTGGTAGAATCAGGGGTGCCAACTGCTATTTCTTAGTAATTTTTAGTAGTATAGTTGGTAATATTACTAGTGCTATTTTGCGATTTATCGACCACGTGTAGGTATTATAAAAAAAAAACGTTAAATTTTTGCTTTAAGTTTCTAAACTGGCGAAGTTCCTACTTTACCTCTCGGAATGGCAAAAAACAGTATATGCACGACGGTAGTAAAGTGACTTTTGGCCCATGGGTAATTGTTTCACTCGGCTGGCGCCTCGTGTAAACAATCCTTTACCCTCGGGCCAAAAAAGTGTCACTTTGCTACCTTGGTGCATAATGTACTATATTTTTGGAAACCTTAAATCTACAAATAAATGTTTGATAATTAATACCGTAATAACTGTACATGCAAAACTAACCCTTGACAGGTACAAATATTAATCTTGATAAGTACCTTTTACCGTGCTTTTACCTGTCCTGTTACCGTGGGTTACCTTTTTTATTTAAAGATAACTAAAAATCCCTGCTGCATAGGCAACCTGCACAATTTGAGGAAATTGTATAGCGTGAGCTATCTGTAGTAAGTTATCTGTGCTTAGACGCAAAAACACCCCCCAAATTTTAGTTTATCCTATTTATTTCGTAAACCGTTCATCATACGATAAAAATACACCAGAGCAAATAAATTTCTAATTAAATTTTAAACAAAAAAGGTTCTCAGGATATTTTTGATACGACGTACGGTTTCCATAGAATCGTCACGTAAATTTAGGTCAAATATGGTGCGCACTGCAGAACTCGCGGATTTTCTCCAAATTCCCCATGTTGCGCCACTCGTACACAAAAATTACTGAAATAGAAAATTAAGAACGGACAATTATCTATCTATAGTGTTATTTGCTTGTTCGTCAAAATGTATTTTTCAAAAGTTTTTAAGTACTATTGTGTATAAAAATAAGCCGGACCGTAAAGAACAAAATTACTAGAAAACCTTGAACTTTATATTAGAAGCATAAAATTTGGCAAAAGTGTAGATGCGAACCTCCCTTACAAAACAAGATGTGACGTCACGCCGGTCGCCGCCCCCTACAACCGCATGACGCAAAAATACCCCCAAATTAGTTTATCCTGTTTATTTCTTCTTTTTCTTTGTTAGCGTTTCATTTCACATCCATTTTTGGACATACGCCTCTTCAAATTCTTTCCACCTTTCTCTATTGCCTGCCTCTTGAATCCAATTAAGGCCGGCCACAAGTTTAATATCGTTCACCCATCTCATCGGAGGTCTTCCTCTTGGCCTTGTAAATAATAATAATATTTATTGAACACTGTAATACAATTATATACAAAATATACAAGTTGTTAAGAATGTTCAAAAGGTAGCTGGTTCAGCGAGCTGATTTTCAACCAGTACCTAGGTACTGGTTGAAAATAAAAAAAATCCAATCTTACCAGCCAGAATAACGACCTTTAAATCAAGAACAAAAGTTCTGTAAATTGACTCAATCATTCCGGGTCCTTGAATCGAGAATAATTTAAGAATGGCAGGTTTATTGTTAATTAGGGTTGTAGAAACCCTAATACTTAAGCAGGCATCCTCTATTTAAACATGCCCATTCTTAATTTCACCCGATCACATTAATCACACCCGAGGTTTATTTCAAAGCGAACACATTCTGGTTCCAGGATTTAAGAGGTTATTGATTTTAGACTGACCAGTCTTAAAAATAGTTTCAAAAAATTCTTGTTTACAGAACACCCGTTCTCAATATGTACTAGATCTAAGTAGGGTCCCCTTCTTATTTTATACTCAAAATTCTTGTTTCTAGGATTTTAAGAATTGTCATTTTTAATACCTGTGTTTCTTGGAGTCTGAAATTAAGTTTTGAAAATTAGAAATAAAATCTTACCTTGACCGAGGATCGAACCCGTAACCTTCCCTTCATTGTCCGTCAGCGTTAACCTCTGTGCCACCTAGCTGTTGTTATTTTAGTTGTAAAATTGCTTTATGACTACAAAATCGTTTTGTATATAAACGATTTCGACAGTCAGTCAACTTGAATAAATATATACTGGTATTAAAAAATCCAAATGGTTGGATACCAAAGTAATAGGCAAAGAAATGATCACACTCTCTCGTGCGGCCCTTCAAATATTTTTCCCTTCCAAACGTAATAAAAATTTATTGATATTCAATTTTAAATTTAAATTATTTATAATATAATATATTTTAATGTTAAATAGTTTTCACATTTCAATATTAGAGTTTTCTTTTCTGCAATATTTTTCTTTTCGTAATACCACGTGGGTGTTCATAAAAAATTTGTAGTTTTATATCTTTTTTCACTATTACACCTACTTATTATTTGTCATAATTAATTAAATTTTAATAATAATTAATTTTATTTAAATATTTAAACACAAATAAGCATAATTATTTATAATAACATGTAACCAATGAGAAACAAGAGTTTTGCTAACGGTGAATTTTTCTTAATTCTGATTGGTTAAAACTGTTTTAAAAGACGGAATTAAAATTCATTGCTATTTAATCTCGCAAGCGAGATAAGGCTCCAATGCCGAAACGGGTCGCTCATCCCTCGTAAAAAGCCCAAAGCCCGTTATATTATCCCCATAATTTTGAGGTGGAGGAGATTTATGGGAGGCTACGCCTCCCAAAAGCTTCGCTTCGCGAATCATATACATACATTGCTATTTAATTATTTATTTTTGTAATATAGGGTGTCCCCGTGACCGTGGAGAACCTTTGAGGTGGTGATAAAGGACACTTTTCTAAGACAAATTTTCAAATAAAATTTTTGCCCAAGTCCAAACTCTTGGGCGGTACCTCCCTTTAAAGCAATTTTTTGAATTTCTGATTTCAAACGGCCCACAGTGGAGTATTTGGCCTCAAAATGTGGCATTAAATCAAATACTATTCCAACGGATTTCTAAGTAGGATATTTATTTTCAGGGCTCTTAGTGGCATCTAAAAAATACTTTGCATAATTCTGGTACAGTTATTTATTAAGAAAATGAATTTATTTGAAAAACTATGAAAAATTAACATCATCAGCAGCAAAAAAACACAGAAATAGTTTTTGGAAGATATGTGTAAATATACACTTATCCGAAAATACAGGTTGTGATATCACAATACAACAAATATTTAATGGATACGAATTAAAAACTTCAGAAGAGAAGTAGTTAATAATTTTTATATTTGTTTTTCAAGTAATAGCGTTAAAAGTAAAAATAAAGCAAACATTTTAAATAATGTCTTGGTCATCTTCTTCGTCATCATCCATCGATCGCATCGTCACGTCATCGTCACTCTCGGAAATCTGTTTATGATCATCAATGACTTGGTCAGTAGGGGGTTTTAATAAATGTAATACCTGCTGAAATAAGTATCGAAGGTTTTTTATATGCCATATGGAGTAAACATTCAAAAAAACGAATCCAACCATGTAAAATTGATAAATAATTTGATAAAAACTATGTACAGGATGACTTAGAAATTTTTGAGTTCTCCAAGTAAAACGCGAATTAAAAAGAATCCTGCAAAGCTTGGAAGCCAAAAAATTTATTTTAAAGTCTCAAGTGTCAGTATTATCCGTAAAAAAACAAAGTAACTTTATCGACCTTAATTCATATTCAAATCTTCATTTTTTTCTGATAATCTTTCACAAATATTAATAATAATTAAAAATTAAAATTAAAACCATATTTATTTAAAGATCAATTATTACAGACTTTATGTAAGATATTTGAACTTATTGTTTCCATAAGTAAAAGTTACAATTTATAACGATTTCTAGCAAAAATAATCTTTGAAAAGATTGTGTTAACCCCCCCCCCACAGCAAATTTTTAGCATCTTTTGACGATGTAGTGGAAAGTTGGAACGAGTAATGTTCCTATAAATTCACACAATGGTGCCCAAGATAGTGTAGTTTACAAAAATCATAATAGGGAATATGCATGTAGCATTTGATTTTTGTATTTTATGCCACATTTTGAGGCCAAATAACCCACTGTGCGGCCGCTAAAATATAAATTTGCAATAATGTATATTATATAATTATGAATTATAATAACGTCAACTATTATAAAATTTTTGTGCCTAAAAATGAGCAGAGTAACGAATACCCTTAAAAAACAAAATAAAATAAAACGTGTGTAAAATATTTTTTATAAATATGCCTTTTCATGTAGAGGACAATTTTTGTATTGCGATAGCGAAGATAAAAATGCTTAAAATTGCATTATAATTTATGTTTTTGAACGAAAAAGTAACAAAAGTGATATCATTGACGTGTTAGCTTGTATTCTTTGATGTAAGAACGTCATTCTTGTTTCCAAAATTAAGCTTAAATTAATAAAGTACTGCAAGAATAAGAATAGCGTTCTTGGTTTAATACCAAAATGTAAAAAATAAGAAGTTAGTTCTTAGAATCAAGAATTTTTCAAGATTCTTAATTTAATGCACGGATTCTTGATTTACTTCTTGAGCAAATTTCTTTGAGTGTACGTTGCTCGAGTTTGGGCAGC
Source organism: Podabrus alpinus (assembly GCA_932274525.1). Lineage (NCBI taxonomy): Eukaryota > Metazoa > Arthropoda > Insecta > Coleoptera > Cantharidae > Podabrus > Podabrus alpinus. The sequence continues at coordinate 77,606,426 of OW026456.1, forward strand.
CAGCAGTAGCTCCTTCACTTCAGTTTTAAAAGCCACAATCGACTTTCTATTCTTGAATAGATCCTGGTACTTATTAAAGGTACAGGATGCTCTGTATTGGAAGCATCCTTCAAATTTGGACGTTCTATGAGCCGGCACCGATAATGCATCACAGTTGCGAAGGTTTAAGGAATGGCATTCCGACCTTCGGTTGAGGAAACCCTTCAAGTAACTCGGCCGACCAGAGTGATATACCCTATACAAGAACAGGGCAAACTGTAGTTCACAGCGGGCTTCGATTTTCAGTATACCCAGAGAGTTATACGTTGGCGTAATGTGATGGCGACGATCGATGCTGTATGCATAGCGAAGGCATGCATTTTGAAGGACTTGCAATTTGTTCTTTAACTTATCTAATAGAAAACCATAGTAAACTGAAGAGCAGTAATCGATATGACGCAGCACCAGGCTTTGGACCAAGTTCCACTTGATCACTGGAGAGAGCATAAGCTTGTATCTATGCAGGGACTTCAGCTTGAAATAGCCACTGCTGCAAATCTTATTAACGTGATCTTCAAAAGATAGGCCACAATCCAATATCACGCCGAGGTTTTTGGTCTTGGTACTGAGGTCAATCACATTGTCGTTTAGGAGAATGTTAGTACATTTTGAATGGTTAGCCACCGCTCGACAGTGTGAACTGTCAACACAAAGGCAAACAGTTTTGCTGGGATTGAGCAATAAACCATTCGCAGAGGACCAACAGAGCACAGAGCCAAGGCAAACATTAATTGTGGAGACAATTTGTATGGTCTCCATGTTAGCATGGATTTACTCCATCAATCCATATATCTCCTCGCCACATGTACCGCGTATGACCACTTAAGCTTTGCTGCTCTTTCCATTATGTCGGTGACCTTCGTTTTTTGCTTTATCCAGTTGTTCGTCTTTCTGTCTCTCAAGGATATGCCTAACATTGCCCGTTCCATAGCGCGTTGCGTTATTCTAAGGCTATTTATATTTTTCTGGGTCATTGTCCAGTTTTCTGCGCCATAACTCATTACCGGCAACACGCACATATCGAAGACTCGCTTTTTTAGATGTAATTGAATATTTCTATTTTTTAATATAAAGCTCAATTTTCCAAAGGCCGCCCAAGCTTGAGAAGTTCTTCTTTTTATTTCTTTACTTTGATTTTCTTTTCCCAGTATGATCTTCTGTCCCAGGTAGATGTATTCCGTAACTTTTTCTATTTGTTCACCCTCTATATGTATGTTACCGACTTCTTTAAACATTACCTTGGTTTTACTCAGATTCATTTGTAATCCTATCTTTCTTGAGGGTTTGTTTAGATCCGTTATCATTTCTTGCAGGTCTTGTTGGCTCTCTGCTATTACCACTACATCGTCAGCGTATCGCAAATGATTGAGATATCGTCCATTTACTTTGATACCTTTTTCTGACCAATCTATACTCTTGAAAACATCTTCTAAAGTGAGGGTAAATAGTTTAGGTGATGACAAGCTGTCTCCCTGCCGTACACCCCTTTCCAAAGGTACAGGATTGGTTCGCTCATGAAGTTGATATATTGCTATCGCTTTATATGCTATTTGTTGTAGTAGTTGACTATATCCATTTCCGCAGTTCCAATTCTGCAGTTGTTTAATGCTCGCTGTATAGCCCAAGTCTCGATTGTATCAAATGCCTTTTCATAATCAATGAATCCAATATACATATTTATATAGGTATTGGAATACAAAATCTCGTCCAATGCAATATTGAGAGAAGGGAATATCAGGATATTGGATCGCAATAAAACAAAAATTAACTGTCGGTCGACGTTTCGGCCTATTTACTAGTAGCCATCATCAGGACTAAAATGAGAAAAAACAATAAGTCAAAAAAACGTTAACACTTTTGTATTCTCACACTCACCTAACAGTTAGGATGGTAAAAAACTGTTTTAGCGAAATATAATTCGGTGGAAGAAAATAACACGGTCATTCGGGCAACACATACAACCTCGTCAATGGTATAAAAAATTGTAAAACATGTAAGATAATAAAAATTGGCTAAAAAGTCACATCAATGAATAACACAAATTTTGTCAAATACACTATGAAACGTTAACACAGAAAAATATAATCAGGTTATCAACCTACAAGTTGATAACAGGTACAAACAGGTACAAACAGGTCAATACCATGTATATATTGTTTGTACCTGTTATCAACTTGTAGGTTGATAACCTGATTATATTTTTCAGTGTTAACGTTTCATAGTGTATTTGACAAAATTTGTGTTATTCATTGATGTGACTTTTTAGCCAATTTTTATTATCTTACATGTTTTACAATTTTTTATACCATTGACGAGGTTGTATGTGTTGCCCGAATGACCGTGTTATTTTCTTCCACCGAATTATATTTCGCTAAAACAGTTTTTTACCATCCTAACTGTTAGGTGAGTGTGAGAATACAAAAGTGTTAACGTTTTTTTGACTTACTGTTTTTTCCCATTTTAGTCCTGATGATGGCTACTAGTAAATAGGCCGAAACGTCGACCGACAGTTAATTTTTGTTTTATTGCGATCCAATATCCTGATATTCCCTTCTCTCTATATAGGTATTGTTGTATCCTGGTCCCCCTTACTTGCTCTGGGTGACGAAGAACAACAAACTTTCTGCACCTACCTTAGCAAGCTCTTAATCTCAGGATGAATTTTTTTATCTTACTTATCTCACGTCAGCAACTGTTAATTAGCATCAGCACAAAATAAACACAATTTGGTTCATCAGCTAACAGATTTATTAAACAACACATAAATAAAAATGGATCAAATAACAATCAACACAACTAATCAAACGCAAACTTAAAATTATAAATCAAACTATGCTAACCTTGTTATCTTTCTTGATAAGACGTGGCTATCGTTGCACAACACTATTCACTGGTAATCGCCTGGTCCAATTTGGTCGCCTTTTCTTGGTAGGCTCCTGCCCTGTCACGATTCCAGTCCAAATGCTGCTCTTTATGTGCTGTCTCCTTGGAAGACACACACGTAACGATCCCTTTGTAGGGGATGTAGTAGCCCGCTCTTCTCAAATTAATTCTGAATGAATTAATTTTGGTGATCGATTCACCTTCAATCCTGGATAGCCGATGGCCCGTATTCTCGCAATTAATAGTTACTATCAATGGTAACTCTTGTTTAATTTGCGACACGACACGTCTATTCTCAAAGCTTTATCAATATTAACTGATATTCAATGCGCGACACGACACATCTACTCTGGATGTTCTATCAAAGGTTACTCCAGTTTTATTCGCGACACGACACGTCGTCTCTGGACGCTCTATTATTTGTAACTAAACTGTGTAACAAAACGGGATTTTGGGTCATAAAAATTAATTTTAATATTTTAAATTGAGGTATAGGGTTTATAAATTATTATAATAACTGATGATTGTTAATTAACCATATTTATAATCAGCCAGCGGAAGCGATAAGTTTTATGACGTGAACGAGTATTGATAATGTATTTTATCAATATTCGTTTGCATACGAATTTCCTGCGTCTGGAGTTGACTTTTATACCGTTCTTTGTTCGGGTGAATTGTTTAATTTCAGACAACAGTGAAGTATCGTTAATATGACTGGATATTTTCAATGCAGTCGACGCGTTTTCATTGATGAAATAATCAAGGTTTGATTTCATGGAAGTAATCAGTAGACATTGCTTCTCGTTCAAAAGCGATAGGGATGTATCTATCTATAGATAAAATTGTCAGTGGTGCAATTCTTACGCTATGAAAGGTATAAATATGGTTGAATTAATTAGTCGAGAGTGAGAAGCCGGGGGTGAGCCCGTAGAGTGAGAAGTCGGGGTGCGCCCGTTGAGCTGCGGCCGGGGGCCATGGGCTCTCGGGATTAATGTTAATAAGGAAGTCTTTTCAGTGAGTTCGCCGGAGGCTGTGGTAGATTCTCGCGTACGGAACGGTCTGACGGATTATCAGTTTTGATTTTGTTTTGGGCAAATAAGACAAGGGAGTGTCTTGCCGAATTATCTTGCTTGTGGATTCTAAGTGTTTAAAAAGTCAAATAGTTTGTTCATTAAACCCGTAAATAGATTGTGAATTCTAAGTGTTTAAAAAGTCAAATAGTTTGTTCATTACACCCGAAAATAGATTGTGTGTTCTCTAGTGTGAGGCATCTGTTCCGAGTTTGTCGTTGTTTTGGGACCATAGATAAGGCATTGTTTGGCCGTATTGGATTGTCTGGGAATCCAAGGTAAAAGGATAAATTATATCACCTATGTAAGTAAAATTTTGAATTCTTTACTAACAGAAGGATGGTATATTTTTTTTGGGTAGTTATTTTAGGTTGTATATTTATATGTGTTTAAAAGGGCCACCCTAAATTGTAAGGGAGATTTTAAAGTGTGTATGTATTTGTTTTAACTTTATCCATTATTAATAAATATTGTTTTGAAAATTCAGTGTTTTCGTTTTTCCTGTTGAGGAAAAGGACGTTTTATTTTCAGTGCCGAGTTTAGTGTCGTTTTGCCCGCACCGAAGTTTCAACTTCAACCTTTAGCCGGGGGACGTAACGTCAAAACGGGGAGTGTCTGGGACTCATTACCAGGAAGTCGCTTACCGAATTAATAGGGTGGTTTTTTTTGGAGAACAGAATTCTACGGTGGGCCTAATCGGTCGAACGGTGGTGGCAGCATAATCTATAAATATTCTCAGTAGATCGATAAGTGCCTAGGTGGAATTTTGTAGTCGACCAGCAAATTTGCTTTTTTTTTTAATAACTCCAACCGTTCCTAGGAAAAGTGTTCCAAAGGACGGTTGCCGGTTACAACTGTATCCCGTTGTTATTCCTGGATACCAATTGAATTTTGTTTTGTTTTGTTCCTTTTCGGACATCCTTCTTTTTCCTGTTTGTTCTCTTGCCTGTCTATAGCCTACGTCTTTATTTAAACGTAAACGGTTGCACTGTCTTAATCTACATGCCTTAAAATTATAAACACATAACAAAATGAACTTGAACAATAACTAATTTAAACAATTTGGAACAATTCGAATCTCTCCAAATTGTGTTGCCTTTGTACTGGGCTTTTATCACATCTCTCTCTTCATTCAAAAACGGGTCACAACAGTATATTATATTCATTGCATTTCTCGATTAGAAGTTTTATTGTTAATAGGTGGTCTGCCGTTGAATACTCCTTTCTAAATCCTGTCTGTTCACTGGGTTGGTAGTCATCTAGTTTTTTAGTTAAGCGGTTCGTGATTATTTTAGTTAATAACTTGTACACATGGGACAATAGGCTTATTGGTCGATAGTTTTGAAGTTTTCGGGTATCTCCTTTTTTGAATATTAGTATTACTCTTGCGTTATTCCATGTGTCGGGTATTCTGCCTTGCTGTAAGCATTCGTTTAAGAGTTGCAATAATGCCTCAGTCAATTTTTCCCCTCCTTCGAGTATCATATCCGTGGTCACTTCGTCCACTCCAGCTGCTTTGTTTCTCTTCATATCCTTCAAAGCCTTTTCCATTTCTGCTCTATCAATATCTGGTATTTCCTCCGATCCAACATTCTGTATGACCATCCTTGTGTTTTTCTTTTCATATTCTGATTCTTCCGCAACTTTATATTTGTATAGATCCGCGTAGAACTTTTGTGTTAATCTCAACATTTGTTCCTTATTTGTTATTATTTAACCGTGTTCGTTCATTAGAGAATGTATATATTTTCGGCCTAATTGTGGTCTCAAGCATTTCATCTTTTTATTCTTCTCTATAACTTCGTTTACCCTACTTTCATTTTCTCTCATTCTTCTTCTTATCAATTTGTTAAGTTCTACATATTCGATTGAGCCTTTTTTATGTCGTCTGTTAAGTAATCTTCTCTTTTCGATCAATTTCTTTGTATCGTTGTCTATTACAGGTTTTGTGGATCTATGTAAATCCTTGCAGAGTTCTCTAGCACTGTCAGTTATTGCTTTAATCTTCATTGAGGTGATCTATATTTGTGACGAGTTCTTCAACTTGTAGGTTCTCTAATCTTTTCTCTATGGCGGTCTTAAATTCATTACTCATTTCCTTTAGATTCTCGTATGTTAAACGCAGTTCCCTTCTTCTACTATGTAGCTTCTTTCGTTCCAGTTTTTTTAATTTATGACCACTCTTGATCTTACCATTCTATGATCGCTTCCTGCGTCGAATGAATTCAGTACGCTAACATCGTGGATGATTTGTTTATTGTCAGTTAGAATATAATCTATTTCGTTTCTTGTAGCTCTATTTGGGCTTATCCACGTCCATTTTCTGTTCTTGTTCTTTTTAAAAAACAAGTTCATCATGTATAAATTGAATTCATTTAAGAAATTCAGTAATTCTTCTCCTCTTTCATTTCGATCGCCGTATCCGTAATTTGCTATTTGTGTTTCTTGGTCTTCTTGCTTCTTTCCAACCTTGGCATTGAAGTCGCCCATTACTATTTTAAAAGTTGCTGCTTGATCATTGATTGCGTCTCGAATCTCATCATAGAACAAGTCCATTTCCTCATCTGAGTGGGTACTGGTCGGAGCGTATACTTGGATTATTTTTAGTTTTGTAGGTACTTGTATTAATTCTTATGTTGATAAAAGCTACTCTATCTGATATGGCTTTGAAGGATTCGATATATGGAGCCATACGCTTGTGTACTATAAAGGCCACTCCACTGTAGGTGCCTCCTCTGTACATAAAGTGATTGCCTGATTTTAGGATTATATATTCTTCTCCTCTTCTTCTTAGTTCAGATAAACCAACAACATCATACTTGATCGTTTCCAATTCATATACTCTGTTATCGTCAGCCAAGGTTCGAATGTTGTAAGTTCCGATCCATAGTCTTGTGGCAGCCCGGTCCAATCCAGATATTCTTAGCACCCTCTCTCCCTCTGATCTTTCGATTGCTGCCGTAATCGAGACCTCTGGGAGTGCTGGGCACTGAGGGCCTTATATTTGGTGCAACAATCATCATTTGAGAATTTGAAGGTTTAGTCTTTACCATTCCACGCTGGCCTAATTGCGGGTTGGAATGGATCCTATTTTCCGTCAGGAAAATTGGCTTTGTCCCGGAGCTACACTTCCTTGGCTCCTTTATTGAACTGATGGTACATGGACGGAACAGATGGTCGTCCCTTAGTATGAACTGTTTGGTCCGCGGGTGGTATTTTATTTCCCACTTACCCTGCCTTGCGGCCAAGCATTCCCCTATCCGCCACCTGGGGACGCGCTCTCTAGGAGTTTCAGTCTCTCCCGAGAGATCTTAAATGGTTCATAATACGATAAAAATACATCAGAGCAAATAAATTCATTATTAAATTTTAAACAAAAAAGGTCTTTAGGATTTTTTCATACGAGTTACAGTTTTCATAGAATCATCATGTAAATTAAAGTCAAATATGGCGCGCACTGCAGAACTCGCCAATTTTTCCCAAATAGTCATGTTTCGCCATTTTTAATATAAAGAATTACTGAAATAGAAATAAGAAAAGACAATTATTATCTATCTGTAATGTTAATTGCTTGTTCGTCAAAATGTAGTTTACATCCGAATTTATTTACTGCAATTCTGCCGATAAGTCGGAATAAGTCGACATATTTGGGAAAAATTGGCGAGTTCTGCAGTGCGCGCCATATTTGACTTTCATTTACATGATAATTCTATGAAAACTGTAACTCGTATGAAAAAATTCTAAGAACCTTTTTTGTTTAAAATTTAATTATGAATTTATTTGCTCTGATGTATTTTTATCGTACTATGAACCGTTTAAGAAATAAACAGGATAAACTAATTTAGGGGATGTTTTATTTACAATGTTATAATTTAAATTTAACCCTAAACAAAATTAAGTGATTACTTTTGACTTGGGCGAAAGGTGTTCTATTAAATATCTGCCTTAATATATACACTATGACTAAGGGCCAGTTTATCCATCTCCAGTTAAATTTACCTATCAGATAAATCGACCACGTGACACCTTTTAGTCCAATGAGAGGACACCAAACATCACTTACCTGTCAGATAAGTTTAACTGATACTTTAACTAGAGATTGATAAACTGGCCCTTAGGCAGTTATACCAAAAGAAAGAGCAAGTTTTCCCAAATTTGATCAACTTATAGCATAGTTTTATAGGTAATATTTGCGATTTATATTAAGTAAACGCACCATTCAGGATCCGGAATTTTAGAGAGTGACGTATTAAATGTAAACAAAAACATGGAATTTTAAAGGTTTTCCAAATTTGCTGTGGCGTTCAGGGGCAGACTTTGACTTGTGCAACTGCCTAAAGCACCGTACGATGGTTTTCGGATATTTCGTTTCATGTGGTAGAAAACTGCAGTAGGTCTTTTAGGGGGTGAGGAGACATACGAGAAGCAAAGAAAATAGTTGGTGAAGCGAAAAAAAATTTTTTTGACTGCATGGTAACTCATGTCTTGAAGTATGCCCATTTTAAAGAAAACATTAAACTGGTCACGTAAAAATCGAACTCCCGATTGGTTGTAGACCCTTTTGGTCTCTATGGTCGGATATAGATCTACACGGTAGACCACCGGTTTCGCTTGTTGGTGTTTAGCTTTCAATGGTTTATATGTGTTACGGTCAATGATGCCAATTCGGGCATTGATGTCATTGTCAGGCCATTGAAGTCAATACCCATGGTAATTGGGCGCTGTTGACATTTAAGAATCTATCTACGGTTTTTACACCATTGTCCGAGCAATAACGTCATTGCTCAATACAGAGCGGCGATGATGAAACTATGGTGCATCAAAATCATCTTACCAAGTTTGTGGTGCTGAAAGCATTAAAGAGCAGAAGAAGTCGCGTTTCACTTGTTGGAAATTTATACTACTTTTGGAGCACTTCTTATTTTACACTCCAGCAATGTGTAACACGACAATACACATCCAAGACACCTTCCGTACAATGATTAACGTAATGACTAGCTCTAAGTCGCGAAGGGTGGTGTTCGTAGGATGGAGCGGAAGGGCTTGTGACCAAAAGTCGTGTCTTGTCGGCCTCTCCTCAGCGACCGGGCAATCCTCGATCGCGAGTTATGATGTTATATCAAAATCGGGGGGGGGGAGTATATTTACACACGGAGTCAAAAGGGCGCCACGTGAATTCTGAACCAAGGTTCATTCGAAAGGGGTGCAAATCGCCCCTTCCCAGCTGAATACACGACAGCTGTTGATTAACTTAACGCGAGTATCTCACACTGGTGGCCTCTCTTTGGATTACAGGTACATCTTGCTGTTATAAAACCTTACCTTACATCATCTCTAAATAAACAAACACATAAACAATAATAAAAACACAAACATAAATAATAAAGATATAATGTCGAAATATACAGGGGGCATTTGGTAATTTATAACATATGTCTAATCATATTTACAGCTACATGATGTTACAAAAACTTAAATGTGAAAAACTTGACTTGAATAAATGATAAAACGTTATCACTAAAAACATTGACTTGAAGTTGATTTAATTCAGTTACTATTAAATATGACATAAAATTCAATCTGAAATATGAATGGTTTAATTTATTAAACTTAAATGTTACGTAAAACATAATTCCAAAAATATGACATTGTTGCAATAAACAATTTAGAATACTAACACATAAAAAAGGACATACAAAGAGGTTGCGATCGACTTCAAGGTACACCTGAAAGGTTGTAAAATGTCATGGTCATAACTGACCAAGAATACAATAATACTTAAAAAATACGAAAGTAATGCTTACATATAAGATACTGATGTATTCCAAACGGAATTTCCATGAGATTTGCCAATATGAGATACGGAAATAATGTTCTTCCATAATCGAGATGACCATAAAATACGTTGAAAAGTTGAAGGTAATTCGGTAGAAGATGAGTGTTGGTGATGACGAAAGATGAGAGTTTCCAATTCCGATAAAATTAACTCAAGCCGTATCTGACTGCAAGTCAGTTTCGCGCAACCGGCTGAGTTTCGTTAAAAATAATCCGAACGGGTTTGTTAAACAATAACAATAAATTTAACTTTCACTAATTTAATCTACACGAAATAAAGTATTGAAGTACGGTACTGATCTTTCTTAATTTGATAAAAAGTTACTCGAAAAAAAATGTCCACATGTGATGAACGTAAACATTTGTATTACGCGGTACACTTAAAGAATGTTCGATAAAGTTATTCATATCGAGCGGCACGTACATTCCGGCAGCTGGCTTATTATGTCGAAATGAGTTTGCAAAAAAAAGACTCGCATTAATGTAGGCGCGTGAGAAATTCAATCCGAAATTGATTTTAATTCACTACATTCAATAACAACAGCGTTGAATGTTCAACTCGAAAACTGATTTTAATTCAATAAATTTAATACCCAAAGCGTTAAATGTTCAATTCGAAAATTGGTTTTAATTCAATAAATTTAAACTATTTAAATAACATGTCCAAAGAGAATTATAACATAACTAAAGACCGAATGATTGTTAATTTCACCTGTTGCCGTACCATATGAATGAAGGTTCGTATTATCGATAAAAAATCTGTTACCTAAATTGCACTGTTTCACATATGTTACACAATTGACTATTAAATGATTTAAAATCTTACGTTAGTAAAATTTATATAATCGACTTGGTATTCAACTACACTAAAATTCCGCCTGCACTGGCGTTATCTCGCTGCTCGGAAATAACTTCCGGCAGAGTTTTTGGATACTACATGATCACTGATCAGACCGACATAGCTTCGGACCTGAAGATCCCAAGGAATCTTAGCTAAAATTGGGCTCTGCAGTGCCTTTTATGTGGTTTTCGATGGTCGTGGGGATAAAAACCCTTCCATATTTCTTCCAGAAAAGTCTATAATTGGTCTTTAAATTCGACCTCGATACCTGATTGGCCAGAAAAATAAATGAAACGGGTCACTTTTGTCTTTATTCCTACAAAATCCTGTCTGAACTCGATAACTGCAGCTGGGGCTATCGCATGTTGGATGTTTACTTTATAAATTTTTTGTTGAACAAAAAGGTATATTTTAAAGTTTTTTGCCATCTGTGAAGGCAAAGCATGATTGCGAAATCCTCATAAGCGTAACGTTAAAATATCTATGCTCGGGTTCGCCACATGTACACGTGTACAGATAAGAAAATAAAATCCATAAATCAACGTGGTTTTGACAGGCACATGTGCAACTTTGAAATAAAATTGCAGCGAACAACGCTATTCCAATTTAAAGTTTCTACATGTCCAACTAATTCGTTAACTATGTATCTATGCGAGAGGACGTAAATTCAAAACAGTACTGGAATGAAGGCAAAACTGATGACTGACCAGATTCTTAATTTGTGCTACGTTAGTCTCGAAATATCATTCCAATCGTATGATTTGGGATGGACGTAACTAAGAATTATTGCAATAAATTTAAATTATTACACGTTTGAAAAATATACTTTCGTCTGCTAATTTCTGAACTCGATCTTTTAGTACTATTCTTCGACCTACAAATATATGCTTTTTAAAATATTTTCGTTCGAAAATTTACGACGGAATTATGACTTTTAAAAGTTTGATTTTAAATTTTAGAAACGACGGGAAATCTTGCAGTTTGTTTGTAACGGTATGTTACCAAAAATTTCAAGGCGCTGCGAGCGCAAAATTCACGTTACAAATGGACGAGAGTTCATCAATTTAGTTCTGGTGAAATTACATGCTATGTAGTCTGAGGTAGAAAATGTGCTCTGTGTTGAACGGCCCAATAGAGATAATTGCGGATATTTTGGGATCGTGGATGGATGAAAATAAAACTACAGATTGGCCAGTATGAATTCAATTTATTCAGTGTAAGAAATACCGTGCTTTGCATTTTGGAATTGGAAGATGCCCATATGAGGCTATGCTTGGATGTCTGGCTAGAGTTGGATTAGCTTCTACTGGAATAGCGCATGATGAAATTCCAAATTTGTCCGCTGAAGATGTCAAAACTCTGATACAAGAAATTGAAGAACGGCCTGAAAAAATAGAGGAAAATAGATTTTGGTGCAGAACGTGGATTGTTTTCACCATAGCTTTCATAAGGTTTGTAAATATCCGGTGTAATTCTAAAGACTATCAACAGATGGTGCTACAAAATTGGAAGGCATAATAAAAAGTGCTTTAAAACAAAGAACGTGTTAACTGGGTCACCCCATAAATTGCTTTGTTACGGTAATTCTTGGTTTTTATAATCTTTTGAACTGGACGAGTTGTTTACAAAATCTTCCATAAGGTTTGTCCATCCGATACTATATAACTAATCAAAGACCATAGATTAAGAGGCATGCGATACTATTTAGTTTTTCAAATGTCAAAAATTTTTTGTAATGGAACTGTCAAATGAAACATTTCATAATTTCATGAATTCATTGAACAACCAAATGTAAGTCAAAAATTTTTATAACTTAAATATCTTAATTACTTTGTCGTTTAGAGAACCTCCGGTTAGACAGCACTTGAAAAATGTATACACTTGTCTCACCATGTCAACAGCGGCGGCTGCAATTGGGACCTCCATCTATTTATTCTTGGGCAGTTTCCTTCTCGAAATTATATCCATCATCGGCGTATTAGTGTGCTTGTTCTTGTTAATGAAACCAGATGACAACTACAAGAATTTATACTATCGCGTGAGTTATTTGTTAGGTTTTGCTACATTCGTCGGAATTGGATTGGGCCCCATTTTGGAAAAAATAATGTTTGTAGATCCTAGTATTATTATATCCGCACTTATTGGAACTTCGGTGGTGTTTGTATCGTTTTCAATCTGTGCAATGCTTTCCGAAGATGGAAAGTGGCTGTATTTGGGTGGATTCTTGTTGACGTTGCTCAACGTCATGGTATTGCTTTTCGTGGCAAACATCTTTCTACACTCGATGCTGATGTTCCAAACTAATTTGTATTTAGGTTTGATTTTGATGTGTGGATTTATTTTATACGAAACCCAATTGATTATTGAAGAGAGACGCATGGGAAATAAAGATTTCGTTATGCATTCCTTGAACTTGTTCATCGATTTCATTGGCATATTTCGTCGTCTATCAGTCATTTTAGCGCAGAAGGTAATTTATAATAGGTAGATATTTATTTCTTTAACCAAGGTTCTCCATTTTAACTAATCAGATTCAAATCGTGAATTTTTGTCCAAACTGAGTTTCTTTTTGTTTTAGGTTCAGAATTCACAACAACAATACAGAAATTGAAGATTAGGTTAAGTATGGGTTTGGGTTGCATAATTAAGAGATTACAAAAAATTTTTGGCAATAAAAGGAAAAATGCAATATTATGTTTTCTTTTTTATTATTACAAATTATTACAGAGATAGGATGATACATAGAAAAGATTTGCAGATTTATTTTGTCTAGATTAATTATCCAGACAATTATTTCTAATTAGTTTAATAAGCTAAACCTTGAAAGAAAAATGTACATGCGTTTTATTCTAACTTTCAAAGTTTTAATGAACAAAATAAATGAAGCTTTTTAAAAGCGCAGCCAAAAATCTGAAGTAATAAAGATTGTAATGATATGTTTTAAATTTGAATTTTAAATATTTCGCGCCAGAAATATTACATATAGCAGATAGATGGCGACTCCAGAAGACAACATTCCGATCTGTAATCTTACAGAAACGCTTCAAAACACTTATTTTAAATATAGATATGGTTATTTTTCTTCGCGATTTGTTTTAATTTCTACATTTGCCATCTTCAACGTAAGTTCCAAATCAAAGCGAACATTTTCGACTTTCACCTTGATATTTTCTGAAGCAATACATTTAGGACATCCTTCAAGTTTTATTGTGCCCTGTGGAACAAAATTAATACAGCTATTTTACTACAAGATTGAATTTTTTTTAATATTTTGATTTAGATGTTTGGATTTCAGTTAAGATTTGATCAGATGGATTCAGATTTCACTTGATCAGAACTCCCCAACAAAGGCAGGTACTACGAACCAGGGACATCCGCTCGAAGGCCGAGCTGAGAAGTCCCTTGATTCACCATGGGTAGTGATGATTTTATTATCCTGTTTGACGTAGTAGGTCAGGTCAAATCAGATGGTCCCCCGAAGAATGGAGGCGGTATGAAAGAAGGCTAGACTGTTCCCGGATTCAAACCAGTGCTTTAACAATCAGTAGTTGATCATTTTAACTATTAGGCCAATGACCACCCCTTGTTTTAGATGTTTCAGGTTCATAAAATTCTACCAGTGTTGTATTACTTACATCAGGCAAAGGAGCTTCTTTAATAATACTGGAGGAATGTACGGGCATAGAAGTATCTTGAATGAACTTCATGGATTTGATTATTTCTTTATTGTCCTCTCCTTGTTTTAGCTAAAACAATTATAAATAATTTCATATTTATAAAGTTCTACGAGTATCCTTACATCAGGCGAACACGGTTCTCCAATAATACTGGAGGAAAGTTTGGGTTTAGGAGAATCTTTAATAAATTCCATTTCTTTGTACAATTTTTTGTTTTTTGCTCCTTTTTTTGGCTAAAAACATTAACAAACATTTATAATCATATTATAAGGTTATTAGGCGACTGTGCAGTTATTCTGACCAGCTGAAAAAAATTTCTTCAGCTACACACTAAAGAACATGCTTATATTTGTCTATTAAAACAAAAAAAAGTGTGAACGGAGTAAAAACAACCCCAATATCGACTTTTGAAAAGTACGGGAAATTAGCATCGAGTATGCGGCAGACCCCGGTCGATGTGCCATATCGTTCGCCCGTGGTCCCTTGAAAATGCGTAAAATTTTTTCGCTCCGATTTGAATTTTTCTTTGAAATTCGGATAGATGGGGGTGTGATTAGTGGATATTAGTAATAAATATAATCAAAAAAATGGAAAATAACCCGTGTATTGCCGAAAAAGTAAAAAAATTAAAAAATTTTTTCCTTCGAATTTTGGGGTGTGCATTCGATAAGGAGGGTAATCCATCGTCAAAACCTACCCTTACGGGGCGCCGCTGCGCTCTGCACCCCTCCAGGGCGGTTTTGACTCTGGTTACTAAGCTAAACATACGAGAAGCGCCACCCATCAAGAAAACCGGGATAAATGAAACCGGGATGTGAGAGAACCTCGAAATAGCATTAAAAAGTATAGTTGCGGTATGGGGCAGTAAACTATTACGTTTCACCCCCAAAAAATCGCGTAAAAACAAAAAATAATCGATGTTACATGTACGAGAGACGAGCTGCATCTGCCGGTGCGAACCTTTACCTTTACCTTTACCTGATATGTATTTGATGGAGCATCCCGGCATGGCCGGCCTTCTCCTTCATCTGAAAGAATACATTAATGACATTGGAAGTTGTAGAGACCGGTGGGTCTCTGGGAATTGGCGCTTGGCGGACTGACTGGTTAGAAACCTGGGCTGTGACTGTGAATATGAGATATGTGAAGAAAAAGAAATTTTTTACGTTTGCCGATATAGTAGAGTCCCTAATTCGAAGAAAGAAATTATAATTTCTATTGATGACCTCGAAGTGAGTGGCTTCTACTTGGAACTAGTCAGAATTGGCGACTAGTGGGATTGTAGTGATACTATGGGGGGTGATTTATCGAAGCTTGTGGAAATTGATCGAAAAATTACACAAATCTAGTGAATAAATTCACTTTCGAAGAGAATTTGTGTAAGTTAAACCTGTGAACATACATTAGTCTGTGTGGGGGTGAGTTATGGTCAGGAGTTGTCCGTGGTCAGGAGTGATTTGGGACGGGGAATGAAGAAGTCGGCTGGGTTGTATTGACCTAGTTGATTTAATAGTGGGTTTTCTGAAAATTTGGATTTGTTGTAAAGATTGGTGGCATGTTTGCGGTTAAGAGTGTTAATAAGATCTAGTTTGGCGTCTGCATGTAGTCGCCTGTTAGTGACGTAATAGGGGGCGCTGAAAATAGCTCGGAGATTTTTGTTTTGAATGACTTGAAGTTTATTTATGGCCCTAGGGCGTGCGTATCCCCAG
This sequence comes from Podabrus alpinus, assembly GCA_932274525.1. Classification (NCBI taxonomy): domain Eukaryota; kingdom Metazoa; phylum Arthropoda; class Insecta; order Coleoptera; family Cantharidae; genus Podabrus; species Podabrus alpinus. The sequence continues at coordinate 77,622,480 of OW026456.1, forward strand.
ACAGGGGAGACATAAATCATTGTCGGGCGGATTATGGCTTTGTATAATCTTAGTTTGTTAGCGGGGGACATGGTACTTTTACTGTTCATGAGGACGAACAATCTATTGAAGAGGCATTTGGCTTTACCGGTTGCGGAGGAAATGTGAGCGTCCCGGTGCGAAATACTCTAAGTGTTAGGGTCATTCATATTGCACGTACCGTCAACAGAATGAGCGACGCGCGGGAATCTCGTTAATTTTACTACTGAATCTCGTAAAATTTGCTAAGTTCAAAATCGATTATTTCAAAATTTTGATAATAAATTCACCCGTAATATTTATACAAATCTACTCTATAAACCTTGTTCTTTAGTGGGTGGGGATTACCTAACCCTGGTCACTCCAAATAAATTGAAAATTTCCTATTGCAAAGAGGAAGGTTTATATAGTATACTGACATAATTTTCACAAGCGAAGATATAATCAAAATTTTGAGTAAATCGATTTTGAAGTTTGCAAATTTACATGTAAAATTAACGAGATTCCCGCGCGTCGCTCATTAACACTTAAGAGTATTTTTGACTTCATCCCGGTTTGCTTGATGGGTGGCGCCTTCTCGTATCTTTAGCTCTGCCGCGGAGCGGCGTACGCGAATGAAAAACCGCCCGGAGGCCCGGAGGGCCGTAGGGTAGGTTTTTTGTTGCGCCCAATTCTGGCCGTGCCAGATTATATTTATTACTAATATCCACTAATCACACCCCCAATCTATCCGAATTTCAAAGAAAAATTCAAATCGGAAACCGGGATGAAGGCAAAAATACTCTAAGTGTTAATGCGCGACGCGCGGGAATCTCGTTAATTTTACATGTAAATTTGCAAACTTCAAAATCGATTTACTCAAAATTTTGATTATATCTTCGCTTGTGAAAATTATGTCATTATACTATATAAGCCTTCCTCTTTGCAATAGGAAATTTTCAATTTATTTGGAGTGACCAGGGTTAGGTAATCCACCCCCTTTAGTGTGTAGCTGAAGAAAATTTGTTTCGAGTGGTCAGAACAACTGCACAGTAGCGGGTTATTATAATAGGATACAGTTGAATCCTTAAAGTGGAATCCTAACCACGGAACAAAGTATTAGGGAGTCAAATCTATGACCCTGGGGTCTCTAGTTAAATTAGCTGTACTTACTGTAGTATCAGCACCACTCTCATTGGCAGTTTCGTCCATTTCAGTTTCTACCATCACATCCATCGCTAATTCGTTAAGTTTTTTTTTTATTTCTTCAATATTAAAATATTTAGGATCCATAGTATTCAAAATTTTCTCGTATGCGTTATTCCTAGCCGATATATTTCGGTATTCGTAATATAAGATTTTGTGTTCCTTAAGAGCATCGATTAGCTTTTTGGTCCGATTGTCAGTCCAATTCATTTTGCCTAAAAAATAAATAATAAAAGGAATAAAATAGTAGAAAAGTGTATTTGAAGAATAATTGAGAAACCCACCCTAGTTATAATTTAAACTATCTTGCAAAAAATCATTTGATGTATGAGCTGACTTTATTGTGGGGAAATTTAAGAAAATTTTTCTAAATGATTATTTGAGTTTTCTCAAATATTAAAAGTTACCAGCGGAAAAATTACAGGTAATTACATACATCACGATCTACAAATCCGCTTTTTGAGGTGGATTAGTCCTCGTTTACTAATAAATTTCATTTTTACAATTTATTGTTCGTTCTCGCCTCCACTACGATTCATCTTCTCTCCCACCTTCTTCCTCCAATTTCCGATCCCCATGCTTCTCAAATCCTCCACAATCTCCTTTTTGTCGCTTCTCACCGGTCCCAATATCTTTCACATGAGGCTTCTTTCAAAACTCTCAGCTGTTCCTCTCCCCTTCCTCTAAGGCACATCATTCCCCACTGCCCCACCACTCCATGAGTATAACCCTCCATCCCTATTTTGGCGTCGAAATCTTCCACCAGCAACAGAATATTTTTCTTCTCGACTCCTTCACATAAATCTTGTAAGTCTCGGTATAAATTATCTTTTTTTATTTCATTTCTGTTTTCCATCCATCCCACACAATTTTTCTTTCACATCTCAGATTTCCTGGTTATTTCCATTTAATTTTATTGTAAACCGTTACTTTTGATACTGTTGTTAATTTCATTAGCACATCATTTATTTTCTCTAGGCTATCTTTTGAGTTTTTTTTCCTCCACTTTCTTTTTTTTTTCTTCTCTTTTCTGTTTTATATTGCTATGATTTTAGTGATGAAAATTGTTAGGAATTTAAATTGTCTACGCGGACACTGACAGAAGTGCTGAGACAGCAAAATTATTTTTGTATAATCGGCTGCAAATTAAAATTGAATTATGGGATTATTATTATTAAGAGAAAAAAGTCATCGATCGATTATTGGAATTATAAAAGCAGCCGGGGTATTTTAAATAATTAAATAATTGAAGCGAAACACAGCAACATACTCTCTTATTTATGGCTATCCAAAAATCTCTAAATAGCTGCGTTTCTGTCTCATTCCAGTTCTTCGCTATTATGTTTAGAGCGGTTTAGGGTATTACCAAAGATATTACCGACAGGTTTACTGTTTTATGTATGTATGTCTCTTCTTCAACACTTCATATGGCTTTCAAATTTATCTCCTTATTTTCTTCAATTATCCAAAACTAACTCTGGGATGAACATATGGGACATTACAAAATCAGACAGAATAAAACCTTACAATTTTACATTTTGCTGAGTTTTTATTTATATTGTAGTACCATTTAAACGAGTAGATAAACGAAATCTATTCTAACTCGCTTTTCTCAAAACTAGTCTTTATAATTAACTATAATTTTGTACTAATTATTTGCAAATTTTGTACTGCATTCGCGAATTTTGTACTTCAACGATTTCAATGTAGAAAATATATCTTTGGTGGGGTGCTGAGTTGACGTAAACCTAGCACCCCCAATTATTTGCAAATTTTGTGCTGCCCCATTTGTACTGACCTCATATGTATTTAAAATTAATGTTCGGCATTTCTACGAGGGATGAAAAGCTTCTATTATAATCATTGTAAATTAATTTTCTATGTGTAATTGAAATTTTTTAAACCTCCGAGCAAGTTACGTAGAAATGCCGAACATTAATTTTAAATACATATGAGGTCAGTACAAATGGGGGCAGCAGAAAATTTGCAAATAATTAGCGGTGCTAGGTTTACGTTAACTCAACACTGCCACCAAAGATGCATCTTTTACCTCGAAACCGTTGAAGTATGAAATTCGAGAATGCAGCACACAAAATTTACAAATAATTAATACAAAAATATGGCATAATTCTTTTTGAAAAGGTGGAGGAGATGCAGCGGCGTAGCGAGGGGGGCAAGAGGGGGCATCATGCCCCGGGCGCTACTCACAAAGGGGCGCCAAATGGTCCGCAACAAAAAATTGCTGGATAATTTTTATTTTTATTATAATTGATTTCTGGAAAATATATTTTAAATTTAGTGCCAGTGTAATATAATAAATGTTACTTCGTAAATAAAAAGGAAAAAAAGGAACACTAATAGTCTAAATCAAACTGTAATAATATATTCATAATAGAAATGGCACGTCTTTTCTACTGGCAGGGCTGACTTGACCTGTGTCTGTCAGCACTTCCTTATGGCATCTACGCTGTGTGGTTACATAAATTATCTCCTTTCTTAATTTGTCTGATAAAATAATAATATGTTATAATTTATAATAAATATTTACGTTTTTATTGTTTTAAAACTGCGTGTTTTTAAAATATTTCTTTATAAATATTATGTAAAATAAATAATAGGTATCTTTTGAACTAATTCTAGATGATCATATACATTTCAAAATCTAGTCTTGTTTTCTCAACTACATTTTTTGTCTCAAATTTAAAGCCTAGCTTGAGCCTATGACTTTATTTATTTTACTTTATTTATTTATTAATTTGCGAGTATATTTTACATATAATATTATATGGTTTTCAAATGGGGGGGGGGGCGCTAAAAAGGTATTGTGCCCCGGGCGCGAGTTAAGCTCGCTACGCCACTGAGGAGATGCTAGTTTTACTTGGGTAGGTCATTCACTCACTACAAACATACCGGGTGTTCATTCCAAAAGAAGCCAGTCAAAATTATCTTTTTTTTTTAGTAAATTTGAGAAAACCAAAACACGTCTTAAATAACGAGGAGAACGATCAAAACCAATACTGTTTGAATTTTAAGTACAACAACGGTACAACGTCGTGTCCATTAGTAACCCGTGCTTTGAAAAAAATGTAATTCGTTCACGTTAAAAAATTGTATTTAGTGGATCCGTTTATGATTTAAAGGTAAAAATTGAAAAAAGAAACAAAACATAATTATTCTGCTCGTATTATATTTATATTTTATATTTGTGACGCGTTTCAACTGTATGAAAACAATAATTATTAAAGTACGAATTTTTAATAATTATTAAAATATCAATTAATTATAAGTGGTCCATTACTGCATATTTGCTAGGAATATTTTTAAATACGTAATAAAAAAATTAAAGAAAAGGAAAATAAAATATTATCTACTTAGTAGGTGCGAAAAGAATGCATTTTACTACTTTTTAATTAAAAATGTAAAAGTATTATGTACTTACTGTTAAAAATTATGATTCACAAACAAAATAGCACTTCCTGTATTGAATTGCCTTAATACCAGTGAAGTATCAAGGTCGAGACATGGAGTGGGCTTATCTCATTGGCTACATGATCCATAGTTGCATTAAATTTGTTTACTTTATTTTAATATTAAATGTTTTCCTTTAATCGATAAGAGTACAAAATTACTGTCATTAATAATTAAACATAATTGCAAATCTTTGTTAATTCTTATTAATTATCTCACATTTGAATTTCTGATAATAGATAAACCAACAGCATTTATTCCGGGAATAAATTTTTTTTTATTCCAAAAAATGGTTAACACCAATTTCAAATTTCGATACAGTAGATGAAATGGTTTAATTTCACCCAAGTATTTTGATTACAGTATTTTAATTCCACATTAATTAAGTAGTTGTATTGATATTTTATAACCAATCCAAATTAAAAATATTATAGAATAACGAAATAAAATTTATAAATCAATTTATTGTCATAAAAGCAAACAACAAAAAATTAAATTTCCCGTCGTTACACTGATTCTTCTTTTTTGTTATTCTGGTAAATGAAGAAATTTAAACAATTGAGGATATTCTTCAAAAAGTGATTTAAATCCATCAGTTTTAACTACAGCTGGGGCGTTAGTAGTAATAAAAGTTTTTACTAGAATTTCTAACTCGTCTCCATTATGCTGATCTGCCAATACGAGATATTGAGCAGCATTCTCAATAGATAAATTTTCGCTCATCGATACTTCGCACCTACGTTTTAAATTTTCAAGTGCGTATTTATCAGCTACCATTAACAAGCGATCAGCCATGCTTTCTAAGTTTGAAATTTTGTTGGTATAAATGAAGCGTAGCATTTCTTTTAAAACTTCATAGTCCACGTCCGTAATTTCGATGCGTTTGGTTTTTTTTTCTTTCATATCATGATTGAACATTGCAGCAAAGACTGGACTTCTAGCTACTAAAATTGCTTTAAGTGCATGCAGTTCTCTTCCTGCAATGGCAAATGTGACCACAGAAAGATCGGGATTCTCAAATAATAAACGTCCCAAATCAATGGGCATTCCGAGTTGACTCGAAATATTTTCTCTGTTTCCAAAAACGACTATCTCGCACAATATTGTTAATTTATTATCAAGCAAATAGTTAGTGTTGGGATCCAGTAACAAATTTTTTGTGATAAACTGGTGATTATCCCAAGACAAACTTGATTCTGTGAAGTTTACAAAACTTTTTTTTTCGATTTCTTCCTCTAATCGTTTGTTTAAAATACTGAGTTTGCACCTAGCTTGAAAGTTACCAAATGGTTTAGAAACTAGGAATAGATGTAAAGTCAAAAAACAATTATACCATCCATTTGAATTAATTTCCAATCGCCATTTCAATCCATTTTTGCTGCCATCTGAAAATATAGCAGATTGAATTTTGTCTCCCTTCGTTGCTTTACAATAATAATCAAAATCAGATATCGACCATTTGTGTCGGAATTTGGTTTTTTTGAATTCCGTCGAAGTCGAGCTTTCAACAAATCCTTCATTTAGGTCTTCAAGTACTTGGGGCACTACTGTTGTAGTCATGTTGTTGGCAGTTTTGATAGTTGGAACGTTGAATTAATCTAAAAAGAGACAGAAAATTTTATAAGACAACTCAAATATTTTGTCTTATTTACCCTATGTGGGAGAGCCGGACTAACAATATTTTCTTGGGGAAGTTAAAAAGTGATAAATAGTATATTACAACATAACAAGTTGCTAAAGCAGGCCATTTAATCTGTTGAAATAGATCTACCCGAAAATTGCAGTGTAAATATTCAGATAACCATCAATAAAAATGCTTAATTAGTGTATAAAAATTCATAATAAAAAATTAATAGTTCACTTAGGTATGGGTTTTAATTTTATTCAATCATATACCTACGTCAAATTTAGGAAAGTAAATAAATATGAGACTCATGTATCACATCACAACTACGATACTCGTGTACGATACGAAGAATCTGTTGCTATGGTATGACGCAAAGATGCTTTACTAGGAAATGATGATAAAACACGCCACTTATGTAAAAAATTGCAAACGTATATAAAACGTAACTAAAAGTATCTAATAGCGATAGGCGCATTTAAAAAAATTATTAGGCATAAATTAGTGGCTGTACTCAAAATAAAGCAAAGGTAAATTAAAAACACGTAAAAATGTAGTAGTACATACCACATTATGTATTTATGAAAGTGAAGCGACAAAAACTTATTAAAATTTGCAGTCGTAGCAATGGGAAACCGACAAGATAAATAATACTAACGTAAGATAACCCAGCACGTTGAGACTGATGTAACAAAAAGTAAGTGGTAATATTTATGATCCCTTGGGATTAAATGACTTCCCAAGGGACTAAATTTTAACGTGGGACTGAAGAAGGTCATTACGAACCGCAAAAGTAGTCATAAATCCACGATAAAGACGCAAGGATTGCATAAAATAAGTTTAATGGGTTAAACTAGAGGTTAACCGGTAAATTAAAATTAAGTAGATTTTAAAGTGCAAATGCAAAAAGTTATAGAAAATTGATAATTATGAAAGAAAAATTAAAAATAACAAAAATGAGAAAGATATTCATAAACTAATAATTATTATAAAGTATTTACCAACCTAACGAGGGAGAAATGGTTAAGGATCAATAATATCATTAATATCTTCTCCAGTTTTGTTATTATTAATTTCTTCTGTAATTATTTCATTTTATCTCTAACTATTTCACTTTTTATATAGTACGTAATTGTCTCATTTTGCATTTGGCATAAGACTATTGTACTATTTATTGTACGAACAATATCGAAATATTTTGTAGCAATTGATGTGATTGTTAAATTTATTATTTTGAAGAACAAATGTAAAAATCGTAATTTCACAGCGACTATTGACACTAGAGGCACTAGTTAAATGAATGTTGAAAAAATATTTAATGTCAAATAAATTGCAGAACCAAAAAAATTCGATAATCAAAATAATTCGAAAATCATTAAAATTCAACCGTAAAACTCAACTAACATTTACATAATGTATATCATGTATAAGAAAAAATTTAATCATTAACCCTTAAACGCTATTGCGCGGTCTCTGAGACCTCATCAAGTTTTAATTTGTGATTATTTTACGCCTCGTTCAAAATTAGTCATTATGGCTTTCAGTACCTTGAAGTTACATCTCTCCTAGTATATTGACAAACGAGGGTAGTCGAAAGTTGCCCTGTTTTATTTTTAGAAAGAAATCAAATAAGCTAGCGGTCTCTGAGACCGGCGGGTAGTGGTAATGTAACTTTTTTGTTTCTAGTAAAAGTCTAGTTAACGTTTGAAGATTATAAACTATCTTTATTATACGTAGTTCATACAACGGCGTAAAAGTCTTCGCACACCTAATTAATATCTATATCAGGATATATTCAGGAAAATATTAGGAATTTCGGATAACCCAATTTTATCCAGTTATCCGGGAGAAAAATTACAAACCCGAAAAACATGCTGTGTGTCCTTCCAAAATTAAAAGGAAGACTTCTTATCTTTGTTTTTTGTGCCACAAAGCAATATGTTTTTGAAGTGCAGTGCGAAATTGTGCATGAATTGCTAACAAAAACTGTGATTTTCAGGTGTTGTGATTTTTGCGAAATAGTTGATTTTTTTTTATTTCCTCAATTTATTTATAATTATTCAAGTATGTACATACTTAAAAATAGTATCATTAGTTTGGTAAGTATTTTCTAGATTAAAAGAAAAAAAATTAAATTTTGTATGTAGTATGTATGTACATTATGTAGTAGTATAAATGCGTGATGGTAATAATTTCATTTTGTGTTATTAAAAGTTAATAAAATTTTAAAATTCATAGATTTTAAATTTTTTCCGACTTACTAGAATACCAACTAAGACATCTGTTACAAAAAAAAACCAAAAAGTCAAGTTGTACGTGAATTATCGAAAAAAATAAAGCGCGGTCTCAGAGACCGCATAGTAGTGACAGTGTGACAATTATTTGACGGTAGTGGTTAAGGGTTAAAAAGGAAAAAATATTGAAAATGTTTCCAAAGTGAAAATATAATTATGATATAAACAAGTTCAGTAAAACTTACCGTTGATATAAAAAATCGAAGAACTCGTCAACGAGGATTCAACATAAACGTTGTAATGAAAATTCATAGATAGAGAATAAAATATGATAGTTTGTTTATCGTTTGGTTTGCATAAACCGCGGCATTCTAAGTAGGATTTTCCCCGTATGATGTAATATTTGTACATATTATAAATAAGTTTTGTTTACAAGGTTACGACTTTTATGCGGGACTTCACACAGTTATAAGTTTTATAAGATATTGCAATATTTTAATTATGTCAGTTTTTAATAATTGTACTACCGTAAAATTTAAGAAACGTAAGCATAAACGGAAATAACCCCTACTTCATAATTTATACGTGATATTAACATCAATAAATGATTCCGATAGTGTTACATATATCACTTTAATTTTCCATAATTTTCAAGTTTGACACCATTTTTAGTATTTATTCGGATACCCTATCGCGAAATGAATAACGAATCCGATTGTAATTCTCAGATGTAATTATGTCGTAATATCAAGTAGGAATAATTTTTTCCTATCGGAACCGATAGCGACACCACCGATATCTCGAAAACTGTCCTTGGGTAATTTGTTTTTCCACAGCAGGATAGGGTACGATTGGAACTACCCACACACCAAAAATTGGAGGAAAAAAAAAAATATGGTTTTGAGATATATGTCTTGTACATAGGGTGGTACCGGAGATCGCGAAAATCTCGAGAACCGTTTGAGCTAGAGACCTCCGGTTTGGGCGAGCAGATAGCCAACATTGGGGGCTAACAAGAAACTATGGCATGTTTGAATTTTGACGTTGACGAAGCGTCAACTTTCGTTTCGCCGGGTTTTCGTCTTCCAGTTTCTGCAAAATAATAACTTCTCTTCAATTGACGCATTTAACTTTTCTACAATATTCTGTCCAGCAACGGTTATACATGGTGTAGAAAAGTTTTCAGATACATTACAATTCGAACAAATTGATTTTTCAGTTTTCGACCACGATAAGTATTGTGAGTTCATCAGTTTCGAAAGTAATTCTCGCATTGTACACACAGCAGAAATTGTTGTTAAATTACATATGTACGTTCTTGCCCTCAAAGATTGCTGATAATATTTTTGTTCTGAGTGTATAGACGCTTTTATCAACTCTATCAGTGGATAGTTTCACGATAATTTTGTAGATGTCATTATTTTGTTAAAAAATTGTGGTGTCTTCCAGCATTTCTTGGTCACAAAGCGAAGTTGTTAAAATTTGAACTAAGCTATCGAATGGACAAGTGTTTGTGACTAGATAATTTCTTTTGCCAATTTTGATAGGTCTCAAATGTGGAGAATTGCCATTTCGAAGAAAACCAATTGGGATGGAATTCCTTTTATCATTTAAATCCACATTTTGCCATTCTTTTTGTCTTTCCAAATAGGATTTACGTGGTCGTTTAGGTTTCAATACGCCCTGTCCTCTCCAATTTTCAACAGCGTCCTCTTCTTCCGTCTTCAAATTGTTCGTTTTATTATAAGTTACGTTGACAACTTCATCGTCGCTTGTGGTAATAATATCGATTATTCCATTTTCTTCATCAATTGCTTCTTGAAATGCCATGGTGGTTTGAACAGCGTCCTCTTCTTCCGTCTTCAAATTGTTCGTTTTATTGTTGACAACTTCATCGTCGCTGGTGGTATCAATATCGATTCTTCCAATTTCCTCATCAATCGCTTCTTTAAATTCCGCGGTGGTATTAGAATGAATTAATTTCATAGTTCCCTCTAAATAATTTATGTGGTGGGTAATAAAGTTATCTACGCGAATAGGGAGTTGCTTATCGGAAAACGCCCTATTCTTTATATTATTAAAATTACTTTCCACTGGAGCACTAGAAGCAATAGTTTCGGCGTTAAGAAAATATGGAACCATAACAGCTGTCCATAGAGGTAACAGCTTTGACAAATTAATTATTTCAGAAATTAGTCCCGGAACATATTGTAAATTATCCACCTCGCCATCAGAGGATATGAATTGTTGCGATTCTTCCAAAATATTTTGAACCCACTCTTTGAACAAAGAATTATTGGAACGCAATTCTTCATGATCATCATGTTCACAAGACTCTGGTTCAACAATATTGTTTGACTCCTCTGATTCCAACGTAAATTTTTCTTCCGTATCTTCACTACCATCAGCAATTAATAATTTTAGCCAGGTTTTCTCTTGATCGCAATAAGAATTGGAATCGTAAGCTTCACTTTGGCACACAATAAAAGTTGCCAATATTAAGTGTTTCAAATGAGCTATATCGGAACATAACACCATTTTGACCATCGCCATCGTTCTAACGAAAAACTGTTTCGTTCTTCTCTTCTCAGTTTTAAAACATTTAAACGATACGAACATCTTAATTACATGAGCGACGTCACACCTAATAAACGTTGTTAATGTTTTCTTCTTAAATAAAATATTATAACATTCGTTTATATACAGCGTTATGTGGTTCATTGTTGTAAATGCTTTTGCAATTCCTGACAAAAGCGCTAGAGACATATCCGAAACAGTTTCTTCACTGAACCAAAAGTCGACATAAATATAATGAAAAAGTTGTTTGAGACAAGCAATAAATTTATTAAAATTGGTCCAACAAACGATTTAATTCAGACAACGAACTATATTTAATTAATTAATAATCAGGTTTATTAAATAACAAATAGTTCATTATACTAATTAATAAAAGTTCGTCAAGCATTGTGTACAGTTAGCGATTTAGATTTGTTGTATGAACGAACACTGATTATTGCGTAATCAAAGAATACGCTGCCGCAACGTATAAACTTTCGCAACCTTTCGTTGAATTAATGAATACTGTTTCTTCTCATAACAAATAAATTATTTGACTTAATGTATGAATTTTCTTAACTGTTCATTGCGTTAGCGAACTCTGTTTATTGATTTTGATTTATTTTGATTTATTGCAGCCATTAAATAATTTCTTGACAAGGGTATAGAAAAAAAATTATGCTTAATATTTTTATTACTACAGTATATTTATACACACAATTATTGATAGTTATTAAATTGACATTATCAACTAATTTCATAAAAAGCGCTACAATTTATAGAATTATATTATAATTAATTAATATATAGCATAGAAAATGGAGCACATGTAAACGGCCCGAAACGTTGGTTAATATTTAAACTATTATAAGACTACTGCAAATTGTGATTATATAGGTACATAAGAATATTAAGGTATATAAAGGGTGTCCCAACAAGAGCGCCGGATTTAATTTTAAAGAAAAACACATTTATTTTTTGAATTAAGCAAACATTTTTATTTCAACATAAAGAAAAATAGTTCCGATTAAACGTGAAATACAACATCAGGCAAATGGCCACCACGAAACCTCTGGCACAGGGTTATTCTTTTGTTGAAATTTTGAATAACGTTTTCGCATAAATGTGGCTGTATTTCACCAATAACGCGCCGTATTTCCTCTTTAAGATGTTCAACTGTTTCAGGATTATTCGCATACACCTTTTCCTTCACATAGCCCCAAAGAAAAAAGTCCATCGGCGTTAGATCGTACGATCTTGGTGGTCAATGTTGATCGCCAAATCGGGAAATGACACGGCCTGGAAACTTGGTCTGCAGTAACACCATTGTTTCACGTACTGTGTGGCAGGTCGCACCGTCTTGTTGGAAAAACATGTCCTCCACATCAATTACATCCAATTCGGGCCACAAAAACTCCGTCAACATTTCGCGATACCGCACACAATTAACAGTTGGCGCATTTCCAGCCGCATTTTCAAAGAAATACCGCCCAATCACTCCGCCAGCCCAAAATGCGCACCAAACAGTTACTCGTGGCGGATGCATTGGTTGTTCGAGTATCACACGAGGATTTTCAGCACCCCAAATCCGACAGTTTTGCTTATTTACATATCCGTCGAGTTGAAAATGTGCCTCATCTGGAAAACCGACTTTCTTCGAAAAATCCGCATTAATTTGATGATGTTCTAACACCCAATCAGCAAATCCATGGCGCTGCTCATGGTCACTTGGCTTGATTTCTTGCACCAATTGAACCTTGTACGCGTGCAAATGCAGATTTTTAACCAAAATTCGTTGCATAGTGCTTCTGGAAATGTTTAATTCTTGACCACGATGCCGAATGGAAGTTCCTGGATTCTCGGCCACAGATTCCCTTACTGTGGCTATATTTTCGAGTGACAGACAAGGACGACGACGAACAATGGTCTTCTGATCCATCAGCGTAAATTTGGTCTCAAATTTTGTAATTAAACGCCTCACTGTAGATTCATTTGGCGCATAATTGCGACCGAAAACTTGACGTAATTGGCGAACTGTTTTCGCAAAACTTTCACCATTTTTGTAATGTGTTTTTACAATAATTAAACGTTGTTCGTTTGAATACTTTTCCATATTCTTAAATCGCGTGGTCTGTACGTGACGACAGTCAAAGCAAAATCACCGTACAACTCGTATTGACAAAATGGCGGCAAATTTAAATCCGGCGCTCTTGTTGGGACACCCTATACAATATAGGTACTATTATTATTCGCAAGCATTCTTTGTTAATTTTAGATTTTCCGACAAAATATGTACTTTTGGAAATGAATTCTTTGATTTTAATTTGTAAAAATAAGTTTCTATAAAATTATAAAACATTAATGATTCAGTCGGAAAATCTAAATCAAACAAATAAATTATTTTAAAGCAAATATCTACAGCTCTTAGGCTTAGGCCTAGTTGTTCAGTTTCGGGTTATTTTTTAACCTGGGTTATTTTCGATAGAAATGATTGTTTCAAGAATTGTTTCCATGGAAAATAATTCAGGTTAAATGATAACCTAATACTGAACAACTGGGCCTTAGTTGTTCAGTTTCGGGTTATCTTTTAACCTGGGTTATTTTCCATAGAAATGATTGTTTCAAGAATTGTTTCCATGGAAAATAATTCAAGTTAAAAGATAACCTAATACTGAACAACTGGGCCTTGAAAATTATTAAACTTATATCTAATTTCATCAAAATAAACAACTATTTCTTTTACTGATGTTAATTCTTCTCCAATGCAATAAATAAATGGTTGAATGGACGTCTTCAAGTTCTTCAAATATAAAATTTTGTCTTCAATTTCTTGGTGTGTTTTCCCAATAAACATGAAAGATTGGTAAATTTTTTTGTCATATTTTTCCCGGTTGCAGCATTTTTGCATACTACTTTACTGGTAGGTACAAAGTAGCCGTGTAATGCCCAAAATAATGCTGCATTTTGACCATCTGTAGGAACATAACTTTTAAATATTGATTTAGATATTTAGATTTTATTCGTTTATTCTAATAAATATTAAGGTTTTATATTAATAAACACAAATTGAAAAAAAATGTACTTTAAAAAAGAACAAGTGCAATTTAATGTTACTCCGCCTATTAACCCTAAATATAATAACAATTAAAAGTTTTCTTACAAATAAAGCATAACATTTTAAGTCGATTACTATAATTATTTTTGTTGCTTGAAATTTAATAAACTATTTAAAATTTGCAGTTTACCTTATTCTGAAGAAATATAGCTGCACTCACGGCTGCACTTATGCAGTTGTCCTCTGACTACGATATAAATAAAGATATCTATTGTAAATTATAATTTAAAGAAAACAAATAGAGATACATACCTGACTTTTATAAAATATACCACACAGAAGTAAGCTGGGTAACAAACTATGATAATATACGAAGACACTTACTTGATTATAAAAATTGAAATGCTTCACTAACCGTGTTCACTAACAAATAATATAATAATATCCTAAGATAATGTCTAATCATCATTCTTATAACTGACTTCCTCTTTATATAAGACGAACTGCATATCAGCACTTTTTATGAGAAACGCGTGGATTGCAGTGTTAAAAATTATTAACCCAATGTAACAGTTTCGTTGACTTAAAAACTTCTGTTTATTAATTAATGTATCCCATACGATGAAACAGCGATTCTCGATTGTTAACACGGATTCATTTTGTCAATGAACAAATTTCTTAATATTAAAATAATTTTAATGAACCTATGTAACTCATACATTGGGGCTGCAATTGAATAATAATTGCCTCAACGTACAGTTTATTATTCAATAATATCATGCATCGGTACAAAGAATTAATTTACTAAATATTATTAACGTGAATTATAAACGAATTTATTGACACAAATAAAAATTTCATTGACACAATGTAAAATTTACTGCTAGAAAAAATATTTTACATTGACCAATGTAAAAAGTTTCGTTATATTAATAAACATGGATTCTTAATATTAATAAATGCTGTGATAAATCAATTAAAAACTTTCCGCAATATTTTATTATACCAATTAATAAATTCATTGTACTAAGGAAATGCCAGTTAAACATTACCGTTTATTAATATTATGTACAATAATTTTTTCAGTGTTTTGGAATAGTAGCACCACTTCGCACCCATCGCTTAAGCCAGTTATAAATGGCATCGCCGTCGTGTTGTTCTGAAAGCATATTGGACACAGAAAATTGCGCTTTGGACTTCGGATCATTAATTGTTATGTCGTACAAAAATATTGAATGAGATAATTGCGCATCGGGACGTTTTAATTTTCTTACAACACCTCCTGTAGCATCAATGCAAACTCGAGAACCAAGACTTTTAGCATACTCGTTATATAAATGAATCTGCACGGAACTCCAGTAGTGCACAACAAATGCGTCTACTCCAATGTCTTTAATATACGCGTTGTAAGGATATTTATCTTGCTCGGAGCTCTTTAAATTTCAATCTCGAATAAAAATTAAACTAACCCAGCACTTTCAAAATAAATTACAGCACTCGCCAGCACTTCCCAAGCACTTCCGATTGGCGTTAAAAAAAATTAAAAATTCAAAAATGGAGGGGCCAAGTTGACGCTTCGTCAACGTCAAAATTTCAAGCGCGAATAAAAATTAAACTAACCCAGCACTTTCAAAATAAATTATAGCATTCGCCAGCACTTCCCAAGCACTTCCGATTGGCGTTAAAAAAAATTAAAAATTCAAAAAAAATTTTAATTTATTTTTTTCCTTTTTTTTACTCATGAGTAGGGTTTAAAGCGCAACCCTCAATTTTATCTTTAAACTTGCCTATCATTCTATTACAATACAAAGGATGATAGTAAATCCATGGGTCCATTTTAGATCAGTTCCTTCAAACAATAGGCCATGTGTAAGTAGTATACAGAGGCACTACAAAACAAAGGTCTCATTATGTAATTCCAATGTATCTTGCTCGGAGCTCTTTAAATTTCAATCTCGAATAAAAATTAAACTAACCCAGCACTTTCAAAATAAATTACAGCACTCGCCAGCACTTCCCAAGCACTTCCGATTGGCGTTAAAAAAAATTAAAAATTCAAAAATGGAGGGGCCAAGTTGACGCTTCGTCAACGTCAAAATTTCAAGCGCGAATAAAAATTAAACTAACCCAGCACTTTCAAAATAAATTATAGCATTCGCCAGCACTTCCCAAGCACTTCCGATTGGCGTTAAAAAAAATTAAAAATTCAAAAAAAATTTTAATTTATTTTTTTCCTTTTAGGCTTCTATACAAAGTATAGCAAGAAGCCTTATGATCTGGCTCCGTGTCTGTCCGTCCGTCTGTCCGTCCGTCCGTCTGTCTGTCTGTCCGTCCGCATAATTCAAAATCATACAGAGCGTTTCAAATCGTGTTGGAAATACTCTGTGTGTATAGAGGTCTAAGAACTGGGTAGCCAGTGCGCTCCAAATTGTGTTGGGAAACACTCTGACAATGAGTAGATATGTGAAGAAGGTTGCTGAAATATACATAACTGAGTGGTTTACCTATATATTGTTGATCTCTTTATTTGATCCGTTGATCTATTGATCCATTGAGTTTTTTAACATGGAACATGTTTTCACGGTCGTTACCTCGCAAAAATCGACACCAAAACACCGACACCAAAAACCGACAGCAAAAACCGACACCAAAAATCGATACCAAAAATTGGCACCACATGTATAATTCAAATTTATAGTTTATAATTTGAATAGAGTAGATTATCGAATAACATCTTCCCATTCACAATAATGAATTTTCAATAACAAAATTTTCATTACCAAAAATTTAAATCCGAAACCGATCGCAAAAAGCAAATTTGCTTATATAGTAAATTTTTTATTACCAACACAAAAATTAAGGGATTATCCCCCGTGTAACACAACTACGTGTAATACACGGTTACACAACTACGCAGCACTTCGGAAAACGGTAAAAAGAAGAAGAAACGAGATAGGCGCCACTCCCGCGGCACCCCTAAATCTCGAGGAAAACTATGATAAATGGTTTGGTACCGAAAAACAGGTTCCATGTTAAATCTTCATATTTAGCGAACGATAAAGCCCTGTTTAGCGCCCCTTCCACAACCTTATTTAATTCTCGCAAAGCCATTTTTTGTAAAGACATTTTTAGTTCACGTTCAACACATTTAAGTCATAATAAATCATTTGGATTATATAGTATTTTTATTAAATATTAACGGATTAACGTATTAACGTTAATCCGTTAATCCGGATTTAAGTTAATCATTAATAACCGTTATTTTCTATCTCCTCGATTTTTGTTTTTCTTCTTTTCGTTCCGTTCAGATCCTTCCCCTTCCATAACTTCGATTAGTGCTTATGTTGGTATCAAATTTGGACCAATGAGATTAGGTTTTGACACGCCGCAGGAGAGAGCTGGCATTTTATATATTAAGATATTGTAATATGAACTATTATTCGTCTTCTAATAAGGAATTTTCGAAAGCACGCAGCGATATTGCCAATTCCTGTTCTTCTTTCTGTTTCTTCTTCATATAGGCAGCAGCCAATTTTTCCTCCCTTTTAGGCTTCTATACAAAGTATAGCAAGAAGCCTTATGATCTGGCTCCGTGTCCGTCTGTCTGTCTGTCTGTCTGTCCGTCCGCATAATTCAAAATCATACAGAGCGTTTCAAATCGTATTGGAAATACTCTGTGTGTATAGAGGTCTATGAACTGGGTAGCCAGTGCGCTACTTTTAGGCTTCTATACAAGGTATAGAAAGAAGCCTTATTATGGTCTGGCTTCGTGTCCGTCCGCATGTTTTTTCAATGCAGACCAAATATAAGTTATACGTATTTTATTTACATAATTTTTCACCTATATAGGAAATTTAAATACGTTGATCCGTTGATATGTTGATCTGTTTTTTTCAATGCATACCAAATCTCTTATTATAAAAGGCCAAGTCCTTCTGTCTGTCCCACGGAAATACCGGAAGCAAACCGAACATCAACGTATCATCGGATCAACGTATCATCGGATCAACGTATCATCGGATGAACGTATCATCGTAGTATCATCGTATCAACGCATCATCGGATCAACGTATCATCGGATAAGTTAATCCGATTATCCTACTCAAAATTACTATATAAGCAGAATCTATATATATAAAATTCAATGTATGTATGTATGTATGTATGTTTTCTATACAATTCTACACCGTTTGACCAATCTCTACCAAATTTGGTGTAGAAGCTATTTACAATGCTACAAAAAACATAGGCTACTTTAGAATCTTGCCGCGAACTTTGGTCAAGCGCTGTATTAGCTTGACCAACGTTAGTGCGGATCAACGAATCAACGTTTCAACGGATCAACGTATTAACGAACGATATCTATATATATAAAATTCAATGTATGTATGTAAGAAGAACAGGAGTTGGCAATATCGCTGCGTGCTTTCGAAAATTCCTTATTAGAAGACGAAGGGGAGGAGGAAAAGGAAGAACACAAAGAACAAGAGTAATTGGCAAAAATAAAATAAAGTAAAATTAGAAATTATTGTGGTTTTTGTGAATACTAAACAGTTTTGTTAAACTTTTTTTTTATTAAACCTTGATTTGTATTTTTTATTAATTTATTTATTTAATCCTTTTTTAATACGTTTGGTATTTGCGATGACCAAAAATACATGTAGGCAAAAATTGAAATTTGGGCAGGACAACGTCTGCCGGGTCAGCTAGTTACATTATAACGAAATAATAAGTGTTGAACGTCAACGAAAAATGTTTTCAGGTGAATTAATAAAGGATGTGGAACAGGCGCTAAAGAGGGACTTATCGTTCGGAAAATACGAAGATTTTGAAGTCAGAGAAGAATTCAAACGAGCTACTATTAATTCGTTAAAGGAGGCACTTCGTGAGTTTAGCAGCAATGGAATGCGTAAAATTGATTTAAATATTGCGAAAAAAAAAGTGGCGGCAAAACGTATAAGAAACAGAAAAAGAGTGGAGAAACTGATTGCTGCCGAACAGAAAAAGAAACAAGTTGGAACTTGCTTTAGCAGCGGTTCCTAGGCTTCTATACAACAGATTTAAGAAATGAAATATTCTGAGATTTATATTTGAACTTAAAATGCTATTCTTTTGCTTTTATGTGAAAAAATAATTTTTTATCCGATAATAAAGATACTAATCTGATAATCGAAATCTCTTATTGTCACTAAATTTTACTTATACTATACTAGAATATTTTTTAGCTTGGTAGGTATTAAAAATTCAGATTATCAGAATTACCACAGATATAAACAAGGTGGAACTCGCTTTAGCGGCAGTTCTTAGGCTTCTATACAGCTACCTTTCTGGTGTGGAAAGTTGTTATTATCTGGTTAGTTTTGATCGCCATATAATGTAACATCACATAATCAGATAATCTGCACCAATTAAATTTTTTGCGGTTGGTAATTATCATTTACTATATAAGTAATAACAATCAAACTTTTCCATTCTATTCGAAACTTTACTTCTCTGTAATGTTTGGTCCTTTTTTGAGGTGGACCAATCCTCTCCTTTCTCTTTTATTTACAACTTAACTTCACTAACCACATCATTAAAAAATAATTTTTTCACATCAAAGTAAAATAAAATACAACTACTTTTCTGGTAGTTGTGGTAGTGTACTTTTCTGGTAGTGTAAAACTACCGTTATGAACGTCGACATTTGGTTCTACAACGTTACCTACTTCAAGAACAGCTGCGTTTTTACTTCGTGGATTTTGTCGGCGAATTGCATGAATACGTGAACGATGTAATATTTGCGAAGGGGTCATGTTGGCAATTTGCTTTCGCTTTCGAAATTCGCGTAATTTCCGGTCCATTTTTTGAGGTGGATCCATCCTCTTCCTTCTCTTTTATTTACAACTTAACTTCACTATCCACATCAAGCCACTGCTGTTGTTAAAATAAAATAATAAATAATTAGTGCAGATTATCTGATTATGTGATGTTACATTATATGGCGACCAAAAATAACCAGATAATAACAACTTTCCACACCAGAAAGGTAGCTGTATAGAAGCCTAAGAACTGCCGCTAAAGCGAGTTCCACCTTGTTTTTACTCATGAGTAGGGTTTAAAGCGCAACCCTCAATTTTATCTTTAAACTTGCCTATCATTCTATTACAATACAAAGGATGATAGTAAATCCATGGGTCCATTTTAGATCAGTTCCTTCAAACAATAGGCCATGTGTAAGTAGTATACAGAGGCACTACAAAACAAAGGTCTCATTATGTAATTCCAATGTATCTTGCTCGGAGCTCTTTAAATTTCAATCTCGAATAAAAATTAAACTAACCCAGCACTTTCAAAATAAATTACAGCACTCGCCAGCACTTCCCAAGCACTTCCGATTGGCGTTAAAAGAAATTAAAAATTCAAAAATGGAGGGGCCAAGTTGACGCTTCGTCAACGTCAAAATTTCAATCGCGAATAAAAATTAAACTAACCCAGCCCTTCCAAAATAATTTACAGCACTCGCCAGAACTTCCCAAGCACTTCCGATTGGCGTTAAAAAAATTAAAAATTCAAAAATGGAGGGGCCAAGTTGACGCTTCGTCAACGTCAAAATTTCAATCGCGAATAAAAATTAAACTAACCCAGCACTTCCAAAATAATTTACAGCACTCGCCAGCACTTCCCAAGCACTTCCGATTGGCGTTAAAAAAAATTAATAATTCAAAAATGGAGGGGCCAAGTTGACGGACCCCAGTGTTGCTGCTTGTCGATTCATTTCTTCAAAAATTGTCATCTTGCTATTATCACAATATCGTCCGCATACGCTATTACTTGCTCTTTTAAGTTCATGATTGTGCCTTTGCACTTGGTTTTCTGAATTATATGTTCTAACATCAAGTTAGTCAAAGTCGCAAACAGCGCATCTCCTTGTCTTACCCCAGCATTTATTATAAATTCCTCCGTTTCTCTTTCTGGAACTCGAACTGTACCCTTCGTATTCGCCATTGTCATGTAAATCAGCTTATTAGTTTCTCTGGAATTTTCATTTCACGCTTCACCTTAAACAATTTACCTCTATTCACTGTATCGAAAGCCTGTTTGAAGTCCACAAACAACAAGTGCATTTCGCCCATATAATGTTCATGTGCTTTTTCTGCTACCTGTTTCAGAATACGTATGGCGTCAATCGTTGATCGATCTTCTCTGAATCCCCAATCATTTGTTCTCTATAAACTTTTAGCCTTTTCAATATTAGGGATGAGACCACTTTGTACACTACTTGCAGGAGCGTTATGCCTCTGTAATTGCCACACTCTTAGACGTCTCCTTTCTTATGAATTGGAATGACTCCCCGTTTGCCATTCTTCAGGCATTCTTTCTTCTTCCCAAATCGTTTTTATTAATATGTGTATTTTCTGCTGGAGTTAAGTCCCTCCATTCTTTATCATCTCTGGGTGTATTCCGTCTCTTCCAGGTGCTTTTCTATTTCTCATTTTAACTAAGTATTTATTTTTTCATTTCTTTGAATGTTGGTTCTTTTATATTTTATGTTGTTCTGTTTTATTCTCGATGTTTATTCTCTCATATTCTTGTACGTTGTGTGTAGTGTCTAGTAGTTTTTGGAAGCTACCATATTTTGTTTATTGTCTTTGTTTGCAGATCTTATAGCCTTCTTTTCTCATTTCCGTATACTTTCTCATATCGTCTGGGTTTCCGGTTTTTAACCATTGCTTTGTTTTTTATATCTACTTTTTCTTTGCGTACCCCATGTGAAATTTATTTTTCGGATTTTTTGATCCATAGTTTCTTTCACTGCCGTTTGTATTGCCCCCTTTATACTCGATCACTTTTCGTTAACGCTATCCCTATTTTCCGAGGTCGTTAGTTGCTCGTTTACTCTCTCTACGCACTGCTTCCTTGTTTCGTTGCTATCTAGTTTTTCTAAGTTCCATCTTGTTCCTTCTTTCTCTTTGTTATAACGTCTCTTAATTTCTTGCTTCATTGTCGCCACCACCAGATAATGGTCCATGTCGGCGTTTCTTTCACAGAAGATTCTCTTCTTTTTGTTACCATTATACGATCAATTGAAGTAAATTGTTGTTATATAGATTCAATTTTTTAGAGGTTTGGATGCATTTGGGCGTTCAAATTGCATCTTGGAAGCGCTACTATTCTGATAACAATATTTCGTACTTAGGATTTTAATGTAAAGTTGTACCTACATTTATTTTGCTCCGCCCTATACATACTATTCATGTTCAAAAGCGAATGTTATTGATATTGGCATGAAAAAAGTCCATTTTGTGTATCGTTTATTTTTATGTTTAGTTTAATGTTTTAAAAAACTGCAATTTAATTATGGTCTCTGGTTTTTCTTTGTCATAAGACCTTAGTTATAATTTACAGGTAAATATTAAAAGAAGTAAGTTGTCATAGCAGTTTTTACCACTGCAATGCACAAAGTTCACGAAACTGAAAAAATGCATAAATTACTGTTTTTTATCGACTTTTTTCCTTTAATTTTCTTTTTTCGGCTTCAATTACTAAATTTTCAACATTGACTGTGACGACGTTCAAGTCGGGGCGAACATTTTCATCTTTAATATTTTGTGTTCCTGAAGCAACATCTGAAAGATTAGCTTCATTTTGTACAACTGATGAACCTGAATCCGGTAGAATAAAATTAATTCAGTTATAGTCAATGGTTATAGTTTATAATTGTCTAAAGGTATTTTAACATTTTGTTTTAGATATCGGAGCACCCGAATTGCACCACGAAAAGATTAGTTCACAAATCTCCTACCCGAATTGCACCACCGTAATTTCAGGTAAACACCTCACCAAAGGTCGGTCGTCCGAATTGCACCACCTCTATGAGAAAACGACATCTACCTGATGCCTCCTACATGTAACATCGATTATTTTTTGTTTTTACGCGATTTTTTGGGGGTGAAACGTAATAGTTTACTGCCCCATACCGCAACTATACTTTTTAATGCTATTTCGAGGGTCTCTCACATCCCGGTTGCATTTATCCCGGTTTTCTTGATGCGTGGCGCTTCTCGTATGTTTAGCCTAGTAACCAGAGTCAAAACCGCCCTGGTGGGGTGCAGAGCGGAGCGGAGCGCAGCGGCGCCCCGTAAGGGTAGGTTTTGACGATGGATTACCCTCCTTATCGAATGCACACCCCAAAATTCGAAGGCAAAAAAAATTTAATTTTTTCACTGTTTTGGGTTATTATTTTATTAATACCTGCTCCGACCCTGTATAATATAATATGAATTAATATATTAAACTCGAAATTTAAATTGCAAAGAATTTAGATATTTGTGTATTTATTTCTTTATATTTTCTGTTTGCTTGTGATACCTGCTCGGTTTGCTCGTGGTGCAATTCGGTAAAGCGATTACGGAACGACATTAGACCGTGGTGCAGTTCGGTCAAGGGATTACATTTACCTGGGTACAAGAAATGACCCCTGATAAGCCGTGGTGCAGTTCGGGTAGCACCTTAGATATTTCATATTCATAAAATTTTACCTGTGTATTTACATCAGTTGCAGGAGCTACTTCGTTAATACTAATACGTTTGGATGTAGATGGATCTGTAATGAACTCCATGAGTTTGTATATTTCCTTATTTTTCCTTCCTTTTTTTGGCTAATAAAATTAAAAACAATTAATATTTATTATATAATTATAGATGTAATACAAAGTACGAGTGTACATAAGTATTATCAGCACCACTCTCATTGGTAGTTTCGGCTAATAGACCATTTCACGCAACGAGAGCGCTTGCGCGAAGCCAACAGCTGATGTTTGTTTTTCGAACCATGTTAAAACTTTTACGTTAAAACGCATGCTAATATCGTCTTAGATATTTTGTTATAGTTTCGTGTTATTAGGTTTTAAACAATATTTTTTACCACCATTTTTTTCATATTTTTCTTGTAAAGGTGTTCTTTTTCTTATACCCTAAAAAATAATATTTGTCACTGCAAGACTTACTCCACTCGAGCAAGACTTATAGGTATGGTGTAAGGCAATCTGAAAGTAAATTTACTTACTTTTTTTTCTATTTCCTTAATTTTACTAGAAGGTAAAGGTAATGGCAAATCTGCAGTCATCGTAATGCTGGTAGTTTCAGGAAAATGTTCAGCACAAATATAAGTGTCTTTGGTTATGTTTGCAATACTACTAAATTTTATATCTTCTCTTAGGCATTTTATTACCCACATATCGCAATTGTTGCAAATTGAACATTTCAAAATATCGTCTGTGCTCTCGCTAAACACTTCGTTTGTTTTTGCAACGGTTATGTATTCAGCTAATAAGCTGTTTCTATTCAACCAGAAACGCCTCTAAAACATTTTTATGTTTTAATTTATTACAATATTTACTGGTTGTAAAATTTTCATTCTTTGTTGATATTTGTTTAACAAATTCAACTTAGATTTGATTATCACACAATGCCTTGGCGGGGTAATAATTTTCGTGAGAGATTACATTTAGTAATCATAAAGTGACCTGTTGGGATACAGGACGCTCACAAAACTGTTGCAAAATACTTTCGATAGGTGGCGGGGCAAACTCACGATTCTCTTGAAGTTTGAGCTCTGTGAACACACAAGTAGGTTGTGAATCGAGAATGATATCGCTCCCACCAGTGCGTATCTGATGAGCTGAATCCCATACAGGGTAACAGCGAAACTATAGTCATACGATAGGTGGAGTGATTCATTTTTGATGAACTGCCTGCGTTCACGACTTGAATGATGGATTCTCGTCTGTGCTCTCGCTAAACACTTCGTTTGTTTTTGCAACGGTTATGTATTCAGCTAATAAGCTGTTTCTATTCAACCAGAAACGCCTCTAAAGCATTTTTATGTTTTAATTTATTACAATATTTACTGGTTGTAAAATTTTCATTCTTTGTTGATATTTGTTTAACAAATTCAACTTAGATTTGATTATTTCAAAATATGTTCATCCCGATTAATTTTTGAATTTACATCTGACTTTCTAAATGACAAGCAAGTTTTAGGAAATGGAAAAAATCGCAAATTCGGTTTAAATCCTGGCCTTCCCCGGCTATCGTTGTTACAATCCCCAAAGACACAATGTTTAATGGCACCAACTCGTTTTTTATTCAATTTATGCTCCATTTTAACAATAAATGATTAAATAATTAGCACTACGTTATATGGACATATCCACACTTGGTTCGAAAATTGTCAGCTGATATGACGCATGCGCCAATGAGTTTTGCTAAAATGAAATGGTCTATTGCTTTTGTGTCATCAAATCGTCTGCCAAATCGTTAAGTTTCTCCTTTATATCTTGCAATTTAAAATTTGGACCCTTAACATTGGAAATCTTCTTGTATGCGTTATTCCTTGGAATTACATTCCGGTATTCATCATATAAACATTTTTGGTCTTCCAAAGCTTTAATTAGCTTTTTCGTGTCTTTATCAGTCCAATTCATAATACTAACAAACTACTTGAAAATAAATAATAAATTTAAAAAAAAACTTTAATAATGTATATTTTAAAACAGGAGAAAGTCCTACAAAAATCTGTGAAATTCAATTTTCTGAAGAATACTTTTTTATTCGCCATAAACTGAACGGAAACTGGAAAGCTTTATAATATCAGTGATTTTTAACTAATAAACCCAAGTTCATTGATATTGGGAATATTAGTTTTTCAGTGCAATTAATAATGCTAGAATAAGAAAAGTTAAAGTTAAGACGAGGTCCGTATTATTTCTTATTGCATTTGTAAATTAAATTAAGCAAGGTTTTTTCTAGGTTTTACATTTTACTTTTGGTCAAAAGTAAAAGTATTCATTATTATCAATAGGTATTAAAATATTGCAAAATTTTTGTTTGTTTGAATAGGTATTTCAATTTCTAATAAAAAAATTAAAAAGGAAGTTGAAGTAAGGAAACATCCGAGAAGAGTGCATTGTATTATTTTTCATTTAAAATGTAAAATTACTTACTAGTAGAATTTATGATGCACAAATATCAAAACAGTGCTTTTCAGGATATAACAAACTATTCGCTAATATCAGTGAAGTCACCAAGGTTAAAATAGGGTAGGCGTATCTTATTTGCTTATGTTGCACACAATCCAGAACAGTTTTAGATTATTTTTATATCAGTGGCGGTTTTAGATACTTTTAGAATTAAGAGGGTGGTTAGACAGGGGCAATTAAAATAGTGGGGCTAAGAGAGAGAAATAGAGGAGATGCAATTAACTTATTTTTTAAACTGCATGAATAATTTCCTGTAGAAAATCCTATAAAATAAATTAAAATTGCAATTTTATATTTTTTCCAAGGTGTGCTCGAACAATTTCTAATATGGGCCACCCAGCCCACCCACCCAAACAGAGCCGCCACTGTTTTCCTTCTAAAATGCAACAAGGCAGAGTACCTAAGAATACGTAATCTTTTAAAACTTCAAGGTTCGAAATTCATTTCGACCGGTTCGACCCCGGGTAAAGTCTAAGATTTCTTGAGCATCTTCCGTGCTTCGGAGGACACGTAATGCCGCCAGTACCCCTGTCTTAATTATTTGTCATCATAATAATTAAAAAGTAGGGTGAGGGCACATCGAGAGCAAACCTAGCAAGCCACTTGAGATGTGAAAACCAAGTTCGAATTAGTAGTTTTTTAACGTCATGCTAATACTTAATTTTTAAATGAACAACTTTTTAATAAAACAATTAAGTTTAAAAAAGTTCTTAAAAAGCGACAAATATTTGTTATATTCTCACCTAAGCTCCTAGAAGAAATGCAATCATGCAGGAATGCAGGAATTTTTTGCGCAGAGGTCAAACTAAATTTCTTTTTAAATCACCGTTTAATAGTAAAAGTTTTACCTAGCTTCCTAAAGTAGTAACCTAGCTTCCGGTTTTTTAGAGCTAGCAAATAGGGAAGGGAGATAAATGGATTTTATTAAAAAATTTTAAAACTATGTAAAATATACCAATATTAATCTTGCGAAGACACTAAAACGACATAAAAAATTAAACACTGGGGGGATGTTTATAGTGAGGGTGGAAAAATAACTTTAGTGTCAACATTTTTAAAACTTTGTAAATGGTATAAATGTAAATGTCAGTGCCCCTCCCTCGGTTAATCGAATTTTGTAATTTAATTGCTGTCAAAGCGCAGTGGAGTCCTTAGACGTTTCAGACCTCATGAATTGATTTATGGAAAAATTGTAATGGTGCTAGCTTAATATTTTGGAACTAGCTGATTCTAGATCTTTAGATAACAGAGCTACGTTTCAAAGTAAAATGGTAGCTGTACTTTGGCCCACCCCGATATACATTAATTTATTAACAAACTATGAAGGTGATAGCTTTAATATTTGAGAGCTAGATGGTGCTAGGTCTATAGAAACGGGAGCAAGATTTTAAGCAAAATTATTAACCCCGAGAGGGGAGTGCAAAGTAACGTAATTATTAATAATTAATGTCAATAAAAAGTTATAGAAGTACAAAAAATGATTGTTACATAAATGAGCAAAGTTTAACGTAAATAAATAAAGTTGGGTAGAATTTGGGTAAAATATTTCAAAGCAGAATGTTGGCGTTTAGCACAAATGGTAATTGTTAACCAAACATTACTGATTGCAATTCGGATGCACGGAAAAAATACTTTAATTTCACTCAACTACTAGTGCAATGACAGTATTTTACTTACACATTGATTAAGTAGTTGTATTGATATTTTATAACCAATTCAAATTAATATAGAATAACAAATTAAAATTTATAAAGTAATTTATTGTCATAAAAGCAAACAACAAAAAATTAAATTTCCCGTCGTTACACTGATTCTTCTTTTTTGTTATTCTGGTAAATGAAGAAATTTAAACAATTGAGGATATTCTTCAAAAAGTGATTTAAATCCATCAGTTTTAACTACAGCTGGGGCGTTAGTAGTAATAAAAGTTTTTACTAGAATTTCTAACTCGTCTCCATTATGCTGATCTGCCAATACGAGATATTCAGCAGCATTTTCAATAGATAAATTTTTGCTCATCGATTCTTCGCACCTACGTTTTAAATTTTCAAGTGCGTATTTATCAGCTACCATTAACAAGCGATCAGCCATGCTTTCTAAGTTTGAAATTTTGTTGGTATAAATGAAGTGTAGCATTTCTTTTAAAACTTCATAGTCCACGTCCGTAATTTCGATCCGTTCGGTTTTTTTTTCTTTCATGTCATGATTGAACATTGCTGCAAAGACTGGACTTCTAGCTACTAAAATTGCTTTAAGTGCATGCAGTTCTCTTCCTGCAATGGAAAATGTGACCACAGAAAGATCGGGATTCTCAAATAATAAACGTCCCACATCGTTGGGCATTGAGAGTTGGCTCGAAATATTTTCCCTGCTTCCTAAAATGGTTATCTCGCACAATATTGTTAATTTATTATCAGGCAAAAATTTATTTTTGAAATCCAGTAACCTTTTCTTTTGGATAAAATTGTAATTACCCGTAGACAACGTTGATTCTGAGAACGTAAACAAATGTTTTGTTTCCAAATTTTTCTGTAGTTGTTCGTTTAAAATACTGAATATGCACAAAGCTTCAAAGTTACCAAATGGTTTAGAAACTAGGAATAGGCCTAAGGTTAAAAAATGCTCACAACCAATTAAGGACCATTTCTTTGAATTAATTTCCAATCGCCATTTCAATCCATCTTTGCTGCCATCTGAAAATGTAGCAGATTGAATTTTATCTCCTGTCGTTGCTTCACAATAATAACTAAAATTATATATCGACCATTTGTGTCGGAATTTGGCTATTTTGAATACCGTCGAAGTCGAGCTTTCAAAAAATCCTTCATTCAGGTCTTCAAGTACTTGGGGCACTACTGTTGCAGTCATGTTGTTGGCAATTTTGATAGTTGGAACATGAATTAATCTAAAAAGAGACAGAAAAATGTACAAGACAACTCAAATATTTTTTCTTATTTACCCTATGTGAGAGAGCCGGACTAACAATATATTCTTGGGGAAGTTAAACAGTGATAAAAATAAGTTTAATGGGTTCAACGGTAAATTAAAATTAAGTAGATTTTTAAAGTGCAAATGAAAAAAGTTATAGAAAATTGATAATTATGGAAGAAAGTAAAAATAACAAAAATGAGAAAGATATTCATAAACTAATTATTTTTTTTTTTTATTTTTTTTTTTTTTAGCTCAACGCAGGGAGGAGAAATCTCGTGCGAGACACCCACTTAATCGAAGTGGATAGTGTCAGACTTCACTGACTAAAACTCCCCCCTACCAAGCACCCGGGTTTCGCCGTCAGGCATTTCTTCCGGGATGCTCGGTCCGAGATGTCGGGATCTTCGACATCTCCCGCCCTGGATGTTCGGGCAGATGCGTTGGGTCTGCAGTATCGTGTGCAGACCCGCCTTTTTCGTTTGGGCCTCCAAGTTCCTCTCATGAATGGCTTCCTGGTTGCTCAGTCAGGTAGGGGGCATTGCGATGGAATTCGATGGAACGTGTGCTCTTTCGCATGCCTCTCTTCTACCTGTCCGAGTTCTTTTTTCCTTTTTTCCCTTTCCCTTCCTTTTCCTTTCCTTTCCTCCTCGTTGGTTGGCCTCCTGGTTTGACGGTCGGGTAGGGGGCATTGCGATGGAATTCGATGTTACGTGTGCTCTTTCGCATGCCACTCTTCCACCCGACCGCGATTGGCCTCGGGTCACTGATCTTCAGTGTCGGAATCCTCCCCCGCATGGGCAGCAGCAGCGGCGGCCCGTTGTTCGGCTCTTCCTGCTGCTTCCTTACACCTCAGGATGTTTGAGATGAGGGTGTTTATCCGCTGCCACTGGGCCTCGTCGACGAGCATTGCTTCGACCAGGTCTTCGGGAGTCATTGTGTACCCCAGTGCAAGCGAGAACATTGTTCGCTCGCGCTCCCATCTCCAGCACTGGAAGAGGGAGTGTTCCGCGGTATCGATTTCCTCGCAGAACCTGCACTTGGGGCTTCCCAATATGCCAAATCGGTGCAGGTAGTACGCAAAGCAGCCGTGCCCTGACAGCATTTGTGTGAGGTGGTAGCTCACCTGTCCATGCCGCCTCTCGACCCATCTCTTGATGTTGGGGATGAGTCTGCGGGTCCACAAGCCGCAAGTTGCCTCCTCCCACCTGGCCTGCCAACTTTCGGCCACCTCGCATCCGGCACCCCCCACTCCGTCGTAGATTCTGCTCCTTGCTAGTGCGAGGAGGTCGATGGGGGGCATCGACGCCAGAACGAGGGCCGCGTCGAGCGAGACCGTCCTGTAAGCGCAGGAAACGCGCAGCGCCATTCTGCGCTGGACGCTCAGCAGTCTCTGCGCGTTCCTTTTAACCCTCAGCGCCTCGTGCCATACAGGTGCCGCATACAGTATGATCGACTGCGTCACGAGGGCTAGGGTTCTTCTCTTTGCCTGCTTAGGGCCTCCCATGTTGGGCAAAAGGCGGGCAAGCGATGTCGTCACTGCTCCCGCCTTTGCGGACGCGTCCCTGATGTGCTCGGCGAAGTTCAGGTATTTGTCGATCTTGACGCCGAGAACGGTTACGGAGTCCTTAGATGGAATTGGAACTCCGTTCAATCGTAGGGAAACCTTGGAGACTTTCCTTCTTCCGCTGAGAAGTACTCCCTCCGACTTTTCAGGGACTAGGGTGAGTCCTCTTTCGCTCACCCAGGCGGAGATGGTCTCAAGCGCCTCTGTCGCCGATGTCTCGATCTCCGCCACGTCCTTGCCCATGTTATGTTAAAGTAAAACCATGCATTAATATAATAATTAAAAATTTCAAATATGTTACGATAGCCTGACTCACATTCGATTCAGCAGTCTATCGCATTCCTTTTAAAGTTCAATAACTGTAAAATTAGTAATAAGCAATATTTTTATTATAAATAGTCACAATTGTAATTATAGATTATTATTATGCTGTATGTCTAAAATCGATGTCAGTCGTAATTTTCAATAAATTTATTTAAGTAATTTTGATTTTTTTAAAATTAATTTTGTTAAGTGAAATTAACTGGCGCAGTCGGTAGGATACTCAGAAGGGCTTTAGATCAAATTCTCTAAAATAACCCTTTTTGTGTTAACAATCAACTGAGAACCAACATTAAATTTTAAGTGATAAGAAGAAACAAATAAAAAGTGCAACAAGAAGAAACAAATAGAAGACAATCAATCAATCCAATAAGAGGGAAGAAGTTTCGAAAGATTTATAACCAAGGGATGAAGAAATTCACAACGTTCTTCATTTGCTTAGCGTAAGTTTTTGCTCATTATTATATTTCCTTTATTCCTTCCTGAATGTCAGAAGCAGAAATAACCGAATTATTCAATAATTTAACCCTATCATCGGAATCAATTTTACAAAGTATTCCAAATATTCTATCAAACGATCCCCCTAGTAATAATTACGAAATGGCACAACTAGATAGATTTAACTGCGAATTAGTACCAAAATATGATGGCAATCCAGCGACTTTATCGATATTTATTAATGCATGTGAACATTTATTGAGAAGATTTGGTACAACAAATTCAGATGATGTTGTCAACGGACAACTTATACAAGTTATACTGGGCAAATTCGAAGGACGAGCACTCACATTAATTGCTAGTCGAGAAAATTCAAATACCTGGGGTAACATAAAAAAATTATTATTACAACATTTTGGAGATCAACGCGACGAAAATTGTCTACTACGTGATCTGATGAGCCTCAAACCATACAAAAACGAATCCTCATATCAATTCGGAATGAGATGTCAGGATGTACGAAGCTTACTTTTAACCCATCTACAATTACATGAAGCGGACCCAAACGTCAAGTTGGTAAAAACGAAAATTTACGATGATTTATCACTCCAAACATTCCTTCAGGGTTTGAACGGTCAAATTGGCCTAGTTGTAAGATTAAAACAGCCACCCAATCTAGAAGCGGCAATGGCGTACGTAACAGAAGAAGAAAATTTCATGTACGCCCAAAATAAAACAAACATCTTAAATTTCCAACGGCAATATCAACCGATAGAAAAGAAACAACCATTTCATCCAACTCCAATGCCGAGTGTCAACCCACCTATGTTAACCAATTTTGGGCAGCAGCCACTACAAACCCAAAATATACTTCGACCACCCGTATTCAAACAAGCTAGTACAACAAGGACACCAAATCCATTTGCCTCACAACCTCGAACTTTCGGAAGATTTTCAGGCCCATCAACGCAATCAAGAATGGTCCCACAGCAAACAAATAATTACAGTTACAAGAGAAACTATCAACAACCTAATTATAACGGACCACAATGGAACACATTTAAACCTCCACAACAACGCTACGAACCAGAACCAATGGACATTTCATCTGGGAATACCCGTCGGTCAGGAATACCACAACACCCAAAAGCACAAGAATTGCACTATCAAGATGTAGAACAAGGAGATTATGAAGATACACCCCCATATGAATTAGAAGAAAATTGTGATGAAGTTTACGAAACAGAAGTTTATCCACCATCGGAAAATTTCGACGAACATGAAAATAGCCAAAAACTTTCACATAAACTCCTACAGTACGAACACGACGTAACAAATAATACAATCAACCTTAATATAACGACTCTTTCCAAATTGCCATATATTAAGATTCCAGAATTAAAATTAAAATTTTTAATAGATACCGGATCAACAAAATCTTTAATAAATCAAGAAATCGCATATAAATATTTTCCTAATCAAATTAAGCACGAATCGTTCCAAATTCAGACAGCTCACCAAGTGAGTCAGCATGACGAAGTAGCATACATAAAATTACCCGATTCAATCGATTCTACCATTAAACACAAGTTCTACCTTTTTAATTTTAACAATAAATTCGAAGGTTTAATAGGTTTAGATTTATTAAACATTTTGGAAGCAAAAATTGATATCAAGAGACAGGTACTAAAAACGAAAAACAAAAGAATACCGATCTATTTCGGAGAAGACAAAGATGAAAATCGCCACCAAATGTATCAAGTTACCATAGAACCTCGAATGAAAAAAATAATACAAGTCCCGGTTAACCAAAACGACCAAGAAGGAGTAATCAGATACCAACAACTTACACGGGGAGTAGAAATACCAGAATGTTGGGTACGTTGTAGGAATAATAAGGCCCTTACAACAATAATCAATTCTAGCGAGGAACCGATTACAATCAAATTCGTCGCCCCCATAAGAGTGGAACGATTAGAGGAAAACATTTTAGTAAATAATATCGAACCCATGGAAGTAGACAGCATACCCGATTACGATAGGTTACTAAATAAAAACATCAATAAAATTAAGACAGACCATATGAATGAAGAGGAGAGAAAGTCGATTAGGAAACTGTGTCTCGAGTATAAGGACATATTCCACCATGAAGAGATACCCTTGAGCTTCACGAATCAAGTAAAACATGAAATCCATCTAAAAGACGAGATACCAATCTACACCAGAGCGTATCGACAACCACCGGCACAAACGGCGGAAATACATCGGCAAGTCGACGAAATGCTTCTACAAGATATCATCCAGGAATCAAACTCGCCCTGGAGTTCGCCGGTGCATTTAGTACAAAAGAAACCAGATGCAAATGGAAATAAGAAATGGCGTATGGTAATCGATTATAGGAAGCTGAACGAGAAAACAGTAGGAGACAAGTACCCACTACCTAATATCAGTAGTATATTAGATAAGTTGGGCCGATGCCAATATTTTACTACCCTTGATTTAGCATCTGGTTACCATCAAGTAGAAGTACATCCAAGAGATATTCAAAAAACTGCATTTAGCACGGAGAGAGGTCACTTTGAATTCAAACGAATGCCCTTCGGGCTGAAAACGGCTCCGGCCACCTTCCAACGTGTCATGGACAGTATTATGAGGGGCATCCAAAATGAGAAATGCTTAGTTTACTTAGATGACATCATCGTATTCTCCACATCGCTACAAGAACATCTGGAAAAGTTAAGAGCTGTGTTCGAACGACTAAGAAATTCTAACTTTAAGGTCCAACTAGAAAAATGCTCATTTCTGCAAAAGGAAGTTACATATTTAGGTCATGTGATTACACCAGACGGTGTAAAGCCCAACCCCGACAAAGTGAAAGCAGTCAAGAACTTCCCAATACCGAAAACTCAGAAGGAGATCAAAAGTTTCTTGGGACTGTTAGGATACTACCGAAAATTTATTAAGGACTTCGCCCAATTGACAAAACCCCTAACCAAATGTCTAAAAAAGGGAGCAAAAATCGAACATAATCAGGAATTTGTGACTTCATTCGAAAGCAGCAAATTAATCTTGATGAACGACCCAATATTGCAATACCCCGATTTTAGTAAGGAATTCATCCTAACCACAGATGCGAGTAACGTAGCCCTGGGTGCCGTTTTGTCACAAGGTCATGTAGGAAACGATCGACCTATAGCATATGCCTCACGAACATTGAGCGAAACGGAACAAAAATACTCAACAATTGAAAAGGAACTCTTGGCCATCGTTTGGGCAACCAAATACTTTCGACCATACCTTTATGGAAGAACCTTCACTATATACACAGATCACCGTCCTTTAATATGGTTATTCAATCTGAAGGAACCCAATTCCAAATTAATGAGATGGAAATTGAGATTAGAAGAATATGACTACAAGGTCAGCTACAAGAAAGGAAAGCATAACACTAACGCCGACGCTTTATCTTGAATACAAGTCAATAATATGGAAGGTAACGACGATGACGATGACGACCTCTCGATGGAAGTCAATCTAGATGAAGCTGAGAACGACCTTAGAATAATCGATTTGGATACAGAGAAAGAATGGGCAGGAGCACCCATGCCTACCATAAGCGAAATCAACAGGTTACTGAACGATCCAAATGAACCGGCAGCGAAAAGCCAAGATGATGGAACTATTCATTCCAACATAAATGACGAACCAGTAACAGCAATTCCTATCCTTAAAGAAGCTATAGATGACAAAAAACACCAATTCATAA
Organism: Podabrus alpinus; assembly: GCA_932274525.1. Taxonomy (NCBI): domain Eukaryota; kingdom Metazoa; phylum Arthropoda; class Insecta; order Coleoptera; family Cantharidae; genus Podabrus; species Podabrus alpinus. Next base: position 77,657,663 of record OW026456.1, read on the forward strand.
TTAAGACAATCCACCATGGAGAGTTGAAAGTACAAACAGAAAAACAGAATTCAAAGACCATAAAATACGTAACCATTCCATCCGGGAATAACGAAGAACAAATAATTCAACTCTTAAGGGATCATACCCTAGGAAAGAATAATTATTTTCTGTGGTTTGACCAAGAAATCACATATAAACAATTCTGCGTAGTGTACACTAAATATTTTAGTAATAAAGGACCAAAACTGGTAAGATGCACAGAAAGATTAGAAGTCATCAAAGATAAATCTCAACAATTAGAAGTTATAACCTATCATCACGAAGGAAAAAATAACCATAGGGGCATTATAGAGACGACAAAAGCCATTAAAAGAAAATACTATTGGGAAAACCTACAGGATGACGTAGTAAAATTTATTAATTCTTGCGAAACATGTAAACGTACGAAATACGAACGACACCCACCCAGCATTCCAATTATGGTAACAGATACACCAGAACGACCATTCCAGAAAATTCATATTGATACCTTTACAATCGAAAACCAAAATTTTCTGACACTAATCGACAGTTTTGGAAAAATCGGACAAGCAGTTCCAATAACAAGTAAAAATGCTACTGAACTTGCGAACGCTTTAATCACATATTTTTCGTACTACGGAGTTCCAGAATCAATAACAACGGATAACGGGACGGAGATAAAAAACGATACTGTACAAGAATTGTTAAGCTTACACAAGGTAAAGGTTCATTTTACTACACCAAGAAATCCACCATCAAATGGGATGATCGAAAGGATGCATTCCACCCTAATCGAGCATCTACGAATTATGAGGGTAGAAGACAAGAAAACACCAATCAAAAATCTAATGTCATATGCTATTATTGCATACAATAACTCAATCCACTCCAGTACAGGTTATACCCCCTTGGAATTAACATTAGGGCACACCCAAATCAGAGATCCATACGAAATATTTTTGGACAAAATATTTTACAAGGATTACGTGCACAATCATAGAAATAAATTAGAAACAACTTACGAACAAGTCAAGGAAAAATTACACACTCAAAAGGAAGAAACAGCATTAAGAACGAATGCCGAACGCGAAAACCCATTTAAGGTCGACCAGACGGTATATGTCAAGAAAACTAGTAACATAAGAGGAAAAACTAAGGAAAAATTTGATGGACCTTTTATCATTACGAAATTATTTGACGATAACACAGCGGAAATTAGGAATAAAAATAATCAAATACAGAAGATACACGTTAGATTATTAAGAAGACCTTAATCACGAATTGTTACAGATACAGCTATTATTAACAAATTCTAAATTGCCTATAAACCCAAATTTGGAAAATATTCACGAATTTCATAAAATCATAAATATTAAAGCTTTATCCAAAATACCAAAATACATTTCATATTAGAAATCCCAGTCGTCGATAAAATCGACTATAATTATTTTCATCTATTTTCCTGTCCAATATTTAATAATCCTTTATACTCAATAATCATTCCCAAAGCCAAATTCCTTGTAATAAACGAGCAAAACTTCGCATTAAGTAACCAAAGATGTAAAGATATAAATTTTAACAAATTTTTGTGCAAATTGGAAATTAACCAAATCGAAGAAAAGTCACCTTGCGAAGTTCATCTTATTCAACACACAAAGAAATACCAAAATTGTCAGCAAGAAAGTTTAAGTTTGGCCCACACGAAAGTCCAACAGGTCTCTAGTAATCAATGGATGGTAATAACAAAGGGAGAAGACGTAATCAAGAAAGAATGCGATGCAACAACAGAAACTATTTCGTTAAATGGAACATACGTAATATCACTAAATGGTAAATGCAGGATCAAAATACAAACAAAATTACTAACGACACAAGAGAAACGACTTAAAAATAACTTAGTGGAAATCCCGAAGTTAAAATTCGAATACACTAGCAACAGACACAATAATGTCAACATTACCTTCAGGCCAATCGAATTGGAACCGATAAATTTGGACGAAATTAAAGCAACAGAAATCAAATTGCATCAAATCGAGGAAAACATTGAAGAAACATCCCAAGCTCCTGTGTACTTCCATCAAGCAAGTGGATGGACCATCATGTTATATATGTTAATTTTCATTATTTTAATCACATATGTTTTAGTTAGAGTTTTTAAGAAGAAAACACCATCCGGAACAATCAAAGAGAAACCAATCGAACAGAAACCAATCGAACAGATCGGACTTCAAAATTTAAGGATACCCTAATTTTGGTCCTAGAGGGGAGGTGTTATGTTAAAGTAAAACCATGCATTAATATAATAATTAAAAATTTCAAATATGTTACGATAGCCTGACTCACATTCGATTCAGCAGTCTATCGCATTCCTTTTAAAGTTCAATAACTGTAAAATTAGTAATAAGCAATATTTTTATTATAAATAGTCACAATTGTAATTATAGATTATTATTATGCTGTATGTCTAAAATCGATGTCAGTCGTAATTTTCAATAAATTTATTTAAGTAATTTTGATTTTTTTTAAATTAATTTTGTTAAGTGAAATTAACTCCCACGACCACTACGTTGAGGTCGTCCGCGAAGCCCACGGTGGTGCATCCGTCTGGGAGCTTCAGACGCAGCACTCCGTCGTACATGAGGTTCCAGAGCGTCGGTCCAAGAACCGAGCCCTGGGGGACTCCGCTTGTGACCTCCATTTCTTCCTGCTCCCCATCGCCTATTAATAGGCGTCTGTCCTCGAGGTAACTGGCGACGAGATTAAAGGTATCGTTTTCGATCGTCGCCAGGCTGTTTAGTGCCCCCAGGATGTGCCTCCACCCCGCATTATTGAATGCATTCCTGACGTCCAAGGTGACGAGTAGGCAAAGCCTTCTGGTACGCCGGCTTCCCATCTTGGCCTCGACCGCGATCTCCATGATCTTTTTAAGTGCATCCACGGTCGATCTTCCCCTCCTGAAACCGTATTGGTTGTCGGAGAGGCCGCCGCTGCTCTCGATGTTCTTCTCGAGGCGGTTAAGTATCAACCTGTCGAGCAGCTTGCCTGCGTGATCGAGCAGACAGATGGGCCGGTACGAGATGGGGTTTTCCGGGGGTTTGGTGCCCTTTCTGATGAGGACGAGCTTCGCGACCTTCCAATGTGCGGGAAAAATGCCGGTCTCGAGGCATTTGTTGTAGATTTCCAGGAAGGTCCGTCCTGCTAGGGTCACCGCCTCCTTGATGACCCGGCCGGGTATGCAGTCCGGGCCGGGTGCCTTGTCATAAACTAATTATTATAAAATATTTACCAACCTAACGAGGGAGAAAATGTTAAGGATCAATATATATCTTCTCTAGTTTTGTTATTTTTAATTTCTTCTAGTTCACTTTTTATATATTATGTACGTAATTGTTTCATTTTTGCCATTTTATTAGAACACTATTTTTATGGAACTTAATTATTTTCTTTCCTATTTAAATTATACTTTCATATTTGTGTAACATTTTATGTTTATCGTAATATTTTGTAGCAGTTGATGCGATTGTTAAATTTATTATTTTCAAGAACAAATGAAATAATCGTAATTTCACATGCGGCTATTCGACACTATAGGGGCACTGGTTAAATGAATGTTGAAAAAATATTGAATGTTAAATAAATTGCAGAACCAAAAAAATTCAATAACCAAAAAATTTCGAAAATCATTAAAATTCAACCCTAAAACTCAACCAACATTTGAAGGGGTTAAAGCCACAGTGGTGTAAGCAGGGGTGGGCAAAATACATTTCAAATGTATTTGAAATACATTTTACAAAATTAATACATTTATGAAAATACAAAATACAAATGACAAAATACAGTATTTCAAATACAAGATGCAGTATTATGTTATAATAACATGAATAAATGGATTTTGTATTTCAAATACTGCATCTTGTATTTGAAATTCTGTATTTTGTAATTTGTATTTTGTATTTTCATAAATGTATTTTGTAAAATGTATTTCAAATACATTTGTAATGTATTTTGCCCACCCCTGGGAGTAAGTCACATTTTTATAAAATTTGAGTTATGTATTGTAGACATATCTTTAAAAGTCAATTTATTGAAAGGCAATTTTACAAAATTTTTACAAAAATGTGACTTACACCACTTTGGCTTTAACCCCCTCATTTATGTATGTATATAAGAAAAAATATAATCGTTAAAAAGGAAAAAATATTGAAAATGTTTTGAAAGAGTGAAAATATAATTATGATATAAACAAGTTCACTAAAACTTACCGTTGATATAAAAAAATCGAAGAACTCGAGCACGAGATTGCAACATAAAGGATGTAATGAAAATGCATACATAAGAGAACCACGTAAGAGAACATAATATTTTATCGTTTGGTTTGCATAAACCGCGGCATTCTAAGTAGGGTTTTCCCCGTATGATGTAATATTTGTACTACATATATTATAAATAGGTTTTGTTTACAAGGTTACGACTTCTATGCGGGACTTCACACAGTTATAATTTTTATAAGATATTGCAATATTTTAATTAATGTCAGTTTTTAATTATTGTACTACCGCCAAATTTAAGAAACGTAAGCATAAACGGAAATAACCCCTACTTCATAATTTTTACGTGATATTAACATCAATAAATGATTCCGATAGTGTTACACGTATCACTTTAATTTTCCATAATTTTCAAGTTTGACACCATTTTTAGTATTTATTCGGATACCCTATTTGATGTAAAACATATTGTAACCGTTTGGGCACACTAAAAATAATTTTTTTTAGATATTTGATACTTAAACGCCTCCATTCATGTTGCAGTCTTTCGGTTAATTCATGTTTTGAATTAAAAGGGGTAGTTCTCACTTTTCTGTCTAACTTATCGCATACATTTTCTATAGGATTTAGATGGGGGACACTGTGGCGGACGATGTAATATTTTGGGACATCTACCTAAGGGGTACTCCTGTACTAAATAGAAATTGTGTTTAACGTTGTGATCTTGGTAGAATTTGAAAATTGTTTTTAATACCCATCTATTCAACGTTTCGCAAAAAATTATGGTCTAAAATCTATCGTTTCTGTTATTTATCTTCACACCCAAGTACTTGAAATCTTTAACTTCTTTTATATCGTATTCTCCTATTTTTGAGCTTCCAGTCTTTCTATATTTATTCTACAATTCATGAACTTTGTCTTTGTTCCGTTTACCGTTAACCCCAGTGTTGCTGCTTGTCGATTCATTTCTTCAAAAATTGTCATCTTGCTATTATCACAATATCGTCCGCATACGCTATTACTTGCTCATTTAAGTTCATGATTGTGCCTTTGCACTTGGTTTTCCGAATTATATGTTCTAACATCAAGTTAGTCAAAGTCGCAAACAGCGCATCTCCTTGTCTTACCCCAGCATTTATTATAAATTCCTCCGTTTCTCTTTCTGGAACTCGAACTGTACCCTTCGTATTCGCCATCGTCATGTAAATCAGCTTTATTAGTTTCTCTGGAATTTTCATCTCACGCTTCACCTTAAACAGTTTACCTCTATTCACTGTATCGAAAGCCTGTTTGAAGTACACAAACAACACGTGCATTTCGCCCATATCATGTTCATGTGCTTTTTCTGCTACCTGTTTCAGAATACGTATGGCGTCAATGGTTGATCGATCTTCTCTGAATCCCCAATCATTTGTTCTGTATAAACTTTTAGCTTTTTCAATATTAGGGATGAGACAACTTTGTACACTACTTGCAGGAGCGTTATGCCTCTGTAATTGCCACACTCTTAGACGTCTCCATTATTATGAATTGGAATGACTCCCCGTTTGCCATTCTTCAGGCATTCTTTCTTCTTCCCAAATCGTTTTTATTAATTTGTGTATTTTCTGCTGGAGTTAAGTCCCTCCATTCTTTATCATCTCTGGGTGTATTCCGTCTCTTCCAGGTGCTTTTCTATTTCTCATTTTAACTAAGTATTTATTTTTTCATTTCTTTGAATGTTGGTTCTTTTATATTTTATGTTGTTCTGTTTTATTCTCGATGTTTATTCTCTCATATTCTTGTACGTTGTGTGTAGTGTCTAGTAGTTTTTGAAAGCTACCATATTTTGTTTATTGTCTTCTTTGTTTGCAGATCTTATAGCCTTCTTTTCTCATTTCCGTATACTTTCTCATATCGTCTGGGTTTCCGGTTTTTAACCATTGCTTTGTTTTTTATATCTACTTTTTCTTTGCGTACCCCATGTGTTATTTATTTTTCGGATTTTTTGATCCATAGTTTCTTTCACTGCCGTTTGTATTGCCCCCTTTATACTCGATCACTTTTCGTTAACTATATCCCTATTTTCCGAGGTCGTTAGTTGCTCGTTTACTCTCTCTACGCACTGCTTCCTTGTTTCTTTGCTATCTAGTTTTTCTAAGTTCCATCTTGTTCCTTCTTTCTCTTTGTTATAACGTCTCTTAATTTCTTGCTTCATTGTCGCCAGCACCAGATAATGGTCCATGTCGGCGTTTCTTTCACAGAAGATTCTCTTCTTTTAGGCTTCTATACAAAGTATAGCAAGAAGCCTTATGATCTGACTCCGTGTCCGTCTGTCTGTCCGTCCGTCTGTATGTCCGTCCATCTGTCTGTCCGTCCGTCTGTCCGCATAATTCAAAAACATACAGAGCGTTTCAAATCGTGTTGGAAATACTCTGTGTGTATAGAGGTCTAAGAACTGGGTAGCCAGTGCGCTACTTTTAGGCTTCTATACAAGGTATATAAAGAAGCCTTATGGTCTGGCTTCGTGTCCGTCCGCATGTTTCAGAGCCAATCATAACGTTGATCAACTGATACGTTGTTATATTGTAAATACTTCGTCTATATAGTATTGCGTTAATCTATTAATCCGTTGTTTCGATTCGCTAATGCAATTTATAAATACGCAAATGTTCGAAAGAAATTTACTACGTTAAAGATATTTTCAACGGGGTCTCCCTATATAAACTACTTGTTAGGCTACTATACAAAGTATAGCAAGAACCCTTATGATCTGGCTCCGCGTCTGTCCGTCCGTCTGTCCGCATAATTCAAATCTAATCAGAACCTTCGAAATTGTGATTGTAAACACATCGTGTACCTATATATACTTAAATAAAATTTGTTTTAAATTTAATATCGACTTTCTAGCCACGTTCTGTAAAAATTTTTTTTGGAACTCGGAACTTAAAATGCTATTTTTTGTTTTTATGTGAAAAAATTATTTTTTATTTATTTTAACCATAGCAGTGGCTTGATGTGATTAGTGAAGTTAAGTTGTAAATAAAAGAGAAAGGAGAGGATTGGTCCACCTCAAAAAATGGACCGTCCATTACAGAGAAGTAAAGTTTCGAATGGAATTTAAAAGTTTGATTATTATTACTTATATAGTAAATGGTAATTACCAACCGCAAAAAATTTAATTGGTGCAGATTATCTGATTATGTGATATTACATTATATGGCGACCTCCAAGAATATTCAATATTTACTTAGAGTATGTCTTGGGACAGTGGAGAAGAAGCTGGGGTTAGACATATAATTCACCAAGTTTAGGAAGTTGATCGTATCGATGTCAAAAATATTCGCAAAAAGAATTTAATTCCAATTTGCATTATTATTATATAGTATTTTAGTTGGCAATGATCACCAACTTAAAAAAAACAGATTATCCGTTAATTTAGGGCTCTATACAAAGTATACACCGAGAAAAAAAAATTAAGTAGGAATTTGTCTTGCAACAATTTGAAATAATTTCTCTTCACAGAGAAAAAATTGTTTTGATTTGAAGTATTTTTTTACTTCAAATTGAAGTGCAAATTCGTCTCGCATCAAGTTGATGTCAATTTTACAAGAAGTGAAGTAAATTTGACAACAATTAATGTAATAATTATTTCAAATTGTTGCATAACAAATTCCTACATAATTTTTTTCTCAGTGTGTGTAGAAGCGATATAATCAAAGTATAGAATCTTATCAACGTATCATCGGATTAGCGGATCAACGTATCAGCGGATTAAAAGTTGTATAAGTGAACGTCGATAAAACAAACGGTATAATTATTAAATCTTCAAGCTTATTACTTATTATTTATATAATATAAAGTAAATAACACACAAAAAAAACGGATCAACATAACAACGGATCAAAGTATCAACGTATAAGGTTTATAACAGGTAGTAACTTATATAACCAATTTTCTCGCCCTTACCCATAATGCACCTAAACATTTACCAACCGTAAAAATCGTCATAGTCCTCAAGATTTGCGTGGAAATCGTCATTATACGCTCAGCTGTCATACCGCATAGACCGCTTGGACAAAAGTGTGCTCATCGATATAATTTCGCTACAGCTATTTTGTTTTTGTTATAAAGTAGGTTATTATAAATTATCGAGAGTCGACTGTATAAGGATCATACAGGTACTAACTTATATTTATAACCAATTTTGGCGCCATTACCCGTAATGCACCTAAACATTTACCAACCGTAAAAATCGTCATAGTCCTCAAGATTTGCGAGGAAATCGTCATTATACGCTCAGCTGTCATACCGCATAGACCGCTTGGACAAAAGTGTGCTCATCGATATAATTTCGCTACAGCTATTTTGTTTTTATTATAAAGTAGGTTATTATAAATTATCGAGAGTCGACTGTATAAGGTTCATACAGGTACTAACTTATATAACCAATTTTGGCGCCATTACCCATAATGCACCTAAACATTTACCAACCGTAAAAATCGTCATGGTCCTCAAGATTCGCGAGGAAATCGTCATTATACGCTCAGCTGTCATACCGCATAGACCGCTTGGACAAAAGTGTGCTCATCGATATAATTTCGCTACAGCTATTTTGTTTTTATTATAAAGTAGGTAAAACAACACAATTTCATAATGCCTAGAAAGCAGTTGACACCTGAAGAGCGAAAAGCAGCAGCTGCCCGTCGACGCCAGAAGGACGCTATCAGGAAACATACCATTAGACAAGATCCTTCGTTTCGTTTACAGGAACAAGTTCGCGACTCCGAAAGCCATCGTCAAGCCCGTCAAGATCCTTCGTTTCGTTTGCAGGAACAAGTTCACAACACCGAAGGCCATCGTCAAGCTCGACAAGATCCTTCGTTTCGTTTACAGGAACAAGTTCACAACACAGAAAGCCATCGTCAAGCTCGTCAAGATCCTTTGTTTCGTTTACAGGAACAAGTTCGCGACACTGAAAACCATCGTCAAGCCCGTCAAGATCCTTCGTTTCGTTTGCAGGAACAAGTTCGCGACACCGAAAGCCATCGTCAAGCCCGTCAAGATCCTTTGTTTCGTTTGCAGGAACAAGTTCACAACACCGAAGGCCATCGTCAAGCTCGGCAAGATCCTTCGTTTCGTTTACAGGAACAAGTTCACAACACAGAAAGCCATCGTCAAGCTCGTCAAGATCCTTTGTTTCGTTTACAGGAACAAGTTCGCGACACTGAAAACCATCGTCAAGCCCGTCAAGATCCTTCGTTTCGTTTGCAGGAACAAGTTCGCGACACCGAAAGCCATCGTCAAGCCCGTCAAGCCCGTCAAGATCCTTTGTTTCGTTTGCAGGAACAAGTTCACAACACCGAAGGCCATCGTCAAGCTCGACAAGATCCTTCGTTTCGTTTACAGGAACAAGTTCACAACACAGAAAGCCATCGTCAAGCTCGTCAAGATCCTTTGTTTCGTTTACAGGAACAAGTTCGCGACACTGAAAACCATCGTCAAGCCCGTCAAGATCCTTCGTTTCGTTTACAGGAACAAGTTCGCGACACTGAAAACCATCGTCAAGCCCGCCAAGATCCTTCGTTTCGTTTACAGGAACAAGTTCACAACACCGAAAGCCATCGTCAAGCTCGTCTTGATGAAGACGTGCGCATCCACGAACATAATCTCCGTAGAATTCGCGAGCAAGGCCCATGGCAAGATGAAATAAATCGATTTGAAGCTGAAATTCGCAAAGGCTGCACTCACGTATGTCATTCATGTGGGGGACTCTTTTTTCACTACTCCATTAAAACTCACAGCATGACCGAACTCCTTTTAGCTGGAAAGCAGCAATCCTTCATCGACTCAGTAATTATTGTTCCACCCACTTCAGACCTCGCTGAATTTTGCTCAACTTGTCACTGAACTATCCAACAAAACCGGATTCCACGTCTCTGTCTCTCCAACGATCTGCAGTTTCCCTATGTTCCACAAAGTGTAAAGAATCTGACACGTTTGGAAGCCCGTTTGGTCTCAGCTCGACATGTGTTTCAGTCCATTTGGTCTATATATGGAATGCATGGACAGATGAGAACAAAAGGACGAATTATTAACGTCCCAGTCTCCATAGACAATACCATTCAATCCCTTCCGAGACTCCCGAATCAGGACGATGTTTTACACATCCGACTCGCCCGTCAAATTGAAGTTCCGAGAAATTATACAGCTGGTAACATTCGTCCGGCTTGCGTGATGGATGCCGCTAAAATTCTTACCCGATCTCCGCTTTACCGTGAATACGTAATCACTCTTTCAAGCAATTGGACCGAGATATGTCAGCATCAAATTGATGTGGCATTACACGAAAACCCAGAAGAAATTGCGATGGATGTTCAAGAGGAAGAGGAAGTCGATGACGTAAATCCTGGCAGAGGAGAGACTTTAATTACTAGTGATAAGGGAATCCGGATGGCTCCAGCGGAAGGAAACCAACCAATCTCTATTCTATATGATCCTGACTCGTATTTTCTTACGTTTCCTCAAATATTTGCCGGGCACCGAATGAAGCCATCCGATAGTAATGGTAAATTACTAAGCCGCTCCGAATTTGTCAAATCAATGGCGCGTAACAGTGATCGCCGTGCCGTTGAAAATGTCGAGTTCTTACTGTTTTTGGCCAAATCGCTCGAAATTCAGAGAATTTCTGATAATCGCAAGGTGTGCCTTCGTAAACGAAGACGCAATGGAGAGTTAATCCGAGTCACTGCGGAACAAATTAGTCATTCTAATTTTGTGGATGGGTTAGTTAATGATGATAATGCTTTTAAGGTTTTACAAGGAGTACGAAACTCATGTCATCACTGGCATCAAGAAGGCCTTAAAGTCCGAAGGATGGTCAGTCAGTTCAATTTGCCTCATCTCTTCATCACTATTAGTGCCGCTGAGCTAAAATGGAACGAGTTGATTGTGATTCTCAAGCATATTCTTGACAAAATTACAATTTCTGAAGAAGAAGCACAAAATATGTCAAAGAATGACAAACAATTACTTATTCAGCGCGATCCCGTGACTTGCGCTCGTTATTTTGAACATCGCACTTCTGCTCTTTTCAAGACCTGGAAAAACTCTCAAGGCCCATTTGGAAACCGATCCATTAGGCATTCCTATCATCGTATTGAGTTCCAACATCGAGGAAGTCCACACGTCCATATGATCTTGTGGATTGATGGCGCACCAAACTTTGATGCTTCCAACTCATCTTCTACTCAAGATGTTTGCCGGTTTGTTGACGAAATTATAACTTGTTCCACGAACTGGCCTGAATATGATCCCATTCACCAGCTTTTGTGTTTTCAAACTCATCGACACACCCACACATGTAGAAAGAAAAGCCACAAAGGAGTCAAATGTCGGTTTGGAATTCCATTTTTCCCAATGGACGAAACCATTATTCTCCATCCATTCGAGGAGCAACAGGAGGAAATTGAGATTTTCCAACGCGATTACAAAAAGATTCGTGACTATCTTGATACGAATGAACTGCCACTTTCTTCAGATATGACATTTGCGGGGTTTCTACAAGATTTATCCATGACACGAAATCGTTACATTTCTGCTATTCAAAGCTCCTTGAAAAAGCCTAAAATCGTCATTCGGAGGCGGCCGTGTGAGACTTACATAAATCCATATAGTGAGAAAATCCTGAGACTCCAGAAATCTAACATGGATATTCAGTTTATTTTAGACGCCTATGCTTGTTGCTGTTACATCATTGACTACATTAACAAGAGTGATCGTGGAACTAGCGACCTCTTGCGTAAGGTTCTTGAAGATGTCAGAAGCGGTAACAAGTCTTTGGCTCAACGTCTTCAGGCTCTTGGTGCGGCTCATCACATGAACAGTGAACTCTCTGCTCAAGAGGCTGCTTACAACGTGCTTCAGATTCCAATGAGCCGATGCACAGAGGCATGCATTTTTATACCAACAGGTCCAGCCGATCAACGAACCAGAATGATTAAAACTAATATTCAGTTAGAAAATCTCAGTCCGGACTCTGAAGATGTCTTTGTAGACGGACTTTTACAACGATATAGTTCACGACCAGAAGCATTATCTAACCTTAATCTTGCACAATTTTCAGCTTGGTATGATTTTTCATTAAAACGAGGAAGTACACAGATGGCCCAAGAAAACGATGATATTGTAGAAACTGAAGACTTACAAAGTATCGATAAATATTTTCCGCTAAAGAATGGCAAACCTGGATACGTTTGGAAGCGAACATTTCCAAATATTATTCGCCACGTCCGCTACAACAAGAATAAAGATCGTCACAACTTTTTCCGCGAACAAGTGATGCTCTATCTTCCTTGGAGGGATGAGGAAACCGAAATTATAAATCAAGATTGCGAGAAGATAGCGACTGATAATATAGAAGCAATTTCTGCCAATCGTCGCGAATTTAATGCCTTTCAAGAAGATATTCTGGATGTCGCTATGGATAGCGCATTGAGTGAGGATCGTCAATCTGACGATGACAAATCTGATAGCATACCGGAAGAGATTCAGGAGGAATTCGAATTAATCGACCCCGTTGCTGCTGGTGCCATTGACTTTGGTGGTGACGTGATACGCCCAATGTCTGAAAAGTTTACGCTTCCTAATCGAATTCCCAATAAAGAGTTTGAAGAATTATTCGCATCGCTAAATACTCAACAACGGGATTTTGTAACTCACCTGCTTGATCACTTCAAAAGGTCTCCCGATATCCCCATCTACACCTACTTAAAGGGAGGTGCCGGTGTAGGAAAGTCTCATGTAATTAGAACTCTATACCAAGCATTAATTAGAGTGTTCAATGCTAAAGTTAATTCGAATCCTGATAAACCTTCTGTCCTTCTGACGGCTCCTACCGGATTAGCGGCATTTAATATCTTCGGACTCACAATTCACAACGCATTCCAACTTCCCGTGAACCAAAAAGAAGCTAGCAAGCTCTCAGACAGCGTCTCTAATACAATGGCCACTCTCTATTCAGAACTTCGTGTTCTTATCATAGACGAGATTAGTATGGCTGGTCAACATATTTTGGAAATGATCGACAAACGATTGAGAGACCTATGTGACGGATGTAAACCTTTCGGTGGTATATCGGTCATAGCCGTTGGCGACTTCAGGCAGCTGCCACCTGTTATGGCAACATCCCTTCTGGCTGGAACAATGTCGAATTCGATTTCGTCGCTTTTCAACAAACCCTTATGGCACATGTTTACTGTTCATGAACTGACCACAATTATGAGACAACGCGATGATGCAGCTTTTGCTCTTGCATTAAACAATATGGCGTCAGGGACGATGACTGATGATGATTTGAAACTGTTCAGATCCCGTGAGTTTCCAACTACGCCTGAAGAAATAGTAAGCCGACGCCCTATTCATCTTTTTTACACGAATGAAGCAGTTGATGCCCACAATAGTTTTGCGTTATCCTGTTTGCCAGGAAATCAAGCCATCTCAACCGCCAAGGATTCCCTTTCTGCTTACACGAGCGAGGCATCCAAAGTTGCACTCCTCAACTGGATAGCATCTGCACCTCTATCTAAGACACAGGGACTTCACACAAGCCTCTTTCTCAAAGAAGGTGGACGTTATATCATGACAGTGAATGTAGACACAAGTGACGGTTTGGTTAACGGTGTGGGATGCATTCTGAAAAGAATTGACTTTGGTATTAGTACTTTGGATGCATCTAGACAAAAGCCTCTCCGTCTCTGGGTGAAGTTTGAAAATTCCCGAAGTGGACAGAAGCTTCGTTTGCGCAATATTAACCTCAGTCAGCAACTTCAAATTGATTCGGAATGGACTCCCATCTCACCATGTACGGTCGTCATCCAGCCATAATCGAATTCGGCCACAAAGGTAACAAGGACGCAATTCCCACTTAATGCAGCTGAAGCTCAAACTATACATAAATCCCAAGGATCCACATACGAGCTCGTTGTTGTCCATTTTACTCCTGGAATCAAGCGTGCTCTTCTGTATGTCGCATGTTCACGAGCAACAAAAGCATCAGGATTATTTCTTATTGGAATCATTAAAAAGACAAAAATGCCGCAAGAGAATGATCCGATATCTATTGAATTCAAACGACACCAGGAGATGAAGCTAATGCCTTCATTTGAACATTTGCGCATTAGGAATGATAGCAACAGACAAATACAAGTCATCTTTCACAATGTCCAGTCACTTCCTGCTCATTATAGTCTCTATGCATCGGATGAGGTCTATAAGAGTTCGGATATCATCCTTATGGCGGAGACATGGACGCTCTCAAGTGACAATTTTCCGCTAGGAGATCATCTTCTTGCTGCATCAGTAGATAGTAACGATGTCCGTCGACCGATTGGTGTACGTGTGTATTGTTGTCCGTCTGTTCATGAATGTATTATAGACACCAATTCCGAAATAGAATACGACTCACGAGGTTCCTGCAGTGTTTCTTCTATTGTCTTCTCTAACATCCGAATAATTGTCGTTTACAAGTCACCAGGGTTTAATTGTAACACAATGATCTCTTTAATAAAAAAGCAGATGTCTTGCTTATACTTAGTACCACGTACTCTGGTTACTGGAGATTTCAATGAGGATTTCAGCAAGGAAGAAAGTAATGACCTACAACATGCACTTAGAGAACTAGGACTCCAAATTCGGTCGCCAGCGATACCCACTACGCGGAATGGCACGCAAATTGATGCGATTTTTTCCAACTTTGAAGTGTCAGCTACCGGAATCTACACATCGATTTCCTCTTACCATGAGCCGCTTTGGGCCAGAATTAATATAAAGTAATTTGCGACAGACATCTTCGGACATGGAATGGATGTTGTTGGTATAAACACCATCATCAATTACTATATGCCATCCGATGCACATAGTTATTTACATAGTGTTGCTCGTGTAAGTCGTTTTGACTCTGTGGGAAGAGCTATCACGTTTGTCTTCAGCGATGAAGTGCCAAATTATCGAACAAAGTTCAAACTCGGTTCCAAGTGAAAATTCAAATTTTCGATCTAACCTATCTATCTTTTAATCAAATATATATTTTGATTGTAAATATTTCTATTCAAACTTATTTCTATTCATTACCTTATCCGGGAGCTGCAGAGGTAGTACTTAGTACCGGGACGGTCACATCGAGCGTGATAACGAGAGATGGTCCTTGGTAACTGGTCCTTGCAGGATACCCAACTCTCACTTATGGCTCCACGTGCCACACCCTGGGAACTGCGTTGATCAGCAGGCGAAACTAAGTGAGGGGAGCCAGATATGGCAATAACCGAATGTGGTTGCCGGTATAAACAACTGCATTAATTTTATTGCCAATAGCTTCGGATGCATGAACAAGCAAATATAGGGCACTTTCCTGTCCTTGGATAGAGAAATCATTCCTAAACGCGGACGAACCAAGCAATATGGCGAACGGCATAGAATGAAGATGGCAACGGAAAACTTTCTTCTTCACTTCGCGGTGTAGGCGTTATTGCTTGTTTTTATTAAACGTGTGCATTCCATTTAGTCAAGTTTTATTTTTTTAAGTTCAATTTTTGTCTCGAGAAAGGCAACTAGGTAACGAAAGCTCTATTGGGGCATGGCGCCCACAAGGTAATAATTATTGTGCAAGGAAAGGTTCCGTTTAAGTACTCACGAATCTCTTAGGAGAACCCCGTCTCTCCGACGCGAGGTAATTCTCAAGGGTTAGCCGATACGTACCGTCCATCTACGATCATAAAAAGCGGCAGGTGAAGCCGAAGACTCCATTTTAGGCTTCTATACAAAGTATAACAAGAAGCCTTATGATCTGGCTCCGTGTCCGTCTGTCCGTCCGCATAATTCAAAATCATACAGAGCGTTTCAAATCGTGTTCGAAATACTCTGTGTGTATAGAGGTCTAAGAACTGGGTAGCCAGTGCGCTACTTTTAGGCTTCTATACAAGGTATAGAAAGAAGCCTTATGGTCTGGCTTCGTGTCCGTCCGCATGTTTCAGAGCCAATCATAACGTTGATCAACTGATACGTTGTTATATTTTAAATACTTCGTCTATATAGTATTGCGTTAATCTGTTAATCCGTTGCTTCGATTCGCTAATGCAATTTATAAATACGCAAATGTTCGAAAGAAATTTACTAAGTTAAAGATATTTTCGAAGAGGTCTCCCTATATAAACTACTTGTTTTACTTTGATGTGAAAAAATAATTTTTTATTGATGTGGTTAGTGAAGTTAAGTTATAAATAAAAGAGAAAGGAGAGGATTGGTCCACCTCAAAAAAAGGACCATACATTACAGAGAAGTAAAATTTCTAATAGAATGGAAAAGTTTGATTGTTATTAATTATATAGTAAATGATAATTACCAATCGCAAAAAATTTAATTGGTGCAGATTATCTGATTTTGTGATGTTACATTATATGGCGATCAAAAATAACCAGATAATAACAACTTTCCACACCAGAAAGGTAGCTGTATAGAAGCCTAAGAACTGCCGCTAAAGCGAGTTCCACCTTGTTTGTTACCATTATACGATCGATTGAAGTAAATTGTTGCTATATAGATTCAATTTTTTAGAGGTTTGGATGCATTTGGGCGTTCAAATTGCATCTTGGAAGCGCTACTATTCTGATAACAATATTTCGCACTTAGGATTTTAATGTAAAGTTGTACCGACATTTATTTTTCTCCGCCCTATACATACTATTCATGTTCAAAACCGAATGTTATTGATATTGGCATGAAAAAAGTCCATTTTGTGTAACGTTTATTTTTATGTTTCGTTTAATGTTTTAAAAAACTGCAATTTAATTATGGTCTTTGGTTTTTCTTTGTCATAAGGGAGCGTTCAAGTATTACGTAACGAATTTGGGGGGAGGGGGGTTTTTATAAAACGTTACGATGCGTTACAGGGGCGGGAGGGGGGTTTGAACTACGCGTTACGTAACATTGTTTTTAGGCTTCTATACAAAGTATAACAAGAAGCCTTTTTTTAATAACAAAGGTATTTTAGCGACTTTCCGGTACTTTACGCCACATAATTGTGACTTTTAGGTAAAAATGGTCACTTGGTGGTTACGTAACGTTTTACTAGGGCGGAGGGGGGTACAGAAAAACGTTACGGCGCGTTACATGGGGGAGGGGGGGTCACAAATCTCCAAAAATTGCGTTACGTAATACTTGAACGCTCCCTAAGACCTTAGTTATAATTTACAGGTAAATATCATTTTTGTACAATATCTTACAATGTCCTTTTTTAGTTTTTTTGTATGTGATAAAATTTGAATGTAGTAAATTAATTATGGAGAACAATCTCGTGGTGGATAATTTTGATAGAGTTATCAGATATTTTTTTATTCATTTTAAAGTTTATTAGAAAATATTCTATATTCTAACAATTTTAAAAGTAAACTTATATTATAATAAATTATGATATATTAAAAGAAGTATAAAGTTGTCATAGCAGTTTTTACCACTGCAATGCACAAAGTTCACGAAACTGAAAAAATGCATAAATTACTGGTTTTTTATCGACTGTTTTCCTTTAATTTTCTTTTTTCCGGCTTCAATTACTAAATTTTCAACTTTGACTGTGACGACGTTCAAGTCGGTTAGCTTTAGGTCGGTTAGGAAAGATTAGCTTCATTTTGTACAACTGATGAACCTGAATCCTGTAGAATAAAATTAATTCAGTTATAGTCGATGGTTATAGTTTATAATTGTCTAAAGGTATTTTAACATTTTGTTTTAGATATTTCATATTCATAAAATTCTACCTGTGTATTTACATCAGTTGAAGGAGCTACTTCGTTAATACTAATACGTTTGGATGTAGATGGATCTGTAATGAACTCCATGAGTTTGTATATTTCCTTATTTTTCCTTCCTTTTTTTGGCTAATAAAATTAAAAACAATTAATATTTATTATATAATTACAGATGTAACACAAAGTACGAGTGTACTTACTGTATTATCAGCACCACTCTCATTGGTAGTTACGGCTAATTGCTTTTGTGTCATCAAATCGTCTGCCAAATCGTTAAGTTTCTCCTTTATATCTTGCAATTTAAAATTTGGACCCATAACATTGGAAATCTTCTTGTATGCGTTAGTCCTTGGAATTACATTCCGGTATTCATCATATAAACATTTTTGGTCTTCCATAGCTTTAATTAGCTTTTTCGTGTCTTTATCAGTCCAATTCATAATACTAACGAACTATTTGAAAATAAATAATAAATTTTTAAAAAAACTTTAATCTAAATATATAAAAGAGCTTGTCTGCGTGTTTGCGTGTTTGTTTGTTCGCTATACGTTCCTAGACCCTTCGACCGATTTCAACCAAATTTTGCACAGTTATTCTGTAGGTCCAGGCGCAACTATTCGTGCATAAATGGAAAAAAAATTTGCGCGGGGAAAAAAGTTATTCGCGTTTTTCGATTTTTCATTGATTCATCCTATACTACGGTGAATCACCCTATACTACGCTTTCGCTAGATGGTGCACTTAATCTATCATATTAGTGTACTGATTGGTGACCAAAAATTTAAATATATTTTTTAAAAGCGATCAGTTATCCCACCCTGTGAGGCCGAAGGCCGAACAACTATGGCCTTCACGGATCTAATATGGTCCTCCCCCTGTGAGGCCGAAGGCCGAACAACTATGGCTTTCACGAATCTATTATGGTTCGCCCTGTGAGGCCGAAGGCCGAACAACTATGGCCTTCACGGATCTATTATTGTTCGCCCTGTGAGGCCGAACAACTATGGCCTTCACGGATCTATTATGGTCCGCCCTGTGAGGCCGAAGGCCGAACAACTATGGCCTTCACGGATCTATTATGGTCCGCCCTGTGAGGCCGAAGGCCGAACAACTATGGCCTTCACGGATCTATTATGGTCCTCCCCCTGTGAGGCCTAAGGCCGAACAACTATGGCCTTCACGGATCTATTATGGTTCGCCCTGTGAGGCCGAAGGCCGAACAACTATGGCCTTCACAGATCTATTATGGTCCTCCCCTGTGAGGCCGAACAACTATGGCCTTCTCGGATCTATTCTGGGTCTAGATGGCTAAGGGCGGCGAAAGCCGCCCGTGCCAGCTAGTAATGTATATTTTAGAACAGGAGTAAGTCCTACAAAAATCTGTGGAATTTAATTTTCTGAAGAATACTTTTTTATTCGCCATAAACTGAACGGAAACTGGAAAGCTTTATAATATCAGTGATTTTTAACTAATAAACCCAAGTTCATTGATATTGGGAATATTAGTTTTTCAGTGCAATTAATAATGCTAGAATAAGAAAAGTTAAAGTTAAGACGAGGTCCGTATTATTTCTTATTGAATTTGTAAATTAAATTAAGCAAGGTTTTTTCTAGGTTTTACATTTTACTTTTGGTCAAAAGTAAAAGTATTCATTATTATCAATAGGTATTAAAATATTGCAAAAATTTTGTTTGTATTTCAATTTCTAATAAAAAAAATTAAAAAGGAAGTTGAAGTAAGGAAACATCCGAGAAGAATGCATTGTATTATTTTTCATTTAGTAGAATTTATGATGCACAAATATCAAAACAGTGCTTTTCAGGATATAACAAACTATTCGCTAATATCAGTGAAGTCACCAAGGTTAAAATAGGGTGGGCTTATCTTATTTGCTTATGTTGCACATAAATCCAGAACAGTTTTAGATTATTTTTTTATCATGCAGTGGCGGTATTAGGTATTTTTAGAATTGAGAGGGTGGTAGACAAGGGCAATTAAAATAGTGGGGCATAGAGAGAGAAATAGAGGAGATGCAATGAACTTATTTTTAAACTGCATGAATAATTTCCTGTAGAAAATCCTATAAAATAAATTAAAATTGCAATTTTATATTTTTTTCGAGATGTGCTCGAACAATTTCTAATATAGGCCACCGCCCAGCCCACCCTCCCAAACAGAGCCGCCACTGTTTTCCTCCTAAAATGCAACAAGGCAGAGTACCTAAGAATACGTAATCTTTTAAAACTTCAAGGTTCGAAATTCATTTCGACCGGTTCGATCCCGGGTAAAGTCTAAGATTTCTTGAGCATCTTCCGTGCTTCGGAGGACACGTTGTTACGAAAAATTTTCTCTTTTTCGCAACAACGTTGAATATATTAAATTCAACTTTTACATCTAGCGACATATTTCGTAGCACTCTGTATAGCGAACGTATTTGACAGAGATTAAAACTCGCGCATGCAACGATAAGTACTTCTGGGGTTAGCGCTCGTACCGAGCGGTCGACGTTTTGTGTTTTCTGTGTGAAGTGATAACAATTTTGGTTCTAATTTTGACAAAATATGGTGGCGATTTTTGTGAGGGGTCCCGTTCAGCATCCTGAATGGTTTTGGATTTTGCGCTCCAACCCATTACTATGGGGATTTTTTACGTTCGTGGTAGCTGAATTGTGGATGTATTCCAGGTCGTTATCTTTTTGTCGGACCACCTTGTCCATATTTTCTGGAAGGATATTTTTTTACTCAGTTCGGTAAGTTTTTATAATTTGAACTGATTGCTTCACAGGGAAATGCATTACTCGACTTGGCCAAATTTTCCGCCGTACATCTGGTGTTCGATTACGTTTTAACTAACCCTTGACTGTCTTATTTTTTTATGTGATATGTTTATTACAAAGGGTTTCATTGTCTTGCATATTTTTTTGTACGAATGTTGGCCGAGATAGTTGATACGCCGTATTTTTCGTTGTATGCACGATGAGATATTCTATCTAATCTCACACGTTCGAAGACGTGAATTTTAATGCCAATGCTAAACTTTACTTTTTGATAATTATTTTAATTAATAATAATATTTAATTATGTATTGTTAATTGAGTTTTATTTGTGCATTTAAATTTCACTAGGAAATATCAACCGGCGTTGGTCAAATGCAAAGACTTTGAAATTCCTAAGCGTTTGACATGGGTTCGAATTTCATATTTGAAATTCTATGTTGAACATTTTTTTGTGTGTTTATTTTTGTTTTTATGTTCTTTTTTTGAAAGGCTGCGATGTTCGACCCATATACAGGGTGCGGCATTTCACCGAGATTGCTGTCTTTTGTTTTATCATTGGGGATTCGATATGGTTCCACTTTATCGTGGGATTTTTATGTAACCATTCGAATGTGCCCTTGGTTTATGTTTGGGAGTGATTTTCGGTGGCAATGTCGTTGCCACTGTGCCTGTTTTGGTCGGCTAACACCTTCTACATCCGACATCGCTTATATCTTTGCCTTCTGACAATTAACATCCAATTGTCCATTTTAATTGTGTTGTGTTAGCAAAGCTGTTTCCTTGATCTCTCCGGGGTGTTTCTTTCACACGATCCACGACTCTCGCTTCCGCAATAAATGAGCTAGTTTAAAACCTAACACCAGGGCCCCACGCAAAATTAAAGTAGATGGTTTTATCCTTCTGCGTGGACTTAATCTTTTCCGAGCTGACTTCTCATTAGAGCAGTAAGGAAAGATTTAGTATCACTGGCGCCCGAAGCGTGGGAGCTTCTGTATTTGCTTCTGTTTGCTTCATTTCCATCTGTATTTTTGGTGAATGCCCGGAGATAATATCAGGAACAGCTTTTGCTTTATTTTATTGGCAATTTTGTTTTGTTGTCAATTTTATTATTATGTTTTTTTGAATGAAACATTTTTGTTTATACCGGCGGAATTATTTTTTTGAAGCCAACTGCGTTTGTTGATCCTTGGTTGCTGTTACGACTGTTGTTGTTTAAGTCGCGCACCGTAATTGGATTGTTTCAACGTATATATTTTTTTGGTGATTGTGTAAATTCCTTGATGCCGAGTGTTTGAAGGGTTATGAAAAATATTTTTTATAATTATTTTATACCTTCGTTTTAAATTAAAATTTTTATTATTATTTTATTGGTAAAGTGTTATGTGTAAATTTTTTTACCTTCCTTGATATGTGTACTGTTCGTTGCTATGTGCAGCAAATTTTATTGTTTTTGGTTTTCCACAAGCTACTGGGGGTGAAATCCCTTTAGCTTGCCGTGGATCTACAATACAAAAGGGTGGTTGGTTGGAGTAATTGTTTGTATCCTAATTGGTTCAATAACATCCTGAATCATACATTACATAAGGGTGGTTGGATGGAGTAATTGTTTGTACACATATTGGTTCCATAACAGCTTGAACCATACATTACACTAAGGGTGGAGGCTGGGTAATGTTTGTCACTGATTGGTTCAATAACATCTTGAATCATACATTACATAAGGGTGGAGGATGGGTAATGTTTGTTCACTTAATGGTTTAACAAAAACTTAAATCATACATTTCATTAGTAATGTTTGTCACTGTGGGTTCGATAACATCTTGAATCCTACATAACATTACCTAACAGGAGGTTGGGTAATGCACTCGCTATTGGTCTAATTTCATCTGAGATCACATATTCACATAAAATCCGTCATAATTATAGCATAACATCCAGCTATTAATTATTTCATCGGAATTTATTCCAACGGTTTGAGGAAATTTGTTTAAGTCTTGGTAGGACGATCTGTTGGTCAAGTTTCTTGATCAAATTATTAATTATTTTGTCGTTTTGACAAATTACCCTTCCTATGTGTTGAGAATCATGACTGTCTCATACTGGAAGAGAAGAATTAGTTCGAAGATATTTTTGTTCGACTATTCTCGAATGGGTCCGATGCGAGCCATTCCTTATCGACAGTCTAGATGTTTTTTTTCCTAGCTGTTCAGTTTTTTCGGTGCAGGTCCAATGCGGGCTGCCCACAGTTTTTTTCGGTGCAGGTCCAATGCGGGCTGCCCATTTTGTACTCATTGATTTTTATCTGAGACAAAATCACCTATTATATGGTTTTCAGTAGCTATTGTTAGCTCTACCATTTGGTTTTCGCTTCTGCGGATTTACGATGGCGTTTCGTCAATTGTGTACTAAACCATACAATTATTATTATTATTTTTTTATCTAAATCTTTTAGAGATTTTGATTTTTTATTTTTTTATTGAAATATTTTAAGCTCATTTTTTTGTCTTACCCAAGCTTAATATTTCTTTCCTACCAAGTACTGCTACAAACTACCTCCACACTACAGTAAATAAATAAGTTTTTTTCCGTCAATTTACAGTTCGTTGTCAACTTCGTTTCTCTAATAATTTTTTGATTTTTTTATCTTGACCTCCGGTCAGATATCTTACTTCGGGGGTGTGTTACGAAAAATTTTCTCTTTTTCGCAACAACGTTGAATATATTAAATTCAACTTTTACATCTAGCGACATATTTCGTAGCACTCTGTATAGCGAACGTATTTGACAGAGATTAAAACTCGCGCATGCAACGATAAGTACTTCTGGGGTTAGCGCTCGTACCGAGCGGTCGACGTTTTGTGTTTTCTGTGTGAAGTGATAACAATTTTGGTTCTAATTTTGACAAAATATGGTGGCGATTTTTGTGAGGGGTCCCGTTCAGCATCCTGAATGGTTTTGGATTTTGCGCTCCAACCCATTACTATGGGGATTTTTTACGTTCGTGGTAGCTGAATTGTGGATGTATTCCAGGTCGTTATCTTTTTGTCGGACCACCTTGTCCATATTTTCTGGAAGGATATTTTTTTACTCAGTTCGGTAAGTTTTTATAATTTGAACTGATTGCTTCACAGGGAAATGCATTACTCGACTTGGCCAAATTTTCCGCCGTACATCTGGTGTTCGATTACGTTTTAACTAACCCTTGACTGTCTTATTTTTTTATGTGATATGTTTATTACAAAGGGTTTCATTGTCTTGCATATTTTTTTGTACGAATGTTGGCCGAGATAGTTGATACGCCGTATTTTTCGTTGTATGCACGATGAGATATTCTATCTAATCTCACACGTTCGAAGACGTGAATTTTAATGCCAATGCTAAACTTTACTTTTTGATAATTATTTTAATTAATAATAATATTTAATTATGTATTGTTAATTGAGTTTTATTTGTGCATTTAAATTTCACTAGGAAATATCAACCGGCGTTGGTCAAATGCAAAGACTTTGAAATTCCTAAGCGTTTGACATGGGTTCGAATTTCATATTTGAAATTCTATGTTGAACATTTTTTTGTGTGTTTATTTTTGTTTTTATGTTCTTTTTTTGAAAGGCTGCGATGTTCGACCCATATACAGGGTGCGGCATTTCACCGAGATTGCTGTCTTTTGTTTTATCATTGGGGATTCGATATGGTTCCACTTTATCGTGGGATTTTTATGTAACCATTCGAATGTGCCCTTGGTTTATGTTTGGGAGTGATTTTCGGTGGCAATGTCGTTGCCACTGTGCCTGTTTTGGTCGGCTAACACCTTCTACATCCGACATCGCTTATATCTTTGCCTTCTGACAATTAACATCCAATTGTCCATTTTAATTGTGTTGTGTTAGCAAAGCTGTTTCCTTGATCTCTCCGGGGTGTTTCTTTCACACGATCCACGACTCTCGCTTCCGCAATAAATGAGCTAGTTTAAAACCTAACACCAGGGCCCCACGCAAAATTAAAGTAGATGGTTTTATCCTTCTGCGTGGACTTAATCTTTTCCGAGCTGACTTCTCATTAGAGCAGTAAGGAAAGATTTAGTATCAACGTAAAGCCGCCAGTACTCCTGTCTTAATTATTTGGCATCATAATAATTAAAAAGTAGGGTGAGGGCACATCGAGAGAAAACCTAGCAAGCCACTTGAGATGTGAAAACCAAGTTCGAATTAGTAGTTTTTTATCGTCATGCTAATACTTAATTTTTAAATGAACAACTTTTTAATAAAACAATTAAGTTTAAAAAAGTTCTTAAAAAGCGACAAATATTTGTTATACAGACGTATTCTTACCTAAGCTCCTAGAAGAAATGCAATCATGGGTGGTCACAGGAATTTTTTGCGCAGAGGGCAAACTAAAATTCTTTTTAAATCACCGTTGTAATAGTAAAAGTTTTACCTGGCTTCCTAAAGTAACCTAGCTTCCGATTTTTTAGGGAGCGTTCAAGTATTATGTAACGAATTTGGGGGGAGGGGGGGTTTTGTAAAACGTTACGATGCGTTACAGGGGCGGGAGGGGGGGGTTTGAACTACGCGTTACGTAACTTTTTTTTTAATAACAAATGTATTTTAGCGACTTTCCGGTACTTTACGCCACATAATTATGGCTTTTAGGTAAAAATGGTCACTTGGTGGTTACGTAACGTTTTACTAAGGCGGAGGGGGGGTACAGAAAAACGTTACGGCGCGTTACATGGGGGGGGGGGTCAAAAATCTCCAAAAATTGCGTTACGTAATACTTGAACGCTCCCTTAGAGCTAGCAAATAGGGAAGGGAGATAAATGGATTTTATTAAAAAATTTTAAAACTATGTAAAATATACCAATATTAATCTTGCGAAGACACTAAAACGTCATAAAAAATTAAACACTGGGGGGATGTTTATAGTGAGTTAATCGAATTTTGTAATTTAATTGGTGTCAAAGCGCAGTGGAGTCCTTAGACGTTTCAGACCTCATGAATTGATTTATGGAAAAATTGTAATGGTGCTAGCTTAATATTTTGGAACTAGCTGATTCTAGATCTTTAGATAACAGAGCCACGTTTCAAAGTAAAATGGTAGCTATACTTTGGCCCACCCCGATAGACATTAATTTATTAACAAACTATGAAGGTGATAGCTTTAATATTTGAGAGCTAGATGGTGCTAGGTCTATAGAAACGGGAGCAAGATTTTAAGCAAAATTATTAACCCCGAGGGGGGGGGGAAAGTAACGTAATTATTAATTAATGTCAATAAAAAGTTATAGAAGTACAAAAAATGATTGTTACATAAATGAGCAAAGTTTAACGTAAATAAATAAAATAGGGTAGAATTTGGGTAAAATAAAAAATACTTTAATTTCACTCAACTACTAGTGCAATGACAGTATTTTAATTACACATTGATTAAGTAGTTGTATTGATATTTTATAACCAATTCAAATTAAAAATATTATAGAATAACAAAATAAAATTTATAAATCAATTTATTGTCATAAAAGCAAACACCAAAAAATTAAATTTCCCGTCGTTACACTGATTCTTCTTTTTTGTTATTCTGGTAAATGAAGAAATTTAAACAATTGAGGATATTCTTCAAAAAGTGATTTAAATCCATCAGTTTTAACTACAGCTGGGGCGTTAGTAGTAATAAAAGTTTTTACTAGAATTTCTAACTCGTCTCCATTATGCTGATCTGCCAATACGAGATATTGAGCAGCATTCTCAATAGATAAATTTTCGCTCATCGATACTTCGCACCTACGTTTTAAATTTTCAAGTGCGTATTTATCAGCTACCATTAACAAGCGATCAGCCATGCTTTCTAAGTTTGAAATTTTGTTGGTATAAATGAAGCGTAGCATTTCTTTTAAAACTTCATAGTCCACATCCGTAATTTCGATCCGTTTGCTTTTTTTTTCTTTCATGTCATGATTGAACATTGCAGCAAAGACTGGACTTCTAGCTACTAAAATTGCTTTAAGTGCATGCAGTTCTCTTCCTGCAATGGAAAATGTGACCACAGAAAGATCGGAATTCTCAAATAATAAACGTTCCACATCGTTGGGCATTGTGAGTTTGCTCGAAATATTTTCCCTGCTTCCTAAAATGGCTATCTCGCACAATATTGTTAATTTATTATCAGGCAAAAATTTATTTTTGGGATCCAGTAACAAATTTTTTTTGATAAAACGGTTATTACCCCAAGACAACGTTGATTCTGAGAACGTAACCAAATTTTTTGTTTGCAATTCTTTCTCTAGTTGTTCGTTTAAAATACTGAATGTGCACAAAGCTTGAAAGTTACCAAATGGGTTAGAAACTAGGAATAGATCTAAGGTCAAAAAATGCTCATAACCAATTAAGGACCATTTCTTTGAATTAATTTCCAATCGCCATTTCAATCCATCTTCGCTGTCATCTGAAAATGTAGAAGATTGAATTTTATCTCCTGTCGTTGCTTCACAATAATAACTAAAATCATATATCGACCATTTGTGTTGGAATTTGGCTATTTTGAATACCGGTGAAATCGAGCTTTCAAAAAATCCTTCATTTAGGTCTTCAAGTACTTGGGGCACTACTGTTGCAGTCATGTTGTTGGCAGTTTTGATAGTTGGAACGTTGAATTAATCTAAAGAGAGACAGAAATTTTACAAGTCAACTCAAATATTTTGTCTTATTTACCGTATGTGAGAGTGCCGGACTAACAATATATTCTTGGGGAAGTTAAACAGTGATAAAAATAAGTTTAATGGGCTAAACGGTAAATTAAAATTAAGTAGATTTTAAAGTGCAAATGAAAGAACTAAAAAGTTTCAGAAAGTTGATAATTACGAAAGAAATAAGAAATAACAAAAATGAGAAAGATATTCATAAACTATTATGAAGTATTTATCAACCTTCATTTAATCATTTATTTCATTTAATCTTTCACTACGTAGTTCACTTTTGATATAATTGTTTAATTTGTCATTTATTATATGCTGGCATGAGATTATGCAATTTATTGTACGAAGAACGGTACCGTTTCTGCGCAGAATGCAGTGCGTCGTGCGCGAATTTTCCAAACTCGTCTCTGCGCTGAAATGGTACAGTTGTTGTTCGTACAATAAATTGCATTGAACATGTGAAAATAAGTACCCGAAATGTTGAGAAATCTCATAGTCTTTTATTGAGACGTTAATATTAATAATAAAATTAATAATAATCACATCTAACAAAAATAAAAAAATTAATATAATATAAAAAATGCATAAACCTTAAAAAGAAAAGAATATCGAAAATGTTTTGAAAGTGAAAATATATCTATGATAATATAAACAAGTTCAGTAAAACTTACCGTTGATATAAATGTAAGGTAATTTATCACTTTATTCGCAAATTATCAAAAAAAACGACTAAAAATGTTTGGCACGATACTTCTTTAAGATAAACACTATTTCGCGATTGACTTCTGTTGTTCTTCTTGATGATCTTGATATTCTCTGATGTTGTTATGTTATTCTCTTCTTGAGCTGTTTGCTTATATAGGGATTTTAATATGATAAGTTGGTATTACAACTTATCGGATTAAAATCTTGAATAGTGGAAAACGGTCTTTATCTTTGATTAGTCAGGTCAGGACCGGCCTTAGCGTTACTTGCGTTCTTATATTCCTTCAGGGCCGGTCTAAGTGTTACCTGGGTTCTTCTATTTCTTACATAAATATGAAATCGAAGAACTCGTCCACGAGGTTTCACAATAAATAATGTAATGAAAATTGAAAGCTGAAAGCATTATGAAAAGAAAAGATTTCTTTGTTGGCAGCACTGCTGCTAACTGTTATTTAAAGCATTAAATACATTGCATTAAAACTAATTTGAAAAGATTTAAAACCCCTTTTCAAATTTTACTACAATAAAAAGAAAGTTTGTATAAAATGTGCAATTAATGATAATTTTAGTAAGTATTTTAAGATTAGTAATGGTCAAAAACCTAATCGAAAATCTAAACTTTTGAGTATTAACTTAAAGCGGGACAGGATCGGACTTACTTGGTTTACCGAGTCTAGCGACTAGTTCTTGTGTTATTTTTAAAATATTAATATTCTTCATTGTCAAATTAAATACTCAATTCATAAATAGTAAGTGAAATATAGAGACCGGGCGGCTGGGGGTTATGGAATATCCTCCAACATGTCATCATCATACGTCAACGTCCTCACTTTTTTCCGACCTTTCAGCTCCCCACTCTTGTCACAGTTGGTCACAATCTTCGACCCCCCCCCCCCACTAAAATCGAATTTAACCTTTTAAACTAAAAAAACCTGTTCATTAGTCTTTAATTTTTAAAATTCTTTATAGCTACAATAATAAAAATTGGAATTAAACAAGCAAAAATTTAGGTAAACTTTATTTGATTATCCCAAACATAGAATTTTTATGCGGACGTCACATTTGTCCAACCCCCTCCCTCTAGTCACACTTGGTCGCATTATGTGAACCCTCTTCCCCACAGGCGTGGACGTCATTTATAGACGACCCCTTAGCCAAGAAACGTTAAGAAGTATCATAAAAATATTCTTCAATGTTTTATGGCCTAATTCCTATAATTATACTGGCGGGGGGGGGGGGGGTTATTCCATAACTAATATCATTATCTCGCTAATTAGCACTGAAAATGGAGCCGCATGTTAGTGTTATCACATCGTACAAAAATAATTAATTACTGAATAAGGAAATACAACAAAAATTGAATTTTGTGCACTCGTCATAGTATCATTCTTAAATATTTTCTTTTTTTGTATTCTACCACTTCTATCGCACATTTGTTATACCCGATGTGATTTTTATATCCGTTACTTAGCCCCCCATCGGTTAATATTTTTTCTCAAAAAGCTAGCTCCCGATTCCTTAAAGCTAGCACCAGCTAGCACCTCTTAGGTTTCTTCCAAAAAAAAGTTTCTACGGGGAAGGGGGGGGGGCAAAGTAACGCTAGTCTCCCCATGTTGATATTTTTTCTCTAATAGCTAGCTGCCGATTCCTTAGAGCTAGCACCCCTCTAAGTTTTTCAACAAATTAATGTTGAATTTTTTGATTTTTCAATGTTGATTTGTGGACAAACCTAGGGGTAGCTAGAATTAATAGTTAGGTGCTCTAACTTTATTAGGGGCAATGCAACGCCAGCGCCCCATATGATATTTTTTCGCAAAAGCTAGCTCCCGATTTCTTAAAGCACCTAAATATTAGCTCCGGATTCCTTAGAGCTAGCCCGACTAAATCTCAAATATTAAAGCTTGCACTCCCTAGGTTTGTCCACAAATCAACATTGAAAAACCACAAAACAAAAAAAATCAACATTGATTTTTGGATGAACCTGGGGGGTGTGCTGGCTTTAATATGTGGGTGCTAGCCGGTGCTAACTCTAAGGAATCGTGAGCTAGCATTTAGAGAAAAAATTTTCAACACCTCGCGCACTAACCACTGCACGATGACCAAACTAACTCCGAGTATGGCAGAAGAAATACCTTTTGAGGCAAAATCCCGGTACTCGGTGGCAGGGGGGGGGTAAGCTTAGTCGTTGAAGTCCTAAACTATCAGCCTCGATTGGCCTGTTAGTAGCATAATGGGATAAAAAACAATGTGCCAATATCAGAAAGAATATTTCTAGTACAAATGAACACCAGCCCCATCAAGGGCGTACCCAGAGAGGGGCAGGGGGGCAGCTGCCCCCTCCCTAGACAAAGATTAAGCATGTTCAATTATTTTATTGCAAGTCGACTAATACAGAATTTAATTAATCTGTTTTAAATAAGTAACAGCATCGAAAGGAATTATCACGCGACAGGAGAAAGTAGAGTTGCACTCAGCTGTAACAAAGCCATCGTTTGTCATAGCATTATTAATAATTGCCAAATATTCTGCATTATTGGAGTCAGTCGTTAACGTACTCCAATCAAAGAGTGCAGACCTTGTTATGGCGAAAAATCACATAAACCAAATTGTGAATATACTACAAAATGATCGTGAAGAAGTTGATCAAATAACCAATGAGATACTTGAGAAGGCTTCGGTCATTGCTGAACAAATTGATATTGAAATTGCTATTCCACGTCTCGCCGGAAAACAACAGCAAAGAAGCAATCCTCCTTCGTCCACTATCAATGAATACTGGAGGCGGGCTCTCATCATACCCTACCTAGATTCATTGACATCATCTCTTAACGTTCGTTTCTCTGAAGAAAATGATGCAGCCTTTTCTCTAACCAAACTTCACCCTTCTTCAATGCTCGAAATCGGGATTCAAGAGCTAAGAAACACAGCCAAACGCTTCATGGAGTTTTATGGCTTAGAAGAGATAGAGGCTGAAGTAGATCTTTGGTTCAATCTGTGGAAGAACAAAAAGTTGTCTAAGGAAAGTCTAAAGGAACTTGAAATTGTGGATCTGTACACAGAAACCAACCTATTTTACCCATCATTTTCCAGGATATGATGAAATGCAGGCCGTAACGAAACAGGGGAAAATTAGGAAAAGACAGAATAAGACTAGAAACAATAATTGAAATACTGGAAGACAAGGTTGAACGAGAGAAAAAGCAAAACGTAAAAGCAATATTGTAATTAAGGGTTTGGCTACATCGGAGAGGGATGTAATTAACGATCTCGAAAAGTTTATAGAAAAGAACCTACATATCAGAACAAAAATTTTAAAAGTATACAAATTAAGGTCTAGCAAGATTGAAACAGTAGTAGCAGAAGTAGAGACTTGGGACATGAAGATGGAAATCATGAAAAGCAAGTCACAACTGGGCGGAAGAAAAATTTATATATATAATGATTTGGCTGTAGAAGAATACAGAGAAAATGGCGAAAGGTCACGGTAGGTTACCAAAAAGCGATAGTAGATGGAAAGATGTACAGATAGAATAAGAAATAAAGAAGAATGGTAGCAGATGAGGAGGGAGGTCACAAGATAAAAAGCCAGCAATGCAAAAGAGCAAAATGGATGGTAATACTGCAACAAAAATGCATTGGAAATAGTTAAACGTTTTGAGATGCAATGTGATGGGAATGGAATTAATAAAATCAAAGCAAGAAAGAAAAGAAGTGGAATGATAAATGTTTGAACATGGAACGTAAGAACGATGCTGAGGAAAGGAAATATTTTTGAGATTGACAAGGAATTACAGAGATAAAATTTTGAATTGCTGCAGTGCAGTGCAGGAAACAAAATGGGGAGGTAAAGGAGAAATTGAAACACAGAATTATATATTCCTATACTCTGGAGAAGAGAAGCAGGGTACAAATGGAGTAGGATATTTTGTTGAAAAGAAAATAAAGAACAGCATAATGCAATTTAAGGCAGTATATATATTGTAGCAGATTGGCTTATCTGATAATTAGGGCAAGAAAAATAATTATCAATATCATAAACGAATATGCATCAACTGAGGAAAAGTACGATCATAAAAAAGACCAGTTTTATAACGAAATTGAAAAGACAAAGCAGGATGCGCTGATTTTTATGGAAGACTTTAATGCACAAGTGGATAAGGAGAACTATTTGAGGGAGGTGGTGGGAAAACATGCGATGCACGGGGTAACCGATGATAACGGACAGCAGATGTGCAGGACAGCAGCATCCCTGAATATGATAATATGTAGTACGAAGTTTGATCATAGACTACTGCACAAAATAACGCGGATAATCCCAGGAACGAACAGTGAAAGAGGAAATAAAATAGACCATGTATGTATGTGTTTCGAAAAATAAAGCAAAAGTAATTAATGACGTAAGAACATACCGTGGTGCAGATGCAGACCCGGACCATTTTCTGGTAATAACAAAAATAAAGCAGACAATAGCAGCAGGGTGGGGAAAGAAGGAAATAATCAAACGTCTAGATATACAAAAATTCAACACCCAAAGTAATAAGGAAAAATATAAGGAAGAAACAAACAGTAAAATTAACGACAAGCAAATTGATGAAGATATTAATAAAGAATGGGAAAACATAAAGACATGCGCAGAAAGAATTGTGGGTTTCAAGAAAAAGACTGAAAATAAAAAATGATTTTATGAAGAATGCGAGAGAATGGCGGAGAGTAAGAGAAAGGCAAGAGAAAAATGGATGACGAAACGAAGAGAGGCAAATAAGAAATACAAAGAAACAAAGAATGGATGGTGGAACGACGTTCTAATGAATGGAATAGAGAACGATTTTAAAGGAAATAAAACGACGGGGTTTTATAGAGCTATAAGAAATCAGAGAAGAATATGTAATGTAAAAAATAGAAACATGAAAGACATAAATGGAAGATTAGGATGTAATGATAGTGAAAATGGAGAAATATGGAAAGAACATTTTCGAAGTTTACTGAACATAGAAGAAGAGAAAGCCGAATGGCAGGAATATGAAGAGGATTGTAATGAAAATAATGTACAATAAGGTTTCTTGTTGTACTTTGTATAGAAGCCTAAAAAGGGAAATGCGGAGGAGTGCCGAAATTATCAAGGTATAGCACTATTGCCGGTAATCTTCAAGGCGATGTCAACAATAGTTCACAAAAGATTGAAAGGCTTAACAGAAGGTATGATAGG
Organism: Podabrus alpinus; assembly: GCA_932274525.1. Lineage (NCBI taxonomy): Eukaryota > Metazoa > Arthropoda > Insecta > Coleoptera > Cantharidae > Podabrus > Podabrus alpinus. The sequence continues at coordinate 77,691,090 of OW026456.1, forward strand.
GAATTACCAGTACGGGTTTAGAGAGGGAAGGTCGACACTGGACGCACTACATATCATGTATCAAATTGTCGAAAAGTCTTACGAACATAACATCGAGTTAGAAATGCTTGTTCGTAGATATCCAGCAGGCGTTGGATACGGTCAGAAGAGAAGGGTTATACAGAGCACTAAGAGAGATGGAAATTCCAGCAAAGATAAGGAAGGTCATTAAGATGACAATGAGGAATTCCAGCACCACGGTTAAAATGAGAGAAAATGTGATTAGCAATTTTGAGATTAATGGTGGAGTGAGACAGGGAGATGCGTTGTACTAGAAAGCATAATGAAACGAGTGAATTGTACAGCAACTATAGCAACAAAAGAGGGTCAAATCAAGGGCAGAACAATCCCAACGTACAATAAAAAACTTAAGATTAATAGGCTTACATTCGAAGAAGTGGAGAAGTTTAAATACTTGGAATTCAAATGAAAAAGAGAAATGACAGAAGTGAGGAAATAAAGGAATAGATACAGATGGGATGGAAGGCCTACCATGGAAACAGAAAGATGTTAAGAAGTAGTAGTGCAGCGAGAAAAAAAAATGAAGATGTATAGGACTCTCATAAGTAGTGATGCAAGGGGCGAATATTGCCATCAGAATTACTGGTAAAATTACCGTAATTACGGTAATATTACGAAGGGACCGAAGTAACAAAGAAATATTACGTGTAACATTACCAAAAATTACATAATATTACGGGTAATATTACGGGTAACATCGTTTGGGTTGAAGTCTACCGTTTATAATATTATTTTCTGTTTGTGTTAAGTTTTGTTTTTGTGTTCTTAATTTATAGTAATAAATAATAGCCAAGATCAAAATAGATTTGTTTATTTACGTTTAAGTAAAATAATATGTAAAGTATTTTTTTACTAACTTGATTCGCAGATCAAATAGCTGTAATACCATATAATACAGTACCGTTACTATTTTCATATATACACAAATAAAATTTTATGTTACCGAATATTACGTAATATTACCAACGTTCTTACCGAAAAATATTTTACCGGTAATTTTGCATCACTACTCATAAGACCATTAGTTGCGTATGCGGCGAAAGTAATGAATTTGACAAGAAGTAGAGTAGAGGAAAAATTGAAAGTGTTCGAGAGGAAGATAATGAGAAGGATGTTAGGTGCCAATGTAATATAATATAAAACCAATAAAAAGTTCAGTGTACGACGCACCTAAGATTTAGGAACGTGCAACGTGATTGCATCAACGTGCAAGATTTCAGAAATGCACTTCGAACTTTTTATAGGTTACACGCGTTTAGTGGCAATGTACGAAGATATGCTGATTGGGCAAATCGAACATTGTCAACTACACACGCATGATTTGAGAGAAGTAGTTTAGCTTGAGTCGGGGCAAGAGCCTTCGAAGTGGGAACGAAGATGTACATGTGGAACTTAATAAATAACGTAAATCAATTGATTGAGCTAAATACCCATTTATTTAATTATTATGTATATTCTCATGGTATTTTGTGTACCTTAAATTACACACTAATTACCTACTTTCGATATAACTCACGTCTTGGATGACACGTTTGATTAAATATAAAAATATTAACAATAACAATATTTATTTAACAATTTTTTTTCTCTCATATAGCGTTTGTAACAACAAGGTCATTACGCTTTTTGTTGGTATGGGTTTATTTCTAAGGGTTACTTTTGGTAGGATTTGTTTTTAGTATGGTTTTTGATCCACAGTGTGTGCATGATGCATACCGGGGAACTGAGTAAGCAATAGACAACGAAAGTCGTGACGTCAAAAGGGGCGTATACTTGTGCAAACCTTTCCAAACAAACTGATATTGCCGTGTTAACTGCCATAAGAGAATTTGTTTTTACTGTTTTTTATATTGTGTTTAATTAATAAGGATTTTAGTTTTAATAGATATTAGTTGGAGACCTTAAATAGTGTATTTTTATAAAAAAAATTTTATTTTTATTAATTTTTAAAAAAAATTTAAAAAAAATTACGCTACACTATAAAAATACACTATTTAAGGTCTTTAACTAATAACTATTAAAACTAAAATCTTTATTAATTACCCCACAACATAAAAAACAGCAAAAACAAATTCTCTTATGGCAGTTAACACGGCAATATCAGTTTGTTTGGAAAGGTTACCACAAGTATACGCCCCATTTTGACGTCACACTTTCGTTCCGAAATTACCGCTCCGAATTCAACCAGTATGCACTCTAGCCACCGCTGTGAACTTATTTAACAATTTATTTTGTGAAATTATTTCAAATTTTCCTCGTCGCCAAAATAATGTCGACATTTAAGTATGGCTGATAAGTTTTTCATTGCCTACTTTCGATATAAATCACGTCCTGGATGACACGTTTGATTAAATAAAAATATATTCATTTAACAATTTATTTTGTGTAATTATTTCAAATTTTCCTCATCGCTAAAATATTCTCGACATTTAGATAAGTATGGCTGATAAGTTTTTCATATCATTATTATCTCTGTAATTGTAACATTTAAAGTGATGTACCTATAGCAAGATATCAATCGCCTTTTCCATGCGTCCAAAATATCGACACCTAACTCAGACAGACACTTCGGTTTGGACTCAAAATGCCGCAATGTATCATATGGGTGTAAGAAATCCAACACATTAACAGATGCCGCCATCTGAAGTGTAGATGTGCGTCATCATCTCAAGTATCCCAAAGTGTACAGATATATCCTCAGTCCAAACAGCACAAGAAGTTCTGGATCCCACCGCTGTAGTATACAGAAAGCTGGCTCGAAAATGTTACAGTTGATTGTATTAACCAACAGTTACTTGATTATATAACAAGAGATCCTTACATTTACAGATCAGTGGATACAGTTATCGATTCTAATGAAGTTGTCCACTTTCCAGTAGAATTTTTACATTCGTTACAAATTCCAGGGCTGCCTCCTCACATATTGAAGTTAAAGTTGAAGCTCCAATAATACTTGGCGCAATTTAGATCAGCCTAAGCTGTGCAATGGTACGCGATTGACAATAAAAGCCTTGTACCCTTACGTTATTGAAACCCAAATATAAACTGGTTATAGCAAAGGCAAAGACACATTTATTCGTAATTCTGGTGAAACCATTTTATGAACAAAAACTTATTTTAATCATTTAACAATTATTTAATGGTGGAACCACCCCATGTGGATCCACATAACTAATTAACTATGATTCGTTATGGCTACTAAATAATACAGATAGCATTTAATTAGTAGATTAACAGGATATATCTTTTTGCAAACTAATCATTAACTCATTAAAACAGTTTAACACCACCCCTTAACTTGTCTATAGTGGATTTATGCCCTAAAATAAGTTCGAGTTTCTTAATATAATTTATAAAAAATTTATTTCAATATTTTCTTCAATTCAATTATAATTCAGTTCTGTTAAATTCTTATTCAATGTTCAATTCTATTCATCGTTAAATTGTCATTAAATTAATCATTCATATTAATTGTTAAGTTTTATATTGTTTAATATTGTTATTTTTATATGTACATAATATGTATCCATTTGCATAAATATACTCCCTCTCTAGGTGGTTAACTTAGAGAGGAAACAGGAAAAAAAAACAGGAAAACCGACAAATTCAATTAATTTGATTTGATTAAAGAAACTTAATGATAAGAAGACTTAATAGATAACATTCCAGATAATCCTCAAAAGACCGATAGCTAGCAAAAAGACCCCATAAAAGCCTAGAACTTGGCAAGAGAAAGTAGTATCTTCAAAATGGCTCTACATTTTATTGCTTTAGTTGTTTGTATTGTAGGCAGTTTAGGTAAGTTCTATTTGTATTAATTCTAAGATGTTAACATTGTGACTCAAGATAATATAACCAGCGAAAAGGTTTTTTGAAAAATCCAAATTTTTACTTTTAATAATAGTGGCTAATTATTTTAAAATATAATACCTACACTATTATTATATCTTCTTCGTTTTCTTTAACTAATTTATTCAATTAGTTCTATCAGCATTGATTTTTACATCTTAGGTAGCGATGTACCTGTACTATTATGATTTATTGTTATGTTGGCAAATGATTACCACAGGATGACCAACGGCTTTATGTGCCCTTCCAAGTATGGAGACGGTCAAGAAATTTTAGTCTGCTCTACCCGGAGTCGAACCGGAGAACCTTACATTAGCAGTTGATCTCGCTAACATTCAGGGCATGACCATCGTCATTATTATATTATTTTATAATAAATACGAGTATTTAAAAATAACTACGATATTATTATAATAATATAATTTTTTAAGTATGTGGTGAAAACGCAATTAGAAGCGGTTTTAAAAAATAGTAATCTCACTTTCTGTAATATACTTTGGAGAATTTTTTTTTACTTTTAAAATCTATACTTTCATTGCTATAAAAATAAAAAAATTTTGATGTTCCGCTTCTATAAAAATATTGTTCCACATGCAAACAAGCAATTTTTTTTAAATTTCACACCACGGAAACGGTTAACGATGAATCTGAACGTCGACCCTTGCCTCCGATCAGACACCCTAGAGTGTACAACAGGGTTAATAAATTGATATCCCTTTAGTATAGAAGAGATTAAATCTTCAATTCACAAACATTTCCAAAACTAATTGATATTTTTTGATTTAGCTCAACCACCTTCCATAAACATTGATTCCACCTTAAGTTCGAGAATTGTTGGTGGTGGACTTGCTAAACCTAATGCCCATCCATATATAATTTCATTGCGATACAACGATCGTCCCACTTGTGCTGGAATAATTATTGATGAAAATTACGTTATCACCGCGGCTCACTGCGTTTACGGGTAAATACTAAAAATTTAAATTGGAAAAACAATTAATCAAAAGTGTAATTTTAGAGAAGATAAAAATCCACAAAAGTTCAAAATCAGAGCTGGAACAAACAAATTGACTGAAGGTACTGCAACAGATGATGTTGTCACAGTGGAAAAAATCACCGTCCACGAAAATTATAATTTTTTGACCATGTCCAATGACGTAGCTATTTTGAAAGTCTCCGGATTAACACTAGACAATACAAAAACTGCTAAAATTGATCTCGCAGAAGTAGATTATGTCAAAAATGGCGAATCCGTCCTTCTTGTCGGGTGGGGGTCCACCACACCGCGAGGTGAATTTTCAGAAGATCTACAAGAACTTACTGTGGAAACCATCTCAGAAAAAGCATGCGAAGAAGTATACCAGGGCAAAATTAATGCCACCCAAATTTGTACTCAAACCAAAACTGAACACGGTGCTTGTCATGGTGATTCTGGTGGTCCTTTGATAAGAACAGACGGCACTGGTAAAATCTTAATAGGGATTTTTTCTTGGATGACTCCCTGTGCACGAGGAAAACCCGATGTATTTTCAAAAGTTTCTACTCATTTTAAGTTTTTCAACAAGATATGTGAATGCTTGATTACACAACAAAGATCCTGAAGAACCTGAACCTGACTTGGTAAACAAATATTGGTTAAATTAAGAACTTGAATTAATTGCTTAAGAAAACAAATAAAGAAATTTGAATAATTTTTGATTAAAATTTTATTCTAAATATAATGACCAACCTTTGACACACAAGTTGATTTGGTTAGTACCTTTTTAGTACGTATACACCTAAATTCAGCTTTATGTCGGTCCCTTTTATCTGTAAACCTTTTAGCATTACCGTGAAACTCGCCCTTGTATTAGAACCCAACAGGGCGAGAGAAAACAACTGGGTCCAAAGTAAAGCAGGAAAGGCAGCCATCATGCTCTCGGAAGGAATGGTTATGCACACGTGGGATCTGGGGTGAGGCTACGTATGAACAGACTTTGGACGTCTGATTGCATACTCGTGATACTACTCGCCAAACGATGGGTTCCAAAAGTTTGAAGAGGATCTGGAGGAACTTTGGGACAGTGTCCGAAACCATGGAACGCCCGTACTGGTCGGCGGCGATTTCAATGCAAAGTCCCCAGGGTGGGGTTCACCCTACTCAAGCAAAAGACGAGAAGCGGTTCAAGAATGGATGGCAGAGTTCGATCTGGTAGTTTATAACACCGGAGATTCACCAACATTCGAAAGGGGGCGTCGACCTCCATCCTCGACATAAACCTCCCTCCTCCTAGCTCTCTTCAATGATTATAGATTGGAAAGCCTTGGAAGAAGAATCGGGAAGCGATCATAATTATATAGGGATCTCTATAAGGAACGGGAGGACTCCCGCAAACGAACCAACCTGCGGACGAGCGTGGAAGAAACTCAATGAGCAAAATCTCAGGAAAAAGGAGATGGAAACCCTCTCTACGGGGACGTAGACGGAACCACAATTAATAAATTTCTGGTTCTGAAAAGGAAAGTATTTCCTTCTGACCAAGGAAAGAGTACAAGCTGTCCTTATAAATCTATTTCTAACACACCAACCTAGGCCGCCAGTACCTCCACCACGACACGATAATAGGAAATCGCACTATTCGACATGCAAGAGCTTCAGAAAGCGATTGCAAAAACGAATTTTAAAAAAGCTTGGCAAAATAAATCTTAGCATACTGCTCGACGCCTTCAATCAGCAGCTAAAGAGGTGGGAATACCCGGAGAGCTAGAAGAGGGCGACTGAGAAAAGGCCTACTGAGAAAAGGGGATAAACCTCCAGAAGAACCAAGGGCGTACAGGCCCATTTTCCTGCTTGACCATACCGACAAGCTGCTGGAGAAGCTTTTACTGAAAAGGTTAACTAAGGAGGTAGACAGAACAGGGGGGTTCTCGGACAGTTAATTTGGCTTCCGAACAACAAGATGATGGTCCAGGTGCAGGTCCAAGAGAAGCAGCACTTGGAAAACGTTTTGTATAATTGTATAAACGTATAAATGTTTTATAAATATATCATAGCAATACTATAATATGTATATATTGACGTGTTCTTTTCAGTTCAGCGACCAACCATTTATTTTTTTGCTTCCGTGGTTCAAATTTTTCTTTAAATTATTTTTCTTTTCCAAATTATTTTTTTTTACCCACTTTAAATCAAATCAAATTTCTTCAATTTAATGGGGTTATTCTGATAATTCTTATAGCTCTGTAAGCTTAGAGATGACGTCTAATTTACGTCAAGTAAACGTCATTTATATGCTTATAGAGCTTAGAGGGCTTACAGAGAATTATCAGAATAACCCCATTATACTAAATTCTTTCGTTTTATTTAATTTTAACAACATTTACTATACAACAATTTTACAAACTTCTCGCTCAAGCGTCCTACACACTCCTCAAGCGTCCACTACGGTCGACTGCCTGGAGGTGACTCTTTAAACGTCCTCTCCGGTCAACTGCTCGGAGTAGACTGACTCCCTTCTCCTTTCAACGCAAAAGTTCCTTGCTTGCGCACAAGCATATCCATTTTCCAAATTCCAATTCCCCCTTCTTTTAAATTTAATTTACAATTTTTGTTACATTTTGTCAAATTTACATGTTAATTTTTAATTTTAAATTTTGGATATTTCCGAATTTTGGCTAGGCATTGAAATACAGTTCAATATATATTGTCATGTATTGCTACTGTAAAACTCAAAAATTTAACTTATATAGCGGGGAATAATAATGGCACTTAATTTAACTATGCTCCGACTAGCTTGCATGAAAACTCATTATTAAGGGTCGTAAATTGGGTTCATCTATGTGGTCAAAAATACTCATATAAGTTACCTTAAATTAGTAACCTTAAGGAACAAGAAAAATAAACTTATTATATCTTGCACCTGCTTAATTTGGACTTCACTGCTGTATAAAGTTAAATTAAATTAAACGTAATTATTTGTAGACACAATATTGTAATTTATTAAACAAAATATAATCATAAAAAAACAAGACTTATTTTTCATAAATAGGAACAAATTAAATTTACAAATATGATAAAAGAAAAGTTTATAAACCCCCCCTCCCGTGTTTAAATTCACGCGCGAACTTTATTTGTCTACCGTTAGATTTTACTAAAGTTTGTCGACACAAATTTGGCTTACCGAAGTTTATACGGTCGTGTCCCATCGATGTGTATTGAATCAAGGCAGCGTGGAGGCGATTATACAATTGGATCCAATTTCTTTACCATGAAAAACTCCAGACAGGATGAACGATGAATTTATTTTCTTCGTCTTATTGGATAAATGTTCAGGTAAGTCCATAAAAATATAATCTTCAATAATTTTCTAATCCAAAACATAACCATCAAAAAACGTAACCATAAAAAATTTGTCAGCGGTCACCAAAATTTTCCAAATATCGTTCAAAATATCAATCGAAACTTTCATAAATTTTCTTATCACTTCATACACTTCATGAATCATCAGCAAACATTTGATAATTCCCAACTTCACAAGAAACTTATTAAAACCATTTCCAAAATTCAACTTTTCAAATCACGTCCTTCCTCTCTGGCCGACTGTTCAATTCTCTCTCTACGCTTCCTTATCCAATTTTCATTCCACCAAAATTGTCTGTAAGCCCGCGCACTAATTCTTTTGAACGCAAGGTCCTTTATTTGAATATTTAGTAATGAGTATTTTATTATCAAATAAACCCAATTACATCAGACCCCCCATCTCTTATAAACAGAACATGACAATATGTATGTACTATATTTATTCATAATATATTATGTGAGTTACTTTCTATGTACTATATTCAGATTTGAATTAATTAATTTCTGTGTAACTTTTTTTAAATATATATTAACTATCCATTTATTACTTGTGTATTATTTGCTTAGGTGCGTTTTTCTTAAAACCTCTATTCTTTGTCAGCAATACACAAAACGATATCACGAACACCTCGCTAAGTAGCGGCCATAACTAAATGGAAAAACAGTTTTCTAGTAAAAATTAATTAAAAAAATCATTTCGCGAATTGTTTTATCTTTCCAAAAATTAGGAATTAGCATAACATAGATTTTATTTAGATTTTATATAGATTTTATACATAGTATAATTTTTTTTTTTTTATTGAATCCCTTAAATATTACAATCTGTTATCAATAACAATAAGTAACTCAATATGACTTGATATATAATAAAAAATGATTTTCAAGAGTTCGCCCAGTGGCTCTCTCTTATACGATTGACATCTCTATTGCGAAATTTGTAAGTTTTTTCCACCCTTGCAAGTTCCGAAGACTAATGAGGTCTTTGGTATTACAAGGTGTCAAAATACATCTGCCAAAAAAATGACAGTAAAATTTGCTGTCGGCAGTAACCCTGATGGACGTTTAAACCAACTCGTATTTAGCGGGAGCTAGAGTCATGGGTTGTAAGTTCAAATGATGCAATAGAAATAAAGAATGCAAAAAAATAATGGTAAACAAATTATATTCGTTGAAATTACTGTACAACAACTGTGGTAGTATGTAGCAACAATTCATATATAATCAGCGAGCTGATCCGTAATAAAAATAAATAAATGGTGTTGTTAAATGTACAGCAACAAATTTACAAGTCTTACAAAATGCAACTCACCCCAAAGGTACCTTGGTAGGATTAAATAAATACAAAATACTCGCTGTTGACAATTAAGCGGACTCCAAAATTTGACTACTGTAACACCAGGATGATGAAGGGAATACGTCTTTGACCACTCCACTGATTGTACGGAAACAGCTACCTTGACCAGGTCAGGAAACACCATGAAATAAGTTGGTTAACAAAGAACCTCAAAGATTGAATGTTATTCCTAAAGTTGTGACTTTCCAGTGTGTAATTAATTATCAGAATTCCAAAAAATTAACAGTTGACATCAGCCAGAATAATTCGTTGTTTTGACAATTTAACCTTGTCATACGATTTATAAAACTACAGTTTTAAAAACAGTTTAAAACAGCCCTGTGCGAATGTGTTTTTAATCAGAACACATGTACTCTAAAATTGAATAAACGAATTTACTTAAAGAAGTTATTTCAACAAGTTAACTTACGGAAAATAATTGAAATGATGTTTTTATGATAATCCGCAGTAGCGCAAACATCCATCCACCAATTTAAATGACCAAATCAATTAATTAATCGTCTAATTAATAATATTAGTCGGAACAAAAATTGACTACGACTGAACTCGATTGTCGACAAAATCAAGATGGATGCTTCACCGAGCGGTTACGGAAAATCGAACGAAAACCGGTCGATTTCAGAATCTTATATACACGGTGTTGTACAAGTCGATGTTAAATTCGTAACGAGTGTAAAAATTCGTTACAAATTAACAGTAGATTAGGACTTGCATTGTAGTAGTGCGTTATTCCATGTCATTCTTTAGGTCCAGCGGGTCACGTCGCGTCGTTTCAATCTTCTTACTTGTTGTGGGATTAGTAGTACTTCTGCGTATGGGTTGAGGTGGTCTTGTAATCGGTGTAAGTACCTTTCACTGAGCCTTCTTATCTTCTCTTGGATTGTTGGGATATTCAATTGTTCATGAATTACTTTGTTAGGGTAGTATATGGGGACATTAGCAATTATTTTCAGCACTCTGTTTTGGTAGCTTTGTATTTTCTTAATATTTGTGGCGCTCGCAGCCCCCCACAGCTGCAACCCGTAAGTCCACACAGGCTTAAGGACGATCTTGTATATCAAGAGCTTGTTGTCCAATGAAAGTACCGAGTGTCTACCCATCAGCCAATACATTTTAGATAGTTTCAGCTTAAGTTGGTTTTGTTTAGTTTTTATGTGATGCGCCCATGTTAGTCTACGATCGAGGTGTATTCCCAGATATTTTACTACTTCGGACTGAGGGATTGGCTGATTATTAAATGTGACTATTGGACAAGTTCCTCTTCTCAAAGAGAAGGTAATGTGGACCGACTTACCCTCGTTTACCCCAATTCTCCATAGTTCAAACCAGTTACAGATTTTGTTTAAGTGGTTTTGTAATATTTTCGAAGCCACCTCAATCTGTGTATTGGATGCCATTATGGCCGTATCGTCAGCAAATGTCGCGAGGGTAGTATTTATATCTGTCGGCATATCTGCTGTATATATGAGGTACAGGATTGGTCCCAGGACGCTTCCCTGGGGCACACCGGACTTAATGGGGAGCAATTCCGATGTAGACTCCAGCTGTTTAACAAGAAAATATCGGTCCTTTAGATATGATTCGAGAACCAGAAAGTATGTGTACGGTAAATGTTTTTTGATTTTATACAGGAGCCCATCATGCCAGACTCTATCGAAGGCTTGTGATACGTCTAAGAATACTGAAGAGCAATATCTTTTTGATTCCAGATCAGATCTTATTTTGGTCGCAATTCTGTGGACCTATTCTATAGTTGAATGTCCCCGTTATTGAAAACCAAACTGGTGATTCGGGAAGATTTCTCTTTCAGCAAATATGGGTTGAAGTTTCTTCAGTAAAATTTTTTCAAACACCTTAGAGAGTAGTGGGAGTAGGCTAATGGGTCTGTATGATGACACATTATTTCCATCTTTGCCAGGTTTCTGAACCATAATAATTTGTGAAATCTTCCATTGTAGAGGAAAGTAGCCCAGCCTCAGCACAGCGTTGCACAATATGGTTACCATTCTTAGACCGGGGTCGGGCAGTTCTTGCAGTATTTTGCCTGTGATGAGATCAAAACCCGGTGCTTTTTTGGGGGAAATTTCGTGATAGATAACTCGGCGTACTTCTTTTAACTTAATTTTTTCAATTGGTAAGGCCATTTGGTAGGGTGCATTCAGGAGTTGATGGATATGATCCTCTTGTTTTGGGTTGCATTTTCTGGGTAAGGGCAGGAACACATTTCTAAGATGTTCAGCGAAGGTGTTAGCCTTTTCTTCACTACTTCTGGCCCAATGACCGTAGTTTGTCTTGATGGGCGGTATATGTGCTTGTGGTCTTGTGATATTCTGTGTGACTTTCCAGAGCGAATATTCCGTAGTTTTTGTGGCTGTCAGCTCTTGTAGATGATGTTGTACCTCTTGATGTTTAAGGTCTTTAAGAGCTTGCTTTAATTCTCTAGCTTCTCTATTAAATCGAGTGTTGTCCGCGGGGTGTAGAGTTATTTGCCATTTTTTTCTCAATCTTCTTTTGTTGGCGATTAATTCAAGTATAAACATTGGACATGCCTTTCCTTTAAAACCTTCTCTTGTTGTAGGTGTTGAATTCCAAGCAGCTTCTTGAATAACTCTTGTAAAGTGTTCGACTGCTCGATCGAGATCTTCTTCATTTTTGATTGGGACTTGTTGGTTTAATGAATGCTCAATTGTGTTTCTGTAGCAATTCCAGTTGGTGTTTTTATTATGTATTATTGCGGGTTTATTTTTTTGCTTGACTTGAGTTGAGAGGGTTACTAGAATAGGTGTATGATCTGATGAAAGGTCTAATGAAGATCTTATAGAGAGATACTTTGTTGCGATACCTTTCGTTATACAGAAGTCAAGTAGATCTGCGATCTTATTTTGGTCCGCTGGCCAGTATGTAGGCTGTCCTGTTGATAACTGTTGGAGGTTATTAGTCATTATTGTATGGTATAGCTGTCTGCCCCTAGGGGTTATTAGTCTCGATCCCCAGTGGAGATGTTTTGCGTTAAAATCCCCACCTACAATAAATCTATGGCCCAGAGTGTTGAAAAACTCCTCGAAGTCTTCTATATGTATGGTTAGATTTGGAGGACAGTATATTGCTGTAATTGTGATCTTACCATTCCAGTCTTCTACTTCTAAGCTAGTTGCCTGCAAATGTCTTTGTGAGTAAGCTTCGAGTTCGTGATGTTTAATGGAATTTTTTATGATTATCGCGGTGCCTCCTCTTGCTCTTTCACCTGGGTGGTTAGTATGATATACGCTGTATTTTGGTATTTTGAAGTAGCTTCTATCGGTGAAATGGGATTCTGAAACCAGTAGTATATCGATGTTTTCATTTGTTAGGAATTTTTTAACTTCAAGACCGTGTTGTAACAAACCATTAGAGTTCCAGACAGCTATATGTAATGAACGATTCATTATTTAATTTTAGAGATCAGTGTGGTAAGGAGATTCAGAATTGTATCCATTCTCTCCATCAATTTGGTCATAATAATTTCTAATCTGTTTGACTGGTGCTCTGCGGCATTTATGTTTTGATCGTGGATATAAATTGAATTTTGTTCAAGTTGGATATTTTGTCTTGCCTTTTGTGCATATGATGCGCCGGAATTGATGTTTGCCGTATTGGGGTTAGTTTTTTGTTGAATTGTTGTAAGTTGTTTTGCTCTAAGTGGAGGGTATTTTTGTTTTTGGAGTTGCTTAATGTATATGCAGCCCCTGTAATTTGCAGGGTGTCTCTCCCCGCAGTTAACACACTTGACGTTTTCGCCTAATCTTCCCTTATCGTAGCAATCTCGAGTATGATGATCCCCAGAACATTTAACGCAACGAGGATTGTAATGACAATAGTTTTTAGTGTGATTCATGCGTTGGCAATTCGAGCACTGAGTAATCTCGCGTGTTGGGTATGGGGGTTCGAATTTTATGATTGAATTGAGCAAACCCTTAATCTCATATATTTCTTTGTTGTTTGGGGCAGCTTTTAAGGCAATGTGGAACATAGGAAGTGGTTGTTTTGTTTTTGTATGCACAATATTGCTCAAGTGTATTACTTCGTGCCCTGCCTTTTTAAGTTCATTTTTTATGTCTTCCTTATTAGTTGTTTGGTGTAAATGTTTTAAGACGACTCTGAAGGGTTTGTTTTCTTTACTTTGAAATGTGTTAAATTGAGTGCCTTTATTGTGTAGTTCTGTGACTACTTTACTGTAATGTTTGGGTTCGGTAACCTTGATAGTAACATTGTCATTGGTGGTAGATTTAATGAGAAATTTATCGCCTGCTGTATCTTTCAATAGTTGGATTAATGGTATTACATTTTGTACTCCACTTACTTTTATTTCAGGTACCAGGTTTCCTTTGGACTGTGCTTTGTTTATTGTGTCCTCATCTTCGATGATGTTTGATAGGACTTCAAAACGATTACTAGTGCTAATCGGTAGGCTTAGCCAGTCCCCTAGTCTTGATTGTTTAATGATTTTGACACCTTCTGGGCTTACCTCCGAGGGTCGTTTGTTGTTGGTGTTTCGTGCATCTGTAAGTGATTGTTGGTTATTCCTGTGTGAATCCTCGCTTTCTGATACATTTTCCGCTACCTCACTATTAAAATTTCCGGCCGTAGAATTGTTAATAATTTTGTTTGAGGTTATGTTTTCATTATCATTTATACAATTTGGGCAGCTCCACTGATGGAATTTTCCGGTTTGATTGATTTCGTTCAACGTTGCTAGGGTCATTCCAATGCATTCAATATGGTAATTAGATTTGCACTTCAATTTGCACTGGATGCAATCCTCATATCTTGTTGGAACCCGGTTACACACGCCACACGTATTCATTATCGCTTTATATGATCTTTTTTCCTTTTTCCTTTTCTTTTTATACTATGGTATTATACATAGTATAATAAAATTATATTTTATTCAGCGCCAAAAGTCATCAAAAGAACAAAATATGTAAATAAATTTAATTTTTCAAAAATAAACTTGTTAGAATAGTTTCTTAAAAATTAAGAATAGTGTTCAAGTCCAAAGAGTATTCCGAAGATTTGTTAACGCCATTTGAAAATGGTTAAAATGGAATATTCAACAAGGGCATTAGTCATTGGTTTTAATTCCAGAGTATTTAAAAAACAAATGCTGAAAACATAAAACGGAGATGTTGAAATTTCAAAGATTTATAGCAAAAAACTATTTGTCCATTTACTTAAGGCCGCTACTGTACGCCATCTACGATTTCTCTATATACTTGTATCCATATTATATGGGTTTTGACAACTTTGACCTTAATAAAGTCTAATAAAATTTGGAACATTATATTGGAGTCATCAAGTAGATTATGTTAACCAAAATGGAATGGGATATCTCCTCAGCGCCCTGTTGAGGATCTACAAATTTTTTGGATGTAGTAGATCCTCTATGATTTACGTGTTATAAAATGGCGAGCCGTGTCTCCGTTGATAGGAGCATGCAAGCAGAATGACGACGATGCAAATTTTAACAAGTCGTGAAAAATATTTAGTTTCAGACGAGAATAATTCCAAACCGATTTAATAAAAGTTAAAGTGTTTCCAGTGTTGCATATAGGCAATTTAATTGCACTTTTATATCAATTATCAGAATGAGTTGTTATAATTATTCTAGTTTTAAAATAATTCGGGATTTAGTAACGTCAAAAAACCTATGGTTGAAAAAAGTTGACTTTGACCCCGCCCCCTGATGTGGATAACGCAATATATAGTGGAATTGTGGAATAGTGGTATCAATGGTGCTAAAATCGAACGACATGATTTATGCTTAAATGCCACGGTTGCACCCTTAAGGTTAAAAATTGAAATTAATTACATTATTGTTGAGTGTCCAATGTCTACGGGTTGTCAACGAAACTGCAGTCACGCGATAAGGCAAGAGTGGGCAATTTTTTGATGAGCTACCTACGTTCACAACTTGAACGGATGGAGTTATTCGTTTTCACTTCCGCTAAACACTTCGTTTGTTTTTGCAATAGTTATGTATTCGTTTGATTGTTACTTTATCGTCCGTAACCTTCAATTACAAAACTATTTCTCTCGGGAATTTGGACAATGGTTCAAATTCCAAATTCCCGAGAGAAATAGTTTTGTAAGTTATGTATTCGGTTAATATGCCGTTTCAATCAAACATAACGCCTCTAAACATATTTTATGTATTAATTTTGTTTACGTTTAAAAATTAAAATATTTGTACAATTTATTGTTCTACTCAACAACATAATTTCCTACAAAAAATTCCGCTGTAGCATATTTTTGTGGCGGGGGATTCAAAATTCAGTATTGCTAGCGTAACAAAGATTATCAAGTTTTACATAGTACTGTAGATATGCCTTCAAATT
Source organism: Podabrus alpinus (assembly GCA_932274525.1). Classification (NCBI taxonomy): domain Eukaryota; kingdom Metazoa; phylum Arthropoda; class Insecta; order Coleoptera; family Cantharidae; genus Podabrus; species Podabrus alpinus. The sequence continues at coordinate 77,707,066 of OW026456.1, forward strand.
TGTAAAAAAATAGTATACGTATTGCTATGACCTCCCCTATATAAAACTTATACACGTCGATTAATTTGGGCGCCACATTCGAATGAATGAAAATTTTGAAAATGTAAAATACTAAAGTTTTGCGTGTTAAATTTTATTGGAAAGTTCACCAACTGCTCCCTCTTATATAGCTCAGCCTAAGGCTCTCAGAGTATTGCAGGTAGTAAATTAGATTAGGGGATGTAGCTTATTGAGTTGAGAAAATTTAATTTTAAGTGATAGAAAAATGTTGGTTGATTTAGAATGAAATGCTTAATTGTTTTGACCAGATAAAAAGATCCACTTTTGTTTTTAAATGATCTTAAAAATTCAGAATACTGACCTGTAAAAGTTTAATGATAATAAAAAGATTTGATTAATTCAGAAATGGTTTTATATTCAAAATAAATATCGCATAGCGCAAATAATCAATGTTAACAAAATTTTTACAGATAGCTTATCTGTTACCAGAATGTTTACAATAATCAAATACAACATAATGTCGTAGATGACGATCCTCTTCCTTCTTCCTTCAAATGCTTAAATAAATTTAAGTCTTGCCGTTGTATAACACGGATTAAATGTTTATTTAATAAAATTTGTTGCTCTTGGCGAAGCGTAGATAATGAAATAATAAAAAAATGTTTTGTTGATGAATGTTTATAAAGTAGGGTAGCCAAAAATTCACCTGCTAAGGTCTTTTCTCAGCATCCTTTATGTAAAATGCTGATGGCGTAAAGTTAATAAAAATAATAATTTTCAAATACCTGTGAATTCTTTAATCCTGACTTGTTAATAAGTCTGCGTAGATAATACACTATCTTCGTTATCACTCGCGCACTATGTGACACTTCCACATCAGCTGTTGAGTTGTTGATGGCCGTTGATATGACGCTTCAGACCTGCTCCTGTATTAATTTAGTTGTTGTGGTAGTAATCATCCAAATTTGACTTTCTAATTGTGTTATTTAATTAGGTTGTTTGCTGGTAAGTAATTTCGAATTAAATTATTCTCAGATATTCGAGAGTTGAGTTGAAAAAATCATATTCTTAATTTTCAGATGCGGCAACTAACATTCGCCATCTTGGATTTCTTATCGACCCAGGTTTGATTTATTGGATCTCGTTACACGTCCGCCTACTTCTAATATCAAAATTCAACTAACTTTGCTTGCGCAAATTACCATTTTGAGTTGATTTTTAACAACTTGTAAGTCAAATTTATTCCTTTTGTAAATTTTATTTTAATGAAATTTTCTGCAATTTTCAGAGTTGGTTCGATTATTCCGGAGATCACTTTTATGCTGCTTTTGAGAAGATTTCCATTACAGTAGTCGATTTCTGGGCCATTTGAAGTAGTGAATTTGACTGTTTTTCTTATCACATTTCACTTATCAACTTTTATTGGATTTTGACCTTTATTTACCTTTTTACAAATTTCGGAGATCAATTTATGGTTAACACATACAGTTAGATATGACATAATTTTGGTTGTAAACAGTTTTTCACATAATAAGTTATTTACAGAGATATTTCAATTTAAAGTTTTCAAAATGTAAAGGTTATGTTTTACAGATAACAAATTGTAACAAATTTCATCATTTCTGATTTAAAGTATCTTATAAGAAGATTTTGACATGGTCATCTTCAAAATGAATCTATTTAACAGGTTTTAATATAGCATTCTTATCTTTAAAGATCTCTATAGGTCTACAATATCATGAAATAAGATGGATTTGCTTATCTGTTCAATCTAAAGTTTTCAAATTAGCTTAAATTTTTTAAATATTACAAATAATTGAGATTTACAACTATTTGCGTTGTGTGGGGTCATTTTAAATCACAGCAGTATGTTTATGTTATAAGCAATTTATTATAATAACAATCCATTAAAGTATAGAAGAACATAACCTTATAAATAAAATTATAAAAGCCGTACCATTGTTTATACAAACATGAAAAGGTTACAATCTCCCACATAAAAGGTACACATTATAAAATTACAAACAAATACTTTAACAATCAGTGTAGGGAATATTATTTATTATCAATTAGCATTTATTGCTCTCGCACCAATTATAAAGAAAATTAGAGCAAGAAGGAGCCCATCTTGCATTTGCATTACAGGTAGCTTTTAACCATGCCTCAAACTTACCTCGATCTTTCTTAAGCTCTATAAATTTTGCTAATACCTTACCAGCCGTATCAAAACCAGCCATTGTTAATCTTTTTCCATAAACTACGCCTATTCCAGGTAAATCTGTCACATGCCCGTATTGCTCCATAAATCTTTGAAGTGTATTCGACGTCGTACTTGAAGACCACTGGGTATTTCTCCGATCCCTTTTATTTTCTACAAACTTATCTAATACTTTACTAGCTGTATCAAAACCAGTTACCGCTAATCGTGAGCCATAACCATTGCCTATTCCAGGCAAAGCTGGCATATCATTGTACTCCATAGAGAGATTTAACAAATATCTTTCATGCTTCGCCGACGTATATGTAAAACGCGAAATGTTAGATGTACTATCAGTCGCAGGATCCACCGGATCCACCGCACCCTCAAACTTACCTAATGTACTCGACATACTTGCACCTTGCGCATTACCCGATTCATATTTTAATTTAGTTCTTGAAAAAATTGAGTTTATAGACGAATCGTTGTCCACGGGTGTCGCGACCTTCGAATTGAATTGCAATGAGCCCAGCATATTTTCTTGTTTTACATTAAAATAACTTGAATTTCCTGCTTTGGGTTTAAATTCTGTTGAATGCTGTTTCGACTCTTTCATGGGTTTAACCGCATTTGAATGGGATTGCGATGGGACCGGCATATTTTCTTGTTTTACACTCGAAAAAAATGAATTTCCTGCTTTGGGTTTAAATTTTGTTGAATTCTGTTTCGGTTCTTGTATGGGTTTAACCGCATTTGAATGGGTTTGCGATGTGACTGGCATATTTTCTTGTTTTACACTCAAATAAATTGAATACTGTTTCCATTCTTTCATGGGTTTAACCGCATTTGAATGGGTTTGCGATGTGACCGGCATATTTTCTTGTTCTGCACTCGAAAAAATTGAATTTCCTGCTTTGGGTTTAAATTCTGATGAATGCTGTTTCGATTCTTTCATGGGTTTAACCACATTTGAATGGGTTTGCGATGTGACCGGCATATTTTCTTGTTTTATACTCGAAAAAATTGAATTTTCGGCTATGGGTTTAACTTCTGTTGAATAATGTTTCGATTCTTTCATGGGTTTAACCACTGTTGAATCGGATTCCGATATTCCCGAAATAGTATCCAATTTTACACTTGAAAAAGTTGAATTTCCAGCTTTAGGTTTAACTTCTGTTGAATAATCTTTCGATTCTTTCATGGATTTAACCTCATTTGAATCGGATTCCGATATTCCCGATATATTATCCGATTTTACACTTGAAAAAATTGAATATCCGGCTTCAGGTTTAACTTCTGTTGAATAATCTTTCGATTCTTTCATGGGTTTAACCACATTTGAATCGGATTCCGGTATTCCCGAAATATTATCCAATTTTACACTTGAAAAAGTTGAATTTCCAGCTTCAGGTTTAACTTCTATTGAATAATCTTCCGATTCTTTCATGGGTTTAACCACATTTGAATCGGATTCCGATATTCCTGAAATATTATCCACTTTTACACTTGAAAAATTTGAATTTCCAGCTTCAGGTGTAACTTCTGTTGAATAATCTCTCGATTCTTTCATGGGTTTAACCACATTTGAATCGGATTCCGATGTATCCGAAATATTTTCCAGTTTTACACTTGAAGAAATTGAATTTTCAGCTTTGTATTTTATTTCTGTTGAATATTCGTTCGATTCTTTCGTCGGTTTAACACCATTTGAATCGGATTCCGGTATTCCCGAAATATTATCCAATTTTACACTTGAAAAAGTTGAATTTCCAGCTTCAGGTTTAACTTCTGCTGAATAATCTTCCGATTCTTTCATGGGTTTAACCACATTTGAATCGGATTCCGATATTCCTGAAATATTATCCAATTTTACACTTGAAAAATTTGAATTTCCAGCTTCAGGTGTAACTTCTGTTGCATAATCTTTCGATTCTTTCATGAGTTTAACCACATTTGAATCGGATTCCGATATACCCGAAATATTTTCCAGTTTTACACTTGAAGAAATTGAATTTTCAGCTTTGTATTTTATTTCTGTTGAATACTCGTTCGATTCTTTCGTCGGTTTAACATCATTTGAATCGGATTCCGGTATTCCCGAAATATTATCCAATTTTACACTTGAAAAAGTTGAATTTCCAGCTTCAGGTTTAACTTCTGTTGAGTAATCTTCCGATTCTTTCATGGGTTTAACCACATTTGAATCGGATTCCGATATTCCTGAAATATTATCCAATTTTATACTTGAAAAGTTTGAATATCCAGCTTCAGGTGTAACTTCTGTTGAACAATCTTTCGATTCTTTCATGGGTTTAACCACATTTGAATCGGATTCCGATATACCCGAGATATTTTCCTGTTTTACACTTGAAGAAATTAAATTTTCAGCTATGCATTTTACTTCTGTTGAATACTTTTTCGATACTTTCATGGGTTTAACCACATTTGAATCGGATTCCGATATACCCGAAATATTTTCTGGTTTTGTACTTGAAGAAATTGAATTTCCAGCTATACGTTTAAGTTCTTTTGGATGCTCTTGTGATTCTTTCATAGATTTAACCACATTTGAGTATGTTTGCAGTGTTCGCGGCATAATTTCAAGTTTCATACTCGGAAAGATGGAATTTTCGGCTGTGGAGATAGCAACAGTTGGATATCCTGTCATTGTTGTAACCACATTTTGAACGTTGACGTTTTCTGGTGACGTACTCGACTTAATATTTTCCAATTCTAAGATTGGCATTGTCAACTTTGACGGTATAAATAAAAATTTTGAAGTTGCCAAGGCATAAACAATTTCTGTAGCCAGATGAGGATGTGTTTTAGTCATAGATTTCCATCCAGGAGTTTTAATTACTTCTTGGGCATGAACACAAATATAATATTTTGCTTGTGCCTTCAGTTCAATATGATCATATGTATCGCCCAGTATCAAACATTTAGCAGCATTTTCCACAGATAAATTTGTACACATAGCGTCCACGCATCTGGTTTTCAATCCATCCAATCCGTAATTTTCGGCTGCAATTAACATTTCAGGCCCTAATTGTTTTAAATTGGGCGATTCACCAGCATAGATGTATATTGTATAGTAATATCTCATTTAATACGTCATGATTGATATCTTTTATTTCAAACCGATTTTTTCTCCCTTCTTCCTCGTCACGCTCAAACATATCTTTAAAACCTGCACTCCGTGCTCCTAAAATTGCTTTGTGTGCCCGTAATTCTTTTCCTTCTGAAATTAGCGTAACATCACTAAAATATGATGGGGTTTTCAGTAAGGATTCTAAATCTTTTGCCATGTGATTCTTCACCGGTTTAGATGTAATGGTTTGAATTTTTCCAAAATATTTAATCTGCCTACCGAAGCTGTAATTTCGCAAAATATAGTTAATTTGTCATCAGGAAACAGGTCAGTCTTTTCATTTAATAACTTTCCTTTTTCAATAAACGATTTAATTCCATGAAACTTGCCTGGTTCGAATAGCTTGTTATCCTCGAAGTTGAGAATATCTTTTCAGACTTTGTGTTCAGAATGCTTAACTTAAAGTTTGTTTCAAAATTACCTTCTACATTACATGCAGTTAGGTGCAACCCCAATTTTCAAAAACCACTTCATCGAGCATTGCTTTAGGTGCTTCAACCATGACCGTGTATACTTATGAGTAGAAGATTATTTTAGCACGAGCAATTTTCTGAAACAAATCACAATTTATTGTTATGTCGCTGTTGTACTGGATTCTAGTTAATTTATACGGCAGCATTTGTACGACGGACAATTATTGTACGAATGCTTTTATACGGCTCAACATAAATTTAATACGCCATAATACGTTTGTACATACATCGAAAAGTTATACGACAGCAGTTACTTTTTCCTTTCCCTATACGTATAAACAAACATAAATTATGTATTAGGCAAAGTATTGTCATCGGGTCAAAAATAAAAAAATAGAGAGTTAGGTATTATCATGACTAAACTTAGAGGTCAGATGAAATTGGTAAAATCCGTTGAAAATTAAGGATGATAAACGAAATAAAAAAAATCACTCGATTAATACTTTTATTATTTTTAATCTATATATTGCGCTGATCCAAAAAAGGGTCAGTTTAATTGCAAATTAATACATCCACTATAATGAAATTTAATAGTCATAGTGCTAAAATTTGTTAATAGTCATACCTGGAGCTCTGCACGTACTCCCAGAATTTAGCTGTTTGTTTTTGTAATTTAATGAGCTGTTAAATGGAATTCCTTCATCGATACTCTGTTTATTAAATGTGTATGATAAGAAGCAAAATTATGAAACATTTCATTTTTGGTCAAAGCACATACATATAACAAATTAAGTGCAAACAATTTGTAAATTAGTTAGGCTCAAATAATAAAGACAAGTGAAGTGGCTTTAAACAGTAGTGAGTTGATTGGAACCTGCATAAGTCGGGAAAATGTGAAAGGATCCGTATTGAAAGAAAATTTTGAATTTGAAGTACGGAGATTTCGAAATACGCTTGCTCGAGAATTGGAAGGGACAAAAGAGAAGATTAAGCTATCAAGAGCGAGGAACGAGGACTCTCACGACGTCCGTATACAAATGAGGACGTGATTAATTTATTTTGGTTAATTGGACTCTCCTGGTGTCCACGAACAAGAGGGGATTTAGTTAATTTGAATTTGCAGCGAAGTATAAATTTTGGTACCGCTGAAGATATGAGATTTGTTGGTGCTGAGTTTTCTGAAGATTAGTGATTATTAATAAAAATCAACAGAAGTTTGAATGGTCATCAGCGATTATTTTATAAAATCTGGAAGACAAATTATCAAGTGTTTATGGTTGGTTGTTTCAATGGAGATCGTATTATAATTGGATCCACGATACGGATGCGAACCTTGGTGGTGAATACATACAAATGGACATCAATTCCGACTACGACGCAAAAGTGATTTTTTTATTAGTATGGTAAGACTGATTAAGATTTTACGTGCATTATTAAAAAGCGATCGCAGACAATTCTATTTTTTTACAAGTGTATTAGATTTTGGGTATTATATTTTAGATTAGGTAATAACTATAATTTGTAAACTTAATTTACTAATATCATGAATCATAATTCTGTTTCAATTTGAAATTTTGTGTGCAAATAATAAAAAACAGTTTATGGATGAGAAAATTCCAGTTGATTTTATTAATGAGTTTCCACAGCATCGGAGCACAAGTAAGTTCCAGGTATCCGCGATTTGCATATTTTGTTGACAATTTTCAATTAATTTTTAAAAGAGTGGAATGAATTTTTGTAATTCCGCTGAACCCAGTTTTCGCCCTATAGAGAGTCTCACTGCTGACTTTAGTCCGGGAGGAAAAAAGTGCCGTACATTTTCCCCGCTTCATAAATTGAATTTTTTTTGCTAAAAGATAATTATAAATATTATTACATCATTATTTTGTCATACAAATATTCAGGTTTTGTATTTTTGTTTCTTGATGTCTCTAACAACCATAGGATAAATAAATAAATAAGTGCAGAGTTGTTATAAAATACCATGCTGAAGCCCATTTGGACTTATGGAGTCCAACTCTGGGGAACAGCAAGTAACTCTAACATTGAAATATTGGAACGTTTTCAATCCAAAATACTGAAAACCATTACAGACGCCCCATGGTACGTAACAAACAATATTATTCGAAACGATCTGAGGATCAACAGTGTCAAAAGTGAAATTGCAAACTACAGCAAGAAATACCAAGAAATATTGAGCGATCACCCAAACAATCTAGCAGCAAACTTGCTTAACGCACATAACCAAACAAGAAGATTGAAACGGTACAAACCGCTTGATTTAATAAAAAGGTTCCAGTCCTAATTCATCTTGGATATTATAAAACATTAAATTAAAATGTTTATGGGCTCTATTTTCTATTGGTATGCTGATGGTTTAGTGTGCAGTGAAAACAAAAAGCGTTCCAATGGGAATTTCTCTTAATCATGTTGACTTTTATTGTAAGCGTCAGAACAATTACTTAATGTTTTGTGTAACAGATTGTAATTAATAAAATTGGAAGTTAAAAAACAATTAATTGCTAGAACCAATAAAAATCTATGCGAAATGCAATTTTTTTAAGTTTTTTATATAATAATTGTTATATAGCGTAATATGATATCTAATTAAAAATATAAATATTCAATCGTATATTAGTTATCGTATCAATTTCTGTCGTACAAATGCAGTCGAACAAATGCTGTCGTACAAATTACCGGACACGATTATGAGTAATTTCCTAATAATACAGACTAATGATAAAAACATCTAAACCGATATTAAGTTGTGAATTCATATATCGTCATACGAATGCAGAACTAGCTTAACTAACATTTACAAAATTTTACAGGAGAGCACTTGAAAGGTTTAATTTTCTCATACTTTTCATATAGGATTATAATGTTCTATGAAGAATTCTTATTATTTTATTAGGATTTTGGACTTAGGATTTTTCTGAATTGTAAAACACATTTCATACTATAATTTTCTGTAATAAAATAAAAATCAAAAAATTTGGACTTAGGTGAGTTCTGCATTCACATGACGATATGTTTACACAAATAGATTAGTTGAATGTGTAATTTACGATATTAATCTACAATTATGTAATCTCTCACTAAAGTGATTGCAATAGAAAGAGAACGTATTTTCTACAATTAAAAAAAAATTTTAAAATCAAAATAATTTACAATTCACAGTAGTAGACTGTTTTGAATTTAATTGGCCGGTAATAGTCATCCGATCTTGATAAATTCCCGATTTATTTTTAGAAGTAAACATTGCCCTCAAATAATCTTGTACCCATTTATTTATTTTTCTGAAATTATACTTACATTCTTATGGCGTATACATCAGCTGGAATGAAAACAAAATAGTAATAAACTAATTACCTACCTTCGATGTAGCTTATTATATCATGGACACGTTTGATAACATGTAACAAGATTAACAAGATAAGAATAGGGTTATCGTCAAGCATTAAATTGCTTTCTTGAATAATTTGCCAATTTTCCTCATCTCTGATGTAATGTTGACATTCAAGTATGCCTTAATCGTGAAAAACAAAATGTCTAATCAATAAGTATCTTGTTGATTATTATTCAATTAAGTATTTTATATCATTATTTTCCCTGTAATTGTGGATGTTTCAATTTTTACTTATATCGATTTAAAGATCAGAAGCAACCAAATCAGAGTGAATAATAACATGAATATTGCAGGAAACGAAGAATCAGTTGCAGCAGCAACGGAATCCCACACCAATGGAAATTTCATTCCTATAACAATGAGTCAAGATTTGATAAGCTTGGTTAGGGGGAGAATAGAACTTCACAGAAAGATAAACTGGAACTTTGAAATTTTTAAAAAGGAAGAGACAGCAAAATGGAGGACATTTCACAGAAAAAAAGAACAGAATGAAATTATACTAACCAGAATGCGCACAGGTCACTCAAAACTCATGCACTCGTATCTCTTGGATAGGAAAAATCCTCCACAATGCGAAACATGCGGCCAACCACTTTCAGTCACTCGCATCATCACGAACTGCCAAAAATTCAAAGAATTCCGCAAAGAAGCAGAATTAGAAAGGCAAATAAAGGAAGTCTTAGCCAATGAAGAAAAAATATCGGGACTATACAAAATATTATGAGCTAACAAATAATAATCAAATAACTTATAACATTAACAAAATCAAATTATTAAAAACGCAAACTCTTAATAAAAAAAGATCAGTTAAAAATTTTTTTATCGCAAGGGGTCATAGGATCTCTTCGATTTCATTATTTTTCCATGCTGAAAAAATACCGACACCTGATTCAGAAAGACATCAAAAGATGCCATCACCTGAAATGTGGAGGTGGGTCATCATCTCAAGTACTAACCCAAAATCTACAGGTGGATGTCCTTCCAAACAGCACAAGTCGGGAAAAATCTAAAAAAAATTACATATACTATAAGACGAGAGGCGCCACTTGTTATGCCAAGTACCAAAAACGTCGTAGAACTCTCAAGAGGCAAAGCCCAATAACAGATGAGCCCCTAGAAACCTCCATGTTCGTCCCGCTCGTCCCCAGTCGTACTCCTCTAACCATATCGTACAATCGATTTATCTCTTGAGACATTGTCTTGAACCACGGTCTTTGGATTCATCTAATTTGTAAAGCAATAAATAATTCGAGGGCTGCTCGAACCGACCTTTTTAACCTTTGGGCAACCTTACAATAAACCTTGCATTCCGATGTAGGAAGTTCGCTCTTGCAAACCGAAAGTATCTCGGAAAGGCACGAAAACGCCTTGCGAATTAAAAACATATCGGGAAGGTAGATGGTGGGAGAGCATCTTGCTAACCAAAGAGACTCTGGAAAAATAATATGCCTTGCAAACCGAAAACATTCTAGGGAGAAAATATGCCTTGTGAGACCGAAAACATATCTTCCCATATAGGACGGGGGTACTCAGCTAAGCTCAGCTTCCCATTGCACAGAAAATTTTTCTCTTTACTTTAATTTACGGCTGGAACATTTAAATTATTATTTTAAGAATGATAATTATCTTTTATTTGATATTATTATTTTGATAAATTTATAAAATTGTGCTATGATAAATAAATTAAATTGTTACCACTAAAATTTATTTAAATTATCCAAACTTTATCTAAATTAAAATCGTTATTGATGATCATTGATCATTAAAACTTCTAGATGATCGTTTTTTTCTTTAAAATGAATACAAAAGAAAAGCTTAACTTATCCGAGAATCAGTAAAGAATCTATGGTGTCGATTTTTGAGGACGTAGTGGCGAACGACTCCAGAAGGTCCGAATTGTGCACAAATAGGTTGGCGTTCTTAGAAATGAAAGTTTCCTCCACAGTGATGTCTCAAAAATGAAGAAGGTTTAACGAGAAAATTGTCGTGGAAATGGTTCTGGAAAGTAAACAGGCAATGGAATTTTATCGCGGCTTCCTAAAAATGAATAATTGTAAAATTGTGTGTTTTTCGAAAAAATTTGGTCCAAACGGGATGAAATTTTTCGAAACTTGGAAATTTTACCATTGGCATAAGTAAAAAGCTTTGAATTATAAGAATAAATTAATAAGGCGATGACTAAATTAGTTTAATATTTGACGGGGAAAAATCGAGAAACGTTTTCTAGAATTTGCAAAATTTGGAAAATAACATTTTTTTCTTTGCTTAATATGTTGAGGGGCAAATATAAATCGAAAACGTCTAATGAAATTAAAAGAACTACGTTGCGACGAAACTCCTTTTCAAATGGTGACGTTATTTTGTCGTCAGTCCAGGACATCTCGCCGTCTCAAAATATGTTAAAAATTTTATATGGAAGATAAATTAATAGGCAATATCTCTAAAATAATTTCAGTTTTGTAGGTCACGAATTTAAATTTTTATTATATAGTGTAGCGTTATAAACGTACATTCACTTTTTATTATAATATTATAATACCTTTTATTTCCAAATACCCCGTACATACCGCGAGCAATGTGAATTAACTCGATTAGGATCAGAGAGTGATAATTTTAGCGCGACGAGAAAAAAAAGAGGGTTTTTGCAAATTTTTGTAAATGGTTGACGGTTGACAATTCTGAGTGAGAATAATTTTATTTTAACCATTTTCACGGCTTTCAAAAACAAGTGGAAGATATATTATAAGATCCAGTTTTTTGTACTCTATTGAATAAAGCAAGATTTTTGGCCGAAGAACCCTTTTGAATAATTTTGGAAAATTATCTGATTGGAGAGGCTACTATTCGTGTTGGGTACACCTGTACAATTATATTTGGACTGTTACAACCAGTCAACCTCATACAGGTGGTATACAGTATTATTTTCTGTTGATCAACGCCGGGTGGCATAACCAAGTTATTTCCGATCCAGTCAGGGGACATCGCCGAAGCCCATTGTTTTATATTTGAGAATAACCATCGTAAAATACTACATTGTTGTGTTTTGATTCACTCAGGGCGACATTATCCGGCTACTAGTTTTTTGTTCAATATTTGCTTTTGGTTGGGTGGACGTGTATAAGACATTTACTTATTGTGTGCTTACATTTGTAGATCCTGTTTTGTTTATCAAGCATACCGACACCTGGAAAAAGGAGATTTTCTAACGGAGCTCTGAAAGACATTTCCTGGATCCAAGGATACTTCTTGTCGATTCTATTCAGTAAGGTAACAGGGGTAAGTGACACAATTTGGTAACTGTTTATGCTCGTGCATCCAATTTATTTTTTTACACAAAAGCATTGCTATAACCATTTTCTTGGTAACTCGGTTACCTATAACTAGTAGTCGTGAGTATCGTCGCTTTGGTGATACAATACCAAAAGCACGCACGGCCTTCAGTTTGTGTGGCTTTCTTTGTTTTATTTCATACAGAGGCTTTCAGCCCAGTATTTGTTTGGGACCTTCTGGTCCAGTTGACACTGTCAACTAATTGTTGTGTTTTGTATTGGAGGTGGCCAAACATCTGTTATCTTTTCTGTGGCCCTTAATAAATCACATTTAAAACTATCGTGTATTTTTTTATGAGGCCTGGCGCCCACAATAGCATTTTCCTTTCCATTTGAAATAAGCACATATCACGAAAAGAAGCAACAAGTCACGCCTGGGTCAAGTGAAGAACCCACGAAACCCTGCTCTGGTACTGTGGTACGAAAAGTACAAAGCATAGCTGCCGTTATAACATCAGGCAAAAAGAGGCACTCTGTCAAAGTCCGAAAAACTGCGACAATAGTAGTATAAATAAATAATAAAAAATATACACATATTTATAACCAAACTAGCAATAGCTATTTTTAATTATTAATTTTACACTCGAAAACTTGACTTCTGTTGAATACTCCTCCGATTTATTTGTGGGTGTAACCACATTTGAATCGGATTCCAATATGCCCGGAATATTTTCTAGTTTTACATTTGAAAAAATTGAATTTCCATCTATGGATTTGACTTCTGTAGAATGCTCTTTCGATTCTTTCATGGGTTCAACCGCATATGAATGAGTTTGCAATGTTTCCTGCATATTTTCCAGTTTTACACTCGGAAAAATAGAATTTTCGGCTGTGGACATAACAACAGTTGGATACCCTTTCATTGGTGTAACCACATTTGGAACGGCATCGACTTAACATTTTCCAATTCTAAGATTGGCATTGTCAACTTTGCCGGTATACATAAAAATTGTGAAGTTGCCAAGGCAAAAACAATTTCCGTAACCAGATGAGGATGTGTGTTAGTCATAGCTTTCCATCCAGGGGTCTTAATTACTTCTTGGGCTTGAGCACAAATATAATATTTTGCTTGCGCCTTCAGTTCAATATGATCATACGTATCACCCAGTAGCAAAGATTTAGCAGCATTTTCCATAGATAAATTTGTACACATAGCGTCCACGCATCTGGATTTCAATCCATCCAATCCGTAATTTTCGGCTGCAATTAACAGATCGGGTCCGAATTGTTTTAAATCTGACGATTCATCAGCATAGATGTATTGTAATATCTCATTCAATACGTTATGATTCATATCTTTCATTTCAAACCGATTGTTTCTCCCTTCTTCGTCGTCACGCTCAAACATATCTTTAAAACCTGCACTCCGTGCTCCTAAAATTGCTTTGTGTGTCCGAAATTCTTTTCCTTCTGAAATTAGCGTAATATCACTATAATATGATGGGGTTTCCAGCAAGATTCTTCACCGGCTGCGGAGTTAATGGTTTGAATTTTTCCAAAATATTTAATCTGCCTGCCGAAACTGTAATTTCGCAAAATATAGTTAATTTGTCATCAGGAAACAGGTCAGCCTTTTCATTTAATAACTTTCCTTTTTCAATAAACGAATTAATTCCATGAAACTTGCCTGGTTCGAATAACTTGTTATCCTCGAACTTGAGGATATCTTCAGACTTTGTGTTCAAAATGCTTAACTTAAAGTTAGTTTCAAAATTACCTGCTACATTACATGAAACTAGGTGCAGATATAAAGACATGCATTTTAGATCTGAATCACCATCTGAGTACCATCCGTTTGGATTAATTTGTAAATTCCATGCCAATCCTGGGGAGTTGGCTCCATTTGAAAATGTTGGTGATTCAATTTTTCCGTCCATTGCATTACAATAAAAATTAAAATTACTAATAGTCCATGTGTATTGGAATCTAATAGTTTTAATTTGGGTGGAACCCCAACTTTCACAAACCACTTCATCGGGCATACTGCTAGGTTAAGTTTTATATATGCAATAGTAAATAGCCAAAAAGCATACATTCTTGAGCCAAAACCTAAAATTTTAATAAAATTTAGAATTAATCAAATATTAAGAAATTTAAAAAATCTTTAAAGGAAGGGGGGACAAAAATACTTGATTTTACAGAGTTCATTATAACTTATAAGTTTATAATGTAAAAATAGATTATATTATTCAAATAATGTTATACAGCTCATTAACTAAAACAAAATTTGGTAATGATGATAATTACAAAAAAATATCTAATTACCTCATTTTTTAGCTAATTTACTGGAACAATATTGTTTTCAGATGCACAGTCCGATATAAAATTGCGTTTCCGTGAAAATGTTCATTAGTAGACGTGAATCTAAAGTTTATAACATTGTTTGAAATTTCAGCTCGCAATGAGAAATGGGACGTGGCTACTAATTGCATTATTTATTTACGATATCTTCTGCAATGAAGATATTTTGAGTAAGGTATGTTTTAATCTTTTAAATTGAATCAGTCATGCATTATTTTATCAATTCTTTACTAATTGTTGTTCGAAAACGTTGACGGTTTGACCTATCGCAAAATTTACTTTTGATTTTATTTGATTTATTGAGAGTGGAAAACTACTAATGGTGGAGTAAAATATCGTATAAAATGCGTCTCCTTGAAAAAAATTTTTTTGGAATAAAACTTAATGCGATTTAAATATTCTTGTTAAGTACATCAAATTTTTTAAAATATCCTATTTATTAATTACTAGAAATGTTGATTTTGTATTTGTTTTTTAAATTTTAATTAATTAAATTTTAAAAAAGATAAAAATTTTAATGCGTTACAGTTTTATATATCTACTATTAATTGTTTACTTTTTTTTTGGTTTTTGTTGAATGCAATCAAAATGATGCAAACACGATTTGCTTTGTTGTATGGTTTTTATGGCAAATCTTTTGGATGATTTTCCAAACTTAATTCATATCTAAAGTCGAAATGAACAAAATGAAGTGAAAAACTCAAAAATTGATAAATAACAGAGTTTTGGTGTCCAATGTCGAAATATTTGGGCCCCCCTAAAACGCAAAGAATTCCATTTCTTTAAGATTTTTTTATGCAATATTGAAACTTTGTGTGTGAAAACTTCAGCTTTCCAGATGGTCTAGAAGTGAACAATGGAGATGATAATTCCACTCAGGGTCATATTGTAGTGGTTCCGACCAATCAGCGTGCGCTATTTTACATAATACTTATATGGGTACGACGCATGCACAGTCGAATAATATCCGAAAATAAAAAATATTTACCAGAACATCGAATATTTAATAAAAAATCTCGCAATATACCCTAGCTGCATGGTGAAAATCGAATATTTGTAGTTGGGTGTAACGTGACGAACGCACCTCGCCCGAGATGTAGGAAACCGGTTATATACTAACATCAACGCATTCGTTCCCTAGTGCGAGTACGCTTCCATTTATTTCGGTAATTACGGATTTTTGCAATGATTGTGGTGCGATATGGTCAAGTTTTTCTTCGGGGAATTATCATCTAAACAGCAACGCGTGCAAAGAAAATACTTCTGATTTCGCCTTGTACAGGTTAAAACGGATACTCGCACTCGCTTCCGCTCGCGCGGTATCCTTTAGATATTTCACTCGCTCTAACGAGCTCGTGCAATATATTATAAATAACCTGATACTCGGCTCATCATGAGTATTTTCATAACCCTTGGTCTATTACTTATGAATATTTTATTTTACTCGTAAACTTGGGAACAAATTCGATAAAACTTTTTAGAGGGACTTACTCAGAAAATTGCCGAACACGTAAACTTTATTTTTGACATATTTTTACTGTGTTTTGTTTTTGAGCTGTCGGTATCATAAATTTTTTTAAATAGTAACCCTTATTTTTATTTACGAATTTAGAAAGAGTACAACTTTTTGAGTATGAAAATGTCAAAAATCTGACCTTGAAGAGAAAAGTTTTCAAAGTAATCAAGTGAAGAAAGATAGGTCTTTGCTACCATCCGTGTTATTTTTTCCAGTGTTAATTTTTCTTGATACATAATAATTGGTATACTCTAATAATTTTGTTATGCATTTTGAAACTTTAGGACTGATTATATCGAAGACTTTTCTCTTCAAGACTAGGAATATCCGGAAATCCCAAAAGAAAACTAGGGACTGTTCAAAACACGTTAAAAAATGTCGATAGCAGTAAAAACTGACACTTAAAAAATATAGTTGACGTGTACGAGGATTTTCTAAAATCCTCCTACAATATTTTATCAAATTTGTTCCAAACTTTACGAGCTCACTGTATAATATAGACTTTGTGGTGCTGATGTGGTACAAACATTTATTTGCTCTCTTTGTGTCTTTGATACGATTATGATTAGGACATACACTGAACGCTCATAAACACCTGTTTAAAAGCAAAGAACCACCCTATTGCGAAGAATGCGATGTTCCAGTTACTGTCCCTCATGTTTTAATAGAAATTATAAACTTTGAAAATGCGAAGATAATTCACGAATTAGCAAAGAACATAAAAGAGTTACTCAAAAATTGTAGGCGAGCCCTGCAATTTTGTGGAACTGTTGTAGTTATTAAGATGTAACTTTAATTTAACATTTTTGTGACAGAATTTTATTCTTATAAATTGGAAGTTAACGCGTGTTGCTCGGAGTTGTAGACAGGAAGGCCCCCCACAAGTCAAATTTTTGTGTAAAATTTATGTCAAACATGAGAGCATAGTCTGAGCCCAATCAACTTCCGTTCTTTTCGTTGGAGCCTGAACCGTTGCGGACTTATTCGCAAAATATTTAGTAAAACATGTTTTCTACTTTAATACCTATTTTGAAGTTTCGTTTAAAATTGATGTCAGTCAAAATAATGGAAGCTCACCGTGGCTCAAATTGTGCTCTAACGTTTAACAGCAATTTCATCATGTCCACAGCCCCCATCCTCATACATTTTCGCGAATAACTCCACCACATTTGAGACTCAAAAAAAACAACTTGGATGATCATTGAGGTTCAAACGGAGCTCTAACAATTGACACTAATTTTATAAAAGAAATCGACTACTGAACTGGTTCCATAGTTTGTCATAGCTTCCTATAATTTTGCCAAACTTTCAAATTCACAATTATATGGAAGACATTGTTATAATTTGTTTAATTTTAGTTTCATCAAAATGGTTTCAAAGTTAAAGACGTTCGAATGGATGTAGTGAGTTACAATAAAAAGTATTTTAATGTATTTCAAGTTAAAACATATAAATATAATCGCACCAATGCTGTCGTGAATGCTACTATAAACTTTAAAGTTGCTGTAAAAGACAAAATGGAGGTAATGTGTTTTTCAATTTTTTTGGGCTTGATAATGGACTTGTTATTATACCTTTGTTGTATAACACTCGAGATTGAAGTGCCTTTTAATTTGTAATGTGAAGTTTTTGTCCAATGCGTCAGCCACGTGCAAAATCACACAAGAGATGAAAATCACTTCAATCCCTTGATGCATAATATACTATTTTAAATTCACCATCCCCCATTTTCTTAGAACATGTTCGTGGAAAACGAAGTTCGAAAATAAATTTATAATATTTTAGGTAATCGTACAAGCTTATAAGTTCTCAGCAATGAGTATCGACACTTTCCAATCCGATTTCAGGTGAATGTAAAAAAGGTTGCCGATACAAACGCACTGGGTATAAAAGCAGTTAGTAAGTGTGGTAACGTTACAAGTTTTTCTTTTGAAAAGGTAGTAAAAACGATTTCCTTTAAGAAAATGTATCTAAAGTTTTTCGTTTCTAGGATGTTACATATTTGGTATGCAATTTTATTATTGATGAAACTCGCCTTCCTCCTCTTATTCCTAGTGGAAGATTTAAAGTTGATCACACGTTGCTTTATGAAAATGAAGAAATAGCATTCCTAATTGCTTACGGTGAAGTTTACACTCCAATTGATTATAAAAAGAACTAAAATTTGTTTTTATTTTATTGCTTCTAAATTGTATTATATTCAGGAACCTATTGAACCTGTAGTAGTTCATGTTTAAGTTGCACTTTACACATAGAAATGAATTAAAGTCTTCTTACACCAAATGTTTTTCTTCAATGCAAAATGAAGTCTATTGAATAAAAATAAATCCAACAGTTTAGAGGTAGGTAAAATAAATCAAAAACACTGAATCTACGATTTCTACTAAATAAGCCATGATTATATCAATACCAATAATCCATCCTGTAATATTGTAACTAATTTTTCAATTTTCCATTCTTCTTCCTCACGTTGTGATGTATTATTATTAAACGCTTTGGACATAACCTAATCTCTTTGGAAATTCTATTAAGATTAAGATCTTTTTTACATTCTCTGAAAAGAATGAAAATATGTATCCTCCCTTCTCAGTCCTTTTACCCTAATGATAGTTTGGTGACCAGTCTCTTTCTATGTATTGTTTTCACATACATGTAGGACCTACTTATTTAACGTGGGCTCTGAACTACGGGATACACTTCATTTAGAGATGGATTTTCTTGGCAGATTACCTTGGTGATTTGTCATTGCCTGCCGAGGAGAGACGGTCAGAATAAAATTATTACCCTGTCCGAATTCGAACCGAGCGTTTCGCATTAGCAGTAGACGCACTTAACTGCCTAAGCTATGCCAAATTTTATTAATTATTCGGTTATACAATATTCGTCAATAATAGAACTAAAACTTCGAGGGCATTTTAATATTTCATCATTTATAAGAACATAACCAAAATTTCATTTCGATCTGGCAATTAATTCTTTGTTTATAAGCCATTTGAAGTTGACGTTTTTAACAAAGAAAAACATTGAACAGCGTGCAGTGATTAAATTCTTTGTGAGAAAAGGTATAAAGGCAATGGAAATTCATACCGAAATGGTAAATGTGTTGGTGAATCTGCTCCTTTAAAAACCATGGTTTGTAAGTGGGCTGGTTTGTTTAAAAGTGGTCGTAAAAGCTTTGAATACGATCCACATGATGGATGGGGATCCATAGGATTCCACTTCTCTTTCATTATTTTCTTCACGTGCTCCGCCTTGACATTGAAACCTTCAATTATTAAGATATACTTTGCCTTGATGTACAACTTATTAATAAAAAGGAACATTTTACAATCGAATTAGAAGTCGAAATGTAAAGGCAGAATTAATTTCGGGTTACGGTCGTTTCCACCCGTTAAAGTCTCCACGTTATTTCTATTAATTTCAATTTTAAAAAAAGAAACAAATATATTAAAATTAACAGTACTCGGTTAACGCATAATTAAAATTGAATTTGTGTACTTTTTTGACACCGATGGAAGAAGTAAATTATCAAGTTATATGATATAGTCACAACGTTTCGTGTGAGTCATCCATATGAAATCAACCAATTTTTTGCTATTATTTTCATGTCTCTTCGATTTTGCTCAAATTTGGTATACTTCAAAGCTATGCCAAATAAACAAAGCGGTATTTTTTTGTTTGGCTTTAGAGTGGCCCGTTTACATTGTACAGCCCTCCAAAATAATTCAAATTTAGCTTGTAGAGCTTTGATAAATTATTTCTACCGACCAAACGGTACCACTTAGAGGCGAAATTTTTTTATGAAATGAAGATATTGAATAGGCCTTTTTGGTGATTTTTTTTGTGTAAATAATTAAGGTTACAAAATGGGGGCCCTGATCAAATTTTGACTTTGAGTCCCCCCTCCCCCCCCAAGAAAGGTGTATTTTAAGGTTCTCAAAAATATATTACCTTTATTATATCTACAGATTATTTTTACTTAACCGAATTCCTTATGCTTCTGGATTGGACTCTTCTTGACTTCCCATATTCCTGATGAATTTTTCTTCTTTTTCGACTAGGAAATTTTACTATGCGATTTGACTCTTCTCGCTTACTGAATAAGAGATAGAAGAAGAATTACAGTGTAACTGCTTTATTTTATGAATAAACATGGGAAATATTTATAGCATTTATAGTTTAAAGCCAAGAAGGATTTAGTGGCTTGGGTCTACAAGTCATTTTTTGGATTTTCGGATTTGATATCCACTATTATACTACTTTTGGTATTTTTTGTCGGCCAATGGCGTATTTGTTGTTTTCACTTTGTTATTGACCTTTTTAGCAATAAGAAGAGATACTCAAAAAAGTCAAACAATTACGTTCCGTTCTCATCCATCGTCTTCCGGCTACTTCTTTCATCTCGGTCTCTAGTTTATAAGATTTATAATCTTCTCTTAATTAATCTATAACATTATATAATAATAATTATTAAACTTTCTATAAAGTTCTGACAAATATTTACTTTTTCACAATAATACAAAAATTGTGAAGAAACTACCGCTCATGGAAGTTCGGACACTTAATAAAATGTACAAAAACAGTAAAAAAAAACAAATAAAACCAAGGAAAAACAAAGTTTTATTAAACTTACAAAGGAAAGCATTAAAAATAATACTAATAAAAATAATTTTTGTTTAATCTAAACCTAAAAAATTAAATATTTTTCTCGTCAAAGAAACCACCTTTGGCATTTATCACTGCTCGCACTACTCTAGGCATCCTTTCAATGAGTTTTGATAACACTGAATGCGGAATGTTAGTCCATTCACATTCTAAAATGTTCCACAAATGGTCTTTAGATGTTGGACACACTTTTCGAACCCTCCTGTCCAGCTCATCCCACAATAATTCAATCGGGTTTAAATCCGGGCTCTGAGGAGGCCACGTCATAACTTTAAAAACTTTTTTCTCTCTTGAGCGTTCAAATAGTTTTTACATACTTACACATGTTAACATACTTACATGTTTTGGGCAATTATCATGTATGCAAGTAAAATTAGGGCCAATTAATCGCAACCCCGATGGTAAAATATTTTCTTGCAGTATCTTGAGATAATTTTCTTTCCGCATGATTCCTTCAATCCGGTATAAATCCCCCGTCCCAGCAAAGGAAAAACATCCCCAAACAAGCACCGAACTCCTCCCTTGTTTTACAGTGGGCACAATACAGTCGGGAATCATTTTTTCACTCTTGGATCTTCGAACAAACACCCGTCTTGTTTGTCCAAATACTTCATATTTGGATTCGTCACTCCAGAGCACTTTTTTCCAATCTTCCACCGACCAATCTAAATGATTTCGTGCCCACTGAAGTCGTTTCACCCTGTTACACCGACGTAATAGTGGTTTTCGTACGGCAACGCGCCCATGAAGATTAGCTTCTTGAAGTCGACGTTTCACTGTGCTGGTTGAAATTTTGTTTTCACGTATAAGATGTTTATTTTATATTTCCGGAGTTTTATACAAAACAAAAATATGATCTGCTTAAAATTTTAGCATAGTAGGTACCTATCTCGCATTTAACAAATGTGTACAAAATTTTATTGTTAATAATAAATTTTTATTAGGTGTCCGAACTTCCGTGAGCGGTAGCATTAAAAAAAATTCACATTTTCCTAAAATGTCTATCATAAATCAAAAAATCGCAAAAAATTGTCATTATTGGCAGAATAGTAATCCAATCTTGATAATTTTCCGATTTATTTTTGGAAGTAAAAATTACCCTCAAATAATCTTGTACCCATTTATTTAATTCGTCGTCGTCGTCTGCTTCATGGTGTAGGCCCCAGGCCTGTTCCGATTTCTAATCAGCCCACCTCTTCCTTGGACGTCCAACATAATAATATTTAATTATTATGTATATTCTCATGGTATTTTGTGTACCTTAAATTACACACTAATTACCTACTTTCGATATAACTCACTTCTTGGATGACACTTTTGATTAAATATAAAAATATTAACAAGATAACAATATTTATTTACTAACAATTTATTTTGTGAAATTATTTCAAATTTTCCTCGTCGCCAAAATAATGTCGACATTTAAGTATGGCTGATAAGTTTTTCATTACCTACTTTCGATATAAATCACGCCCTGGATGACACGTTTGATTAAATAAAAAAATATTAATTTAACAATATTTATTTAACAATTTGTTTTGTGTAATTATTTCAAATTTTCCTCGTCGCCAAAATATTGTCGACATTTAGATAAGAATGGCTGATAAGTTTTTCATATCATTATTTTCTCTGTAATTGTAACATTTAAAGTGATGTACCTATAGCAAGATATCAATCGCCTTTTCCATGCGTCCAAAATATCGACACCTAACTCAGACAGACACTTCGGTTTGGGCTCAAAATGCCGCAATGCATCATATGGGTGTAAGAAATCCAACACATTGACAGATGCCGCCATCTGAAGTGTAGATGTGCGTCATCATCTCAAGTATCCCAAAGTGTACAGATATATCCTCAGTCCAAACAGCACAAGACGGGAAAAATTTGAAACACATTACATATACTATTATTATAATATAAGACCAGAGGCGTCACTTGTTATGCCAATTACAGCCCTGCAAGGACGGTAACAGCTGTTACCTCTGGGCTGTAATTCCCCAAACAGACCGCCGGAAATGATAAATATTCAGCGTGTTGAATTTTGACAGTCATTTTGTGCAATTTACCTCGGACTAAAGCCCTCTGGAAATCGATATTCAAAATTCTGTCGTCGGGTAACATTTGAATATTATCATTTCTCTTGGGCTGTTACATCAAGCAACGTTGTAATGTTACAGAACTCGTCTTAATAATTTTGAATTAAAACATAAAATTAAAGAATATTAACTTTTTACATTGTTTACTTATTGTAAGTCGTTCCTTTTCCGTTGACGGAAAAACATAATAAAAGTTCTTGTTTGTAGGCAGCATTAAGGAATAGCTATTTACGTATAAGTTACTGAAAGTTATCCATTCCGAACGCATTTACTTATGTGTAGGTATAGTTTGTTTCACTTTAATTTGAATTAAAAAAAGTCATAGTATCAAATTATGTTGATATAAAAATGTACGAACTATGTGACGAGACATAATAAATATAGAGATAAGATTATCCCGTCAACCAAAACAGCATATTATGCATTGCTAAAGGCTGGCGGCAGATTAAAATAATTAACCTTATCTCTATATATTATGTTTCGTTTATAGTTTGTACGTTTTTATATCAACATAATTTGATACTATGACTTTTTTTAATTCAAATTAAAGTGAAACAAACTATATAAGCGAACGAGCGCGGTAGCGCGAGTTTGATTATACACATAAGCAAATAAGTTTGGAATGGATAATTTCGGTAACGCATTACGTATGCTATTTTTTCTCCAGGATTAAGTCCTGAACGCATAAAAAAAAGGAAAATGTACCACAAACCATTAAGTTAAATGTAAAACTTAAAATATTTGTTATTACAAATTAAAAATGCAAAACGAAATGATTATTTAAACGAAAGTATAAATAAATACCGCACAAGTGCGTGTATTAGGCGTGTAAGAATGCAAAGCTCGTGAAAGACACCGAGAATTCATACAAAGTAATGCACAAGAGACATGACAAAGCAAACTATATATAATGACAAGAGCCAAATAAGCCGTCGGCGTCAGGAAAGAATTATGATGAAAAAAAGTGAAGATTTTGTACACGGAAGTATATTATATTACACTTTTTTTATAGCAGAGTATATCAAATTACAATGATAACTAACAACCTACAAGAAACGCACACTTTCGAATCTAAAAATAGACAAAAAAATGACGTTTTCGCTGTATCTTGGAGAAAACATTTTTTTTATTATCGTCTCTGGTTATTTCGTTATTTCATTCGTTATTTTCTGGTTGCCAATTTGAACAACCTGTGGTAAAATGAGAAAATTAAAAATACTAAGAAGTCCAAAATTAGCGTTATGAGGAAATGCGTTTGAAGTTTTGAATACAAGTGCAGTTATACGAATTTCACGTCTTATTTCAGTAGTTTAATATTTTTTTGAGAATTATCATGCTTTTACTTGTGTAACTATGCATTGCTGTATAATCATACCATAATCATACATGTCATTCCACCTATTTTGAACGTGGAAATTAAATGGGGGAAATCCCCAAAATTTAAAATTAAATTTCGAGTTCATTGTTTAATACAAATATTTTGTACTAGTCCATTATAATTCTGAATGTGGTCCTGAAACAATTATTGATTACACTGAAAATTGAAAAACTCCTGAAAATTGCAAAAATATTTTTAAATTGTTTGTTTAGCAATGGGTCAACAATAATTATTAAATTTAATTTTTAATATTATTATATTATATTAGTATATGTGTACGTATTTATTAAATTATTTTTCAACAATCATAAAGTCTTTTTGAATAGTATTGATTACATGTGAAATTATTTATATTTACAGAGCAACGATTCATGAGGTAGGTAATTATAGAAAATCTATAAGTACAAAATATATAGATAAGGGTGCTTGACTGCTATTAACTATAATATTGGAAGGGATATTGAATGCATTCGATTGTAGGTGATTATACCTATATAAGTGATTACCTGATTACATTACATTATTAGTGTGTTGTTCTATCTACTAGTTCAACTCCCGGCGTCTACCTGAATAGACAATCCAACATATTTGAGGTATTTTATTTTTTTAATTAATTTTACTACTTTATTATTCAACATTAAAAAAAAGTGCATATTATAATAGTGCCTACATTTAAATAACTTTGATTAACTCGCAATAATGTAAAATAATAAGGAACGATAGTTTTAATACCAAAATATTCCATAAAATAAAAATACATTGTTGTACATTGGATGTGCTAATAGGCAATCTAACAATTTAAAGAATTCATAGCCATAGCATTCCAACAATGACATAAATGATTCCATTTTAGTTATTTATTAGATCTCAGCAGCGACGTATAGAAGTAAAAATTTTGGTTGTGATAATTTGGTTAGACAAGACTTATTTTGAAGAAAAATCGGCAAGATGGCAATGTAAATAGTAATTTTAAATATAATTTGAAAATTTGAGGATAGCCTGAAATGTACCGAAATACAGCCGATCACGTTATAAAATTTCTCATGTAATTACGAAGTGTTTGAACTATTATAGGGAATCCTTTATAGTTCGGATAATTTGATGAATATTTTAGGGATATATTTTCAAGCCCCTTAAATGGTTTTTTTCGAACCGTTAAATCCGTCAAGTTCAGTTTTCACGTAAAATTACCACTTGAACTTCAAGTTTTAGAATTAAAAGTTTAAAGAAAAGTTCAGGTTTTAGAGAATAGGGGTGTAAATATAAGAATATGCCACACTAGAAGGGGGTCTTCTTCGTAATTGGTACAAAAAATGTACTTTGCCACAATATAATTTTTAGTGTTCAAGAAATTATAATTTCTTGGTAAAAAATTAATTTCATTTGCAAAGACAGACTACAGACCGACGGACTACTATTTTTTTCACACTTAAATTAATTTTTTAACAAGAAATTGTAATTTTTTGAAAAATAAAAATTATACAGTAACAAATAAATTTTTAATTTGATTTAAATAGGTATGCAGTGAGCTCGTACATTTTAGAACAACCTCGATAAAAAAATTTAGAGAGATTTTCTCAGAATATCCCCAGACACGTGAAGCTTATTTTTTACAATCAGTCCAACTATGTATCCAAAATGTTAAATATAACGTGCCCGTTAAGTCGAGGTTATCCAATTTGGTATGTTATTTATTAAATGATTGTAATGTTTCACCTGTTATCGATAACGTTAAACGTTTAGTTATCAGGTGAAACATTACAATCATTTAATAAATAACATAACAAATTGGATAACCTCGACTTAACGGGCACGTTATATTTAACATTTTGGATACATAGTTGGACTGATCGTCACTATTTTCTGACCATTAGAGACATTTAAGACAATTTTATTAGATCTACAATATGTTTGACTGGGTCAAAACCAAAAAGTTCTGGGCTATATTGCATAGTTTTTCCTTTTCGTAATGTCACGTGTTTTAAAATTTCACAATGAATAATTTAATATATACAAGCAATCACTTCTGTTTATTATTGAAAAGCTGGTCCATTATTTCAATAAAATAAATAATTCATTGTAATAGTACATACTTCTTTTTTCAGATATAAAATAAAAGAAGCGTAGCCGTAGTTTAAATATGTCGAAAAAAAATCCAAATCAAGTGACCGACAGTAGTTCATCGGTAAACTTTCCACTATCCAATTCTGAAGTGGAAAATACTCCTGTTTCGGCGCAAGAACGTCCAGATAAAGATGAATCGAAGGCCGATCAAGAAAATATGGAAAATATGAAGAGCACGTCGCAAAATCAAACAAACCCGGCCAAGAGCCAAAGCGATAATTCTGAAGTAGAAAATACTCCTGTTTCGGCGCAAGAACGTCCAATTAAAGATGAATCGAATGCCGATCAAGAAAATATAGAAAATATGAAGAGCACGTCGCAAAATCAAACAAACCCGGCCAAGAGCCAAAGCGATAATTCAGCGATAATTATTGCGATAATTGCTTCTACTTCTGACAGTACTAAAATTGAAAAGTCGGATTCATTAGAAGAGTTTAAATATGAGATGAAATTAATATGCCAACGTTTCTTGCAAAAATTTGATTCAAACTTATTAATCACGATGTTACTTAATGATCTAGAAGAGTCTGTAGATTTGTTACCTACCAGTAATAATGACTTTCCTGATGCAGATGACGAAATGTTAGAACTTCTAAATGCAACAATAGCTACAAATATAACCGATTTACTAACCGATGAATATGCGCCACCAAAGCTAAAAAAATTATTGAGAATGGACAGTATAACAAATACCGATGTAATAATGTTGCCAGGCATTGGAAAAGCTTATCGTAGTATATTGGCAGCGGCAGGTATCACAAAGACGGGTTCAATAATAAAAAAATATTGTGAACTAGGTGATACCTCCTTCGTAAAATGGATGAACAGTATAGGTATCAAACATGGCGCATGGATTCATCAGTGCCACAGAGTTCTCAAGGTACTACTATATAAAATTATCCTTGATGAATGCTCAAATATTCATTTTTTAATATAATTTCATTTCAATAAATGTGCAACCTCGATAATTCGAACTAATTAATACAATATAGGTTATCCACATGTGTTCTATTACGTAAAAAATGGAGGCAAGCTAGAATAAATTTTATCGAATCCTTGCATGTTTATCATGGATTTATGACTACCTTTGCGGTTCGTAATGACCTTCTTCAGTCCCACGTGTTGTTTATTAGTAAATTTGCTCCCATGGGATCATAGTATGACCTCATAATTATTGACTCAACAAAAGTCTACATGTTACATTTTATCTTACGTTAGAATTATTTATCGCTTCCTTCAAAGGAATGCGTTATCACATTGCAATGAGATATTCTTTCGACGTGTAGGCGTTGTATGCCGCCAAAGCTTCATATACGTAAGCGCTCTTTCTTTTAATCATACAACCACTGTTATCATTTGTAATGGGATACAGTAATAGACAATTTTATAAATAACATAATTACAAAGTAATTTCGCATACACTGTTATCTTTTGCCATGCGTTTTTTAACAGCCACTTCAATTTTTAAAATTTAATTTGTACCTGTTTATTTCAATTTTTCTTTTCGGCTATTTTTTTGTCGGTAGTTATTAGGATTGCATAAAATAGTATACACAACTCGTGGCTAAAGCGCCATTAAATCTCTGGTGCATTGCGACCCCTTGGAGGAGGGGGTCCCCACCACCGCAGGATCGCAATTCGCACGCGAGATTAAATGGCCTGCTTTAGCAACTCGGTATGTAATATACTATTATTATCTTTATTGGGACCTCTAAATATACTGCAATGTCCCCTCACCTTCATTATATAAGTAATTATCCCTTACCTGGATGCTTATCCCACAATGATAACTTACGTGGAGAAATTTATGTATTTTACCTCAGCTAGCTCAAAAGATATAAAAAAATTCTTTTATTATTGTTAAATTTACTTTACTGCATTCGCCCATCTTCAGAATGAATAAGATTCATATTTTCATACTGTTTATTTATTTGATTTAAATTAAAATAAAAATTAATCATGGCAATTTGATTTTTAATGAAATTTATAAATTTTGCATAAATTGTCGTCATAGAGGCGAAAGAAAATTTTACCCACGTGCCTTAAAACTAAATGTAACAAAATTTCTTAATATTAAAATGATTAATCTAAATAAATGTTTGTAAATAAAAAAAGATTTCTGATCTTTATTATGTTTAAAATTCCCGCACTGTATAGTTAAATATTTCTCACCCCACTTCCCGATTGCATAATTTTTTCCTTTAGCGTGGTTTATGTCGGCCGTTCTCCTACAAATTTGCTCCAATTCACCGTTATGTGTTCAACCATTTAATTTTCATAAAAAACCAACTATCACCTCAGCCGTGAATACCAAACTTTTATTTATTGGTGAGTGTATTTATCAAATTTTATATTTTCCATATAGTTTAACCTTTTTTTAGTGCAATCCACATTCGCTTAACCCTACTTTGGGTTTTTTTAACACATTATTTTACAAAATTTTCTGGAACCACCAATTTTACGTCCGTTTACTTCGGTTAATTTTATCGTTGTTAAGGTAAACAAACTCGTTGCCAAGGATCTAAATTTTCGTTGCAATTTTCAACGCCTGTTTGTTTTTGATGTTACAAGTTTTTTTATTGGCCGGTAAATTCAATCAATATTTTCCACACTTGATTTTTATTTGAATAATGTTTTTTTAGGAACGCACCACAAATTGGATACACGATGCACTTTAAATGTTTACATTGAAGCGAATAATTGTCCGTTTAGTTTTATCGCACCAAGCTGTTGTAACAACATGTCATCATGAAACCTTTTTCAGTGCGCTTAACCCAACTAATTCTAATTTAATCTAGTTTTAATAACAAATTTTTAACTAACAAATTATTACTAACAAATAACAATTATTTTAACATGATATAAATTTTAATTTCTTCAACGAGTCAATCGTTACAGCATCTTGCCATGATTTCCTAATAATTTAACGTTCATTTAAATTTTGATCTTAAAACTTGTTCATCCCTTTGATTTGCCAACACAGCAGAGCAAAGAACATAGCAATACTTATTAATTTTACACTCTCTAGCGACTCCGGATTCCACCGCTATAGTGGAAAAACTACGCGAGGAATGACATGTTTATGAATATTCGCGAATATTTCGATTTGGATGCACTTTAGAGCAAATTGTCAAGTTATTTAAAATGAAGTAGACTAAATTATCCAGAGAAAGGATGTAATATCTTAGTTTTGTTAATCAATTGGTTATGAAGTTGATGTGCTCTACTGGTTGCTGGTGTGGAAAGGGACACAAGAGTAAAATTATAGTTAATATAAATATTTCGGGGCGAATTCGGGTTATTGGGGAGTTTGGATTACCGTGTGTCCGGATTTTCGAGCTTGCACTGTATTTACTTACTTTTCTTTCTTAATTTATTATCTTACATTATAAGTTATAACCATTATTAGTAGGTTCAGCTTTATATAGTACCTATCTATTGCTGTGGTCTGTTATGACTCAATTAATGATCGTAAGACTCCTTAACGAAGGAATTATAAGGTTTCGGGAAGCATCAGTTTTCAAATACAATAACTCCACCTCTGATTTCAGAAATTGTGAATTTAATCAAGTTGTCAAAGATTGTAGGATCATTTTAAAACTTGCAAGCATTATCCACACTGAGATTTGTAATGTCAAAAGTCTCCAGAATCGTTTAATTAATCTAAAATTAGTACATTTGTAATGCGTTTACACACAAAAGATAACCTATAAAATTTGTTACTTTCACTGTCTATTTTCTATGTAAAAAACATGTTTTATGTAAACTGAATTGTACTGAAAATTCGAGCATGTGTATCTCCAGAGAATCGTCATAAATTTGTGTACGGGAAGTGTCTAATAGCATAAGGTCCAATGTTCTATGCCACCAGAGATTTCTTCACAGATTATCCGATATCAGTCAAAACCATTCCAATTTAAGACATAAAAATAGCTCCTGTAAACAAAATACAGAAATAATTAGTGGAAACAACATCTTACAAATTACTGAACTTACCAACAAATAAAGTTATTTCGAATAAAATAAAATTATTTTAGAAATGTTGCATTTTTGACTCAATAGTTGATGATTTTACAATATTCGTCGATTGCGCATCGATCATCAGTTGAATTTTGGCAGTCTAATTCGACAGACGTAAATTTAGTTCCATCCACATTTTAAAAGTTCAATAACATTGAACCTTGGATTCAACAATGGCGAATGAATTTTTAGAAGTTATCTGTCAGCATGGGATGTAAAAATTCAATTCAAATTATACGATGCCGAATTATTAATTTCACATCGTTAAATAAAAACGAAAAGACTTAGTGACATAAAATTACTAAGCACAAGAAGAAAGGAAGAAGGAACAGGCTACGTTTTGTTTTTGGTTAATAAAATTGTAAACCATTTTTGGTGTAGACTCCGGTCTACTTTAGTTGTTAACATTTATTTGTTTTATATGCGCAGTGCGATTAATTTTGAACCAATATAAACTTATTTTTGATTAATTAATATCTTTCATTGAAATGAGAATAACCAAGTTATCTTGCAGGATTTGACAATTAAAGTAAAGTTAAGTATTCATCTACCGGATACAAATTTAAAACATAACCTTAGAACTCGCATCTTGTAAAGAGTCTTACCGACCAGAGCTAGCCAGGTAAGCATAAAAGGGTACTAGCATTGTTTATGTATAACTAGTTGGACAACCGTACAATTGCGCATGACTACAATAAGTCCGTATAGTGCTGTCCCCACAATTTAGCGGTAAACTTAATAAAGTAGAATATGGTATTATAACAGAGACAGCAAGAGTTGGTTCGAAGATCCACTAGATCTTCTAGTAATAATATTACAATTATTTAAGCGAGATAGAGAGATAGAAAAAAATTGCGTAAAAGCATACCAGTAAGCAGTAATTCTATATCTTGCACTAGATTAGAGACAGGTAGTTGGTATATACATACGTTGACTATGGTCATTGTTTGTTTATATATTATATTTTTACTAAAAGAAAATAATAAAGAGATTGTTAATTTAATTGTAGAAAAAAAAATTAGTTGGCGTAAAATAATTTTATTATCAGTTTTTATTATCAATTTTAATCAAATTTTTATTCAATTCCAATTTTTTGTTACAAAATATTAAACCCAAGCACCTGATATTGGTAACCTTCAGTTTTTTCTCCTTTTGTTGAGTATCGCAATCCAATAGCTTTCTTTTAAGAGCGTTTTCTTTTGGCGAAGGCAGGCTCAAATTTACGTCACATAACTGCTCACTTCGCAGATGATTGTTGGTAGTAAGGGTGCGCGATTATGAAATTTCATAATCGATTGTCGATTATAAAAAATAATCGATTTTTTTCGATTAATCGATTATTGAAATAATCGATTATGAGTATGGTGTGCATTCGCATATAATCGATCACCGTAATTCGAATAATCGATTAATTCGGTCGTTCTAATTGCTGTTGGGGTTGGGATTACGTTTAAGTTTAAAAAGTTGTATTTATTAAAACAAGATATTATGCTTATATAGAATAAACCTGTTACCAATAAAAAATAAAGTATTCAATAATGGATTATTTTCCACAATCGATTATTTTCAAAATCGATTATTTTCATAATCGATTATTTCCACAATCGATTATTTTCACAATCGATTATGTGTATAATCGATTATTATAAATTATCATAATCGATTATGAAATAATCGATTATTCTAATTACGGTGATCAATTATATGCGCACCCCTAGTTGGAAGGCGATGATTTGTTTTTCTTGCGAGTAAGAAAAACAACTTCGTCATGAGGTAAAACAGGGTTAGAAGTATTTGACAACTTCTTGCTACCATAACAGTTTTTGCTATGTCGAATTTCTTCCTCAAATTTTACGAGCACAGCAGTTTTTCTGAGATTTCTCCCAAAAAAATCGTCTTCTGTAAAGTGATCTCCACAAATAAATTTTCTTTGCAGCTTCTTTTCCTCTAAATCCATTAGGACGGCAAAATTTCCTGAATTTTGGATCCATTTTTCACATCTCTCCGGGTCATTAACGGGAGATACAAATTTTCTTATGACATTTATTTTTTTACACTAGCATAGGAACATACATTTCCCGACATTTTATCAAACAAAACTTGCTCAAAAATTACTGTGTAAATTGCAATAATACTTCGACGAATAGAATAAAAAATGTGTTCTATTCAAAACGAGGTAAATGCATTATGCTAGACGCATGGTGTAAGAATAATGGTGTCAGCAGATGCATTAGTTCTCAATTACGTGATTACGTTTACTCTAGCGATGTCACCAGCGGAGCTTATCAGTTAGATATCAAGTATCAACTTATAAATAGTAGGCAGGTTAATTGCTGTGGTCTCTATTATAGTAATTATTTAATTTTAAATAAATTAATTAAAATAGTGTTTGTGTATTGTAACTTTTTAATACACAAAAAATATGCCGGGATGTGCAGTGTTTGGATGCTCAAATTTCACAAGAAAAACAAAAGGAACTGACATTAAATATTATTCTTTTTCAAAGAACGAAAATCTAGCTAAAACATGGATCATTGCTTGTCGCAGAAAAGACTATATCAACAAGGTAATAAGTACCTTAAAAATGGTACCAAGTAATTTTATTATGTTTTTCATACTTATTGTACATTTTTACAACAAAACAAACACACAACAAAAATTATTAAAATCAAAATTTAAAAAAATAAATTTTTACGTAAATTACATGTTTTTAAAAATTTGTATTCTATTAAAAAATGTCACTAGCTTTATAGCAAGGTATATCTACTTTGTGGATTATACTTGATTATAATGGTAGCACAGATGGTAGCATGATGGTAGATTAGTATGTATGTAACCCCAAAAAGGGAGAATTTCTGTATTTTTCTGCATGCCATCTACTGTTAACGTCATCAACTGAGGTGTAACCTATTTCATTTGCAAACCGTATTGTACGATGATAAAAGCGACTCAAAACATCCAGTCCCTCTGTACGCCAACATCCATAACTAAAATATTTTGTAACCGAGGCTGTCCAACTAGATATACCGTCGCGTCAGAATCAGAGTATTCTATCTCCATTTTTATAAATTTTACAGTACAGCTGTTTAAAGTTTCTCTATTGCATTACTCTTCATTAGGATATTTTGACATAATTTCAATTGAAAAAGTTATAATACACATTTTAGCAATTTTTATTGCATTATGCTGTAGAGAAATGAACATAGAATAAAATGGCATAAATAACTCAATTTATCAAAAAAATGGAGATAGAATACTCTGGTTCTGAGGCGACGATACATAAACAATGGTACTAGGTACAGGATCTTATAATAGATCAGTACACTATATATTGCCATGATATTTAAAAAAAATTGAGTTTTAATTTTTATGAGTGAATTTTTGTACAGATATTTTATTCAGGATTTTATTTTGTTGCTGAGATGTTGAAAATATATGGAATTATGTATTTTTGTGAAAACTCTAAAATTGTGTTATTAAAAAATGTCGGTCTAGGATTGTACTGTAGAATTGGAAATTTGTAAAATTAAAAACAATTTAATAAACATAAAATCTGTTCCGGAAAGTTTGCATTAGTAACGGCGGCGCATTTAAAATAGTACGCACGAGAAGAGAGCCAAAAGTAAAAATTGACAAGAACTAGGACTTCGAATAATGGCTACGTAGTTAACAGACGAGAAAAATTAACACCGCGCCATCGGCGTTGGTATTAGATCAAAAATTTGGATGAACGTTCGGGAGATAATTTTAAAAGTAGTGGAAATTTAAGAAAATTTGGAAGTGGGCCTCCACATTTAAAAGGCTTTTACTCGAAGAGGGAAGATAAGATTGATAAAATATCGAACTGTGTTGAATAAAAATCTACAGGTATTATGAACTTTCCTAATAAAAAATTTAAGTTTTATCTGTCGGCAAAGTAAATTTCGTGAACTTTTTAATTTTGAATCTGTATTGAAATAATTGTAAAACATTTTCAGCTAATACAAATAAAATGTAATATTTTCAATTAATTATTTAGTTTCGATTGAAATTAATTTTAAAGGTTTATGTATATCAATTTAAATTAATTTTAAATGTTTTATAAAGATATCATAGCAATACTATAATATGTATATATTGCCGTGATAAGCTAGTGTATTTACGTTTTTATTTTTATAGCGGGAAAAAAATATTGTACGGCACTTTTAATTGCTCCGGACTATAGCTATGCATGACAGACTCAAAATTTTAGGGCCGAAATTTGGGTTCATGAAAATTATTCAAAACTCTCTTATACTTCACCTTCGCTTCACCTTAATTAGTTATCTTTCTTATAAAGATTACTTAATAAAATCGAAAATTGTATCTGTTTATTCTTCAATTTTTTTACTGCTATGAATAGATGAAAAATTATACGCAAACGTTATCAAAACAAAAATAATAGAATTTATTTAAGACAATAAAATAATTTTAAACAAAATATTGGTTTTCTTATATCTAACAAATTAAATTTTACAATGTTAAACATTCGTAATGAAAATCCCCCACAGTTTTTATTTGCGCCCGATTTTTTTAAACGACTTGTCGATTTATCAAATAGTTAGTGCGGCACAAAAGAGAATTCTTACCGTAGTTATTCAATGCGGCCGATTTTGCGTTGAGCATGGAAGCGTGAAGATTCTCGTTGAAAAACAGCTTCTGATTTATTTCCAATCATCCAAAAATATAAAGACGTCCTTTCTCTTTGACGACTGACTCGAAAATTCTTCTCAATCCAAATACAAAACTTAATTTCAAAATAATCATACGAACAGCGCGTCTTTACTCTTCGAAACGCTCGTTTCGGAACCTCAATCCAAAAACTAATTTCCAAAAGATTAACAACCAACAGTACGTCTTAATATTCCGAGGGCTGGTATCAGAATCCAAATCCAAACTTATTTCAAAAATACTAACGACCAACAGCACATATTAATACTCTGATGGCTGACATGAGAATCCAAAATCACGTCTTCACGTCACCGTGGACGTTCCCAGCCTTCCTCGCTTCACGCTCCGTTATCAATTTTAAGACATAAAAATAGCTCCTAATATCACGAATCGTCACTTATTTTAATTAAAACGAAAATTCCTAATTTAACAAATACAGCAAATTAATTTAATTTGTTTCTTATTACCAATTAATCAAAACCACCAATATTTTATCTTTTACAATTTCTTCATATTCTTTAGATTTAACAACGTTTGCATATTTTGGAAATGTGAGGCAAAAGCAGTAAACCAATCTTTCCATCAAAGAAGATCCAGACACAATCTAATAGTTGCCTGTTATGGTCTTATTTACTTAATTAAATTAAGAGTGTTATGATAATTTGACCCAATTACTTCATACCCCTACTCTTATATAAACGGAACACGATAATATATTGACGTGTTCTTTTCAGTCCAGCGACCAACCATTTATTTTTTTGCTTCCGTGGTTCAAATTTTTCTTTAAATTATTTTTCTTTTCCAAATTATTTTTTTTTACCCACTTTAAAACAAAACAAATTTAAACTAAATTCTTTCGTTTTATTTAATTTTAACAACATTTACTATACAACAATTTTACAAACTTCTCGCTCAAGCGTCCTACACACTCCTCAAGCGTCCGCTACGGTCGACTGCCTGGAGGTGACTCTTTAAACGTCCTCTCCGGTCAACTGCTCGGAGTAGACTGACTCCCTTCTCCTTTCAACGCAAAAGTTCCTTGCTTGCGCACAAGGATATCCATTTTCCAAATTCCAATTCCCCCTTCTTTTAAATTTAATTTACAATTTTTGTTACATTTTGTCAAATTTACATGTTAATTTAAATTTTTGGATATTTCCGAATTTTGGCTAGGCATTGAAATACAGTTCAATATTGCCATGTAATCTTGCAAAATTGTAAACTGTTGTTAACAAAATAACAATGACACTTATTAAAAATGCACCAGCTAGCAGATGAGACATTCAGGGTCAAAGGTGAGTCCATGGATTCAATTGCAACACTCATAAGTCAACTTACTTTAAATCTTTCTTATAAAGATTGTTTGATAAACGTGAATACCAAAAATTATATCTGCCCTTCTCCGCGATCCAATACTGCAAATTTGAAATTAAACGCATACGTTGCCAAATGAAAAACAATGTAATTTATTGAACATAATAAAATTTAAAAACAAATATTGATTTTCATTATTAACAAATTAAATTGCACAAGAAAAATGTTTTAATTTTAAAACCCCAATGTTTTTGCGCAACCGAACTAAATAGCGTAACAATTCGTCTATTTCGAATAAAAAAATTCAACGCACAAAAATTCTTACCCGAGTATACTCGTTACTTCGTATTCGCACTATCTCGGAGTTGCTGCACGTGTCGTGTTGGTGCCCTCGTCCTGGATACAGCTTCCAATCTTGACTCAACCAAATAAGTAGAAACGATCGTTGAACAAATCTTCGATCTCAGGTCGTCCAATCAATCACAGGTAAGTTGATCTTAATCTTTTTCACTATTAATCTCATAAAATTTCCATAAATTACCATAAAGTTCTCAATGGTTCCAAAATTTATTATAATTTCACTTTTGTTCCAATAACCAAATTTCCAATTATTAATTATCAAAACCGTCGAAATAATTATTTTATAAACCTCCAGAATATTTTCTTCTTCTACAAATTAGCTTGATAATTCCAACTAAATTAACTAAATCTTCAAATCAATTTTCTAAATTAATCAAATAACTTAATGTATTCGCACTATGAACTCGCTGACTACAGACTTCAACACGTCTTTCCGTCACCGTGGACGAGACGCCACTTTCAACACGTCTTTCCGTCGCCGTGGACGAGGCTCGACTTCCTATCAATTTTCCAAAATTGTTCTACCAACGCTATCACTCGCGCATGTACTTTTCGAACCGCCACTTATTTTAAATTCAAAATCCTATCTTTACAAATAATTCAATTAACTTAATTTGTTATTTCATTTCCTTGAACAAAACTCTTACCAATATTTATCTTTTTACTCTTTGTTTTTATTTTTCAGGGTTAGCAGCGTATGCATCTTTTGTCTTCCTGAGGCAAAGCAGTTAGTTACATTTAAAGATCACGGAAAACCCAGATACAACTATTCAACTGACAATTTTAGTCTGAACCAATGAAAGGACCTCATGAGCGCTGCAATCTTTGAAGAAATGACTCAAAAATCATCCCCTGTACCAAGCAGATCATGACAATATATGTATATTGTTGTGTGTTATCGTAGCCTCACGTTGGGCTAGCCAAAAAGTGCTATGTACCCTCGGAGCTTTATTAGGGCTACACGTTTTATTGTAAATGTCTTGTACGAGTGTACGTAAATGTACCTCGTCAATAGAAATTTTGAACTTTTACCCAAATAACAATAAATGAAATTATTATACCTCGGCTTATGCTGGTTCGTAGAGCATGTGCTTACCTTACTCAGTGTAGATTCGTTCCGGGACCAATACTCTAATGCTGAAGTCAAATTTTGGACTCGGAACAGGTCAAAAAAAGTATCTTCCGTTGTTAATGCAATTATAATTTTATTAAGCACAATAATGTAATTAAATATTTTATCAAATAAAATGTTTTTAATATTAATCTTATATATCAAAATATCTAACATAAACGACAAAAAGCACGCGTCGCGCTGTCCAAAAATTCTCACTTATTTTATTTACGAAAATAGTCAATGTGAACGTTACCTTATTTAAAATATAGGGATTTTCCTATCACTTATACCATGAACCATGTAGTTGCGCATACAAATCCAACCGATGACTTCATCTGCATTAAAATTTTCAAGATTACACTTTGGTGACCTCGTGGTGTCGATTTTCAATTTGTTAAAAATATTCACAATTCTTGGTGATTTTCCAATTATTTTCACTTGTACGTGGGTAAGTACATAAACTTTAATAATTTTCACCCTTTTTATATAATTTTTACTGATTATTTTTACGATTTATTGAATTTTAGTGTCGACGCTAATTTAACACGCCATTGCCATCCAAATTTACACAAGGACCTCCTCGATTGTTTTTCTAATTCCTCACCACCAAATTCATGGCAATCTTAATTTTTGCATAATCGTCTTCCTATTGGTCGATTAGAAAATCAATACTATTGAAATTTCAGGTTGCAGGTTTGTATTAAGCTCAATGTGACTTATTGAAATTTTTAATGAAAAATTTTATATTTTTAGATTGGATTAATTTCTTCACAATTACTTCTTGGTTGGTTTATTGAAGATAATGGACATGAAATATACCTTCACGGTGCACTAAGTTTTGACACGTCGAACTCACGTAATAATTTTCAGACTTATTTAAATTTAACGTTAATACAAATTTTCACCTTAATTAAGTAATTAACAATATTTTTACTTTTGAAATACCTTTCTTATGACTATACAATTTTAATTTTACTATAAATAAACATTTTTATATCAACGGAAGTTATTAAGTTGTGGCGACCGTTGGAATTGATCAGTGGTGCCAGAAAATGTTTTGTTTAATTATGATTACCAATTTGTTATTAATTGCTGACGTTTGAAAAATATATTCTTAATAGTTTATGTGTGATTTTTTATTCATCAAAAATCCCACACTGGTGACCCCACCGTTGAAATCACCGTTGCAACATCAACACGGAGTAACAAACGTGAGCATAACCAATTTTACGGTAAATTATTGTCGTTTTTTTTCGGAATTGGCAAACCTACCACGTGCAACCGAAAATGTCGAACACCAACGAACCAGGCAACAATTCCGAAAATAATCAACCATCAATAACAGATATGGAACGAAGAATTCAGGATTTGCTTATTCAAGTCACAGAATTAAGGACACAACAACAGCAAACCTCACAAACACAGAATTCGGTACTACAAGAGCACACCCATTTCGAAACAAACAAAATTTCCACCAAAGTGCCTCCGTTCCACCCAACAAAACCCGACCTGTGGTTCCACCAAGTGGAAGCCCAGTTTCGAAATAATGGAATCAAGGCGGATCAAACTAAATTCGATACCATTATAGCTTCATTAGACCCCCGATACCTCGACGTAGTGGCTGACATAATAAGAAACCCACCACAGGACCAAAAATATGAAGCTGTGAAAATACAATTGATAAACGAATACGCTGACTCACAAGAGAAGAAGCTCAAAAAACTATTACAAGGCATAGACCTAGGTGACAGTAAACCCTCCTCACTTCTTCGAAAGATGAAGGACTTGAACGGATCGTGCATGACAGAATCAGTTTTAGAATCGCTGTGGCTTAGCAAACTACCGGAAACTACAAGATCGATCATTAGTTGCCTAGAAACCGGATTAAAAAACAAAGCAGAGGCAGCTGACAAAATCATGGAAATGGCAAAATTTGAAACATTCGCCATCGCAGCAACACCACAAAACACAAATAACAGCGATAACTTATCAAAGCAAGTCGATGCCCTGACCAAACAAGTGGAAATCCTGGCGACCAGATTCGAACGTAGCAGATCGCCTTCAAGAAATCGCAGTTCATCAAGAAACCGGAGCCCATCGACACAAAAAACGTACGATATATGTTGGTATCATTTTAAATTTAAGGATAACGCAAGGAAATGTACGGATTGGTGTAAGTTTAATACCAAGAACCAAAAAAACTAGCGGAGCAATACTCACCCCTAGCGACAGATGAGGTATTGCGCACACAATCCAGCCGCTTGTTTATATTCGATCGAAAATTAAACATGAAATTTTTAGTAGACACTGGATCGGATCTTTCGCTGATACCCCCAACACCACTAGATAAGAAACATAAACTCAACGATACCAAACTGTACGCCGCAAATGGTTCTACAATATCAACGTACGGCCAAAGATTATTAACGTTAAACCTTGGTCTCCGTCGAAACTTTGCATGGCCTTTTGTTATTGCAGATGTAACAAAACCAATAATAGGAGCAGATTTTTTAAAGAAGTTCCAGTTGTTGGTAGATTTAAGCAACAAAAAAATTATGGACAAGAATACCCAATTAAAAATTACGGGAGAAATCGAAACAGTTTACAATTCCGAAGTCAACATTACCTCATTCCCCATCGGTTCCGAACACGGACAATTGCTCCAAGAATTCAGTGATCTAACTCAAGCCAACGTGACGGTCAATTCAAAAATCAACTCAAGCGTATTCCACCACATAGAAACGCATGGACCACCGGTTTTTGCAAAACCACGAAGATTACCTCCTGAAAAATACAAAATAGCAAAAGAAGAGTTCGAGCACATGGTACAACTAGGTATTTGTCGTCCGTCTAATTCCCCCTGGGCCAGTCCACTGCATATGGTGTTAAAGAAGAACGGCGATTGGCGTCCATGCGGAGACTATCGGAGATT
Source organism: Podabrus alpinus (assembly GCA_932274525.1). NCBI lineage: Eukaryota > Metazoa > Arthropoda > Insecta > Coleoptera > Cantharidae > Podabrus > Podabrus alpinus. The sequence goes on from OW026456.1 coordinate 77,748,074, forward strand.
GAATGCAGTAACCATACCCGACATATACCCAGTCCCATATATCCAAGATGCTACTCTAAATATATCAGATTCACAAATTTTTACGAAAATAGATCTAACGAAAGCATATCATCAGATACCCGTACACAAAAACGACATACCGAAAACAGCAATAATTACACCCTTTGGACTGTTTGAATTTGCCGTAATGACGTTTGGATTACGAAACGCAGCACAGACATTTCAACGTCTTATCGATCAAGTACTTAAAGGCCTCAATTTCGTTTTTAAGTACATCGATGATATCGTAATTGCGTCAAAGAATCTAGATGAACATTCGAAGCATATACGACTGGTATTCCAAAGATTACGGGAGTATGGTTTAAAAATTAACGTATCAAAGTGCGAATTTTTTAAAAAAGAAATTAATTTTTTAGGGCACGTTATTAACAAAGATGGAATACTTCCATTGCCCGAAAAAATTGAAGTTATAAAAAATTTTCCACAACCCAAGGTAGCAAAAGAGTTAAGAAGATTCCTAGCTTCAATCAATTTTTATAAGCGATGTATCCCGCACGCAGTGATATCCCAAGGTATACTACAAAAATTATTAACAGGAAATAAGAGAAATGATAATACGGTAATCACCTGGAATAACGATGCTTTGGTTGCTTTCGAAAAATGTAAGGAAGAATTATCGAATGCCGTATTGTTAGCACACCCTTCCGTCGATGCTGAAGTATGTTTATATGTGGATGCTTCAGACAGTTCTGTTGGAGCGGCACTACATCAACTGACAAAAGGAAAATTACAGCCGTTAGGTTTTTACTCGAAACGTCTTACGGAAACGCAAAAGCGCTATAGCACCTACGACAGGGAGCTATTGGGAGTATATCAAGCGGTAAAACATTTTCGAACATCGTTAGAAGGCAGGTTTTTCACGATATATACCGATCACAAACCGTTGATATTCATGTTCGACAAAAAAACGGATCAAGCTTCACCTCGTCAATTACGACAAATAGATTATATCAGTCAATTTTCAACAAGTATCCGACATGTTCCTGGTTCCGAAAATATAATAGCAGATATGTTATCACGAGTCGAAACAATTGATCAAAGGCAAAATGTGGTGGATTACGAATTTTTGGCCAAACAACAAGAACGCGATCAAGAGTTACAAACATATTTAAACTGCAAAAACTTAAAAACATCATTACAATTAAGATTGTGCACAGTACCGAACGTCAAGAAACAAATTTATTGCGATGTATCCACCGGTAGATTGAGACCTTATGTAACCGAATCGTTCCGACAAACCGTTTTCAATCAGATCCACAATTTATCACACCCAGGCATAAAATCTTCGACTAAATCAATCACTGACAGATTTGTCTGGCCTTCTATTCGAAAAGATTGTAATAAAATGGCAAAAAACTGTATTGTATGTCAAAGATCCAAGGTATATCGACATAATAAAACACCGATTACGGGTTTTCTGGTTCCAGACGAGAGGTTTAGTCATGTCAATATCGATTTGGTAGGGCCGCTCCCAACATCTCAAGGTTTCACCTATTGTTTAACTTGCATTGATAGGTTCACCCGTTGGCCCGAAATTATACCTATTCAAGACATCACCGCCGAAACCGTTGCGAAAGCCTTAATTAGTGGATGGATCTCGAGGTTTGGTATTCCACTTAAGATTACGACCGATAGAGGAAGACAATTTGAATCAAATTTGTTCAACGAATTAACTAGAATTCTGGGTATAAAACATTTAAGAACCACAGCCTATCACCCAGAAGCAAACGGTATGATCGAGAGATTCCACAGAACAATCAAAGCCGCAATTAAATGCCATCGTACCAACAATTGGGTCGACGTAATACCGACAATTTTATTAGGATATCGCTCAACAATAAAAGAGGACATTGGCGCAACACCGGCAGAATTAACATACGGTACTACGTTAAGATTGCCAGGCGAATTTTTCGAATACGTAGATAACTCGCCTCAAAACGAATTCGTCATCAAATTTAAAAACATGATGGAAAATTTAAAACCGACGCAAGCTACAAATCACGATTCAAAACGACCAACATTTATACAAAAAGAGCTTAAAGATTGCAAATATGTTTTTGTTCGGAACGACGCCGTTACACCGCCGTTAACACCACCGTATGATGGCCCATTTAAAGTTATGGAACGTAAGAACGCCACATTCATTTTGGAAATAAAAGGAAAAAACCAAGAGATCACTATTAATAGATTAAAAGCAGCGTTTACCGAAGAGACAGACGATGAGCCAAACAACCTCCAACTACCAAGTCCCACAGCACTAAAAAACATCACGACCAAAACAGCCGGAACCAAAAAGGTCACCTTTCAAGACCAACGTCTCCAACCCGACGATTCAACATCAAGATCGGGAAGACGAATCAAGTTACCCGCAAGGTTTGTCGTGACTTCATCACTCGAAGGGGAGTAGTGTGGCGACCGTTGGAATTGATCAGTGGTGCCAGAAAATGTTTTGTTTAATTATGATTACCAATTTGTTATTAATTGCTGACGTTTGAAAAATATATTCTTAATAGTTTATGTGTGATTTTTTATTCATCAAAAATCCCACAAAATGTTACATTTTAAATTATTTATATTAACCTGCTTCATGTCTTTCTTCTCAAATTAAATGATATTGAACTCAATTTCTTGATGTCGGACGAAGTTTGTCTGATTGCTTTGATAAGTCACATGCTTTATTAATAACAAAAATTTTCCCGAATCTTAATAAACGTATTTCTATTGACGTGGTATCCCGATACTGCAATATGTATTGTTGTGTCCACTATATGCTAGCTCCCTCATAAATGTGTACGTGATATGCAATCAAGATAAGAGGGAGGATATGTCAACATTGTTTAATTAAAAATTGTTCAGTATAAATGTGATTATTAAAAATAAAAAAAAATGTTACTAGATTTAAGTTTTGTTTGTAACGAAATTAAAAAGAATACACGTAGTATAGTGCGGCCTCTTAGAAGAAAAACATAAGAGAAAAAGCGAATGGTAACCATGCCAAGATATAATAAAGAGCAGTAAGACAGTTGAGAATTAAACGACATACAGACAAGTCGTGTTTATAAAAGTTGCTAATTAAACGACATATAGACGAGTCGTGCTTATAAAAGTTCCTGAATAGACTACAAGCAGACTAGTAGCATTTTTGCAGTTCCAGAATAAAGAGAGTTTCAAACAAATTGTGTTTGAAGCGAATTGATAGAAGAGAATTAAGAGTGTTGCAGTTCCCAGATAAAGAGAGTTCGAACAAATTGTGTTTGAAGCAAATAGATTGCAGGAAAGATAAGGGTGTTGCAGAATTGAAAACGGAACGTGAAACGTTAGTACGTAGAGGAGTGAGGTGAAGGAAGAAATTGTATAAAATTCGTCCGTGCGGAAAAATTAAGTGCGTTTGACAGATAAATAAAAGAAAGGTAAAGCTTTACGATATTAAATAAAAAAATAAGTAGGGATTTTAAGTTCTTTGGTTAATAGTTGATTTAGTTAGTAATTTATTTGTATTGTTATGTTGTTAAATGTTATGTTGTTAATAAATTGTGTTAGATATGTCCTGTCTCGTATTTTGATTGTGTAACACGTCTGAAGAACATCATTACTAGCGATCCTGAGCGCTGAGTGGATACAAAAGTATGTACTATATTTATTCATAATATGTGAATTACTTTCTATGTACTATATTCAGATTTGAATTAATTAATTTCTGTGTAACTTCTTTTAAATATATATTAACTATCCATTTCTTACTTGTGTATTCTTTGCTTATGTGCGTTTTTCTTAAAACCTCTATTCTTTGTCAGCAATACACAAAACGATATCACGAACACCTCGCTAATAAGTAGCGGCCATAACTAAATGGAAAAACAGTTTTCTAGTAAAAATTAATTAAAAAAATCATTTCGCGAATTGTTTTCTCTTTCCAAAAATTAGGAATTAGCATAATATAGATTTTATTTAGATTTTATATAGATTTTATACATAGTATAATAAAATTATATTTTATTCAGCGCCAAAAGTCATCAAAACAACAAAATATGTAAATAAATTTAATTTTTCAAAAATAAACTTATTAGAATAGTTTCTTAAAAATTAAGAATAGTGTTCAAGTCCAAAGAGTATTCCGAAGATTTGTTATAACGCCATTTGAAAATGGTTAAAATGGAATATTCAGCAAGGGCATTAGTCATTGGTTTTAATTCCAGAGTATTTGAAAAACAAATGCTGAAAACATAAAACGGAGATGTTGAAATTTCAAAGATTTATAGCAAAAAACTATTTGTCCATTTACTTAAGGCCGCTACTGTACGCCATCTACGATTTCTCTATATACTTGTATCCATATTATATGGGTTTTGACAACTTTGACCTTAATAAAGTCTAATAAAATTTTGAACATTATATTGGAGTCATCAAGTAGATTATGTTAACCAAAATGGAATGGGATATCTCCTCAACGCCCTGTTGAGGATCTACAAATTTTTGGATGTAGTAGATCCTCTATGATTTACGTGTTATAAAATGGCGAGCCGTGTCTCCGTTGATAGGAGCATGCAAGCAGAATGACGACGATGTAAATTTTAACAAGTCGTGAAAAATATTTAGTTTCAGACGAGAATAACTCCAAACCGATTTAATAAAAGTTAAAGTTTTTCCAGTGTAGCATATAGGCAATTTAATTGCACTTTTATATCAATTATCAGAATGAGTTGTTATAATTATTCTGGTTTTAAAGTAATTCGAGATTTATTAACGTCAAAAAACCTATTATTGAAAAAATTTGACTTTGGCCCCGCCCCCTGATGTGGATAACGCAATAACAAATCGAACGACATGATTTATGCTTAAATGCCACGGTTGCACCCTTAAGGTTAAAAATTGAAATTAATTACATTATTGTTGAGTGTCCAATGTCTACGGGTTGTCAACGAAACTGCAGTCACGCGATAAGGCAAGAGTGGGCCATTTTTTGATGAGCTACCTACGTTCACTTCGTTTGTTTTTGCAATAGTTATGTATTCGTTTGATTGTTACTTTATCGTCCATAACCTTCAATTACAAAACTATTTCTCTCGGGAATTTGGACAATGGTTCAAATTCCAAATTCCCAAGAGAAATAGTTTTGTAAGTTATGTATTCGGTTAATATGCCGTTTCAATCAAACAGAACGCCTCTAAACATAATTTATGTATTAATTTTGTTTACGTTTAAAAATTAAAATATTTGTACAATTTATTGTTCTACTCAACAACATAATTTCCTACAAAAAATTCCGTTGTATCATATTTTTGTGGCGGGGGATTCAAAATTCAGTATTGCTAGAGTAACAAAGATTATCAAGTTTTACATAGTACTGTAGATATGCCTTCAAATTTGTAAAAAAATAGTATACGTATGTTTATGTTATAAGCAATTTATTATAATAACAATCCATTAAAGTATAGAAGAACATAACCTTATAAATAAAATTATAAAACCCGTACCATTGTTTATACAAACATGAAAATGTTACAATCTCCCACAAAAAAAGGTACACATTATAAAATTACAAACAAATACTTTAACAATCAGTGTAGGGAATATTATTTATTATCAATTAGCATTCATTGCTCTCGCACCAATTATAAAGAAAATTAGAGCAAGAAGGAGCCCATCTTGCATTTGCATTACAGGTAGCTTTTAACCATGCCTCAAACTTACCTCGATCTTTCTTAAGCTCTATAAATTTTGCTAATACCTTACCAGCCGTATCAAAACCAGCCATTGTTAATCTTTTTCCATAAACTACGCCTATTCCAGGTAAATCTGTCACATGCCCGTGAAGTGTATTCAACGTCGTATTTGAAGACCACTGGGTATTTCTCCGATCCCTTTTATTTTCTACAAACTTATCTAATACTTTACTAGCTGTATCAAAACCAGTTACCGCTAATCGTGAGCCATAACCATTGCCTATTCCAGGCAAAGCTGGCATATCATTGTACTCCATAGAGAGATTTAACAAAAATCTTTCATGCTTCGCCGACGTATATGTAAAACGCGAAATGTTAGATGTACTATCAGTCGCAGGATCCACCGCACTCTCAAACTTACCTAATGTACTCGACATCCTTGCACCTTGCGCATTACCCGATTCATATTTTAATTTAGTTTTTGAAAAAATTGAGTTTATAGACGAATCGTTGTCCACGGGTGTCGCGACCTTCGAATTGAATTGCAATGAGCCCAGCATATTTTCTTGTTTTACATTAAAATAAATTGAATTTCCTGCTTTGGGTTTAAATTCTGTTGAATGCTGTTTCGATTCTTTCATGGGTTTAACCGCATTTGAATGGGTTTGCGATGTGACCGGCATATTTTCTTGTTTTACACTCGAAAAAAATGAATTTCCTGCTTTGGGTTTAAATTTTGTTGAATACTGTTTCGGTTCTTGTATGGGTTTAACCGCATTTGAATGGGTTTGCGATGTGACTGGCATATTTTCTTGTTTTACACTCAAATAAATTGAATACTGTTTCCATTCTTTCATGGGTTTAACCGCATTTGAATGGGTTTGCGATGTGACCGGCATATTTTCTTGTTCTGCACTCGAAAAAATTGAATTTCCTGCTTTGGGTTTAAATTCTGATGAATGCTGTTTCGATTCTTTCATGGGTTTAACCACATTTGAATGGGTTTGCGATGTGACCGGCATATTTTCTTGTTTTACACTCGAAAAAATTGAATTTTCGGCTATGGGTTTAACTTCTGTTGAATAATCTTTCGATTCTTTCATGGGTTTAACCACTGTTGAATCGGATTCCGATATTCCCGAAATAGTATCCAATTTTACACTTGAAAAAGTTGAATTTCCAGCTTTAGGTTTAACTTCTGTTGAATGATCTTTCGATTCTTTCATGGGTTTAACCTCATTTGAATCGGATTCCGATATTCCTGAAATATTATCAAATTTTACACTTGAAAAATTTGAATTCCCGAAATATAATCGATAAAATTTTGAATATTCTTTCGATTCTTTCATGGGTTTAACCACATTTGAATCGGATTCCGATATTCCTGAAATATTATCCAATTTTACAATTGAAAAATTTGAATTTCCAGCTTCAGGTGTAACTTCTGTTGAATAAACTTTCGATTCTTTCATGGGTTTAACCACATTTGAATCGGATTCCGATATACCCGAAATATTTTCCAGTTTTACACTTGAAGAAATTGAATTTTCAGCTTTGTATTTTATTTCTGTTGAATACTCGTTCGATTCTTTCGTCGATTTAACACCATTTGAATCGGATTCCGATATTCCCGAAATATTATCCAATTTTACACTTGAAAAAGTTGAACTTCCAGCTTCAGGTTTAACTTTTGTTGAATAAACTTTCGATTCTTTCATGGGTTTAACCACATTTGAATCGGATTCCGATATACCCGAAATATTTTCCAGTTTTACACTTGAAGAAATTAAATTTTCAGCTATGGATTTTACTTCTGTTGAATACTTTTTCGATTCTTTCATGGGTTTAACCACTGTTGAATCGAATTCCGATATACCCGAAATATTTTCTAGTTTTACACTCGAAAAAATTGAATTTCCTGCTATGGGTTTAACTTCTGTTGAATAATCTTTCAATTCTTTCATGGTTTTAACCACATTTGAATCGGATTCCGATATACCCGAAATATTTTCCAGTTTTGCACTTGAAGAAATTGAATTTTCAGCTATGGGTTTAACTTCCGTTGAATAATCTTTCGATTCTTTCATGGGTTTAACCACATTTGAATCGGATTCCGATATTCCTGAAATATTATCCAATTTTACAATTGAAAAATTTGAATTTCCAGCTTCAGGTGTAACTTCTGTTGAATAAACTTTCGATTCTTTCATGGGTTTAACCACATTTGAATCGGATTCCGATATACCCGAAATATTTTCCAGTTTTACACTTGAAGAAATTGAATTTTCAGCTTTGTATTTTATTTCTGTTGAATACTCGTTCGATTCTTTCGTCGATTTAACACCATTTGAATCGGATTCCGGTATTCCCGAAATATTATCCAATTTTACACTTGAAAAAGTTGAACTTCCAGCTTCAGGTTTAACTTTTGTTGAATAAACTTTCGATTCTTTCATGGGTTTAACCACATTTGAATCGGATTCCGATATACCCGAAATATTTTCCAGTTTTACACTTGAAGAAATTAAATTTTCAGCTATGGATTTTACTTCTGTTGAATACTTTTTCGATTCTTTCATGGGTTTAACCACTGTTGAATCGAATTCCGATATACCCGAAATATTTTCTAGTTTTACACTCGAAAAAATTGAATTTCCTGCTATGGGTTTAACTTCTGTTGAATAATCTTTCAATTCTTTCATGGTTTTAACCACATTTGAATCGGATTCCGATATACCCGAAATATTTTCCAGTTTTGCACTTGAAGAAATTGAATTTTCAACTATGGGTTTAACTTCCGTTGAATAATCTTTCGATTCTTTCATGGGTTTAACCACATTTGAATCGGATTCCGATATACCCGAAATATTTTCCAGTTTTACACTTGAAGAAATTGAATTTTCAGCTTTGTATTTTATTTCTGTTGAATACTCGTTCGATTCTTTCGTCGGTTTAACACCATTTGAATCGGATTCCGATATACCCGAAATATTATCCAATTTTACACTTGAAAAAGTTGTATTTCCAGCATCAGGTTTAACTTCTGTTGAATAATCTTTCGATTCTTTCATGGTTTTAACTACATTTGAATCGGATTCCGATATACCCGGAATATTATCCAACTTTTCACTTGAAAAAGTTGAATTTCCAGCTTTAGGTTTAACTTCTGTTGAATAATCTTTCGATTCTTTCATGGGTTTAACCACATTTGAATCGGATTCCGATATTCCTGAAATATTACCCAATTTTACACTTGAAAAATTTGAATTTCCAGCTTCAGGTGTAACTTCTGTTGAATAATCTTTCGATTCTTTTATGGGTTTAACCACATTTGAATCCGATTCCGATATACCCGAAATATTTTCCAGTTTTACACTTGAAGAAATTAAATTTTCAGCTATGGATTTTACTTCTGTTGAATACTTTTTCGATTCTTTCATGGGTTTAACCACTGTTGAATCGGATTCCGATATACCCGAAATATTTTCTAGTTTTACACTCGAAAAAATTGAATTTCCTGCTATGGGTTTAACTTCTGTTGAATAATCTTTCAATTCTTTCATGGTTTTAACCACATTTGAATCGGATTCCGATATACCCGGAATATTTTCTGGTTTTGTACTTGAAGAAATTGAATTTCCAGCTATACGTTTAAGTTCTTTTGGATGCTCTTGTGATTCTTTCATAGATTTAACCACATTTGAGTATGTTTGCAGTGTTCGCGGCATAATTTCAAGTTTCATACTCGGAAAGATGGAATTTTCGGCTGTGGAGATAGCAACAGTTGGATATCCTGTCATTGTTGTAACCACATTTTGAACGTTGACGTTTTTTGGTGACGTACTCGACTTAATATTTTCCAATTCTAAGATTGGCATTGTCAACTTTGACGGTATAAATAAAAATTTTGAAGTTGCCAAGGCATAAACAATTTCTGTAGCCAGATGAGGATGTGTTTTAGTCATAGATTTCCATCCAGGAGTTTTAATTACTTCTTGGGCATGAACACAAATATAATATTTTGATTGTGCCTTCAGTTCAATATGATCATATGTATCACCCAGTATCAAACATTTAGCAGCATTTTCCACAGATAAATTTGTACACATAGCGTCCACGCATCTGATTTTCAATCCATCCAATCCGTAATTTTCGGCTGCAATTAACATTTCAGGCCCTAATTGTTTTAAATTGGGCGATTCACCAGCATAGATGTATAGTAATATCTCATTTAATACGTCATGTTTCATATCTTTTATTTCAAACCGATTTTTTCTCCCTTCTTCCTCGTCACGCTCAAACATATCTTTAAAACCTGCACTCCGTGCTCCTAAAATTGCTTTGTGTGCCCGAAATTCTTTTCCTTCTGAAATTAGCGTAACATCACTAAAATATGATGGGGTTTTCAGCAAGGATTCTAAATCTTTTGCCATGTGATTCTTCACCGGTTTCGGATGTAATGGTTTGAATTCCAAAATATTTAATCTGCCTACCGAAGCTGTAATTTCGCAAAATATAGTTAATTTGTCATCAGGAAACAGGTCAGCCTTTTCATTTAATAACTTTCCTTTTTCAATAAACGAATTAATTCCATGAAACTTGCCTGGTTCGAATAACTTGTTATCCTCGAACTTGAGAATATCTTCAGACTTTGTGTTCAGAATGCTTAACTTAAAGTTAGTTTCAAAATTACCTTCTACATTACATGCAGTTAGGTGCAGATATAATGACATGCATTTTAGATCTAAATCACCTTTTGAGTACCATCCGTTTGGATTAATTTGTAAATTCCATGCGAATCCTGGGAAGTTGGCTCCATTTGAAAATGTTGGTGATTCAATTTTTCCGTCCATTGTATTACAATAAAAAGTAAAATTACTAATAGTCCATGTGTGTCGGAATCGAATAGTTTTAATTTGGGTGGAACCCCAATTTTCAAAAACCACTTCATCGAGCATTGCTTTAGGTGCTTCAACCATGGCCCTGTACTTATGAGTAGAAGATTATTATAGCACGAGCAATTTTCTGAAACAAATCACAATTTATTGTTATGTCGCTGTTGTACTGGATTCTAGTTAATTTATACGGCAGCATTTGTACGACGGACAATTATTGTACGAATGCTTTTATACAGCTCAACATAAATTTAATACGCCATAATACGTTTGTACATCGAAAAGTTATACGACAGCAGTTACTTTTTCCTTTGCCTATACGTATAAACATAAATTATGTATTAGGCAAAGTATTGTCATTGGGTCAAAAATAAAAAAATCGAGAGTTTGGTATTATCATGACTAAACTTAGAGGTCAGATGAAATTGGTAAAATCCGTTGAAAATTAAGGATACGATAAACGAAATAAAAAAAATCACTCGATTAATACTTTTGGACCACCACTTTTATTATTTTTAATCTACATATTGCGCTGATCCAAAAAAGGGTCAGTTTAATTGCAAATTAATACATCCACTATAATGAAATTTAATAGTCATAGTGCTAAAATTTGTTAATAGTCATACCTGGAGCTCTGCACGTACTCCCAGAATTTAGCTGTTTTTTGTTTGTAATTTAATGAGCTGTTAAATGGAATTCCTTCATCGATACTCTGTTTATTAAATGTGTATGATAAGAAGCAAAATTATGAAACATTTCATTTTTGGTCAAAGCACAGATAACAAAAATTAAGTGCAAACAATTTGTAAATTAGTTAGGCTCAAATAATAAAGACAAGTGAAGTGGCTTTAAACAGTAGTGAGTTGATTGGAACCTGCATAAGTCGGGAAAATGTGAATGGATCCTTATTGAAAGAAAATTTTGAATTTGAAGTACGGAGATTTCGAAATACGCTTGCTCGAGAATTGGAAGGGACAAAAGAGAAGATTAAGCTATCAAGAGCGAGGAACGAGGACTCTCACGACGTCCGTATACAAATGAGGACGTGATTAATTTATTTTGGTTAATTGGACTCTCCTGGTGTCCACGAACAAGAGGGGATTTTGTTAATTTGAATTTGCAGCGAAGTATAAATTTTGGTACCGCTGAAGATATGAGATTTGTTGGTGCTGAGTTTTCTGAAGATTAGTGATTATTAATAAAAATCAAGAGAAGTTTGAATGGTTATTGTAATGTATTTGAATTTAAATAAATACGCGCCAATGCACTGTTACCAACTACGCATGAAAAGCTAACATTAATGTAAATATTGTAAATAATGATCAGTTATAATTTAGTGGTTACTTGTAAATATTAATTATTAATAAATTGTACATATCAAAATGTAGTTCAATATTTAACATTTGGCGACGTAGGATAAACTAAGATTACAACGACTGGAAAACGTGGAAAATTTTGTGAGGTTAAGGTGCAAGTGTTGACTCAGATTATTGGTATATTTTTAGCATTGCCAAAACCGTTGGAATCTAAATACAACATACAACTAACAGACGAGTAAGTACTTAACCATTTAAGCACGAAAGAAAATTTCTTGGTTTGGTATTACACCGGAACACGATTTGGAAAGAAATTTTACAGTCGTTGGTTATTCAAGTAAAAATATAACTCAAGATGACTGAAGAAAGTAGGACTGTACAAAATAGGACTGAAGGAACAATGGGACAAATGGATGAATATAAGTTGGGAGAAAATTGGTCAATTTATTTTGAAAGACTCCAGCTGTATTTTCTGGTAAATGGTGTTCATGAGTCGAAACAGGTGCCTTTATTATTGACATTAATTGGGGTCGAAGCGTATACAACCCTCAGAGATTTGTGCGATCCGACATTACCACAAAACAAGAAACTAGAGGAACTGTCGTTATTATTGGGTCGACAATTTACACCAAAAGTATCAGCGTTCCGAAAGCGTATTGAGTTTTTAAGGATGGAACAAGGAAGCGAGGGGATCCACGATTGGTTTGCTCGAGTTAAGAAGGGCGCTAAAGAATGTGAATTTGGAGCAACGTTGGAGGAATGGGTTAAGACCAAGTTTGTAACAGGGCTGAAAGCGGGACGCATACTAGACAGGTTATGTGAAGAAAAACCGACACAAAAGCTAGAAGTCATGTTGGACATAGCTTCTAGTAGAGAAGCAGCAAACAAACAAGAGACCCCCACTATTAATAAGGTCAGTTTAGTAAGCAGGAATAAAACAATGCCCACGATAAATAGTGGCAGTGATAGGAGAACGGAGGTAAAATGTGTACATTGTGGAAAAGGAAACCACACTTTTGGGAGGTGCAAGTACAAGGGATATGTGTGCCGAATTTGTAAAGAAAAGGGCCATTTAGCGGTTGTGTGTACAAAGAAAAATGAAGATAATCATCTGCTGGAAGAAGAGAGAGATCTTTTTAGTGTGGAACGGGCAGCCTCTGATTGTAATTATGTGGAACCGATGTGGATAGACGGAAAGGTTAACGGGAAGAATGTAAAATTTGAAGTAGATACCGGGGCAGGAGTCTCGTGTATGCCAGAGGCCATGTATTTGGATAGATTTGAAGAGGTTCCGCTAGCACCAGCAATGGTTCGATTGAAGACATACAATAATGGGGTGATAGCAACAATGGGCACGATTGAGGTGGATGTGGTAATCAATGGAAACAGGGCGAAGGCCGAATTAATGATAGTACGAGGAGGTAACAGACTATTGTTAGGGCGAGATTTATTCAGGAAATTAAATTTTAAGATGATAAGTCCAGAATGTAAGGCACAAATAAATCAAATGCATGCCTGTAAATCGGTAGATGTTGCTGGTAAGTTACAAATGTTGCTAAGTAATTTCAAAACTTTGTTTAAGTCGGAATTGGGTAACTACAATGGAAATCCGATTAAATTGGAGTTGGTGGAGCAGACAAGACCGATATTCCATAGACCTAGACCTATTCCGTATGCGTTCAAGGCTAAAGTGGAGTTGGAATTGGAAAGGTTGGAGACGGAAGGCATTATTGTCAAAATGGAAACTGCAGACTGGGGAACAACGTTGGTACCAATCCTAAAAGCCAACGGTAAAGACCTGCGTCTATGTGCTAATTATAAGACAACCTTAAATAAGTATCTGAAGGACTGCAACCACCCACTGCCCCGAATAGAGGATATTTTTGTGGCATTACAAGGCGGTCAAAAGTTTTCCAAGCTAGACTTCTTAAATGCGTACAATCAGTTGACCGTAGACGAGGAGACTAGTATGATGTTGGCATGGAGCACACACAAAGGCATTTACAGAATCAAGAGGTTACCATATGGCACCAAGCCTGCTTGTTCGATCTTTCAAAGTATCGTGGAAAAAGTACTGTTAGGCCTGAAAGGAGTAGTGAATTTTTTGGACGATATTGTAGTAACGGGTCGATCGGATGAAGAGCATTTGGAAAATTTACAGAGTGTTTTAGAAAGATTACAAAAGGCGGGATTTCGGATGAACTACAAAAAGTGTGTTTTCTTTCAGGATCGCATAGATTATCTGGGCCATACAATATCAAGGGAAGGTTTAAGTAGCAACGAAAACAAGGTTAAAGCAATTATAGATGCGCCAAAGCCTAACAACGTGACAGAAGTTCGAGCATTTGTAGGAATGTGTAATTATTATGCTAAATTTGTTCCACGTTTGTCAGAGATATTAAAACCCTTATATGACTTGGTAAAAAAGAATACAGTATTTCGTTGGACAAAAGAAACTGAGGAATCAATGAGACTAGCCAAAAAGAAGCTGGCATCGTCAGAAGTATTGGTGCATTACGACCCTCAAAAACAGGTACGATTAGCGTGTGATGCTTCACAGAAAGGAATAGGCGCGGTCCTGATGCATGTGTTGGATAATGGACAAGAAAGACCGATAGCATATTGCTCACGAATTTTGTCAAAGGCAGAGGCAAACTATTCTATGATACACAAGGAGGCGCTAGCTATTTATTGGGGAGTAAATAAATTTTATCAATACTTGGCAGGTAGAAAATTTGAGCTAGTATTAACCGATCACAAACCATTGCTAGCACTGTTTGGAGAAGACAAGACACTACCCCAGATGGCTGCGGGAAGGTTACAGAGATGGTCTTTGTTTTTAGCAAATTTTGATTACAATATCAAGTATGTGAAGGGCGTAGAAAATGTGCACGCGGACGCTCTTTCAAGGTTGCCCTTACAGGTGCAAGCGGAGGCTGAGCAGGAACAGGAAGGGTGTTGCCAACTAAATTTTGTGGAGGATTCGATGGCGCTCGATTTAAATGCACTTAGGGTCCAAACAAGGAAAGATGCAGTCACGGGACAAGTGATGAATTTTATCAGGTACGGATTTCCGAGCATATCAGACAATGTGCATTTAACCCCATATGTAAATAGAAAAGAGGAATTGTATATAGAAGATGGGGTAATAATGTGGGGGTATCGTGTCATCATTCCAACGAAATTTCAAAAAAAATTATTAGAAGAGCTACATAGTTCTCACATGGGAATGGACAAGATGAAATCTACCGCACGATCGTATTTTTGGTGGCCTAAATTGGATAAAGAGATCGAGGACTATGTTCGTAATTGCAAGGTATGTGCATGCAATAGACCGGAACCACGAAAGGCACCAGTGAAGCCATGGAGTAAAGCGGGGAGAGCATATGAAAGAGTACATGCAGATTTTTTAGGTCCCTTTGCTAACAAAATGATGCTGGTAATTACGGATGCGTATTCAAAGTGGCCGGAAGTATTTATAATGAATAGCACGGATGCCGATGCTACGGTGAGGAAGTTTCGAGAGTGCGTGGCAAGATTTGGTATTCCCAACAGTATTGTAACAGACAATGGACCTCAATTTACATCAAAGGTTTTTATGGAATTTTGTAGTTTAAATGGGATAAGACACATTACATCACCTCCGTTTCACCCGGCAACTAACGGAGCTGCCGAGAATTGTGTTAAATCGGTGAAGCGTGGAATCAACAAGGCTTTAAGTGATAGCAGGAATAAAGGAGTTGCGTTGGAAACCTTACTGCAGCGTTATCTGTTTAGCTATCGGAATGCAGAACATTCAACGACAGGAATGGCACCGGCACAGCTTATATTTAATTACAAGCCCAAAACACGACTGGATTTGCTAAGACACAGTAAAGAGCGACCAGGGGAAGAGAAGAAGAGTGGAAAAGGGCGAGAGGCACAGTTCCAAGAAAACGAGGTGGTGTATTGTCGAGACTACAGAAATCCAAATAAGAAGCAATGGAAAGAATGTACAATTGAGGAGGTTTTAGGAGAACGAACCTATTTGGGCAAGGTAAGGGATGAAGACTTGGTATGGAAGAGGCATACAAATCAAATTCTCAAAGGTGCAGTAGGGGGAAGAAGAGAGACAGGTGGCGGAGATGTTCAAATAAATGAAGAAAATACACCCACAATTCAAGAAAGGAGGTTACCGGAAGTCTTGGAACCTACAAATGGAGCGAGCGAGCCACTGGAAGAGATGCCGATTAGCGTTCAGGAGGAAGAATCGGTGAATCGAGAGGAAGGGAGAGTAGATATGGAAATTCATGGAAGCCAGGAGAGTGCAGAGGAACGGACGAGACCCAAGAGAAATACTCGACCTCCCCAGCGTTTGAATTTGTAGGGGGTATTGTAATGTATTTGAATTTAAATAAATACGCGCCAATGCACTGTTACCAACTACGCATGAAAAGCTAACATTAATGTAAATATTGTAAATAATGATCAGTTATAATTTAGTGGTTACTTGTAAATATTAATTATTAATAAATTGTACATATCAAAATGTAGTTCAATATTTAACAGTTATCAGTGATTATTTTATAAAATCTGGAAGACAAATTATCAAGTGTTTATGGTTGGTTGTTTCAATGGAGATCGTATTATAATTGGATCCACGATACGGATGCGAACCTTGGTGGTGACTACATACAAATGGACATCAATTCCGACTACGACGCAAAAGTGACTTTTTTATTAGTATGGTAGGACTGATTAAGATTTTACGTGCATTATTAAAAAGCGATCGCAGACAATTCTATTTTTTTACAAGTGTGTTAGATTTTGGGTATTATATTTTAGATTAGGTAATAACTATAATTTGTAAACTTAATTTGCTAATATCATGAATCATAATTCTGTTTCAATTTGAAATTTTGTGTGTAAATAATAAAAAACAGTTTATGGATGAGAAACTTCCAGTTGATTTTATTAATGAGTTTCCACAGCATCGGAGCACAAGTAAGTTCCAGGTAACCGCGATTTGCATATTTTGTTAACAATTTTCAATTAATTTACAAGAGTGGAATGTATTTTTGTAATTCCGCTGAACCCAGTTTTCGCCCTATAGAGTCTCACTGCTGAGTTTAGTCCTGGAGGAAAAAAGTGCCGTACATTTTCCCCGCTTCATAAATTGAATTTTTTTTGCTTATCACGGCAATATATAAAACGAGTATAAGATATTACTAGTAAAAGATAATTATAAATATTATTACATCATTATTTTGTCATATAAATATTCAGGTTTTGTATTTCTGTTTCTTGATGTCTTTAACAACCATAGGATAAATAAATAAATAAGTGCATAGTTGTTATAAAATACCATGCTGAAGCCCATTTGGACTTATGGAGTGCAACTCTGGGGAACAGCAAGTAACTCTAACATTGACATATTGGAACGTTTTCAATCCAAAATACTTAAAACCATTACAGACGCCCCATGGTACGTACCAAACGATATTATTCAAAACGATCTGAGGATCAACAGTGTTAAAAATGAAATTGCAAACTACAGCAAGAAATACCAAGAAAGATTGAGCGCTCACCCAAACAATCTAGCAGCAAACTTGCTTAACGCACATAACCAAACAAGAAGATTGAAACGGTACAAACCGCTTGATTTAATAAAAAGGTTCCAGTCCTAATTCATCTTGGATATAAAACATTAAATTAAAATGTTTATGGGCTCTATTTTCTATTGGTATGCTGATGATGATTTAGTGTGCAGTGAAAACAAAAAGAGTTCCAATGGGAATTTCTCTTAATCATGTTGACTTTTATTGTAAGCGTCAGAACAATTACTTAATGTTTTGTGTAACAGATTGTAATTAATAAAATTGGAAGTTAAAAAAAAATTAATTGCTAGAACCAATAAAAATCTATGCGAAATGCAATTTTTTTAAGTTTTTTATATAATAATTGTTATATAGCGTAATATGATATCTAATTAGAAATATAAATATTCAATCGTATAATAGTTATCGTATCAATTTCTGTCGTACAAATGCAGTCGAACAAATGCTGCCGTACAAATTACCGGACACGATTATGAGTAATTTCCTAATAATACAGACTAATGATAAAAACATCTAAACCGATATTAAGTTGTGAATTCATATATCGTCATACGAATGCAGAACTAGCTTAACTAACATTTACAAAATTTTACAGGAGAGCACTTGAAAGGTTTAATTTTCTCATACTTTTCATATAGGATTATAATGTTCTATGAAGAATTCTTATATTTTTATTAGGATTTTGGACTTAGGATTTTTCTGAATTGTAAAACACATTTCATACTATAATTTTCTGTAATAAAATAAAAATCAAAAAATTTGGACTTTTAGGTTAGTTCTGCATTCACATGACGATATGTTTACACAAATAGATTAGTTGAATGTGCAATTTACGATATTAATCTACAATTATGTAATCTCTCACTAAAGTGATTGCAATAGAAAGAGAACGTATTTTCTACGATTTAAAAAAAATTTTAAAATCAAAATAATTTACAATTCACAGTAGTAGACTGTTTTGAATTTAATTGGCAGGTAATAGTCATCCGATCTTGATAAATTCCCGATTTATTTTTAGAAGTAAACATTGCCCTCAAATAATCTTGTACCCATTTATTAATTTTTCTGAAATTATACTTACATTCTTATGGCGTATACATCAGCTGGAATGAAACCAAAACAGTAATAAACTAATTACCTACCTTCGATGTAGCTTATTATATCATGGACACGTTTGATAACATGTAACAAGATTAACAAGATAAGAATGGGGTTATCGTGAAGCATTAAATTGCTTTCTTGTATAATTTGCCAATTTTCCTCATCTCTGATGTAATGTTGACATTCAAGTATGCCTTAATCGTGAAAAACAAAATGTCTAATCAATAAGTATCTTGTTGATTATTATTCAATTAAGTATTTTATATCATTATTTTCCCTGTAATTGTGGATGTTTCAATTTTTACTTATATCGATTTAAAGATCAGAAGCAACCAAATCAGAGTGAATAACAACATGAATATTGCAGGAAACGAAGAATCAGTTGCAGCAGCAACGGAATCCCACACCAATGGAAATTTCATTCCTATAACAATGGGTCAAGATTTGATAAGCTTGGTTAGGGGGAGAATATAACTTCACAGAAAGATAAACTGGAACTTTGAAATTTTTAAAAAGGAAGAGACAGCAAAATGGAGGACATTTCACAGAAAAAAAGAACAGAGGAAATTACACTAACCAGAATGCGCACAGGTCACTCAAAACTCACGCACTCGTATCTCTTGGATAGGAAAAATCCCCCACAATGCGAAACATGCGGCCAACCACTTTCAGTCACTCGCATCATCACGAACTGCCAAAAATTCAAAGAATTCCGCAAAGAAGCAGAATTAGAAAGGTAAATAAAGGAAGTCTTAGCCAATGAAGAAAAAATATCGGGACTATACAAAATATTATGAGCTAACAAATAATCAAATAACTTATAACATTAACAAAATCAAATTATATGATGTTAAAAACGCAAACTCTTAATAAAAAAAGATCAGATAAAAATTTTTTTATCGCAAGGGGTCATAGGATCTCTTCGATTTCATTATTTTTCCATGCTGAAAAAATACCGACACCTGATTCAGAAAGACATCAAAAGATGCCATCACCTGAAATGTGGAGGTGGGTCATCATCTCAAGTACTAACCCAAAATGTACAGGTGGACGTCCTTCCAAACAGCACAAGTCGGGAAAAATCTAAAAAAATTTACATATAGTATAAGACGAGAGGCGCCACTTGTTATGCCAAGTACCACAAACGTCGTAGAACTCTCAAGAGGCAAAGCCCAATAACAGATGAGCCCCTAGAAACCTCCATGTTCGTCCCGCTCGTCCCCAGTCGTACTCCTCTAACCATATCGTACAATCGATTTATCTCTTGAGACATTGTCTTGAACCACGGTCTTTGGATTCATCTAATTTGTAAAGCAATAAATAATTCGAGGGCTGCTCGAACCGACCTTTTTAACCTTTGGGCAACCTTACAATAAACCTTGCATTCAGATGTAGGAAGTTCGCTCTTGCAAACCGAAAGTATCTCGGAAAGGCACGAAAACGCCTTGCGAATTAAAAACATATCGGGAAGGTAGATGGTGGGAGAGCATCTTGCTAACCAAAGAGACTCTGGAAAAATAATATGCCTTGCAAACCGAAAACATTCTAGGGAGAAAATATGCCTTGTGAGACCGAAAACATATCTTCCCATATAGGACGGGGGTACTCAGCTAAGCTCAGCTTCCCATTGCACAGAAAATTTTTCTCTTTACTTTAATTTACGGATTGAACATTTAAATTATTATTTTAAGAATGATATCTTTTATTTGATATTATTATTTTGATAAATTTATAAAATTGTGCTATGATAAATAAATTAAATTGTTACCACTAAAATTTATTTAAATTATCCAAACTTTATCTAAATTAAAATCGTTATTGATGATCATTAATCATTAAAACTTCTAGATGATCGTTTTTTTCTTTAAAATGAATACAAAAGAAAAGCTTAACTTATCAGAGAATCAGTAAAGAATCCAATGTGTCGATTTTTGAGGACGTAATGGCGAAGGTTGGCGTTCTTAGAAATGAAAGTTTCCTCCACAGTGATGTCTCAAAAATGAAGAAGGTTTAACGAGATAATTGTCGTGGAAATGGTTCTGGAAAGTAAACAGGCAATGGAATTTTATCGCGGCTTCCTAAAAATGAATAATTGTAAAATTGTGTTTTTCGAAAAAATTTGGTCCAAACGGGATGAAATTTTTCGAAACTTGGAAATTTTACCATCGGCATAAGTAAAAAGCTTCGAATTGTAACAATAAATTAATAAGGCGATGACTAACTTAGTTTAATATTTGACGGGGAAAAATTGAGAAACGTTTTCTAGAATTTGCAAAATTTGGAAAATAACATTTTTTTCTTTGCTTAATATGTTGAGGGGCAAATATAAATCGAAAACGTCTAATGAAATTAAAAGAACTTCGTTGCGACGAAAATCCTTTTCAAATGGTGACGTTATTTTTGTCGTCAGTCCAGGACATCTCGCCGTCGCAAAATATGTTAAAAAATTTATATGGAAGATAAATTAATAGGCAATATCTCTAAAATAATTTCAGTTTCGTAGGTCACGAATTTAAATTTTTATTATATAGTAGTATAAATAAATAATAAAAAATATACACATATTTATAACCAAACTAACAATAGCTATTTTTAAGTTTACATTCGAAAAAATTGAATTTCCAGCTACGGATTTGACTTCTGTAGAATGCTCTTTCGATTCTTTCATGGGTTCAACCGCATATGAATGAGTTTGCAATGTTTCCTGCATATTTTCCAGTTTTACACTCGGAAAAATGGAATTTTCGGCTGTGGACATAACAACAGTTGGGTACCCTGTCATTGGTGTAACCACATTTGGAACGGCATCGGTTTTTGGTGACGTACTCGACTTAACATTTTCCAATTCTAAGATTGGCATTGTCAACTTTGCCGGTATACATAAAAATTGTGAAGTTGCCAAGGCAGAAACAATTTCCGTAACCAGATGAGGATGTGTGTTAGTCATAGCTTTCCATCCAGGGGTTTTAATTACTTCTTGGGCATGAGCACAAATATAATATTTTGCTTGCGCCTTCAGTTCAATATGATCATACGTATCACCCAGTAGCAAAGATTTAGCAGCATTTTCCACAGATAAATTTGTACACATAGCGTCCACGCATCTGGATTTCAATCCATCCAATCCGTAATTTTCGGCTGCAATTAACAGATCGGATCGGAATTGTTTTAAATCTGACGATTCATCAGCATAGATGTATTGTAATATCTCATTCAATACGTTATGATTCATATCTTTCATTTCAAACCGATTTTTTCTCCCTTCTTCGTCGTCACGCTCAAACATATCTTTAAAACCTGCACTCCGTGCTGCTAAAATTGCTTTGTGTGCCCGAAATTCTTTTCCTTCTGAAATTAGCGTAACATCACTAAAATATGATGGGGTTTCCAGCAAGATTTCTAAATCTTTTGCCATGTGATTCTTCACCGGCTTCGGAGTTAATGGTTTGAATTTTTCCAAAATATTTAATCTGCCTACCGCAACTGTAATTTCGCAAAATATAGTTAATTTGTCATCAGGAAACAGGTCAGCCTTTTCATTTAATAACTTTCCTTTTTCAATAAACGAATTAATTCCATAAAACTTGCCTGGTTCGAATAATAACTTGTTATCCTCGAACTTGAGGATATCTTCAGACTTTGTGTTCAAAATGCTTAATTTAAAGTTAGTTTCAAAATTACCTGCTACATTACATGAAACTAGGTGCAGATATAAAGACATGCATTTTATATCTGAATCACCATCTGAGTACCATCCGTTTGGATTAATTTGTAAATTCCATGCCAATCCTGGGGAGTTGGCTCCATTTGAAAATGTTGGTGATTCAATTTTTCCGTCCATTGCATTACAATAAAAAGTAAAATTACTAATAGTCCATGTGTATTGGAATCGAATAGTTTTAATTTGGGTGGAACCCCAACTTTCACAAACCACTTCATCGGGCATTGCTTTAGGTGCTACGACCATGGCTCGGAATATACTTGCGAGTAGAGGACGAGCAAATTTCTGAAACAAAAAAAAATTATAGTTATGTCGCTGTCGTACTGGATTCCACGTAATTTGTACATCTCAACATTCGTAAGACTGAACGTTTAATCGACAGGGAATTTTATACGCCATATATTTGTACGTCAGAAAGTTATACGACAGCTTTTATTTTTTATATATTATTACATCATTATTTTTGTCCACATCTAATTGAAAAATAGATCGTATTAATAATATATTTTTTTATATTATTATATTGAACAATTATTTATCTAATAAAACACAAATTAATCTCTTCCGTAAAGAAAGAAGACTTTTCAAATTTGTAGCAATTTAAGTCCATTTAACGGGTTTTTAAATTAAATGTAGATAAACTACCAGAAAAAAACTATCAGTCCTCGTTTTGACCAGAAAAAGTGGACCCCTGTTCGAATTTGTCATATAAATATTCAGGTTTTGTTTTTCTGTTTTTTGATGTATTTAATAACCATAGCATAATAGTTATTAATTATATAAGGGGATTAAAAAGCCTTTAATCCACGAGAAAAAATGGGCACTCGAGGCGTAGCCGAGAGTCACATTTTTCCGACGGGATTAGAGGCTTGTTAATTCCCGAATGTAATTCAACGTTTTATCCACGACCATGGTCAAAACCACAAGTATAAATTCTGGTTTTGAGAAACGTCAGATTTGACAAATTTATTTTATCCACGACCACTATATTATGAAGGTTTAATACGTCCACTAGTGTATTATGAATTCTAATACACTAGTGTATTAAAAGGCCTCTAATCCACGGAAAACGGACGTATTAAACCTTCATAATATAGTGGTCGTGGATAAATGAATAAATAAGTGCAGAGTTGTATAAAAAAAAATTTTTAATTAATTGCTAACCAATAGAAATCTTTGCGAAATGCAATTTTTTAGGCTTCTATACAAAGTATAACAAGAATCCGTTTTTATCTTCATGCAAGTACTTTTTTATGTAATTGTTATTTAGCCTAATATGATATCTAATCAAATAACTAATATTAACGATATCTAAACCGATATTAAGTTGTGAATTAGTATAATTTTTACACTAATAGATTAGTTGAATATACAATTTATTAATCTACAATTATGTAAGTAATTTCGCACTGAAGTGACTGCAATAGGATGAGGACGTATTTTCTATAATTCAAAAATAATTTAAAAATCAAAATAATTAACAATGGGGTTGTCCCGTGTTGTCAAAAATATAATTTTTACCTATAAAAATCGATAGCCCATAGCAAAATACTATATATAATTACAAATATATAATTTTAAAACGCTATACTAATTAAATAAAGTGCCTTTTTTCAACGTATACGTTTGAAAAGTCGCCATTCTGTGACGTATCACAAGGTGGTCCAATCACAATTCGCAATTAAAATTGCATTTACCACGATGCCACGTTTATATGTATGCGAAAATGACATCCTTGAGTCTACCCATGTGATGTGTTTAAAAATTGTTAAAAATCCGTAAATTCAAATACTTATTATAAGTTGGCAACAATGCATACATAATACGCCATCTACGTTCACTATGAAAATATGCAATTTGTAAATAAACAGCTGATTGTGTTTACTTCTTGTTTTAAAAGATTGTGTTTACTTGTTTTAAATTATAATTTGTGGCTTAAATAATATATAGTTTCAATTCATTCTTTACATTTAAATACATTATTATTTAAACTTTTAAGGTTATAGTATACCAACTGACATTTAAAAATAATTAACTTTCAATAGTGGGAGTGTATTGGCTTCTTATTGGCTTACCTTATGATACGTCATTATTTACCGCGTTTTAATTATTTAAAAATATTTCAATTTTTGAACTTCAATACGATCGTTAAAATTGCAAAAAAATTTTTTACGCAAGAGGGGTTTAAAATCACTTAAATTTTCGACTTTAATGAAAAAAAAAGTTTGAGGGATTAGCCCATTCACGGAAGACTGTTTTGAATTTAATTGGCAGGTAATAGTCACAAAATTCCCGATTTAGTTTTAAAAGTAAACATTGCCCTCAAATAATCTTGTAATACCCATTTATTTATTTTTCTGAAATTATAGGTACTTACATTCTTATGGCGTATACATCAGCTGGAATGAAACCTAAATAGTTATAAACTAATTACCTACCTTAGATGTAGCTTATTATATCATAGACACGTTTGATAACATGTAACAAGATTAACAAGATAAGAAAAGGGTTATCGTGAAGCATTAAATTGCTTTCTCGTATAATTTGCCAATTTTCCTCATCTCTGATGTAATGTTGACATTCAACTCTGCCTTAATCGTGGAAAACAAAATGTCTAATGAATAAGTACCTTGTTTGTTATTTTTGTGTAATTTGTTATTTTGAATTGCTTAATTTGTTTAATTTTTTAAGAAGTGTTTAATTAAGATAGAAATTAAAAATTTATCAATTTATCAGCGATATCAATTTGAAGTAATACGTTTTAGAAACATTAAACATTTAAAAAAAGCTATTTATTTCTGATTAGTTACAACTTGAATTGATTTTAATGAACTGACCTTTTAGGGCCCTTTCGTGTTATTGGGGAATCGTAGGCGCTACAACTTTAGTTTGAACATTTTTCTCATAACTATCATAGAAAATATTGAAAAACGCGGTCCCTAAAAAACGCCGCTTTTTGGCTTGTAGCACTTTTCCTTGAATAATTAGTTATGGACAAAAAATTTAGACAAAAGTTGTTCCGATTATTTTTCCGAACATTAAAAAAATGAAAATCGCGCCAATAGCAGCTGAGATATAAACAGACGGACGGACGGACAGACGGACAGACACGGAGCCAGACCATAAGGCTTCTTGTTATACTTTGTATAGAAGCCTAAAAAAGTAGCGCACTGGGTACCCAATTCTTAGACCTCTAGGTATACACACAGAGTATTTCCAACACGATTTGAAACGCTCTGTATGATTTTGAATTATGCGGACAGACGGATGGACGGACAGACACGGAGCCAGATCATAAGGCTTTTTGTTATACTTTGTATAGAAGCCTAAAAATATCCTTATTTCGTGACGCACAGAGAGATTTTGGTTGATTTTTGCGGTTCGGAGCTTTGTGGGGGACCCTCTAACTGCCTTCAAAATTTCAAGCCAGCCTATCAATTTTGTAACTTTTAACTACCCATTGACTGGACTACAAGTTGAATTTCTAAATTCGAGCTACCTTTATAAAAAATCAGTAGCAGAAAGCAACAGGCTCGGAAGAATTTTAATTTGCTTACGCAGTACCAAAAATATTACCAATTCCAAGAAATTAATCCAATAATCCACATTAACCCATCGAGATCTTTTCGATCATACTTTAGCAATGTTTAACGATGAAAAGTTAGAAAAGCACGGGAAATGCACGAAAAGGACCTTTTATATCAAAAAGTTAACGATATCGATCGATCGAAAAAAAATTACAACAAAAGGGGGGACGAGGGTTAGACAGATAAACCAACAAGCTTAGGAAGTTGATCGTATGAATGTCGAAGAATATATTCTAAAAAAATTTTATTCCAATTTGCTTATATTATGCAGAATTTATATAATTGGCAATAATTACCAACTAAAAAAAACAAATTATTCGTTACATTAAAGGTGGGACAAATGAGCGGGGGTCCTTGATTTGTGACCATACTACGTTCCTAGAGGGGTCCGAAAATTGTGACCAACTGTGACAAGAGTGGGTTGGAAAGTCGGAACATTTTTCGAACGTCCTTTATGGACCACTCCTTGCTAGAATATTAAGGGCAGTCGGTCGAAAGAACATCTGAAAGACGAATCGGAGAATTGTTTCGCTTATTATATAAAGGACGACCGTTTCTCAACCTTAAGCATGGAAATCTCGTTTATCTTAAGAGATACGAAGACCATTAATGGACAGCAAAGTTGTGTATTTTTTAAAACTAAGCCTAAAATACAAGCGGCCAAAAATTTTGAAAATGTATTTTTGTATGCACGGAACAATAAATAATAAGTAGTAAAAATTTAAATACTTTCCTAAGAATTTTGTACAATGACAGAACTACCTTAAAATTCAAAACTTAAATTGTTGAAAAACGACACAGCAATATAAAAGTCACTTTTTTGCCATTTGCTGACCCGATCTAGGACGATCTCTCGTATTACCAACTAGCAAAAATTTTTGCTCTATTTTGCTAACGGTGGCACGCGTAATTGGTTCCTCATTAAAATATTTATTATTGAATAAATTGCAAAAACTTGCATGTCAATATCGTCCTAAAGGAAAGAGAGACCAGCAGGGAAGACCCCGGAAGCGATGGCAATAAGAAATCGGAACAGGCCTAAAGGCCTAATCGCTGATGTGCAGAAGAAGAAATTGCAAACTTCTAATTGATTGCGAGTTCTGTCCCCGTAACCGATAATCATCAGAATTTCAATTCTTTGCCTATCAGACAAGCGACGAACTATTTTAAAACAAATTAATTAACAAAATACTAGGCTACAGATTACAGAATTCCGCAAAAATGAGCGCCCATCTCGCAATGAAGTGTATTATACTTCCCGTGGGTCGGAGCCCACGTTGAACAAGTAGGTCCTTTATGTATGTGAAAATAAATCGAATGCACATCACATGCATAGAAAAAGAGATGGGTCACGACGCTTCTGTCAAAGAAGCATCGCGACTGAAGAAGAAGACGAAGGACTGATAATTTCGAAAACTGTTTTCTATGATATACATATATGAATAAATGAAAAATTTATTATTAAAATACACGTTGCAAAGTGACTACAAAATGTGTTTTTAAAAATAGCAACTTTTATCAAAAATTTAAAATTTCTTCAAAAACAAGCACTAAAAGTAAGCGCGCAAATAATAGCAGTTAAACATTTTTCAAATTTAATTAAAAATTTTGACATTAATTTTAGCGACGACTCAGCAAAATTTTCAAAATATTCGTGCAAGAGCCTACAAAGTTTAGTGTTTAAAAATAGCAACATCTATCAAAAACTAAAGATTTCTTTAAAATTAAGCAGTTAAAAAATTTTAAAATGTAATTAAAAAATTTTGCCATCAATTCAATTTAATGTAATAAATTATAATGCTTGTATTTTTTTTGTTTTTATTAATTAATAACAGTTATTTATTTGCCTTAATTTAAAAAAAATTACACGTGGTTATAAATTATTTTAAATAAATACTAGTTAATGTAATAAATTATAATGCTTGTAAAAAAGTATGACACGTGTTTCTCCCTTTTCTGCAACATGCATTTTTTTTTAAATAATTCATAATATAAAATTGATCTGTGAAACATTTCAGAAAATATTTTATTTTTATTTCAATTTAACACTGATATTTTTAATCTACGAATTATAATTTATAATAAATGAAGTTGTTCATCAAAAATCAACATTCGTTTAAGTACACCCTAGTAGGTTCGACAGTTAAGCAGGTACTT
This sequence comes from Podabrus alpinus, assembly GCA_932274525.1. NCBI lineage: Eukaryota > Metazoa > Arthropoda > Insecta > Coleoptera > Cantharidae > Podabrus > Podabrus alpinus. The sequence goes on from OW026456.1 coordinate 77,776,171, forward strand.
TCAAATCTGTATGCACGTGCGGTTTTGGTTCGAATCTTGTTTGGACAAAATAAATGTAAGTAAATTTTAAGTGATTTATAAATTTTCAGTTATTTCCAGATACACAGATACGGAGGGATGGAAGCATAATATGGTAAATTAATGATTAAATAATATTGTAAATAGTGTCGAGTTGTTAATAAAATAATTAATCAAGTTGTTTAAAATCATATAATATAACCTTCAAAAACAACATTAAGGTACGAGTATGTATGGTTCATTATTTTTTCGTAACGTCTCCAAATATCAACTGGCGATGATTCAAACTTAAATCTGATAGCAATCCGGCTATATTTTAAATGTGCCATTATGTTTAATGAATAATAATAATAATAGAAACAAAATCATATAATATAACCGTCAAAAACAACATTAAGGTACGAGTATGTATGGTTCATTATTTTTTCGTAACGTCTCCAAATATCAACTGGCGATGATTCAAACTTAAATCTGATAGCAATCCGGCTATATTTTAAATGTGCCATTATGTTTAATGAATAATAATAATAATAGAAACAAAATCATATAATATAACCGTCAAAAACAACATTAAGGTACGAGTATGTATGGTTCATTATTTTTTCGTAACGTCTCCAAATATCAACTGGCGATGATTCAAACTTAAATCTGATAGCAATCCGGCTATATTTTAAATGTGCCATTATGTTTAATGAATAATAATAATAATAGAAACAAAATCATATAATATAACCGTCAAAAACAACATTAAGGTACGAGTATGTATGGTTCATTATTTTTTCGTAACGTCTCCAAATATCAACTGGCGATGATTCAAACTTAAATCTGATAGCAATCCGGCTATATTTTAAATGTGCCATTATGTTTAATGAATAATAATAATAATAGAAACAAAATCATATAATATAACCGTCAAAAACAACATTAAGGTACGAGTATGTATGGTTCATTATTTTTTTGTGTAATAGTAAAATGGTTAGTACAAAATTCTAGGAGTTTTTCAACATAATGCTATGACCTCCCTTATATTAAAATTAGACACATCGATTAAGTTGGGCGCCACATTCAAATGAATGAAAAAATATAAAAAAATGTAAATATTAGAATTTTTCCCGCCCTTTTGAAGCAGGAGGAGGAGGAGGATCCCTGCTTAGGTACTGAGTAGTAGTGTAGGCAAGTTAGCATTTGAAATCGAAATTTCGTTTCCCGTGTTGTGACCTATACCAATCGATAGATTAGAGCTTCCTGAATATCATATTAAAAAGTATCATTGCAGAATTGATCGGAAAAAAAGTTATTTAATAAACAAAATCCGAAAATCGCGATTTTTACTTTAATCGCTTATATATCGAGATTTTACACTGACTTTTGAAAAAGTGAGGGCCCTATTTTGTAGAGCAGAAAATTCTCTACAAAAAATGTGCAACAACCCCTATTATAGAAATAATAATAAACCCGCTATAAGTGTTCAAACATTTTTGGAGATTAATTTTTATTTTCATCAGCTGTTTACCGAGGCTCGCCCCGAGCGCGCGGTGGGGGAAACCGGTTATTTTTAAGATTTGAAAATTTTTCAAATAAAGTAGTTAATTATATGAAGCGCACTCAATGTTTTCAAAAACATATAAACATATTGCAATTCTGAATACATCGAAATTATTTGTTGATTATAATAATTATAAGTAATATCCCCCACCGCGCGCTCGGGGCGAGGCTTCGGTGAACAGCTGATGAAAATAAAAATTAATCTCCAAAAATGTTTGAACACTTATATCGGGTTTATTATTATTTATATGATAGGGGTTGTTGCACATTTTTTGTAGAGAATTTTCTGCTCTACAAAATAGCGCCCTCACATTTTCAAAAGTCAGTGTAAAATCTCGATATATAAGCGATTAAAGTCAAAAATCGCGATTTTCGGATTTTGTTTATTAAATAACTTTTTTTCCGGTCAATTCTGCAATGATACTTTTTAATATGATATTCAGGAAGCTCTAATCTATCGATTGGTATAGGTCACAACACGGGAAACGAAATTTCGATTTCAACCTTTTTTTGAGTCTAACTTGACTACACTATAGGGATAAAACCGGAAATATGGGATTTCACCCACTACAATCCCCCCTGGCTTTCCAGCCGTACTCGTCCTCAAGCATGATGGCAATCAGGCTGTAGGATGTAAGACATTCCCGATTACGGGGGGGGGGCGGTCACACGTGCTCGCTCCCATCTCCAGCAATGGAAGATTTATGCTCCGCGTCGTCATTCGCTTTGCAGTAAAAACAGGTGGGTGTGTCTCTTCTGGCTATTTTATACAGGTAGACGTTGAAGCAGACTTGGCCGGTGAGAGCCATTTTTGGATGTTGGGTATGCGGGGCCATCCATTTTCGGCATCAGTGGCCGCTTTTTTCGCCATTTCCTTGATATTATTTACGTCGAAGGAGAATCTCTCGTCGACAACGACTCTAAGGACCTTGGCAAACTTACCAGACACCAGGGTGAGTCCCCTGGGGCGGGGACAATGTTAACAGGATATTATGTAGAGGATTGTCAAGAAACAAAACTTAGTGACAGCAAAATAAATAAACCCAAACATTTATTCCAATAAAACATTAATACATAGAAATCATTTAGGTGACTGACTTTACATTGAAGAAAAACGTTTAATTAATTCTCACGTGCAACACAAAATACCGAAGTACAAAAACAAGTGTTCTAGATTTCCAATAAAACACATTGATATATTCAGAAAAAAATTGTTATTTATTCTGATCTGCAGAACAAAATAAAATATTTAATACACTCGAGGAGTAACGACAGGTTACCGTTTCTTTGGGTACTCAATTGGAATGTATACTTCAGCATAAAAATACACCAACGCTATTTCCTTATTTGAATACAAAAATGTTACTCCAACCCGATATCTACCATTGGGGATAAGTGGAGGAAAGTGAGTTTCATCGAGAATAAAATTGCAGATAAAATATGTAACATCCTGAAACCAAAAAACTTAAGAAGCTTCTTTACGACAGGATTACATCACTTACCTTATAGAAGTAAAAAGTTGTAACGTTACCACATTTATAAGAGTTAGCCAATCCTATTATGTTTGCATCAGCACTTTTCTTCAAGTTGGTTTGGAAACGTATCGGAAAGTGTCGATATTCGTTACTCAGAAACTTGTAGCCTTGTATGCGAACCTAAAAATAGATGTAAAAAAGTAATCTGTTGAGTAAATGTGTAATCGAGTGTAAAAAGTGGAGGTAGGGTAAAGGCACCGGTTCTGGCCACCTCACCGGTTATTGCCACAATTTTTATATTTTTACTAATATTAAGGAAACAAGTAAAAATATTTTAATATCAAATGCTGACATCTGTAGTTGATATCATTTACCTATCATTACCAACATTAGGTGCTAACTTTTTCAAATATATCTAATTAGAAACACAAATATTCAAAGAATCCATCTGAATAATTAATATAAAGATACTGTTATCTGTTTAATTTACCGAGAGCGTTAAAGTCGAAGTTTTTCTTAACATGGCCATAACCGGGGTCTTTACCCTACATATAAATCTAAAGAATATATTTATGTATATGCTGAAGGGGAAGCAAAATGAAACGTGAAAATTGATTATATAAAAACTGTCAGGAAGAAAGAAACGGTTATGGCAGTGAGGAGCTTTGTCTTACAGCTGCGCTGATATAATTGGGGTCGTTACTTTGCCCCCCCCCCTGGTAGAAACATTGATTTGTGGACAAACCTAGGGTATGCTATAAGGAATCGTCGACTGGGGGGTGGGAGGCAAAGAGAGTTTGCATGTTTTCGAATGCATTATTGACTTATTACGAGTCTATGTAAAAAAATGAATTAGTCTGCATATTCACTCAATCTTACCTCGAGTTTATCGTGCGCGTTAAATTTAAATCTAAAGGTAGCATTAACGGCCGGTGTGGTACGATTGTATTTATATGTTTTCATTTCAAATATATAGTAATGTTCTTCATCAAAACTTATTACTTCTGCTCGAAAATCTTTAAGTTTGAAACCATTCTGATGAAACTAAAATTCAGTTCATTATATAGTAATGGTGAAGTGAGTAAGGTAATTGTAACGGTCAGTCTTCTATAAATCTTTACTAATTTATTTTTTTTATATAAATTTTTTGAAACACAACCATGTGTGTGTTGAATTGTTCTGAGATTCAATAAAATTATCGGTTGCATATTCAAGTTTTGTATAATTAACATAATCGTCGTTGTTCTGGTAGAAGTCACTAAGTCCAATTTTTGATGTTTTAACTTTCTTACTTCATTGGGCTTCAAATTAGTTGTTCTGTAAATTGGAAAAACTGAGTTCCGTTCTATTTCTAAGTTTATGAAATTACAGTGTCTACGTTTCACTAGTTCGTTTATGTCATTCCAGTAGACAGGCAGAATTCACTAAATAGTGTAGTTTTTGTATTTCTGTAGTTTTGGACTTAGTGACTTCTGCCAGAACAACGACGATATATGGACATCGCCGGTAGATTTGAGTACCTGCGCTCCGATTAGAGCTGAAAGCTGTGGCAAGTCAATTTAAATTTATTAAAATTTTAAATTTTGTAGTACTATTTCAATTTATGGGAAATTTTAGAAGTTTGACTGTTACAATTGTTGCGTTGGTACCTTCCCCAGAATTAATTGATTCAAGTTTAGTCAAATTCTGTCAGAAAAATTATTTTCTAAATTTACACTCAAAGAAATACTATAGGTTAATTCAACTAAATTAAATGTTTAGCTAACAATCTAGTCAATTTTGTAAAATCAAACTACATTAATAGTATTTTCAAACCAAAGTGGATTGTTATTACAACTACTAAAAAATTGTTGCACAACAAAATGAAAACCTACTTAAAAAATAGGCACATTTGACTATTACTTTGTCATCTAACTATTAATTTGTTACATTTTGTAAAATCAAACTACCAATGCGTTCAATTTTACATTTAACTATTACCAAATGGTTAAATCTAACATAGTAATAGTTTGCTTACCTTTATAATTGTTATATAAACAAATATTACAGCAAAATCAACTAGTTGATATGTTTATGTAAACATAAAATTGTTCTGCTACCGACCTTTATGATATTGTATTTTTTCTTAAGACCCCAGAAACATATTATGTACACTGCGCTGAATATGCATTTGCAATTTTCAGTTCTTTCCATCTAGTGATACAAAAATGTTCTGATCGTGCAATTTGTTTAATTACAGTCTTAATACCTTCAAAAAACAGTATAAAACTTTTTTGAAAAAAATTTGATTTTATAAATTAATCAAGCTAAATTAACGTTATAAATTAACGGTATCTTGGAATATTTTCTGAAATTGAAAATTACAAATGTGTTAAAATGCATATTCATTCTAGAAACGTCGTGGAGTAGACATGTTGCTCGGAGCTCAAATATTAAATATTAATTATTGGCCTTGTTCTATTTCCGAATGCTGTTAGGAAAAATCTTGTTTACATGTATCAGTGGAAATCCAAGTAACATTTTTAGCCTGCAAATTATTTGTGAATTTTAATAAATGAAAAATTTATTATTAAAATACACGTTGCAAAGTGACTACAAAATGTGTTTTTAAAAATAGCAACTTTTATCCAAAATTTAAAATTTCTTCAAAAACAAGCACTAAAGGTAAGCGCGCAAATAATAGCAGTTAAACATTTTTCAAATTTATTTAAAAATTTTGACATGAATTTCAAGCGACGACTCAGCAAACTTTTCAAAATATTCGTGCAAGAGCCTACAAAGTTTAGTGTTTAAAAATAGCAACATTTATCAAAAATTTTTAAAAAAATCACAATCAAGCATTATAAACAAGCGCGCAAATAATAGCAGTTAAACATTTTTCAAATTTATTTAAAAATTTTGACATGAATTTCAAGCGACGACTTAGCAAACTTTTCAAAATATTCGTGCAAGAGCCTACAAAGTTTAGTGTTTAAAAATAGCAAAATTTATCAAAAATTTTTAAAAAAATCACAATCAAGCATTATAAACAAGCGCGCAAATAATAGCAGTTAAACATTTTTCAAATTTAATTAAAAATTTTGACATTAATTTCAAGCGACGACTCAGCAAAATTTTCAAAATATTCGTGCAAGAGCCTACAAAGTTTAGTGTTTAAAAATAGCAACATTTATCAAAAATTAAAAAAAAATCACAATCAAGCATTATAAACAAGCGCGCAAATAATAGCAGTTAAAAATTTTTCAAATTTAATTAAAAATTTTGACATGAATTTCAAGCGACGACTCAGCAAACTTTTCAAAATATTCGTGCAAGAGCCTACAAAGTTTAGTGTTTAAAAATAGCAACATTTATCAAAAATTAAAAAAAAATCACAATCAAGCATTATAAACAAGCGCGCAAATAATAGCAGTTAAAAATTTTTCAAATTTAATTAAAAATTTTGACATGAATTTCAAGCGACAACTCAGCAAACTTTTCAAAATATTCGTGCAAGAGCCTACAAAGTTTAGTGTTTAAAAATAGCAACATTTATCAAAAACTAAAGATTTCTTTAAAATTAAGCAGTAAAAAAATTTTCAAATTTAATTAAAAAATTTTGCCATCAATTCAATTTAATGTAATAAATTATAATGCTTGTATTTTTTTTGTTTTTATTAATTAATAACAGTTATTTATTTGTCTTAATTTAAAAAAAATTACACGTGGTTATAAATTATTTTAAATAAATACTAGTTAATGTAATAAATTATAATGCTTGTAAAAAAGTATGACACGTGTTTCTCCCTTTTCTGCAACATGCATTTTTTTTAAATAATTCATAATATAAAATTGATCTAAGAAACATTTCAGAAAATATTTTATTTTTATTTTAATTTAACACTGATAATATTTTTAATCTATGAATTATAATAAATGAAGTTGTTCATCAAAAATCAACATTCGTTTAAGTACACCCTAGTAGGTTCGACAATTAAGCAGGTACTTTCAAATCTGTATGCACGTGCGGTTTTGGTTCGAATCTTGTTTGGACAAAAAAAATGTAAGTAAATTTTAAGTGATTTATACATTTTCAGTTATTTCCAGATACACAGATATGGTAAATTAATGATTAAATAATATTGTAAATAGTGTCGAGTTGTTAATAAAATAATTAATCAAATTGTTTAAAATTGTTAAAATTTAACACCTGAAACGAAGAAATATGGTTAATTACAAAAATTAAATATTTTTATTTATTATATTTTTATTATAAATATTAAATAATATACTGAACTACTATTCATTTGTTTATATGAACAAATAAAGTTGTCGTAGAACTAAATAAATTGTTACTTAACTTAAAAAATTGTTTACCAACTATTTCTTAGTTCAAAATAACAATTAAAATTGTATGGTAACAAAAATGGTTTAACTATTATTTTGTGGTTGATTTAACCATGAAACTAGATAGACGCCGGTTCATATGCTATTTTTAGTTGATTTTACCTATTATTTTCTTTGAGTGTACAATAGATTTCATGACTATTGAATAAATTTCATTTAACGTTTCAATGCGCTTAACTTCTAGTAGCATTTGAAATTAAAAACTGAAAAAAAGGCCGGTAAGGCCGTATACACGTAGTCACTTAAGTTTGCTGCGATGAAAAAGTGCTAAATATTTTTTTCATCATTTTTCAGGCACTAGCAAATATTTATAATAAAATACATAATTCGACCAAACTTTTATCATATTATAATAAATGAAAAATACGTATAATAAAATAAAGAAAAAGTACTTACCTTGGCTAAAAGATCTGCATTGCAAGATACATCTTGGAGCGATAATTGGATTATTAATAGCAAAATAATATTCTTCATTTTGAGTCTTAATATGCAAGCAACTTGAAACTACGCCGTAACGTCTCCAAATATCAACTGGCGATGATTCAAACTTAAATCTGATATATAGCAATCCGGCTATATTTTAAATGTGCCATTATGTTTAATGAATAATAATAACATTAGAAACAAAATCATATAATATAAACTTCAAAAACAACATTAAGGTACGAGTATGTATGGTTCATTATTTTTTCGTAACGTCTCCAAATATCAACTGGCGATGATGCAAACTTAAATCTGATAGCAATCCGGCTATATTTTAAATGTGCCATTATGTTTAATGAATAATAATAATAATAATAGAAACAAAATCATATAATACAACCTTCAAAAACAACATTAAGGTACGAGTATGTATGGTTCATTATTTTTTTGTGTAATAGTAAAATAGTTAGTACAAAATTCCAGGAGTTTTTCAACTTAAGTTGCTTAATAATTTTCTTTACTAGTTGTAGAGTTTTCACAGGTGGAAAATCGTATATTTACGAGGGAGGGGGGTCGAAAGTGTTCCCTGCGTAATTTAAAAAAAAATTTTAATTAAAAAAATAATGTATAGAGAGTTGGCACGTTGCATATCTTCACAGAAAATTTGAACGCTGCCAAAATGGTCAGAATATATCAGAGGACTTTATGACCATCTGCCCAAAGGTGGTTTATAAAGAAAACAGAAAATTGGCTACTGTAAGAGGACAATGACCCAAAACATCGGAGTAGACTTTGCACTGCGTGGAAACAACAAAATGACTTTGACGTACTGAATTGGCCTTCACAGTCGCCAGATACAAATCCAATAGAAATTGTTTTGGGTTCCAGGCCCCTGCACGTAAAGTTAAATCTTCACTTAAGTTAAACCTTCCGCAAAGAGGTGGGTCTTCCGCGAAGAGGAGGAGCTGCCGTTAGGTTAGTGTTAGTTTTTGATATTTCTTTAGAAAACTAATTAAAAACAAATAAATCTTCACGTAAAGTTAAATCTTCCGCAAAGAGGTGGATCTTCCACGAAGAGATGGATCTGCCGTTAGGTTAGTGTTAGTTTCTGATATATCTTTAGAAAACTAATTAAAAACAAATAAATCTTCACGTAAAGTTAAATCTACCGCAATGAGGTGAATCTTCCGCGAAGAGGTGGATCTGCCGTTATGTTAGTGTTAGTTTTTGATATTTCTTAAAAAACTAATTAAAAACCAATAAATCTTCACGTAATGTTAAATCTTCACTTAAGTTAAATCTTCCGCAAATAGGCGGATCTTCCGCGAAGAGGTGGATCTGCCGTTAGGTTAGTGTTAGTTTTTGATATTTCTTTAGAAAACTATTTAAAACAAATAAATCTTCACGTAAAGTTAAATCTTCCGCAAAGAGGTGGATCTTCCACGAAGAGATGGATCTACCGTTAGGTTAGTGTTAGTTTTTGATATATCTTTAGAAAACTAATTAAAAACAAATAAATCTTCACGTAAAGTTAAATCTACCGCAATGAGGTGAATCTTCCGCGAAGAGGTGGAGCTGCCGTTAGGTTAGTGTTAGTTTTTGATATTTCTTTAGAAAACTAATTAAAAACAAATAAATCTTCACGTAAAGTTCAATCTTCCGCAAAGAGGTGGATCTTCCACGAAGAGATGGATCTACAGTTAGGTTAGTGTTAGTTTTTGATATTCCTTTAGAAAACCAATTAAAAACAAATAAATCTTCACGTAAAGTTAAATCTTCACGTATAGTTAAATCTTCCGCAAAGAGGTGGATCTTCCGCAAAGAAGTGGATCTGCCGTTAGGTTAGTGTTAGTTTTTGAACGTGAAGATTTCGCAGAGGAAAAAAAGTAAAAATATTCGGAATGGAATGGATAAATAAGCTTTTCGCCAAAAATATTTGCATCGAAATGACTTGGGCCTTTGCGACGAAACGGCTTAGCGCCGGTACGGCTTGCGCCGAAAGTGGTATGGCGCCGAAAAAGACGTGCGCCGAATAGTCATGCGCCGAATCGGACTCGCGCCGAATCGGCTCCGCGCCGAATCGGACTCGCGCCGAATCGGGCTCGCGCCGAATCGGCTCCGCGCCGAAAAATCTTGCGTCGTATCGCTCGCGCCAAATAAGTCGCGCCGAAAAATTCGCGTCGAATCGGCTGGGCCGAATAGTACCTAATCCCTTGAAATCGGACCTGAAAATTTAAAGCCTTGGACGACTACCTAAAAATATACAATTTTTGATTCTTATACCTATGTAAATACAATGCAAAACAAAATGGAAGTTCGATAAACTAAAAATCGACAACTATAATTATGATTGTATTATAGGTTGCAACACTTCAAAAAAATTAGTATATTGTAATAGTGTGAAGTAATAATAATAAGAAGCTACCTCGTAATAGCCTGATAATAGTGCAGAAAAAAAATTAAAAAAAAAACAACCATACCTCAATTATATCTTTCATGGTAACTTTCATGTTTGCTGTAGCATTTACAGCCGGGGTAGTGCGATTATATTTAAATGTTTTAATTTGAAACATATTGAAATATTTTTCATTGTAGCTTACCAATTCCATACGATAGTCTCGAACTTTGTAGCTATTTTGATAAAACTGAAATGAAATTTATTAAAGGTACATTCGCCCCTAATTAATGGCAAATTTTTGAACTTCAATAAGGTGGAATGCAAATCTTTTGAACTACATGAATCGCGAAGACTTGGGGGTGAGGGGCGTAGAAACGACAGCCCCACCATTGCGACTTTTCTAATAAACCAGATGTCAACTGTTGGAACTTAAATGAATGATCTTCTATTCCCGTCGTTTGATCTTCAAAGATTTTCACGAAAAATTCAATTGTTTAGAATAATTTTGAGAGGGGCTGTAGAAATGTTAGCTCCCTTCTCGTTGTGAATTGTTCAATAAAATTAATACTAATCTGTAGAGGATCGTTTGAGCTTCAATGAGCTTCTATTCGTATCGTTTGAACCTCACAGGTAAAAAATTTAGAGCGTTTTAAATATTGAGAAATACTACTTTGTTATCAACATCGCTCACAATTCAAATCTTTTCAGCAAAGCTAAAATTATGCGCGTTAGTTGCTCGGAGCGATGTTTGTAAAAACTTTCTAATTTTACTTTGTAACTCAAAGGCTGGAAGTAGAATCTCATTTAAACTTAAACGATTGACGCCAATGTTGGCCATTTTTTTCGATGCATTAGGTTATCTTTCAACCAGAATTAATTTCTATGGATACAGCAATCGTTTCAATAAAAAGCAACCCAGGTTAAAAAATAATCCAAAACTGAACAACTGGACCTTGAAGTAATGCAGATAGAAATAATGAAATAAATTTAGCGTCAGCTAATTAGGCGGATATTGTGTAGTACTCGCACATAACATAATATATCTTCCAAAAATTCCCTCAAAACCCCTATAAGGAATTCTACAATAAATGATTTTATGCACTTCCGATAGTGAAACCTAAGTTTAGTCATCATTTTTTCAAGAGTAAAGGTGTTGATTATAACTATCTTGATTTCATTGCATTATTTTTTGATTTCGTATTTTTCTGGGTGGCTGAATAAAATAGTATACTACATCACTTGGTGATAAAATGATAGATTAACAAGTAACAAGAGATGCATATTTTTTAGTGTTAATGAAATGCATAGTTTGATTGATGTAAATTTGAAACATATTTACATACCTTTGACAAAATAGTGCCATTACAGTAAATATCTTGAATAAATAATTCCAGCAGCAGCAGAAGAAAAATTATGTTTTTCATTACGACCTTATTATTCGAACTAATCTAAACTATAGGGTGACGTGTACTAACCTAAATTTCCACGATTGCATAACTTTTATAATAGGAAAGTCATTCTTTAATATAGCGAAACAAATGGAACTATACTATGAACTGTCATTATCCTTTAACAGCAACAAACGTTCAAGTATATTATGAATAATAGCATCCGTTAAATTTATGTTCATGATGCCCCACGTTGGACGCCAATTAAATTGATGCTGTGATCTCAAGAAAAATTTAAATTTTTATGAATTGTGATTTGATAAAACAAAATCATTATTTGAAATGAAATTTATTAATTAAAATTTAAATTATAGTCCAGGCAAGGAAGGTTTTTAGTTTGCAAAAAATCCGGGCAAGCTGAATTTTGGCAGAGATGTACATTTGAGTGTTCTAATGAACCCCCCAAAAGTCCCATAAATTCCCACACCGGCGTCCCTTTCAAATCGGGGGTTTTCGCTCCCCCAACGCGTATTTTTGCCGATAACTCGCTTATTTATGCTTGTATGAAAAATTATGATCAGACCATAATTGAAGAGCATAAAATTCTCTATAAAATAGTTTTTTTTCATATTTTTCCATGGCACACTAATACTTAAATTATTGACCGAAAACACGACCCACCCTTAAAATGGCACAATATTGATTCGTTGCAGGGAGAGAAATGTTTTCGGGCACGGGAAATGCTTTTAATAATAAATTAATTGAAATTGTGGCCAAGTTTGGAAAATCAAGAGAAAAATAGATTTTTTCAAAATTTGCCCAAGTTAAAGTATCTTCCCCCTCCCTCGCGTTGGCGGAGCTAAAACCCTCAATTATGGGGGACGCCGCGCCGGCGTGGGATTTTATGTGACTTTTGGGGGGATTATTAGAACACTCCAATGTAATCTCTGCCAAAATTCAGCTTGCCCGGATTTTTTGCAAGCTTGAGCCAATTTTTCGGCTTCGTTGCCTGGACTATTAATAAATTGAAAAATTAAGCTTTTATATTCTAGTTTGCTGAAAAGGTTTTACAGATAATTCTACACAACTTGAAATTTTTAATTTTGTAATGTTTTACTTTTCGTTCCAAAATTTTACTTATTAAAGTAAATTAGACCTTTAAAAGACTTTATTAAAGACAATTTAAAAAATAAGGTTAACGTGTCCCAAGGATTTTCTGCGAAAATCCCCCTAAAATATTACATTGAATTTGTTCCAAACTTTACAAGCCCACTGTATGCGAGTATAGAAGATAACATAGGAATGAAAATTTCCGGAGAGAAAGTCCAAATTACAATTTTATATCGCACAGATTCATTATGTTAATCTTCCGTTTTGTTAACATACAGGAAATAAATATAAAAACTCTTACATTCTTAAAAAACAACATTAAACGTTATATTAAAAATCTGATGTGGCCATCGTATGACTTTCCGAACAGACGTAAATTTTTATATTATATTTTTTAATAAAATAGTTACCTAATTTCAACAGTAAATCGATGAAAAAATTTATATTTTGCCAAAATAGGAAGAAAAAACTTTTGAATGCCTGCATCTTGCAAACGAAGCATTTCTGGACCCATGTTATTACAAACTTTTCATTAGTAGAATACGTTAGAAAAATTTGGCGAAATTTTTTGAAATGCCCTGTATATTTTAGAAAAAAACTTGTAGGATAAAAAAAAGTAGAAAATTCCATAGCGGTAATTTTTGGTTCTTAATATTTTTACATATTTAATTTCGTTTCGAAATTATGACGCATAATGTCATAATAGTTCCAGGTAAACCCCCCTTTCCCGTTAGACGATTTAATTTATTTTCATATGGCTTCGTCCTACGACAGGAAAAGGCTTATATTCAAAATTTGAAATGATTTGCTTGCTTCGTTTAGACGCTATCGTGTTCACAGACGTACACACACACATATACACACCCTTACACACATACACACATACATACAGACATCCTTCCAAAAATGATAAAAATGGATTCAGGGGACCTCAAAACGTGAACATCTGTCAAAAAATTGGGGGGTCAAATTTTGACTGATAACAATACTTTCCTTACCTAGGGGTTCGGAAAGTAAAAATACGAATTTCAATAACGACAATTCTTTAGAAGCCCATAACTTGACAAATAAACATCATACAAAAAAAAATTGTGTGTCCACATTCATACCTACTAGAAGTACAATTGAGCCGAATATGAACAAATTTCAGAACGTCACTTTTTTCTCGCTGTCCGCTTCACGTGAAATGCCCCCAAAATCTATGTTTTAAATAATCATTTAAAAAAATTTAGGATTTCAAAAAGTAATTAGGTGATAATTTTTGTAGTTCTCACGAAAAGATATAATATGCCTAAAAGGGTTTCTCGTATAATATTAAATATTTTCACTTTCAGTTCATATAAAATATTTTTATTAACTCGATAACAAATTGAAAATTATTTCATGTCAAAATATAGCATTTTTATAGTTTTCTATAGAAAGCACTTGTTATATATTTGATTGATGAACATAATACAAAATTTAAAAAATGCGTAACTGTTTGTTATTTCTCTATACCACCGTAAATCTGGCGAATTGTGTTTTTTTTTTCGATATATTGTGGTTCAAGAAATAATGTCACATTTTACTCATGTGTTTCTTTATCGCGAAAGCGATTATAAACACATGTATTCCATTTGAGCACCAAGCCAGGTGTCCATAAATCGCAAATTTAATTTTTATCCCCACCGGTCCTTATGCATTTATAGTAATTATGCACATCAATCTTGTTTTAAACGTTGTTGGGAACAGTTCATTAAATACTATCAATAAAATGTCTGTTGTAACTGAACGCGAAAGCATAATAGAAATTCTGGAATTATATAAAGACTTGCCATGCCTATGGGATCCAGCATGCAAGATCTACTCAAATAGGGATCACTATCTAATTGTTTCAGTAATTGGATATGGCTGAATTTTTTTCGATCGCGTAACCATTTTTTTGACCATAGCCTTTTTGTATTACTTGTATTAGTGTTTATTGATGCTGCTAGCGCAATTCCTGCTATACTAAATTTCGATAAATTCGGAGCCATGTTAATCGGTTCAAAGCTTTAACGAGAATGAATGCCGTGCCGTGGTGTTTGGGAGAAAACTGATAAGTTTAAACATATGGTACAAATATGACAGTTATTAATTTCAAAAAATTACTGGGTTATTAAACATTATTATTATTATTACATTCTATTAATTACTGGATTATTAAACATTATTATTATTATTACATTCTAAGTATATAATTATTAATAAATGAATAAATAAAAATAAATTGATCTTTTATTGATATTTTACTATTTATTGAATGATATTGAACTTTATAACCCATTATTTTCTCCCAAACACTACGGATTATTTAATCATCATATTTAATACAAGAATAAATTTTAAGTTCGAAATAATATCAGGCGCAGCTGGTGTCGGGCCGACGAGATTGGATCGTGTAGAGGCAAACTCCAACGCGGTCGGATCGTGTGGAGGCAATCTCCAATCTGGTCGGGTCTCAAGTTGGACCTAGAAATCGGATCGTGTGTAGGGGCTATTAAGTGAATTATATTAAACGAGCACGGCTTACTAAATCAAGCTTCCAGAATTGCCAATGCAGAGAATGCTCCAATAACAAGATCGGGATGTGTTCGAGCCTTTGATTTCCATCCATGGGTTTTGATAACATTAGAAGAGCGAGCAACCAAACAATCTTTTGCTTGAGCTTTCAATAGTTCTGCACCATGTATATGGGCAGCTTGAAAAACCTCGACAACGTT
Organism: Podabrus alpinus; assembly: GCA_932274525.1. NCBI lineage: Eukaryota > Metazoa > Arthropoda > Insecta > Coleoptera > Cantharidae > Podabrus > Podabrus alpinus. Next base: position 77,791,655 of record OW026456.1, read on the forward strand.
GTCAATTTATAAATTTTCGAACAATACTTTTAAGCACATGCATTTTAAAGGTTCCAATGCGTACTTATCAGCGGCGAATAACAATTTCATTGCCATTTCTTTCAAACTTGGTGCTTCTCCTGTATAAATGTAGCACAACATTTCTTTCAAAACCTCGTAATCGATATCTGTTATTTTGACCCGATTGTTTCTATGTATTTTCTTCAGTTCCGTGTGAAAACATTGCTCCGAATACGGAACTTTTACCCTATAAAATGATCTTATGTGCCTTAACTTCAATTCCGTCTGATGCGCAAAGAGTTACATCAGAAAATTTTTCGTTTCTGAGCGGAACGCCAAAATCAGTATGTAAAGTACATGGCGGTTTTGGAATTATTAATTTGTCTGATTTACTAACCACGTGATTTGGAACGGTAATTTCGCAAAATAGAGTCAATTTTATTTCAAAAATAGTCAGAGTCAAATATCTTAATTTACTAGAAAGCTTCTTTTCTGTATATGTATCTTTTAAAAAAGTTTTTAAATTTAAATTCATCTTTTGCTCACGTGAGGCCAAAGGGCTAGCTGTGAAAGCTGTTCGAGTTCCCCGTGCGATGCCAAATCACGCATCTTGTCTGAACAGGGTTTTGTTAACTCCCAAAATTCCAACTTGGAAGCGATAGGAACAGCTGCTACTGATATTGGCATGACAATGTCTTAAATTAATAATTTCAATAAATTGTACGTCAGCATTAGAGAGCTAATTATTAACAATTTTTGTTGCTATAAAACCACTACAATTCGTCAATTGTCTCTATCTATGTCTCTATCTCGATATCTATCGTTATTGACATGATCAGATTTTCTTTGACAATTACAAATATTCGCAGTAAAACATCACCTGACGTCATGGGTTAGTAAACACAGTCACGAGGGATGGGGGTGGAGTCGGTCGTAAAACGTAAAAACAACTTCGTGCTTGTATAGCTGGGTACTTTAGGTATTATCTCAAGATCTCGCTTATAAATAAATGTCGTACGATATAACATTCGCTTAGCTAAAACCTTCGGTTTATATCAGATTGGCAAATTAAAATCATAAAAGTTTTGCAAACACCTGTTGTAGTTGATAGGGTAATCGCCAGATGGTGCTACTTAATTTGAAGTCCCAATACATGGTTTTATTATTGTAATTCTTCAGTTGTATTGATGCTACCCATCTTTAAGAGAACCGCGTTTGGAGTTCATACCATTTATTCCGCCTTCCAGCTTGGTCAATCAGGGGCCAATTGCACTAACTATTTTGCCCAATTCAGTTTGCAATATATTTTATTAATTGTTGATTTGTTTGCCAACTTTTTTGTTCCCATTGTGATAATCTTAGATCAGGCATTGTTAGGCCGAAAATAATTGTGGATGATGACAAGAATTTGAGTATATTTTCTAAGGTTTGAAGAAAAATTTCTTTACATTCGGTAAAGTGCACTACAATTCCTATAGCAACCTATAAATGTTTTAATTGATGATACTAAATTGGAGGGGAACAAAATGAGATTTAAAAATAAACAATAAAACAAGAGCTGACAAAAAATTCATTAAAAAGTATTGTATGTGAAAATTAGTTGGGGCAGGTAGCTGCAGGTGTTTCTGAAACTGCCATAAGGTTTACCTATCTGATACTACATAATTAAAGCTACCACTGAAATCTCAAGTTTTATCATAGTATTGTTTTATTAAGTGTTGAGACGCTCATTAGCTTATCGGTTAAGCGCCCGAAGATCAAGATTTTTGTGTGATCGTTGGTTGAGTTACGGTGCGCAAATTATGGGTTCGAATTGCGGACCTCAGGAAATTCATTAGCACGGCCCTCCGGTGAACATCAACACTCTGTGGATGAGTAAGAGTGAACAACGAGATACCGGATGACACGGCCTTCTCTTCATAGCGTTGAGTTTTAAAGCAAAGGAGAGAGGATGAATGAAGAAGCCATGGGCCTGCACGGCCTGTTGAGCTAATTATATAATTTATTGAGGAAACGTTATAAAAAATTTAATTTATGATTCTTAAAGTCACCTGCGGTTTAACCTCACGAGCAACCATCAGAGATATTGCAATGCCTTCGATGAAAAGCGTCGAACATATTAGTACCTAATTAATCCCTCACGCCGGCCCTTCTATAAAAGCGGGGTGAATAAATTGAATTATCTAATAAACCAGTTGACACAGCGGCTTTCGACCGTTCTTAACTATTTATATCGTGATTACCATGGTGTGTGACCTTCACCTAGACCAGGGTTCCCACTTGTATGAAAAATCTGGTAAAGTGAGGAAATGTTAAATTTTTCATATTTGGTAAAGAAATTTTCCATTTTTATCGCTAAGTTAAGGAAATTAAAACTTGTAATTTTAGGTTATCAAAATAAGATTACTTTTGTTTTAAAACCTTAGTGGTCAGTCAGGTCAGTGTACATTTGTTTTCCATTTAATTTACTGAGAAAAAGTCAGGAAACGTTTGAATTTTAGTCAGGAGGGAAAACCTGGAAGGCAGGGAATTTGCTATAAACATTCAGTAGGAACCCTGCAGGTGGATTGCTACTCTAAGTAGTTGCTCGGCTTTCGGCCTCGCCCAACGGGATTAAGCCCACACCTAAAATACCCATTGCTCGTCATTGTTTTGCCTCACTTCCTCGACCTGCCTAACCCGTAGTTTAGTTTGCGACAGCGTTTAACTAACTATAGTACGTGACTACCAAGGTTTTGCGCCCTAAAGGTCGCACTCAAGAAAATTATTAACATAAGTGTAGGCCAAAATTGTTCAGCCTTTCGTTTCGGCAAATTACATCGTAGATTCAAACGGTTTACATTAGAGCCTAGCGTCCTTTTTCGATTAAAATTTGCTCAAATTATATGTAACGATAGATTACTGTCGCTGGATAATAGCAATTCTGAGATTTTTATACTAATAATGCCATAAATTGTTGCTTAGGAAATTAAGCTGTTGCATTACTTTATTTTATTACTTTATGTATTATTTAATAATGTCGATATAATAATAAATTGTATTAATTTGAATTACCATTGTTGATATGCACGTGATTACCTGAATTGTGCGGTCTACAGGCCGCACTGGAGAGGAACATATCAATTGGTCAATAGGAGGGGGGGGTATCTGATATTTTTATATTTTGTATATACCTAGTTGTCAAATTTTATTGAAAAGTGGGGTCACTCAAAGGGGTTGCCCCTGGTAACTAAATTATTACCAGTCCGGGTTTGTCTACTTGAGATACCTCTTGACTGAACCAAAATTGATTTCTTTAGTTTGGCTTTTATTAAAACATGTTAAAATTTCAACCCAGAAGTGGGAGTAGAGTAACTGCCCCCTTTCCAATGATCCCCATGGGAATAAGGTAGGCGGCCTATGCCCGATATAATTAGAAGACATACTTGGATTACAGTTTTTTTATTATTTAATTCGAAAAACAAACTAATTATGAAAAATTATAAAAGACTTAAATGAATTATATTAAATAAAGGTCACAGCTTGCTAAATCAAGATTCCAAAATTGCCAATGCAGAGAATGCTTCCACAACAAGATCGGGATGTGTTCGAGTCATTGATTTCCATCCATCAGTTTTAATAACATTAGAAGCGCTAGCAACCAAAAAATCTTTTGCTTGACCTTTCAATAGTTCTGCACCATGAATATGGGCTGCTTGAAAAACCTCGGCAACGTTGTCAATTGATAAATTTTCGAACATTACTTTCAAGCACATGCATTTTAAAGGTTCCAATGCGTACTTATCGGCGGCGAATAACAATTCGGTTGCCATTTCTTTCAAATTTGGTGCTTCTCCTGTATAAATGTAGCACAACATTTCTTTCAATACCTCGTAATCGATATCTGTTATTTTGACCAGATTGTTTCTATTTTCTTCAGTTTCGTGTGAAAACATTGCTTCGAATACGGCACTTCTTGCCGATAAAATGACCTTGTGTGCCTTAATTTCTTTTCCGTCTGTTGCGCAAATTGTTAAATCAGATAATTTTTTCTTTTCAAGCAGAACGCTAATATCAGTATGTAAAGTACATGTCGGTTTTGGAATTTTCACTTTGTCTGGTCTATGAAACTCATGTGATGGAACGGTAATTTCACAAAATAGAGTCAATGTATCGTGTTGTAAAACGCCATATGTTTGATCAAATACAGCATCACGAGAGATAAAGTCTGTAAAACCGTGATGTTTGTTGGTTATTCTTGGAATGAACGTTAAAATGTTCGATTGTTTAGTTCCAACATGTTTCAAGCTTGTTTGTAACATGCTGATCTTGAACGAAGCTTGAACATTTTTGTTTTTGAGAGAATTCCGTAATTCGACATATATAGATATATAATCTTCATAATTGTAGCGTTCCCACGGGTTCAACGACAAACGCCACCTCATTCCATTATCGGTTTTATCTGGAAAGGAGGGTGACATAATTAGTTTGGCACCCTCTTTGACACAAAAACTAAAATTTTTGATTGCCCAAGTAAACTTAAAATTTATAACTTGAAGTTCTGTATGTGCTTTACATTCGAAATTATGAGTAGATAATTCTGTAATTGCACTTTTCTCAGTCATGGTGGTATGTGGTTCAATATTTAGGATTCGGCGATACTTCTCCTGTGAAATAGAAAGAGAAATTACTGATAATATTTATATGACTAACACCAATACTGCCATTCTTACTTAAAATGTCCTAACTAATAAATTTGTTTTCGGGGGAAAAATAAGATGATGTGGATCATATAACGCCATTTTAATTTCATTTAACAGGAATTTGAGATAACCATATATATTCCAGAAGGCATTACATACAATTTATAATGAAGACAGCGTTATAAGATGTACATAATAGTCATTTTTCTGCCGAAAACCAAGGACGGCAGAATACACATTGAGTTGTGTTTATACATTTGAAATTTTGTGGAAAAAATTTTGAATCTTGGTGCTTCTTCCCAATGGAAGTAAGACGTATCATCAAATATATATAACACGTCAAGTTAACATAAAACGCAGTTAATAATCGATGAATTCGTTGTTAACCTACTGAAAATTGTTATCATCATATCTCTATAATATATAGTTTACCCTAACAAATGCACAAAATGAGCCTTCTTTGTAACGACTCTATAATCTGCACTTCCAAATTTTGTAAGATGATCTTTATACACCATAGTTTCATCATCGCCCGCTCTGTATTGGGCAATGACATCATTGCCTGGCCAATGATGTAAAAACCATAGATAGATTCTTAAATGTCAACAACACCCAATTTGCATATACATTGATGCCAATGGCCAGACAATTAAGTCAATACCCGAATTGTCAAAAGTATTTGGTGTTTCAAATACTGAAATGAAGTGCATGTTGTAATTTGTATTTCAAATAAACATTTTTGATTTTTGTTTTGATTTTTGGCAGGATTACGTAATTTAGTGCCCTAAATAATTTCCTCACTTTTCGACCATAACAATACCTATTATAAATGAGAGAATTTCGGTCCGTCAAGTTGGCCCTTCCATTTTGGATTTTTAATTTTTTTAATGCCGATTGGAAGGGCTTAAGAAATGCTTACAAATACTGTATATTATTTTGCAAGTGCTGGGTGTGTTAATTTTTTAATAAAAATTTTTGGCTGCGATGGGCCCAACTTAACTTAAATTTTTAAGGGCCAAGTTGTCGTTTAGTGGAAAGTCTAAAAATTTAACTAACTCAGCACTTTTAAAATAAATTACAGCATTCCTCAGCATTTTGCGAGCACTTGCAAAATGGCTGTGGAAGCGGTGGCGCGCTGAAGTCGGAAACTGAAGAAAACTTGATTTAATGCAAGTTAGTAAACTTTTTTTTAAGGGGCCCATAATGAGACCTTGCACATGGCACACGAAAAGCTTGTTACGGTACTGCATATAAAGATGCACAATCTAAACTTGCACATTTATTATACGTATATGTAGGTACATACTATTTATCTACTAGGTATATATTATTTTGTAAGATAACCATAAAAATTAAATTAATGTTCTTCGTACCCTTGTAAATTGATTCATAGCATTGATATTTTATGTTCTTTATTCGTAAATCTTTGCGCCTTATTAAATGAACCATTATTTTTATGATAATCGAGATTTTAGCAGGTATGAATAAACTAACATGACACATTAAAATAAACTAGAAATAATTAATTCTTTTTAATAATAAACTCTAATGACTAAAAATACTTAACATTAAATTAATATTATAATAAATTATTACTCACGGTTTTCTAACTTGCCGAATGCAACCACGGAGTGCAGTGTTTATTCACTCTGGACTTGAAACCCAATGGTAGTTTTGACATCAACAGATTATAATATGTATCTCACTGCACGTATCATTTGTTATTGCCTGGAAAGTGCTGGCATCTACTATTTAACCATGCTATTTAACGATATATGTACATAAGGCTGGGCGCCGACTTGTAATTTATTGCTTATGCAACTAATTACGCAACTGTTTGATCTGTGAATGGTTTCCTGCGTTTAAAGCGGTATTACATTACACAATTTCTTGTTCAAGAAACGACACAATTTTGCGCAGAGACGAGTTCAAAGCGTTTGCGCATAGCGTTGTGCGGCAGTGCGCAAAATTGTGTCGTTTATTGAACAAGAAATTGTGTAATGTAATACCGCTTTTACATACGCAACCAAACGGTTCAGTCGCAGTATGTAAGGGAGCGCACATGCAATTGAAATTGTTTAGTATCAATATGGATTTCCATCAGTTAGCTGTGGTGTGTGCTCTTGACCTGAGAAGAAGGAAAAAATTAAAAAGAAAAAATCTGATGTGGCCATCGCATAACTTTCCGAACAGACGCAAATTTTTACATTATATTTTTAAATAAAATGGTTACATAATTTCAAGAATAAATCGATGAAAAATTTCATATTTTGCCAAAATAGGAAGAAAAAAACTTTTGAATGCCTATATCTTGCAAACGAAGCATTTTTGGACCCATGTTATTAGAAACTTTTCATCTTATTTTCGTTAGTAGAATGCGGTTTACTATTTTATTTACAAATACAAAAAATTTTTACAAATACAAAAATTTTTGAAACGCCCTGTATATTTTAGAGAAAAACTTGTAGAACAAAAAATGTAGGAAATTCCATAGCGCTAATTTTTTGTTATTAATATTTTTACATATTTAATTTCGTTTCGAAGTTATGACGCATAATGTCATAATAGCTCCAGGTAAACCCCCCTTTCCCGTTGTACGATTTAAATTATTTTCATCTGGCTTCGTCCTACGACAGGAAAAAGCTTATATGCAAAATTTGGAATGATTTGCTTGCTTCGTTTAGACGCTATCGTGTTCACAGACGTACATACACACACACACACACATACTGGATACTGCTGTGATTTAAAATGACCCCACACAATACAAATGGTTGTAAAACTGAATTAATCATTATATTTAGGAAAATTAAGCTAATTTTAAACATTAGATTGAACAGATAAACACATCCAACTCTATTTCACATATTGTAGACTTAATAAGATCTTTAAAGATATGAAAGCTATATCAAAACCTGCTAAATATATTCAATTTGAAGGTGAACAAGTTAAAATCTTCTAATAAGATGCTTTATCTTAGAAATGATGAAATTTATTATAATTTGTTATCTCAAAAACATAACCTTTACGTTTATAAACTTTGAATTGATAAATCTCTGTGAATAACTTGTTATATGAAAATCTGTTTATAACCAAAATTCTATTATATCTAATTGTATGTGATAACCATAAATTCATGTCCAAAAATTGTAAAAAGGTACATAAGGGTGAAAATCCATTAAAGGTTGATAAGTGAAACGTGATAATGAAAATAGTCAAATGTACTACTTCAAATGGCTGCCAAATCAACTACTGTGTTGGAAAACAACTGGAAAGCATTGGATAAGTAATCTCTTCAATAATGGAACCAACTCTGGAAATTACATGAAATTTCATTAAAGTAAAAATCGCAAAAAGAAATAAATTTGACTCACAAATTGTTGAAGTCAGCTCAAATTGGTATTTTGCGCAAGCAAAAGTTAGTTGAATTTTAATATTTGAAGTGGAAGGACGTGTGCAACGCGATGCAGCAATACAATCAATTTGTTCGATAAAAATCCCAGATGGCAAACTTAGTTGCGTCTCCTAGAAATGAAAAGTATTGATTATCAACTCTTTTCAACTTAATAAGCAACCACCCCTAATTTATCTTAATACCTGCAATACTCTGAGAGAGCTTTAGACTGAGCTAAACAAGAGGGACAAAGTGGTGAGCTCTCTAATTAAATTTTGGCACGCGAATTTAACATTTACATTTTTTTTATATTTTTCATTCATTTGAATGTGGCGCCCAACTTAAACAACGTGTCTAATTTTTAATATAAGGGAGGTCATAGCAATACATACAGACTTCTTTCCAAAAATGATAAAAATGGATTTAGGGAACCTCAAAACATGAACATCTGTCAAAAAATTGGGGGGTCAAATTTTGCCTGATAACAATACTTTCCTTAGCTAAGGGTTCGGAAAGTAAGTTCAAGCCAACCTATCAATTTTGTAACTTTTAATTACCCATTGACTGGACTACAAGTTGAATTTCTAAATTCGAGCTACCTTTATAAAAAATCAGTAGCAGAAAGGAACAGGCTCGGAAGAATTTTAATTTGCTTACGCAGTACCAAAAATATTACCAATTCCAAGAAAATAATCCAATAATCCACATTAACCCATCGAGATCTTTTCGATCATACTTTATTTATTTATCTATTTAATTATTTATTTATTTATTTCTACATCAAACGACAAAAGAGTCAATTACATGATGTGTCGTTAAAAATACAAACAGATTACTGCCAGCATGGGCGAGCTGAAAAAACTCTCTTCTATTTACATCGGAGAAAAGGCTTCGCCATACTAATAGTACAAACAAAAACAATTACAAGCTTGAATTAAACTGATAACAAAACTTTTTAAACACGAATTAACGTAAAAAAACATATGTTGGCATTCATTCGCATTGCGAGCCATTCTGCTGACCGCCGGGAACATTAGCAATGTTTAACGATGAAAAGTTAGAAAAGCACGGGAAATGACGAAAAGGACCTTTTATATCAAAAAGTTAACGATATCAATCGATCGAAAAAAAATTACAACAAAAGGGGGGGGGGCGAGGGTTAGACAGATAAACCAACAAGCTTAGGAAGTTGATCGTATGAATGTCGAAGAAGATATTCTAAAAAAAATTTATTCCAATTTGCTTATTTTCTGCAGAATTTTTAATTGGCAATGATTACCTATTACCAACTAAAAAAAATAAATTATTCGTTACATTAAAGGTTGGACAAATGAGGGGGGTCCTTGATTTGTGACCATAGGACGTTCCTAGAGGGTGTCCGAAGATTGTGACCAACTGTGACAAGGGAGGGGGTTGAAAAGTCGGAAATGTTTTCGAACGTCCTTTATGGACTACCCCTTGCTAGAATATTAAGGGCAATCGGTCGAAAGGACATCAGAAAAACGAATTGGAAAATTATTTAGCTTATTATATAAAGGACGACCGTTTTTCAACCTTAAGCATGGAAATTACGCGTGGCACGCGTAATTGGTTCCTCGTTAAAATATTTATTATTGAAAAAATTGCAAACGCTTGCATATCAATATCGTCCTAAAGGAAAGAGAGACCAGGGAAGACCTCGGAAGCGATGGCAATAAGAAGTCGGAACAGGCCTAAAGGCCTAATCCTCCTGATGTGAAGAAGAAGTAGAAATTGCAAACTTCTAATTGAGTGCGAGTTCTGTCCCCGTAACCGATAATCATCAGAATTTCAATTATTTGTCTATCAGACAAGCGACGAACGATTTTAAAATAAATTAATTTACAAAATACTAGGCCACAGATTACAAAATTGTAATTAATGTCAAAACCGCGTTATTTTTTCCAGCACCTTTTTGATAAATAATTGGTATACTCTACTAATTTTATCATGCATTTTTGAAACTTTAGGACTGATAATTTCTAAAACTGTTTTCTTCAATGTTATAGGTTTTTTTACATTTTAATGCTCAGAAAATTGTGCGTTATCCAAATCCGGAAAGAAAAATAAAGGTGGCAATTTTAAACAATTTACTATGGCGTCATAGGTCAAAAAGAAAACACCATAAAAAATGTCAATAGCAAAAAAAGTGACAATTGAAAAACTAATGTTTACTTATCAGAGGATTTTCTAAGCAAACCCCCCTAAAATATTTTATCACATTTGTTCCAAGCTTTACGACCTCACTGTATGTATATAGGGGTCTTCCAGATCACTGAAGAATTGACTTGACCCACATCAAACTTGACGAAACTTATTAAATAGTACAAACCATAATAATAAAAATTACAACCTTAAAGATTTGCTCCAAAGGAAACTTCATTTTTGTTATGATCCTTTAAAAAGTCAAAAAGTTTGTGTGTAGACTTGTACTGCCGCCCTAAGGAAGAGAGTCCTATTTGCAAAATTTCAGGTTTTCATGTTTAGATATTCTCTCTCCTATTTACATTTGTCCCAACCTAAATTTATACTCATCTGGTGAGAATATCCCTTTTCCCATCCCACTTTTCCTATCGCTTTCTAATCCTAAATTGGCGCATAGAAGTGGAAGTAAAGGTTCAATACAAAAATATTGAGATAGCAAGGACGATCTGAGCATAGTATATTTGACTAATAATCATCTGAATTAATATTCAAATCGAATTTCGCCACTTTCCATTGAATATTGGAAAAGTAATTTTAATTAATAATCGATTTCGAGGCTTTTCTGTTAAAAATATTGCGATGTTCTGTTTACCATAGGGTGGTCTGGCGTAATTGGGTTGTTTTCTTGTGAAATGCTCATGTCGAAATAGTCACTTAAGAGACCATGATGAAAGAATAAAACTTACACCTGCATATTTCTGATACTTCAATAATGAACTGCTTGCAACACCTAAAGCTGATACATAACAAGCGTAATTTTTGTGTACACAAATATTTCAAAAGAATGTGATAAAAAGCAAAAGAGGGTTTGTTTGTTTTATTTCAAGTAAGTTTTGGGAATGAATTAAATAGAATTTAATTATTTGTAAAAGTGTAGGTAAAAATTAAATTGATATGTGTGTGCGTTAAAAACAAATTTAGTGCGCGGGCCTACAGACAATTTTGGGGGGAGAGAAAATTGATAAGGAAGCGAAAAGGATCGTCCCGTCCATGAAAGCGGAAGGACGGAATTGTGATTTTTGAGTACGTCTGGGAAGACGAAAAGACGTAGTTTTGAAGCAAGTTGAATGCTGGAAGCTGTTTGTAATAATTTACTCATTCATTTATTTAATTATTTATTGATGATTCATGAAATGTGTGAAGTGATCGGAAGATTAGTAAAAGTTTCGATTGATATTTTTGAAGGATGTTTGGAAATTTTGGTGACCGCTGATAAATTTCATATGGTTGCGTTTTTTGGATGGTTGTGTTACTGATTGTTGGAGAATTATCAAAGATTACCAATTTATGAACTTACCTGAGCATTTAATACTAAGAGAAGAAGAAAATAAATCAGTTATCGATCCTGTCTGGAGTCTTCGCTAATTTGTTTCGCTCCTCATACAACACATAGATGGTAGGCGACTGCATTTGACTTCGGTAAGCAAATTTTGTGTCAACGGTTTTTAATAACATTTAATGGTAAAATAGACAAGTTCGCGCGCGTATTAAAAAAAGGGAGATTTATAAACTTTACTTTTATTGTTTTTGTAAATTTAATTTGTTCCATTTTGATAAAAATCAATCTTTTGTTTTCTTAATGATTATGTTTGTTAATAAACTACAATATTTCGTTATGCAGTAATTGCGTTTGATTTTGATTCAATTCTATAGCAGAGAAGACAAAAATAAGCAGGTGTAAGGCACAATAAGTTTGTTGTTTTTCGTTTCTGCAAAGTTACTAAATTAAGATATCTTACATTGAGCATTTTACTGATTTAGCAATCCACTTTTGACCCTGAGAGTTCTCATGCAGGCTGGCCGAGGCAATTTAAAAAAAAGAGCCGTTTTTTTTTTCCGCTATAAAAATCCAAATTCAGTAGCTATACACGGCATCTTTAGTTGGCGCGCCAGTAACGTGGGGCCATCAGCTACTGTATTGATTACAAGCGAGGGCAGTAAGAATTAAAAACAAAAATTTTCTCAAAAAATTTGATAGTTTTTAAATTGAAAAGGTTTAAAAATTTTTGAATGCTATAGTTAAAAAGACAAAGTTGATAAAGATAACGGTTGATAAATTTGCAAAATTATTTTAAAATTAAAATTGTTTCTATTTGATAAGGATAAAATTTGCTTTAGAATTAAAAGTTGTTATTGATAAATAAAATTTGGTCTCTGCGATAGTAAAATCTAATTTTTGTAATAAGTGAGAATTTGATTAGGGTAACAAACGTCGATATTTTAATTTTTTTTAAATGGAACTTGAACAGATTGATGTTGAAAAAATGAGCATACGAGAAATGTTTGCGAAAATTATACAAATAGTAGACGAAACAAAAAGAGAAGTCAAACAAATTTTTAGCAATCACGCAGATAAAATCGAAAAAATTGTTCAAGGGTAAAAAAACGACGGGATAAATAGAAATCTGGGGGAGAGTTTTGATAAACAATTAAACGTAATACAAGAAAATAATTTAACAAACAAAAACGGAAAAACTAAAATTAGGTCATGCGTAATTTTAACCAGAAAGGGTTCTAATCGAAAAAGATGGAAAATCAAAAAATTAAAAGCTAAATTAAAATGCAAAACTAAAAATTTTCAAGTTTGTAAATCAAATGAAAAAGATAAACGAACAAAACATAAAAATTTAAAAGACGATAATATTAAGACAATCAAAGTTAACAAAAAATTAAAACATAAAAAGTTAGTTATAATTGAACAGAAAATTTTAAAAAGATACAAATTATTAATGAACTTTCTTTTGTTTGGAAAAATTGTGTTTAAAGAATGTTTTGCTCGGTTGAAATCTTGTTCTTGTAGAATCGATGCAATTCGTTACAAAAACCTTATGAGCTCTTTACTTCGCCGGATGATTAAATGCTAATTGGTAGACAAGTATAAAGCAAGTGGACTGTAATGGTAGGGTTTTTATTCATGGAATAATTCGCACAGCTTGATTGTAAAAACATGTATTTTTGACAAACAGTATTTAAATTCTAACTCGAAAAACATAAACCGTAATCATGGCAATTGATAAACATAAATGAAACATTAAAAAGGGGCTGCCATGGACAGTTATAATCTAAAACACACATGATCTTAAACATATCGCCCGGGTTGAAATTCTGAATGGGTTTCAAGAAAGAAAACGAAACATAATACAATTGAAAACTGACTTAAATATAAAAATTACACATAAATGTTACGCATAAAAAATAAATCTAAAGTCAATATTAGCTTTTTAGGTAATAAACACTCGCGACCGAAAGCAAGACATTAATCGTCAATCGATGCACTTGTTTACCGAACTTGGTAGAGGGCAAATTTTAGAAAATGCTCTTTTCACATGTCCATTAGAAGTCCGAATGGTCGCGACGCGATTTATAACATCGGAACCGGGATGCACAGAGATAACTCTACCCATTTTCCATTTTAAAGGTGGAAGGTTGTTTTCCTTTATTAGGACGAGAGTGCCAGACGAAAGCTCTGATTTGTGCAGTTTCCACTTCACTCTTTGCTGAAGTTCAGACACATATTCTTTACTCCACCTTCCCCAAAGATGCTGTACAAATCCTTGAATTTTTTGGAAAGCATCCAGTCTATTTTCAGATATAGATGTAACATCTGAATCTGGAAGCGAAGTAAGTGGTCGCCCAACCAAGAAATGACCGGGTGTCAACGGTTGCAGATCGTTGGGATCGGTTGATAAGGGAGCAAGAGGTCTGGAGTTCAGAATGGATTCTACCTGATATAGCAAAGTACAGAGTTCTTCATAGACCAAAATATGCTCACCTATTACTCGTTTTAGGTGATATTTACAGGATTTAACACCTGCTTCCCATAAGCCTCCAAAGTGAGGGCTATGAGCTGGTATGAAATGCCAGTGAATTCCTTCGCAAGCAACAATTTCTGGAATTGAAGATTCTTGTTGCTTAAGAAATTTTCCTAATTCAAGCAAATCGTTATTCGCGCCTACGAAGTTAGTACCGTTGTCTGAATAAACATGTGATGGTTTGCCTCTTCGGGAGACAAATCGGCGAAATGCCATGATAAAATGATCAGTTGAAAGACTTGTTACAAGTTCTAAATGCACTGCTTTAGTTGTAAAGCAAACGTAAATGCAAAAATAAGCTTTTGTGGTTTTAGACCCACGACCTTTTCGATCTTTAATGTTTATGGGGCCGGCATAATCGATGCCAACGTGTTGAAAAGGAAATGATTCTTCAGCACGAGCTGATGGCAGGTTACCCATTATAGGCCTAGTGATAGAAGTAGTGAATCTGAAACACTTTACACATTTATGAACGATGTGTTTGACTACATTCCTACCGGATGTAATCCAGAATCTGTCACGTAAGGTAGACAGAAGGAGTTGGGGGCCTGCGTGAAGCAATTTTAAATGTTCACGAGAAGCGAGAAGTTTTGCTAAAGGGTGTTTCCCATCAATTAGAAGTGGGTGCTTCTTATCGTAAGAATAGTTGGTGTTGAGGAGTCTTCCACCTACTCGTATTAAACCTTCGTCATCAACGAACGGGTTTAAACTAACTAGAGAAGAAGAGGTCTTTAAGGGTAAACCTAAAGCAAGCAACTTTATCTCATCATTGTAAGAGTCCAATTGCGAAAATTTGATTAATTTTCTTAACGAGTTGGTAAGCTCTTTTGGTGTTAAAAATCCATAAATTCTATTGGTTTTAGAGGCAGAGCAATTGTTTTTAAACCGCAAACAAAATGCAAATATTCGCTCAAGGCGAGTTAAATTAGAATAATTGTTGAAAGGAAATGATTCTTGTTTAGAAGAAACGAGAACCTTGACCTCCCTTTTGAATTCAGGAAGTTCAGCGTTACCAAGCGCAAGATTTGGCCAAGAAGTTTCGTCTTCCTGTAGCCAAGGGGGGCCTTCCCACCATAATGTGGATTCATTTAAAAATTGAGGACTTGCTCCTCGCGATAAAAGATCGGCGGGATTGGATTTCGTAGGCACATGCCGCCAAACCGCGTTAGCAGTGACATTCTGAATGTCAGCAACCCTGTTGCAAACAAAAGTTTTAAGAAGGTTTGGGGTTGTCTTTAACCATCCTAGTACGATGGTTGAATCGGACCAAAGAAAACAAGAAGTAGGTTGTAAATCTACAGCTTTTAAAACAGTTTTTAGTAGTTTACTTAACAGTAATGCTCCACAAAGCTCAAGTTTGGGGATAGTAATCGGTTTTAAGGGTGCAACCCTTGACTTTGAACATAATAATTTTTGGTAAATTTGATTATGGACATTTTTTGAACGCAAATATATACAGGCTCCGTAACCTTCCATCGACGCGTCGCAAAATCCATGAATTTGGATGGATATTGGATCGACACATGTGACGTGTCTTGGTATTTTAAGGTCATTAAGACCTGACAATTCAGATTTGTAAGAAAGCCATCGTTTTTCCATATCGATTGGAACTTGCTCGTCCCAATCAAGCTTTTCAAGCCAAAGCCTTTGCATGAAAATCTTGGCCACAAACGTGCAAGGGGTAATTAACCCTAATGGATCAAATATTTGAGAAATCTCAGAAAGCATTTGCCTTATAGTAATTTTTGAAGACGATTGATGTGAGATTGAAAACTTGAAATGGTCTGTTCGGAACAACCATGTGAGGCCGAGAGTATGTGATTGTTCACGGTCTCCAAATTGTAGAATACCGGGGTGTAGATCAGCATGAGGGATGTTAGCTAGTACGTTGGGATTGTTTGAAATCCACTTTCTAAGTTTGAAACAACCTGCACTTAGAACTATTGAAATTTGCGAACATATTTCACGTGCGGTTTCTACGCTGGAAGCACCAGAAAGTAGGTCATCAACATAGAAGTCGCGCTTTATAATTTTAGAAATTTCTGGGAGCGAGCTTTCGCATTCGATACCTAATTGTGTTAAGGATCGGATGGCAAGATAAGATGAGGAGGCGGTTCCATAAGTCACGGTATTTAGGTCATAATGTTCTATGGGGCTTGCGATTGAAGACCGCCACAGTATTCGTTGGAGTGGCCTTTGACTAGGCTCTATTTCCAATTGTCGGTACATCTTCTCGATGTCCGCAGCGAAAGCGTAAGGATATTTCCGGAAACGAATTAAAATTGAGAATAAATCTTGTTGAATAGTGGGACCAACCATTTGGATACTATTCAACGAATGACCTGTTGTGGTTGCAGAGGAACCATTAAAAACGACACGCAGTTTTGTAGTTAAGCTGTCGGATTTATGGACCCCATGGTGTGGAAGATAATAAACCAGCTTAACTTTGGGATCTGATATCGACATGTGACCCAACTCTATGTATTCTTTCATGAAAGCACAGTAGCTTTCCTGAAGTTTGGGATTGGCTTCTAATTGCCGTTCCAGCGAGAGAAATCTTCTCTTCGCTGTCAGAAAGGAATCACCTAAAAGAAGGGGGGTTTCCTTGAAAGGAATTGAAACTATAAAACGCCCTGTAGTGCTTCGTTTTGTGGTTTGCATGAAATGCGACTCACATTTGTTTTCTTCAGATGAGAAGACCTTTTCTGTGGGATAACTGTCGATTTCCCAAAATCGAGTTATCTGATCTTGAAGATCGTTTGATCTATTGAAGTGGCATTGCACTTGTGTGACTAAATTGGCGCTAGTAGGACCGGAAATAATCCAACCTAGTTGGGTTTTCTGAAGTATGGGAAGTTCGGGACCTAGCCTAATTTGCCCAATACACAGAAGCTCGAAAAAGATAGGAGAACCTATTAAAATGTCAATTTTTCCAGGTTTATCAAACCAGGAATCTGATAAGCGAATGTTGCTTGGAAGTTGGAAGCTGTCTCGATTCAGATTGAAACTCGGGACACTTCCTGTAATTTCATCAATGATTAAACAAGAAAGCTTGATTCTGAAATTACCGTTATGTGCTTTTAGCTCAAAGTCACATCTTGATTTTACATGATGAGTGTTTGAATTGCTCAAACCTGCAACTGTAATGCTTGCACTTTGAGTAGGCAAGTTTAACCTTTGGCACACGTCGGTTCGAATGAAATTCGATTGTGAACCAGAATCGAGTAATATTCTGACGGATTGGAAGTTTCCAAATGCGTCAAGAATCTTTGCGGAAGCAGTTGGCAGTAAAACTTGTGAGGCTGTTGTGCAGAAAGCAGAGATAGTTTGAATGGGTTCAGGTTCGGGAGAAACCGAAGAGATTGCTACTAACGGTTGAACAGAAACATTCGAACTTTGTAACGGAGTGTGGAGGAGAGTGTGATGCCGTGACCTACACGTTTTACAAGAATATTTTGATTGACATTGATTTTTTAAATGACTTTTAGACAAACAATTAAAACATAACTTAAGTTGTTGAACTTTATTTGCTCTCTCTCTTGCATTTAGTTTTACGAACTCTGAACATTGACCTAGGTAATGACTTTTATTGCATAATGAACATAACGAATTGTTTACTAAGAATGATTTAGTTTTAAATTTGCTTCTATCAACATAATTTGCCTTTACTTCCCGTGTGTGCCCCTTTTCGATATTTTCTAATAAATTGGCATGTGATATGAGGAACGTACCGAATTCCTCTAAAGAGGGTAAAGTGGAAATAGTTTTGTTGAATGTTAATTCCCATTCACGTCGCGTTATGGAATCTAATTTGTTTGAGACCAACATAACTAAGAGAGTTTCAAAAAGCGCCTCTGTCTTTGCTAGGGATTTAGCAGCAGAGATGTGCATACATAAGGAGTCGTTTATTTTTCTTAAGCCTTGAGCTGATTCCTTTGTTTGAGTTTCAAGCTCCAAAATGGCATTTAAATGATTTTTAATAATTAATTTAGGTTGATCAAACCTTGTATTAAGCGTTTTCCACGCCACATCGTAACTGTTGGCTGTGAATTCTAGAGAACCTATAACTGACTTAGCGTCATCAGTTAAGGTTGATTTTAAATAGTGAAGCTTTTGTATTTTGGTTAAATTATCATTATCATGTATTAGACTTTGAAAGATTGATTTGAATTCTAACCAAAATTTAATATCACCGTTAAACTTTATTAAATTTATTTTCGGTAAATTGATGTAATGTCTGGCGTTGTCATTACCATCATGAATTCTTGAGGCGGAATTGCGTTTTGCACGATTGCTTGAATTAAGACTTTCAATTGAATTTACACTTTCTGCAGGAGATACTGGTCTAGAGGGATTATTTGAATCTATTGCAGATTTTTGCGTGAAATTGTTTATTAAGGTTTCTGCAATGCTTGTTTGCTCAAAATAAACATCTTCAAAATGTGCCATAGATTCATCTTCTTTGTTTTGATCATAATTATCACTTTCTAGACATGAAATACCAATTTGATTATGTAGTTTTTAAAATTTTGACAACAAGTTTGACATAAGGTCAAGCCTTTTCTTTAATTCGCAAATAACCTCATTGGTTACGCTTTGGTTCGTAACCTTTTGAATGAATGTTTTAAACCTTGTCAATTGACTTTTTAACGCAGTTCTTTCAAATCGTAAAGCTTCCATTATAAATAAATGAATTAAATATGAATTATTAAATGGCAAGTGAATGCAATTTTATCCTTTGTATTGCCCTGTACTTGTTACACAAGCAAAACACATAAAATAAGTAGGATTGAATTTGTTACCAATTTTGTTAGATATTTCTTCGGGATGGCGTTGTAGCACTGTAGTTCCAGAGAAATTCCGTGATGTTGGCGTGACTTTAAGTAGTTGGATATTTCTTCGGGATGGCGTTGTAACCCTGTAGTTCCAGAGAAATTCCGTGCGGTTGGCGTGACCTTAAGTAGATGACGCCTTTCAAATGTATTGCTGACAATTTTTGCGGGAAAATTGTCTCGTAATTTTATCTACAATTTTAGCGATTAGATAATTGCAATAGAATTTACTTAGCTGCGCGATGAGTGCTGTTTATCCTTTTTTGGATACCAATTAATCTTGTTAGGTGTCTTATGAAGACGAAATACATCCGGTTCGAAGGACCACAATGTTTTGCTCGGTTGAAATCTTGTTCTTGTAGAATCGATGCAATTCGTTACAAAAACCTTATGAGCTCTTTACTTCGCCGGATGATTAAAAGCTAATTGGTAGACAAGTATAAAGCAAGTGGACTGTAATGGTAGGGTTTTTATTCATGGAATAATTCGCACAGCTTGATTGTAAAAACATGTATTTTTGACAAACAGTATTTAAATTCTAACTCGAAAAACATAAACCGTAATCATGGCAATTGATAAACATAAATGAAACATTAAAAAGGGGCTGCCATGGACAGTTATAATCTAAAACACACATGATCTTAAACAAAGAAATAAGGGTTAAAAACTTATCAATCATGGGAAGCCAAAATAAAATTTTGGGAGGTGAAATGAAAAAATTAGGAAAAGAAATGGTAATTATAATGAAAACTTACAATAATTATTATATAAGATGGTTATTGTTTAAAATAATTCGGTTAAAAGTAAATAAATAAAAAATCGGATCCAGTAAATAATAAGAAATAAAAATGAACACGAAATTTGATAACTACTTGGCTAGGAGAATGGAAAATTAGATTGAGTTACTGAATTATATTAAATTGTTTGAAATTAGATGTTTACCAATAAATTAATAATGAAATGATTGACAGATTCAAGGTTTTAAAATTAAAAATTTTAGTTAATTGAAAAGTAATTAAGTAAAGGAAGTTCATTTAATAGGATCCACTATCAACAGGATCATGACATTATTGAAATTGTAGTAACTGGAGAATGAATTTAAAAGACTAGAATAACATTGTTTTAAAATAGTTTCGCTTGCGTGGTTTATGAATTTAATTAGTAAAATAAAATTTTGGCTATGGAATGATTAATAATGGATAGTTGATAATAAATAATTGATAATTTTTTTTATGAAATCTATGACAAAAAGTGGTGATGAATAAACAGTATGAATAAACGGAATTTGTGGAAAAATAATTGGATGTGATACATAATTGACAGTTAGAAAATTTAATGGGAATAATGAATAGATTGATTAATGAATTAATGAGTAATAATTAAAAATGATTAAGGGGATATAATTTAATGAAGAATAAGGTAAAGTTGATATTAATAATAATAGAAGATGGGGGGTTATGTTAATTGTGTCAATATTTAGTTTAAAAGCCAGAAATTACTGAGTATTATTATGAAATGTTTATCGCTAAATTGAGTCATAAGTCATAAGGAAAAATAAATGTTTGCTAATTGGATTTAAAAGAACAATGATTGAAAAGTTGGAATTTGAAAAGTTACTATGATTAGGAATTATGCAAGGATAATGTCAGTCTACATTTAATTAAATGGTTGATAATTTTGTAAACAAACAAAAGATAAGTTTATTGAACTTTAATGCCGATTGTGATTTTGAAAACAAAATTTTCAATATAAAATAATACAAGTTCGAGAAATGACAATTTAATGAAATAATTTTTTTTTGAAAAAATGAAAATTTATGAGGAATTTTAATTTGAATTAGATACTGTAAATATGATGACATCTAATTATTAACTTTGTAAATAAATTTAACTTTGTAAATAATAAATAAATTTGTAAATAGTTGATTAATTTGAATATGATATAATTAATGTGTTTAAAAGTTTTATTGGACATAAGGGGGGTTGAAATATTTTTTTATGCAATTTTCAGTAGTCTGTTTTAGTTTGATTTTGAATAATTTATCTCGCGTAACTTTGAAAATTTGTGGTATTTATTGAAAAGATTACACAAAAATCTAACTCAACAAATCGCTTATCTTTTTATGCAATCTTTTGGGGGGTGTTGCGATGTTCTGTTTACCATAGGGTGGTCTGGCGTAATTGGGTTGTTTTCTTGTGAAATGCTCATGTCGAAATAGTCACTTAAGAGACCATGATGAAAGAATAAAACTTACACCTGCATATTTCTGATACTTCAATAATGAACTGCTTGCAACACCTAAAGCTGATACATAACAAGCGTAATTTTTGTGTACACAAATATTTCAAAAGAATGTGATAAAAAGCAAAAGAGGGTTTGTTTGTTTTATTTCAAGTAAGTTTTGGGAATGAATTAAATAGAATTTAATTATTTGTAAAAGTGTAGGTAAAAATTAAATTGATATGTGTGTGCGTTAAAAACAAATTTAGTGCGCGGGCCTACAGACAATTTTGGGGGGAGAGAAAATTGATAAGGAAGCGAAAAGGATCGTCCCGTCCATGAAAGCGGAAGGACGGAATTGTGATTTTTGAGTACGTCTGGGAAGACGAAAAGACGTAGTTTTGAAGCAAGTTGAATGCTGGAAGCTGTTTGTAATAATTTACTCATTCATTTATTTAATTATTTATTGATGATTCATGAAATGTGTGAAGTGATCGGAAGATTAGTAAAAGTTTCGATTGATATTTTTGAAGGATGTTTGGAAATTTTGGTGACCGCTGATAAATTTCATATGGTTGCGTTTTTTGGATGGTTGTGTTACTGATTGTTGGAGAATTATCAAAGATTACCAATTTATGAACTTACCTGAGCATTTAATACTAAGAGAAGAAGAAAATAAATCAGTTATCGATCCTGTCTGGAGTCTTCGCTAATTTGTTTCGCTCCTCATACAACACATAGATGGTAGGCGACTGCATTTGACTTCGGTAAGCAAATTTTGTGTCAACGGTTTTTAATAACATTTAATGGTAAAATAGACAAGTTCGCGCGCGTATTAAAAAAAGGGGGATTTATAAACTTTACTTTTATTGTTTTTGTAAATTTAATTTGTTCCATTTTGATAAAAATCAATCTTTTGTTTTCTTAATGATTATGTTTGTTAATAAACTACAATATTTCGTTATGCAGTAATTGCGTTTGATTTTGATTCAATTCTATAGCAGAGAAGACAAAAATAAGCAGGTGTAAGGCACAATAAGTTTGTTGTTTTTCGTTTCTGCAAAGTTACTAAATTAAGATATCTTACATTGAGCATTTTACTGATTTAGCAATCCACTTTTGACCCTGAGAGTTCTCATGCAGGCTGGCCGAGGCAATTTAAAAAAAGAGCCGTTGTTTTTTTTCCGCTATAAAAATCCAAATTCAGTAGCTATACACGGCAATATGTATTGAAGCTATTGAATATAGTCCCTAAATATTTTCGCCTTTATTTCACGGTTTTCGTGATTATCGATGGATGGTTTCCAATTAAATCTAAGGACAATCAGGTTACATTTTATTATGTTTAATAATAAGTAATGTAAACAAAAATATAACTATTACAACCTTCAAAACAAAATTACGGCATGAGTAGTATCATTTTCAATATTTGTAGCAGATCTACAAAAATAAGTCCCTAATGTTTATTTTAAAATTAATAAAAGTAGATTAGGTACTACTACTGACGGACGCCGCACAGTGGGGTATTTGGCCTCAAAAGGTAGCATTAAATCAAATACTATTCCAACGGATTTCTAAGTAGGATATTTATTTTCAGGGCTCTTAGTAGTATGTAGTATCTAAAAATACTTTGCATAATTCTGGTACATTTATTTATTAAGAAAATGAATTTATTTGAAAAACTTTGAAAAATTAACATCATCAGCAAAAAACACAGAAATAGTTTTTGGAAGATATGTGTAAATATACACTTATCCGAAAATACAGGTTGTGATATCACAATACAACAAATATTTAATGGATACGAATTAAAAAATTCAGAAGAGAAGTAGTTAATAATTTTTATATTTATTTTTCAAATAATAGCGTTAAAAGTAAAAATAAAGCAAACATTTTAAATAATGTCTTGGTCATCTTCGTCATCATCCAACGATCGCATCGTCACTCTCGGAAATCTGTTTATGATCATCAATGACTTGGTCAGTAGGGGGTTTTAATAAATGTAATACCTGCTGAGATAAGTATCAAAAGTTTTTTTTGGGTAATTCTCTTTTGTTTGTTATAACAGGGTCAGAGTTACATTTTCACGAGTTATGTTCACGATATCTCTTGAAATCTTTATTGCAAGCTTCCTGTGCTTCTTCGCTTAACTGACCTATAGGCAGCAACGCAAATTTGACTATTTCTGGGCCAAGAATTAAATATTTGTGCATGGTAGGTGGCATACAGTACCATGGGTATTTATCAACAAAGTACCGGGCAGTGCTGTGGCAGTGTTCCCGAAATCTTTCAACATTTATATTCGTGACCAGAAGCCACAACTATTAATATCACTTGCATTTTTCTAATAAGTTCTACTTCAATTGCAGTTACTTCAGCAGAGAGTTTAGGATTTTCAAAAAAGCGCCTTGCCGTGTTTCCATCATTAGAATTGCCAAAACCAGGTTTAGGTTTATCGATAATTAAACCACAGCGTTCTTTAAATTCTTTTTGAATCCGAGTCTTGGTTTCGGCTACTATATCTTTATCACTACCGCGAGCTTGCCATTTTTTGATAGGTAACTTATATGCCATATGGAGTAAACATTCAAAAAAACGAATCCAATCATGTAAAATTGATAAATAATTTGATAAAAACTATATACAGGGTGACTTAGAAATTTTTGAGTTCTCCAAGTAAAACGCGAATTAAAAAGAACCTCGCAAAGATTCGCAGCCAAAAAATTTATTTTAAAGTCTCAAGTATCAGTATTATCCGTACAAAAAAAATTGTAACTTTATCGACCTTCATTCGTATTCAAATCTTTTTTTTCTGATAATCTTTAACAAAAATTAATACCATGCATTATATGATTGTAACCATATTTATTTAAAGATCAATTATTACAGACTTTATCTAATATATTTGAACTTCATGTTTCCATAAGTAAAAGTTACAATTTATAACGATTTCTAGCAAAAATAATCTTTGAAAAGAATGTGTTAACCCCCCCCCCCTTAGCAAATTCTTAGCATCTTTTGACGATGTAGTGGAAAGTTGGAACGAGTAATGTTCCTATAAATTCACATAATGGTGCCCAAGATATAGACCAGGCAATGAAGACGTTAAAAAGCCATAAAACGTCATTTATATTGGGGAAAATGAAACCTATACCATTAGATTCAGAAAATTGTCCTGAATCACATATCCAAATGGAGTGGAGATGGGAATTTTGTAAATATTTTTAATTATCAAAAAACTGTTGGAAAAAAGCCAAAAAGCGCCACAAACACCCATAACTTCTTTTTAATACATGCGATTGACAAAATAAAAATACCAGTGTGTAGCGCAGAAAATACTCTACAAATTGTAAGCGGGACGGTCTGGCCTAGGACTAATAGTTTATTTATAATTAATTGAGGAAAATATGCTAACCTGAATTTTCCCAAACGATCAGCTGTAAGCGTAAGGAACGCCCACTGCTGCGCGCGCGGCCTCCTCCAGTGCGCGCCACGCGCAAGCAATTCAAATTGAGACTTTTTTTTTGATTTTTTTTTGAGACAAAAAAAAAGAAAAGAAAAAAAAGAAAAAGCGCACTGCAGGAGGCCGCGCGCGCAGTTAATTATAATCCTCAATTAATTATAAATAAACTATTAGTCCTAGGCCAGACCGTCCCGCTTACAATTTGTAGAGTATTTTCTGCGCTACACACTGGTATTTTTATTTTGTCAATCGCATGTATTAAAAAGAAGTTATGGGTGTTTGTGGCGCTTTTTGGCGTTTTTCCAACAGTTTTTTGTTAATTAAAAATATTTACAAAATTTCCATCTTCACTCCATTTGGATATGTGATTCAGGACAATTTTCTGAATCTACTGGTATAGGTTTCATTGTCCCCAATATAACTACTGTTCCAAAATCTTCATTGCCTGGTCTAATAGTGTAGTTTACAAAAATCATAATAGGGAATATGCATGTAGCATTTGATTTTTGTATTTTATGCCACCTTTTGAGGCCAAATACTCCACTGTGCGCCGATTGTGCTCCAATTTTATAGTATGATTTTTAATGGATTTTAATTCGCGGAATTATGCGCAAATTAAAGTTTGACATTTAACGTCTTACAATAATTTATTTCTCGCCTTGCGCAAAAATCACAAAGTCGCGGATTGGACGTTTCGCATGAATCCTATGTATGCCCAAAATAATTAAAGGCTTCGCGCCGTTTCTCTATTCCGCACAATTTTTAAATTTAAATTCCCTGCAGTATTATGAACTAACCACAAATAAAACCCGAAGTACAAAAACAAGTGTTCTAGATTTCAAATAAAACACATTGATATATTCAGAAAAAAATTGTTATTTATTCTGATCTGCAGAACAAAATAAAATATTTAATACACTCGAGGAGTAACGACAGGTCCGGGCCGTTTCTTTGGGTACTCAATTGGAATGTATACTTCAGCATAAAAATACACCAACGCTGTTTCCTTATTTGAATACAAAAATGTTACTCCAACCCGATATCTACCATTGGGGATAAGTGGAGGAAAGTGAGTTTCATCGAGAATAAAATTGCAGACAAAATATGTAACATCCTGAAACCAAAAAACTTAAGAAGCTTCTTTACAACAGGATTACATCACTTACCTTATAGAAGTAAAAAGTTGTAAGGTTACCACATTTATAAGCGTTAGCCAATCCTATTATGTTTGCATCAGCACTTTTCTTCAAGTTGATTTGGAAACGTGCCGGAAAGTGTCGATATTCGTTACTCAGAAACTTGTAGCCTTGTATGCGAACCTAAAAATAGATGTAAAAAAGTAATCTGTTGAGTAAATGTGTAATCGAGTGTAAAAAGTGGAGGTAGGGTAAAGGCACCGGTTATGGCCACCTCACCGGTTATTGCCACAATTTTTATATTTTTACTAATATTAAGGAAACAAGTAAAAATATTTTAATATCAAATGCTGACATCTGTAGTTTATATCATTTACCTATCATTACCAACATTAGGTGCTAACTTTTTCAAATATATCTAATTAGAAACACAAATATTCAAAGAATCCATCTGAATAATTAATATAAAGATACTGTTATCTGTTTAATTTACCGAGAACGTTTTTCTTAACATGGCCATAACCGGGGTCTTTACCCTAAATATAAATCTAAAGAATATATTTATTTATATGCTGAAGGGGAAGCAAAATGAAACGTGAAAATTGATTATATAAAAACTGTCAGGAAGAAAGAAACGGTTATGGCAGTGAGGAGCTTTGTCTTACAGCTGCGCTGATATAATTCGGGTTCGTTACATTGCCCCCCCCCCCCGGTAGAAACATTGATTTGTGGACAAACCTATGGGATGCTATAAGGAATCGTCGACTGGGGGGTGGGAGGCAAAGAGAGTTTGCATGTTTTCGAATGCATTATTGACTTATTACGAGTCTATGTAAAAAAATGAATTAGTCTGCATATTCACTCAATCTTACCTCGACTTTATCGTGCACGTTAACTTTAAATCTAAAGGTAGCATTAACGGCCGGTGTGGTACGATTGTATTTATATGTTTTCATTTCAAATATATAGTAATGTTCTTCATCAAAACTTATTACGTCTGCTCGAAAATCTTTAAGTTTGTAACCATTTTGATGCAACTAAAATTCAGTTCATTATATAGTAATGGTGAAGTGAGTAAGGTAATTGTAACGGTCAGTCTTCTATAAATCTTTACTTATTTATTTTTTTATATAATTTTTTTGAAACACAACCATGTGTGTGTTGAATTGTTCTGGTATTCAATAAAATTATCGGTTGCATATTCAAGTTTTGTATAATTAACATAATCGTCGTTGTTCTGGTAGAAGTCACTAAGTCCAATTTTTGTGTTTTAACTTTCTTACTTCATTGGGCTTCAAATTAGTTGTTCTGTAAATTGGAAAAACTGAGTTCCGTTCTATTTCTAAGTTTATGAAATTACAGTGTCTACGTTTCACTAGTTCGTTTATGTCATTCCAGTAGGCAGGCAGAATTCACTAAAAAGTGTAGTTTTTGTATTTCTGTAGTTTTGGACTTAGTGACTTCTGCCAGAACAACGACGATATATGGACATCGCCGGTAGATTTGAGTACCTGCGCTCCGATTAGAGCTGAAAGCCGTGGCAAGTCAATTTAAATTTATTAAAATTTTAAATTTCGTAGTATTTCAATTTATTGGAAATTTTAAAAGTTTGACTGTTACAATTTTTGCGTTGGTACCTTCCCCAGAATTAATTGATTCAAGTTTAGTCAAATTCTGTCAGAAAAATTATTTTCTAAATTTACAATAGATTTCATGACTATTGAATAAATTTCATTTAACGTTTCAATGCGCTTAACTTCTAGTAGCATTTGAAATTAAAAACTGAAAAAGAAGGCCGGTAAGGCCGTATACACGTAGTCACTTAAGTTTGCTGCGATGAAAAAGTGCTAAATATTTTTTTCAGGCATTAGCAAATATTTATAATAAAATACATAATTCGACCAAACTTTTATCATATTATAATAAATGAAAAATACGTATAATAAAATAAAGAAAAAATACTTACCTTGAATAAAAGATCTGCGTTGCAAGATACATCTTGGATAATTGGATTATTAATAGCAAAATAATATTCTTCATTTTGAGTCTTAATATGCAAGCAACTTGAAACTACGCCGAAGCCTACGTAGGCTTCTAGTCTACCAGTCTACTAGTGAGTTTGCTTCCATAAGAGTCAATGCATTACAAATGTTGGGCTACTAGAAGCTCGGCTGCTAGAAGCTATAGTGAAATGCGGGCTTAACGGTTATCGATTACAGCTTCTTAGGATGTAAATAAATACAATAGATAACTTGACATTTTTATGCAATCCTATATCGGAAATTATAGTTTTATGACGACTTTTCTGATTCGTAATGACCTTCTTCAGTCCCAAGTTGCGTTTATTAGTAAATTTAATCCCACGGTGTTATTTAAGCCCAAACCTTATAATACGAACAATTACTTATTGACTCATCACTCCTCCACGTGCTGTTTTATTTCACGTTAGAATTATTTATTGTTTCCTTGTAAGAAATAGCGTCATTGGTTTGCATTCAGATATTTTTATCGGCGTGTAGGCATTGAATGTCGCCAGAGATCTTATACGACTATGTTGTGCTATTTTTTATAATTATACATCCAATGTTATCATTTATAATGCGATATTTTAATAGTCTCTCCAATTTATATACTCTTAATTTCTACCTATTTATTCAAATTTTTCGTTTCGGCTGTTATTCTTGTAAGTCGTATTGTTCGTTTCCGAACGTCGTGACCCATCTCTTTCTATGCATGTGATGTGCGTTCCAAGTGTTTTCACATACATAGAGGACCTACTTGTTTAACGTGGGCTCCGAACCACGGGAAGTGTAATGCACTTCATGTTGAGATGGGCGCTCTTGGCAAATAACCTCGGTGGTTTGTCATTGCCTTCCGAGGAGAGACGGCCAGAATAAAGTTCTCACCCTGCCCGGATTCGATCCGAGCGTTTCGCATTAGCAGTAGACGCACTTAACTGCCATAGCTATGACCATCACTGTTATTAGGATTGCATAAAATGGTTTACACAACTCGAGACAAAAGCGCCTCTTAATCTCTGGTAGGGATGGGATTACCTTGGCAGAGGGGGAAGCGCTAGTGTGAATTCCCTTCGCACGCCAGATTAAATGACTGACTTTTGTATCTCGTTATGTAACATACTATTATTTTTCCTTTAAATTTTGTTCCCTCTCATTAAATTCCTTTGCTGGAGTGGGGATAGACAAAATACCAATTGAGAATGGTAGATCTATTGAGAGGTATGTAGAATGTGTTTGAAAATTATAATAACGCTGCTAAACGGTGGAGATAGAATTCAGGTGGAATCTTTGTTCATTTGAATAAAACAAAGGTGGATGTCAGTCCCCCCCCCCCCCCCAATCGAATTCTTTAATAAAATTGATATCAAACCCTAGCCAATTAGAACTCTCCTAGTTCATGGCCAATCAGACCATTGGAAATTATAATTTAATTAAATTGGTAGGCTTATTATTTTTTAGAACCGATGTTTTCACCTTCAGTTAAAATTACAGATAACTAACTGTCAGTTAAACCTGTGGTTGCTTAGCAACGGATTCTGTTGCAGTAATTACCGTCGTGGTTACAGTCGACTATAGAAGTTAATGGGACCAACGTTGGTAAACAACCAAAATTTTAACTACCAGTTAGTTATCTGGAAATTCAAGGGGAAGTGAAAAGATTGGCCGTTAGGCTTCTATACACAATATAGCGAGAAGCCTTATGATGATTCAGAACCAGTCTAAACCCTCTAAACCCTAGTCAATCAGAATTTTCACAGTTAAAGGCCAATCAGACCGTTACAAATTATTATTTAATTAAATTGGTAGACTTATTATTATTTTAGAGCCGAAGTTTTGACCTCCAGTTAAAATTTCAGATAACCAACAGTTAGTTAAACCGTTTGGTTTCTTATTAGTGTCGTAGTTACAGTTACGAATACAAGTTAATGTTATTAAGTACCGGTTAATTATCTGAAATTTTAACTGGAAGTGAAAAGATCGGCCTTATGTTTCTATACACGGTACAGCGAAAAGCTTTGGGATCTGGATTTGTGTCCGTCCGTCTGTCCGTATAATTCAAATTCTTCGTGATTATGAGAGTATGACATTATATGGCGACCAATAATAACTAGCCAACCAGAAGGGTAGCTGTATAGAAGCCTCTGACTGCGGTCATCTGCATATCGCCTTATTTAATTGGTACAACACAAATTTTTATCCGTGAACCCTTCATATGAACGCCTAAATGGAAATATTTATTAACGCTCTATATCATATGACAATGACGCACCATTGCGGGAACGTAAACAACAAATTGTAATCAACATGAACTCCGAACAGCTTCTCCAATACACGTTTGGAATTTATCAGCAGTTGTACTTATTGACATGGCACAAATATTCTGGAAGCAACGGGGATTCGAACCTATGACCATAAAGTCTATGGGCCCGGTGCATAATTAAAAACTGTCATAAATACAATGAAACTCCTCATTGAATCAATGAACAAAACCTTTAAGCATTTATGAAAATTTCATAGCATCAAGAAAAAACTTCATTGGATTTATGAATTTCTTTATTGTAATTATGAAAGATTTATAAAATCAGCGATATTATGAAAATTATTCTTTTCAGTATTAGTTCTTTTATAAAAACGGCTCTTGAAAAAATTGGTAAAATTTTTAAAAAATTTCTTGATTTTCATGTTATTCTTTTCAAAAAAAATTCTGTATTTTTGAAAATGTCTGTTTTAATTAGAACTCGAATGGGGTAAAATTACTATCTTCAACCGTTTTGAAACTTCGGATTGCCTGTAAATATGGCCTCTAGGAATGCGTGAAAAATTGTTAAAGGATTTCAAAAGTTCAGGGGAGGGGGTTAAATAATTTATATATTTTTTTCAAAAAATTATTTTTCCCATAACTTCGGTTCTAGAAGAGCTAGAACAAAAAACAAGAAAGATTCTGAGAAATAATCGTTCATAGAATAACGTACTAAACCAGGACAAAAATCGTAATTTCCATTTTGAGAAAACGTACAAAACCTTTCTTTTACCAAAACTGGTATGTTTTGCTTTCAGAATTTTTTTAATCAATTTTGAAATTTATCATTAATGCTCAATTAGCTTCGATTCTTTTCGTTCCTCAAGCCTCAACCATCGCGGAGTTACTCGCAGTATCTTTGGGGGCAGGAGTTTTTTTAGAATTGTTTTGTATTGATATCGCCACGTTTGAACTTCAATCAATTCTATAATCATCTGTTTAATTTTATTTTTTACGAAGTTATGGATATTTTAAATTTTCGATACATAAGAAATATCAAATTTTAACCAGAAAACCAATATTAACACTGTATACGTCTTTGACAGGTTCTTGCATAGCATAACAGAGAAACTATATTTTGGAGATCGTCAAGAATCAAAACTCAGCGATAACAAACTGACCACACCTATAACTTTATTCCCAACAAGAACAATTATTTATGCAAAAACATTTTTTAAGTGCAACACAAAATAATATAAAGTAGAATATTCAGAACACCATCAATATAACCACCCAATTCAGACCATACTGTCAATTAATAATTATTATATAGTATTATTTCGCCATAACTTTTTGAGATTTTTGGTAAAATTTGAGAAATAAATGGAATATTTTTCATTTGAAGATAATGGATGTAGTATAAAAAATTTGTGGTATTATGGTATGATTATTGAGTAAGAAACTGTTTTTTTTTAAATATTTTCAAGAGAAAATTTGGATTGAAGATAATCAATTTTGAATGGTGAACAATAAATTTGGAGGACTGAATTTCCACCCATTGATAACTTGCTCCGCATATTTCGTCTAGTTATAATAATAATAATTTTGTTCAAATTTAAGTTTTCAGTGATAATATATGGAAAAAATTTATTTTCTTGATTGCCTGAAATAATCGACGAGTGTTTGTCCGTGTAATAATAATTGATAACACTTAGAATCGCACGAAATTTTCGTAGTTTTGCGAAAAGTCTCATTGCTTTTATCAAAAGCTAGACCGGAGCATATTTGCTGAAAGTTTTTCGAAGCAGTCATGGGCATAAAAAATATTTTGGCTTATAACATAGCAATATATTATATAAAAAATTTTTGAATGTCCCGGATATTTTTTTAACAGAATTAAATCAAAACATACCTTAGTTAATTTACTATCGTAACAAAAGATGTCGAAATGAAAAATTACGAAGTGGTGTTAACAGCAAAATAATATTTTTACACTGTACACTACAAACACAATAAGCATATTAGTAGATAATAATATATATTATGTACTAATTTTTAATGATGGTAATTAGAATTACAAATTGAATTTATTTAAGCATAACAAATAAAAACTACTTGAATCATTAAATACCACCATTAAGGTAAATGCAGAATTTTGTTTACTTCACGGATAATTAGGCATGTACTACTTACTACATAATGATAGAACTCGCAAAAACATTTTTATTAAAACAGGAAATATTTCAAGTTAACCCCCAAAAGTGATTTAAGAAAGACGAATTTATTGTTTCCACCTCCATCAAGTTAGCCCCCCTTTAATCGAATTTTTAACTTTTTCTTATGCCAAACGTTTGGTAATCGTTAGGTAACGTTTGGTAGTCCGATTAAAAGTTTTGGTAGTTTTTTGTTTTTTCGTAATTAACTAATCAAATTTTTTTGTCAAGTTAGCCCCCCTTCAATCTTTTTTTTAGCTCATTTGATCGATTATAATGTGTAGAGGTTTGGTAGTCCTATAAAAAGTTTTGGTAGTCCCGAATTTTGTCGTAAATAATTAATTAAGTTGGAAGTTTACTTATGCGCATGCGCTAAATTTCACGTGAATAGAACAATAATAATTTATTGCCATTTGGCCTAATTTAAACCATTTGTAACTTTTTTTAATGCCAAACGATTGGTAATCGATACGTAAGGTTTGGTAGTCCGATTAAAAGTTTTGGTATTTTATCGTTTTTGCCTAATTAACTAATCAAATTTTTTGTCAAGTTAGCCCCTCTTCAAACGATTTTCAACTTGTTTTAGCTCATTTGATCGATTGTAATGTGTAGAGGTTTGGTATAGTCATATAAAGAGTTTTGGTAGTGCCAAATTTGGTCGTAATTAATTAATTTAAATTAAGTTTTAAAATCAAATGTATATAAAATCCACATTTAGGGGAATCCCACATAACTCAAAAACGATAGTTTCGAGATAATGAGCGTTGAATATTTCACGTTGAATTTAAACATAGCAAAGTAATACGTGGTAATACTATCATAAAGTGGTCCCCATTGTTGCATTACAAATGATAACAGAGGTTGCTATGTAAACTTTGCTGACATGTACCGCCAACGCGTCTGCAATGAGATCACGCATACCTTTGAAGGAACTTATAAATCGACACTTGATATGAATAACATTGTAACTCGATTTTGCTTATTTTACAGGACAGCATTTTAAAGATTTTTTGCTACATATTTTTTGCTGTAACTTTTTTATTATTTAATATAGTATATCGCATAAGTAAAACTTCAAAATTAATTAATTATTTGACCAAATTAGTGACTACGAAAACTTTTTATAGGGCTACCATACTTCTACATATTATAAATTTAGCTCAAATGAGCTAAACAAAAGTTGAAAAATCGATTGAAGGGGGCTAACTTGACAAAAAAATTTGATTAGTTAACTAATTACGAAAAAACAAAGAACTACCAAAACTTTTAATCGAACTAATAAACCTTTCATGACGATGACCTATCGCTTGGCATTAAAAAAAGGTTAAAAAATGGTTTAAATTAGGCCAAATTGGCAATAAACAATTATTGTTGTATACACGGGAAGTTTAGCGCGTGCGTATAAGTAAACTTCCAACTTAATTAATTATTTACCACCAAATTAGAAACTACCAAAACTTTTTATTGGGGTACCAAACCTCTGCGTATTATAATCGATCAAATGAGCTAAAAAAAAAGTTAAAAAATCGATTGAAGGGGGGCTAACTTGACAAAAAAATTTGATTGGTTAATTACGAAAAAACAAAGAACTACCAAAACTTTTAATCGAACTACCAAATCTTACCTAACGATTACCAAACGTTTGGCATAAGAAAAAGTTAAAAATTCGATTAAAGGGGGGCTAACTTGATGGAGGTATTGTTTCCGATTCCGAACTGGCAGATTGTGTATTAATGCAATATTTATTTTTCGGCAGTTGATAGAAAAAACAAACTGACCGCTATGTGTTTAGCGCATTTGCACAAAGCATTAGACATAATACGACTATAGCATTTTTTTACATTTTTATACACTACATTTTTCTAAATTAATCTTTTATTTTTTTTTAAAGAAAACTTCCATGCAAATTTTAACGTTCCTGCCCCAGCAAGGCTCAAGAGAGAAAACTTGACTAAGAGAGGAAACCCTAAATCAAAAATCCTGTGTCTCCAAGTTTAGAGGTTGGGTCATTGGGTTAGCAACTCATCTGAAACTGTGGTTAGAGGAATGTCCATCGAGACCATCCAATACGGCGGAGCTGAAGTTGATGAATGATAAAATCACGTTAATCATCACAAAAGTATAAGAAGAAAACTGCCCGCTGAGAGAGAAAAAATTCAAACGGCAGGCCACTTGGTGGAATCGTGCGCTTGAAGCTCTCAGAGCAGATGCACGCAGACTTTTCAATAAGGTCAAAAGAACTGGAGACTGGGATGCCTACAAAATATCTCGTCTGAAATACACGTATGCCATACGTAAGGCAAAGGAAGATGACGGAAGTACTGTGGGGAGGTCGAATAAACTCCAAAATATGCTAGACTCCAGAAAGCTCTCCTAAAAGGTAACGATGGTAAAGTAGGAACATTGGAAAACACACAGGGCAGGCACACATCCACTGTGTAGGAAACTCTGGGGGAGACTGCTCCAAACGCACTCTTCGGGGTGCATTCCAAAGCCTGTGAACAAAACTACTAACCAAGAAAACCTCGATATACCAATCCGTCGGTCTGACAGGGACCATTGGAAAGTAGCAAACAAAATTATTAATAAAACGAGACTTGCATGAGTGATAAATTCTTTCAAACCATACAAGTCCCTGAGAATTAGCGGTAATTTTTCCCGCCCTTCTGAAGCAGGAGGAGGAGGAGGATCCCTGCTTAGGTACTGAGCAGGGATAAAGCCGGAAATATGGGATTTCACCCACTACAACCCCCCCCCCTGGCTTTCCAGCCGTACTCGTCCTCAAGCATGATGGCAATCAGGCTGTCGGATGTAAGACTTTCCCGATTACGGGGGGAGGGGTCACACGTTCTCGCTCCCATCTCCAGTATTGGAAGATTTATGCTCCGCGGCGTCATTCGCTTTGCAGTAAAAACAGGTGAGTGTGTCTCTTCTGGCTATTTTACACAGGTAGACGTTGAAGCAGACTTGGCCGGTGAGAGCCATTTTTGGATGTTGGGTATGCGGGGCCATCCATTTTCGGCATCAGTGGCCGCTTTTTTCGCCATTTCCTTGATATTATTTAGTACGTCGAAGGAGAATCTCTCGTCGACAACGACTCTATAAGGACCTTGGCAAACTTACCTTGCAGATTTTTGAATAAGTGTAAGTTTTGGAGTTGGCCTTCCATGTGCAAAAATATCATCTTTTTCCTTTATAATTCGTTGTGAAAACGGAATTTCAAGTAGCGACATAATAATGTCCTGTTGTGGCTCCATCTCCATAACTAAATAAATTGCTAAACTATACCACGATAAACAATACTAAAAACTTCACAATCACTACGACACAAACACCCAACACTGTTGAAGTTCAGCACTTTCTGTTTTTAAAAACGTGACAAAATTGCTATTTTGATTTTATGAGCCTAAGAATAAATTACCTTACTCATAAAAATATTTTGCCGACGCACATTTAGATACGAAATCTTTTACAACAATACTGCTTGAGGCTAACAAAATGAGATATGGCAATTAAAATAAGCATGAATAAGTGTAAAGTAAGTACGTGTAGGAGTATACAAAAAACAAAGAGCGAAAAATCTGTATCATATTATGCAATATTGCAATATGCATGTACACAGGCGTCGAGAGTCCAGCGTCAACTTGGCCTCACGTGTATACGACCAAGTCGAACGAGGGAATCATTCATTTTGTTGTAGTTAACGTAAAATTCTTTTTTCTCCAGGATACAGCGAAAACGTCATTTTTTTGTCTATTTTTAGATTCAAAAGTGCGCGTTTCTCGTAGGATCTAAGTTATCAATGTAATTTGATATACTCTGTGATAGTGTGATAAAAAAAGTATAAATTGATATACTGACGTCAACGGCATATTTGGCTCTTTGTCATTATATATAGTGTCATGTTCTGTTTATCATATGGGGGGGGGGTCTGTTGTAATTGGGTTAATTTCTGGTAGAATGCTCATGACTAGATATTCAATTAAGGGACCATTATGACATTTAGAAATTTACACCTGAATCTTCCTGGAACTTCCGAATGATGAACTGCTTGCATCAACAATCTGAAATACAACAAGCGTAATTTTTGTATACACAAATATTTCGAAAGAATGTAAAAGAAAAAGCAAAAGAGGGTTTATTTGTTTTATTTTAAGAAAGTCTTGGGAAGAAATTAAATAAAATTAATTTATTTGTAAAAGCATAGGTAATTAATAATGATAAATGTGTGCGTTAAAACAAATTAGTGCGCGGGCTTACAGACAATTTTGGTGGGATATGAAATGGATAAGGAAGCGTGGGGGATTCAGAATACGTCCGTGGAGACGTAAAGACGTAATTTTGAAGAAAGTGGAATTTTGGAAATTGTTTTTAGTAATTTACTTATTAAGTTCGGAATTATTAATTGTTGATTGATGATTCCTGAAGTGTATGAAGTGATAAGAAGATTGATAAAAGTTTCGATTGATATTTTGAAAATATTTGGAAAATTTTGGTGACCGCTGGAAAATTTCATATGGTTACGTTTTTTTGATGGTTATGTTACTGATTATTAGAAAATTATTGAAGATTATCATTTTATGGACTTACCTGAGCGTTGATCCTAAGAGACGAAGAAATTCAATTCATCATCAATCCTGTCTGGAATTTTCATGGTATGGAAATTGGATCCAATCGCATAGTCATCTCCACGCTGATTGTTCCGCTACATATCATACACATCGATGGTGCACGACGGTATAGGCTTCGGTAAGCAAAATTTGTTTCGACGAATTTTAATAACATTTAACAATAAAATAACCAAGTTCGCGCGTGAATTTAAATACGGGGGGATTTATAAACTTTTCTTTAATTATTTCTGTAAATTTAATTTGTTCCTATTTAATGAAAATCAATCTTTTGTTTTTTAATAATAATTATATTTGTTTAATAAACTACAATATTTTGTTTACAAATAATTACGTTTGATTTAATTTAATTCTACAGCAGTGAAGACAAGATTAAGCAGGTGTAAGATACAATAAGTTTATTATTTTTCTTTTCTGCAAGGTTACTAAATTAAGGTGACTTATATGAGCATTTTGACCAAATTGATGGACCCAATTTTCGACCCGAAATAACGAGTTTTCATGCAGGCTAGTCGAGGCATAATTAAATTAAGTGCCATTAATATTCTCCCGCTATATAAATCAAATTTTGAGCTTTTACAGTAGCAATACATGGCAATAGTTTGCTTTGTCATGTCTCTTGTGCATTACTTTGTATGAATCCCCGGTGCATTTCTGCATTATCGTGTAGCTGTTATCTTTCACGAGCTTTGCATTCTTACACGCCTACACGCACGTGTGCGGTATTTATTTATACTTTCGTTTAAATAATCATTTCGTTTTGAATTTTTAATTTGTAATAACAAATATTTTAAGTTTTACATTTAACTTAATGGTTATCCTTTGATATTTTGTGGTACATTTTCCTTTTTTTATTCGTTTAGGACTTAATCCTGGAGAAAAAATAGCATACGTAATGCGTTACTGAAAGTTATCCATTCCGAACGCATTTGCTTACGAACGAGCGCGGTAGCGCGAGTTTGATTATATACACATAAGCGAATAAGTAAGAATAAATAAGAATTACTTACACGTAAATAGCTATTCTGATTCATTAATATTTTTAGATTTAAATTCTGACCATAATTGAAGAGCATAAAATTCTCTATAAAATAGGTT
The DNA here is from genome assembly GCA_932274525.1 of Podabrus alpinus. Taxonomy (NCBI): domain Eukaryota; kingdom Metazoa; phylum Arthropoda; class Insecta; order Coleoptera; family Cantharidae; genus Podabrus; species Podabrus alpinus. Next base: position 77,829,616 of record OW026456.1, read on the forward strand.
TTTTTTTCATATTTTTCCATGGCACACTAATACTTAAATTATTGACCGAAAACACGACCCACCCTTAAAATGGCATAATATTGATTCGTTGCAGGGAGTGAAATGTTTTCGGGCACGGGATATGCTTTTAATAATAAATTAATTGAAATTATGGCCAAGGTTCGAAAATGAAGAGAAAAGTAGATTTTTTCAAAATTTGCCCAAGTTATAGTATCTTCCAAGTACCGAAGCCGAAATTTTGGTTTGAGCTTAGAGAAGGTCCGGGCAAGCTGATATTTGGCAAAGATGTATATTGAAGTATTCTAAGAAACCCCCAAAATGTCTCATAAAAATCCCAAGCCGGCGTTCCCTCAAATGAGGATTGATACAAAATCTGTCCTCACTATCTCTAATGAGAAGATAGCTCGGAAAAGATAATGTCCACGCAAAAGGAAAAACCATCTACTTTAATTTGCGTGGGGCCCTGATCTTGGGTATAAACTAGCTCGTTATTAGCGGCGGCGAAGGCCGTGGGTCGTGTCAAAGGAACGCCCCGGAGAAACTCAAGGAAACAGCTTTGCTAACACACAAAAATAAAATTAACAATAAAATAAAAATAAACAATAGGATGTTCATTGTCGGAAGGCGAAGAGATATAAGCGATGTCGGATGGAATGTGTATTAGCCTACCAGAACCGGTACAGTAGCAACACACTGCCACCAAGAATCACTCCCCAACAATCAACCAACGAAACGCTCGAGTGGTCATATAAAAATCCCTCAAAGGTAACCACATCGAGCTTCCGACGATAAAATCAACCGGTAGCGACCTCGGTGAAATGCAGCACCCTGTACATAGGTCGCACATCGCCGCCTTCATAAAAAAAGAAACATAAAATCAAAAATAAACACCAAAAAATATCGAACATGAAATTTCAAATACGAGATTTGAACTCATGTCGACCACTTCGGGGTCCCTTCGCCAATGCATTTTACCAAACGCCGTTCGATGTTACTAAGTGGAAATAATGCTCAGTTGAAGTAATTAAACAAAACATAATAATATCAAATAATTATTAATTAATAATTCTATCAAATATCAAACTAAACATTCGATCTATTTCACACTTGCGAATGTAAAAGAGATTAGATTGCCGTATATCACCTCGCTGCAGCAATACAAAACGTGCAAGGCAATCACAATCTTGGCAACCACTCTGTGAATAAAATGCAGGACAAAAAGAAAAACCAAAATGTTAACACATAAAAAAGTACATGAATCGGCCAAGGGTGAATTCCATCGTCATCGAACTTGTTACGACTGTGGTCTTCACGGTTTATTTATTTTAAAATTTCAGAATGTAGAATCAGGGTGTGCATCGCATTTGTTTTTAAAAAGTATATTTTGTGAATAAAGTACTTAAATTTTGGGGCAGTTGGGACCAAAAGATATTAATTTTGTCCAGATTTGTCATGCATGTGTTTTCAAGTTAAAAATATCGTTATTCACAAAATTTACTTAAATGTTAGTCAATGTAAAAATATTCAGTTTCAAGTTTAAATGGCATTTTGGGATTAGCTTACGTTAAAACGCCGCCACTTGACCAGCTGCATTTTCACACATGTGCTGTGAAACAAAGAAACGGCTCTTCTGGAAGGGCGTATTACGATGTAATGCTCCATATATTTCTAAAGTAAAAATACGGTGTACAGCGCCTAGAGACCCAAAATTTATAGTAGCCGGAGATATTCAAAGAAACTTCGGTCAGTTTTGTAAAACTTAAACATATGGTCAACTAATAAGGAAGTGATTTCTTTGTCGAATAGAGAGGGATTATGTTTGTCCCCGAATTTAAAATGTTATATGTAAGGGTAGGACACGAAGTTGCTCCTGTTTATAAGTGATTGTGCGACGTTGATGTACCGATTGATACCCGTTGATCAGTAGCTTTAATTTTCTGGAGTACTGGTGAGTTGTTTGGAGATATTTGCCTCCAGGATATACGAAAGGTGAGTCGTAATTTAACACTTTGTTGGTGAGATCCTTCAACTAATCTGTAGCCATTTTAGATATTACACATAATCTAACTTTTAATAAACCTTCGGCTCGTTGAACATCTGGATGATTTTAATTTGAGTTGTTCACTTTGGAACCACACGCGTCTTGTACTTTCAAGCGTTAATATACAACTGATAATTTTACGGAGCCACATGTCCGTCCATTTTGATCATTCGAGGAAGACCTTAATTTTGTGGAGTCACACATCCGTCGTTTTCGAGCGTTCGGAGAAGACTTTAATTTTTATGGAGCCACACATCCGTCGTTTTCGAGCATTCGGAGAAGACTTTAATTTTTATGGAGCCACACATCCGTCGTTTTCGAGCATTCGGAGAAGACTTTAATTTTTATGGAGCCACACATCCGTCGTTTTCGAGCATTCGGAGAAGACTTTAATTTTTATGGAGCCACACATCCGTCGTTTTCGAGCATTCGGAGAAGACTGATAATTTCTGCGCAAAATTCGAAGAATCGGTCGAATTTTGGTTTTGTGTAAGTCATTTAAATACTTCATAAAATATTTTGTTATCTAAATAATTTCAAATTTTCAGGATCGCCTCCATATTTCGGTGGATGAATTTTCCAATGGTTTCCAGACGTTTTCCTGCACAGTAGCCGATTTGTACGCACTTTTTTGGACAGATATTTGAACATTTTCTTATCACAAAACTTGCTATCACCTTTCAAGCGAATTTGAGCATTATTGACCTTTTTATGTATTCACAGAACCAAATTATGATCATTACATAGAGCAAATTATTTTACACAACTGGATATAAACAGTTTTATACACAATAAGTTATTCATAAAACAAATTCAATTTTTATGTTACCAAATTATTGGTTATGTTTCTGCTGATAACAATATTCAACGAAACTACTATTTTTGATCTAAATATCCTTTATTATAAAATTTTGATGTGGCAATAACCTTAATGAATTTATCTAACAGCCGTATCTCTAGTGTTTCAATCTTTGAGGATCTTTATTTACTCATAATGTTGAAAAATAGTACAAATAGTTTATCTTTTCAATCTGTGTAGTTTTAAGTGGGTCAAATTTTTAATGTTACATTGAATTAAGTTAGAAATTTTATATTTTGTGTCGGCTCGGTAGCTTGGATCACAGCAATACATACAGACTTCTTTCCAAAAATGATAAAAATGGATTTAGGGAACCTCAAAACATGAACATCTGTCAAAAAATTGGGGGGTCAAATTCTGCCTGATAACAATACTTTCCTTAGCTAAGGGTTCGGAAAGTAAAAATTTGCATATTAGGTGTTACCATAATTATAATTTCGGTTACTCTATCAATAACTCAGCCACTCGAAACAAAATTTTTTCTGCTACACACTATAAAGAACACACTTATTTTAGCAAATTGTAATAATAAAAAATGTGAATGGGACTCAAACTTTTGAAAAAATCGAATTTGAACTTTAAAGCAAATTTAACGAGATTCAGTGGTAAAATTAACGAGATTCCCGCGCGTCGCTCATTCTGTTGACAGTCCGTGCAATTATAATGACCCTAACACTTAGAGTATTTCGCACCGGCAGATGCAGCTCGTCTCTCGTACATGTAACATCGATTATTTTTTGTTTTTACGCGATTTTCTGGGGGTGAAACGTAATAGTTTACTGCCCCATACCGCAACTATACTTTTTAATGCTATTTCAAGGGTCTCTAAGCTCCCGGTTTCATTTGTCCCGTTTTTTTTATGGGAGGCGCCTTCTCGTATGTTTAGCATAGTAACCAGTCAAAACCGCCCTGGAGGGGTGCAGAGCGGAGCGGAGCGCAGCGGCGCCCTGAAAGGGTAGGTTTTGACGATGGATTCCCCTCCTTATCGAATGCACACCCCAAAATTCGAAGAAAAAAAATTTAATTTTTTCACTTTTTCGGCAATAACGGGTTATTTTCCATTTTTTTGATTATATTTATTACTAATATCCACTAATCACACCCTCCATCTATCCGAATTTCAAAGAAAAATTCAAATCGGAGCGAAAAAATTTTACGCATTTTCAAGGGACCGTCTTTCAATTGTATAGCGTCTGCCAGGGGTCTGCCGCATACTCGATGCTAATTTCCCGTACTTTTCAAAAGTCGATATTGGGGTTGTTTTTATTCAATGTACACTTATAAGCATATTCTTTAGTGTGTAGCACTCGAAAAATTTTTTCGAGTGGCTGAGTTAGTGAAATAGTCCCCATAATTTCATCAAATATCTATTTTTAGTTCATAATAATTTAGGTAATTTTTATTGTTTAATATAAATGTGACTTTTAATTTTTAAAGCATTCCTCTGATGAGTTTTCTGTCATAATCAACACTACATAAAATATTAAGTTTCAATACCATGAGCATTTTCAGTTTAAACTGAATAAATGGGTTTTAAAGAAAGCTTGACCCCGTTTGACCACATGACCAGTACGCCACTGGAAATTTCAAATTAAAAGGTTAAACAAAATTCTCTCGTAAGAAAATGTTTATATTTAGTAGCGAAATTATAATTACAATTAAAGTAAATGAAAAATAAGTTACAAACATCAAACTCGATCCAACGACTCCAGCATGACGATACTGTTCCCACGGATAACCTAAAAATCAGAAAATTTTAATAACAAGTTTTGATCAGCCAATTTACACGTACCACCATTCCTATGTTGTTAACACTTCCGTCTTTGCATTTTTCTTCGGTTTCGTCCACCACAAGATTCATGAAAGGGTCGAAGCCTCGCAAAATGCCGCTAACTTGCCGGCCTCCATTCAACTTGAGACTCATTCGCTTGTCCATGAACCTAAACGGAACGTTTCGTTAATTTTAGTTAAAGAAATAACAGAACACTTACTTTTTTAATTCTGGAGGGTGAGCTTTCGACATTTTTAAGTTTTATTCTTAAATTTTTAAATAACCTGTACAAAACGCAACAGCGACGATTCTGTCAGATTCGTTAAATGGACGCAATACCTAACGGGCGGCATTCATAAATATTTTTGTTTTATACAGTACGAGTCAAAATTTTAACCCTTTATTTTATAAAAGCGAAAAAGAACACTTTAATTTTTTTCCCAAAAGATATGGAGAGAAAATCAATGCGAGGCCGAAGACCGAGCTAATCATTGTGGTCGTTGGCCGTCAGGTAGTAGGCTGGCCATTTTCAATAACTTTTTATATCTCCTAAATAAATATCGCAAGGGCAAGCGTGATATTGAAGGTGAAAATAATTAAGATGATAAAAATAAGTGTATAAAAAATGTCCCTTTCTAGGTTATCAAATTTGACTGCATTTGACATCTGTCAGATCGGTCATTCTTACGTGAGAGAATTAAGTTTTGCAATTTTATTTTTAGAATTTGTAATTATTTTATATATATCGGAATGCAGTCGAATTTATTAAATACGATGTCTTCGTCTATAAAGGTGAGCGTTAAAACAATTTTTTAATTGATCATTTAGTATGAAGGGTTGTTGCATAACCTTAAACACCTTATCGCTAAATAAAGGTCAAAAAGACGAATTTTCGTTTTAGACAATTTGTTTGAGAAGACATCAAAACAGTAGAGTCCTATTTTCATTTCTTAATCGTAAATATTCGACCACACATGAAGCCGATTTGGTGGTTATTGGATCGGGACCTGGGGGTTACGTAGCCGCCATCAAAGCCAGCCAGTTAGGTTTGAAGGTAAGTTTGTTCGTTGGTTCCACTATGGTTTAATTAAACGATCTCTTTCAGACCGTTTGTATAGAAAAAAATCCCACACTAGGCGGAACTTGTCTAAATGTGGGCTGTATTCCCTCGAAAGCCCTGCTCAACAATTCCCACTATTATCACATGGCTCATTCAGGAGACTTAGCGAGTAGGGGCGTATTAGTGGATAATGTCCGAATAGATCTAGAAAAATTGATGGCCTCGAAGTCATCTGCTGTTAAAGCCTTAACCGGTGGAATTGCAATGCTTTTTAAAAAAAATAAAATCACCTTGATCAACGGTCATGGTAAAATCACGGGTGCAAATCAAGTCACAGCACAGAAAGCCGATGGGTCGACCGAAGTTGTTAATGCGAAAAATATTCTCATTGCCACAGGATCGGAAGTTACGCCGTTCCCAGGGATCGAAGTAAATATTTTGGACTTAAAAATAGTTTGGTAAATCATGGTTACATTTTCAGGTCGATGAAGAGACTATTGTGTCATCCACGGGCGCCCTTTCACTCAAAATGATCCCTAAGAAACTTGTCGTGATAGGTGCTGGTGTAATTGGATTAGAATTGGTAAGTTGATTTATACTTGAGCTTCATGGTTTTATTGGTATCCTGTAAATTTATCAAAAAGCAATTTATTGAACTGCAAATTTTTTACTGACTATCATGGAATTGTATTTAAAGAGAGTTAAGAGATTTAAAGAGACTTAATTTATTCAATGAAAAATAATAAATTTTGATGATTCTGAATAATGAAAAATATCACCTGTCCCCCCCCCTCACGGATTATAAACGAAAAATATCACTTGTCCCCCTCCCTCACGGATTATAAACGAAAATTGCAAAAGATTCAACGAAAAATAATAAATTTTGATGATTCTGAATAATCAAAAATATCACCTGTCCCCCCCCTCACGGATTATAAACGAAAATTGCAAAAGATTCAACGAAAAATAATAAATTTTGATGATTCTGAATAATGAAAAATATCACCTGCTGTCCCCCCCCCCCTCACGGATTATAAACCAAAATTGCAAAAGATTCAACGAAAAATAATAAATTGTGATGATTCTGAATAATGAAAAATATCACCTGTCCCCCCCTCACGGATTATAAACGAAAAATATCACCTGTCCCCCCCCCTTATGGAATATAAACGAAAATTGCAAAAGATTCAACGAAAAATAATAAATTTTGATGATTCTGAATAATGAAAAATATCACCTGCTGTCCCCCCCCCCTCACGGATTATAAACCAAAATTGCAAAAGCTTCAACGAAAAATAATAAATTTTGATGATTCTGAATAATGAAAAATATCACCTGTCCCCCCCTCACGGATTATAAACGAAAAATATCACCTGTCCCCCCCCTCATGGCTTATAAACGAAAATTGCAAAAGATTCAACGAAAAATAATAAATTTTGATGATTCTGAATAATGAAAAATATCACCTGCTGTCCCCCCTCCCTCCCGGATTATAAACGAAAATTGCAAACGATTCAACGAAAAATAATAAATTTTGATGATTCTGAATAATGAAAAATATCACCTCCCCCCCCCCCCCCGGATTATAAACGCAAATTGCAAAAGATTCAACGAAAAATAATAAATTTTGATGATTCTGAATAATGAAAAATATCACCTGCTGTCCCCCCTCCGTCCCGGATTATAAACGAAAATTGCAAACGATTCTACGAAAAATAATAAATTTTGATGATTCTGAATAATGAAAAATATCACCTCCCCCCCCCCGGATTATAAACGAAAATTGCAAAAGATTCAACGAAAAATAATAAATTTTGATGATTCTGAATAATGAAAAATATCACCTGCTGTCCCCCCCCCTCACGGATTATAAACCAAAATTGCAAAAGATTCAACGAAAAATAATAAATTGTGATGATTCTGAATAATGAAAAATATCACCTGTTCCCCCCTCACGGATTATAAACGAAAAATATCACCTGTCCCCCCCCTTATGGAATATAAACGAAAATTGCAAAAGATTCAACGAAAAATAATAAATTCTGAATAATGAAAAATATCACCTGCTGTCCCCCCCCCCCTCACGGATTATAAACCAAAATTGCAAAAGCTTCAACGAAAAATAATAAATTTTGATGATTCTGAATAATGAAAAATATCACCTGTCCCCCCCTCACGGATTATAAACGAAAAATATCACCTGTCCCCCCCCTCATGGCTTATAAACGAAAATTGCAAAAGATTCAACGAAAAATAATAAATTTTGATGATTCTGAATAATGAAAAATATCACCTGCTGTCCCCCCTCCCTCCCGGATTATAAACGAAAATTGCAAACGATTCAACGAAAAATAATAAATTTTGATGATTCTGAATAATGAAAAATATCACCTCCCCCCCCCCGGATTATAAACGCAAATTGCAAAAGATTCAACGAAAAATAATAAATTTTGATGATTCTGAATAATGAAAAATATCACCTGCTGTCCCCCCTCCGTCCCGGATTATAAACGAAAATTGCAAACGATTCAACGAAAAATAATAAATTTTGATGATTCTGAATAATGAAAAATATCACCTCCCCCCCCCGGATTATAAACGCAAATTGCAAAAGATTCAACGAAAAATAATATATTTTGATGATTCTGAATAATGAAAAATATCACCTGCTGTCCCCCCTCCCTCCCGGATTATAAACGAAAATTGCAAACGATTCAACGAAAAATAATAAATTTTGATGATTCTGAATAATGAAAAATATCACCTCCCCCCCCCCCCCGGATTATAAACGCAAATTGCAAAAGATTCAACGAAAAATAATAAATTTTGATGATTCTGAATAATGAAAAATATCACCTGCTGTCCCCCCTCCCTCCCGGATTATAAACGAAAATTGCAAAAGATTCAACGAAAAATAATAAATTCTGAATAATGAAAAATATCACCCTCCCGGATTATAAACGAAAATTGCAAGAGATTCAGCGAAAAATAATAAATTTTGAGATTCTAAATAATGAAAAACATCACCTGCTGTCCCCCCCCCCTCCCGGATTATAAACGAAAATTGCAAAAGATTCAACGAAAAATAATAAATTCTGAATAATGAAAAATATCACCCTCCCGGATTATAAACGAAAATTGCAAGAGATTCAACGAAAAATAATAAATTTTGATGATTCTGAATAATGAAAAATATCACCTGCTGTCCCCCCCTCCCTCCCGAATTATAAACGAAAATTGCAAAAGATTCAACGAAAAATAATAAATTCTGAATAATGAAAAATATCACCCTCCCGGATTATAAACGAAAATTGCAAGAGATTCAACGAAAAATAATAAATTTTGATGATTCTGAATAATGAAAAATATCACCTGCTGTCCCCCCTCCCTCCCGAATTATGAACGAAAATTGCAAAAGATTCAACGAAAAATAATAAATTCTGAATAATGAAAAATATCACCCTCCCGGATTATAAACGAAAATTGCAAGAGATTCAACGAAAAATAATAAATTTTGATGATTCTGAATAATGAAAAATATCACCTGCTGTCCCCCCTCCCTCCCGAATTATGAACGAAAATTGCAAAAGATTCAACGAAAAATAATAAATTCTGAATAATGAAAAATATCACCCTCCCGGATTATAAACGAAAATTGCAAAAGATTCAACGAAAAATAATAAATTTTGATGATTCTGAATAATGAAAAATATCACCTGCTGTCCCCCCTCCGTCCCGGATTATAAACGAAAATTGCAAACGATTCAACGAAAAATAATAAATTTTGATGATTCTGAATAATGAAAAATATCACCTCCCCCCCCCCCGGATTATAAACGCAAATTGCAAAAGATTCAACGAAAAATAATATATTTTGATGATTCTGAATAATGAAAAATATCACCTGCTGTCCCCCCTCCCTCCCGGATTATAAACGATTCAACGAAAAATAATAAATTTTGATGATTCTGAATAATGAAAAATATCACCTCCCCCCCCCCCCGGATTATAAACGCAAATTGCAAAAGATTCAACGAAAAATAATAAATTTTGATGATTCTGAATAATGAAAAATATCACCTGCTGTCCCCCCTCCCTCCCGGATTATAAACGAAAATTGCAAAAGATTCAACGAAAAATAATAAATTCTGAATAATGAAAAATATCACCCTCCCGGATTATAAACGAAAATTGCAAGAGATTCAGCGAAAAATAATAAATTTTGAGATTCTAAATAATGAAAAACATCACCTGCTGTCCCCCCCCCCCTCCCGGATTATAAACGAAAATTGCAAAAGATTCAACGAAAAATAATAAATTCTGAATAATGAAAAATATCACCCTCCCGGATTATAAACGAAAATTGCAAGAGATTCAACGAAAAATAATAAATTTTGATGATTCTGAATAATGAAAAATATCACCTGCTGTCCCCCCTCCCTCCCGAATTATAAACGAAAATTGCAAAAGATTCAACGAAAAATAATAAATTCTGAATAATGAAAAATATCACCCTCCCGGATTATAAACGAAAATTGCAAGAGATTCAACGAAAAATAATAAATTTTGATGATTCTGAATAATGAAAAATATCACCTGCTGTCCCCCCTCCCTCCCGAATTATGAACGAAAATTGCAAAAGATTCAACGAAAAATAATAAATTCTGAATAATGAAAAATATCACCCTCCCGGATTATAAACGAAAATTGCAAGAGATTCAACGAAAAATAATAAATTTTGATGATTCTGAATAATGAAAAATATCACCTGCTGTCCCCCCTCCCTCCCGAATTATAAACGAAAATTGCATAAGATTCAATGAAAAATAATAAACTTTGATGGTTCTGAATGGCAGGTGTACCTGGGGGGTATTCCATACCCCCCGGTCATGAGATATCGATTTTTATCGTTGGGAACTTCTGAAGATCTTGTATTATAAAATACGCATAGTATATCAGAATCGCCATTTCCATGGTAACCTAACGCAATCCCCCCCGAATATACACAGCGCCGTAGCAAGCTCTTCTGCCGCCTGAGGCAAATTTGAATATATGCGCCCCCCTCCCAAAAGCTTCTTATCATTTTGATTTTTAACTATTATTTAATGGGTTTTGTCCAGGTTTAGCGCATCCATTGCGATCGCCGTTGCCGCGGCGCTGACTTAGAGTAATGAAAACAAATGGATGCTTATCAGGAACTCATTTAAGCTGCCGGGACTGGGGGGTATGGAATACCCCCCAGGCACACTTAATTTATTGCGAAAGAAAAACATTCACTTTTACGTCCCTCGGTATTAATATCCCCCCCTCCCGGATTACAAACGAAAATTGCAAAAGATTCAACGAAAAATAATAAATTTTGATGATTCTGAATAATGAAAAATATCACCTGCTGTCCCCCCCCCCCCTCACGGATTATAAACCAAAATTGCAAAAGCTTCAACGAAAAATAATAAATTTTGATGATTCTGAATAATGAAAAATATCACCTGTCCCCCCCTCACGGATTATAAACGAAAAATATCACCTGTCCCCCCCCTCATGGCTTATAAACGAAAATTGCAAAAGATTCAACGAAAAATAATAAATTTTGATGATTCTGAATAATGAAAAATATCACCTGCTGTCCCCCCTCCCTCCCGGATTATAAACGAAAATTGCAAACGATTCAACGAAAAATAATAAATTTTGATGATTCTGAATAATGAAAAATATCACCTCCCCCCCCCGGATTATAAACGCAAATTGCAAAAGATTCAACGAAAAATAATAAATTTTGATGATTCTGAATAATGAAAAATATCACCTGCTGTCCCCCCTCCGTCCCGGATTATAAACGAAAATTGCAAACGATTCAACGAAAAATAATAAATTTTGATGATTCTGAATAATGAAAAATATCACCTCCCCCCCCCCGGATTATAAACGCAAATTGCAAAAGATTCAACGAAAAATAATATATTTTGATGATTCTGAATAATGAAAAATATCACCTGCTGTCCCCCCCTCCCTCCCGGATTATAAACGAAAATTGCAAACGATTCAACGAAAAATAATAAATTTTGATGATTCTGAATAATGAAAAATATCACCTCCCCCCCCCCCGGATTATAAACGCAAATTGCAAAAGATTCAACGAAAAATAATAAATTTTGATGATTCTGAATAATGAAAAATATCACCTGCTGTCCCCCCTCCCTCCCGGATTATAAACGAAAATTGCAAAAGATTCAACGAAAAATAATAAATTCTGAATAATGAAAAATATCACCCTCCCGGATTATAAACGAAAATTGCAAGAGATTCAACGAAAAATAATAAATTTTGATGATTCTGAATAATGAAAAATATCACCTGCTGTCCCCCCTCCCTCCCGAATTATAAACGAAAATTGCAAAAGATTCAACGAAAAATAATAAATTCTGAATAATGAAAAATATCACCCTCCCGGATTATAAACGAAAATTGCAAGAGATTCAACGAAAAATAATAAATTTTGATGATTCTGAATAATGAAAAATATCACCTGCTGTCCCCCCTCCCTCCCGAATTATGAACGAAAATTGCAAAAGATTCAACGAAAAATAATAAATTCTGAATAATGAAAAATATCACCCTCCCGGATTATAAACGAAAATTGCAAGAGATTCAACGAAAAATAATAAATTTTGATGATTCTGAATAATGAAAAATATCACCTGCTGTCCCCCCTCCCTCCCGAATTATAAACGAAAATTGCAAAAGATTCAACGAAAAATAATAAATTCTGAATAATGAAAAATATCACCCTCCCGGATTCTACACGAAAATTGCAAAAGATTTAGCGAAAAATAATAAATTTTGATGATTCTGAATAATGAAAAACATCACCTGCTCCCCCCCCCCTCCCGGATTATAAACGAAAGTAGCATAAGATTCAATGAAAAATAATAAACTTTGATGGTTCTGAATGGCAGGTGTACCTGGGGGGTATTCCATACCCCCCGGTCATGAGATATCGATTTTTATCGTTGGGAACTTCTGAAGATCTTGTATTATAAAATACGCATAGTATATCAGAATCGCCATTTCCATGGTAACCTAACGCAATCCCCCCCGAATATACACAGCGCCGTAGCAAGCTCTTCTGCCGCCTGAGGCAAATTTGAATATATGCGCCCCCCTCCCAAAAGCTTCTTATCATTTTGATTTTTAACTATTATTTAATGGGTTTTGTCCAGGTTTAGCGCATCCATTGCGATCGCCGTTGCCGCGGCGCTGACTTAGAGTAATGAAAACAAATGGATGCTTATCAGGAACTCATTTAAGCTGCCGGGACTGGGGGGTATGGAATACCCCCCAGGCACACTTAATTTATTGCGAAAGAAAAACATTCACTTTTACGTCCCTCGGTATTAATATCCCCCCTCCCGGATTACAAACGAAAATTGCAAAAGATTCAACGAAAAATAATAAATTTTGATGATTCTGAATAATGAAAAATATCACATGCTGTCCCCCCCCCCCCCTTCACGGATTATAAAAGAAAATTGCAAAAGATTCAGCGAAAAATAATAAATTTTGATGATTCTGAATAATGAAAAATATCACCTGCTGTCCCCCCTCCCTCCCGAATTATGAACGAAAATTGCAAAAGATTCAACGAAAAATAATAAATTCTGAATAATGAAAAATATCACCCTCCCGGATTATAAACGAAAATTGCAAAAGATTCAACGAAAAATAATAAATTTTGATGATTCTGAATAATGAAAAATATCACCTGCTGTCCCCCCTCCGTCCCGGATTATAAACGAAAATTGCAAACGATTCAACGAAAAATAATAAATTTTGATGATTCTGAATAATGAAAAATATCACCTCCCCCCCCCCCGGATTATAAACGCAAATTGCAAAAGATTCAACGAAAAATAATATATTTTGATGATTCTGAATAATGAAAAATATCACCTGCTGTCCCCCCTCCCTCCCGGATTATAAACGATTCAACGAAAAATAATAAATTTTGATGATTCTGAATAATGAAAAATATCACCTCCCCCCCCCCCCCGGATTATAAACGCAAATTGCAAAAGATTCAACGAAAAATAATAAATTTTGATGATTCTGAATAATGAAAAAATATCACCTGCTGTCCCCCCTCCCTCCCGGATTATAAACGAAAATTGCAAAAGATTCAACGAAAAATAATAAATTCTGAATAATGAAAAATATCACCCTCCCGGATTATAAACGAAAATTGCAAGAGATTCAGCGAAAAATAATAAATTTTGAGATTCTAAATAATGAAAAACATCACCTGCTGTCCCCCCCCCCCCTCCCGGATTATAAACGAAAATTGCAAAAGATTCAACGAAAAATAATAAATTCTGAATAATGAAAAATATCACCCTCCCGGATTATAAACGAAAATTGTAAGAGATTCAACGAAAAATAATAAATTTTGATGATTCTGAATAATGAAAAATATCACCTGCTGTCCCCCCTCCCTCCCGAATTATAAACGAAAATTGCAAAAGATTCAACGAAAAATAATAAATTCTGAATAATGAAAAATATCACCCTCCCGGATTATAAACGAAAATTGCAAGAGATTCAACGAAAAATAATAAATTTTGATGATTCTGAATAATGAAAAATATCACCTGCTGTCCCCCCTCCCTCCCGAATTATGAACGAAAATTGCAAAAGATTCAACGAAAAATAATAAATTCTGAATAATGAAAAATATCACCCTCCCGGATTATAAACGAAAATTGCAAGAGATTCAACGAAAAATAATAAATTTTGATGATTCTGAATAATGAAAAATATCACCTGCTGTCCCCCCTCCCTCCCGAATTATAAACGAAAATTGCATAAGATTCAATGAAAAATAATAAACTTTGATGGTTCTGAATGGCAGGTGTACCTGGGGGGTATTCCATACCCCCCGGTCATGAGATATCGATTTTTATCGTTGGGAACTTCTGAAGATCTTGTATTATAAAATACGCATAGTATATCAGAATCGCCATTTCCATGGTAACCTAACGCAATCCCCCCCGAATATACACAGCGCCGTAGCAAGCTCTTCTGCCGCCTGAGGCAAATTTGAATATATGCGCCCCCCTCCCAAAAGCTTCTTATCATTTTGATTTTTAACTATTATTTAATGGGTTTTGTCCAGGTTTAGCGCATCCATTGCGATCGCCGTTGCCGCGGCGCTGACTTAGAGTAATGAAAACAAATGGATGCTTATCAGGAACTCATTTAAGCTGCCGGGACTGGGGGGTATGGAATACCCCCCAGGCACACTTAATTTATTGCGAAAGAAAAACATTCACTTTTACGTCCCTCGGTATTAATATCCCCCCCTCCCGGATTACAAACGAAAATTGCAAAAGATTCAACGAAAAATAATAAATTTTGATGATTCTGAATAATGAAAAATATCACCTGCTGTCCCCCCCCCTCACGGATTATAAACCAAAATTGCAAAAGCTTCAACGAAAAATAATAAATTTTGATGATTCTGAATAATGAAAAATATCACCTGTCCCCCCCTCACGGATTATAAACGAAAAATATCACCTGTCCCCCCCTCATGGCTTATAAACGAAAATTGCAAAAGATTCAACGAAAAATAATAAATTTTGATGATTCTGAATAATGAAAAATATCACCTGCTGTCCCCCCCTCCCTCCCGGATTATAAACGAAAATTGCAAACGATTCAACGAAAAATAATAAATTTTGATGATTCTGAATAATGAAAAATATCACCTCCCCCCCCCGGATTATAAACGCAAATTGCAAAAGATTTCAACGAAAAATAATAAATTTTGATGATTCTGAATAATGAAAAATATCACCTGCTGTCCCCCCCTCCGTCCCGGATTATAAACGAAAATTGCAAACGATTCAACGAAAAATAATAAATTTTGATGATTCTGAATAATGAAAAATATCACCTCCCCCCCCCCGGATTATAAACGCAAATTGCAAAAGATTCAACGAAAAATAATATATTTTGATGATTCTGAATAATGAAAAATATCACCTGCTGTCCCCCCTCCCTCCCGGATTATAAACGAAAATTGCAAACGATTCAACGAAAAATAATAAATTTTGATGATTCTGCTGAATAATGAAAAATATCACCTCCCCCCCCCCCGGATTATAAACGCAAATTGCAAAAGATTCAACGAAAAATAATAAATTTTGATGATTCTGAATAATGAAAAATATCACCTGCTGTCCCCCCTCCCTCCCGGATTATAAACGAAAATTGCAAAAGATTCAACGAAAAATAATAAATTCTGAATAATGAAAAATATCACCCTCCCGGATTATAAACGAAAATTGCAAGAGATTCAACGAAAAATAATAAATTTTGATGATTCTGAATAATGAAAAATATCACCTGCTGTCCCCCCTCCCTCCCGAATTATAAACGAAAATTGCAAAAGATTCAACGAAAAATAATAAATTCTGAATAATGAAAAATATCACCCTCCCGGATTATAAACGAAAATTGCAAGAGATTCAACGAAAAATAATAAATTTTGATGATTCTGAATAATGAAAAATATCACCTGCTGTCCCCCCTCCCTCCCGAATTATGAACGAAAATTGCAAAAGATTCGACGAAAAATAATAAATTCTGAATAATGAAAAATATCACCCTCCCGGATTATAAACGAAAATTGCAAGAGATTCAACGAAAAATAATAAATTTTGATGATTCTGAATAATGAAAAATATCACCTGCTGTCCCCCCTCCCTCCCGGAATTATAAACGAAAATTGCAAAAGATTCAACGAAAAATAATAAATTCTGAATAATGAAAAATATCACCCTCCCGGATTCTACACGAAAATTGCAAAAGATTTAGCGAAAAATAATAAATTTTGATGATTCTGAATAATGAAAAACATCACCTGCCCCCCCCCCCCCTCCCGGATTATAAACGAAAGTAGCATAAGATTCAATGAAAAATAATAAACTTTGATGGTTCTGAATGGCAGGTGTACCTGGGGGGTATTCCATACCCCCCGGTCATGAGATATCGATTTTTATCGTTGGGGAACTTCTGAAGATCTTGTATTATAAAAATACGCATAGTATATCAGAATCGCCATTTCCATGGTAACCTAACGCAATCCCCCCCGAATATACACAGCGCCGTAGCAAGCTCTTCTGCCGCCTGAGGCAAATTTGAATATATGCGCCCCCCTCCCAAAAGCTTCTTATCATTTTGATTTTTAACTATTATTTAATGGGTTTTGTCCAGGTTTAGCGCATCCATTGCGATCGCCGTTGCCGCGGCGCTGACTTAGAGTAATGAAAACAAATGGATGCTTATCAGGAAACTCATTTAAGCTGCCGGGACTGGGGGGTATGGAATACCCCCCAGGCACACTTAATTTATTGCGAAAGAAAAACATTCACTTTTACGTCCCTCGGTATTAATATCCCCCCCTCCCGGATTACAAACGAAAATTGCAAAAGATTCAACGAAAAATAATAAATTTTGATGATTCTGAATAATGAAAAATATCACATGCTGTCCCCCCCCCCCTTCACGGATTATAAAAGAAAATTGCAAAAGATTCAGCGAAAAATAATAAATTTTGATGATTCTGAATAATGAAAAACATCACCTGCTCCCCCCCCCCCCGGATTATAAACGAAAGTAGCATAAGATTAATCCCCCCCGAATATACACAGCGCCGTAGCAAGCTCTTCTGCCGCCTGAGGCAAATTTGAATATATGCGCCCCCCTCCCAAAAGATTCTTATCATTTTGATTTTTAACTATTATTTAATGGGTTTTGTGCAGGTTGAGCGCATCCATTGCGATCGCCGTTGCCGCGGCGCTGACTTAGAGTAATGAAAACAAATGGAAGCTTATCAGGAACTCATTTAAGCTGCCGGGACTGGGGGGTATGGAATACCCCCCAGGCACACTTAATTTATTGCAAAAGAAAAACATTCACTTTTACGTCCCTCGGTATTAATATCCCCCCCTTCACGGATTATAAAAGAAAATTGCAAAAGATTCAACGAAAAATAATAAATTTTGATGATTCCCAATAATGAAAAATATCACCTGCCCTCCCTCCCGGATTATAAACGAAAATTGCAAAAGATTCAACGAAAAATAATAAATTTTGATGATTCTGATTAATGAAAAATATCACCTGCTGCCCCCCCCTCCCGGATTATATACGAAAATTGCAAAAGATTCAACGAAAAATAATAAATTCTGAATAATGAAAAATATCACCCTCCCGGATTCTACACGAAAATTGCAAAAGATTCAGCGAAAAATAATAAATTTTGATGATTCTGAATAATGAAAAACATCACCTCCCGTATTATAAACCCTTCCGTATTATAAACGAATGTAGCATAAGATTCAATGAAAAATAATAAACTTTGATGGTTCTGAATGGCAAGTGTACCTGGGGGGTATTCCATAACCCCCAGACCCCCCGGTCATGAGATATCGATTTTTATCGTTGGGAACTTCTGAAGATCTTGTATTATAAAATACGCATAGTATATCAGAATCGCCATTTCCATGGTAACGTAACGCAATCCCCCCGAATATACACAGCGCCGTAGCAAGCTCTTCTGCCGCCTGAGGCAAATTTGAATATATGCGCCCCCCCTCCCAAAAGATTCTTATCATTTTGATTTTTTAACTATTTAATGGGTGTTGTCGAGGTTTAACGCCCCCATTGCGATCGCCCTTGCTATAGCGCGGCGCTGACTTAGAGTAATGAAAACAAATGGATGATTTTCAGGAACTCATTTAAGCTGCCGGGTCTGGGGGTTATGGAATACCCCCCAGGTACACTTAATTTATTGCGAAAGAAAAACTTTGACTTTTACGTCCCTCGGTATTAATATCCCCCCCTCCCGGATTACAAACGAAAATTGCAAAAGATTCAACGAAAAATAATAAATTTTGATGATTCTGAATAATGGCAAGTGTGCCTGGGGGGTATTCCAGACCCCCCCGGCCGTGTGATATCAATTTTTATTGTTAGGAACTTCTGAAGATCTTATATAAAATACGCATAGTATATCAGAATCGCCGTGTCCATGGTAACGTAACGCAATCCCCCCCGAATATGAAGATTATTTTTATCGGTAGGAATTTTTCTTTTCAATTTAAATATATTTGAATAATATTCTCCCAATGATAATGTGATATTTTTGCCGGTTACCCAGTCAGTTAAAGGAAAGTAAAAAAAAAAGCGGGGGTTGCAATCAACTTCCCTTCTAATTCTTATGTCTAATGTCTTCCCCTAGTAATTGCACCAAAATTGAAGAGGAGAAAATTCCCTACAGAACGAGGGTTTCAGAATTTATTTCAGATCTGAAGTAAATCTTGAAACCTTATTTTGTTTTGTTCACCACAAAAGCACGTAAAAATACATTCAAATACGTGTAATTTTTACTTTAAAAATTATAGTAAAATACATATTGTGTATTATTCCATTGATAATAGTGTGAAATTACATTATTATCAATGGAATAATACACAATATGTATTTTTACTATAATTTTTAATGTAAAAATTACACGTATTTGAATGTATTTTACGTGCTTTTTGTACAGTGTATATTTACTTCTCAAGTACAAAAATTATGCAGCCAAAATTTATCGGGGGTGGAGGGGTAAAAACGCATTACATTATTTATTTTTCTAATTTTTAATGATTTTAGGCCCGCTTTTACAATAGTCGGTTAAGTCTCAGTTACTTTACACTGGTGATAAATCTAACATGATGTCCAATGAGAAGACGTCAAACCTCAAATTAAACACCAGTGTAAAGTAACTGAGCCTTAACCGACTATTGTAAAAGCGGGCCTTAGTCCTATTTATTCCACTTACCTGTTTTTTCTTCAAGCCCCCCCCCCTTTTATCTGCCTTTGGCCCAAATTCATAACGCAAACTGAAGGTATACATTTTTCACGTTTCTAGCAATTTCAATCGATGGTGAAGTTTAAATGTACGAAATTTTTATTTAGAATAAGAATTATTCAAAAGTTTTTTCAATTCTTTTCTCTGGATTTTCTTTTTATTTCATAAATACTTAGTATAATGTAGGAAAATTTTGTTAACCTGTTTTATAGAGAATTTTGATTTGATGATAATTTTCACTAAAAATGAAAGTAGGCGAGTTATAGACGAAAAACTACTGTAGAGGATTAAAATTCCCATTTAGGGAAGAATTAGGCGATGTTGCAAATAAAATCGTTGGGTGTCATCCATTAATTACGTAAGGGTTTTGGGGAGGGGGTATTGGATATCTTACGGACCCTTGCGTGGGGGGAGGGGGTCCAAAGTCATCCTTACGTAATTAATGGACGGCCCCTTGTCAAATTTTGGAATTCAGTCTTCAGAAAATTCAGAAAATTTTAAACTATTATTTATTGGGTTTTGTCAAGGTTTAGCGCCCCCATTGCGATGGCGCCTGATGCAAATGACTCAGTCGCCTCACCCTTGCTACGGCTCTGGTAATTACATATATTGTCAAAGAAGATTAGAAAAACTGGACTAATTGCTAAAATTTTAGCAATTTTAATTAAGACACTTTTAGACATTTATTTACCATCGATAAATTCGCGGTTGATATAGCGAAATATTTTATTCGTAACTGTATTTTTAATATAACCTTAAAAATGCACAAAACACTTTTTAGAACTGAAAAGCACAAATTTTCACGTTAAATATAATTTGCAATATATTATGTATTTGACATTGTAATTTACTCGTAAAAATTTGTGCTCTTTGTACAATGTACAAAAAATACAGTTATACTAATTGTGAAATTCTCTTTTGTTAAACCCTGCATGCGCGTTAGAGGCAAGTAGATAATAGGAAAAAGGTCCTAAATTATTTTTAGTTTTTAATAAAATTAAAAATCAACAGAAAGTTTAACGTTTTGCACGAGGTATGCCAAAAATCTCCTGAAGGCGAGAATCGTTTCGCACTCGTAAGCGATAATCGTCTGCCACTTGCAAGCGATTCTCGCATTTAACGTAAAAAATTTTGGAATTTGATGAATTGATTTTTGATAAATGTTTAAAAACAAGAATTTAAACTTACAGTTAAAAAAAATTACAGGGATCTGTGTGGTCGCGTTTGGGTAGCGAAGTGACTGCAGTTGAATATTTGGATACAATTGGTGGTATAGGCATCGATGGGGAAGTGTCAAAATCGTTTGAAAAAATTTTACGCAAACAGGGCATGAAATTTAAACTTGGAACGAAAGTTACAGGCGCAACCAAGTCGGGCGGCAATATCACCGTCAGTGTAGAAGATGTTAAAAGCCCAGACAAGAAGGAAACGGTATATTTTTGTAGTTGATCTCTTTCAGTTGTTAATTTTTAGTTTTTAGTTGGACTGCGACGTTTTGTTGGTTTGTGTGGGTCGCCGACCATACACTGACAGTTTGGGTTTGGAGGCTGTTGGAATTGAGAAGGATCAACGGGGACGTATTCCAGTAAATTCAATGTTCCAGACAGTTGTTAAAAATATTCATGCCATTGGTGACGTTATTCACGGACCTATGCTTGCCCACAAAGCGGAGGATGAAGGTAGGCTTAAAAATAATTTTTTTATAAATTTTTCAGTTTAAACTTGGGACCCAATTTGTAGCTTATACCGCTATCTGTAAGTTTTCTTTTACGCAGTGCCGCACTTGAAATATTTAATATTGATTAACGTGATAAAATTTAAAAAGAAATATAATTGAACAATTTTCAAAAAAATTAGAAATAAAAGGATTGAGACGGTCGCCAGCTTAGCGGTTAAGTGCGTTGCTGCTAATGCTAAATACCTGGTTCAACTCCGGGCTCAGTAAAACTTTATTCTGACCGTCTCCCCTCGGAAGGCAATGGCAAACCACCGAGGTGTAATCTGCCTGGTACAGCCTTTCTGGAGATGAAGTGTATACACTTCCCGCGGTTCGGAGCCCGCGTTAAGC
Source organism: Podabrus alpinus (assembly GCA_932274525.1). Lineage (NCBI taxonomy): Eukaryota > Metazoa > Arthropoda > Insecta > Coleoptera > Cantharidae > Podabrus > Podabrus alpinus. The sequence continues at coordinate 77,851,333 of OW026456.1, forward strand.
AGTAGGTCCCCTATGTGTGTGATAATACTTCAAACGCACAACACATGCATAGGAGAGAGGTCGCCTACGTCTGAAATCAGGCACGGCACTTAAAGAAGAAGAAGATGAAAGGAAACAAAATTTTATAATTGTTTTTTTTTTTACAGGAATAATTTGTGTGGAAGGAATACAGGGTGGACCGGTCCACATTGATTACAACTGCGTGCCTTCCGTAATTTACACTCACCCCGAAGTCGGTTGGGTTGGAAAAAGCGAGGAGGATTTAAAAAGCGAAGGCGTAGAATACAAAGTAGGCAAATTTCCTTTTATGGCAAACTCCAGAGCAAAAACAAATAACGACACAGACGGTTTCGTGAAAGTGTTGGCCGACAAAAAGACCGACCGTATATTAGGAACTCACATCATTGGTCCATCGGCGGGCGAATTGATCAATGAAGCCGTATTGGCTCAAGAATATGGCGCGTCTGCCGAAGATGTTGCCAGAGTTTGCCATGCACATCCAACATGTGCGGAAGCTTTAAGAGAAGCCAATGTTGCCGCCTATTTTGGAAAACCCATCAACTTTTAGTTATTAAAATATCGTGTTAGTGATTTTATGATTCTAAGATTGTACTGTACTCGTAATTAAAGCTGACCCAAAAAACTTTTTATTACATGTAAATAATTATTAATTGTTAAATTAATTTTTGTTTTTGTTATTCGTTTAAGCACCAAGATCTGGTAATAAATTTTACCGTTTTATTTTATTTTATCCAATTATCTGATGATTGAACATTTTTATGGTTGCTAGTCCAGGCAACGAAGCCAAAAAATTGGCACAAGCTTGCAAAAAATTCGGGCAAGCTGAATTTTGGCAGAGATGTATATTGGAGTGTTCTAATGAACCCCCCCCCCCCCAAAAGTACCATAAAATCCCACGCCGGCGTCCCCCACAATCGGGGGTTTTAGCTCCCCCAACGCGATTTTTTGCCGATAACTCGCTTATTTATGCTTCTATGAAAAATTATGATCAGACCATAATTGAAGAGCATAAAATTCTCTACAAAATAGTTTTTTTTCGTATTTTTCCATGGCACACTAATACTTAAATTATTGACCGAAAACACGCCCACCCTTAAAATAGCACAATATTGATTACTTGCAGGGAGAGAAATGTTTTCGCCCATGGGAAATGCTTTTAATAATAAATTAATTGAAATTGTGTCCAAGGTTGGAAAATGAGAAAAATAAATTTTTTCAAAATTTGCCCAAGTTATAGTATCTTCTAAGTAACGAAACCGAAATTTTGGTTTGAACTTACCGAAAGTCCGGGCAAGCTGAAATTTGGCAAAGATGTATATTGAAGTGTTCTAATAAACCCCCAAAATGTCTCATAAAAATCCCAAGCCGGCGCGGCGTTCCACCAAATGAGGATTTTAGCCCCCTAGGTGTGCGGTTTTCGCCTACAGCTCACGTATTTTTACTCTTACGAAAAATTACCATTAAACACAGTTTAATTTGCCAATACAGTATGTATTGTGGTACTACCTACTGCAGCGCCACAAGTTATAGAGAATTTTATGTTCTTCAACTTTGCTAAATGGTAATTTTTCGTAAAAGTAAAAATATGTGAGCTATAGGCGAAACACCGCACTTCGGGGCTAAAATCCTCATTTGAGGGAACGCCGGCTTGGGATTTTTATGAGACATTTTGGGGGTTTATTAGAACACTTCAATGTACATCTTTGCCAAATTTCAGCTTGCCCGGACCTTCTGTAAGCTCAAATCAAAATTTCGGTTCCGTTACTTGGAAGATATTATAACTTGGGCAAATTTTGAAAAAATTTATTTTTCTCTTCATTTTCCAACCTTGGCCACAATTTCAATGAATTTATTATTAAAAGCATTTCCCGTGCCCGAAAACATTTCTCTCACTGCGACGAATCAATATTGTGCTATTTTTAGGGTGGGTCGTGTTTTCGGTCAATAATTTAAGTATTAGTGTGCCATGGAAAAATATGAAAAAAAACTATTTTATAGAGAATTTTATGCTCTTCAATTATGGTCTGATCATAATTTTTCATACAAGCATAAATAAGCGAGTTATCGGCAAAAAATCGCGTTGGGGAGCTAAAACCCCCGATTGGGACGCCGGCGTGGGATTCTATGGGACTTTTGGGGGGGTGTTCATTAGAACACTCCAATGTACATCTCTGCCAAAATTCAGCTTGCCCGGATTTTTTGCAAACTAAAAACCTTCCTTGCCTGGACTATGAGGTGAGTTAAAGTATCTTTGGTTAAAGAAAGGATATATTTGCTCCGCAGAGCCCATTGGAGTTTATTTAAATCTACAGTTTCAATAATTAATTAACAAACTCATTTTTGGAAGACCAGGGTCACCTTCCTGTTGACTGTACTATCGTAACTGTCCATTTCAGTTCGAACAAAAACGTCTGCTCTTAAGTATCCCATCCCAAGCAAATCGCTTCCATTATCACGTACTTGAAATTTTAGCTTGTGACCAAAATGTTTGTTTAGTTCTGGAATGCACACTTTGGTACCATACGGTAAGCCCAGTTTCTCGTCCATTGCCAGCGTGATAAAGTCCACTTGGTCGTCTATAAATTCCTAAAAAGATCATTTATGAGATAAATGTTAACAATAATTGGGTTGATTCAACACAATGGAGGTTCCCATGAATTTTGGAAAATTAAAATAAGCCCAAATGTCAAAAATCATTTTATTTTTCCCAATATTTTTGGAGTTTAATAATAAATTAAAAATTGTCTTTTTCTCCAAATTCTTTATTAAATGAACGAGACGCGTTTCGAGTATTTCAATATAAATTCATTTAATAAAGAATTTGGAGAAAAAGACTATTTTTAATTTAAGCCCAAATGAATTAAAAAATAATTGCTACAATTGGAAAAATGTATATTCAATTTGTGTGATCGCCCTCTCATGAACTCTGGCTGGATCCGCTCTTGGTCTATTTTGAACTTTGATCAATATTCCCTAAGTATCGATGATCAAAAGAAAAATTACTGAAATTTAATGAATACACAAAATTAAAAATTTTCCCGATTTTTTCAGTAAATTGAAAATTAAAAAATAGCTTTAATTTGAAAAAATTAAATTTTAAAATTGATATTCAAGTTATGCAAAAATTCCCGACAATTATGCACGGACGTAGGCTCGATATAAGAGGGGTATATGTAAACTGCCCTCACCCGCCAGGTATATTTCCAAAAAGCATGTAAACTGCCCTCCGAGCCAAAAGGTCAACACTTAAGCTCACCTGTAAACTCCCCTAAATGGTTAAAATGGATGAGGGGAGTTTACATGCAGGATCAAACCAAGAAATTGTAATTACCGTTGACAACTCAGGACCGTACGTAGGATTTCTTTGCAGACGGTTTTTTTGTTGATGCATCCAGATTCCTGACATTTCTAGTGCTTCTAACTTTTAACGTTCAACTTGCGAAAAAAAAATCGTTTCCTAACACTAACCTAAGCTCGACCCGGCTGATACACCTCTGAGCGGCCGATTTACCTTTCCCCCCACCAGTAGTTTTTTCGCAAATAACTCCGCGACCTTTGAGACTCAAACGAAAATAATGGAAGCTCATTCAGGCTCAAACGATGCTCTAATGTTTGACACCAAATTCAGCAAATATTTGATATTGGGGGCATCATGTTTACGCTCCCCCCACCCCCAGTATTATTTTGCGAATAACCCTGCGACCTTGAGACTCAAACAAAAATAATGAAAGCTTATGAAGGCTCTAAACGATGATCTAACATTTGACCCCAAATTCACCAGAAACTTCGATACGGCGGGGGGGGGTCTGTCTACGTCCCCTCAAAATTTGTTTGCGAATAACTTCGCGACCTTTAAAGTTTAAACGAAAATAATGGAAGCTCAGTCAAGCTTAAACGATGCTCTAACGTTTGACACCATATTTATAAAAAATTCGAAACTAGCGGAGGGGAGGGGGATTACATGGGGGATCAAGCCAACACGTTGTTTTTGTTAAGCCATCTAGATGCGTGACATTTCTGATGCTTAAAACTTTTATCGTTCAACTTGCGAAAAGGAAATCATTTTCTAACACTAACCTAAGCTCAATCTGGCCGATTTACCCCCCCCCCCCAGTAAATTCTTGCGAATAACTCCGCGACCTTGAGACTCAAACGAAAATAATGAAAGCTCATTCGACCCTAAATGATGATCCAACGTTTCACCCCAAATATACCTGAAAATTCGATACTGGGGTGGGCATCATGTCTACGGCCCCCCAAAAGTTTTTTGCAAATAACTCCGCGACCTTTCAAGATCAAACGAAAATTATGGTAGATCATTCAGGCTCAAATAATGTTTTAACGTTTGACACCATTTTTACAAAAAAAGATTGAAATTGGGGGAGGGCACCGACATGCAGAATCAAACCAAGAAATTTTAATTGCCGTTGACAACTCAGGACTGAACGCAGAATTTCTATGCGAGCGGTGTTTTTGTTGAACCATCCAGATTCATGACATTTCTGGTGGTTCTAACTTTTAACATTCAACTTGCGAAAAAAAAATCGTTTCCTAACACTAACCTAAGCTCGACCCGGCTGATGCACCTCTGAGCGGACGATTTACCTTTTCGCGCAACAGGTACTTTAATTTAAATTATAATAATGTATCACACGTAAAGTGACCGATGAAATTCTGAGGTGAAATTAGCAATTTTCACTCGGTACTACCCCCTACAATCTCCCGTCTAAACCGGCCCTGTCTATTTAATAAGCCGTTCTTAAATTCTAATTGTTATAATCTCCTACTTACGTATGTATATGTAAGTAGGGATTATACAGTCCGAGGGCAGTTTACATGCCGACTTAAAAATCAAAATTGAATAAATTAAAAATAGTACATTATGCACCAAGGGAGCAAAGTGACACTTTTTTGTGTTTACACGAGGCGCCAGCCGAGTGAAACAATTACCCATGGGCCAAAAGTCACTTTACTCCCGTCGTGCATATACTGTTTTTTGCAATTCCGGGAGGTAAAGTAGGAACTTCGCTAATTTAGAAACTTAAAGCAAAAATTTAATGCATTTTTTTAATAATGCACGTGCTCGATGGTACCACAAAATAGCACTAGTAATATTACGAACTACTACCAAAAAGTACTAGGAAATAGCAGTTGGCACCCCTGATTCTACCAATGGTTCATTTCAGTTCATTTACATTTGTGCCTTGGAAACAGCAAGACGTACCATGAGCGAGAATCTAGAAATTGCCGAAAAAATCGCGCGTCCTAACATCTGACCACGTGATGACATTTTTAAAAACGGCACCTCGTGCGAATTATATGGTAGCTAAAGTAAGTACTTTTTATTTATTCATTGACTCATCAATTTATTTCATTGTTTGAAATAAATTTGAGCGTGGCAGATGTGAAAGAATTTGATTCTTCCACGCTAATATGCACGATTCAAAAATCTAAAACCGGCGTGGGGCGCACTTTCGTCATTAAGAACGGCGAAGAAAACCCCATCGATCACGTGGCAATCTAGTGACTTTTTTATCAATCATCACGTGGCAATCTAGTGACTTCTTGATCAATCATCTGGTGACTTTTTTATTGCCCTAGAGCAAAAAAAAGTTTTTTTCTCCCGCTCCCCCCCTATTTTTTAACTTTACTCCCGCAGGGTAAAAAAGTGCCCCTTTACACCCGCAAAGCGGGGTAAAAAGTAAGTACTTTACCCCCGGAATGTCAAAAAAGGTTATTTTGGAGGGCAGTTTACATTACCCCTATAAGAGAACCCCAAAAAAATGCTAAAAATTGAAAAATAAGCCCTATATTTTTTCTATGGGGTCTCCAAAGGTTTACCTTCTTTTTTCATAAATCCGTTGTTTATGAACAGAATTTTAATCATTATCTCTTTTATGATCACAATTAAGTAAGGGTGTTCACGAGGGCTTCGTAGTTTCCATGGTATTTCGTAGTTTCCATGGTAGTTTCGTACTTGCGTATGACAGCCATGTGACATTCGTACTTTAAACAACCAATAACAATCAAGGAAGTTTCGTACTTGATTTTTATTTTAAGGTTATGATTATGAGGTGTAAACTTTATAATCATAACCTTAAAATAAAAATCAAGTACGAAACTTCCTTGATTGTTATTGGTTGTTTAAAGTACGAATGTCACATGGCTGTCATACGCAAGTACGAAACTACCATGGAAACTACGAAACCCTCGTGAACACCCTTATTATAAAAAGTTACCTGAAGCGACCGTAATTTTTTTCCGCGGCAGTCTTTATGGGACTGACCATCTTCCACCTCTTCGCTTGCAAAATAAGCAGCCAAACTAACATTTTCGTATTTTTTACCCAAACACGTAGTCATCGTATCTAAAAAATGATATTGAAAATAATCTTTTTTTCGTTTTGAAATTTTTTACCTTCCTCGAAGATGGTCCATCCCAATTTTACAAAAATAAGTATCACCAAAATAAATGTTTTCAACATATTCGTTCTGTTCAATATAAAGAAATCAGTATGTGTGAAGCAAGTTTTTGTTGAACAGTCAGCTATTTGATGATCTTGCAAATTGTTTTAGCAAAAGTGGAACACAGTACGTAATTTTCTGTGCACGGATTTATATGCACTTCATGACTGGCGGATTGCTGTGAATTTCAAAGTTGATTATTTTTTTCATGGTCAAAAATCGCGTTCCGTTTTTACTTTGCGTTATGCTTTTCTTTGGGCGAGACTGGGGGGGGAGGCAATTTGCAAATAATTTATTTATTATTTTGTATATAACTTCTGAAGGGCTGCTAAAATTTTATTCGCTCTACAATGTTGGCGGTGGTCTGCTCATGGTTGTTTGGACTAATTTCTTCTTGTTTTGCTCGGAGAAAAATTAAATTCCAAAACTGATAATTATTATAGAATTTTATGACACGCTAATGGTCATAATAATGGTTCTAATTAGTATCGCTTATCAGATATGATAATAAAATGAGTTTTCTAGTCGACCTTCTCCTAAAACTTATAAAAACATCCCAACTTGAAATTCTGTAAGATTTGTTAAAAATGACCCCACTCGTAATATGTCTCGCCTTTTTTGTAACCATAGCCGTCGGTAAGTTCCAGAATTTTGTTATAAAATGCAATAAATTTTACTTCTTCAGGCGATTTTCCGTATTCGAAAACCGATGATTCTACAAATTGGAGAATTATCGGAGGCTACCCAGCTGCAGAAGGGGAATTTCCTTATCAGGTTTCGGTACAAAAACGCGGTCAACACCACTGCGGTGGAACCATTGTGCACCCGAAATTTGTTATCACTGCAGCTCATTGCGTTATAAGGTAGGCAACATTAAATTTCCATATTAAATAAAAGAAATTTCCCGTCAATATTATTATAAATAAATTTGCTCCCCGCAAATCTTTTATACAATTATTAAAATAACAATAAAATTTCAGATTGCCTCCTTTCATCCTGACAATCAAAGCCGGAATTAATAACCTAACGGATCAGGGCGACGTTTACCGGGTCCGCGCCGTTCGCTGGCACAAAAAATACAACAAGCAGGAAATCATCCACGACGTCGCCATTTTGAAGGTGGAACGCATCCGTTTTTCCGAAAAAGTCTACTCGATTCGGGTCGAACGCGAAAACATTCCAGGAAACGTCAACGTGGTGCTTAGCGGTTGGGGAACAACCATCCCAGACGGGCTTCTTTCCAACAGCCTCCAATTTGTTCGACTTAAAACGATCTCACTCTCGCTATGCAACGAAAAACACGATAAGACGATTTTTCCTAGCCAACTGTGCACGTTGACTTATCAAGGAGAGGGCGCGTGTCATGGCGATTCTGGTGGTCCTTTGGTACGCCTGGATAACGGTTCGGCAAAATTAGTTGGAATAGTTTCTTGGGGCGACCCTTGCGCTAGGGGAGTCCCCGACGTTTATACAAGAGCGTCGTATTATGTCGATTGGTTCAATTTCCACTGTCAAAATTGCTTGCTTTAAAAGATAAATTAAATAAACTAAACTTTGCTTTTAATTCGGCGAAATTTTTAAGGAAATCAGAAGTGGGATGAAAAAAAATCTAGGGAAATAACTTTTTATTTAACAAGTAGACTATAAAAATTATTGCAACGTGCGCTAGAAACAAAATACGATACACTAAATGTTTGTTTTTGGTAAATTGTCTTAGTCAGAAATGAGATAACAACAAATATTATATCCAAACTGGATAGAAAAAATTTACGACTTATCTGTGTTCGCCTTGGCACTTTTATCGTCCTTCTGGGTCCAGTCTATATGTAGTTTTCTTGTGTCTTCAAGACTCAACGAGCTGTAATCGCCGGTGTGGCACGGAATGCTGGGAATTTGGAAGCCTTGTTTTGAGAAACCCGAATATTGGGAAGTGGTTGGTTGCAGAGGAGACGGTAAATTTGCTGCCGCGACTTCTTGTTTGTCTAAGATGGTCTCAGGTTCGTTGTCTAACGATAACAAATCAAATTCTGCGTTATTTCGTGTCGCAGGCATTGCAGCACTGGAAGGTATTAGCGGCGTTTGAGTTATGTTACAAAAACTACCGACAGGACTGAAAGGATCTGGCGTGCAAGTTAAGGATTTATGTTTCTCAGGCGTTAGTTCATCAGCCACACTGTTATCGGCACTTAAGTCGGAAAAATCTATGTCGTAGTTAACGTTAGACAAACCCAAAAAGTTAATTTGTGCATCATCTGGCGTTAAAATGTCCCAGTTTCGATTTTGTGTTGTTAACTCACCGGTAGGTTGATCAGAAACGCAAGGCGTCACGTCGAGCTGCATAACCTCTTTTTGTTTTTCTGTCGTAATTCCAAAAGGATGAAGCTGTAAGTTTTGTTGGTAGTAGTTTGGAAAACCCGTTGTTGTTTCTTGTTTGGGTTCGTGAGATACGGCGACAATCGTCGGGACGATTGGTGGTGGGAGATTTTCGTTGACCGAATCTTGCCTGTCCAAGTCGATGGGAGTCTTTCTTGGTTTGATTATCAACGGAGTTCGGGCTAACACCGCCGCAACTTGACTGACAATATCGTTCTAAACAAGAATTATGAGGAAAATTCAGGTAAAAAAAAAATAACCGAAAACTTACTTTGAACTTGTGGATATTTTCTTTAAGCTCCGAAGTGCCTTTCTCCACGTTCCCCGTTCGTTCAGAGAGCGTCTTGAGGAGGGAGAGATGTTCGCGTAACTGATGCATATTTTCACACGCAACTAGAGCCGATTCCCACGCACTAACCGGAGCTATCCTTCCGTTCATGTAAGATTCAAACTCATGTTCTGACATGCTCAACGATTCCGCGGTTAAATTTTCGATAAACGAAACGGCACAGCATAAGTTCGTAAAATAATAACCGCCTTCTCCTTGCATCAGACGCGAGTCGTTGCAGAACCTCGTGACGTAGTGAATGTTGCTCTTTAGTCTCGTCGGATTTCCTTTCAGAACTAAGAAGATTAAAGCGGGGAGGAACTCGTCGGCGCTCACCGGCCCTCCCTGACAGTGTTGCAGAACCTCCATGATGCTCCGGCAACAGCGCACGACGCACGCTAACTTGTCTTGTGGCGCTTTAACGGAATCCATCCCTAACAACAAAAGTTTAGGTTGTGATGGTTTTTTTTTCTTCTGTTATCTTTTAATTACCCAATAAGTCGGTGATGGCAGTGTAGACCAAATCTCTAACTTCGACGCTCGTTTCGCTAATACAGCACCCCAGATGATGCGCCGTAACCCAACTCAATGTTCGAATACGATTTTGAATTGCTAAATCCTTTTCTTCATCGTTTGTGGTGTGAGGACAAAAAAGTGTACTAAAAAACAACGATAAGTCATAGAAATAAGAAAATATGACAAAAAAATTGATGAAATGGGTAAATTTCGGTATCGTAAATTAATCAGGTTTACAAAACTAGCGACTTACAGCTACCATATTTAGCTCGGCCTGTGGTCTCGCAATATACGTCTCTATCAAGAGGCGAACAAATCCTTAATTTGTAGTTTTTATATTTATTACTATGGTGTGGGTCACGTTAATTTTTGAGCTGGAATGGCCCTTGGTGTTATGTGATGAAAAAGTGTTAAATTGAAAAACCGAAATTTATCCTGATCGCTAATTTTAAGAAAACTAATCCTATCGACAGGTAGCGCGCTTTGATTACGGCGGACGACACTATGAACTTATGTCAACCTCTTATCTGTTTTAAATTACTAGAATAAAATAGCGCACATTCGTACATTTGAAAGAAATTGTATTTTATTCCTTTTTATTGTTATGTAGGCACTTTAAATAATATAATAAATTATGTTATAAATTTATAAATTATAAATTTATAAGTTTAGGGATTATTAATAAGGATTTATAAATTAAAAACAATTTATAAATCCGAAATTTAAAAATAATAACAAACTATTGAAATGTTAACTTTGCAAGCAGAAAAATAATGATTTTACCTTCAAGCAATATTAGTAACTTAGCGCATTTAAAAAATAGAAGATCGATCATTGCATTTTATAATTTATTGCAGTATTTCCTCATTTTGTGACGATCTGATGATGATGGCGTGAATAAGTTGATGAGTCGAAAAATTCGTCGAAAAAAATTAACAACTTATTCACGCCATGCACGGTTGCAATCGCAGATTATATTATTGTCAATGTACTAGTCCAAGAGCCAGTGAACATTTTGGTCACGTCATTTCACCAAGAAAATTTCATAATTTATTATGTTATAATATAAGTGGCGATCATAAAACGGACGGTCTGGCAGCTGGCTGCTAGAACCCGGCCCGACGATATACCCCTAAAGTCGCCAAAAACACGATGCAATCACGTTGTAGTACCAAAGCTGATTTTTTTTTTAGTATTAACCGGCATTAACAGTCTTCATAATATGTTATTTAAAATCACAGCCAGACGTTTTAGGACGTCTCAAGGGGGTCCAAACGCCCTTAAAGTGGCATAATTTGAGGGTTATTTACATTACAGTAGCAAAAAATTTTTGTTTACTAATCTTTAAATTAGAACTCCCTTAATAATTATATGCAATTGCCAGTCGAAAATTTCGGGACCAGGACCCCGCCAGACATCAGCAAAGATTCCAAGATCAGTACTCCTGTCGCACCGATAAATGTAATTAAAATACTTATTTCATTTAAAACTACAAAAGATTAGGTTAATTGGGAATATTACCAAATTGCTAGAAGAATTTATGTGAGGCATATTTGTTTTAAATGTCCAATATGTACAAATAATATCGAAAATTTGAATTCAAAAATGAAACTGTTTTGAAAGCAACTAGTATAGGCAGAAACGGACAAAAATCAGTTTTTCGCCGATTTCTCAAGTTTATTTGAACTTTATGACAAAATAGTTTAATATAAAATTAAAGCTAATTAAATTATCTACAAAAAAATATTTATACAAATTTTTCGTCAGATTCGTATTCACGTAGCAATAACAGCTCAAAGTATAGCTAAGTTGCGCGACCACCGTTATATTTATTTAAAAAGGTCGGAATCGAATTTCAATTAATTGTAGGTATAGATTTTCGGGGTGATGTAAACTGCCCTCCAAATGAACCTTTTTTTATTTTCTTCAATTTTGGTTATTAAGTCGGCATGTAAACTGCCCTCGGACTGTATAATCCCTACTTATTCATAAGTAGGAGATTATAACAATTAGAATTTAAGCACAGCTTATTAAATAGACAGGGCCGGTTTAGACGGGGTCTTGTAGGGAGTAGTGAAAAACGCTAATTTCCCTCAGAACTTCATCGTTCACTTTACGTGATACATTAATACATTATAGTGACATTATAATTTAAATTAAACTACCCGCTGCGCGAAAAGGTAAATCGGCCGCTCAGAGGTGCATCAGCCGGGTCGAGCTTAGGTTAGTGTTAGGTAATGAATTTTTTTTCGCACGTTGAACGTTAGAGGCACCAGAAATATCTCCATCCCTTTTTCATCAATGCTGCGCAAAAAGGTAAATTGGCCGCTCAGAGGTGTATCGGCCGGGTCGAGCTTAGGTTAGTGTTAGAAAATGATATTTTTTTTGTTAAGTTGAACGTTAAAAGTTAGAAGCACCAGAAATGTCATGAGCATGGATGGCTCAACAAAAACACAGTTCGCAAAGAAATTCTGCATTGAGTCCTGAGTTGACAATTTCTTGGTTTGATCCTGGATGTCAGTGCCCCCCCCCCCCCCCGTTTCGATATTTTATAAAAAAGGTGTCAAACGTTAGAGCATCGTTTGAGCCTGAATGAACTTCCATTATTATCGTTTGAGCGGTCCTGGAGTTATTCGCAAAAAAATTTTGCGAATAACTCCCCCCCAGGATCGAATTTTCGGGTGAATTTGGGGTCAAACGTTAGATCATCGTTTAGGGCCTGAATGAGCTTCCATTATTTTTGATTTAGTCTCAAGGTCGCGGAGTTATTCGCAAGAAATTACTGGGGGGGGGGGGGGCATGATAGGCCTATGATGCGCCCAGTATCAAGTTTTTGGGTGAATTTGGTGTCAAACATTAGAGCATCGTTTGAGCCTGAATGAGATTCCATTAATTTCGTTTGAATCTCAAAGGTCGCGAAGTTATTCTCAAAAAATTACTGGGAGGCGTAAACATGATGCCCCCCCCCCCCACAATATCAAATTTTGGGTAAATTTCGTGTCAAACGTATGCTCTAACGTTTGTATGGCTATGTATGGGCTAACGCATCTGCGGATTTGATTTCAACAACTGCTTGATGTTGTGAATCATTTCATGCCGCATTTAAACTCAATTTTAATTCTTCTCGCCCCAATATATACAAATTTGTAGATGCTCTTAAACAAGAACAACACAAAGTTTACGTTGCTTTAAACAGTATTGCCAAGCTGCCTCCACAGAACAGCAAAAAAAATTATTGCGGAACTGTTGCAAAAATACAACATAAAGGAAATTTGTTAAAGCAGTCTCCTCTTTCAGAAGCCCTCGATGAAAGAGGTATTTTTTTATTAAATAAATAGGTTATACTTTGTAATTTTTCAAATAAAATTTTATTGTTTCAATCGCGAATTTCCAATTTTGGAAACTCCTTCCCCCGTCCTCTCCAAGCCGCAAATCATCGCACAGGTTCAACGCCCCTCCCCCTTTCCGAGCGAAAATATTAACTTAAAAACATTTAGGTTTTAAGTTTTTCACTAATTACATATTAGGTGGCAAAATGATATGCAAGATCATGAATCTGGATGGCTCAACAAAAACGTGTCCACAAAAAACACCGTCCGCAAAGAAATCCTGCGTACGGTCCTGAGTTGTCAATGGTAATTACAATTTCTTGGTTTGATCCTGCATATAAAACTCCCCTCAACCTTTTAACATTGGAGGGAGTTTAACAGGTGAGCTTTAAGGCCGCGCTGCGGAAAGTGGAGGGGGAACCTTTCTTCATAGTACAGATTATTGCCACTTCTTAGTTACAGGAAAATACATTGGTGGCGCTGGTGGTACTATACGTATTCAAATAATAATTTATTTATCACGTGATAAACTGTAAGTTTTCGATTACCGACAATTTTTTCTGTTCAAATTGCAGTTTACATACTTTTTGGAAATCTACCTGGCAGATGAGGGCAGTTTACATATACCCAGATTTTCATCATAAATATTTATTATCTGAATATAAGTTGACCACACCATCCCTAATTTTAATAAAAAGTTTATCATAATATATGACAATGTTGAACCAAAAAAAAGTTTACACCCTCGAACATCAGGGTGCGTAACTTTGAAACTAATGAACATAGAGGGCTGATGTTTTTTCAATAAACTTATAAGTTTAGGTTGCTGGAACAATTTTTTTTTTCATTGTGAGTTTTGCACTCCCTTCCAAAGGGGTCCCTTTTGCCCATTTTGCAGGTTCAACTGCATTGTCATATTGTGCTAAAATGTTTAACAAAATTAGGGATGGTGTGGTCAACTTATATTCTGATAATAAATATTTATGATGAAAATCTATACAATTAATTGAAAATCGATTTCGACCTTTTTAAATAAATATAACGGTGGTCGCGCAACTTAGCTATACTTTGAGCTGTTATTGCTATGTGAATATGAATCTGACGAAAAATATGTGTAAATATTTTTTTGTGGAGAATTTAATTAGCTTTAATTTTAAATTAAACTATTTTGTCATAAAGTTCAAAGAAACTTGAGAAATCGGCGAAAAACTGATTTTTGTCCGTTTCTGCCTATACTTAATTAATTTTTAGTAACCAAACCCATGCTTATCCCTTGATAAAATTTGGTACGCATGCTCAGCACATTTGTACCAAAAAACTGTAAAAAAATTAACCAAAAAAAGACCCCTTTAGAAATGGATCCCCTTCTGCAATAGGGAACCAACCAGTTTTCAGTATTTTCAGTATAAAGGTTTCAGTATCTAGCAAAACACATAACAAAACGTTGGTTCCCATGCTCAATAAATGCCTTTAAAATGGATTTATATTCTGGTTCTCTTTTGTATAATGGAAAGCATCAAAATGATTGTTGGAAACAAATGATTGGAAAATGAATGGTTCCTTATTGCAGAAGGGGGTCCAAATAGGGGTTGAAATAGGGTTAATATTAAAAAATTAATCCAGTTAGGGGCTGAAAATATAAAATGTGGTTAAATATTTGAACAGAATGTTCGTTTACCTTTACAGAACATTTTTTATTTTTAAATTTAGACCACCGTGGATGAAGTTACAGTCGTTTTCCTGCAAGTCTACACACCAACTTTTTGACTTTTTGAAAGACCAAAACAAGGAAACGAATGCCTTTTTGGACAAATCCTTAAATTTGTGTTTTATTTTCCCATTTACATAGTAAAGGAAAGTATTGTTATCAAGTTAAAAAAAAATGTTGAGTTAGCATTTTTCCCATGATCTATGAGCCCATACGAATTGTTTAAGACCAATTTTGGAATGATGTCCGGATGTGTGTGTGAGATGTATGAGGGATCCGGACAATTAGGCGCGACCGATGAGGTGCGGACTCAATTAGGCGCGGACCCAATTAAGCGCCGTGCCATTTAGGCGCGAATATAATTAGGCGCAGACCGTTTAGACGCAAAGCCATTTAGGCGCGGGCACAATTAGGCGCCGGCCATTTAGACGCCGGCCATAAACAAATTAAATTGTTAATCAGTTATAAGTCTGGGTGAGGATGTCCTATCACCTGTCATTACGAACTAACTTGTAACCTTCCTACTGCAAAGTTGAAGGTTTATAGAGGCCCCTGCAACAAAAAAATTCTGAGAAAGTATTATCAAAATTTTGAGTAAATCGATTTTGAAAATCGTAAATTTTACATGTTTCACTGACGCGCGGGTGGAATCTCACTCATTCTATCGTCGGTCCGTGCGCTATGAATGACCTTAACACTTAGAGTATTTCGGAGCGGCAGATGCAGCTCGATGCTCCTACATGTAACATCGATAATTTTTTGTTTTTAGGCGATTTTTTGGGGGTTTAAGATCCCGGTTGCCTTTATCCCGGTGTTCTTGATGTGTGGCGCTTTCTCGTATGTTTAGCTCCTGCCGCGTAGCGGCTCCGCGAACGAAAAACCGCCCGGAGCTGCGGAGCAGCGTAGGGTAGGTTTTTTGTTGCGCCCAATTCTGGCCAAGCCATAGTTTATGTTTATTTAGAGACCTACTTCTTAAGATATTTTTGGTTCTGAAAAGAACCGTTTTTTTTATTCAGTTTGGCGACCGTACTGCCTACAGGCAGCCGTATGCTTCTCTGATGTGAAAAATCATGTTTACGAAGCGATCCTGGATGGTTTTACCATATAATTGGAGCCACATGAAGTGCTCCAGGTGCTCGGGTAGAACAGTAGAGCCCATAACTCCCTGTCGACGGCAGAACATCTTCAGAGTAGACCAATAGCCCTCCACCTGATTTGTGCACACACTGGTAAGTGGGTCCACAAAATACCGGCTATGGTTCACAGTTCTGTGGATGTAGGGTGAAGCGCCGTCCAGAGTGTTCAGCCCGTAATAACTCCTCCATCCGTCAGTCCAGATCTCCGTGCCAGGTAGTACATATAGCTTGATAAGTGCCTCCAGAGTCGCGGCATCGCGTTTGTCAACGTACTTGACAATGCCCCGCTTCTCTGTACAGCTGTACATGCCCACCACCCACTTTTGGGCACGTGCAGGAACCCTGCCGACGTTGTATTTTCGACGGGTGATGACACTTTCATCTATTTGTACTAGCTGGCCCGGACCACCGATTAACAGATCTTCGGGGTTATTTTCGAGCTTCCAGGAGCAAACAGTGCAGAAATGCCGGTACAGACTGTAAACAGTCTTCTTGGATATTCCCGCATTGGTAGCTGCTGGCCCAGCTGGTATGCCGCTCGCCCAATTCCACATGAACTTGAATATAAGCCGCGGGTGGAGGCGACGGTGTTCAAAAAATGATCCGGCGTTGATAGGGTAGGATTTTCTACAACCCGGACACCTGAAGCAATGTTTCACCCAGTATGTTCGATCGCGTACCACCCTACAAAATCGTCTACATCTATTTTTTACGCAGCGCTTTTTAGAAATTAACAAATGCATTTGTTGCAACATTTCGATGGTTTTCCGATCGCCAAAACTGAATAAAAACGCCACATCGTCGTCATTTTTAAAACAATCTTGTGCAGGCATGATTACTATGATGTTGTATGCACGGCAGTCGACTCACAAATGCTGTCCGGTCGGTGCGAACTTGGGTTATATTTATGACCTCGGTTGGGGGAGTGGCCTCGATTCGCAATTTACATGTAAAATTTAGCTTTTTTTAAATCGATTTTTCTCAAAATTTTGACTATACTTTCTCAGGCGAAATTTTTACAGGACCCTCTAATAAGGTTCCTTTTGCTAAAAAAAATATTTTGAAATTTTTTGGGGTGACAGGTGATAGGTAATTCTGCCCAAATCGGCCACAAAGAGGTGGATCTGCCGCAAAGAGTTGGATCTGCCGCGAAGAGGTGGATCTGCCGGTAGGTTAGTGTTACTTTTTGATACTTCTTGAGAAAATTTATAATTAAAAAGATTAAAAACAAATAAATCTTCGCAAAAAGTTAAATCGGCCGCAAAGAGGTGGATCTTCCGCGAAGAGGTGGATCTGTCATTAGGTTAGTGTTATTAGCGAAGAATTGTCGCACGCGATGAATTTTCGCAGACTTATAACAGATTAACAATTTAATTTGCTTATGGCCGGCGCCTAAACGGTCTGCACCTAATTGGACCGCGCCTAATTGAGTCCGCGGCTAATCGGCCGCGCCTAATTGTCCTAAACCCGATGTATTAAGTGTGATGTGTGGTCATTCTATCGTCAACGTTTTCAGACAAACGCGTGCACCGATGGTGTTGAAATTTCATACACTAGTTTGAAGTAGCTGTCTAAAGAGCTGATTAGATTTTGGTTGAAAACCGTCCATTTTTAACCCCTGTTTTAGGAGAATGAAAATTCTTAAAGAGCATTGCCGCTTCCCGGTGGAACATATGAGATTAAAAATCATATCAATCGAAAGAGATCATTTTTCCGCATCTCGTGATACCCCACACTTGATATTTCCCTCTTAAATTATTGTTAAAATGTAAAAATAAAATAAACGCTATTAAAAAAATATGGTTTGCCTTGGATAATTTTGGGGTCGAGTAACCTATTGGTGACCACTCGAAATAAATTGAAAATTTCCTATTGCAAAGAGGAAGGTTTATATAGCATACTGATATAATTTAAACATGCGAAAGTATTATCAAAATTTTGAGTAAATCGAATTTGAACTTTGCAAATTTACATGTAAAATTTAACGAGATTCCGCGCGTCGCTCATTCTGTTGACAGTCCGTGCTGTTTGAATGACCCTAACACTTAGAGTATTTCGCACCGGCAGATGCAGCTCGTCTCTCGTACATGTAACATCGATTATTTTTTTTTACGCGATTTTTTGGGGGTGAAACGTAATAGTTTACTGCCCCATACCGCAACTATACTTTTTAATGCTATTTCAAGGGTCTCTAAGCTCCCGGTTTCATTTATCCCGGTTTTTTTGATGGGAGGCGCCTAATCGTATGTTTAGCATAGTAACCAGAGTCAAAACCGCCCTGGAGGGGTGCAGAGCCGAGCGGAGCGCAGCGGCGCCCCGAAAGGGTAGGTTTTGACGAAAAATTCGCTAAATTTACCTACTTTCAAATTGATTTTTCTCGAAAGTTTATGTATACTTTCGCAAGTGAAATTTTTACAGTATACTCTATAAACCTTCCTATTTGCTATAGGAAATTTTCAATTTTTTTGGGTTGGTCACCAATAGGTAATCCCCCCCCCCCCCATAATTTAGTGCGTATCTACGAGGGTCGTGGAGAATTGAAATTTTGCATACCCGTGTGGTTTTATGAGGATTGAACGGGAAAATTTTCCCGTTTTTCAATGGGACGTAACGGAGGGGGTGAAATGGCGATTCAAAGTGGTCACAAAATTTCGGAATTCACTTTGGAGAGTTGATATTTCTCAGGAAGCTCCGGGCGGTGGGCGAAACAATTTTTTCTTTTTCGAAAGTTTTTTCGAGCGCTCGGCAAGAGGGCTCCGTGCGGTTTTTCGTAATTTTGTATCTACTTCCAGAGTTTTCGTCCGATCGACCTGAAATTTGCGAGAGGGTTGGAGGCGGCGAAAACGGACAATCGGTATAGCCAAATTTTCCAATTTTTGTCCCGTTACCGTTTGAGGGGGGGGGGGTCAAAAATTGAATAGTTTTTTGCGCCTGGCTCGTTTATTTTCAGATTAAAGTTTCGATTTTTTGGTCTCATTTGGATCCTCTCGAGTTTAGATTTGCATTTCTAGAAAAAAAATGCGTAGGTCGCAGATCGTTTTCGATCGCTAAGCGAGCCGACGATTTTAATTATATTTTTTTGCCGTTTTTTGCGCTACGCCGGGCGACGTCGAACGGATCGCGAAAAATAATACACCGTCGTTGAATCAACTGTATGCCCGACAAAATTTGTAGATATACTTTTTCTCGAAAAATGGACCGGTTTCGAGTAATCGTGATATACAAATTAAAAAGATTATAGTTTGCCTTGGTTTATCTCAAAATAATTTGTGTATTTAAAAGAGTTGAAAATTTTTTGAGTTAATATCTTTTGGTTTAATTTAAAATTAAACAGGTTTTTTGTTGGCTTGTTGGGTTGTCGTTTCCAACCACCCTGTATATAAGTAAATTAAGCAAAAACGCATAATTGTATCAATCTACTTAAAGAAGTGCTAATAAAGCAAAAATGCCTTCATCGCACTTTTAGTAGGTCAAATTAAAATGTAATTCATTTAAACTTTAATTAAGCATAAATGCATTCAAATATTATAAGTAGGTAAAATTTAAATCATAGTCATCAGGTGAATAACTTTAATTTAAAATATAGAATTAAAATGTGATAATTTAGCAATTAAGCTTTGTATGAATAGTGTATGTAAACTTAATAAAATCAGTATCATTTAAACCTACAATTTGAGTGTTACTCAAACCACATAAGTTAGGAAGGGTACTTCTTGCCACCTTCTCCTAATTTATTCATCTTTTTTATTAATATTCAATATAAAATGAAGTGGAATCTACTAAGTGGGAAAGTAATGTGTTGTCACATCAGATTTTTTTTTAGTTGATTTGAGCTGGAATGGGGCCCTTGGTGTTATGTGATGAAAAAGTGTTAAATTGAAAATACCGAAATTTATCCTGATCGCTAATTTTAAGGCATAAAAACTAACCTGTACAATCCGGTCATTACAAATTTCTCGAAATACACCAAAAGTTGCTCCCTAATTTCAGGGTTTACTTCCTCGTACACTGCATAATTGTTTAAACGCTCTGAAAATATGTTATAGTATTTCTGAACACGTTCGGCTATATCATCAATAGATTTGCTTGAAGCCTCCATCATAATCTTCGTGTAAATAGAATTAACACACTTCAGCAAGTCTTTACGGACGTTATCGCCCCAAATCCCATACAAAGTAATATATTCAGCCGTCATCTTTTCCAATTCCGGATTTAAATGTCTAACTTCTTGGTACTTCTCCGGCTTACCCAGATCTAAAACAAAAAAATCATAAAATAAAAAATTACAATAAAAACAACAACAAAATATAACCTTTCGCGTTGGATTTCCGAAAAACAGGCGGAAAGCCTTTCAGGAGCTTATTCTTCTTATCGGTTTGCTGTCTTTTCTTCTCTTCAAATTTGCTGAAACCCGAAACCTGAGCCTTACTGTTCTCGGCCCTTTCCTGACTAACCAATTTAACCTTTTGTTTTTGTACATGTTCGCGATAACAAAACGAACAGTAACCTACAAACACAGCTTACAAAAATTGAAAAGATGGGGGGCACAATTTTACCTTCCCAATTTGCGTTGCCAAAAAATCCGCATCCGTTTGTGCACTTCAAGTCCGCCTGCTTGATTCGCAAAGTGGGTTGCTTCGTGGAGTACATTTCGAACGTCTGGAATAAAGGAAGCGCAGTGAAAGCGTTGACAAATTATCGTAATGTATCGGTAGGCGTTAGTTTTCAGAAAAAATATTACGTATTTTGGTGCGATAATAAAGCGATTTCGTAAAAATCGGCGTCAAGGTCACGCCAGTACCTACCTTTTATTCAAAAAAAAGCCTCGTTATCGAACACAAAGCACTGTAAATTTTCTAAAACACATAAATTAATAAATTGGGTGACAAACGGAAGAAATCGAATAATATAAATTTTTAGGTTAATTTGACGTTTCGTTGAAATGTCACAAGACGTTGTGATGTATAGGGTGTGACGAACGAAACGTCGCGCAGAAACAGGTTTTATTTGTGGATTTGTCCGAAATAAGTCTTGTGAAGTGGTTTTTGCGATTTTTAAACCAAAATTCAGGCTAGCAGGACAGCATAAACCAAAATTTTCGGTGGTGTATAAAAATATGCAAATGTGGATCCATACAGCTGTTTGTGTGTTGTGGGGATTCACAATCAATTCGTGTTGATTTTGTTCTAGCAAGATGATTTTAACAATAAAGACTGAAAATAATAAAGTGATGTAAACGTAAAAATAATAACAATAAAAGTGATAACGGATCGAATTATTACAATAAGAAAAAAATAGTTTTATAAAAATGTCCGGCGGTCATCAGGGTCAAGGTACTCCGGTTAAGATACGAAAATCGTCCCCTAATCCCAGTAAACAGGGACCCATGAAAGCCACAATTCCCATATCATGCGTCCTAAAACGATCAAACATCAAGAATATCAGTCCTACTCTGTCGCCACCGTCTTATTGGAAGAGTAAAATATCACCCGATTCCATGTTGGAACAAAAAAGCACAATTTATAAAGGTGACTTGTGAGTTACCGTAGTACGATTTTACTATGCTTATACGTTTTTTGTAGCCAAATCACGTACGCTGAGTGGAAGCAGTATAAAGACTTTGGAGGTCATGCGAAAGACGGTCTCACTTGATTCCATTTACAAGTGGTCCAACGACGAGTTCTCAAGAGGTAGAATCTTTCAAAACGAGGTACTCGGTGGTAGCTTGCTAAGTGTATCATTTTGTGACGTTAATTTTGTAGAGAAATGGACAATCAATCGAAGAGGATGTTAGCATAGCGGAAGAAAAGGGTGGCTATTTGATTCTAAGACCAAATTTTAGGGATGATAAGCAAGGTATTTGTGATTTTCTTTAATTCGGGAGGTCTAAAGTGATTTTTTAGTGTCGAAATCTCTCCCCAACGAAGTCGTTTTGGGAGGAATTTTGGAGACCCTTTCGAGGATACACACCCCAAGTTCTCTGGAAGGGCTGAATCAGGAGGTGGCAAGTTTATTAGGAAATAAACCTGACCTGACGGAAAAAATTCACGAGGTATGATATTTTATTTTATTCAAAACATGACAATATTTTGGATTTCGGAGGAAAAGGGAATAATTTGTGGCAGGAAGTTTTCTTAACTAAAGTTATTGGTGGCCCTGGTCATTAAAAAAATATTCTAATGTCCAAATTTTCCATTGTCCTGCCTTATTACGGAAATTTTTTAGAAGTTTCAGTCAATCTACTTGGAAATTTCTTCTCAAATTTAAAAGAAAAATTTTATTCGTGTTTCCATATTTTCTTTTGAGGGCCACAAAGAAAGCTATTAAAAGTTTTATTCTCATGAAGTGGCAATTGCCTAGTAGTCCAGGCAAGGAAGGTTTTTAGTTTGCAAAAAATGCGGGCAAGCTGAATTTTGGCAGAGATGTACATCAACCCCCCAAAAGTCCCATAAAATCCCACGCCGGCGTCCCCCACAATCGGGGGTTTTAGCTCCCCTAACGTGATTTTTTGCCGATAACTCGCTTATTTATGCTTGTATGAAAAATTATGATCAGACCATAATTGAAGAGCATAAAATTCTCTATAAAATATATTTTTTTCATATTTTTCCATGGCACACTAATACTTAAATTATTGACCGAAAACACGACCCACCCTTAAAATGGCACAATATTAATTCGTTGCAGGGAGAAAAATGTTTTCAGGCACGGGAAATGCTTTTAATAATAAATTAATTGAAATTGTGGCCAAGGTTGGTAAATGAAGAGAAAAAATTTTTTTTTCAAAATTTTCCCAAGTTATGGTATCTTCCAAGTATTGAAACCGAAATTTTGGTTTGAGCTTACAGAAGGTCCGGGCAAGCTGAAATTTGGCAAAGATGTATATTGAAGTGTTCTAATAAACCCCCAAAATGTCTCATAAAAATCCCAAGCCGGCGTTCCCTCAAATGAGGACTTTAGCCCCCTAAGTGCGGTGTTTCGCCTATAGCTCACGTATTTTTACTTTTACGAAATATTACCATTACGCAAAGTTGAAGAACATATAATTATCTATAACTTGTGGCGCTGCAGTAGGTAGTACCACAATAGGTGACCGACAATTGGGCGCGATCGATTGGGCGCAACGACAACTGGGCGCAGCGACAACTGGGCGCAAATACAATTGGGCGCGAGGGAGATTTATCTATTACGTATTAATTATTATAACTGATTGTAAGAATTTTTTTATAAAAAACTAATAGGTATTTACGTATAAAAATGTTTTAAATCTAGAAATGTTTATTTAGACAATAAAAAAAATTATAATTAAAAATTTAAAGAAAATGTTTTTAAAATGTTTAGTCCTAACAATTACAAATAATAAAAATGCCTATTTTATCCATGTCCCGGGTGATTTTTGGTTCCAATAATTGCCGGAGTGATGAAACTTTCAGAGATGGTGTTTTCCGATGTGAAAACAGGTAATTCATGTTTTGCATACAAAATTTTGATCGGGAACGGTCGCCATATTGAAAAAACGTTGAAAAAATCGCTTATTTTGGAGTTATCCGGAAATAGCTCTAAAACTTCATTTTTCGAACTTGGACGTTAAATACGAAAATGTCGGTGCTGAAATTCTGCACAATTTCGTTTTTTATTCATCTTTCTACGACTAATAGAACCGAAGATAGAATTTTTTGAAAAATGGTCAATTTTTTCACTTTTCGAACAACTGCGATCTCTTTGCTCTTTACGCGCAAATTACTGTATGATCGCGGCTCGTAGGCAAAAAATGCTTTCAATAACATCGATGGACAATTAATGTATCTACAAAATGCTTTTTTATACAACCTCGTACGACCAAAACTTGCTGAGATACGGCCGATTGGAACAAATTTTGACGCAAAATTTTATGAAAAATTTTCATTTCCTCTGGTAAAAAGTGGACAACGGCTACTTCTACGGCACAAATCATTCTTAGATAATCGAAAGGTATTTAAATTTACTACATTTTGCGCCCTGTCACGTTTCTTTGCTTAGCCGTATATTTCCGAAATGTACCTACATTAGCTAAATACGATGGTTTATCCGTATGTATTGTAGCGTCTGATGCTTTGAAGAATGCACGAGTACACACACAATCGGTTTATGACACCTACCTTAAATCGACTCTTACTTCTCAGGGTATTAATGCGTCGGGATCTGAATCAACCAACACTTCTTATACGAGATTATTCTTGATTGAACGAATTCTGGATTCCAACAAAGATAAAACTACAGTTGGAATTCCGTTAACAAGTTTTTAATCAAATCAACAAATTTCAACATATAACAAGAACCCAAACAATCAAACAATCTTTATGTAAACTACTATTCTACGCACTGATTATTAAAAGGTAGCTAACCTGTGATTTGTATCGTGCGCACTATTTTCTTTCTTCAAATATTCCACTTTCCAATCTCCAATCTGCTTCTCATATATCGGATAACTTGGTATCCGTTTCTCCCCAACGTATCTATAAGACACGATCTCGATCACAACCTTCGTTGCCAACACCTTCTGTATCCCGCTATCTTGCGGAATCTTAAATTCTCCAAGGAATTAATCTTCTTGGGTATAACGTTCACGAATATAATTTATTTCAGTATATTTTATTTGAATCTTACTTGAATTCGCGAGTTTATCTCGCAGTACAAAATACACGACCGTCACGCTTCGTGATCTCGATGGAACTCCGCGAATATAATTTATTTCAATTATCTTTAATTGAATTGCAATTATTCGCACAACTGCATATCGCAGTAACTAATATTCGACCGTCACGCTTCGTGATCTTGATCGAACTGTTATTTACTTTTTATGTAACGTTCGTTACTATATATTTTGTTTTTTCAAACCGGAGCTTCTTATATATCGGTTTGTTTGTACATGGCCGACGGTTCTCTGCACGTTTGATTAATTTCCGCATGTTGTATATCCCGTTTACACAACATGTAACTCGAACAAACTTAAAATTAAATTCAAACGACACAACAAAACAAACACATGTAAACAAATGTGTTTGAACCTCCGGTCTCCAACTGTACTTCTCTCCTTGTTGGTACGACTCTATCCTTCACATGGATAGCGCGTATCACAACAAATGCCCCCTGCTAAGTTTACCCACAGTAGTGCGATGCAACTAACTTGGTAAATCTTCGCATTCATTCAACATCTTCATTCATTCTTCACACCCTTCTTCCATACATGACCCCCTTTCATACCATTCAATTGACCCTGACTTCCCTCTAACATCTTCATTCATTCTCTCTCTTGCTCCAATCACCACCTGTTCCTAACGCTTTTATTCTTTTGCATCGACTTAGGGTCCTCAAACTCAGCGATGTCTTATTCCCAACTGGACTGGCTTTAGCCAAGCCTCTTACGTTCTCCCTGTACTGTGCAGTCTTACCCTAACATACCCTCGGGCTATGTTGGTGCGTACACCTCCCTCTTAATGGACCTGCATATCCTGCAGTAGTCACTTATATTTATCCCTTCCCTTCCCTTTGTAGCGTCAGTGGTTTGTAAACATAAACTTGAGAATGCGCACGAGATTACCCGTGTAAAATTATTTTACTTCGATGTACGAGGTACTGTTAGTCAGTCAATTTATTCTTATGGTGAATCTTCTTCTTGCGGGTCCGCAACGTATGACTATAATAGGTTAAAATGAAATTTTCCCCGAATTTCTCCCCCCTGATCTCGTTCATAAAAATTATTCTTTGAATCTTTCCTAAATTTTAAGATTTCTAACTTGTGCCTAAATATAAACGTTATCGTTAACCACCTCATGGATCCTAAAAGGTCCTTCGTATGGCAACGATAACTTTGCACAGATGTTCTGCGCCCTGTTTGAGGTTCTCAAACTCTTAACAACTACCCTGTCCCCTATATTGAATGACAATCGCTTTCGGATTCTTCTATTCATCCGTTCTTCATACTTCCTCGAACTTCGATGCGCGTTTTCTCTTGATCAACAAAACGATTGTTGTTAAAAATAAGTCGCATTGTTTGCTAATATGCGCTCGGGTTTGATTTCGTCGTTTGCGAAATTTTCTCGGCAGTGAATGTTGGTAGCTTTATTCGCTATGTACAGCTCATTTGCCGCTATGCTTTTAAGAAGCCATTGATCCCTGATTTGACTGAATTCCGGACTCCCTTGACTCCTGTAAATATTTTTCTATGAATAAACCCCGTGTCCCTGATTTAAATTTGTTTGCGCGTCTAAAATGTCCTTCAACTTCTTCTTACTATTTCATATAATCTTTCACATATATCTTCTGACACTCGCAGTGCATTAACTTGTCGAGTATCTACTGATACCTTAAATTATTATTGTAGCGCATAGCTTACAATAACACCCCTGTAGATTTTCTTGTAGATTCTTGAAGACTTCTTGTCGACTCTTATTCACCCCTCATCTTCCCTGCTGAAAGCATCCGCGATCAAATTATCTTTCTCATCATGAGAATTAACACGGAGTAATCCGTCTCAATCAAAAATCTATTTCCCTTAAACTATTTTAACTGGTTCAATGCGCACACAATTGCTAACATTTCCTTGAAACTATTGAAGATATCTTCATGTACCCGTCCTCAATTCCTACGTGTACCTTTTTCCAATGACGTTAAGAAACCTAACGTTTTTCAACACTCCGAGAAAACTTCGCAACGTATGTAAATTCCGTATTCGCGGCTAAATTTTAACCTCCTCCAATCTATCATTGTCGACTGAGATTCCTACTCGGTCTACCGTGAACCCTAAAAATTTTACTTGATTCAACATGAATTGATATTTTGATAAATTTAGTTTAAGCCCTGTTTGTTCCAACGTGCTTAATACCTCTTCCAACTGTCGTAACTGATCTTCCTCGTTGTCCGCAAATACCAACATGTCATCAATATAGTGGACAAGATAGTCTTCGTACCTTTTGAGTACTTATCCAAATTACTCCTGGCTTATCGTTAGTAGATTTAATTGCATTTTCTATCTCCGTTGACAGTGACATTTAATTTATTAATTAATTTCAAACTTTTGCCTAAATCGGGTTGTTCATTTGACTTTTCCATTTTATCGATGGTTTGATTATTTTTCAATCTTTTACCGACAATGGAATTGTTAATGATTGATTTCAAAGGTTGGCCTAAAATTGGTTTGTTTATATTTGAATTCAAATTTTGATCTAAAATTGATCCATTTCTTTATTCGTGAATTCTACTGTGTACCTAAAATTGATCCTTTGTTATTTTCTAATGGGAGCCTAAATATGACTCTTCGTTTATTGGTGAATTCTAATGTGTACCTAAAATTGACTCGTTTATTTATTTGTGAATTCTAACTTTGATCTAAAATTGATCTTTTAATGAATTCTAACGCGTACCTAAACTTGACCCATTTATTATTTTCTAATGTGTACCTAAACTTGACTCTCCTTCGCTTCCTTTCCGCTTATGGAAAGTACGACCCCGAACATACATGCACCGCGGCTCGCGTGTTAGCCGTCGGTCGGTTCGTGGTGTCGATCGCCATCCGATAGACATCCCTGTTGATGTCTTTTGGCGGTGCGTCTTTCTCCCGATCGCGTTGTCGCCAGCCTTTTCGATCCATCCCGCCGTGATTCTGGTATCCCCCCCTTCGCGTATTCTCGAAACCATTCCTCGCTGGTTCGTTCCCCTTAACTCGCGGGTCTTGTGACTCCTGCGGTGACGCCCGCCAGTCGCGTTCTTCCCATCGCACATATGGGACTGTCGCTGGTCGCGTTTTCTCCCCCTTAACCCCCATGCTTCCGTTGAATCTCTTTACGAATCCGATGAACCCTTCCATCGTCTCGACCTTGGTCTCGATACCAATACGGGCGTTCACATCCTTCCCGGAATGCCCCCCGATTGCACTGACCAACAGTACTTCAACCTCGCGTGGCTCTACCTGCTGTGCTGGGTTAATTCCATTAACCGCACAATTCTCGTTAGCCGCGATTACCTCTGCCCCCTTCTTATCAATATTAGTGATTTTTTCACTCTCCCCTTGCATTCTCTCTTCACTAGCATTCTCCCTTGACAATTTTCCCCCCAGTCTATCGAATTTTTCTTCGATCACTGTCAATAGGACCTCCTGTCTGTCAAACCGTTCATTCATACTGGCGTTTCCAACCCCAATTTGTTCCCTCACTTCATTCATACTTGTGTTTATATCCCCAATTTCTTTCCTCAAACTTGCATTCATACTTGTGTTTATATCCCCAATTTCTTTCCTCAAACTTGCATTCATCTCCCCCATGCTTGCATTCAGACTGGCGTTTACATCCCCAATTTTTCCACTCAAACTTTCATTCATACTGGCGTTTCCAGCATCAATTTTCCCACTCAAACTTGCATTCATCTCCCCCATCATTTCCCTCATCATTGCCATCATCGGGCTTATATCGGGTACTATCGGGTACTGACACTACCGGAACTTCTAGCACGTTTGAAACTTCCGGCACATCTCCCGTGTCTCCCCTATCCCCGTCACTTTCATATCCAACATTTACACTATCTTCGTCGCTTTCATTCCCCACATTTACTCGCCCCCTTGCATTTCTACTGCGCGTATTCATGTTTAATCTTTGTTGGATCTTAAGCTGTCGTATATTTCTGATTTGAATTCTTGCCCCTTATCGTTGAGGTGCCACTTTTATGTAGCGTCTGATGCTTTGAAGAATGCACGAGTACACACACAATCAGTTTATGACACCTACCTTAAATCGACTCTTACTTCTCAGGGTATTAATGCGTCGGGATCTGAATCAACCAACACTTCTTATACGAGCTTATTCTTGATTGAACGAATTCTGGATTCCAACAAAGATAAAACTACAGTTGGAATTCCGTTAACAAGTTTTTAATCAAATCAACAAATTTCAACATATAACAAGAACCCAAACAATCAAACAATCTTTATGTAAACTACTATTCTACGCACTGATTATTAAAAGGTAGCTAACCTGTGATTTGTATCGTGCGCACTATTTTCTTTCTTCAAATATTCCACTTTCCAATCTCCAATCTCCAATCTGCTTCTCATATATCGGATAACTTGGTATCCGTTTCTCCCCAACGTATCTATAAGACACGATCTCGATCACAACCTTCGTTGCCAACACCTTCTGTATCCCGCTATCTTGCGGAATCTTAAATTCTCCAAGGAATTAATCTTCTTGGGTATAACGTTCACGAATATAATTTATTTCAGTATATTTTATTTGAATCTTACTTGAATTCGCGAGTTTATCTCGCAGTACAAAATACACGACCGTCACGCTTCGTGATCTCGATGGAACTCCGCGAATATAATTTATTTCAATTATCTTTAATTGAATTGCAATTATTCGCACAACTGCATATCGCAGTAACTAATATGCGACCGTCACGCTTCGTGATCTTGATCGAACTGTTATTTACTTTTTATGTAACGTTCGTTACTATATATTTTGTTTTTTCAAACCGGAGCTTCTTATATATCGGTTTGTTTGTACATGGCCGACGGTTCTCTGCACGTTTGATTAATTTCCGCATGTTGTATATCCCGTTTACACAACATGTAACTCGAACAAACTTAAAATTAAATTCAAACGACACAACAAAACAAACACATGTAAACAAATGTGTTTGAACCTCCGGTCTCCAACTGTACTTCTCTCCTTGTTGGTACGACTCTATCCTTCACATGGATAGCGCGTATCACAACAGTATATATTCAATTATTTACATTCAGGTGATTATTTAAATGGCAAATTGAATATTTGCATAATACTAAATGTACAAAAGTAAAAAAAAATTGTAGTACCGTCTACGTCTGAATATTGTCGATTTATAGCCTTTACAAATTCGTTAATTTCTTTAATACATTTAACAAAAACGGAGTCATCTGTAAAATAAAGTGTAATAATGTCGTTGGAAAAATTATGTTCTATACTTTTATACTACTTTAAACAACTGTCTAAACGACCCCGAAGTTTAAAACGAGCCAGATGTAATCGGATTTTACATATTGTCATTGAATAAATGCCACTTTTTGGCCAAATTGTTAAAAAACCGGATATTTTTTCGTTTTTTTCGATATAGCTCTGTTTCTATGAGGTTTACGTCAAAAATGCTCTGAAGCAAAGTTGAAGCTTAGAAAATTTCCGATAAAATGGTCCCTGTGTCATTTAATTTCCGTACTTAACTGATGAGCTACAGCCGTGCAACAGAAGTATATTTTCCGATGATTTTTACTGCACAATTTTAACACGTACGAAAGTGTTAAAAAAAGAACATAACAATTTTTTTTTTTGGAAATGTAAAGTATGGAACTCAATCTATATAATATTGAAATACATTTGCCACAATTTCAGATTTTTCGAGGTGATATTACTCGAGAAATGGTAGAATGTTCCCTCTGCGGCGTGGCACCGCTGGGCACCGCGTACTGTGAGGGTTGCCCAGGTAGCTTCAAAAATTGACCATTTTTCAAAAAATTCTATCTTCGGTTCTATTAGTCGTAGAAAGATGAATAAAAAACGAAATTGTGCAGAATTTCAGCACCAACATTTTCGTACTTAACGTCCAAGTTCGAAAAATGAAAAGTTTTAGAGCTATTTCCGGATAACTCCAAAATAAACGATTTTTTCAACGTTTTTTCAATATGGCGACCGTTCCCGATCAAAATTTTGTATGCAAAACATGAATTACCTGTTTTCACATCGGAAAACACCATCTCTGGAAGTTTCATCACTCCGGCAATTATTGGAACCAACAGTGGCAAAAAATCACCCAGGACATGGGCTAATTAATCAAGTACCTAACTAATCATGGATTCATTTCGTAATTATGGGAAATTCCCCGCAAAAAGTCTATAATATTTCTATGGGGTCGTCCATAAATTACGTTACGCTCCTAGGGGGGGGGGGTTCCGACCCTTTGTGACGATGGGGGGGGGTTTCAAAAATTGTGACGTCACAAAAATTATTATTGCTTTCATTTCTCTCTCTCTCTAAAAACGTAAAAGCTTCTTGAAATGTCGAGTTAGTAACAGGTTGCCAACTTGACAACTTAAGATAAAAGTATGTTTGCAATAATTGGTTTCTAACGTCCTGACATTGGTCAGGACCGGCCCTCGTATAATTTGGCCACTCATGTTCTCCTTCTTCTAACAAGTATTTCAAAAATACTATTTTTTGAACTTTCAAAATGATTTTTAAAATTTTTAAAAAACGTAAAAAGATTAAAAGATTAAAAAACTTAATTTTAGTTGGTAATCTGTACGTGTATATTTATGTATAAATATACAGAGCCGTCATAAACCTATTATAATAAATTGTTATAAAAATCAAAATGAAACCGATTGTAAAATTTACTAAGAAGTCAATAAAACTACATTGGGGGGGGGGTCAAGAATATGTGACGTAATATTTGGAGGGGGATCTAGGTTTGTGTGGCGATGGGGGGGGGGTTAAAAATTGCTTAAAATTGCGTGACGTAATTTATGGACGACCCCTATGTGGCGTAATCCTCTACTAGATTTCTGATGCGCGCATCAGCCTCCGACTATTTTCTTTTCTTAATAGGTGGATTGTTGCTGGCAACTAATTTTTCATAAAACAGATCTTGCCCACGTTGAATAACTTTTAAACTAGAAATTAATTTCCAAATGTTTCCATACTTAGCTTAGATCCATACTTAGCTCTGTCTCTAATCGTCTATGTGCCGCTTCAGTGTGATTGTTTGTTCCCGTGTCAGTTAAGACGCGATTATACAATGAGCATGGATCACCCAAACATCTGGAAATTAATTTCTAGTTTGAAAATTATTCAACGTGGGCGAGATGTATTTTATGAACACTTAGTTTCCGGCAACAATCCACCTACTAATAGAAGGAAATACTTGGAGACTGATTCGCGCATCAAGAATCTAGTAGAGGATTACGCGAATAGAAGTGTTATAGACTTTTTGCGAGGCATTTCCCATAATTATGAAATGAATTCCTGATCAGTTGGGTACTATATTAATAGGCATTGTTATTATTTGTAAAAGTTAGAAGGAATAAACATTTTAAAAACATTTAGTTTAAATTTTTAATTATAATTTTTTTTATTGGCTAAATAAACATTTCTAGATTTAGTTACGTAAATAATAGTTTTTTAGAAAAAAAATTCTTACAATCAGTTATAATAAGTAATATGTAATGGATAAATCTTCCCTCGCGCCCAATTGTATTTGCGCCCAGTTGTCGCTGCGCCCAATTGTCGCCGCGCCCAATTGTACTAGACCGCCACAATACATACTGTAATAGGCAAATTAAACTTTGTTTAATGGTAATTTTTCGTAAAAGTAAAAATACGTGAGCTATAGGCGAAAACCGCACTTAGGCGGCTAAAATCCTCATTTGGGGGAACGCCGGCTTGGGATTTTATGAGACATTTTGGGGGTTTATTAGAACACTTCAATATACATTTTTGCCAAATTTCAGCTTGCCCGGACGTTCTGTAAGCTCAAACCAAAATTTCGGATTCGTAACTTCTTGATGATACTATAACTTGGGAAAATTTTGAAAAAAAAATTTTTTCTTTTCATTTTCCAAGCTTGGCCACATTTTCATTTAATTTATTATTAAAAGCATTTCCTGTGCCCGAAAACATTTCTCTCCCTGCAAGGAATCAATATTGTGCCATTTTAAGGGTGGGTCGTGTTTGCGGTCAATAATTTAAGTATTAGTGTGCCATGGAAAAATATGAAAAAAAACTATTTTATAGAGAATTTTATGCTCTTCAATTATGGGCTGATCATAATTTTTCATACAAGCATAAATAAGCGAGTTAACGTCAAAAAATCGCGTTGGGGGAGCTAAAACCCCCGATTGTGGGGGACGACGGCGTGGGATTTTATGGGACTTTTGGGGGATTCATTAGAACACTGCAATGTACATCTCTGCCAAAATTCAGTTTGCCCGGATTTTTTCAAACTAAAAACCTTCCTTGCCTGGACTAAAAACTAAAACATCACCATTTTTTGGATTTCGGAGGATAAGGGAATAATTTGAGGCAGGAATTTTTCATAACTAAAATAATTATCGGTGGCCCTGGTCATTAAAAAAATATTCTAATGTCCAAATTTTCCATTGTCCGGCCTTATTACGGAAATTTTTTAGAAGTTTCAGTCAGAGTTTATACTTGGAAATTTCGGCGACTGTGCAGTTACTCTGACCAGCTGAAAAAAATTTTCTTCAGCTACACACTAAAGAACAGGCTTATTTTAGTCTATAGAAAAAATATCTTGCGAGAAATCTGTGAAAACAACCCAAAAGCGACTTTTGAAAAGTACGGGAAATTAGCATCGAGTATGCGGCAGACCCCGGTCAGACGCTATCAATTGAAAGACGGTCCCTTGAAAATGCGTAAAATTTTTTCGCTCCGATTTGAATTTTTCTTTGAAATTCGGATAGATGGGGGTGTGATTAGTGGATATTAGTAATAAATATAATCAAAAAAATGGAAAATAACCCGTGTATTGCCGAAAAAGTGAAAAAATTAAAAAAAATTTTCCTTCGAATTTTGGGGTGTGCATTCGATAAGGAGGGTTATCCATCGTCAAAACCTACCCTTTCGGGGCGCCGCTCCGCTCTGCACCCCTCCAGGGCGGTTTTGACTCTGGTTACTAGGCTAAACATACGAGAAGGCGCCACCCATCAAGAAAACCGGGATAAATGAAACCGGGATGTGAGAGACCCTCGAAATAGCATTAAAAAGTATAGTTGCGGTATGGGGCAGTAAACTATTACGATTGATCCCCAAAAAATCGCGTAAAAATAATCGATATTACATGTACGAGAGACGAACTGCATCTGCCGGTGCGAAATACTCTAAGTGTTAGGGTCATTAAAACTGCGCGGACTGTCAATAGAAAGAGCGACGCTCGGGAATCTCGTTAATTTTACCACTGAATCTCGTAAAATTTGCTAAGTTCAAAATCGATTATTTCAAAATGTTGATAATAAATTCTCGGTTAATATTTTTACAATTTGCTATATTAACTGTGTTCTTCAGTGTTTAGCTGAAAAAAATTTGTTTCGAGTGGTCAGAACAACTGCACAGTAGCCGAAATTTCTTCTCAAATTTAAAAGAAAAATTTTATTCGTCTTTTCATATTTTCTTTTGAGGGCCACAAAGAAAGCTTTTAGAAGTTTTACTCTCATGAACTGGCAATTGCCTAAGAGAAATAAGAAAAGCCTTCATTTAAGTTTCGTTTTAATTGTTTTAGTACTTATTTTCTAAATAAGTTTCAATCTTAGAAACAAGGGGTGTAAGAGCCCTTATAATAAATTTAATTTTTTATTTTGTTACTTAATTTCCACATTAAAGTTAGGAAATATTTTGTAAGTTTTACCCAAATATTTTTAAGAATAACTTCACAGCAGGTTTTTTTGGTAATGATCATCTAAATTACTTACTGTTAAAATTATCCAAAAATCTTTTTTGGTCCTTAATATTTTTTATGTATTTCATTTCGTTTTGAAGTTATGATGCAATATGCCATTAGGGGTCGTCCATAAATTACGTCACGCAATTTTTAACCCCCTCCCCCCGATCGTCACACCTCGTCACACAAACCTAGACCCCCTCCAAGTATTACATCATATATTCTTTACCCCCCACAAATTTTTCAAATTTAAAATTTATACAATAAAAAGAAACCCGGGGCAGATTTCATAGGTGTCATATCCCCACCTCGGCTGATGACTTCTTTTTTTTAGGGGTAGCACCCCAGAGGAAACATCTATAAAGGGCGGTCCGCCCCCCCTAGCTACCAGTGGCTTCAGTAGCCGCTCCAAAAATTGTTTTTTTTAAATACTTATAACAAAATATTTAATCTATATATTTTGTGACGTCACAATTTTTGAACCCCCCGCCCCCAGGAGCGTGACGTAATTTATGGACGACCCCTTTTAGCTTCAAGTAAATTCCCTACGTTTTGGTAGACTTCATGTATATTTATTTGGCTTCCTACCACGGCAGACAAAAGCTTAAATCCAAATTTGAAATGATTTCGCTGCTTCGTTTAGGCGCTATCGTATTCACAGACGTACATACATAGTAGAGATAGTTTCAAAGCTCAAGAACCCTAAAAAGCGACGCATAAGGCTCAAATTCGTATTTGTGTGTATTTCGCCCATTTGGCTCTATCCTTCCAAAAGTTATCAAAAAGGATTCAGGGAACCCCAAAACATAAAAATCCTTAACAAAATTGGGGGGTCAATAACGATACTTTACTTACCATTTTTACGTTATTATACAATAATTCATTACGCCCCCCCCCCACAATGAACTTTGCCTGGATCAGCTCTTGACTGCAAAATAAAGTTACCTAGCATGCAAAGCATAGATTAAAGAATATAATTATTGACCCCCCCCCCTAATATACGAGCCTGATTGGGCGCAGCTTAGCTTCCACTTTCAAATAATTTTAAACTAACTTCAGAGGGGTGCGTACATTTTAATTTTATTAATTATACGCTAGTTATTTATAATGTATACTAGTGTGTGATTGCCCTTGTTGTGCGGCCTAAAGGCCGCAAAGTTAAAAAATACTTATCTTCAAGTAGTGGCGTAGCTGGCATGGGTGACACCCGGGGCGGATTTCATGGGTGTCACCCCCCACATAGGCTGATAACCCTTTTTTCTCGGAGTTGCACCCAAGGAAACAACTATGAGGCATGGGGGGTCAGATAATTTGGGGTCGGGTGGCACCCCCAGACGGGTGAGGTGTCACCCCCACCTCGGCTGATGACCTTTTTTTTCTTTTTAGGGGTTGCACCCAAGGAAAAAACTAAGAGGCATGGGGGTCAGATAATTTGGGGTTGGGTGTCACCCCCAGACGGGTGTGACAGCTACGCCACTGCTTCAAGTTTTTCTAATAAAATTGTAAAATTTGTTAATATATTGATTTTTTCACGTCTCACATACCATTAAAATTTGCACGACAGATGGCGTGACATTCATTGCTCCCTTGTTTCTTACCATATAATATAATGTATTATGATTTTACACCAACGAGATACGTTCCTCCCCTCCCCCCTCTCTCTTAACTTTCACATTCATGTAGAGGCTCCTACGCCATACTCGTGATTTCAAACCAAAAAAATTTCAACGTCAGTTCTCTTGTCCCAACATTAAGTGAAGGAGATTAAGCGAGCTTTGCTCGCAAATGCTCCGCTGCACAAACCCTGTTCCTGAGCATGACGAACACATACACAAATTAAGGCTATTATTTATATGTAGATTGATTATTATTTGATTATATAACTACACCTTTTCCAGCAGTAATTCAGAAAACCTCGCCTGCTGTTCGGAAATCGTTAATTGTAATTCAGATTTGTCAACTGATATTCAGAAATCGTGAATTGCAATTGACAAATCTGAATAACCGTTGACGATTTCTGAATATTAATTCACAAATCTGAATAACAGTTGATGATTTCTGAATATCAATTGACAAATCTGAATAACGGTTGACGATTTTTGAATATCAATTGACAAATCTGAATAACGGTTGACGATTTCTGAATTACTGGTGGAAAAGGTGTCGTTATTTATAATAATTATATACTAGTGTGTGATTGCCCTGGTTGTGCGACCTGAAGGCCGCACTGAAGGAGACGGACAACGGACCAATTTAGCGTTACAGACACACACACACCTAAATTTACGTTTCATAAAACTTTTAATAAGCTGTTAAATGTATTTACACAATAGAAAAGGTCTGCTAATGCTAACAAACCTATAGAAATCGTCCGTTAATTTTAACAATTTGTTACATATTTTATGAAACTGGGCATTAGACTATTATATATTTCAATTTGATTATAACATATTATATCAGTCGCCCTTAGTTGTGTGGCCTAAAGGCCGCACTGAATGAATTTCGCCATCTATCTATGTCAGCGGTTCCCAACCTGGGGTAATTACCCCCAAGGTTAAAACGGGATTTTCTGAGGGGTAAACAGATTGTTAGAGATAAGCAATATCAACCATCTTATTGACTAACATTACGAGTTGTATATGTTGAACTTATCACTAATTTATTAAAAAACACTTAAAATTTCTTTATTTAAATTTTTATTTAACTCTTAATTTCCACAAAAATGATTATTTTTCTTGAATTTCAATTACAAAACTAGCATAGTTACACCTTAAACTTAAGCTTATACAATAATTGTTACATTACGACGACTTAATGAATACTTAAACAATACTATGCTGACTGAAATTTGTTAACATTGATTTTTTATGTATTTTTCAAAATGGTTTATTTAGCGGAATTTTTATTCTAGAACATTCTAGATTTCCTTTTGCTAAATTGACAAATGAATAAACAATTACAATATTAGTATTTCCTGTTACATCACTTATTGGAAAATTACCAGACTTATCTAATCATTTTATTAGTTATGGGAATATATAACTTCTCCCCCCTTTAGATGAAAAATTCGGAGCTTGATGGTGACTAATTTTTCAGCAGTGTCCATTTCGATGACGTTTCGACATTGTAATTTGATTTCCAAGTTGATAATGTCTATACCTTTTTACATAAATGAAGATTTTATAATTAACAATAAACAATGAATGAAAATGATAAAATAGAATAACAAAATAATTTAAAATTGTCCAAACACTTTAATTTGTATCACTGTAAAATAAAATTTTTTCGAATCTTTTCACTTTAAATTTTATTGAGTTCACTTAAATCGACTGTGGACAGTTCAGAGAGTTCACTTCTAAATTAACACTACAAGTTCCTTTGTCAAATACTTCGAAGAATTTTAGGTTTTAAATTTTTGTTTCGAATTTTGTAACTTGATGTCCTTTACTTTTAATTCGCGGAGATTGGTTAATTTCGATCACATATGTTCCCAAAAAAAATTTTTACTTTTAAAATTTTTTTTTTTTTTTTCCACTTTTGAATGTCCAATTATCGGTTTTGCTGATATCACTATCCATTTTCCATTCTCGAATTTTGATGTTGTTTAATTTGATGGTTTAATTTGACATATTTTTCGAAGTTGGAGTAATTTTGCTCATAAGGAAATTGAATTTTAAAAGGATCATTTTAGAATTGTTTTCGGAACTAGGAATAATTGGTAAAAGATAATTTGAAGATAGTCATATTTTTTAATTTCAATAATTGGAAAATCGAATAAAAATGTGTTTTGATTTAATTTTGAATAAATTTTAATATTAATAAAAATTTTTCAAATAGTAAGATAATTTCTAAATTTGGTTCAAATAGTAATTAATTGTTTACAAGTTTCATTTCTTTTAAAAGGTTCATAAGTGTGATTATTTAATTATGAAAAACATCAATTTTTGCAAAATTAATTGTTATTTCCAAATTATTTAACAAGTCATTGATTATTCGAAAGTTATTTATTAAATTTAGAATTGTTGACATCAAAAAAAAATTGTTGATAAGTTAAGATTTTGGTTTCGATTGACTTTATAAATTCTTGTTTGTATTGATTTTTTTTTTCAATGATGTTATGAAATGTGGGATTTATGAAATTATATTGTTTTCTAAAAAGTGAGATTGATTTGTAAAAGGGTGCATATTAAAAATTTGGATAAGCGTCCAAGATGAGAATTTTGATTTATGAATTTCCTAAATTGTCCAATATTTTAATAATATTAGATATAGGATAATGCCATATAATGTAATTTATTTCATTTGCCGATGCTAGTATGTACATTAGAAATCTGAATTGCAATTTAGTCTTTTTAATTCTTTTAAATGAGTGATTTAAGATTTGTTATTTTGCTGTTGATTGAGTTTTTAGAATTTAATTTAAATAATTGCGTCAGTTTGATAAATGTATAATCATTAAATATGTTCGTTAGTGTATTTAACTAGTTTCATATGTAAAATTTGAAAATTTGGGATTTTGAAAAATTTGGAATTATTTAAGTTTTATTTTAATTATTTAAAAAAAAATGTGTATTGTGGAATTACGTGAAAAAGAAAATTTGCTGTTTCGATTTTTTGGAGGTACCAAAAGTGAATATTGGTCAATATAGTGGTTATTAAAATTTTTCTTTTTCCGGTTGCCATTTTTGAAAATTTGTTGTGCTTTATTTGAAATTAATTTGCGATTTCTAAACTGTTTTCTTTTATAGTTAATATTAATCGAAATTTTATTTACGTATTTAAAATTTCTATTTAAATTTTGTTTTTGGAAATTAATTGGGTTTAAATAATGTGAATTCGTTAATTGGGGTAATTTTAAAATTTGATTCTCTGATATTGTTCTTTTCGGCATTATTAATTTTTTATAACTTTGATCAAGAATTTTAGAATTATTTAGTTTCAACAATAAATTATTTGTTTCAATGTCACTAGACTTTAATTTTGAATGATCAGCATGACTGATACTAGTATTTTTATTTGAATCATCAATTTCTAATTTTGTTGAATCTAAATTTTGTCTAATTATTTGCTTGGTTTTTGAAACCTGGAATTTTAAATTTTTTCGTTTTTTGTTATTGCAATTTAGAATTTGCTGTGATTTGTTTATAAATAATTTGAAATTTCCAAAATGATTTCCCCTATTGTTATTGATCAAAATTTCATTTAAGTATTTGAGTCTTTCAACTAGATTTCGCTTTTTTAAGATTTGTTGGAATTTAATTGAAGATAATTTGAATTTTCTAAAATTTTTTCTTTTGTAATTATTTGTCGAAATTTTGTTCATGTATTTGAAATTTCTAACTGGTTTTTGTTTTTGGAAATTTGTCGGTTCTAAATGATGTGACCTTTGGAGATTCGTTTTACCGTTGTCTACTTCCATTGGGGTAGGTTTAAATGAAGTTCTGTTGGAGTTCGGTTTAAATACAAAGGGTTTGTTAAAATTTTGAAAATTAGAATTTTGAAAATTCGGTTCAAGTCGAAATGAGTTATCGAAATTTTGATTGGGTATTTGTTGATAGTTGTTTGTTCTAAAATTTTGAAAGTGTGGTGGTGGTTGAAAATTATTCTGTCTAAAATTTTGCTCTTCTAATGGAATTGGTAAATTTTGTTCTTCTAATTGAACAGGTGATTCTTGTTCCCTTAATTGACTTAATTTTTTATTTTCTGCAGCTGTTTTTTGTAGTAAAGTTAATTTTCTAAGAATTTGGTTCATCAAAATTTCGTTATGCTTTTTATCAATTTCAGATCGTGCTGTTTCTAAATTTTGTTTAATTAATTTATATTCTTGATATAATTTTGAAATTTGGTTTCCTAATTCGATAACATCGTTAGCTATTAGGGGTTTATATTTTTTGACCGGTTCTTGACTTTTAAATTGATTTTCATAATTTTGTGGGGAAGTTTGTTCAGAATTTTGTTCATGATTATCAAAATTTTGTGAGTTTATATTTACATGATATGATACTTGTGCGTTATTTTGCATCGTTTTGCTCATTGCAATTTTATTATAATGAACTTCCGTAGGTGTCAAGGTCGATGTTCTTGTTAGATTTTTCTTTTGAAAATGTGTGTTCATAAAATCAGTAGTTGAATTAATTTTTTGAAAAATTTTGTTTTCTCTAAAATTTGTGGATTCTAAAGAATTGATAGGTTTACGTGGACGTGATAAATGATAATTTTCGATTGTGTTAAAATTTTTTACGTTAGAAGTTTTCATGAACAAAGTATGAAAAAATGGTATTTTTGCTTGGGGTGTTTCTAAAATGTTGACTCCAAATTTAAGTATTGCTTTTAATTGACGTAATAAATTCCATCCTATTAAACCGTCATATTTTTCTGAGAACTTAGAAATGTAAAATTTGCATATTTCGTTACTTTTGAAAATTTTAGGTAATGGGGTATATAAAATTTTGTTTTGTTGTGACAATTTATCCGAGGTTTGAATTTGTAAATTTTCAGTTTTTATGTAATTTTTGAAATATTTTAAAGCCAATTCTGGATTTATTAGACTATATTCACTGAACGTTTCGATTAAGAATTTTGCTTGTATATCCGGAATGTATATAAATATCAGATTTCGTCCTGTAGTGTCGTAATCTTTGGAATAATCTAAATTTATTGTTTCATTACTTTGAATTTTTTGTTCAAAATTTTCGGGATTTGGTGTATTAATTTGTTGAGGTGTACTAAAAATTTGGAAGTTTGACATTTTATTTTAGAGGCGAATGAATTTCATTTAAATTTATAAAATCGTATCGAATTATTAACGTTTACTCTTTCTATTGTTATTTCCGGGGTGTCGTTTGCAAAAAAAAAAAATATAACTTGTTGAATAATGTAGAATGTTAGTTCGTTTACCTAGTTTTAAAAATAGAATTTATAAATGAATCTTATTACTGTGTGATGTAATTTTTTATAAAACGTAAATTATTTCTAAATTTAATTTATTTCGCGTATATGACTAATTCAAATTATTTTAATTAATTAGGTTTTAATATTGGGATAAGGAATTTTTGAATTTGAGCTTTTACTCACGTTTTTAATTTTCTTAAATTTGTCTTCTTAAATTTATTGGTTGATCCTTTTCTTAAAATTATTTGTGGCGTTGCTAATCCACTGTTGTTTTTCTTCTTAAATTAGGTTGTTTTTACGGCCAGTTTTATCCGTAGTTTTTCTTAAAATTAGGGTTTGCGGCATTTTTAATCCACTTTGTTGCAGTTTAACTAGGGTTTGTGGCGTTTTTAATCCACTGTTGTTTTTCTTAACTAGGGTTTGTGGCGTTTTTAATCCACTTTGTTGCAGCTTCCGTGGTTTTTTTTTTTTTTTTTGGGAATTTCAGACGATTTGAGTACTAATTTTTCCCAAAAATTTCGGTCCTTTAACGACTGCGCCAGTTGTATACGTTAAACTTATCACTAATTTATTAAAAAACACTTAAAATTTCTTTATTTAAATTTTTATTTAACTCTTAATTTCCACAAAAATGATTATTTTTCTTGAATTTCAATTACAAAACTAGCATAGTTACACCTTAAACTTAAGCTTATACAATAATTGTTACATTACGACGACTTAATGAATACTTAAACAATACTATGCTGACTGAAATTTGTTAACATTGATTTTTTATGTATTTTTCAAAATGGTTTATTTAGCGGAATTTTTATTCTAGAACATTCTAGATTTCCTTTTGCTAAATTGACAAATGAATAAACAATTACAATATTAGTATTTCCTGTTACATCACTTATTGGAAAATTACCAGACTTATCTAATCATTTTATTAGTTATGGGAATATATAACTTTACGATTACTTATTGATTGTAAAAAAACCTCCCTTGCTTTCTTTGTTTGAATGATTAAAATAAATTAAAAATATTTTTTTGTTTTTTTAAACTAACCTTTTTGGGGGTTATTTTTGGGTAATAGTCTCAAAAAGGTTGAGAACCGCTGATCTGTTCTATATAATATTATTGATTTTTTCACGTCTCACCTTTATCATTAAAATTTACACCACAGATGTGACATTCATTGCTCCCTTGTTATGTTTTCTCCCTTGTGTATTATGATATTATAACAAACTTCAAGGGCGTAAATTGTGCTTGAAGCGTGGTATACCAGACTAGACCAGTGACCTTCAGTCATTGGCGGGTTTTGCACACCTCAACTTGAGTGGCTATCTCGTTAATCTCTGATTACCTTTATAATTCCGGCGTTTCCGGGTAACTCGAGCACGCAGGCTCGGGCTCCACCAAAGGGGGGGGGGGCAAACCCCCTCTGGTTGGAAACAGTCTGGCCAGGTCACATGACGAAATCGGAGAGGTTTTCGTCATCGGAGCGACATACTCCTCCGACGCGAAATCCCCGGCCGAAGGAATCTCGACTTTGCCACTTATACGCGAACTTTGCCAACTTTTCCTCCACTTTTTTCTAAATCATCGAAATGACCCAGCCATGTTAGGGTTCAGTAGATGAAGTAAAACCAGCTTCGAAAGCACTACAGACAGCGACTGCGTGTATTTCCCTGTCTAGAATATTTCTGCCATTTTCGTCGAGCATCGAAGGGGGGGGTAAAATCCAACTTCGATCTTCGGCGGATCTCGGGTACAGGGGGGTGTCAAAACCCAACCCTGTATTCACAAACAAATAAGGTGCGTGGCGCACCAGTCATTAGAAGGTTGTGATGGCTTAGCCAGGTACATTGCAAACCAATTTATGATTCGGATTCGGATAAATTATCTAACATAATATCCGTTGTATACCAAACAACACCCGTTGAAGGGAGTAAGGCGAGCTTATCTCGCAAAATATCCTACAATCCCGTCTTAAAGCAAAAGGCATATTATACCAATGAGATGCGTTTCACTCCCTCCTTCTCTCTTAACTTTCATGTTTATATCGAGGCTCCTACGCCAAACTCGGGATTTCAAACCCAAAAAATTTCAAGATCAGTTCTCTTGCCGCAACATTAGATGAAGGAGATTATGCGAGCTCCGCTACACAAACCATG
Source organism: Podabrus alpinus (assembly GCA_932274525.1). Classification (NCBI taxonomy): domain Eukaryota; kingdom Metazoa; phylum Arthropoda; class Insecta; order Coleoptera; family Cantharidae; genus Podabrus; species Podabrus alpinus. Next base: position 77,894,714 of record OW026456.1, read on the forward strand.
TTCCTGTTCCTGAGCGTGACGGACACAAACACAAATTAAGGCTCTTATTTATAGGCAGATTGATTATTATTTGATTATACCTTATAACAACTACACCTTTTCCACCAGTAATTCAGAAATCGTCAACCGTTATTCAGATTTGTAAATTGATATTCAGAAATCGTCAACCGTTATTCAGATTAATTTGTCAATTAATATTCAGAAATCGTCAACGGTTATTCAGATTTGTCAATTGCTATTCACGATTTCTGAATATCAGTTGACAAATCTGAATTACAATTCACGATTTTTGAATATTAGTTGACAAATCTGAATTACAATTCACAATTTCTGAATATCAGTTGACAAATCTGAATTACAATTCACGATTTCTGAATATCAGTTGACAAATCTGAATTACAATTAACAATTTCTGAATATTAGTTGACAAATCTGAATTACAATTCACTATTTCTGAATATCAGTTGACAAATCTGAATTACAATTCACGATTTCTGAACAGCAGGTGAGGTTTTCTGAATTACTGCTGGAAAAGGTGTAGAAGGTCAATCATTACGCTGACATCAATGGAATTTTGAATGCCATAAATGAGGCAACATTCATAAAAGAGTTACAAGATCAGAGATTATTTATGTCTTTTTAAAAGAAAGTTAATTGCAATTTCGAAAATATCCTAATAAAATAAAGAAATCAAATTTTCGCCCATAAATAACAGATTTATTCGCGATCGAAGCTAAAATATCAGGGCACCCATCGGATCCGAACGGGCTCCATTTTTATTCTTTCTACTCTCCACCGAACCTAGGTTTTTGCAAAATTTTGACTCAATAGTACGCGAACGCAGAAATATCTGCCTCGACGAAAATAAAATTTCGCTCAAAATTAATTAGCCAAAAACCGTGGAAAATGGATCTTCGACCTAAGTACTTTTTTACGTAAACGTAATTTTAAATTCGAAATGATAATATCAAAATCAAAATTCGGATGGTAAATAATGGAGTTGGCGCAGATCCGCCGGTGAAAACTTCCCCCCCTTAAAACCAAAAAGGGCCCATTTTACCGAGTTTTCTCGGTCTATCCACTACCTAACCTACGCACGTGCAAAATTTCAACATGTCAGATGGTGTGGAAGTGAGAAATCTATTTCGGTTACGGAGTTTTGAGTTCAAATATTATATACCGGCGATGGTGAGGCCGCACTGCAGAGACGAATTAATTTAACATTACAGGCGCACACACAATTAAATTTAGACTATTATATTTATATGTTCATACAATCAAAGATATAAGAGCTGTAAAGATAGAAAAAGCTATAGAAATATTATGCTTATAAATTTGTAGGTATAGCATTTTCTATTTTACAGCTCTTATATAGTTAATGTGGGTAGTTTAAAATTGGTATATTTGAAAAAACGAATGGGGTACTGACTCATAAAATGTCCATGTGTGAAATTTGCGAAAATTCGGATCGTTTAGGATATCCTTTGCCATGTGACATGATCAGATTGTTTTTAGCGCAACTAATTTACATGTACTTAAATTCAAATTATAAAGGCGGACACGGAAACACCGTGTGACTTCATAAGGACTAATTATTCAAATCCAAACCCATAGTCACGGTGTGGTGACCGGGGCAAATGCCCCCCCCCCCGTACCTAAATGTCAATCGTGATAAGCTCAATGTAATTTATCTTCTATTCCAGAGACGGTCATTGGTCTAGTAGTTACAGCAATGTACTACTAATGCTATAGACCCCGGTTCAAATCCGGAGAGAGTCAAAAATTTCTTTCTGACTTTATCTTCATCTATGTTCTGACTTTATCTTCATCTATGGCCGTCTCCGACCACAGCAGTGGCCTACTGTGATTGCTGGTTGAGTTACGGAGCGAAAAAATTTCTGGTTCGATATCGGAACTAGTGGAAGTTTCTTGGCTCTGCTCTCCAGTGAACAGAAAGGCTATGTGGTGAAACAGCCCGGCATCTTCTTTGTAGCTGTGATGCCTTAGCCCGATCCAGGCTAAAATATCTGGGACAAACCCAAGGAGGTACAACAAAGCTTCTCAGGAATATTCTGTGATTTGCTAGCAATTGCTAGAAAAATTTTAATTCCTGAATACCTAATTAGTAGGGTGAACAAAAGATCAATACTGGTCGCAGTTGTGAAAGGCCCTTGCGGCCAATCGACCCCTAAGTACCATACCATATCTTCTATTCCTCTAATTAGATCTAACCATGCCCCTTCAGCACCGCAACCTATACAGTTTCTTCATTGCTGACTAAATTGAATAACGAAACCAAATCAATATAGGTCAACAAACAAAGCCATACCTATAAATTGACGATGGGGAGGGGTTTATGGGATAAAAACGCACTTTTGTCAAGTGAAAGTACAGGTTAAGGTGGAAAACCCTTTTAAAATTGAATGGATAGAAAATGTCTGAGTGAATGCAGTCCATTACTGATTTGTTATTTCTAATATATCAATGTATAAGTTTTGTTAAAAGAGGAGGAGTGGGGTTAAACCTGAAACCTTTGCAGTATTTCAAATATTGAAACTTGAAAACCCAAATACTTGATTCAAGTATTTAAAGTATCAAATAATTTTAAGCTCATTTAAAATAATAATCACTACACCTTTTCCACCAGTAATTCAGAAATCGTCAACCGTTATTCAGATTTGTCAATTGATATTCAGAAATCGTCAACCGTTATTCAGATTTGTCAATTAATATTCAGAAATCGTCAACGGTTATTCACATTTGTCAATTGCAATTCACGATTTCTGAACATCAGTTGACAAATCTGAATTACAATTCACGATTTCTGAATATCAGTTGACAAATCTGAATTACAATTCACGATTTCTGAACAGCAGGTGAGGTTTTCTGAATTACTGCTGGAAAAGGTGTAGTATTTAAAATACTTTTCTTTCCCTTTTATTTAAAATACCTACCGATAGCCCTGATCCAATAATATTTAGGCATCTTAAGATTCTCCTAGAACTTTTAGCTATGTTATCCTCATTTTCAATTTCAGTTGTACCAAGCAACTCCAGAAGGTCGTCGAGCTCCTGTACGAGATTTAGTCAATCTAAACAAAATTAGCACACCATCTCATAGTAGTTCGATTTTCGTAAATTACAGTCCCGCCACGGGTAAGCCTGCACCCCTAAAACCACCCAAAATAACCAATTTTGTTTAGATTCTCCACCAAGAGATATGAATTCGCCAGTAACCTCCACCCCACTAGACTCGACTAGCGAACCAGGTAGTCAAACCGAAAGTCCAAGTCAAGAAGGCATATTACTAGGAACGTCACCCCGCCCTAACCAATTTTCCGCACACGTGCCTCCACCCGGATGCGAACGAGTCGTGATGAGATCTGACGTGGTTACAGCAGGCCTGCAACCGACCTCACAAATCCAACCGACAATGACTCGCTTAAAACCGAGCATAACGTCCGCGTTTCAGGAACTAAACAACAAAACCCAAATAATAAAACCGGTCGCCTTAACGGCAGACCAAATAAATAGGAAAAAATTGGAAGTCGATGAAAACAGAGATGAGGAACGTCCACCCAATATGTAATCTTTGGTTTCAAATTTTTTTTATACTACTGGAATTATTTTCAGGCTCAATTTCAAAATTGACAATACTGTGGTCAATTTCTTTTAAGTTTGCTGACTGTGATCTTAAAAGAAGTCGACTTAATTTTTAGTAGTGGTGCACAATTTTTTGTCTTGTTTGTTTTATGTACAAATTTCGATCATTGGAAAGGACTGCAAGGAAACTGTGATCTTTAAACAAAACTTTAACAAAAAAAAAATGGGTATAAAATAAGGCAGAACCAATTATTTCTATAAAAAATAATTTAGTATTATAATTTTTGATTTTTATAAATGTGATTCATATAATCTTTTATATTTTATGTTTAATTAGAGACCTACGTTATATCTGTTATTATTGTCGTCTTCAAAGTGTTATAATTTTTTTAATCGATTGTAGAATGAAACATATCTAATAAATTGACTGATTAAAAAAGCGTTTGCAACATCTTTAACTTTGAAAAAGAATAAGGGGCAACCTTATGTGAATTGTTATGCCGTAATTTATTAACAGATGGCGTAATTTTTAAAAATTAAATTTGCGGAATTTTTTGAGAAAGACCTATAGTCCAGGCAAGGAAGGTTTTTAGTTTGCAAAAAATCCGGGCAAGCTGAATTTTGGCAGAGATGTACATTGGAGTGTTCTAATGAAGTCCCATAAAATACCACCCCGGCGTCCCCCACAATCGGGGGTTTTAGCTACCCCAACGCGATTTTTTGCCGATAACTCGCTTATTTATGCTTGTATGAAAAATTATGATCAGAGCATAATTGAAGAGCATAAAATTCTCTATAAAATAGTTTTTTTTCATATTTTTCCATGGCACACTAATACCTTAAATTATTGACCGAAAACACGACCCACCCTTAAAATGGCACAATGTTGATTTCTTGCAGGGAGAAAAATGTTTTCGGGCACGGGAAATGCTTTTAATAATAAATTAATTGAAATTGTGGCCAAGGCTGGAAAATGAAGAGAAAAATAAATTTTTATTAAATTTACCCAAGTTATAGTATCTTCCAAGTAACGAAACCGAAATTTTGGTTTGAGCTTACAGAAGGTCCGGGCAAGCTGAAATTTGGCAAAGATGTATATTGAAGTGTTCTAATAAACCCCCAAAATGTCTCATAAAAATCCCAACCCGGCGTTCCCTCAAATGAGGATTTTAGCCCCGAAGTGCGGTGTTTCACCTATAGCTCACATATTTTTACTTTTACGAAAAATTACCCTTGAGCAAAGTTGAAGAACATAAAATTCTCTATAACATATGGCGTTGCAGTAGGTAGTACTACAATACATACTGTAATAGGCAAATTAAACTTTGTTTAATGGTAATTTTTCGTAAAAGTAAAAATACGTGAGCTATAGGTGAAACCGCACCTATGGGGCCAAAATCCTCATTTGGGGGAACGCCGGCTTGGGATTTTTATGAGACATTTTGGGGGTTTATTAGAACACTTCAATATACATCTTTGCCAAATTTCAGCTTGCCCGGACCTTCTGTAAGCTCAAACCAAAATTTCGGCTTCGGGACTTGGAAGTTACTATAACTTGGGCAAATTTTGAAAAAATCTATTTTTCTCTTCATTTTCCAACCTTGGCCACAATTTCAATTAATATATTAATAAAAGCATTTCCCGTGCCCGAAAACATTTCTCTCCCTGCGATGAATCAATATTGTGCCATTTTAAGGGTGGGTCGTGTTTTCGGTCAATAATTTAAGTATTAGTGTGCCATGGAAAAATATGAAAATAAACTATTTAATAGAGAATTTTATGCTCTTCAATTATGGTCTGATCATAATTTTTCATACAAGCATAAATAAGCGAGTTATCGGCAAAAAATCGCGTTGGGGAAGCTAAAACCCCCGATTGTGGGGGACGCCGGCGTGGGATTTTATGGGACTTTTAGGGGGTTCATTGGAACACTCCAATGTACATCTCTGCCAAAATTTAGCTTGCCCGGATATTTTTGCAAGCTTGAGCCAATTTTTTGGCTTCGTTGCCTGGACTAATATAAATAATTTAAAACTTCAGGGAAAAACAAAAAATTACGGGTGTGTTTATTTGATATAACTTAGAATTACACCAAGTTTAAACAAAATTGAACATGAAAATCGGGTGACGGTAAATAGCACGAACGACTGCAGGTAGCCGAAAAAAAAAGTAGTAAATTGCACTCCGGGTAAACTGCACGAAATTTTGCAAACTGGTAAACTGCACTCCGAACATTTTCCAGGTAAAAATTAAATTAAAATATTTATTTTTATAATCATGAAATAGTAACGAGTTCGAGGGAGCGGTTAATCCACCTCTTTGCGGCAGATCCACCTCTCTTTGTGGCAGATTTAACTTTACGCGGAGATTTGTTTTTTTAATTGGTTTTCTAAAGAAATATCAAAAACTAACACTAACCTAACGGCAGATCCACCTGTTCGCGGCAGATCCACCTCTTTGCGGCAGATTTAACTTTACGCGGAGATTTGTTTGTTTTTAATTGGTTTTCTAAAGAAATATCAAAAACTAACACTAACCTACCGGCAGATCCACCTCTTCGCGGCAGATCCACCTCTTTGCGGCAGATTTAACTTTACGTGGATATTTATTTGTTTTTAATTAATTTTCTAAAGAAATATCAAAAACTAACACTAACCTAACCACTAAAATCACAAACTCGACGTTGTATTTCTGATTTTAATAAAAAAACCTGGCAACGGTCCTGTACTGATTATCTTCACAAATCTACTCTAAAGCTGTGGTAGTTGGTTTTTGAGACACCCTGTATTGCTTGGAGTGCAGTTTACCATTTTTATTTTTACCTGGAAAATGTTCGGAGTGCAGTTTACCATTATCAGTTGGTTTTGGAGTGCAGTTTACCTTACCCCATGAAAATCATTGAAAAAAATTGCTCGATTCCTTGACCAAAAATTAAAAACAACTTTTTTTTTTTGAAAAAAATCCATTTTTTAAAATTCCATCTTGATGAAAATTATTTTTATAACTAAAAAAGGATAAAGTTATCGACGATAAGACGGTTTCAAAATAAATTATTGCTTTCTGTCTCCCATTAAAAAATTTATGTTTAAAAAAAAGTTGCAATAATCCCTATAAACGATGTTAATTGACTAATTTTAACTTAAATCGATAACAGTAAAAATTCTATAAAATACCAATAGATTGATTTAGTAGGAAATAAAATTTCTGATAAAATAACCTCTAGTTTTTTTATTCTACTATAAATGGTTTACGAGATATTCAAAACTTAACGCGTGATATCGTGAAAAAAATTGCTTAAATATTTTCAGAACCCCACAAAATTGTGGGTAGAAAATGAAGAAAATATTTTCAGAACCCCACAAATTTGTGGGTAAAAATTGAAGAAAGAAATGCAAGAAATTTGTCAATAACAATCACATAAATTTTTATATAATAAGATATAATTTTCCCGCCTTATAGCTATAAAAGCAGTTTTTTATATAACACCCGTAATTAAAGATTTATCAATTTATTTTCCCTTTTAACAATTTATTTAAATAATGATTTTTTTTTTATTATTAAAATTTCGAAATCATAAATTTATTTTTCTTGATTCTAAATAAATCCATAAACTTACTAAAATTTAAGAATAAAATAACCCCTTGACCCAACATTTTGAATGCCTTTAAGCATAAATATTTTGGACCCCCAAATTTTGGTAAAATCGGTGAAAGGGTTAATGTGGTTTAAAAAGTTGAATATTGAGATAGGCCTACTAAAAGTTTCTCAAAACACATTTAGAACATTTACGTATTTGTGAATCATTGTACCAGCTCTCCTTACACTTATGCTGACAATCCTCTTCAATGCGGCCTTTGGGCCGCACAACGTGGGCAGAGAAATTCTACTACTTGACATAAAGGCATCACATAAACTAATGGCCGACCTGAGAAGGGGGGGGGTTAGTTACCGCCATGAATTTTCAGAAATAAAAAAATTTAATAAATCGATTACAATTGCTAAAAAATTTTAAAATCCAAACAGGGGCGGATTAACAAAAATTCACTCTTAATGGGGTAAATCACTCTACACCTTTTCCAGCAGTAAATCAGAAAACCTCACCTGCTGTTCAGAAATCGTGAATTGTAATAATTCAGATTTATCGACTGATATTCAGAAATGTGAATTGTAATTCAGATTTGTCAACTGATATTCAGAAATTGTAATTCAGATTTGTCAACTAATATTTAGAAATCGTGAATTGCAATTCAGATTTGTCAACTGATATTCAAAAATTGTGAATTGTAATATCAATTGATAAATCTGAATAACGGTTGACGATTTCTGAATTACTGGTGGAAAAGGTGTAGAGGCCGAAAAACAGAGCAAATTTTGGGAATTTTTTTCAAAGAAACTAAACAACATATCGAAATTCGGTAAAAAAGTCTTTATTATACAAGTATTGAAATGTGTTTGTAAATTTTTTCAGAGCTGTACAAAACAAAATGCCGGCTTCCCAGTATTCTTCCCTACGCATCGTTTTTTTTAAGGCTGCGTGGCCGGACCAATAACTCCTGCATATTTAAAAATTAAATCATGAGATTTAATTTAGATTTAGTATGATATTAGCTCCAACAGTACCTAGGATTTTTTTAAAACTGAGTATTGCAAAAATGGCTTGTTTTTGAAAAGAAAGTTCGAAAAAGCGAAAAAAAATCGCTAGAAAATTGTTAATAACAATTGAACTATGCATTATAAAAAAAATCCTAGGTGTTGTCGAAGAGAATGTAGTTTAGAATATTCAGTAAGATTTTCAAGCCAATCGAACAAAAATTGTTCAAGATATCGGTCCGGCCAACTTAAAATTTGTTGTTTCGAGAAATCGCGTTTTGAAGTTTTAAGTACTGAAAAAACAAGGATAAATTCAATATACCTACCTTTAATCTGCAATGCAGCGAAAGCTTCAAATTTCGAGCCTTTACAGATTTCACTCATGCACGAAACTTTGCCACGTGTTTTTACGATAATAAAGGTACATTTTAAGAAAATAAAAAAATTTTCGATTTTTGAAAAGTTCTAGAGTTGTTTACCCCCTTACTCTACACCTGGCTCTACACAGCCGTTGTTCGACCTATGCTTTCCTACGGTGCACTTGTCTGGTGGACTAGAACCAAACAAGTAACAGCGGCGTCCTTCTTGCACCGGATTCAGAGAATAATCTGTCTGGCTGTAACTGGAGTGATGCAAACCGCCCCACTGCGGCGCTTGAGGCCCTTCTCTGCCTCCCACCACTTGATCTTCATGTGCAGGAGATGGCGGTCAAGACTGCCCTTAGGCTTCGTAGCTGGCGGCTATGGAATGATAGGAATGGAGCTGTGGGACATATGCGGATATTGAGGGACTACTCGGCGAGTGTACCCCTTCTGCATATAGAGTCTGACAGAATTCTCCCTAAATACGTATTCAACAGGAAATTCAAAATCCTGCTAAATCCACCAGCAACTGACGAGAATGACATTTGTTTATTCTCTGACGGTTCCAAAAATAATGTTGGATCAGGGGCAGGGATCAAGGGCAGGGGAACTTAATCTGAACATGAGCATATCGCTGGGCAAGTACACGTCGGTTTTCCAAGCGGAACTCATCGTAGTCCAGTCAAAATAGACTTTCACCCGTGAATAATTATTTAGTGAATTTTTTTTTCACAGCTGTCTCGGGGGGTCACTGGGAGTGTAAATTCAAAATGGCGACCAAATCATGCTTATGCGTATATTCTAAAAATGGTTTTTTAGGTCAAAAACGGTTTTTCTTGAATAACTCGGCCGGTTTTGATTTTACAGAAAAACCGTGAGGACAAAAGTTGTATAAATTTTGATTCTCTACAAGTTTAGTCCTTACAGTTTTTCTTCTAGGATCAAGATTTTTTGAATTAAACCTGAAAAAAACGACAAATTCGAAATATTTACATTATCTCGTTTATTTTCAACTTTACGGCACAAATGAAGAGGACCAAACATGTAGAGAATCAAATTCTGAACAATTTCGGTTCCTACCTTTTTTTTTTTCAAAAATCGATATTTAAGGTCGTACGCCAACCATGGAGAAACAGAGCGTAAACTCTTTTCCGCACCACCAAAGAGGTAGAGTTTCAGGCGCGTTTTTTTTATGACGTGGTATCCCCTATGGGCCTAATCCAGGTATCGATACCTGCGCGGAATAACGAAATGTAATCTGAGAGTCCGGTTGGAAAAGTAGCTATGTCAAGGTCCGGTTGGAAAAGCAGCTTACTCAAAGTCCGCTTGAAAAAGCGGCTATGTCGCCCATTAAATTTTGTAATCTCATGAAATCCATGATGAAACAATTTCGGGAGCGAGATAGCCGCTTTTTTCAGCTAACTTTGAGTTACCTGCCTTTAAAAACGAAACCCCGACATAGCTGCTTTTCCGACCGGACTCTGATACATGGTTATTCCGCGCAGGTATCGGTATCTTTTCTGTAGACCTGAAAATATGGTTCCGGAACTATTTTTTTTTAGGTTTCTTAGCTGATGGTCCTGCCAAATCCATATCCTTGGTTTCTTCTTTGGCTAATTGGTCATGTCCGGTTTCACGTTCGTCAAGGTTCAGCGTTGAAGGTGCGGGATCGTCGATGTCGCTGTCATCATCACTGTCTTCGTCAGCGACACTTCGCAATTCCGTGACGTTATCGCAACTCTGCCCGGCGCAGTTGTGGCATAAGACAGAACATTTCAGTCCTGCCTTACGACACCCACACATTTTCCCGCAATTCTATGTGCATTTGCACGAAATTGTGTTCAGCAGCGCTTCCGGGGCGGGTGCAGCGGTTGTTGTTAGTGGTTCCAAACCCCTCGCACCTCTCGTCCAACCCCACTTTGTGGCGTCCAGCTCATTTCCAAGCCACATTTGCTTGTTGGAAGCTATAACCGCCACCTTCTTTTGTTCGCACAGCTGCCTATGCCAGGTGCCGCCAGCGTCTGGGGCAGACTGGTCAATCAAGTCCCACGACCTTTAATATCGATTCTTGGAAAAACAGGTAGAGACTAAAATTTTCAGAAATTGTATTCTATACAACTTTTGCCCTATTGATTGTACCTGTAAAATTGAAAATAAAGGAGATAATGCGAATATTTTGAAATGGGTACATATTTTCGGGTTAAATTCCGAAAATATCGATTTTTGGAAAAAAAGGTGGGAACCAAAGTTGTTGAGAATTTGATTCTCTACATGTTTGGTCCTCTTCATTTGTGCCGTAAAGTTGAAAATAAACGAGATAATGGAAATATTTCGAATTTGTCGTTTTTTTCAGGTTTAATTCAAAAAATCTTGATCCTAGAAGAAAAACTGTGAGGACTAAACTTGTAGAGAATCAAAATTTATACAACTTTTGTCCTCACGGTTTTTCTGTAAAATCAAAACCGGCCGAGTTATTCAAGAAAAACCGTTTTCCACCTAAAAAACCATTTTTAGAATATACGCATAAGCATGATTTGGTCGCCATTTTGAATTTACACTCCCAGTGACCCCCCCCCGAGACAGCTGTGAAAAAAAATTCACTAAATAATTATTCACGGGTAGGGTCGGTTTTTTGGATATAATGACTGGACTATCGGTATATTGCACTGTGCAAAAACAGTCTGGGACAAAGGTATCCATGCAAAAACATTCAGATATTTACAGACAGCAGGGCAGTCCTTCTGGCACTTATGAGCCACAAGATCACCTCTGGCCTGGTGCTTTAATGCATCCGGGCCCTGAATCAGATATCAAATCAGAATGTCCTTTCTCTTCACTGGGTCAAGGGACACCAAGGCAATGAAGGTAACGAGAAGGCAGATGGTCTGGCTAAAGTCGGCTCAAATTGTCATCCCTGCGGCCCTGAACCGATGATTGTGCCAACCATCAAAACCCTAGATACCCCTCTAAAACATCATACCCTAGAACTGCATTCCAGCAGGTGGGCCAATGAAACTGAATGTAGACAAGCAAGGACAGCGATAAAAGCACCCTCCAGTAAACATTCAAAATCCTACTTGAAGTTGTCCAGAGTCAATCTACGGATAATTGCAGGGATAATGAGCCAACGTGCCGGGGTTGTAATGAATCGGACGAAACAGCGGAGCACGTGCTCTGTCACTGCCCAGCTCTAGCGTCAAAAAGAGGTACCACGTTGGGGGACTTCTGGCCTGACATGGCCAGAATTAGGGGCATCTCGCCCGCCTGGATCCTGGAGTTCATCCTTCAGCTACAAAATTTTAGTTAAAAAACATTCAAACACAATTTTAATATTGACAAATATTGTTTTCAAGTTTCATTGTCACAAAAAATGTATATGATTTGATAGAAAACAGACAATGAATTTTTAAAAATCAAACTTATTTTAAAATAAAAATTTCGCTCTTTGAAAACGCCGACGTTTTTGGTATGACAACGGCTTGCCAACAGTTTCTAAACGTTCATAAACACGATCCCAGCTAACGCCCACCCCCCCACTGGGAATTTTTTGGATTCTTTAAAGTAAGGATCCCTAAGGAGAGTCTTTGATTCCGAGGGGTTCGAAGATTGTGACGAGGGGGGGGGCTTGAAAAATGGGAAAGAAATGCGAACGTCCTTTAATCAGGGTACCCAGCCAACTTGAGTTTTAATATGCCCCGACTTTTCCAGGATCGCATACAAAAAATTCCAGTCATTATAAAAACTAACCCCCGCCCCTCGCTCATCAAATTTAAAATATATTTTTTAAATTAAGATTTTTTACTTGTAATTTTTGTTGGTCGCAAACTTAGCCCCCCCCCCCCCCCAGGAACGTTCTATAGCAGTGGTTCTTAACCTATGGTCCGTGGACCACTGGTGGTCCCTGAAAGCACCCAAAGTGGTCCGCGAAGTCATCCTAAAATTTAAAAAAAAATGACGAGTCCAATTCACCATTCATGGTCCAATCATAGCAAAGTCGGCAGGTAGGAAAAATGAGTAATTAGGAGCAAATTTGCGCAGTTTACATTTCGGTAAACGGTAGAATAGTCTAAATCAAAATAGTCTACGGTAAATTGGTCCAGGTAAAAAGGTCTACGGAATAAAAGTCTACGGGTAAAAAAGTCTAGGTAAAATGGTCTAGGTAAAAAAGTTTAGGTAAAAAAGTACCTATAGGTAAAATGGCCTACGGCAAAATTCAAGGAAAGATTCCTTGGATAACTTTTTAATAAAAAGTTGCGATTATACCTACGAAAGAGGGGGGTAATCAAGTTGAGTTCGGAGAGTAAGGACGTAATTTTGGACGAGAGAAAACGTCAATTTGAGAAAAGTTGAATTTTGGAATTTGTTTATGAATGATCGCCAATCGAGTTGTAAATGAAGTGTTTATTGATGATTTAAGAAGTTAGAAGAAGTGTAAAGTTTCGATTGATATTTTGAAATATTTGGGAAAATTTGGAGACCGCTAGTAAAATTTTATGTTCACGTTTTTGATGGTTCTGTTACTGCTTATTGGAGGATTATTGAAGATTAACATTTATGGACCTGCCTGAACGATTATTCTGAGAGACGAGGATATTCAATTCGTCAGTAATTCTGTTTGGATCTTCATTGTATGGAAATTGGATTCGATCACGAAGTCATCTTTTCCTGGTTGTCCACTATTAGTTCTACGTCAGTTGTGCACGAAAAACTTTGGTAAGCATTGTGTCGCCAAGATTTTTAATAACATTTATAATAACCGAGTTCGCGCGTATAACCGTGGGGGATTTATAAATTTTTATTGATTGTTTTTGTAAATTTGATTTGATTCCGATTATTGAATATCCATCTTTTGTTTTATTTTTAATAATTATGTTTATGAATAAATTGCAATACTTGTTGTACAATAATTACTTTTGATTGAGTTTAACCACAGCAGTGAGGAAAGGAAAAATAGGTGCAAGGAATAGTAAGTTTGTTGTTCGGCATTTTTTCGTAAGAATTATTAAGCTAAGATCGTTGCACATGAGCATTTCGACAGATTTATGGACCCACTTTTGACCCTGAGTTCTCTTGCATAGTTGGCCGAGGCATAAATTAATTAAGGGCCATCTCATCCCACGCTATAGAAATTAATTTTTTTTATCTAAACAGTAGCACATGGCAGTATACACGTTTAAAACAAAAAAACTATATTATTAAAAATTATTATTTATTATTTAATTTAAATTTACTAGCTAAACCTAATAGTATGACCAACAGCGCAAATAAATTCAATCATAGTATTACGAGTACCGTCCCGATATTCCTCGCAATGCGCTTTCAGCTTTCTCTGCATGTTCTCGTACACCGCAGATTTTTTTTTAATTTGTTCGAGCTCCAATCTTATGCCGATTCAAATTTGTTTCATCACATGCTAGCTCCAATCTCATGTTTTTAATTAATGTCCATACGGTTGGGTGATTATGACCGACAAGATTGGAAAACCGATTATTCCACCCTTCAACTTGATTGTTGGTACGTTCTTCCCCAGCAATGGTGGTCGTATATACATTCCAGGTTTCTGGGGGGAACATATAGGAGCAATATTGCGCAATCTCAATGGTTGGTAATCACTATCTACCCCCCCCCTCTCGTCGGGCCTGCATGGTACACATTAAATATTGTAAATATATGTATACCGAAAATATGCATCATATCACTAGATTTTGAATCCTCAATTTGTCAACTGAAGCAATTAAAAATTGCCAACTTTTTGTAAGTAATACATTGGGTATAAATTGGGACATAAAAAATAGATCATTTTATAAATAATAAAAATATAATTTTCCCTATTAATCCCTATTAAAAATTCTTAAACTTAAAAAAAAATAAAAACATTTTATTTTAAAAAATATTCAATACTTTCAGTCCGGCCCGGCGAACACGTGTTTTGTTGTTTAAAAATTTATATTTATAGCAAAACTGTGTTGTAGTAAAGCAATTTTTGAGGAATCTTACAACTTTTAGGACAAATATTTGTCCTTTATAATCGCGGTAATACAGTAGAACTCCAATTATCCGAACTCCGACTATCCGAATCGCTTTCAGAAAAAAAATTTAAGATGAAAACGTACTGCGATTCGCAAAATAATGATTTTGCGTCAGCCCGAGTGTGACCACATGCAACTTCTCACTGTCAAGCGGATACACGACTTGCCTGCCCGAAAACGGACAGTCAAACAGCTTACTTTGACTGAAATGTACAGCAAGCAATGACTTTCATTTACAATACATACTAATGTACAGCACTTTTAAGTACGTTATATAACATATAAAAGTGTTGCTTTTTCTTTTAATTAATTAAAAATCCATCTTCTTAGTCGCGTTGTTTGTTTCCGAACGTCGCGTCGTGACCCATCTCTTTCTATGCATGTGATGTGCGTTCTAAGTGTTTTCACATTCATAGAGGACCTACTTGTTTAACGTGGGCTCCGAACCACGGGAAGTGTAATACACTTCATGTTGAGATGGGCGCTCTTGGCAAATTACCTCGGTGGTTTGCCGCTGCCTTCCGAGGAGAGACGGCCAGAATAAAGTTCTTACCCTGCCCGGATTCGATCCGAGCGTTTCGCATTAGCAGTAGACGCACTTAACTGCCAAAGCTATGACCATCTCTTAAAATCCATACAGTACCCTTTTTTCGGAAAAAATCCAATTACTTATCCGAATTTTTGATTATCCGAATGGGGTCCGGTCCCAATTGATTCGGATAATTGAAGGTCTACTGTACTTAAATTAAAATTTATTATTACATTGAATGTTGGTTTCAACAACTAAGCAAAACTTTTACGCATTATCTAAAATAGTTACAAAATATAACTAAACACGTTATTTTGTACAGTTAGTATGTACAGACAGTTGGAGAAAATAGGCATATTATTTTTTTATTACTTGAAATTTTTTTGAGTTGATAAAATTTTTACATTGGCTTTTGCCAACTTCATCAACTTTTGGGTGATTTTGCCAACTTCACCAACTTTTGGATGATTTTGCCAACTTTCTAAAATATTGGGGGGGGGGGGAAGCTGCCCCCCACTCGTCCCTGTCACAAATGTATCTGATTTGATAGAAAACAGACAATGAATTTCTAAAAATCAACCTTAATATTTTGAAATAAAAATTTCGCTCTTTGAAAACGCCGATATTTTTGGTTATGACAACGACGTGCTAACAGTTTCTAAACGTTTAAAAATACGATCCCAGCTAACGAGCCCCCTATGTGACCATAGGACGTTCCTGGGGTGGGAGGGGTTCGAAGATTGTGACGGGAGGGGGGCTGAAAAGTGGGAAAGAAATGTGAACGTCCTTTAATCAGGGTACCCAACTTGAGTTTTAAAATCGGACACAGTCATTAAGGCGACGGTCAATTGGACGACGACAATTGGGCGACGGTCAATTGGTCACCGGTTTTTTGGGCGACGACTTATTAGGCGACCCCAATTAGGCGACCGGTCATATAGGCGACGGTACAAATTGGGCGACTGGAAATTCAGTAAATCTTTTTAATTAAAAAATTTATTAAAATAATATTTTATTGCAAAATTTATTTTCAAATTCTTATAGTATTCTATTATCTTTATTATTATAAAACATTAATAAATACACAAAAATTAAATTACATGACATACAAAAAATAAACAATTTTCAATCCATGTCATAATTGTACGATAAACCGCGAAGATATTCTATAACATTTTGTAAATTGTGGTATTCGAGAACCTTATTTAAAATTATTTCGTCAGCTTCTTCATACTTGACTCGCTTTCGACTGGGTTCATGTCCGGCAATAATTCTTTCGTAATCTATGTCATACGATTTTTGAATTTGTTTTAACTTATCTAAAAACATGAACAAATGAGGATGAGCAATACCAGTACCAAAACCTAATTGCACTTTCCGATGACAGGCTTCCGCAAAATTATTTGTTCTATCAATACCATCTAATGTTCATTGGTATACAGACCAAATATCGTAAGGAAACGTTGGTGTTGCTCTTGTGCCATTGTGTCGAATACGTCCTACATAATTAACACTAAACCATTGTAAAATTGGCTCCAGTTCTTCTGGCAAATAATCTTCCAAGCTGATTATTGCATTATCAATGTCGTTTTCGGGAACAAATGCAAGAGACGTAACCATTTTTGCACTCATTGCAAATTCAGCATCCGTACTGTATCTTCCTAAAAGATTGTTTAAAGATAAATGCTTTTTTAGATTTTTTACCAGATGAAAAAAACAACCATTAATGCGTAAGTACTTCTGGAAAAACTTCGCGAATTGCTTGATGAACAGCAAGTTCATAATCCACACTTATACTCTCTGGATTTAGTTCAGGCCACAGCTAGCGCATCATGGTAAACAATCTTACGTATGTATCCTTTCTTTTATCGGGTAGTAAACAATATAATATAGGAAAAACCGCTCTTTCGCCTTTTCTAGCTAAGACTACAAAAATTTGAGCAAACAGAGGAGGAGATAGTAAAAACGTGCCGTCCATAAATAATTCTCGCATGTCTCTACTCCACGTAGAGTTATATTCTCTTCCAAACATCAAGATGCGCTCTGGGTCGCGATGCTCACTTCCCAAATCCGCTAGAAGGAAACGTTCAAAATTATTCGGGCTAAACTCGTATTGGAAAAATGCCTCTGGTATAACGATTTCCTCACGAGTTTGCGGATTACTAGGCGCTTGTAAATTTCTATTTCTTCTTCTTTGGATATTACGGTTCATGGCACTGCGGCTTGGAAGAACACCTCTCACAGCACCGGGTACATTTTGGGTAGCGGTGATCCTTATTTGAGCAGGGGTTTCATGAGTAGTTCCTGCTAGACGTCTTACGGTTGTTTTCACTTGTTGTACTACAACATGTGCTGCATTTCCTACTGTGCTACAAGTGTGTTCTCTTCGTATGCAATTAAAAGATTTGTCTTCTATATTCGTCCATATTCGAGCATTACATCCAATATTTTTGTTTTCACAACGCCAGAATTGAATTGAACCGTCCTTACTGACTTTGTCTTTGATATAAAGAAATCCGTCCCGAGCGTACTTTTCATTCCCTTTTTGAGTCGTTATTTCTATTCTTCCTTCCATTGCAAATGATTTTGTTTTAACTTCAATTTGTAATATTCATACTTATATAGAAATTAATATTTACCAACCACAAATTGTAATTAAACATTAACGTAGCCTAATTTACCATCGCCTATTTGGCCAGTCGCCTAATAAGTCGTCGCCCAAAAAACCGGTGTCCAATTGACCGTCGCCTAATTGACGTCGCCCAATTGACGTCGCCCTAATGTCGTGTACCGTTTAAAATTCCCTGACTTTTTCAGATTCGCATAAGAAAAATTCCAGTCATAAAAGATGACCCCCCTCCTCATCATCATTTTATTATTATCAGTTCAGGCCTTCCTTCTTTATCCCTTAAACCTTCGACAGTAGTAGTCGATAAAGACAGAAACTGTCAACTAGTTTGTAATAAGTAAATAATTAAAAAAAGATAATCTTAAAAAAAATTGATGTTGCAGGGTAGAGCTCGTACCAAAGCTCAAAAGTTATACAATCAACGGCGCAAAAACAAAAACGCGTACAAATACTAAAAAGCCCAACTAGAAAACATTCGTTGAATGTTTGATTTAATTTTAAGAGTTACACAAATTTCGCGTTTTATTATTATTAAATGGTATTAGTACCTATTGTTTCATAATATAAATAACAATCAGCCTTCATTAAGGCTATTGTAGCCTTATTCACATTTTTTAAATTTCCGCGCCAAGCTAATGTTTTTACGTAACATTTATGTCTTGAAATCTTGGCTCCTCCTCGCGCAATTTTAGGGCTTTGGACAAAAGAAATCACCTCTACCCAGCCAACTTGTGTTTTAAAATTCCCCGACTTTCCCCCCCCCCCACTTAGTGATTAAGTTTTGAAGTCACTTTTCCAGAAAAATATTCCAAATTCCCTGACAATTCGAGATTTTCCCGTTTTCCAGGTCACCGGGTACCCCCCTATGCTGTCTACTTTACGCCACTGTAGATTGGTAACAATTTGACAGACAAAAAAATATCCGAAAATTATTTAGAACCCTAATCTACGTAACTGCCAAACTCCTTGATTTAATGCAAGGTAAAAGTACCAATTTACTGTGTTATTTCCCTCAGTTTTTCAGAAGAGTGGAAACTCTGCGCCTTGCTGAAAATTAACCAGGGTTAAATTAATGAAAACCTGATCAACTGAGTCTTAATGAAAAGATTAAACTAGATTCCATTGCCGAACCCCTCGAGGCCTTATACAGTTTATTGACCCAAAATTACATCCAGGCACTCAACTTCTTGAATTTTAATAAGAAATGGAGGTCTGTCTTCTGTGATCCTACTCATAGTAAAAGCATCTCTTTTTGTTCGCAATGACCAAGTTGGACATAAAATAAATTTTGTCAAAAAAATGCCAAAACCATCTGTGTTTTTTGTTTTAAAATTATAAAGGTTTTAAACTTGGAAATGTTATGAAAAAAATTGGAACCAAAAATGAAATCGATTGGTAAATTTAGTCCAAAACGGAAAAATTGGTCCTAAAAGGTGCATAATAAAAATTGAAATTTATGTAACTTGGAACAATCGTTAAATCAAAATTAATTAATTTTGTATGTTTAGGCCCAGTTCTTCAGTTTCGAATTAATTACGATAGAAATGAAACAATTGTATAAATGATAATTAAGCCGGGTTACAAAATAACCAGAAACTAAACAACTGGGCATCAGCAGCGTGAAACATTAAAATGATCGAGCCAGTATTTATAAAACGTAGTTTTCACTTTGACCACTGTTGATGGTCACAAAATACCCCCATAAAATCACCAATCGTCCTAGGCAGGTCAAAGTAAAACTACTAAGTTATTTTTCAATTTTTAGTTTATTTGGAAAATTAATATAACAATCTAAAATCTTAGTTTTTGGAAAAACCATTTATTCTTGCCTTGCTTATATCTCTCCTCCAACTTCATCCTAACCTGGAAACGCACCTTCTTCCGTTTAGCAGGATCCTTCAAGTCCTTGGGCACAACTTTTTGATCGGCAGCCAAATCGACCGAATAACGCGTCGGTAAGAGGTGATTGTAATTAACCATCTAGAACAACAAACAAAAATGTAACCCCTGAGATAAAACTTCAAAATGGTGGATCAGTACACCCCCATTGTGGTGATAAAATTTTTAACCTAACCTAAATGTTAAAACGTTACATACCTTGATAAAAGCCTTAATTTTGGATCGCTTATGAATTTTGGCTTTGCCCATCCGCTTGTGCACTTTTCGTGGATAACGATCGATCCCAGCGATCAAAGCATTGCCGTACTGCTTCTCCGCGGTACCATCATCGTAATTTTTCAGAATAAAAGCTTTTCTGCCAGCGTATCGTCCCGACAAGACGACCACCACTTTACCTGATTTCATTATTTTCCCCATGACGCACTAAAAACAATTAAAATCAAACTACCATTCAAGAAAAAATCGAACATCAAGAAAAACGTGGAATAACCTCCAAAAGTTTTTCCGATTTCAGATCAACTTTTGACAAAATACAAAAACTATATACGTACAATTCGACTAAACGAACAATTAATTCTGAATTTTAATTTAAACTAATAAAATGTGTATTAAAAACAGCGATGAATACAGAAAAATTAACAAAATTTTACTTACGGGTTAAGCGATTGTATGTACAACGTGAAAAGAGCGAACCTCACCTAGTGAGCATCAGTTAGCAGTTACTAGCGCAAGATGTCGCAACTAGTAACTGTACACATGGTACAGTGTCGGTGCCAAAATTTCGGAATTTAAAAACTTTAATTTTTTGTTAATTTTAAAATGGGAATTAATAAAGGAAATAAAACCAAAAATTAAAAAATTTTAATATAAAAATATTGAATATATAGGTGAAGTAAAAATTTAAGGGATGGTGCAAAACAAGTAAATATTATTAGAAAAAAAGGCAGGTCAAAACATGGGCGTTCATAAAATATTTTCAATGGAGGAAATTATTAATATTAATTTACCTGTGATATTAACATTTAAAAAACTTAATAGCTTAATTAAATAAATAATAATCCATCCAATGGTAAATAAAGGAAATGTTCAGTGGCGTAACTACCGTTCCGAAAACGACGGTGCATTTCGGAATATCCGTATCGGAAAAAAGGTGCATTTCGCTAGCCCCTCCTCCCATTTGAAATTTCGGCACAGGAATTTAAACATGTGACTGTTCACTCGCCACTCTTGCCCTTGGCCCTCATTTGTGGTTTGTACCTCCTATATTTTCGTTTGTACCTGGTTCGTTTTTGAGATTTTCTAAAAATTCGTTAGGGGGAACGAATCGTTAGGATTGGCTAAATCCTAACCCTCCTTCATTTAGAATTTTCGATCCAAAATAGTCTCAATCGTTTGTTCCTCTTGCGTTTTTGAGATATTTAAAAAAATGTGAGGGAGGACTGACGAAATTCTAGCCCCCACCCCATTTCGAATTTTGGATCTTAAATAATCTCAATCGTTTTTACCCCGTTTGCGCATGTTTGTATCTCTTTTATTTTCGTTTGTACCTGTTCGTTTTTGAGTTATTTTAAAAATTCGTCTGGGGGGGATTGGCGAAATGCTAACCCTCCTCCATTTAGAATTTTCGATCCAAAATAGTCTCAATCGTTTGTTCCTCTTGCGTTTTTGAGATATTTAAAATATTTTGAAGGGGCACTGACAAAATTCTAGCCCCCACCCCATTTCGAATTTTGGATCCTAAATAATCTCAATCGTTTCTACCTCGTTTGCGCCTGTTTGTATCTCTTTCGCTCTAGAGATATTTTAAAATGTTGTTTGGGGGGGGGGTGAAATTCCCTCCACATTTCAAATTTGGAATCCAAAATAATCTCATCGTTTGTACCTTGTTTACACTTGTTTGTATCTTTTTTATTTTCGATTTACCTCTTTCGCTTTCGAGATATTTTAAAAAGTTTTTTTTTGGGGAGGGGACGAAATTCTTTCCATATTTCAAATTTTGAATCAAAAATAATCTCAATCGTTTGTACCTTGTTTGCACTTGTTTGTATCTCTTTTATTTTCGATTTACCTCTTTCGCTTTTGAGATATTTTAGAAAATTTTTTTGGGGGGGACCAAATTCTTTCCACATTTCAAATTTAGAATCCAGAATAATCTCAATCGTTTGTACCTCGTTTGCACTTGTTTGTATCTCTCTTATTTTCATTTTACATCTTTCGCTTCCGAGATTATTTTAAAAAGTTTTTTTGGGGGGGGGGGGACGAAATTCTTTCCACATTTCAAATTTTGAATCCAAAATAATCTCAATCGTTTGTACCTTGTTTGCATTTGCTTGTATCTCTTTTCTTTTCATTTTACCTCTATCGCTTCCGAGATATTTTAAAAAGTTTTTGTTTGGGGGGGGGGGGAAGAAATTCTTTCCACATTTCAAATTTTGAATCCAAAATAATCTCAATCGTTTGTACCTTGTTTGCACTTGTTCGTATCTCTTTTATTTTCGTTTTACCTCTATCGCTTCCGAGATATTTTAAAAAGCTTTTTTTTTGGGGGGGGGGACAAAATTCTTTCCACATTTCAAATCTTGAATCCAAAATAATCTCAATCGTTTGTACCACGTTTGCACTTGTTTGTATCTCTTTTATTTTCGTTTTACCTCTTTCGCTTACGAGATATTTTAAAAAGTTTTTTTTGGGGGGGGGGGGGCAGACATTCTTTCCACATTTCAAATTTTGAATCCAAAATAATCTCAATCGTTTGCACCTTGTTTGCATTTGTTTGTATCTCTTTTCTTTTCGTTTTACCTCTATCGCTTCCGAGATATTTTAAAAAGTTTTTGTTTGGGGGGGGGGGAAGAAATTCTTTCCACATTTCAAATTTTGAATCCAAAATAATCTCAATCGTTTGTACCTTGTTTGCACTTGTTCGTATCTCTTTTATTTTCGTTTTACCTCTATCGCTTCCGAGATATTTTAAAAAGTTTTTTTTTGGGGGGGGGGACAAAATTCTTTCCACATTTCAAATCTTGAATCCAAAATAATCTCAATCGTTTGTACCACGTTTGCACTTGTTTGTATCTCTTTTATTTTCGTTTTACCTCTTTCGCTTACGAGATATTTTAAAAAGTTTTTTTTGGGGGGGGGGGGGGCAGACATTCTTTCCACATTTCAAATTTTGAATCCAAAATAATCTCAATCGTTTGTAACTTGTTTGCATTTCTTTGTATCTCTTTTCTTTTCGTTTTACCTCTATCGCTTCCGAGATATTTTAAAAAGTTTTTGTTTGGGGGGGGGGGAAGAAATTCTTTCCACATTTCAAATTTTGAATCCAAAATAATCTCAATCGTTTGTACCTTGTTTGCACTTGTTCGTATCTCTTTTATTTTCGTTTTACCTCTATCGCTTCCGAGATATTTTAAAAAGTTTTTTTTGGGGGGGGGGGGACAAAATTCTTTCCACATTTCAAATTTTGAATCCAACATAATCTCAATCGTTTGTACCTTGTTTGCATCTGTTTATTTTCATTTTACCTCTTCATTTTCCGAAATATGACAAAAAAACACCCTGACGCGCATGTCGGATTAACGGCGGCTCGTGACTTATTTCAGCGGGAGGGCACAAAATTTAAATCAAAAGAAAAACATACATTTTTGCGTAATTTTGAAAATATGATTACTCTTCATTGTCAAATTAATTACTCAAGTCAACAATTATTATAAATTATCCAAATTTATCTGCCTGAGTGTCTGTCCGTAACTTTAAATTGAGTCGAGTATCCATTCCCACAATCAACCTAGGCAACCACGAATCAGTGCGGCCTTGAAACCTTTTGTTCATAAAAGGCATCTCAGATTGGTTTAGTTTTTAGTGACCAATGTAAAAGGTGCCAGTGCGGCCTTTAGACCGCACAACCATGATAATCACGCACCAAAATAAAAGTTTTTCTTTTTTTTTCGAATAATCTATTGGCGAAAGTTTCTGAAAAAAATAGATTTTTATTGATTACCGGTTGTTAATTTTTAATTTAATATAATGATTTATAATGATGGAGTCACTTTATGCGGAACACCCTATATATATTGGTGCTTTAAGATAAGCTTGCAGCCGAGTGTTAGCGTAATAACTATCGCATTTGTTTATTTCCTTTGGGTGGGGGGGAATAATTTAATTTCGCGAATTAACTTTTTTTTCCATTTTTCTGTGTGACTTTGTTATGGAGAGCCTCGGCTATGCCGAACATCTCCTTAATCTTGATTTCAGGTGCTTGGTTGTGACCTTGACTGTGGAGGAAACTTTGGTAGGTTTTCTCCGCGTTTGGGAGTTTCTGCGATTTTTTCTTGGGTTTGGTGTCGAGTTTGTTGACTCGTTTGCACTTGCAAAGGGAACACTTGGCTCTAGTCTCGCTTGCATTAGATGCATTGGATGCATGGGTTGTGTTTGAGTAGGATGGGATTTACAGGAGAGGGAGCGAATTAACTACCTTAGAGGGAATGTAATTAAGCTGCTCATCAATGGTGACTCATTGTTTGCTATAATGGGGAGGGGGGCACCTACGAATTACATTTTGTACTTATTCGTAAATTGCTTTAAATCCGTGCCATCATTTACAGTCCAAACGATGTCGAATTGTGCAATAATCGTGGCGTAACTTCGCATTAAGCAATATTATTCCGAGTTTTCATATTCTATTTTGGGAGGGCGGCGCCTCGTCGCCCTTTCTACATCAACCACCACTGGTTATCTACAATAGTAATCTAAACTAAAAATAACCGATATCATCTCAAATGATGACATAGTACTTGTACGGAGAATTATAGTTTAATCAGTGGCGGCTGGTACGGGTAGAGCGACGGGGCGCCGCCCTTCCGAAACAAAATAGCAACTCACAATAAAGAATAACATGTTTTAATGCGATGAACCGTTCGCATATTGAACAATTCGATGTCGCTTGGACCATAAACGGTGGCACAGATTTGAAACACATTTTCAAAAAGTTCAATATATAATTTTAGTCACCCCCCCCCATTATTGCAATCACGAGTCCCCAATTACGAGCAGGTTAGTTATTAAACAACCCCGCTCCCAGATATTAAATTATTTTAATCAGATCCCCCTCCCGAAGAAACAACTGCGTTCGTTTCAATTAAATGAAGAGCAATAATATTTTCAAAATCATGCATGAAGTTGACTAATTTTTCAGGGCTTTTGATCATCTATGGTCACCATTTGAAACACTGCATTTGGTTAAAGTTTGCGTTTATTGTAATGATCATCAATGGAATTATAATATTTTATAAGTAAATAACGCCCGGATTCATAGTCGTTCCTTAAGTATTGGTCGTCCCTTAAGGGATCCTTTCGCATTTCATAGTCATAAATCCGTTACTTGAGGGCGGCGTTACTTGGCAAAGTAGTGACAGTTGCTATAGAAACTAATTAAAAACCGCTCCTTGAGTACTAGTCAATACTTAAGGTTCGAATTTCGATTTCATAGACGTGTAACCGTTACTCAAGGGACGGTATTATTAGGAAAAACTCAAGTATGGGTAGTAGGTTACTTGAGTAACGGATAAATTGCGAACTAAGTACAAATGGCTTGTTAATAATAATTATTATTGGAAAATATGCTAAAAACCAAACAAACATCGCATTATTTGTTACAAAATATATATTTTATAGTATTTAAAAATTATAATTTTGATTTTATTGTTTCAATAATGAACGAATTCTTCCCACTTACTGGTAATTTTTTGCGATTGTTGTTTGATGTATCGAAAATTTGTTATTTATACTGATTGGCAATAAAAATGTTACAAGTTAATTTTTAAAATTTATTCTAATATATAATATATTTTACATTTACACTAGTTTTAATAATTGAAATAACTCAATGCATAAGAATTTGCATAATTTTAATATAAATAAGCAATTTTATATATAAAATTATTCTGAATTTTTATTTTCGTTTAACTTTGTACGAAAACGAACACTATCGAACACGTAAACAAACGAAGTTTGCCGGAAATTGATTGTACATAACCTTAAATTGACATTTATCAAACAATTGTATTCAACTTGAAACACTAAAGTTACCAAATATCGAAATATCGCTGAGTAAGGGTTTCCCGAGTATTCACGAAGTATCGACTATGAAATGGACGAGAAAAAAACAGATACTCAAGTAACAACCGTTCCTTTTCCAAGGTGGCGTTTCAAGTAACGGATAAACCGCGAACTAACGCATTTGGCATTATAAACGTCGTAAATATAATATAAATAGGTTAATAAATACAAATTTTAATTGACTGACGTTTATGAAATTATTTTATACAGTCACGTAACATGAAATAACTTTTAGTCACCAAAAAATCCCTGCTCAAGTATTTAAATCCGAACATACACGAAGTTATCACTATGACAAACAACAGGTACTCAAGTATCAGTGGTCCCTTAGCCAAGTAACGTTCTAAGGGTAAGGTATCCCTTGTCTATGAATCCGGGCGTAAGTAGATTTATATTTTTCCTTTTTATTTAAATTAAATCTTTGAGAGAAAGATAATGAGGAAGATTCTGGGGCTGTTTGGGGTTGGCGAGGAGCAATGCAGCGTAAGAACAAACGAAGAAGTAGAGAATGAACTGCAGGGAAAAACAATTGTGAGACATATCAAGGCTTTGAGATTAGCATGGTTTGGACACGTTAAGAGAGCGAATGAAGATAAACCGTGCAGTTAAGAGCGCCATGAAGTGGAGACCGAGAGGAAGACCAAGAGCGAGATGGAACGAAGAGATTTACAACGATTTGAGAGTAATAGGGATAAGAAACTGGAGAGAAACTGCACATAATAGGAAGATATGGAGAAGGATCGTAGAAGAGGCGAAAGCGCACTAAAGCGCAGAGAGCTATAAGTGAAATGATGATCGTGAAATTAAATGATGGAAAATAGTGACTAATCAACCCTGAAAAACGGATTGAATAGCGTCCAACGACGTGGCGATATTCCGTAAGGAATGGAGTGCCGACTTATTATTATTATTTAAATTGTTTGCCCTCCCATTGAAGTAATTCACGAGCCGCTATTGAGATTAATAATATATTTATTGGCCTTTCTACAGCTTCTAAATCACTATGGTTAATATTTAAATCATCGATATCAGTTAAGTGCAAGTCGCTGGGCCCAACCTAATTGGCTTTGAGGGGGGGGGGTATTTTGTTATTATCCGTTCATTTTAAACTTTTGTGTGGTAGAACCTCGTTTCAGTTTCAATGTATTTCTATTATAATTATAAAAGCAATAAATTATGTTTCAATATTTGTGTCACCTGTTATTTTTGCAATCTGGTATTTATAAAGTGCACATTTAAATATCGGTTTAAGGTTAATAAATACCATATTATAAGATATTGAAATGTACCTTAAGGGTCATCTACTACCTTGCGAAAAGACCTACTTTCCGAACACATTGCGTTATGGAACGATCTACTTTGTCGCACTAGTGCGAAAAGTAAAAGTTGCGCTTAATCCTGTTTTATAGCATCTTATCATGCTATAGAGTTGAAATTTTGCACGGACATATGTTTCGTATTGTAGAGTTGGGAAAAAATAAAAAAACTTAAAAAAGTTATTTGGTTTTCGTTTTAGACGGGCTGAAATATTTTATCATCGGGCTCCCATATCTCCATTATTTATTGGAGAATTTTTGGGTTTCATTTAGTTCATTTAAAATTTAGATTTGCTTGTACCTAAAAAAATACCTATAGGTCGTAAAGGAACTTTTGCCATTTTGTTCCATCAAAAATAAATTAATTTTACCAAAATGTTTTATTTATTTATTCAATTAACGGATGTGCCTCTTTACAAAAAATACATATTAAAACAACAATAAAAAATATATACAATAAACACATAAGTAATTAACAAATCAAATAATAACCATTAACCACGTGCTGTTTACACAAAAACTAAAAGCTATAAAACAACATTAAGGTAATAATGATATAAAACAACAATAATAAAGACAAACACTAAAACATCAACCACAAGCTCCTCTTGAATCCTGAAACCGATGGATTAAACAAATTGAAGTTAGGGTCCACACTTGCAGTATTGGCCAATTCGGCCATCCTGACCACTGAACTATGGCGACCATAATTAGTAAAGTGATGACCCATTTGAAATATCCATGTAGACCTCGTGAATCTAACCGGACTCCTAAAACAGAAAAGCTTGCGCAGTGCATCGCAGTCAATCCTCCCACTCATCAGGCCATGAAGAAAACAAAGATCGGCCACAGATCGTCTGATCGCCAGAGACTTAGTCACACAGAAGTTAAGGTAGGTCTCGTCAGAGAAATCCTCTTTAGGACGACCAAGTACATAGTGCAGAAATTTAAAAAACTTGTGCTGAACACGCTCAAGACGATCGATCTGGGCACGATAATAGGGCGACCATACACTACACGCATACTCCAACTGAGAGCGGACCAGCGAAAAGTATAACAACTTCAAAGTAGACGGCGAGAAACCCCGGGACTGCCGCCGGATGAACCCAAGCATGCGAAAAGCCTTACCACAAACAAGCCGAATGTGATGATTGAAGGTCAAACCCGCATCCAGATGAACACCAAGGTCATTAACAACTGAGACACGATTAAACACACTGTCACATAGCTTATATGCGAATGACAACACATTCCTCCTTGAAAAAGAGATCACCGAGCACTTGCCGAAATTCAAATCCAGATTGTTCAGTCCACACCACTCAATCAGGACATCAATGTCATTCTGCAACTGCAAGCAATCGCTGACCGAACCAATGGCCTTAAACAGCTTCAAGTCATCAGCAAACAACAAGCACGAAGAGTTCGTCAGAAATTCACCAATATCATTAATAAATAACAAGAACAGAATAGGGCCACAGTGAGATCCCTGTGGCACACCAGAGGACACCAGAATATCGGGAGAAAGGAAATCCCCAACTCTGACCCTCTGAGTTCTACCCACCAGATAACTGCGAAGCCAATCCACGATGATCGAGCAAAAACCAAGTGACTGAATCTTTGCCAGAAGAGCAGCATGGGAAACACGATCGAAAGCCTTCGAGAAGTCAGTGTAGACAGCATCTACCTGCAAACCTCTCTCGAAAGCATCAAGGCAAAAAGACGTGAAAGAAATCAAGTTAGACGAAGTCGAACGACCAGGGAAGAATCCATGTTGGTGCTCAACTATAATACTCCTACTTACTGACATCAAATGTTCAGAAACCAACTTATCCAGCAATTTGGGAATTGTAGACTGGATGGAGATACCCCTATAATTAGAAATATCACTTCTATCACCCTTCTACTGGCATAACAAAACTCTCCTTCCAAATTAGTGGAAAACAACCACTGTTCAACGAGATGTTAAAAATATTGAAGATGGGATTACACAAAGAGAACACACAATTCTTGACAAAAACCGGAGGAATACCATCAGGACCAGAACACAAGCCACCAGGGAGACCACAAATAGCATCAAAGATGCAGGACTCGGAGAGACTAATAGGAGGACAATCAACAACCTCTCCCGCAGCATAATGGTAAACATTCCGTTTATAATAATAGTACTTAATAAACGAAGCTGAAACTTTGCAGGATCATAATTTCAGTGTTTGGTAAAAGAAATATAGCCAAAAAATTTTAAAAAAAGGCTCGCAGGACCTTTTGGAAATCATTGATTTCGAAAAAATATGCCAAATTAGTCCAATAATAAATTAACGTCAATTTAGATCAAGTGTAGATTCAATAGTAAATGTCTATGTTTTAAAGCGCTAGATCCTGAAAATTCTGGAAAAAGGACCTCAAAAATTGTTAGAATTGTATTTGAAAAGAGGCGCTAAAATCATCAGGGTTTTTAGTGGTAAAATAAAAAGTGGTTGGTAAGATATACGTGTAAGAAATGTCAAGTATGAAATATGTGTAATGTAGTTTTGAAATAGTCTTATGTTAATAAAAGTAATCACCAGAAATATAAAGAGTTTTGAATCAAATACCAAAAGGTTATGGTCCCAGGGTGTTCTCTGTGCAAGTATTTTCAAAAATAATAAAATAACCCGAGAAGAATTAATTTTGAGGTTAAGAGCACATGGTAAATTTAATAAAAAGAAAATCTAATAATGGCTCAAGCAAACGGGAAAGGTTATCATATTGAATTATTAGAAGGAGGAAACTATTATAATTGGAAATTCAGGGTGGAGTTACTTCTAGAAGAAAATGGTGTGGTCGAACACGTAAAAAAGGACTTAAAAATTAGTGAGATAGTTGTGGAAAAGGAGAGACAAGATAAAACTAAAAAAGACTGCAAAGCAAAATCGTTAATTGTTCAATGTGTAGACAATAACCAGTTGGAGTGTTTAAGGGGGAAATCAAGTGCATTCGAAATGTGGGAAACCTTACGACAAAAATACGAGAAGAAAGGAATGCATGGCCAATTGTATTTAAAGAAGAAGTTGATGAACTTAAAATTAAAGGAAAGCGATTCGATGGAAGTATTCGTGCAACAGTATGAAGAGATCGCAAGACAAATGAAAGAATCTGGGAACAAAATACCCGAACAAGATCTCGTGTGCAGTATTTTGTTAGCGTTACCACAATCATATGAAACATTGGTTACAATTATAGAAAGTTCACAAGATCTTACATTCGAGTCAGTGAAGAAGAAATTAATTGATGAATACGAAAAAAGGAAATTGGCAAACCCAAACAAAAGCGACAAAACACAAGGTTCGTATGCATTTTCAACTACAGGTGGAGAATGTTTTAGATGTGGTGAGAAAGGGCATTTCATAAGAAACTGTAAGAAGCCGATGCGAGGAAGTTTCAATCGAGGAGGTTTTTACCAAGGCCGCTACGACACCAGAGGAGAAAAACGTAACAGAGGATCTGGAAATTACAGAGGAAGCTTCAACAACCAAAGTCGAGGAAGAAGCATGAGCGAGAATTCGAATTATAGAAGCAACTACGTGCAGCAAGAAGATTCCGCAGAAAATGGAAATACAAGTACGAGCAAGGACAGAAGCGTATGTTTTATGGGCGAAACAAGTTCACAAGAATTTGAAAATGGAAAAGAGAAGAATGTTGTAACATTCTTTGTCGATTCAGGTTGTACAGACCATATGGTGAGTGAAAAACATTATTTCTCCGATTTAGTAATGCTCGACAACCCAATAAAAATAGCTGTGGCGAAAAATGACAGTTATTTAACCGCTGTTGGTGTTGGAAATTTACAGGTTTTGAGTAATGTAGGTAAAGAAAACATAAGGTGTACGATTAAAAATGTATTTTATGTACCTAAGTTAAGAAAAAATTTATTGTCAGTAAAAAGGTTAGAAACTTCAAATGTAGGGGTAATTTTTGATAACGGAAAAGTAAAATTGAGAGATGTAAACAATAAAGTATTAGGAGTAGGTTACAGAAAGAACTTGTATGAAATAACATTCAAGGTTGTAACTACAGAATGTTTAAATGTTGAGAGCGTTGAAAACGATTTTAAAATGTGGCATAGAAGGTACGCTCACGTTAGTTATTCAGGATTAAAAGAAATAATCAAGAAAAATGTAGTTTTGGGAATTGATAAAAATATTAAGTTTCAAGAAGTAGAATTTTGTGAGCCTTGCACAAATGGCAAAATGACTAGATTTCCTTTTAATCAAAGAACAAAAAGTAAGAGAATATTAGAAATAATTCACACAGACGTATGTGGTCCGGTTACTCCGGAAACATATGATGGTAAGAAGTACTTCGTAACTTTTATAGATGATTTTTCTAATTTCACGTCAGTATATTTGATAAAGAATAAGAGCGATGTTTGTAGTAAATTTAAAGAATACATTGAAATGGTTGAGGCTAAATTTGAAACAAAAGTTTCTAAGCTTCGATGTGATAATGGTGGTGAATATTCATCCAATGAGATGGTAAATTATTGCAAACAAAAGGGAATAATATTAGATTATACTATTGCGTATACACCGGAACAAAACGGTAAAGCTGAGAGAAAAAATAGAACTTTAGTTGAGAGAGCTAGGGCAATATTAGCAGATTCTGGCATGAGCAAGGAATTTTGGGGTGAGGCTATACTTACAACAAATTATGTAATAAATAGGGGCTTATCAGCTAATTTAGAGGGTGTCACACCAGCTGAACTTTGGTATAAGACTAAGCCGAACGTAAGCAATTTTAAGATTTTTGGCTGTACGGCTTACAACCACATACCTAAAGAATTGCGTAAGAAATTTGATTTCAAAACTCATAAGTGTGTGATGTTAGGGTATGCGCCGAATGGCTATAGATTATGGAATTTGGAAAAACAACAGTTAGTTATATGTAGAGATGTAAAATTTGATGAAAATAGCGTTTATTTTAAAAGGGAAATGTTAGAAATAGAATGTGGGGAAGAAAGCGTAAATGAAGATGAGACTACTAGTCAGGATGATAAAGAAAATGACAATAGAGTAAATTTAGAAAATAGGGAAAACAAAAGAACTGTTAAAGCACCATCAAAGTTTAATGATTATGAGTTGTACATGGCGTTTGATGCTTCAAGTTACATTGACGATGTACCAGGTTCTTATACAGATTTAAAAGATAGGGCAGATAGGGAAAGTTGGTTAAAGGCAGTTGATCGAGAACTTAATTCTATTCATAAAAATGAAACTTGGGAAAAAGTGGATTTACCAAATAACACAAAAATTTTAGACACAAAATGGGTGTTTAGTTTCAAAGCTTTAGAAGAAAAACAGGAAGAAAAATTCAAAGCGAGGTTAGTAGTTAGAGGTTTCGCGCAAGAAATAAATGAGGGTTTAAGCGAAATTTATTCACCAGTTGCAAAATTAATAACGGTTAGGGCTTTATTGATAATAGGTAATCAAAGAGGTTTTGACTTTCAGCAATTAGACGTAAAATCAGCATTTTTAAATGGTAAACTAACCGATGATGTATTTATTAATTTTCCACAAGGTATAAAATGTGAGGAAAACAAGGTGTTAAAATTAAATAAGGCTTTATATGGTTTGAAACAGTCTTCCAAGTGTTGGAATGACGAAATCAATTCTTTTCTAATAAAAATCGGTTTTATAAGATCAGAAAACGATTATTGCCTATATATGTTGAGAAATAAAAGGATATATCTAATACTATATGTAGACGACATAATAATAGCGGGACAAGATTTAAATGAGATTAAGGAAATAAAAGATAAGTTGATGGGAAAATTTTTAATGAAGGATATAGGTCATCTTAAGAATTTTTTAGGATTAGAAATATTATACGATAAGGATAAAGGAATCTTAAAGGTTCATCAGTCTAGATATATTAAAACTATGCTAAAAAGATTTTGTATGGACGATTGTAAAGGTTCAATATTACCCATTGATCCTAAGTTAAAGATCGATTTATGTGATGATCCAAAGAAAAGAACAAAGAATCCAGTTCGAGAACTCGTGGGATGTCTTATGTATTTAATGCTGGGTAGCAGACCCGATATCTGTTTTTCAGTAAATTTCTTTAGTCGTTTTCAAGATAGAGCATCTGACGAGGTCTGGAACCACTTAAAAAGGATCTTAAGATATTTGAAAAATACCATTAATGTAGGTTTAGAATTTAGAAGAAGTGAAAATTTTGGCTTGTGTTGTTATGTAGATGCGGATTGGGGAGGTGACACTCATGACAGAAAATCCGTCACTGGTTTTGTATTTAAAGTTTTTGGTAATACCTTAATGTGGGTGACGAGAAAACAGCAATGCGTGTCGCTATCCACTACCGAAGCCGAGTTAGTCGCATTATGTTCTGCTGTATGTGACGGCTTATGGTTAAAGAAATTGTTTTCAGATTTCGGTATTGAATTTAAAAATATAATGTATTATGAGGATAATCAGGGTTGTATAGCGTTGATAAAAAATCCTACAAATAACCGTCGAGTTAAACATATAGATTTAAAATATAATTTTGTTCACAATTATTTTAAGAGTGGTATTATAACTTTAGTTTATATAAATACTGAATATCAACAAGCAGATATACTAACAAAAGGTTTGACGAATGTATCATTCATAAAGTTTAAAGGATTGTTAGGTTTGAAAGATTTTAGCGAGGGGGGGTGTTAGAATTGTATTTGAAAAGAGGCGCTAAAATCATCAGGGTTTTTAGTGGTAAAATAAAAAGTGGTTGGTAAGATATACGTGTAAGAAATGTCAAGTATGAAATATGTGTAATGTAGTTTTGAAATAGTCTTATGTTAATAAAAGTAATCACCAGAAATATAAAGAGTTTTGAATCAAATACCAAAAAAAATAAAATTTTGCACGCTTGTTGTACTGGTTCTATAATAACGAAAATCTCGCTGTGTGGAGTAAATATCGATTTAAGTTATTGAAAATACACATTTATGCAAAATGAACATTACAACATAAAAAGATTAAAAAATAATCAACAATTTAATTAACTGTCCTCAATAAAAGTTCCCCCTAAAGATTAAAGAAGCTATCAAATAATTTTATTGGCACAAAATTCCAACTAGTTAACAAATAAAAAAGAAAGGCAATAATTTACTGTTCACTTTTTTATTGAAATTCAAAGTTTATAAACAAATTTGTGAGTAACTACTATTATAATAATAATAATAATTAGTAACGCATGCATGCTTACACTTCAACGAATCATTTAAATTAATGTATAATTTTAAATCACAGGACTGTACTTAGGTGTTAAAATGTTTTAAATATTTTCGATAAATTTTTTGGAACCTGAAAAATTAAAGTTTTACTTTAAAACGGATAGGGGAGGGGATATTTAAAAAAGGGGACACTGACACCTATGTAGTTCTTACAAGATTCCTGGAAAAACCCTATTTTCAAGAAACCAAATTTATCAATTTCAATAAAAACTTGGGTTTTTTTGAGAGGTTGTAAATCCCTGATACGGGGATTTATAGATATATGAGGCTAGTTTGACCACTTTTACGTGAGATAAATAAGAAAAATTATTTTTGCAACAATCAAAAATAAGCGGGGGTCATTGGCGAGCTATAGGTCGGAATAAAC
Source organism: Podabrus alpinus (assembly GCA_932274525.1). NCBI lineage: Eukaryota > Metazoa > Arthropoda > Insecta > Coleoptera > Cantharidae > Podabrus > Podabrus alpinus. The sequence continues at coordinate 77,929,421 of OW026456.1, forward strand.
TATAAGAACTGAAAGATTATATTTTACTTAGAATTTTATTTGGTTTAAATTTATACTAAGATCAATTTTGTGCAATGAGCAATCATCGACTAGGTAACTTTTGAACAAATTTCCCTATGTGGAAATGAACTTGCTGTGGAAGACTCATAGGATTTTTTAAACAAAACCCATGTCAACGTCCAGCGTAACCGTAAGAGGCTGCAAGCGGTCCGGCGCAAGATGGCACTTCGAGTAACTTGCGCTTACAGAACCGTGTCCGGCGAAGCCGTGCGAGTCTTGGCCTCCATGCCTCCCATAGAGCTTTTAGCTAGAGAGAGAGCAGACGTACGAGCGGGACCGGACCCCACACCATTAAGCAGCGGACGCTCGACGATTGGCAAAGGAGCTGGTCCTCCGGCACGAATGCCGCTTGAACCAGAAAGCTCATTCCGGATCTTCGTCCTTGGGTAGCAAGAAAGCACGGAGAGGTGAACTTTTATATAACACAAGCTCTCACCGCCCACGGATGCTTCCAGGCATATCTCCACAGGTTCAGGCTGACCGAGTCACCTGCCTGTCGTTACTGCGGGGACGAAGATACGGCGGAACACACTCTTTTCGGATGCCTAAGATGGGAGAGGGAGAGAGTGATGATTTCGCTCCGGATGGGCGACACACTAAGCCCGGACAACATAATTGCTTTCATGCTGTCCGGCGAAGACGAATGGCTGGCTGTAGCGGTCATCACTGAGCTGAGCAAGCCGAAGCTCGAGTCCTCGCCCTACAGTTAAGTCAATGACAGCCTTTTAAAGTTCCCTTGAGAAGTTCCCGCGAGAAGATGCGCAAGAAGTTCCCAAGAGAATTCCCGAAGAATATCGTCATTGATCGGCGTGTCGGGTCGGGTCGAGTAGTGACGGTCGTTCGACGGGGCAGATTATTGTCGGTACGACGATAGCGCGTAGACCCTCTGTGGACAGAAACTCTCGTGCTAATCCAGAGGGGGACGATCGCGAAAATAGTGCCGTCAAATATAAAGACGAGTGGACTGGCACTTTGCCAGCGACCACAAGTTTTTCAAGATGACCCGGTCGCATCGCGCTCTGTGATTTAATATGATTTGCAAGGTCGCTTGAGGGCTTGGAGTCTCCGGTATGACGAGTGGACTTTCACCTATACTGACGATCACGGACCACTAGGTGACCCGGTGCGACGTGTTGGATCGCGGCGAGCGGTGTGTCCGGTTCAATTGAAAAAGTAGAATCAAGTGATAGTGCCTGACCACCCGGACACAAACTTTCGTGCTAAACCGGGAGGTCATCGGGAGCCTGCATCATCGATGCAGCAGGGAAGATCGCAGACGACAGCGGAAGTAATGCCGAGAAGGTAAAGCCCGCTGTCGTCGGGGAGGGGTTTTGGTCAGTAAGAATCTGACACTACCATCCCTGATGGGGTGGTGCCTATGAAGGTTTCCCCCTTCCCTGCAGGAAAAAAAAAAACAAAACCCATAGAATTTCCAAGTTATTGATGTTTGTTTAATGTTTATAAATATAATGACTTTTTAAGTTATCAATTTTAAAAGGCTATAGCGACGAGTTTCACATTTTCCAGAATGGAATTTAATAGAAATTTCAATGCGTCCTTTTCCTTAAAATATCCTTTTCAGCACCATCCAGTCATATTTTCCTACTAGTAAGCAAACTTCCTTCTTTACCATATACTCTTGAGTACAGAGCCGTAGCAAAGGTGAGGCGACTGAGGCTTTTACCTCAGGGGCCATCGCAATGGGGGCGCTAAACCTTGACAAACCCCAATAAATAATAGTTTAAAATTTTCAAAAAGATAAGAATCTTTTGGAGGGTGCACATATCTTCAAATTTGACCACGATTTTATTTGCAACATCGCCTAAAATTCCCTGCCGGCCTTTTTCACGAGTGGGGATTTTAATCTTCTACAGTAGTTTTTCGTCTATAACTTGCTTACTTTCATTTTTAGTGAAAATTATCATCAAATCAAAATTGAAGAGTACAAAATTCTCTATAAAATCCTCTATAAAATGTTACTACGTATTATAAAACTATAAATCCAGAGAAAACAATTGAAAAAGGTTTTGAATAATTCTTATTCTGAATAAAAATTTCGAACATTTAAACTTCATCGATGGTGAACAAATCAAAACAAGGTTTCAGGATTTGTAACGAATTTTTGTCTCCAAATTCGTTCCCAATATTCATTTAATTGGCACTTCTCGCTCCATCTAACGGTCGAACTGGGAAGAGAGATTGGGATAAGAAAAGCATTGGAATCGGCGCAATAAGAGACTCTGGTCAGAGCTGTCGAGCCGAATGTTTGTGTTTTTCGAGTGCATCGATGAAGTGATAGTGGAACCAAGTTTGATTTGGAAGATCAATCACCCACGGTAGTTTGGGGATCCAGTTGGTTTTCGCTGCAATCGATTCTCGAGCACCGAGGCCTTCCGTTCCGGAATTTTTGGGGTTTTAACGCAGATTTCGGGGGTGCAGACCTGATCAGGAGTCGCAGGTATTTCGTATTACTTCTCTTTTGTGTTATGGTATTAATTATTATTTTTTTAATTGTTTTAATATTTTTGGTTTTTTTCTTTGCCTTGCATTTTTGATTGGAACGTTTTTGGCCGAAATTATTGTTAAGTCGCAGGTTTTGCTTTTCTGTTCGACGTGATTAGAGGTTATCTAATCTGACGTCGCAGACGTGGATTTTAATGCCAATGTTTGAATTTTATATTTTGAAAACTAATTAATTATTTATTATATTATAATGTTTTATTTAATTGAGTTTGAACTGTGCATTATTTTCTCTAGGTAACAACGAGCAGCGTTTGGTCAAATGCATTGGCATAAGAATTCCTACGCGTTCGATGTAATCGACCATGATCTGTTAATCGCTAAGTTGGTGCATTATGGATGTGATGAATCGGCACTGAAGTTACTCATCGATTACCTGAAAGGAAGATCTCAATGTGTGAAACTGAACTCGAGCTCATCAGAGTACCTTCATATCGCACGAGGTGTCCCTCAAGGTAGTGTACTGGGTCCACTTCTTTTCGTGATTTTTACAGCTGACCTTCCCAATGTGTTACCTGATGGCACCAATGTTCATAAGTTTGTTGATGACACCCAGCTGAATATTTCAGGCAATCCGGCGTTAATTAATGGCATGGTTCGTGACATAAATGTTTGTCTTGATTTAGTGCTTCGCTGGTCTTCTTCAAACGGCTTATTTCTTAACCCTAGCAAAACTGTCTGTCTGTGCGTTGGTAGCCCTCATTTTCGAGCAGTGGCTAATAACGCAAGGTGTACTGATATTTTACTGGACAACAACGTCATCGACCTCAGTGAAAAGACAAAAAATCTTGGAGTCATTTGGGACTGTGGCTTAACTTTTGAAAACCACGTAAATAAAATTTGCAGCACGGGCTATTACAAGCTCAAGTCCCTGTATAGGTACAAGCACCTTCTGTCTTCTCAAGTCAAGTGGAATCTGGTCCAAAGCCTGGTACTATGCCATCTAGACTATTGTTCTGTAGTCTACTATGGATGCTTAACTAGTTATTCAAAGACTAAACTACAAGTACTCCAGAATGCATGCCTACGTTAAGCATTCAATATCGATCGATGGGATCACGTCACCCCGACGTACAATTCAGAGAAAATATTGAAAATAGAGGCTCGATGTGAACTACTGTTTGCTCTTCTCCTCTATAGCGTTTATAAATCTGGTCGTCCAAGTTACTTGTACGAACTTATCAAACAAAGATCGTCTTGCCATGGATTGAACCTACGCAACAATGGAACTCTGTCGGTGCCTACACATAGGACTTCGAAATTTGAGGGATCCTTCCAATATAGAACCTTCTGCACTTTCAACAAGTTTGCGCCTCTCTATCTGAACGCCAGTACAAAGCTAACGTTTAAAACACACGCTAAGGAAATATTAATGACGAATCAAATTCGAGATTACTTATTATAGGCATTGGTTGAAAATCAGCTCTGCTGAACTAATGCCTTTTAAGCAATATATTATATTTAAACTTTTGTAAATTTTATTTTATGGAGTGGAATTCATATATTGATTAATAAACTACTTTATTATTATTATTATTATTATTATTATTATATAGGTTCAAATCTTGTATTTGAAATTCTATGTTGGACATTTTTTTTATGTTTATTTTTGGTTATATGTTTTTTTAAGAAGGCAACGATGTGCGACCAACGTACAGGGTGTTGCATTTCATCGGTGTCGCTTCAGCTTGATTTTAGGCTTCTATACAAAGTATAACAAGAAGCCTTATGATCTAGCTCCGTGTCTGTCTGTCTGTCTGTCTGTCCGTCCGTCTGTCCGCATAATTCAAAATCATACAGAGCGTTTCAAATCGTGTTGGAAATACTCTGTGTATATAGAGGTCTAAGAACTGGGTAGCCAGTGCGCTACTTTTAGGCTTCTATACAAAGTACGATATAACAAGAAGCCTTATTTAGGCTTCTATACAAGGTATAGAAAGAAGCCTTATGGTCTGGCTTCGTGTCCGTCCGCATGTTTCAGAGCCAATCATAACGTTGATCAACTGATACGTTGTTATATTGTAAATACTTCGTCTATATAGTATTGCGTTAATCTGTTAATCCGTTGTTTCGATTCGCTAATGCAATTTACAAATACGCAAATGTTCGAAAGAAATTTACTAAGTTAAAGATATTTTCAAAGAGGTCTCCCTATATAAACTACTTGTTAGGCTTCTATACAAAGTATAGCAAGAACCCTTATGATCTGGCTCCGCGTCTGTCCGTCTGTCTGTCCGCATAATTCAAATCTAATCAGAACCTTCGAAATTGTGATTGTGACCGCAAAAATTTAATTAGTGCATATTATCTGATATTACCTTATAATATGGCGACCAAAAATAACAACTTTTTTTTCAATGCAGACCAAATATAAGTTATATTTTATTTACATAATTTTTCACCTATATAGGAAATTTAAATACGTTGATACGATGATACGTTGATACGTTGATACGATGATACGTTGATACGTTGATACGTTGATACGATGATACGTTGATACGTTGATACGTTGATCCGTTGATACGTTGATCTGTTGATACGTTGATCCGGTTTTATTGTAACCACAGCAGTGGCTTGATGTGATTGGTGAAGTTAAGTTGTAAATAAAAGAGAAAGATTAGGATTGATCGACCTTAAGAAATGGATCGTACTTACAGAGAAGTAAAGTTCCGGATGGAATGGAAAAGTTTGCTTATTATTGATTATATAGTAAATTATAAATACCAACCGCAAAAATATATTTAGTGCAGATTATCTATTTTCAATGCACACCAAATATAAGTTATATTTTATTTTCATAATTTTTCAGCTATATAGGAAATTTAAATACGTTGATACGTTGATCTGTTGATAAGTTGATCTGTTGATACTGCTGTGTACTTTTAGGCTTCTATACAAAGTATAGCAAGAAGCCTTATGATCTGGCTCCGTGTCTGTCCGTCTGTCCGTCCGTCTGTCCGTCTGTCTGTCCGTCCGCATAATTTAAAATCATACAGAGCGTTTCAAATCGTTCCACACCAGAAAGGTAGCTGTATAGAAGCCTAAGAACTGCCGCTAAAGCGAGTTCCACCTTGTTATTGTTGGAAGTTCGATTGTGGTTCCACCGTTTGTGGGATTTTTTTAAATGACCACTCGAACGTTCCGTTGATTAATTTTGGGGAGTGGTTCTTGGTGGTAATGTCTTTGCCACTGTACTGGTTCTGGTCGGCTAACGCAATTTCCATCCGACTTCGCTTATGTCATAGCCTTCCAGCAACGAACATCTAATTGCTGATTATTTTTGTTGTGTTAGCAAAGCTGTTTCTTTGATTTTCTTCGGGGCGTTCATTTGACACGACCCACGGCCTTGCCGCCGCTATATCGGGCTGGCTTATACCTACTATCAGGGCCCCACGCAAATAAAAGTACAATTTATTTTCTGCGTGGACATTATCTGTTCCGAGCTACCTTCTCATTAGAGATTGTGAGGACAGATTTTGTTTCAGATTTACTTCACATCTAAAGTATATCCTGAAACATTGTTTTGTAAGGAATTTTCTTCTCTTCAATTTTGGTCCAATGATAACACAGAGGATTTTAGGAAAGTTGACTCCATCCCCCGCGTTCTTCTTCATTTCCCTTTAACTGACCGGGTAACCGGTAAAAATATCACGTTACCATTTCGACAGTTATTCAAATATATTTAAATTTAAAAGAAAAATTACTACCGATAAAAATAATCTCCATATTCGGGGGGGGGGGGGTAATCCGTTACGTTACTATGGAAACGGTGATTCTGACATACTATGCGTATTTTATATAAGATCTTCAGAAGTTCCCAATTAAAATATCGATATTACATGACCGGGGGGTCTGGGGGGTATGGGATACCCTTAGGTACACTTGCCATTATTCAGAACCATCATTTTTTTTCCAATTTTCGTTTGTAATCCGGGAGGGGGTGCAGCAGGTGATATTTTTCATAACTATCCCAGTACCGTTCTTCTTAATACCGAGGGACGTAAAAGTGAAAATTTTTCTTTCGCAATAAATTAAGTGTACCTGGGGAGTATACCATACCCCCAGACCCCTCGGTCCCGGCACCTTAAATGAGTTCCTGATAAGCATCCATTTGTTTTCATATCTCTAAACCGGCACCGTAAAAAGGGTGATCGCAATGGAGGCGCTAAACCTAGTCAAAACCCAATAAATAATAGTTTAAAATTTTCAAAATGATAAGAATCTTTTGGGAGGGGGGCGCATGTATTCAAATTTGCCTCAGGCGCCAGAAGAGCTTGCTACGACGCTGCTTGAGTATGGGGGACCTTTGTTCTTATTACCCCCTTAATGGCATCTAGCTGGATCTGCCCCTAAACCCAAGAAACAACTAGAGAGCAAACGAAGGGCGCTTGAAGACAAATGAGACGTTATCAATATGAAGAATAGGGACTCCGCCACTCTCAGTGTTTTATTTCTCCACGACTAAAATGAAATACCCGAAGTCCAAATGGGACATAATTTTTTTTAAATTTAAGAAAAATAATCTTTAAATTGTTTAATCATAGACAGAAGCCCTTAAGTTGAATTAGTGCATAATTTTCTAATTATGATAATATTTGGTAATAGTAATCCTTGCGCCGTGACCTGATGTAGTTAGGGTCGATATTATGATTATTTGATAATCGAAAATTTGGATTCAAACAAGAACTAATTATGATCTTCATGGTCTGAATGTTTGTGTTTGTACGAGATCAACTACGAGATCACTGATTCGACTTCTGGTACAGTCTAAAATTTCTTGACCGTCTCCGTACTTCGGAGTGCACGTAAAGCCCCCTGGTACTAATGATTTGGCATCCTAGCAATAAAAGCAACAAGGTACAGGCACCTCGAAGGTGCCGAAGGTTCAGATAAAGCGAATTTTATATTGATACCTCGAATACCACGAAAAATTGTTCGGATCGGTTAATGTGGAAGGTAGGTTCTACTGTAATATAAATGAATTATAGTACAGAGAGTGCCTCCCTGTAGACAAGGACTGGTACGGAGGAAATCGGGGGGGGGGGGGGCACGCTAGGAATTTTTAAACATCGAAGAAAAAAAACGATTATATATCTATGCACTGAAATTGCTAAAATAATTTGAAGTTTACCATTTTTGCATTATTATGCATTAAATTACCCCCCATAAATTTTGGTTGGATCTACCCCTACTCATTGACCATAATATTACAAACCGGGGGGTCTGGGGGGTATAGAATACCCCCCAGTTACGCATAATTTGTAGAAGAAAAAGCAAGGTAAAACAAAAATTGCAAGAGCATCAAAGAAGAACGTTAAATCTTTAAAGCTTCTAGAAAATCACGTTGGCGTTGGGGGGTATTCCTTACCCCGCAGACCCCCCGGTCTGTGGGATTAATTTTCATTGATAGAAATCCTTATTATGATAAGCTGATTAACGCAGAGGATCGAATATCCATGACTCTGACAATCGCGATTTTATTATATAAATCTTTTAGAAATATAAATTGTACTTCTATTTAATAATTTCTATTTTACCCAAAATTAATCGAATTAATTAATTCCAACAACACCCACAAATATACGCCCCATTAAAGGCATTCTCGTGGGTCAAATTTTTGCATTTACATCATATAATAATCTATACGTTTTTTGTTTTTCTAACAACATTTGTTCTAATTTTATATTCAATTATTTATCATTTACTATTTGATTAAGTTTACCTGATGATGGTATAATGATACCAAAGTATCGATGTCGTAAGCTACTGGTTTTTAAAATCCAACCCCCCCCCCATTTAAGTTTGTAATTCTTCGTTAATTGTGTTAATTGTTTTTATTAATTGTTTTTAGTTTGCTTTTGATTATTTTACTATTTGATAATAATAAAAATGTAGCGGATAAAAACAGTGCCAAGCTTGAACAGTACGACCACGAGGAAGAAACCATAATCATTTTCCAAAAACAGCCGATGTGTCAACACGTTACCTTTCTTTTTGGGCGTTACTATTTTACAGGAAAAAGTGAGTATGGCTACTGTTTGAATATTATTACATCCATAACTTTTTTATGTTTGTTATGTTAGGTTTTAATTTTTAAACATATAATTTTATGTAACCTATTTTAACCATGATTTCAGTCTGACGAGAAGCCCTTAAATTCTAGACTTAAATTAATTAATCAAAAGGTAATAATTTTGATTTTACACGCCCTAAAAGTTTAATTTCCGTTATATATATATATATTGCCATGTATCGCTACTGTATAATCCAAAATTTTAATTTCTATAGCGAGGAATGAGATGGCACTTAATTAAATAATGCACCGGCCAGCAATGCATGAGAACTCTATTAAATTCAGGGTCAAAGGTGGGTTGTTGAATCTGTGGAATGCTCAAATAAAATGTTTCAACCAATTAGTAACTTTTAATAAATGTCGGACAACAACTTGCTATACCTTGCACCTAATTTTCTTTTACTCACTGCTGTTAATTAAATCAAACCAAATGTAACTATTGTACAACAAAAAATGTAATTTATTAATAAACAGAAATATTCAAAAACAAAAGATGAATTTTTCATTACTAGGATTAAATCAGATTTACAAAGATATTAATTAATAAGAAAAATTTCATAAAAACCCCAAAATTTTAAAATCACGCGCGAACTGAATGTTATGAAATGTGTCGACACAATGCTTACCGCTAAGTTTTTCGTGCACGAGCGACGTAGAACCAACAGCGGATAACCAGGAAAAGATGACTCGTAGTTTGATCCAAATCCCATACCATGAAGAGTTCCAGGGTGTATTAATGATCAATCGAATATCGGCTACTGACAGGATAGACGTTCAGGTACGAGTAAGTTGAATTTTCAATAAACTTCCTTAATTTCAATAACTCGGAACATAACCATAAAATATTGTAAACCGTACCAATTGCAGTGGTCACCAAAATTTTCCATATAATTTTCTAAAGTATTAATCTTCTCTTCCATTCACCACTTATAATTCATTAATTTATAATTAATTAATCTTAATTCACACGCAAATAATTCCAAGATAATGTAAACTCTATTCTTAAATACTTTTCCAATTTACTTATCATGGACGTACAGATCGTCCCCAATTTTCCAATTTTTAAACGAAAAATCACGTCTTTTCGCCTCCAATTACTTTACGAGACTCCAAATTGCGTCCTTACTATCTCGTGGACGGAACTCAACTTTTCAATTACGTCCTCACTATTTCGTGGACGGAACTGGACTTCTCTTCTATTCTACTCTTCTTCCTGGCCCCACCAAAAATAATCTATCTGACCGCGCACTCGTTTCCAAAATCACAATTATTTTAAATAAATTCCCTATGCTTTTTAGTCCGGTCAATTTAGACATAAAAATAGTGGTCAAATAACAAAAATTCCCACGGAGCCAAATATTGGTGGAGAGCTGGGGTTTACCATTACAAATAAAGTTTTAAAAATCCCCATCGATCCTATGTGTCAAAAGTTATTCGGGGTCAAAAGTCAAAATTTAAGGTTTTTTGGATTTTTCTCGAAAACGGTAAGTTTTATCAAAAAAAAACCTCAAACCAAAGTTGTAGATCTTAAAATTCTCTACAAAAATAGTTTTCATGATTTTTTTCCTAAGAGTTACCATTCCTGAGATATCGCGATTCTAAGAGTCACATTACGAGTATACATGATATGCACATATTTCCACGCCACCTGTGAGGTAGTGTACTCGGCGCGTTTTTTTTACCGTGGTTTCCCCTGTAAGCCTACTCCACTAACTGTCATGACAATTTTAGGATAATTTAAGGGAACAATACCCGTCAAGTTCTAGATATTACCTTATTATTGATATTGATTATTGATATTGCTATTGATTATTGGGTTAACTATTGTTTTGATTTCTTTAGATATTTTAATCAGATTCATACTCTTGAAAGTCTACTTCAACAGTAATGTCTTCTTCGATTTCTTCTTCTTCCTCTTGCTGGATGTTCATAAATTGTTCAAATGTGGCTGAGTCATTGGTCTCTTCATTAAAATCACAGGAATCTTCCTCTATTGTACTCAACTGGACATTTGAGCAAGACTGACCTTGGCAATTGGTACACGCTGGAGAACACAGCAACCCGACTTTTTTACAGCCACATTTGGCACTACAACCTTTTTTGCAATTGCAAAAAATAGTGTTGAGGAGTTTTTCTGGAGCAGGTGGGAGTAAAGTTTGAATCGGTTCCAGAGTATTATCTATCAATTTCCAACCCCAGTCTTCTGGGTTCAGTTGATTGCCTAGCCATGTTTGAACTTGATAGTATACTCGATACAAGTGTTGAATAGCAGATGCTGATGTTGGAGGAAGACATGATAGTTGTACTTGTTTCTTGTTTCACGTATTTTTTACAAAAGTTAACAACTGTCATGGTATTTTGCATCAGCAGCGACTAAATCACACTCAAAATTAATACGTTCAAGAACAGCCTTTGAAACATCATCAGAACGATCTTTAGCTAATTTCAACAGGGATTCTTTGAATTTTCGTGTAGTCACGTTATAAATTTTTTTTCGAAGATGCTGTGCTTTCTTTTTCTCAGATTCTTCATTGGCTTCATTGCCACAAAATAAACAGTATTTTTTAAAACAAAAATTTGATTCACTTACTCGCATTCTAGTACGAGGTGGACTTTTTTTTGAAGTACTAGCCTGTTCCTCCTCACGTTGTCTTTTTACTGCAACGATTGAATTTTTCCGGGTGTATGATTTTCTGCAATCCACGTGTATTGTAACGGATTTTTGAGTTCTTAAATACTCAGTAAACTCATCACCTCTCGCGACACTAGCCTCGATTAAAGTTGGCATTCCACGATCAACCACAACTGTTTCATCTTCAGTTAAAAGTTTATTGCAAATAAAGCAAAACTGAGACATTTTTTCGAGCTATAAAATAGCACAAATAACTTAAATGGTAGACGCTTGTAATAAGTACGTATATTCACTTGAACTCACTTCACTTGACAATTGGGAATTTACATTAACCATGCGCCACTACGCGTCCATAATATTAACTACTCCGTTTAGTATACCCAAAATTTTATACGTGTATTTGTTAATTAATTGTGTGTTAGAATTTGAATTTTACCACTATTACAACGCAGTCGACTAGCTATATTAGTACAATACGCATTAATAACTTATGTGCAATATCGTGCTATACTAATTAGAACAGCCATTATGACGCGACGTTAGCGCCCTCATCGGTGATGTAAATTCCCAATAGAATAGGCAGATGTTTTTCAAGGCCACGTGGGTAGAGGGGATTCAGTTCGTGGCTTATATGTGCATATCATGTATAATGTGACTCTTAGAATCGCGATATCTCAGGAATGGTAACTCTTAGGAAAAAAATAATGAAGACCATTTTTGTAGAGAATTTTAAGATCTACAACTTTGGTTTGAGGTTTTTTTTGATAAAACTTACCGTTTTCGAGAAAAATTCAAAAAACCTCAAATTTTGACCTTTGACCCCGAATAACTTTTGTAGCACACATAGGATCGATGGGGATTTTTAAAACTTTATTTGTAATGGTAAACCCCAGCTCTCCACCAATATTTGGCTCTGTGGGAATTTTTGTTATTTTAAATGTCTATATTGACCGGACTATTTACAAATAAAACTTATTTTTGATTCAATCCTAAACTTGTCAAATCAAAACAACTGAATCCTCTTTTGCCTTTTACACAATTTTTTATTACATACCCTTTTGCACAAATCATTACATTTGTTATTTCCTCAGGTCAAATGAAGCAAGCAGTTTACTTTTGGAGTATCAAGAAATTGTAGGTGCAAGTTCCTACCCATCATCATGGTCTCTGAAGTGACAATCTCGATATGAGCATTCTACAGAAAAACACCCAATTATGCTAGACCTACTCTTATAGTAAAGATAACACGACAATATGTATATATAATACGGATTTTTTTCTTTTTTGTTACGGTTATTACCGCTTCTCCGTCCCCAGTTTCCATTCTTCTCTATTCTGACATGCATCTTCTTCGAGACCTCGAGCTTGCATCCCCTCACTTATTTCGTCTCTCCAGCTCCTTCATGGTCGTCCTCTCTTTCTTCTCTCTGGTGGAATCCATTCTAAAATCCTTCTAGGCCATCTATCCTCGTCCATTCTTTTCACGTGTCCGAACCACACCAATTGTCTCCTCTACATTTCCTGTACGATGTTACCCTCAACCTCCATACTTGCTCTAATTACATCGTTTCTAAATTCGTCCTTTGGATGTAAGGGGTTAGTTATTCACAAAGTCGATAAGTTTGGATACCTGGTTTTATTATGACGAAAGTTTGAATATATTGCTTTTGGAGATACTTACTTTGCAAATTTTGTGACCACCAGAAATTTTACTTTATTAAGTTGAACGGCTAAGATGTAATTATAATTTTTACTTTCCGAACCCCTAATTATCAGGCAAAATTTGACCCCCGAATATTTTATTGAATTATTTTTGAACATTTAAAAATTTAACACTTTTACACCCCCGTAGCACAGCGGCCGCATGTAAGCCTAAGTTTCTTTAAGGTTTTTGATCCTGCATTGTCAGCATTTTGAACTCTGCATTTCGATAAATGTTGGCGTTTATCCTAAGAGTTATCGATTTATGTGTCGAGGCTGCACTGGCAGACAGATTGCATCTCGGTGGTTTGCCATTGCCTTCTGTAGGGAGACAGTCACAATAAAGTTTTTACTGAGGTCTGGGGTAGGAACCCCTAATGAGCACTCCGAAATTGACTTTTTCCTATTAACTACGGTAAAGTTTAAGGTTTATAGAGTGATATTAAATAATAAAATTCTTGGATGAGGGACTTTTAATATGAAAAAAATTACTTTGAAAATCGTAAATTTTACACATTCACCGACGCGCGGGGCGGAGTTTAACGGAATTTCACCCATTTTGTTGACGATACGTGCAATTCAATATACTCTTAAACTTAGCGGTTTCCGCACCGGCAGAAGCAACACATCTCCCGTACCTGTAACATCGACGAAAGGTTACTGTTTTTCCATTGTTTTTTTCAACGCAATTTTTGAAAATTTTAAACTATTTGTTGGCTTTTGTCGAGGTTTAGCGCCCCCATTAGGGCCCTCGCCCTTGCTACGGCACTGTTAACAGCAAAGCACTGAATTGCTTAAGCTGATGACCGTCTCACCTCCAAGTTGTAAATTCAACAAGTGTACAACATTGTATATACATTTTACGTATAATCACGTATAAATCTACGTGATTTATTATTGGGTTTCTATTACATTTTCTGGTAATTCCACCAGGCTTGAACCAACAATTTTTACTTTTACTTGTTATTTTATTTGTAAATAAATATCAATATTTAGTATGTGTAGTTCCCCCAGTGCTAAAGCGCTCAACTACTGAAGAGAAAGTTCTCTTTCTTCTGCACCTGTATTATCTGGTTTCCCGCAAAGTGGAAAAGACCTTGCGATCCTCTGCAAGTCTGAACAGCTCACCGGCATTACAAAGTCCGGATCATTCGCAAATGTTCCCAAGCCACGGCATTTGTGTCCTTCCTATTACTTCTCGTTTGCCTTCAATCTTGCCTTTCAGAATTAGATGCAGTCCGCCGATTCTTTTCCTTCCGGAGCACGTGATCTGAAAATTGCATCTTTCCACACTGCAGCCTCGTCATCAATTCCCTCTCCACCACAAGTCTCCTAAGTACCTCTTCATTTGCAACGCGGTGTTTCTAACAGTTCAACTTTGTTTCCATGCCGTACAGTAGTCCTTCCTTCTCAGTCCTTTTACCCTAATGAGGGTTTGGTGACCCATCTCGTTCTATCTCTTTCTATGCATATGATGTGCGTTCAAATTGTTTTCACATACATAGAGGACCTACTTGTTTAACGTGGGCTCCGAACCACGGGAAGTGTACTACACTTTATTTCGAGATGGATTTTCCTGGCAGATTACCTCGGTGGTTTGCCATTGCCTGCCGAGGAGAGACGGTCAGAATAAAGTCTTCCCTGCCCATATTCGATCCGAGCGTTTCGCATTAGCAGTAGACGCACTTAACTGCCAAGCTATGACCGCCTCTTTACAGTACAGTAGTACTAACCACATTATTTTCTTTTATCTCTTCATTGGAGTTGCCCAAATATTTGAGAGATGAAAGTACCAGATTCGATTCCTGGTAAAACTATGTAGCGAAATTAAAACTAATGCTAATTCAAACAATTCACAAATTTCCTTCTCTAATATTTAGTAGTCGTTCGGGACATTAAACGGTAAAATTTAGATCCCTCCATACCAGTGGCTGACATAATTATTACATCTAATTTCTGTAAAACTGAAAGTTAAACAATTTAAAAAACAGAAAAATTATTAACATAACAATGGAAAGGTGGGTCAATTTAGGCCCCTCTCCCGCATGACCGCTACTGCACATATTCAATGACGCGTACGAGTAAATTAATCAGATTTTCCAAGGCTATGTTGCCCACAGGTGACGCGCACGAATGGATCAACGAGATATTCTTTCGTTATGATCGATCTATTAGTGAAGCACATAATGGACTAGCTAGATTTTTCTCTACTATGTGGATTAACGAAATTCTAAGTTATCCAAAAGGTGAAATCTAGGGTGTGAAGTTAACTGCCTCATTTTACCATATAGCTGGAAAGAACTGTGGACTCCCTTTCGAGCAAGAAGGTCGTCACGCGTAGAGGAGGGCTTAGACTAGAGCGTTTGGGGGGGGGGGGGGGGTGAAGGAGCTTCTGAAATGGAAATTTCAAGTTACACAAATAATGACTTTAAATAATTTTTTATTAAAAGTTTTTTATAAAAAATTAATTACAAGTTCATTAATGGAAATGTGACCTTTTGTGATCTGCTGGATGTCAGCGTTGACTGGTTAAACCGCACAGTAGAATCAGTATTTTAACGTGCAATCCTGAGCACGGCACAAGTGAATCGGGAGCCGCTATTTCTTTTTGTTTAACAAATGTTCACCTGCTTATAGTGGAACTGGGGGACGGACCTCCAAGGGTGGTCACCCCAAACAAATTTAAAATTTTCCTATAGCAAAGAGGAAGGTTTATAGAGTATACTGTAAAAATTTCACTCGAGATGATATACATAAAATTTCGAGAAAAATCAATTTTAAAAAAGCTAAATTTTACATGTAAATCGCATGTTTAGGCCACGCCCATTACCGAGGTTATAAATATAAGACACGCACGCTCGGTACGTAGCGCATTTGCCAGTCTACTGCCGTGCTTATAACATCGTTGCAATAATGGAACTGAACGATTATATAAATAATTACAAATATGTGGAGAAGTTATTCGATTGTAGCGACCGTGAATTAGTCGATCAACTTCAATTGTTGAACTTAATCAGGACAAAAAAGCGTTGTCACTCAAATAATTGTCAACGATTATGTCGGATAGAGGAAGACGGTAAAAGCTGGCTGCATCATCGGTTCAGGTGTCCTGGTTGCAGGAGGGTGTACCGTCTCAACGCCGGAGGATTTTTTCAAGGCAGGCGCCTCGACCGTAGGCTAATTTTCATGGTTATTTGGTTGTGGGCGTGCGGCATGCCGGCTAAACCAGTTGCATATAACTGCGGATTACACCGGAAAACTGTTTACAGTTTATACCGGGATCTCCGCACTATCTGCAGCTGGAAGTTGCAGACTTTCCCCGAGGAAATGGTAATCGGGGGACCGGGGCAGGTGGTGCAAATAGACGAGAGTGTCATAACCCGCCGCAAATATAATATCGGCAGGGTTCCTGTACGTGCCCAGAAGTGGGTGTTGGGTATGTACAGTTGTACAGAGAAGCGGGGCATTGTCAAATACGTTGACAAACGCGATGCCGCGACTCTGGAGACACTCATCAAGCTATATGTGCTGCCTGGTACCGAGATTTGGACCGACGGATGGAGGGGTTATTCTGGACTGAGCACTTTGGACGACGCTTCACCCTACATCCACAAAACCGTGAACCATAGCCGGAATTTTGTGGACCCCCTTACGGGTGTGTGTACAAATATGGTCGAGGGCTACTGGTCTACGCTTAAGATGTTCTGCCGTCGGCAGGGTGCAATGGCTTCCAAGCTGCTACCTGGGCACCTGGACCAATTCATGTGGAACCAGTTGCATGGCCGAACACACAAAGACCGTTTCTTCAACATCATCATCCACATGAGCGGCGGATATGGGCTGAAGTAACTTTCACGGTCGCTGCGTCGATAACAAAAAAACGGTTCTTTTCAGAACCAAAACTATCTTAAGAAGTAGGTCCCTAAATAAACATAAACAACTATGGCCAGAATTGGGCGCATCAAAAAACCTACCCTACGGCCCTCCGGGCCTCCGGGCGATTTTTCAATCGCGTACGCCGCTCCGCGGCAGAGCTAAACATACGAGAAGGCGCCACCCATCAAGCAAACCGGGATGAAGGCAACCGGGATTTTAAACCCCCAAAAAATCGCGTACAACAAAAAATAATCGATGTTACATGTAGGAGAGTCGAGCTGCATCTGCCGGAGCGAAATACTCTAAGTGTTAGGGTCATTCATATTGCACGTACCGTGCACAGAATGAGCGACGCGCGGGAATCTCGTTAATTTTACCACAGAATCTCGTTAAATTAGCAAACTTCAAATTTGATTTACTCAAAATTTTGATAATACATTCTCAAGTTTAAATTATATCAGTAAACTATATAAACCTTCCTCTTTGCAATAGGAAATTTTCAATTTATTTGGAGTTACCAGACTTGAGGGACCGTACCCGTGGAACTGTGATGTTTGTAGAAAGTGATGAAATAAAAAGTAGAGTAGCGCAAATAAGAGTAAGAGTGAAAAAGGAGTTTGTTTAAAGGAACAATTTAAAAAAGGCATAATCCGAAAGTTTACAAAAAGCAAATCAAAAGCAATTTTTATCTGACTTCACCTGGTATAACTTTAAAATTAATTTTGCAAATTGTTGTTTCCACTCTTACGCAACAAATAATCCGTGGTTTGACTTTTACAAATAATACAGGTTTATTGAGAAACTTTTACGGAAATTTCACCAAATTGTTGACGTTTTCATCAAACTTAAATGTTTGGTTTTATGTTAATACAAAATTTAAATTTTCTTTCATACTCCTACAAGTTTTAAGTTACGATTATTACAACGTCAACGTGTGGCATGTAAATAACTATATATCCAACCATTAATAATTTTGTTTAACCTTCTTTCAGTTAAATTCTAATTGTTCAGGTGTGCGCATCTAAAATTTTAGTGATAACCGTGATTTTTAAGAAAAGTGTGATATGTTCAAAATTTGTTTGGTTCAGTGAAGTTTTTTAATTTTATAACAGAAAAGTAAGATTTTTAATTTTTTTATTTCACGCAAAATGTTTCGCTCTAAAATACAAAAATTATAAGGACAGAACGATAACAAAATTGTACCCAATTACGCGGCGCTAATAATTCAAAATTATCAGTACATTTTCAAAAAGATAAAAGTTGAATTTTTACAAAAATATTTGAATTATTTTTTAATTTCCACTTCAAGGAAAATAATATTATAATAGTGATTGAATACTTGATAATTTGTTTCAGTTGACCTTAACCCAATAAATAATAATTGAACAAAATCGCATTTTGAATTTTAATTTGTTTATTATATTTTTTGTAACAGGACCGTAACGAAAAACAGTTTTGATTGATTTTAATTTGGTTGTCTTAAAGTTACGTGCAGACTGAGCCAAAGTAGTAATTTCTAAAAAAATCCGGATTTCTGCACGTTAAACACCCGAAATATCTTCCAAACCAGTTGCGTATTTACGTCAGAAGCGCATAAAAAATTTAAATTGCCATGTCGATCCCCTTTCTTGGTTGATTTATTCATACTTATTATAAAATTAGGTCCAGTGACCTCTTCATCATAACTTCTTTAACCCAATCCTTCAAAATTGTATTTAACGGTCAATTTTTGATTTGTTTATTCGGCTCTTATGACGCTCATCAGGACATTGCCCACCCCCCAGGTGTGGATAATTTTGTTTGTTTAAAAAATAAGTTTTTAATAACATAAATAAAACGACCTTACAAAGGTTCATTCATTAAATGTTTGTAAACATTTAATAAACAATAAACAAAGCGGGAGGGGGGGGGGGTACTTTACAATCAACTATCACGCAAAATTAAAACTACATATAAAGTTCATGGCCGAATCTTTCTTAAAAAAGTTTTGTTAAAAAAAAAGTATTCCGACCTAGGGAAAGCAGGTACCAGTTAAACTTTAGCTAAAAATTGTAATTTAAAATTTAGTAGATAAAAACGATCACCGCAATTTTACGATCGCTTAAAAATGATTAAATTATTGCAAGCAAATTAAATGTTATTTAATTATACGTATATTGCATATTTTATTGTTTCTAGACAATTAAACTTGGTTTCATCGGTGATATAAATTTCGAATAACTATTGATATAAAATGATCCGTTCGAGGTGGGGTGGGGGTTATTTTAAATTTTGGTGAAAAAATTTAGAAATAGTAATTTACTTTTAAAAGTGAATTCACTTTTAGGCTTCTATACAAAGTATAGCAAGAAGCCTTATGATCTGGCTCCGTGTCTGTCCGTCCGTCCGTCT
Organism: Podabrus alpinus; assembly: GCA_932274525.1. NCBI lineage: Eukaryota > Metazoa > Arthropoda > Insecta > Coleoptera > Cantharidae > Podabrus > Podabrus alpinus. The sequence continues at coordinate 77,948,677 of OW026456.1, forward strand.
GTCCGCATAATTCAAAATCATACAGAGCGTTTCAAATCGTGTTAGAAATACTCAGTGTGTATAGAGGTCTAAGAACTGGGTACCCAGTGCGCTATTAGGCTTCTATACAAAGTATAGCAAAAAGCCTTATGATCTGGCTCCGTGTCTGTCCATCCGTCTGTCTGTCTGTCCGCATAATTCAAATCTAACCAGAACCCTCGAAATTGTGATTGTAAACACATCGTATGTACGAGTATAATAAAATAAAAATGTGATTTAACACGTTCAATGCTGATGACGGATATATGTCCGTCATCGCATTATTTAGCGTATGGCACGTGACGGACTTGCCCGTCAATCCATGTTATATTTTAAACGACATGAGGATTATGTTAGCGTTGCTTTTAAGTGAATGTAACAGCATGAGCATATAGTTTAAGTATCTATAATATATAAAAGTAAAAACAACTATTTAGCGTAGGGCGTACGAAATGAATTATGAGGTAGCAGTGAACAAAGTATAGCAAGAAGCCTTATGATCTGGCTCCGTGTCCGTCCGCATAATTCAACCCTAATCAGAACCCTCGAAATTGTCATTGTAAACACATCGTATGTATAAAAAATTAAAATTTGTTTTAAATTTAAAATGGACTTTCTGGTTTTACTTTGATGTGAAAAAATAATTTTTTATTTACTTTTTTACCATATTAGCAGTGGTACATTACAGAGAAGTAAAGTTTCGAATGGAATGAAAAAGTTTGATTGTTATTAAATACTAGCTGGCACAGTCGGCCTACCGGCCGCCTTTAGCCATCTACACCGTCTCGGATGTGGTTGTTCGGCCTTCGGCTTCGGGGAAATCGCAACCATACGTGTAGACCGTGGTTGTTCGGCCTTCGGCCTCACTCCAAGGTTCTAAACTAGCCTATGTTTTTCGTAGCGTTGTAAATAACTTCTACACCAAATTTGATTAAGATTGGTCAAATAGAAACGTAAAGCACGTGCACGCGTATTTGCATTGTCGATCGGTTGACAGCTTGACAGCATTCATTATTGATGTTTAAGTTGATTTTGAGTAGCCTGCCTTCCTTTAAGGAATCTCGATAATCCATTCATGCGCGTCCCATAGGGACGCGCATGAATGGATTATCGAGATTCCTTAAAGGAAGGCAGGCTACTCAAAATCTACTTTCCTTTCCTTTGCGAATTTTTGCACTATTTCAATACTAAAACATGCGCAGGGACCTACATAATAACTGTGCCAAATTTGATTCCGATCGGTCAAACGGTCTAGGAGTCTATAGGGAACATAATGATAATTACCAACCGCAAAAAATTTAATTAGTGCAGATTATCTGGATCCTTCTATATCTTCTCTATGCCGGTTTCCCATTATATAGTAGATAAATTTTATCCAATTATCCTTTTATCCTATAATCCGTTTATCTGTTGATCCGTTGATCGCAAAAATTTAATCTGATATATTAAATTACATGTCCAACAAAAATAACTAACTAAGAACCTCTTTTTAAACCAGAAAGGTAGCTGTATAGAAGCCTAGTATCTGCCGCAAAAAGCGAGATCCACCTTGTTTTATTTATAAAATCAGAAAGAATAGGGAAAGGGGGGTAGGTTTAAATAAATTTTCAATTTGTTTTCTAAAAGTGTTTTGTGTTGGGAGGGGGGTAAATTGTAAATGTTAGTGAAAAAATCTAGAAATGAGTAATTAACTTTAAGAGTGGGAACCCATTTTTTATTTTTAAAACAAATTTTTTATTTGAGGCCTACATTTTTATGAAAAATATTGGAAAATAACAGAGTTTAAAAACTTGAATTCAGTTCTGTAGCCAGGTTTCTTGGGAAGGGGGGCGCACATAGTTTATGAAGATAGAGTTGTTAATTAACTTTTAGAAGTGGGAATTCATTTTTTGAAAATTAAAGAGAAAATGAGGTTTTATGGGCAACATAAATTTTGAAAAACTATTGATTTTAAATGATGTGAAATGGAATTTTAAGATTTTATAACAAATGGCTATCCGTCTGAGGGGGGGGTCAGTTATTGTAAATTTTGATAGAGATATTTAGAAAAGTAGTAAGTAAACTGTAAACTTCAAACTCACATTTTATTCATAAAATCAGAAAGAATAGGGGGGGGGGGGTAGATTTAAACAAGTTAAAATTTTGTTTTTCAAAATGTGTTTAAAGATGGAGACAAAAATTTTATTTAAAACTACAAAATATTGAAAATAACAGTTCCAGTAAAGATTGGAACCCAGCCCCGTAGTCAATTTTCATGGAAAGGGGGGCACTCATAGTTTATGGAAGATAGGGTTGATCCAGCCAGTTTTTGTGAAATATTAAAGACGAGGAGTCACCTGAACATTTTCTGAAAATTAAAGAGAAAATTAGGATTCATGGGCGATATAACTTTCGAAAAACTATTGGTTTTAAATGATGTGAAGTGGGATTGGGAGGGGGGGTCCAGTTATTGTAAATTTTGGTAGATAAATCCAAAAAAGTAGTAATTAAACTTTAAACTTTAAAGTGAGAATTCATTTTTTATTTATAAAATCAAAAATAAGGGGGGGGGGAAGATTTAAACAAATTTTTTATTTGTGTTTCAAAAACGTTCTCCGTTCGGGGGGGGGGGGTATTGTAAAATTTGATGAAAAAATATAGAAAGTAACAATTAACTTTTAAAAGTGAGAATTCACTTTTTTATTAATGAAATCAAAGCAAATGAATTTGTTTTTCAAAAGTGTTTATAGATGGACACATAAATTTTATTTAAAAATATATAAAAATATCGAAAAATAACATTTCCAGTAAAGAACCCAGCCCGTAGCCAGTTTTCTTGGAAAAGGGGGAACTCAAGATTTATGAAGATAAGGGTTGTCCCAACCAACTTTTGTCAAAGAGTATAGTCGGGGGGCACCTGAACAATTTTTGAAAATTAAAGAGAAAATGAGGTTTTATGTTCAATTTAAATTTGGAAAAACTATTGATTTTAAATAATGTGAACTGGGATTTTAAGATAAATAGTTATCCATTTGAGGGGAGGGGGTCAGTTATTGTAAATTTTGGTAGAAAACTCCAGAAAAGTAGCAATTATACTTTGAACTTTAAAGTGAGAATTAACTTTTTTATTTATGTGAATAAGAAAGAATGGGGGGGGGGGATTTAAAAACTTTTTTATTTGGTTTTTAAAAATGTTTTTCATTCAGGAGGGAGGGTTATTGTAAAATTTGATGATAAAATCTAGAAAGTAATAATTAACTTTTAAAATGAGAATTCACTTTTTTATTTATTAAAAACTGAAAGTTTAGAGGGGGGGGGTAGATTTAAACAAATTTTCAATTTGTTTTTCAAAAGTATTTACAGATGGAGATAGAAATTTTATTTACAAATATATAAAAACATTTTTATAAACAAACGATTTCCAGTAAATACTGGAACCCGGCCCCATAGCCTATCCAGTTTTTTTGGGAAACGGGGACTCATGGTTTATGAAGATAGAATTGACCCAACCAGCTTTTGTCGAACAGTAAAGTTGGTAAAATTTATTTTTAAGTTTGACGTTTAAAATTTTTAAATGTTTGCCTCAGTTAACCTATAAATGTACCATCCTGAAGATGGATCAATGATCTATATATCTATCGTTTTCAATGGTGGCATGTGACTTTTTTCAATTTAAAGAAAAATATAAATTTACCTTATTTTTATTTCCTTCCTGAGTAGTAAAATTAATGGGAGAAGAAAAATAAATGGGTGGAAGACATAATGGAAGATATAGAGGAAAATAATAGACGAAATAATAGTAAGGTATTCTATGAAAAATTGAAAAAGCAGAAAGCAGGTCACAGGATTAAGACGAGAGGTATGAGAGACAAACAAAATAAAATAGAAGACGACACAGAAAAAATAAAACAGATATGGATGACATACTTTCGAGAACTATTGAATGACATACCAGAAGAAAACCAAGATACAATAATAAGCGAAGAACAACAAGTAAACGAACCAACATACGAAGAAGTTACCGAGACAATTAAGAAGATGAAAAACGGAAAATCCCCTGGCAAAGACAGTATTACAGCGGAACTACTGAAATATGGAGGAGAAATACTATATCGAAGGGTTTATGAGCTTATAAAACAAATACGGACAGAGGAGTAATGGCACAAAAGTGGAATGAAGGAATAATTGTGACAATAAAGAAAAAAGGAGACTCGGACAGATTCGAAAATTACAGAGGGATCACATTGTTGAATGTAACATATAGATTGACTTCATATACCTAGGAACACAGATAAACAACAGAAACAAAAGAGAACAAGAAATGGGAAGAAGATTGCAACAAGCAAATAGGGCCTACTGTGTAAACAAACATTTGCTAAACGACAACAAGCTATCAAGAACGACGATTAAAATATATAAGACCATGATTAGACCGGTAGCTACGTACGCGACGGAAGCGATGTGCCATAGTAAAAGAGAAGAAGAACAGATGAGAGTCTATGAACGAAAAATAATGCGTAAGATATTGGGACCAATAAAAATGATGAATCCCATGATGAATCATGAGATAATGAGAGAGGTTGGAAACGAGGATATAGTCAAGGTAATCAAATCGCTGAGATTACAATGGTTTGGTCACATTATGCGGAAGAATGAGAATGATGTGATAAGGCGAGTTACGGAGTGGAGGCCGATGGAGGACCGCGGGAGAGGAAGACCAGACTTGAGATGGTACGACCAGGTGATGGAGGATCTGCGAAGTATGGGAGTCGTGAACTGGAGAGAGAGAGTGAAGGACAAGAAGTTTTGGAGGGCAATAACAACGGATGCGAGAACAAGTTTAAAGTTGTGAATATCTATATGAAATATTAAGATAATGAGGATTAATCCACCTCAACAAACGGATTTGTTAAGTCCGAGAAGGAAAGTCATATTCCTTCGGGAATGTAAGACTATAATATATTGTATTGTGTTATTGAGTAGTTTAATTCCAAAGAAGCTGTAATCGATACCTCTTAGAATAAACGAGAATATTTAATAATTTTAAGCTTGCATGCAACCCCCTCCCGTGCTGTGGGTTGCAAAATTGTTTCCGTAATCTACAACGGTTTGATTGCTTATTGAGTTTAGCGACAACTTCTTGTGTTACTCAGAAATCAGTACTCTTTAATGTACAATTAAATAAGCAAGTCAACAATTAAAAATTATTCTCTTTTATATATTTAGATAAGTGGAATCCGGGAGGCTTGGGGGTATGGAATATCCCCTTGCACAATTTCTTAGCCAACCATTACTGTCATTTAAATAATTTTCCGGTTTTAGTACAGTGAGAAGCTTTATGATCTGGCTCCGTGTCCGTTTATCCATCTGTTCGCAATTTTAATTTCTTTGATTTTTAATTATTATATCTATACAAATATATTATAAAGCTAAGAGTTTTCATTGTTTAAACACTTAATCATTGTCCCCCCCCCCCGTCAAATTCCGCATTTTTATAGGGAGAAGCCCTACGATTTGGGACGATCATAAAACGAAGGGAAAAGCTTGATTATTATTATTATTTAAATATACACTAAATATGAATATCTGATATTTTATTATAATATGGCGAAACAAGAAAATTATTTATACTTACAATAGTTATTGTAACGACCCCCCCCCCCAACATATATTTATAACCAACAGAAGTAAAACCGTATAATAAAACATTATTCATTGTTTTGTCGTTTAACCCCCGGTTGCTACAGCTATAGAGTAAAGGGTGCATACAGTGGGTGGTAAGGGGGTGCAAGAGAGGGAGTAACTACCCTCCCATAAATTTTTAAACATCGATAAAATACGATTCAGTGCACTAAAATTGATACAAAAATTCACATCTTTTGCGTTTATATAGAAATAATACATATAACCCCCCCCCCAAACGCCATGAATTTTGACTGGATTCGTCCCTGCATCAAAATTTTTAAACTAGCGATTTCTTGCAAAACAATAAACCGAAAATAAATGCACTTAATCATTCTTACAACACTGGATATGGGCTTCACTCTGGTACTCCGTTCTGTCAACAAGTGCATGGTTCATGGTTAAATAATAATTCAATTCAAATGATAGCCTTGAAAGTACATTTAGTTAAAAAGCAGGCGGGCACAAATTCTATTATTAGTATTTTGCTTTAATAGTGGTTGCGGTGCTGAAAGCTCAAATTCCAGTTACGAATTCGTTTAGCGGACCTACGCCAAATCGTGGTTTTAACTTCAATATGTTATTTTAAGGTCATGCGAATTTATCCTAAATTTATATAGCCTAAATTTGTGTATGTACATTATGTATGTACGTTGAGATGGTCATAGCTTTGGCAGTTAAGTGCGTCTACTGCTAATGCGAAACGCTCGGATTGAATCCGGGCAGGGTAAGAACTTTATTCTGGCCGTCTCTCCTCGGAAGGCAATGGCAAACCACCGAGGTAATTTGCCAAGAGCGCTTATCTCAACATGAAGTGTATTACACTTCCCGTGGTTCGGAGCCCACGTTAAACAAGTAGGTCCTCTATGTATGTGAAAACAGTTGGAACGCACATCACATGCATAGAAAGAGATGGGTCACGACGTTCGGAAACGAACAATACGACTTACAAGAAGATTATGTATGTGTGTGTCCGTCACGCTCAGGAACGTATCTCATTGGTTTAATATGATAATATACTATGAAATATGATAAAAAACATAACAAGGAAGCAACGAATGTTGCATAATATTATAATCAACATTATAATTTTGTAAATAAATAATAAAGCAACGAATGTCACGCCATCTGTCGTGTAAATTTTAATGATAGGTGAGATGTGAAAATATCAATATGTCAATATAAAAGATAGATAGCTGTCGCAATTCGCTCAGTGCGGCCTTTAGGCCGCACAACCAAGGCCGACTAGTTATTTATATTATACCTATACCCCACGATGTTGTAGGTGCAAGTTGCTTAGCTGCAATTGGACGGATAGAGGACTACGACTAGTCATATGTCAAATAAAGACAAGAGAAAAATACCTCATAGAAAATCATATTGCAGCTACAGGACTACCTCTCGAAAAGCCAAAAGCCGAATAACCAAATTCGACTGTATTATTCTATGTAATATTTAGTGATTTAATAATGAACCAATAAAAGTTAAACATCTTTAATTCCTTCAAGTTTTAAGTAGACGTTAACAGTACAAAAATTTTCACATTTATTGTTTCACAAATTCAAATGACTAGTTAATATAACATCACTACATCCCCCTTCCCTCGAAACCAACGAGTTTGCAAGTAGTAGTATGCGGTATTCAATGCCTTCTGTAATATACGGTATCAAATTTCTGTTAAATGAAATAAAAATGACGTTATAGCAGCCATACAAACTCATTGTTGTCCCGAAAATCAATTTGGAGTTAGGACGTTTTAACTAAGGACAGCAGAATAAGCCTTCGTAGCTGTTAATTTAGTTATCCGCTTTTGATGAAATGGAAGAGGTTAAATGTGATATTTCTTACAAATGAAATATTTTAAATTCCTTCTGTAAATTTTAAAAGTTTAATTACAAGTTAAATTGTAAAAATCAGAACTATGAATAAACGACATATTGAAAATTCAATTCAAGTTAGGGGTAAGTCATTTTATAATCGAGATAAACCCATAAGGCCGAATTACACTTCGGTTATGGTTACTTACTGATCATACGTAAACAAATCTGTAGCTTAACGTGGAATCCGAACCACGTCTGAAATAGTTTGTTAGCCACTGAGGTTCGAACCTACGATCTTACTATCCGAAGTCCATCCCCTGATGCATTACAATAACTAACCGTACAATGCAAAGTAAGAAAAGTAATTTAATATAAAATAAATAAAATCGGGGGGATTCTTAAAATAAAAGTTCCTCTTAATGAATAACTTCTTGGCTTTATAGAATGTACTTGAAACTTGATGAGTGGGAACCTGGGTTAGAGATAAATGGAAAACAGCAAGAAAATATGATTTGTACATCACCATTTCTGAAAAATTATTGATAAAACAAAATAAATGATTATGATTTTGAAAGAAAGATTTTTAATCAAATGAGAAAATTAATATTGTGCAAATTCCAGATTTAAAAAATCCTGTTGAGGAAAGGAGGCACTAATTAAATGTCAAGAATTAAAAAAACTGTTTAATGGAGTAAAATTGCTATAAATTTGATAAATATATTTTTCTTTTGGTTTATGAACCCCCCCCCCCTCCCTGGGCTCAGGAATTTTGATCGAATCCACTTTTGATTTCATCTACCCTGCGATCTACCAGCGCTGTGCGTTGGTTATTAACGATTTTCATGTGGAACAAATTAAAAATTGAAAAGTTTATAAAATCGTGATTTCGATTTAGTAATGAAAAAATTATGCAACTACGTAATCGGTAATTTGAGGCTGTAAACAAAAATTGTTATTTAACTTTATATCGATCGTTTTTGCCTCTTGTTTGAAGGCAATATGGCAACATTATTTTGTTTAAAGGTAAAGTTTGTGGTAAAATAATATTGGGGATAACAGGGCCCGGGAAAATACCCGCAGTAATCGGGAAGTAAAACGTAAACCGCAGTTTTTATTCACTGCACAAGAATGTGTTATTTAAAAATTGGCCGGATTTGGTGTTAACTGTAATAACTCGAAATCAGCGGTATTCAAAACCGCACTAATCGGGATATTTCTACCGTTTACCGTTAATATGATTACATTGACATAGCACTGACATGATCGTATTGGTATGTAATAATCAGAAAATATATTTTTATTGCTAGAAGAGACCTCTTTCTTTTCAGTGTCAGTGTTTATTGTCCTTATAAAGGAGTTAATTTCCACTCACGTTTTATAAATTTATTCGAAAATTAAAAACTCAATGAAAACTGGAAAAATAAACTTGGGGGGGGGGGAGGTATCGTTCTATCTTTATATTATAAAAAATAAAGGTAAAACTAATTTTAGCAATGTTACAGAAATTTTGCAAGATTTTGGTTAATTTTACGTCACAGTCTGAAAACGTTACTTTTAAGATTTATTGAAGGGGGGGGGGGCAATTATCTAATTACCTTTCTATATTTTGCATTTCTATCATACATCCATCATTTAATTAACACTTCGATGATTCCATATCTAGGTAACTTATGCTTCCATCACTATCTCACCTGCGCATCAGGTCAAGGTGATTTATCTTTACTTTTTGTGTTACCTCGAGAGCAAAACATCGTCTAGTCCAGCAGTAGTTTTTTTAAAGTTAAAAAAACCCGAGATGTCACTGGGATATCCCCATCTCACTATTATGAATCCGGCATCTCGGGAACGCTAACTTGTGTACGTATTGGTCAAACTAATACACCCCCCGAGGACACAATTGGTAAATAAATTAGAACGTTAACAACATCATAAACAAGAGCACCTGATTAATGTTTATTATTAAATAAAAACGTTTTTATTGAAAATAATTAATTCTTAACATTCCAACTCTTTACTGCCGAAGGTCATCAGAATGAAACCATTTTTATACAAGAATAGGCTATATTTTTAATTCGTAATTAAAAATTTTCATCTCATGCTTCGTGACTAATAATAATTTATTGTTGGTTTACTTCCTACATTTTGCCGAATAGCGAGCACTAAAGCAGAACGTGATTTACATACTATTATACGAGGGATTGTCCACAAACAATCCGACCGATCCTCGTATACTACGAATTTTTATTATAACAAATAATATTTTGTTTCAGAATGTGGTCAAATTTCGTGTCTGCGTTGACAAGAAAAAGATCAACTTCGGATGACGAGGGTAGTAAATTGGCCCGAGTTTTAACCCTCCTGGATTTAACGGGACTGGGTGTTGGAAGCACGCTCGGATTGGGTGTTTACGTTTTGGCCGGAGCGGTTTCGAAGACGGTCGCTGGACCCGCTGTCTGTCTGTCGTTTTTGATCGCAGCCATAGCTTCGGCTTTTGCAGGTAAATTTGGTCTAAAGCCAGATGAACATTTATATTATTTAGACGGGGAGATTCAGAATCCTGCAAAAAAATGGTCTCGATTGCATTAACCGTGTTTGCGGTTTATGTTGGGTAATCTGACATAGTTTCGTTTTTAATTTATTTCGAAGTGGTTTATCTTGAAATTATTATTTCTAACTTTCAATTTATTAACATTAAATACAAGAAAGTTTTTTAATAAGCGAATTTGCCTTTCAATTTTGTTATTAGGGATTCAAAAAGGGTGACTATAACATATGGGGGGAGTTTCAGGCAACTAGAAGCGAACAGATTTAAATCATTCCGTTTATTTTCCAGGATTGTGTTATGCCGAATTTGCTTCCAGGGTTCCAAAAGCTGGCTCAGCCTATGTTTATAGTTATGTCAGTGTGGGCGAATTTGTTGCTTATATCATCGGATGGAATTTGGTACTAGAATATATCATAGGTAAGCACTTTCACACCTGAATAAATTACCCATGACGTCAATAGAAATAAACGCACAAAAAAACGAATCGACTTTTTCTTTCTTAGGCGGGTCACACACTAAAAACCGTGTGTTAGACCGTCGACTTACGAAACGTTGTTAACGTTTAAAATTTTAGGAACTGCTGGTGTCGCAAGAGGACTCAGCAATTACATCGATGCTTTGACCAACAATACCATGAGGGATGCGTTAACGGAATATCTTCCCATAAATGTTGACTTCCTGGCGCCTTATCCAGATTTTTTATCGTTCGCGCTCGTCGGATTAGTTACAGGTAGGATTTTTTTGCTAAGTGATCCGATTTAATTCTTTTTGGAATTTTAGTTCTACTCGCTGTTGGAGTCAAAGAATCGACAACCTTAAACAACATTTTTACTGGATTAAATCTCACTACCGTTATTATAGTCATAATTGCTGGTTCTATTAAAGGTTAGTTAAATTTTGTAATCCAAGCTAAATATGCAATTAAAATTTAATTGCGTTTGTTGAGATATGAGAGCGTTAATTTGAGACACCGATAACGTTTTTAGGGCACCGTTAAAATTTTTAAATTGTTTAAATTTGAAATAAAATTAGTAATGTGCTGATAAGGAAAAGAGTGCGGAATCATCTTCGGATTTTGGTGGCGCTGCATAAAATAATTTCAATTTAAAATTAATAAAATGTAGTAAAACTTAATTTAAACGGCAGATCAACCATAAAATGCGCAAACCAGGGCTAAATTAGCGGAAAGCAAAAGGATTAATTAAATCCGAGGGTCTTCCCACATTTCTATTTTGTCATTCATAATTATTTATTTTTGAATAATTTTTCTGATTTTCTTGATATTTACAAACAAATTTTTGCAGGAGATTTCACAAATAATCGTTTTCACCTTGTACGTTAATAATTAAACCACGCTCATAACAAATGGTTCTAAATTGCAGTCTAGATAATATACAAATAAGATAAATAAACATTGTTATAATTATATTATGTACTGTATATCGAACTTAAAAATGAAAAAATTTTAAAAGGAACGCAACGAAGTGAAGTAAAAAATGCCGTAGATCAGTCAAAATTAGGCGAAAGTTAACAGATCAATTAATTAAGAGTTGCAGATAAAATATAACTGATGACCATTACATAGGTACACACAGATAAATTTAGGAAAAAAACGTCTAGTACGTGATGTCCTTGGTTGTGCGGCCTGAAGGCCGCACTTATTCGTGATTTGAATTATTTTACAATCTGAATGCCGCACCGAGGAGATGAATGATCAACTTTATTTTGCGTTACAGGCACAAAAATGAAGTGAATTTTTTGTTTTTTGATAATAGGGATAATCATTTGCATAGGGTAGGGTGGTCGACAGTGGATCACCAATTTTTCCATATATCTTGGAAAATAATACATGAAGTTTATTGAAATTTTAGGTAGAGTAACATGGATATAATCTTATCGAAATATTCTAATTTAAACTAAATTGTATTACAAGCAAACTATGAAAAAAATATTTAATTTTAAGTGCATAATGATTCAGTGTTGACCAGGGGTGGTCCACATTGGATCGGCCTACGGTTAACAGTGGATCAGCCACCACGATTATTGCACATATTTTAAAATGGAAAAACTAACAGATTTTCAAACTAAAAATATAGAAAAACAATCTTCTTCTTCTTAAAGTACCGTATCCGCTCAGCGAACGTTGGTAATTAACTTGACCGAAGTCAAGATGACTTAACTAGGTAAAGAAATTTAATGGGGTGGTTTCCCGTTGCCTTCCCCATAGCCCACAGATTTATATTGGGCTTGAAGATCACAGCAGTATATCCGGCGCGACTAGGTATAGAACCACGGTTTCCCGCTCGCTAGTCTGCCGGTGTAAGCTTAACGCCACACTGCTGGTTGGCAGAAAAACAATATATTTTCGAAAAAAATATTATAGAGAAACAGAAAAATACATTTTCGAGACAAAAATATAGGAAAATAAAAAAATTAGCAAATTTTCAATAGAGAAAGATCAATTGAGAACTTATAATAAGACCGTCGCCTAGCGGTACCGCTAATTATTGGATTCGGAACGATATGAATCCTGTTCCTTGACCATGTTTTGGTTAACCATGTAGCACTGATCCACTGTAGACCAACCCACCATTTAATTTTCAAACCGTGGTTTTGACAAAACAAAATGAGTAAAACCTGTTATTCAAGTGTCCTCACGTGCGTTAATTATTTCTTTAAACAATGAAAACATCCAGAACCCTATCATAGAAGATCTGATCAAATTACACAAAAAGTTCAACTTACCTGATAATAACAAATGGAGGCTTTAAACCACAAATGTAACTGGTGAACATGCGACCATCAACGGAACCGCTCAGTTGTGAAATGAGTCAATGAGGGATCACATTGGCTAACACGTACATCTCGCGGAAGCGCATGCATACAATGGTTTAACTAATAAATGAGTGATTCACTGTGTACCACCGATCCATTGTTGACCACCCTACCCTACTTATTTTAATCTTCTTTTGTATTCTCAATTTTGTACATAATGTGAAAGTTCAATTCAATTTTAACAGCTGCGCGATAGCTCTGCAGTCAATCGTTAAAACTTTTTTATCCCTCATCGGATTCAAATTAATTAATTTCTTATTCTTTCTCAAGCTTTTGCAATAATTGCCAATTTTTATTTCCAATTTCACCTTTCAATTAAACACTCCTATAAACACAATCAATCTTTAGTATTTAAACTCTCTTACATCGCAAAAATAAAAGTTTTATTTTTTTATAAGAAAGAATTTAGATAAACTTTATTTTATCAACTTTTAGAAAAAAATATTCCAGAACAATTTTCTTAGAAATCCCAAAAATGGGATTTTTATATGGACGTCACATTTGTCCAACCCTCCTCCCCCCTGGTCACACTTGGTCATATTTTGTAACCCCCCCCGCCCAAGGCGCGGACGTCCTTTATGGACGACCCCTTATCTAACGCCGGGCGTTTTCTTTCGCTTTACAAATTTTTTCTATCGGCCCAGTCGTAGGGGTAGGTACTAAAATTTTAACAAATTAAAATTGATACAAAAAAAACATGACAGTTACCCCTTCCAGATTTGAGGTCCTTTAAGATTTAATTGTGAAAAATCGGAAAATTCGTGGTTTTGCTACCCAATTACATCTTCTGTATTTCCGCAACTCATCTTAAACCTTCTAAGCTATTTATAAAGTCAAACCGTCCCAAACCGCTTGCAAATTGTATTCAGTTTCGGGTTATCTCTCAATCCGGGTTTAATTTCTATAGAAATAATTATTCAAAAATTGTATTCTTGGAAATTAATCCGGGTTAAAAGATAACATGAGACCGAACAACTGAATATAAGATTTTAGAACTTCTAAATCCACGGTGTTAGATATGCAATTACAATAATAAATTATTAATTTAATAGCCTTAATTTATTTATCTATCTGTGTGTCCGTAGCGTTAAATTGATCTGTCAATGCACATCCAGTGCGGCCTTTAGGCCGCACCATTAAGACAATCCCCTACTATGATTTCCCTTGCCAAGTAGAACACATTAAAATTTTTTTGCACGATCGATCGGGCTTTATCGTAATACGGTTTGAACATTAGTTTTTTCGCAAGAATTTTAAAATGTTAGAAAAAGACCACCATACAAAATAATTAGTTAATTTTTAAAATAATTCCTTCTAAAAGTGTATTTTTTTTAATTCTGTATTTTTGTAAAAATGTCTTTTTACAAAAAAGCGGGCTTGTCCGAAGGAGAAAATAATTTAGTATGAGTCCAGCTCTGATTTTTTTTGAAACAATTGAAAAATAATGAAAGTGAGAAATGAAAAGGGGGGATTAAAAATGTTAATTATTGTAATCTACCCAACTTTAACTTTTATTATTAAAATCTAACTTTTAATTATATAATCACAAAGAATGTAATCGGGAGGGGGGGGGGATTTAACGATAAGCATCACAAAAATTAATTCTTTTACTAAATAAGTGTGGAAAATTCTTGTATAATAATTTTAATAATATTGGAACTAAGAGTGACAATATTTTTTTAATTATAAAATCGTAAGGAATTATAACGGTGCACGCGGGGGGGGGGGGTTAACATAAAATGTGTTAACATTTTATTTGTTCTCCATAACTTTTTATAATTATAAATCTTTTACTGATTCGCGAACATCACAGATATAAATCGGAGGGAGGGGTCAGTTACCGTAAAATTTTCTAATAAAAATTGAAAAATATTTAATCTAAATATGGTCATTAAAGCTTAATTATAAAATCAGGAACAATCAGAAAGGGGGGATACAAAAATGTAATAAAGCGAAAATTAATATGATTTGGTTAAAATATTAAGATGGGGCGAGAAAAAATTAAGAGGGGCCCCGTTGCAATATATCCCGACAGGTGGCGGCACATTGGATGGTGCTATTCGTCTACGTTTATTTTTATAACATTAAAAATTTTCGGTGCAAATCAACAAATACATCAATAAATTGCAGAATTCAGGTTGTGTCTTTGTTCATTTGTACCAAAAAATTTCAATTCTATGAAAATAAACCCTGATGCGCAGCGCCATCTTTTCCACAGAAGCCACACTATTATGTCACGTACGGGTTTTGGATGTTAATTTAATCCTGAAATTATAGAATTGTATTTGGTGTTTAGTAACGCTTAGAACGAGTTAGCTTTTTGTTATATATTTTGTACGTTTACGTGCTTGTATTTTCTGAAGTATTCAACATTGACAGCTCAAAGAACCTAATTTTAACAATTATTATCGTTTATTTCTATAATTGCTATCATTTATATGAATTCTATCTTGTTAAAAAGATCTTGATCCACAAAAATTGGTTGTTTTTCTAATGTGCCACCACCTGTCGGGATAAATCGCATGTGGAAATAAACACCTACCAGGATAGAATTGTCTAGAAACTGTGGATGAATAAATTTCAGAGATCTAAAGCAAAGAGGGGGGGGGGTTATTTAGCTGTCTTAAAATTTGGGGCAGTTGTTTTAACATAATTAAACTAAAGGTCAGCTATAGGAGGATTTAATTTTTCAATTCAAAATTATATTTTTGGTTTGGTTAATCAGACGGATTATAACGCGCGGGGGGTGGAGGTGGGGGGAATAAACAGAAATCAAACAAATTTAATCTAAAAATAAAAAAAAATGAAGTAAAAATTATAATAATTGCTTTAAATATTAATAAAAATAAAATGTAAGAACATTTTAATTAAATCAGGAAGCATAATTAAATCTGTGAATAATAATTGTATAATTAATTTTATAACGGCACCTTCAATGACCTTTTTCTTTTAAATTTTTTAAGTGTTGTTATTTCTTAACTTTATTTTAATTGTCTTACCTTTAGCGTGAAATGTTATTAACATTTCAACTAAAAATGTATTATGTAAAATAAAACCTTTTTAATTGTTGAATAAATTTTAAACGTTAACCATTAATTAAACAATAGCAAGTCAACATATTTTCTATTATGCCTTTAGCAATTTTTATTACTATTTTTGGATATTTTATTTATAAACATTTGATATTTTGTTGTTAAATAATTTATGAACCAAGCACCTTTTAAAGTTTATTTAAATATAAGATTATTATCTTGTTCACCATCATTCAATCCTATATTTTCTGCTGAATCCCAAATATTAAAGTTTTTCGAATAAATAAAGGGAGGGGGGGGGGGAATTACAACCTCGTATATGCAAAAATTTGAAAACTAATGACATTAATAGTGGTATTTTTAATTATAAAATCATAAAGAATGAGAACCGTGGGGAGGATTGGTTTTCCCCAGCTCTATTTTACCGTACTGAATTTGGAATTCTAGAGTGGGAGGGGGTCCAGTTATAATAAAATTTGTGAGAAAAATTATCAATTAGAAATTTTCAAATGTGGTCAGGAAGCAATGATTAATTGCAATTTGACAATTTTTACCCCACCTTTCTCTCCCATGTAAGATTTTTGTAAGAAGCCCCCCCCCTTAAGTAAGCATTATTTTAGAAATTTTTTAGTCCCTCTTCATATTAATTTATCAGAAACAAATTTTAATTTTTAATTTAATAATAAATTTTTTTTATTGATTTAATATTATTTTGTTCAAGGTTAATTTAATTAAATTGATTAAAAAGTTATTTCGAAAGTTGACTATTTTCCATACCCCCAAAATCCAAAAACAATTTCAACTTCAATTGGGAAAATCTAAATTAATTATTTAGATCTAAATTAAATAATTATTTATTATTTAAACTAACTTGAATTTTGAATTATAAAATCAGAGAGAATAAGAGGGGGTACACAATTTTTGTAATTGTTGTAATATCAATTTTTCATATTAAAATGTAATTTAAAATGCCGAATATATAAACTGGTTTCAATTAAAATTTTTGAAAAAACTTATACAAGGAAAACTTAGGATTCGTATGATTCCCCCCCCCCCTCTCATTTATAATTGATCGACGCTCCCTTATGGAAAGCCAGATAATTTTTTTAGGCAAATGAAAACAAGGAAAAAAATTATAATACAATCGCGTTTTTCTTTATTTTAAATTCAATAATAATTATTGAATTTAAAATAATTAAATTAAAATGATAAATAATTATTATTTATCATTTATTTATACAATTTAGTAAATTTTTAAAAGTCAAGAAAAAGTTGCAATTTTAGTTAGGAAAATCCAGGAAAAGTCAAGGAATTTGTTTTGGAAAATTTAAATGGTGTAAAATTTGAAAAATAATTACTTACACTAAATAAAATCAGAAAGAATAAGTGGGGGGATAATCATTTTTAATTTCTACTCTTTCTCATCTAATTTTAAATTTTGTATTGAATCGCAACAAATATCTGAATTTTAGCCGAAGGGGGCCAGCTGTCTTATATTTTTCTAAAATTATTTAAAAATGCTATAAAACTGGGAATTAGTTTTTAAAAATAAAATCGGGAAGAGAACAAAGGGGACTGAACATTTTAATATATACTGTGTTCCTCTTAATAATTTAAAATTTAGCACTATCATGGAGATTTAATCTTTAAATTGGGGGCGGTTAGCTATTGTAAATTTTGTAAAATTAAAACCTGAAATTATAAATTAAATAGTACTTTTTTAAAATTTGTTCTGCTGCACCCAATTCGCAAAAATCAGAGAATTACGTGAGGACGAGGGGGGGGGGGAATGATCATAAATTGTAGTGAATTTTTTTAAAATTATGAATCAAGGAGTGGGAATTTTGTTTTAATTTTAAATTGTTAAAAACATTAAAAGGGGGGCATGAAGTATTTAATTTGGTCTCCTTAAGTTTATTTTAAATTTTGTACCTGAATATCGGAACTCTAAAGCAGGGCGGAGGTTAGTTATCGCAAATTTTGATATAAGAAATGTAAAAATAATGAAACTGAATTAATAAAAAAGTAATTAGTAATTTACTTTTGATTAATTTTTAGTTATAAATTCTGAAAAAATGGAACAGGGGTAAATATTATATTTAATTGATTTAATTGGGTAAACGGGATTTAAATTTATGAACTCCAGGTCAGGAACCTACTTACAGTCAAACCACATATTGATTACCGTATGAGAATTTTGGAAACACCCCTGTTGTGGTTGAAAAGGTAATCAATAGATGAAGTCATAATAAATTGCATCTGTTGATAATCTTCTGAAATCCACCAGGTGTTTCCAAAACTTCCCATAAGGTTTGTCTATCGGACACTACAAAATCATCAGAGAAATATTAGATTGGAAATTAATAATAAAATCAGAAAGGATTAAGTATAGAGTACAATAAAAAATTTAATTTGTTCTGCTTTTGCCAATATTAAATTTTTCACTAAATCCAATCCAAAACAATTTTATGCTCTAAAGTCGGACGTTTGGGGGGGGGGGTGAATTATAAGAAATGCGAATTAATTTCTGTCGATTTTTAATATTAAATTAAACAATTTAATAAAAATCGCACGATTACTTAAAAAACTAAAGTTTCAGTTCCAAATTCTACAGATATTTTTTTGATTTTTCTTGAAATTGACGCAAAATTTCGAAGCATACCATTTAAAAATAATCGTTTTCACCTTCCACATAAAAATGATACAACAAATTGCTCTACATTGTTGTCCGAACAAACAAATAGCTAAATAAACAATTTATTTATTTCCAGCCGACATAAATAATTGGAAAATTCCCAAATCTTCGATACCAAGTGACGTGAAAAATGCTGGAGAAGGTGGTTTTCTGCCCTTCGGCATTTCCGGCGTCATGGCCGGAGCGGCCAAATGCTTCTTCGGATTCGTGGGTTTCGATTGCATCGCCACAACGGGCGAGGAAGCCAAAAATCCAAAACGAAATATTCCGTTATCCATAGTATTTTCACTAATTATCATATTTTTGGCTTACTTCGGCGTGTCCACCGTTTTAACGATGATGTGGCCGTATTACGACCAGGTAAAAATTGTATAAAACAGGAAATTGGACGATTAGTTCCGTTATGTAAAATTAATTTAAAGTGTCTGATTCACACGTCAGGACCGCACTTTTAAAAATTGTTCTCTTTAATTTTCAGAGTGCCGATGCTCCATTTCCCTACGTTTTTGAGCAAATTGGGTGGTATTCGATAAAATGGATAGTCAGCATTGGTGCTATTTTTGCACTCTGTACGAGCCTTTTGGGCGCGATGTTCCCACTGCCCCGAATTTTTTACGCTATGGCGAATGACAAAGTTATATTTTCCTACATGGCGAAAGTGAACACAAAAACCCAAACTCCACTGAGAGCCACAATTATTGCTGGATTTCTTTCAGGTAAGATCACAACCTGCGCAAAATTTGAACTCATCCGTTATTTGTTTCTAGGTCTAATGGCGCTTATTTTTGATCTCAACCAATTGATCGACATGATGTCGATAGGAACCTTACTGGCTTATACAATTGTGGCAATTTGTGTTTTAATTTTAAGGTGAGATCAGTTTTTTTCTGGAAGGTCCATGTTAACTTTTGGTTTTAGATACGAAGACGGCGAAGTCTACCAATTCGCCGAACAAGAAAAGGCTAAAAACGAGAAACCTTTCGAAACGTCGTTTGTGTTTTTTAGAAAGCTCTTCAATTTGAATATGAACAAATTTCCTAACTCCAGTTCATCGTTAATCGTTAAATGGATTATTTCACTTTTTAGTAAGTAAAAGTCAATCAATATGGTGATTTAGATTAACCGAACGAGTTTCAGGTATCCTAGCCATAATTTTGTGCTGTTTTATGGTATACGGTAACGAATACCTAAGCATAGAATATCCATTTTGCCTCGGTGTGTTCATAATTATAGCAATTATTATGATAATAACGATAATTGTGATTGCAAGACAGCCAGTTTCAAATGTGGAATTATCGTTCAAGGTAAGAACACAATTTTTCCAAATAAGGCCGCGCTCACACGCTTCCAATTTGTAGGTTCCATGGGTCCCACTGGTTCCGTGCTTAAGCATCACGATAAATTTTTACCTTATGGTCGAGTTAGATTTGCACACTTGGATCAGATTTACTGTATGGTTACTTATCGGTAAGTCGAATACTTGTAGGTGCAAGAAAAGGAGTCTCATTTGTAATTTTTTAGGTTTCATAATTTATTTCGCCTACGGAATACGACACAGCGTAGCAAATGTCAAAAACATAAAAGTTGACAACAATAAAGTGGTTAATCAAACATTCACCCCTGTATACAAAATATCCGATAAAAATGAAGTAACTCCGTTTTAACATTTAGTTTATTCCTAACTTGGCTGTGCAAGTAATTTTAACTTATTTACAATAATTCGTGTTGAAATTAAAGAAGAAAAAATTAAAAGATTAGATTTTAGTTGATTTTCATATAAAATTGTTGATTTATTTGAAGGACAATAAATAATTTTTAGTAAAGGGTTTTTGATAATAACAAGCTAACGTTTGCCCCCCTCCGTCTAAAATAATGGAAGAGCTAGAATTGACCATTAGTGAATGGGCAGCATATACAGATGTAAAAATATACAACTCTCTAACATTTAATGCATAAAATTACAGTAGTAGTAAAAAATCGAAATTGCAACCTGGTCTAGAATAATTCTTATTCACATTGTTCAAGATTGAGCAAAAATTCTCTACAAAATAAATTTTCTTTTAGAAGTCTGGGGAAAGAAGCCGAAAAACGGTGTGAGGGGGGGTCTGGGGAGTTTGGAATATCCCCTCCCAGTTAAGACTGAGGTAAGAACCATTTTTAAATTGTTCACCATTTTTTCATCAATTATTTTCTTTTTTTATATTTTTATTCGTATTGCATTGTTTTGTATTGTATTGTATTTTATCATACTGTATTGTATCGTATGGTATCGTAGTGTGTCGTATTGTATCGTATTGTATTGTATTTTATCGTGCTGTATCGTATTGTCATGTTATCCGGTGTGAGGATTTCCCCGATTTCGAGGAAGGCGGTCACGCGTTCTCTCTCACATCTCCAGCAGTGAAAGATGGTGTGCTCCGCGTCGTCTTCAGGTTTGCAGTATGCGCATGTGGGGGTGTCTCTTCTGGCTTCTTTGCACAGATAGACATTGAAGCAGTCGTGGCCGGTGATGGCCTGTGTAAGGTTGAAATTTATCTCGCCGTGTGTTCTAGAGACCCATTTTTGAATGTTGGGTATGAGTCTTCTTGTCCGCGTGTCGTTAGGGGATGACACGTTCGGCGTCGAACCCCTCGTACTCGGCGGCTTTGTGCCAGCACGTGGTAGGATGACATTGATATTAGGACTAGTCCGCATCGCCGGAGACCGTCCTGTACACACAGCACACCCTGAGTGCCATGCGTCTCTTGACTTGTTGAAGTCGGGCCCTGTTCGCTTGGGCGAGCAGGTCTTCGACTGTGACATCGGAATATTTATTTTATTTGCTCGAAGTTTAGCTGATCGACGAGCTGGGCCACTTGACTACATGACGAGTGGTGCCACCTTTGTTTGTCTCTATCAACTTGCTGAGGCGGTTTCTTGAGGGGGGAATTAGGATTAGAGGTTGGAGGGGTGCTGGAAATATTGGATGCAGCCTTTGGTGGTGGTCGATGTGACTGGTTATACTGCACCCTAGGATCGGATTTGCGTACGTTTCTTCTTCTTCGGAATCGGCCAGTGCCAAGTTTGCGTACTTGTTGGCACGACTGGAATTTTCATCGGGTGAAGGAGAGTCACTATAGGGTTGCAACAGCGACCTCTCTTCCTGTTTATGCGACCAATTCTGTCTACTGGGGACAAAAACCCATTAGATTTTTAGGTAAACAGTGTAACCAAATCCAGTCTTTCAATTTAAGATTACTGACTAATACATTTTTTAATGCTCCAAATTAAATAGAAAATCATTTAATATTATTTAAAAGATTGTTATTGAAATTATACTGTTACTGTTGCTGTTCCCGTTGCGGTTCTGTTGCTGTTGTTGTTTACTGTTACCGTTACTGTTCCTGTTGTTGTTACTGTTCCTGTTGCTGCTACTGTTGCTGTTCCTGTTGCTGTTGCGATTTATGTTGCCGTTGATGTTGCTATTGCTGTTTCTGTTGCTGTTACCCTTACTGTTACTGTTACTTTTACTGTTACCGTTACTGTTATTATTGAACGCTACAACCAAATGTTAATCAAAAAGTTATTGTCTTAATATACATTGAAAAAAATATTTTAGTTCATTTTTATGTGCAAAACCAAAGCGAATTCAAATATAATTAACACTGCCAACAAGTCCGTTCATACCCGTAGTGTAGATTAAATAGGTAACTTTTACATTTTAGGATATGCAATTGGAGTGTATATTTCTACAGTACCAGATATAATTGCAAAAATATTGCAGCTATTCATTATAAATAAAATAAAACAGGTACTTTTATGTTTCTGTTACACGATACAACCAAATGTTGATCAAAAAGTTATTGCTTTATGTGCAAAACAAAAGCAAGTGCAAATTTAATTGATACCGCCAACAGGCCCGTTTATAGGCGTAGCGTAGTTTAATTATGCAGGTTTTATTTTTTAGGGTATGCAATTGGAGTGTATACTTCTGCAATACAAGATATAACTGCAATTTCTTCGTTTAAATACAACAGTTTTGACACAGATTTAAATATGCCGGTGGGTATAAGTGGAGGAAGGCGAGTTTCATCGATAACAAAATTGCAGGCGTGGTAAGTAATATCCTGTAAATGAAAAACTTGAGATATTTTATTACAAAATATAATTTTTGCAAAACCTTTTCAAAGTAAGCAGTTGTAATATTACCACAACGTTTCATTCTCTTCAAACCTATTGCGTTTGACTCGAAAGCTTTTCTTAGATTGACTTGGAAACGGATCGCAATACGTCGAAACTCATTGCTCAAAAACTTGTAACCTTGCACGAGTATCTGAAAATTAAAAATTTTTACTTGGTATTAACATATAAGTGCAAAAATCTAGAAAGAAACTGGTACATGCATCTGGTCAACATTACCTCTAGTTTATCTTCTACGCTAATTTTCATGTTAAATGTGCCATTTACGGCCGGGGTAGTGCGATTGTACTTAAACGTCTTAAGTTCGAAGAAATTAAAATATTTTTCATTGTAACTCAATAAGTCCATTCGAACATCTTTGAGCTTGTAGCCATTTTGATGAAACTAAAATTATGTTTAATAAAGTAATTTTTCCCAGCGCAATTTCAGATATGGGACCGTTCATGTATTACGTAAGACGTTTTTTCCTACTTTTAGACTCCCCCCTCCCCCTAGTAAGGAAAAATAAGAAAATGTATACCCCCTCCCCCCCCACACTAATCTTACGTAAGATAAATTATTACCCAATGAGAAGTCAGATAATATTAAACATTAATAAAAGTGAAATTAACGAAGATATTATGCTTATTTTATATTAAAAAAAATGTTATTCACACAAATTACTTTATAGTGTAAGAAAATTGCAAAAAAAATCCAAAATCGGTCTTCTGCGATTTTTCGACGGATTTCGTTAGGTAATTGCATAATAAAAAACGTCCTCTAGGAACCCTGAGCTTCTTACCGAATTCTTCGTCTGCAGTTGAAATTTTTTTATGAAGGAGTGAAAATTATGTTTTTTGGCAAAATATTTTTAAACAAATTTCTATTTCAGCTATATTGTTATATCATATAACTCATTAAAAAAATTAAAAACACTTAAGGCTGCTGTCGTGGCAGTGTTTAATATAATATGGGAAATTTGTCGAGATTGCGGACGCACTAGGTAAAAAAGTATGCACTTTTAGGCAACCATTTTATGATCATTATAAAGCTAAAACGTGGCCCTTGGATCTGATAAATTTTTAATTCCAATTAGAAATATTGTAATTTTTGCTGTAAAGATGCTCTATTTCACAGGGCAAAAATGTGACCGTGCAATAATTTTTATAATCATTACAGTTATAATTACAAACTTGAAAAGTGTTTCACATCCAGGACAAATGCTTGACCTAATTTGAAAAAAAATTTAGTAGAATTATATGCATTTTTCTAGAAGATGCTGCGTCCGAAAATAATAATAATTTTTTCTTGTTTTGAACGATTTTTTTGAAATGGTGAGCAGCAAGTGTTGGATCTCGGTTAAAATAGTTTGTCCAATCTATATCAGAATTATTTCTTACGGTTTATTGCTCATTTGTCTAATGGTATTTTCAATCGCCCACGCTTAGGACGGCAGCCTTAAAATATTTTAACAACATCCTCGAAATCATGAAAAGAAGGTCAGGGGGTTCTAATTTTTGGATATTTAAGGTTTGTGGTCATAATAAAAACTCTGGGTTAGTGACTTCGGCGAGCGCCCGGAAGTGCCGCCATTTAAAAAAAATGGCGAAAACGAAATGTTTCCTCGCAATATTTCCTTACCAGTTGACTTTAGGACGAAAATGACTTCCATAAATCTTACAGAGAATAAAATTTACTACAACTTCTATCTAAGTAAGTTATTTTACTCTAACTAATAAGTCTAATAGTTTGTTGCTGAGCGTCAGCATTGTTAAATAGAGCACATTTTTGAAAATTTCAATGACGTTCGATTTTGACCTGACTTTTTTATAATAAAAATTTTTTTTACATATTTTTTATAATAATATATAGAGTATATTATAATAGACTTTATCATATAATAGACTCTTTTAGAGAGAGTAACCAAAAATTATTAAAATATGTCTTTTTCAATTCTACTATAAAAACGTTCAGCTTTCCAAATCTCTATAGGAAATTTGTCGATTTCAGGTGAATAAATTCGTGCTACTCCCGAAAATGTGATTTTATTCATTTCGAACGTAAATAATTAATAGTATTGTGTTTCACATTAACATTAATACCTACAGCACCTAAATTAAATTAAATAATTTTCAAATTTTGAAATTTAATTAAAAAAATAAAATCTTACGTAAGAAATTGTCTTGACCCCCCTACCCCCGAGTAAGAAAAATAAGATGTCAGCTACCCCCCCTCCCCCTAAACGTCTTACGTAATACATGAACGGCCCCTATGGTTGTGAAATGTATATGAATTTTTTTCCTAAAAGTATTACTATATTATCTGATTGATTATAACAAAATATACAAATAATAACTGATAATGATAATGCTTCAAACGCACAACACATACATAGGAGAGAGGTCGCCTACGTCTGAAATCAGGCACGGCACTTTAAGAAGAAGAAGAATTACCGAGAATTGAACACTTACATAAACGTTTTCCAATATTTAACAAAAGAGTTATAGAAAGATTCATAATTTGTAAATTCCAAAATAATTTAAACATACCTTAGATAAAAGATCGTCGATACAGAAAACATTGTAAATAAATAATACAAGTATGAGCAACCAAGTTAGATATTTCATTTCAAACTTGATATTCAAATAATTTGAACTGTAGATCAGAACATAATATATACAATTTTATATCCGACAGGATATTATACTTTCAAGGATGTGATTTTACGATTATCTTTTGATTCGTAAAAGATTAAAACTCTAATTATAACTAATAATAATCATAACAATTATAATATCATTATGAAATCATTATTATACAATTATAATATCATTAGAATATCATTATAATATCATTATAATATCATTATAATATCATTATAATACCATTATACATTTTGTGTTATTACATCAAAAATCTATTTACTTTATATATTATGTCAAACCAATGGCCTAGCGCCCCCTCCTAGTTTATATTTTATTTAAAAAACGTAGGTCCTGTTTCTCTAGTTTATATAGAGGTTGAGGCAGACCGCCCATATCAGGTATTTCTTTCAAAAACCGTTAGTCAGAGAGGGTTGGGAAAAATTTTTATCACAAAAGCCTACATGAAGAATCGAATAGTAATACTGATATTACTAAGTATTACTAAGACCCCTCCCCTCAAATTTCGAAAACCCTAACTTTTCTAAAGGCAGATGCACAATTGCCCGGTAACGGGAACGGTAACGATAAAGAAGTTAAATGTACCTGCTCTTATGGACCTATGCACAACAAGCCGCTAACAAACCGATAACGCAGTCCATAAGAGCAGGTACATTTAACTTCTTTATCGTTACCGTAATAAAGTAATTTTCCCAACGCAATTTCTGATATGGTTGTGAAATTTATATGAATTTTTTCCATAGAAAAAGTTTTTATTAGCTATAAATAATAACTTGTTAATTTTTAAAGTTTATTCTAATAATAATGTGACTATCCCAAGTAACATTTTAAGCCTGGGAAACGCCTGCCAGTAGGTGCTTGCCAAGCATAATCTTACAGGTTCCTGTTGCTGTTACAAGCTTGTCACAAGCTTGTGACAGCTGCTGTATGAGTAAAATGCCTGCTGTGAAATTGCTGTCACAAGTTTGCCACAAACTTGTACAAACAAATTAAATACACTTAAAAATATAATTTTAATAAATTGCGATATTAATAGAAATAAGAACAAATTTTGTATGGTTGAGTTTTGATTTAATAGGTAAATACATTGCAAAAATTTAAACGGGTTATTTGAAACATTGTTCTAAAGAATTTTTATTACTATAAACAAATTTTTATTTATACGTGATTCTTTTCGTTTATCAGTTTTTGCTCATAATGAAACATTTTTGCAAGGACTTAAAGAATATTAGTTAAATTGTACCGTTATATGGTACAATGGAACATTTTTCGGTATATTCAGGTACTTACATATTATGTGGATTTTAACATTCCTTTTAAAAATATTTCTTTACATTAATTTATGAAAGCATTACCTACATTATGTATTTATTAGTGAATTTTTAGAAATTTATAAGTTTATCTAACACGTTTTGTTTATTATGAAATTCCTCCCGGAAAAACAATTTACTATTATAATCATCAAAAATTGCAATTCAAAATGCATCGAGAATATGCAAGTCATGCGAGATTAGTAATCCTTAGTTGTTTTTTTAATAATTTATATTTAGCCCAAAAATTTTATTTTTAAATTTAACGTGACGTCATTTTAATAGGAGGTTTAGAACATGTTAATAGAGAAATAAAAATCTAAATTAATTAAAATTAATTTACTTAAACAATTTAAATAAAAAGGGTTGAAATAAAATGTAGTTCTATCGCAAAGATGAAAACCTGTCAACTTGGTGTAATTGAGAACTTGGCGGGATACTGTCTGAATACACTTTTTATAGCAATATAAAGCGAAATAACCTTTAAAAGAGCTCTTTTCAGTTTGCTGGCCGAAACAATTTATAGTAACCTGTGAAGTAACCTGTGAAAGAGTCCCTGGCAAATTTTTATCACAGCAAACTTACAGTAAGCTGTAAATGAGTACCTCTCAGGCCCCTATAATAACAAACTGACAGCAATAGTCAAGTAAATTGTAAATGCCGCCTGTCAGGTATCAGCCAGGTGTGTGCCAGCAAAACATAGATTGCACAGGTAATCGCCAGCAAAAATTGTTACTTGGCTATATACCGGGAATTGAACACTTACATAAACGTTTTCTAATATTTAACAAAAGAGTTATAGAAAGCTTCAAAATTTGCAAATTCCAAAATAATTTAAACATACCTTAGATAAAAGATCGTCAATACAGAAAACATTGTAAATAAATAATGCAAGTAGGAGCAGCCAAGTTAGATATTTCATTTCAAACTTGATATTCAAATAATTTGAACTGTAGATCAGAACATAATATATACAATTTTATATCCGACAGGATATTATACTTTCAAGGATGTGATTTTACGATTATCTTTTGATACATGAAAGATTAAAATTCTAATAATATACTGTTGTGTCCACTACAAGCTCCCTCATAAATGTGTACGGGATACACAATCAAAATAAGAGGGAGGATATGTCCATTTTATTTATAATATGTTGTTCAGTATGAATGTGAATAAAAAAATAAAAAATGTTGCTAGATTTAAGTTTGGTTTGTAATGATAATAAAAAATAAAACATATAAGCAAGGAGATGCGAGTGGTAACCAGGCCAATATAATAAAGAGCGGTAGAACAGTTACAAAAAAGATGACCTGCAGACCAGTTGTGTTTAGAGGAGTTGCAAAATAGAGGACCCGCAGACCGGTCGTGTTTAAGAGTTGCTGATTAGTGGACATGCAGACCAGTTGTGTTTGAAAGCAGTTGATAAATAAAGAGAATTAAGTGTCTTGCAGTTCAAAAATAAAGAGAGGATCAGACCAATTGTGTTTGAATCCGATAGATAGAAGGAGAATTAATTGTGGAGCAGTTCCAAAGATAAAGAGAGTCTCAGACCAGTAGGGTTTGACGCAAATAGATAGCAGGAGGAGTAAGGGTGTTGCAGAATTGGACCGATTTGAATTAAAAGAATTGGTTAATTTGGTTCAGAATTGGATAACGGAACACGAGAAGTTAGTACGTGGAGAAGGATAGGTGAAGGAAGAAGTGGTCTAAAGTTCGTCAGTGCGCGAAATTAAGTGCGATAAACGGAAACAAACAGATAAGGTAAAGCTTTACAATATTCTATCAGAAAATCAGTAGGGATTTTAAGTTGTTTGATTATATGTTGATTGTAGTTAGTAATATAATTGTATTGTTGGTTGTTGTTATATGTGAATGTTGATAATAAATTGTGTTAGATATGTCCTGTCTCTTATTTTGATTGTGTGTCACGTCTGAAGAATCTTCACTAATAAGCGACCCTGAGCACTGTGAGGACACAAAAATACATAATCATTATAATATCATTATAATATCGTTATAATATCGTTAAGGCCTGTTTACATTATAAAATTTTGTTTAAAATTTTGCTTAAAATTTTCGTTAAAATTTCTTTAAAATTCCTTAAAATTTGTCGATTTGCAGATTTGTGTTTACACCTTAAAATTAACCTTAAAATTATTTTACGGAAATATTTACCCGATGCAAAAACATCAAGTGATAAGTTGTGCAATTTTAACAACTGTATTGTTGTTAAATCTATATAGAAAAAAAAAGTCCATTAGAAAACAAAGAATTAGAAAAATTTGGGCCCGAAAGTGACTTCAAAGACGTGATTGTGCTCGAGGTTTGTCGAATTTAGTTTTCAATGAGTTAGTAGTTGAAGACTATCCATCTTTTCAACAATAATCTCTTATTATAAAAGGCCAAGTCTTTCTTTCTGTCTGTCCCACGGAAATACCCGAAGCAAACCGAACCGAACGCACAACGTATCATCGGATCAACGTATCATCGGATCAACGTATCATCGTATCAACGTATCATCGTATCAACGTATCATCGGATCAACGTATCATCGTATCATTTTGTCTATATAGGACAGCTATTTCCAAAAAAGCATTATGTGAACTTCCATAATGGATAATGAAAATTTTGAAAATCTTGCTGCAAAGCGACGGCTTTTTGAATCGTGAGAGAAAAGCACGTACAAGAGCTAATAACTAGGGGTGCGCATATAATCGATTAATCGATCACCGTAATTCGAATAATCGATTATTTCATAATCGATTATGATAATTTATAATAATCGATTAATCGATTATAGAAATAATCTATTGTGAAAATAATCGATTGTGAAAATAATCGATTGTGAAAATAATCGATTGTGAAAATAATCGATTGTGAAAATAATCGATTGTGGAAATAATCGATTATGAAAATAAACCTGCAATTACAAATTTTTTTATCGCAACATCATAATATGTTTCCAGGTACTTGGTTGGAGGTTATGTGGTGCAATATGAATAATTTGAACCCACGGTAATACGAATCTCCAGAATTCAAACTCAATAAAATGATCTACAAAATTTTCGAAATTAAATTAATGTATGTAGATTAACTAATTAATGTAAGTTTATTTAAATATTTTCAATTCCAGATCAAAATAATTTTTAAATGTTTTTTAAATAAAAATTTAATTCCAATTCATAATTTGATCGAGTTCGTTAATTAGTGGGTAGAATTACTGTGGGTTTGCACTTTTGAGATTGCACGACATGTTTATCTTTGGTACTACATAATATTACAAAGTCATGTCTGGTTGTCCGTCTTTCTTCGTGACGTAGTAAATTCATTATTATTTACATTATAAAACTTATTAGTTACGTTCCACAGGTTTACAAATGAAAAGTGTTCGAAATCTAGATAAAATGCATGTATTTCTAAATACTTGTTTAGGTATATCCTAAATAAATTAATATCAATTAATAATTATTAACATTTTTACACCTCTGCTGTGTATACGATCTAAGCTTATCTCTGCAACCACGATAAATTTCTCCAAATTCTTTATTATGAAACGAGACGCGTTTCGAGAATCTCAATATATTCTCATCTTCGGTCGTTGAAGGCTGTACAAAACAGAGCAAAATTAGTCAATGTAAAAACATCAACAAATCACATTTTACTTACTACATAAAAACGTAAGAGGTGTCAAAAATTGATATCAAATTAAATTAATAAGAGTCGTTGGTATATCAAATGAAAAATTAAAATAAAAGACCATTAAGTTATCAACTGGTGCTTAGCAACACTTCTTATCAGCACCACCGTAACACAATTAGCAAAATAAAAAATAATAAATTATATATAGTAATTTAGTAACCCTTAATAGCCCTACCTATTATAGTTATGAGTTCATAATCGACTATGAGTTCATAATCGACTATGAGTTCATAATCGACTATGAGTTCATAATCGATTATGAATTCATAATCGATTATGGGTTCATAATCGATTATGAGTTCATAATCGATTATTTTCAATAATCGATTAATCGAAAAAAATCGATTATTTTTTATAATCGATAATCGATTATGAAATTTCATAATCGCGCACCCCTACTAATAACACAGATGAACAGCTTCGATCACAGCGACAAGCTGACGTTCGGTCTCATGCGATACGTCGACAACGTGAAACTTTGGAACAAACTCAAGCGCGGCAAGCTGCTGACGCTCGGTCCCATGCGATACGTCAACAACGTGAAACTTTAGAAGAAACTCAAGCGCGGCAAGCTGCTGACGCTCGGTCCCATGCGATACGTCAGCAACGTGAAACTTTAGAAGAAACTCAAGCGCGGCAAGCTGCTGACGCTCGGTCCCATGCGATACATCGACAGAAAGAAAATCGATACCGAAGTCAAGCAATTCAACTCCAAATAAGAGCATTGAGATTTGATGAATCTCACGTTACTCGACACGATTGTGGAGAAATGAATTCCATCTGTCAGTTCTGCGGCTCCAAGAATTTCGCCAAGGAGCGTCCAGTTGATAAACAATTTAATAACTGCTGTCATAAAGGAAAAGTGAAGATTCCGCAACCGCTCGATCAACATGGGAATCTATTGTTATATCCCGAATTTCTTCGCTCTATGCTTTCAGATTCAGATAATCCTTACTACAAGAACTTTCGTCAGCACATCCGCTCTTACAATTCCTCGGTTTCTTTCGCTTCAATGGGAGCAGAGATTGTTTCAATGCCGGGTAACGGACCATACGTTTTCAAAATTCATGGACAGACGTACCACAGAACCACAAACCTGTATCCACCTGAAGGACAAACAAGAAAGTTTGCACAACTGTATGTAATGGACACGACAGAAGCGGTCAATGAACGAGTAAATCTGCCTGAGAATAGAGGTTGTCTACCTGAAGTGATTGAGAAAATCGATCGTTTCTTCCGCGTCAACAATCGTATCGCAGCTTCATATTGCCTGATGAAAGAAATTGAGCAACAAGAGCGTGTACGAGCCGAAGAAGAAGGACAACCAGTTCCGGTCGTCAATATGGTGATGCGGCGCGATCGGCAGTCTGATCAAAGACGTTACAATGCTCCAACGTCCAATGAAATTGCAATGGTGTTCGTAAATGATTACGGCGAACCTCCATTTGAACGTGATATCCGTATCTTTCCTCGAAATCCCGTCGACAATGCAAATACCCGAAGCAAACCGAACCGAACCGAACGCATAACGGATAATTTCATAACCAATCGGATGAACGTATCATCGTATCAACGTATCATCGTATCAACGTATCATCGGATCAACGTATCATCGGATCAGTTAATCCGATTATCCTACTCAAAATTACTATATAAGCAGAATTACATTATAACGAAATAATAAGTGTTGAACGTCAACGAAAAATGTTTTCAAGTGAATTAATAAAGGATGTGGAACAGGCGCTAAAGAGGGCCTTATCGTTCGGAAAATACGAAGATTTTGAAGTCAGAGAAGAATTCAAACGAGCTACTATTAATTCGTTAAAGGAGGCACTTCGTGAGTTTAGCAGCAATGGAATGCGTAAAATTGATTTAAATATTGCGAAAAAAAAAAGTGGCGGCAGAACGTATAAGAAACAGAAAAAGAGTGGAGAAACTGATTGCTGCCGAACAGAAAAAGAAAAAGGAAGAAGCTGAGGAATTTTCAATATCGCTGCGTGATTTTGAAAATTCCTTACTCGAAGAGGAATGGGAGGAGGAAGTAGGAAGTAGTAGTAAAACTTAGTTTTATTATTAGTTATTAAATTATTATATAAATGTTTTATTAAATAAAAAAAAACTTCTAAATACATAAATGTTTCATTAAATAAAAAAAACTTTCTAAATTCGAATAAAAAAGTTAAAAACGAGTTGTAATATTAACTAGATGATACCCCGTCCGAGGACGGGCAGCTAGAAGGACGGGCAGCTACCCAAGGTAACTTAAGTTGAATGAAGATTAAGGAAAGCTCTCAGTGCAATCCAAAAGCCATATGACCTTGGCTGCCTGCCCGTCCTTCTAGCTGCCCGTCCTCGGACGGGGTATCATCTAGTAATAATATAAAATATTAGAATACATAATAAAAATAGGTTACTTACATAATATCATAATAATAACAATGTACCTACTACCAACGGATACAACCTGATATCACCAAACACACCATAAAACTCACTATATTTTACGTCAAATTTTAAGGAAATAGGTGCTGTCCTTTTCCTTAAAATTTGTTAAAATTTATCTTAAAAGTTATTTTAAGGAAAATTTTAACGAAAATTTTAAGGTGTAAACAGTGAAATTTTTGTCTTAAATCTTTCATGTATCAAAAGATAATCGTAAAATCACATCCTTGAAAGTATAATATCCTGTCGGATATAAAATTGTATATATTATGTTCTGATCTACAGTTCAAATTATTTGAATATCATGTTTGAAATGAAATATCTAACTTGGCTGCTCCTACTTGTATTATTTATTTACAATGTTTTCTGTATTGACGATCTTTTATCTAAGGTATTGCTGTGACCTCCCTTACTACTTAACTCCAGCCCTATGTTGGCTAGACAAAAATGTTATGTTAAATATTGGTTCGAATAAATTTTTTTTTTAGTTAAGGGATGTTTGGCACTTATGGCCCTTTTTACTAGCTCAATCAATGACACTCTCAGAAGTCGGTTCCTGTGATTTTTATTTAGAGGTAATGTTTGAAATTGATTTAATTAAAGATTTCAATAGCTTGAAAGAAATATTTATATTCATGTAAAATAATCGCAAAGCGCATATAAACAAATGGTTATACAATAATTTGCAGATCGCAGATCTACCATCAAATAATGTTTCACAAATAAAGCATTTAAATTTCATAAAATACACAAGTTAAAAACATCTCTTCTTTTCTTCTTGAAGTTGCTTAATTAACATTCATTAATTAAGTCTTTCGCTGTCCAATAGCGTGTTAAATGTTTGAAAATTATATGTTTGCTTTTGTTAAAGCTTAAAGTTGAATAATAAAGAATAATGTTTATGAATAAAAAACCTTTCAAATTTAGGGTGGTCAAAAACACACTTCCTTGAAAGTCTTGATCCGACGTCCTTTATTTTAAACGCTGATGGCAAAAGTTTATAAATGTAAAATAATAATAATTCACTGTACCTTAAGAATCATCGAGTTGCAGTTTCAAAAAATAAAAAGGATATGTGTGTTGTAACCCTTACATAACTTTTCACTAGATTCACTGTAGATTGTTGAAGCTGCATGACACCATCTGTTCTCGTATTATTGTTGAGCTTTGATCCAAAATTTGTGGTTATTAAAGTTGTTTATCAATTTAGTTGTTGAGATAAAGTTGATTGTGGTAAGTTGAATGAATCGATAATTACTCTTTTGATCGCAGTGAATCACGAGTTGATTTCAAAAGCTACAATTTTGCAGACCCGCTACTTGTCGTTAGCCATATTGTTTTCTAACCTTCCAAAAATTGCATAAATCCTGGACACAAATATAAACACGTCTGCGTGGTTCCAACCTTCGGAATCAACTGATTTATGCATCGAAAATCGATAGATTGGTATGCCTGTTGTTCAAAAGTAAGACAAATTGTTGTATTTTGAATTTTTAATTTTCTTAAAATATTATTTCTGTTCCAGATTAATGGTCCACATTGAAATTGTGTTTCAAAAAGATGTTTTCCATACAATTCCATTGGTATTTGCCGTTTTTATAATTTAATTTGGAATCTTTCTGACTCAACTTACGCCATTTTATACAAATTCCAACTTTTTGCGAATTTCACCCTTATTCACAACTTTGTTGATTCATGTCTCAAATTTACTTGAGTTACATAGATGAAGAGATTACATAATTTTTGATAAGAACAGATTTGTACAAAACATGTTATTTTAGAAGTAATTTGGTGTCAAAGTTTTACATTTTTAGGTTATTGTAATGTACAGGATAACAATATAATTTTAATTAATTTCTAGCTAATTAAATCTTTTAGTTACATTTTGATGTGACAATCATCAATTCAATTATTCTTAGCAATTTTACACGTCTTTCTAATCCCGAGAGATTCAAATAATATGATAAAATTGAAATTTGAGAAGATTTTGAGTTTCTCGTAATCTGAAATTTTAAAGTGTCTTTTTACTCAGAATTTTGTGTTCTTTTCGAATATATTATTCATTTTTGAATTGGGTGCCTCTATTGAGCATTTTGAGACACAGCATAATCCATTTCAAATTGGATCTGAGAGCTAAAGTAATGTAAGATTGAAGATCAAATTTCTAAAAAATTTTTGTTCAAAATGTGACTAAAATTATTTTTTTGTTCTTTTCACCTATTTTTAAAGCTTTGAAACTGACTAATCTATTAAGATGTGTTACACAAAGTTATTCATGCTAGTTCTCCCTCCATTTCAAGTTAAACTCGGTATATTTATTCCCTATTGTGTGCAATTGGTTTTTCACTCATTTGAATTTAGTTCAATGACCTTCCTAAAATGTTACAAGTTTCAAATTTTCAAGTACTAAATTTTTAGTACCAGTAACAGTACCAGTAACAGTACCAGTAATAGTATAGTTTCAATAATATTAAATGATTTTGCATTTAATTTGGAGCATTAAAAAAGTATTAGTCAGTAATCTTAAATTGAATGGCTGGATTTGGTTACTCTGTTTACTTTACAAATCTGTCGTTCGAGAAGGTTGCCTTGTCTATAAATTTTGATTTAATTTTTAAAGATACTTTAGTACCTTTTACGAATAGCCCACACATACTTTTTGAAATAAATTATTTTTAAAATTAATTGAAGGGACCTTTCTTACATAATTATTTACATGAAAATAAAATACTTATTCTTATTGCTTAAATTAATGTACCGTCTCAAACCTCCCAGCTAGTATTTCAAGCCTCCCGTACACATGGTGCCATTTGTGAGTAAACTGTCGCTGCAGTCGGACGAGTTCTTAACTTTTGTGCTCCTGATAGCAACTATTTTTAAAATACCTCTAAAGAACAAAAATAAAAAGTTTACGACCACCCCGATCGAAATAGAAACCGAACCCGATGCACTGACCGCTACCAGCGTAAATACCACCTCAGACGCTAAAATTCTGTCCCCGAAGGGAATTCGGAAAACTCGCCAGTTACTACTGGAGGCATGGGAGGCCAATCTGCAATCCAGTACCAAGCAGATGGAAAATATGCAAAAAGTTGGAAACCCTGCGAGCGGAAATAGAAGAAGACCGTATCATTGACCTAGAAAGAAAGGCACAGGAAAACTGGCAACTTCTAATGGGCTTTCGTCCCCAGTAGGCAGAAATGGTCGCATAAACAGGAAGAGAGGTCGCTGTTACAACCCTATAGTGACTCGTGCCAACAAGTACGCAAACTTGGCACTGGCCGATTCCAAAGAAGAAGAAACGTACGCAAATCCATCCGATCCCTGGGTGCAGTATACTCAGTCACACCGACCACCACCAAGGGCTGCATCCAATATTTCCAGCACCCCTCCAACCTCTAATCCCCCCCCTCAAAACATCGCCTCATCAGGTAGACCGAGATGAACAAAGGTGGCACAACTCGTCCTAAAGAATGTAGTCGTCAAGTGGCCCAGCTCGTCGATCAGCTAAACTTCGGGCAAATAAAATAAATATTTCGATATCACCAACGTCACGCAGGGCCTCTCCATCACGCTTTTCACCTCGGACTACTTCCGAGCGATGATTAAATTCTTCGAGGCAAACTTGGACATCACAGTCAAAGACCTGCTCGCCCAAGGGAAGAGGGCCCGACTTCAACAAGTCCAGAGACGCATGGCACTCAGAGTGTGCTGTGCGTACAGGACGGTCTCCGGCGATGCGAAAATAGTTATAATATCAATGCCATCCTACGACCTGCTGGCACAAAGCCGACGAGTACGAGGGGATCGACGCCGAACGTGTCATTCCCCAGCGACACGTGGGCAAGAAGACTCATACCCAACATTCAAAAATGGGTCTCTAGAACACATGGTGAGATAGATTTCAATATTACACAGGCACTCACCGGCCACGACTGCTTCAATGTCTATCTGTGAAAAGAAGCCAGAAGAGACACCCCCACATGCGCATACTGCGCGTTTCGCTCAAAACGTATGTTACCCAAACGCCCAACTCTTGAACTTTGCCCATGGAATGCAAATGTCGTACGATAGTTGATTGGTCTCAATTCATCATATTATTGCCCAATTCCCAAGTTGATTGACTTGGATCAGCAAGAATTGAAACATTTAATCGGTCTTCATCAAAACCGGATGGGGGTCGTCCATAAATTACGTCACGCAATTTTCATCGTCACACAAACCTAGATCCCCCCTCCAAATATTACGTTACATATTCTTGACCCCCAAAATTTTTCAATTTTCTATAATAAAAAGAAACTTATTAAAAAATTAACAAAAAAAAACATTTATTTACAAAAACAAACAATTAACATATAGGGGAAATTTTAATCTTCCCGCGGCGATGTAAACTATTACAACGGGTAATGCATCGGGTATCGGGTCAACCTCGGTTTTGTCTAGCCAGTCCACGCTTTCGTCGTTTTCTTGATTTACAATAATAACGATTAATTCTCTTTGTCTAATGGCAGCTATTCTCGTTGGTCTTACTCGCTTCAACGGTATTAATTTTTCTTTATGTTGGCCAGAATGTTCATTCAACATGAAAATGTTGAGAGCCTTCTTTTATGGATCTCTCAGGAAGCTTTAAAACCTTCGCTTGTTTGAACCTAAGGTATATGAAATTTGTCAGTGATGACATTGAAATATGATCTTCTCAATTTGCTGCAACTATTTTTATCGGCGCATTTTACTATCAGAGTGAAATATTGACCTGTTCGTACATGCACAACGTACCATCTTTGGTCCTTAGATAGAAGTTCTTCTTCCAATAGCTCCGAATTATGTGGTTGGATGTATTCTGCAACGACCGGAAATTTATCCACGGTAACCTGCGACCAAATTTCAGCTAGTGTTTTATCAGCAAATCCAGAGTTTTCTTTCTCCAGTTCAAGATTGGTTGTTTCGCCTTTTTTCATTTAAATGACTACCGTGGTTATCGTGAGGTAAAATTAGTCCACTGAGATTTTTACTTAAGCATGCCATTCTTCGTTCAACCCTGTTAAAGGCGCTGCGTCCAGGAGAGTTCGTTGCAAGAAACAATGTGTCAAAATCGTATCGAAAAAAATTATGAATCGCAACCTTAATCACTTTTTGGTATCGTGGATTTTCACCAGGATCACCATCAACAGTGAACACAACACAATTTGACCAAACGATCGATTCCATTTCTTGTAATCCTGATAAAAAAATCTAGAGCATGGCTGAATGATGTAGAAGATGAATGTTTTACCGATCTGATTCCAATATAAGTTGGACCAGAATAGCCAACATTTGCTTTTTTTCAGAAGGTATTAGTTTATATCGGGCGACTACAACCCAATCATGATCAAGAAAACTCTTATATTCGACATGCATTCTGACTCTACTCTTCAACATTTTCATGTTGAATGAACATTCTGGCCAACATAAAGAAAAATTAATACCGTTTAAGGGAGTAAGACCAACGAGAAGAGCTGCCATTAGACAAAGAGAATTAATCGTTATTATTATAAAGCAAGAAAACGACGAAAACGTGTACTGGCTAGACAAAACCAAGGTTGACCCGATACATTTCTTCAAAGCGAAAAAGAAGAATGTCCTTCGCAAGGCTTACCCGTTGTAACATTCTACATCGCCGCGGGAAGATCAAATTTAGTTTTACTATTTTTCCCCTAATATATGATAATCCTTTGTTTTTGTAAATAAATGTTTTTTTTGTTAATTTTTTATAAGTTTCTTTTTATTATAGAAATTTGAAAAATTTGGGGGGTCAAGAATATGTGACTTAATATTTGGAGGGGGTCTAGGATTGTATGACGAAGTGTGACGATAGGGGGGGGGGTTAAAAATTGTTTAAAATTGCGTGGAGTAATTTATGGACGACTACCATCCGGTCTTGATGAAGACCGATTAAATGCTTCAATTCTTGCTGATCCAAGTCAATCATCTCGGGAATTGGGCAATATGATGAATTGTGACCAATCAACTATCGTACGACATTTGCATTCCATGGGAAAAGTTCAAAAGTTGGGCGTTTGGGTCGTCAACAACATCGGCCGTGTTTGTCCCAAATTGTTACTGATGACGAACAATGGTGCCTTTACATCAACATCAAGAACAGAAAGGAATGGGCAACACCTCGGTTGGGAGGTTATTTCACATCTGCCCTATTCTCCTGATCTTGCTCCATCAGATTTTCATCTTTTCCGCTCTCTTTCCAACAATCTCCGCGAAATCTCATTTAATAACGACGTTGCTCTTCAAAACTGACTCGACGACTTTTTCACCTCCAAACCACCGGACTTCTTCAGGCGTGGAATCGAAAAACTGCCAGAACGTTGGGAGTCAATCATAAATAATGCAAGAGAATATATTATTGATTAGTTTATGTATTTTTTATATTTAAAAATTTAAATTTTAAATTAAAAATAAACATCAACTCGATTTATTATCTTCCCCTTGTACACCAAGTGTTGATTTTCATTCGTATAATATTATAAGATTGGCAGTTCCGTTTTGGTTGTTCCAACTGTTTTGCTATAGTGAAAATTTACAAAATAAATTAAAAACAAGACAATAAGAACAATAAATGAATTCAAAAGAATTACAATCAAAAATGGATTTAATGATGAATTTACCTCGAGAAATTACCTACAACATATTAATGCATTTAACACCTAACGATATGGAGACGTTTAATTGCATGAAAAAATGGAGATTTCACATGAATTATGATTATTTTTGGAAGCAAAAATGCATAAAAGACGGTTATTACATAACCGAAAAGCCGAAATCGAAATGTTTCCAAAAAATGTTAGATAAATTTTCCTTGTATTGGCAGGCTGTTTACATGTGCGAAAGTAGATTGGAACGAAATTGGATAGAAAACGTATATAGAAAAACAATGAACACAAAGAAAACTTAGGATTCGTATGATTCCCCCCCCCCCCCTCTCATTTATAATTGATCGACGCTCCCTCATGGAAAGCCAGATAATTCTTTTAGGCAAATGAAAACAAGAAAAAAAATTATAATAAAATCGCATTTTTCTTTATTTTAAATTCAATAATAATTATTTATCACTTATTTATACAATTTAGTACATTTTTGAAAGTCAAGAAAAAGTTGCAATTTTAGTTAGGAAAATCCAGGAAAGTCAAGGAATTTGTTTTGGAAAATTTAAAGGGTGTAAAATTTGAAAAATAATTTACACTAAATAAAATCAGAAAGAATAAATGGGGGGATAATCATTTTTAACTTGTACTCTTTCTCATCTAATTTTAAATTTTGTATTGCATCGCAACAAATATCAGAATTTTAGCCGAAGGGGTCCAGCTGTCTTATATTTTTCTAAAATTATTTAAAAATGCTATAAAACTGGGAATTAGTTTTTAAAAATAAAATCGGGAAGAGAACAAATGGGACTGAAAATTTTAATATGTACTGTGTTCCTCTTAATAATTTAAAATTTAGCACTATCATGAAGATTTAATTTTTAAATTGGGGGCGGTTAGCTATTGTAAATTTTGTAAAATTAAGACCTGAAATTATAAATTAGATAGTAATTTTTTAAAATTTGTTCTGCTGCACCCAATTCGCAAAAATCAGAGAATTACGTGAGGACGAGGGGGGGGGGCAATGATCATAAATTGTAGTGAATTTTTTTTAAAATTGTGAATCAAGGTGTGGGAATTTTGTTTTAATTTTAAATTGTGAAAAAAATTAAAAGGGGTGCATGAAGTATTTAATTTGGTCTCCTTAAGTTTATTTTAAATTTTGTACCTGAATATCGGAACTCTAAAGCAGGGCGGAGGTTAGTTATCGCAAATTTTGATCTAAGAAATGTAAAAATAATGAAACTGAATTAATAAAAGAAGTAATTGGTAATTTAATTTTGATTAATTTTTAGTTATAAATTCTGAAAAA
Source organism: Podabrus alpinus (assembly GCA_932274525.1). Lineage (NCBI taxonomy): Eukaryota > Metazoa > Arthropoda > Insecta > Coleoptera > Cantharidae > Podabrus > Podabrus alpinus. The sequence goes on from OW026456.1 coordinate 77,989,505, forward strand.
AATGGAACAGGGGTAAATATTATATTTAATTGATTTAATTGGGTAAACGGGATTTAAATTTATGACCTCCAGGTCAGGAACCTACTTACAGTCAAACCACATTTTATTGATTACCGTATGAGAATTTTGGAAACACCCCTGTTGTGGTTGAAAAGGTAATCAATAGATGAAGTCATAATAAATTGCACCTGTTGATAATCTTCTGAAATCCACCAGGTGTTTCCAAAACTTCCCATAAGGTTTGTCTATCGGACACTACAAAATCATCAGAGAAATATTAGATTGGAAATTAATAATAAAATCAGAAAGGATTAAGTATAGAGTACAATAAAAAATTTAATTTGTTCTGCTTTTGCCAATATTAAATTTTTCACTAAATCCAATCCAAAACAATTTTGTGCTCTAAAGTCGGACGTTTGGGGGGGGGGGGGTAAATTATAAGAAATGCGAATTAATTTCTGTCGATTTTTAATATTAAATTAAACAATTTAATAAAAATCGCACGATTACTTAAAAAACTAAAGTTTCAGTTCCAAATTCTACAGATATTTTTTTGATTTTTCTTGAAATTGACGCAAAATTTCGAAGCATACCATTTAAAAATAATCGTTTTCACCTTCCACATAAAAATGATACAACAAATTGCTCTACATTGTTGTCCGAACAAACAAATAGCTAAATAAACAATTTATTTATTTCCAGCCGACATAAATAATTGGAAAATTCCCAAATCTTCGATACCAAGTGACGTGAAAAATGCTGGAGAAGGTGGTTTTCTGCCCTTCGGCATTTCCGGCGTCATGGCCGGAGCGGCCAAATGCTTCTTCGGATTCGTCGGTTTCGATTGCATCGCCACAACGGGCGAGGAAGCCAAAAATCCAAAACGAAATATTCCGTTATCCATAGTATTTTCACTAATTATCATATTTCTGGCTTACTTCGGCGTGTCCACCGTTTTAACGATGATGTGGCCGTATTACGACCAGGTAAAAATTGTATAAAACAGGAAATTGGACGATTAGTTCCGTTATGTAAAATTAATTTAAAGTGTCTGATTCACACGTCAGGACCGCACTTTTAAAAATTGTTCTCTTTAATTTTCAGAGTGCCGATGCTCCATTTCCCTACGTTTTTGAGCAAATTGGGTGGTATTCGATAAAATGGATAGTCAGCATCGGTGCTATTTTTGCACTCTGTACTAGCCTTTTGGGCGCGATGTTCCCACTGCCCCGAATTTTTTACGCTATGGCGAATGACAAAGTTATATTTTCCTACATGGCGAAAGTGAACACAAAAACCCAAACTCCACTGAGAGCCACAATTATTGCTGGATTTCTTTCAGGTAAGATCACAACCTGCGCAAAATTTGAACTCATCCGTTATTTGTTTCTAGGTCTAATGGCGCTTATTTTTGATCTCAACCAATTGATCGACATGATGTCGATAGGAACCTTATTGGCTTATACAATTGTGGCAATTTGTGTTTTAATTTTAAGGTGAGATCAGTTTTTTTCTGGAAGGTCCATGTTAACTTTTGGTTTTAGATACGAAGACGGCGAAGTCTACCAATTCGCCGAACAAGAAAAGGCTAAAAACGAGAAACCTTTCGAAACGTCGTTTGTGTTTTTTAGAAAGCTCTTCAATTTGAATATGAACAAATTTCCTAACTCCAGTTCATCGTTAATCGTTAAATGGATTATTTCACTTTTTAGTAAGTAAAAGTCAATCAATATGGTGATTTAGATTAACCGAACGAGTTTCAGGTATCCTAGCCATAATTTTGTGCTGTTTTATGGTATACGGTAACGAATACCTAAGCATAGAATATCCAATTTGCCTCGGTGTGTTCATAATTATAGCAATTATTATGATAATAACGATAATTGTGATTGCAAGACAGCCAGTTTCAAATGTGGAATTATCGTTCAAGGTAAGAACACAATTTTTCCAAATAAGGCCGCGCTCACACGCTTCCAATTTGTAGGTTCCATGGGTCCCACTGGTTCCGTGCTTAAGCATCACGATAAATTTTTACCTTATGGTCGAGTTAGATTTGCACACTTGGATCAGATTTACTGTATGGTTACTTATCGGTAAGTCGAATACTTGTAGGTGCAAGAAAAGGAGTCTCATTTGTAATTTTTTAGGTTTCATAATTTATTTCGCCTACGGAATACGACACAGCGTAGCAAATGTCAAAAACATAAAAGTTGACAACAATAAAGTGGTTAATCAAACATTCACCCCTGTATACAAAATATCCGATAAAAATGAAGTAACTCCGTTTTAACATTTAGTTTATTCCTAACTTGGCTGTGCAAGTAATTTTAACTTATTTACAATAATTCGTGTTGAAATTAAAGAAGAAAAAATTAAAAGATTAGATTTTAGTTGATTTTCATATAAAATTGTTGATTTATTTGAAGGACAATAAATAATTTTTAGTAAAGGGTTTTTGATAATAACAAGCTAACGTTTGCCCCCCTCCGTCTAAAATAATGGAAGAGCTAGAATTGACCATTAGTGAATGGGCAGCATATAAAGATGTAAAAATATACAACTCTCTAACATTTAATGCATAAAATTACAGTAGTAAAAAATTGAAATTGCAACCTGGTCTAGAATAATTCTTATTCACATTGTTCAAGATTGAGCAAAAATTCTCTACAAAATAAATTTTCATTTAGTAGTCTGGGGAAAGAAGCCGAAAAACGGTGTGAGGGGGGGGTCTGGGGAGTTTGGAATATCCCCTCCCAGTTAAGACTGAGGTAAGAACCATTTTTAAATTGTTCATCATTTTTCATCAATTGTTTTTCCTTCTTATATTTTTATTCGTATTGCATTGTACTGTATTTTATCATACTGTATCGTATCATATTGTATCGTATGGTATCATAGTGTGTCGTATTGTATCGTATTGTATTGTATTTTATCGTGCTGTTGGCGATGGTGTTGGTGATGATGAAAGATGTGTAATAATATTTTGCTTTTTCCTTTTCAATTTGCGTTTTCCCCGCGAAATTTTGAATTTCAAAAGTCCGCCATCTAGGGTTGACGAGAATAGTTAGTTGTTTAGCGTCATGTGGCGCGCGCACAACTACAAGCGCATTCATTCACGTAATGGCGTAGCAGAAAGAACGCTTGGTGTATTTGTGTGGTTGTAAAACTGGGTAAAATTACCGAAATTGGCGTAATTCTTTTGTTCATTGATCTTGGTGTTGATGGAAAGGGGCCGTCCGTTGTGACAATTATTACGTACGCCAAGACTTGGTTATTTCTGGATGAATAATTGGTATTATGCAATCAACAGCTTTTATGCAAATTTATCTTACTGGAGGTTTAACGACAACTAAACACCACGCAATTCAATCAATCCGTTAAAGTCCTTTGCTACAAAATTAGGTTCGATTTCTTCCTTAAATTGTGGTATTCGAAGCTGATGAAATTGTCGGATGTCACATCCTCTGTTTGCAAAATTCCTGCTTACAGGACCGCACTAAGCGACATCGTCATTGTGTGTTTATTGTTTATGGTAAACTTTGCCGTAAGTACTCTTATCAGTTTATTTTAATTAACCTCCGCTATTATCGATTCTAAATATTACAAACATTAAATTACGTCAAATTAAATATATAAATTAATCATCAATTATTCTACTGGTTTAAACCAATTGGAATTCGAATGAAGTGTTTTGCTCATCCCTTTAGTTTGTGTTTCGGAGTTGCTATTCAAACAATTTTGCGTTCACCTTCAGCATAAATCTCATGAACACTTGTGGTTCGTACCCAGGTGGAGTGCATTGTGTAATTCGATACTTTAAACATTCTAGTTATCTTCACGTCACACTTTTCAACGTTATTTGGTTTATTAAAGGTTCATAGTTTTAATTATAAACATAAGTACTGTAATGTATCGTGCCTTAATCTCCTCTACGTTGGGCCGACAAATAAATATGTAATGTTTATTTGCCTTAATCGTTGGTACGATAAATAAATATGCAATGTTCCCCTTTACCTTACTAATTAAATTATGCTTTCAATGAAATTTACCCTTACCTGGATGCTTATCCCACAATGATAACTTTTGTGGATAAAATTTTGTAGGTCACCACGGTTAGCTCTTAATTTTATATAGAAAAATTCTTTTATTGTTAATAATTTTCTTTACTGCATTCGCTCATCTTCCAAATGAACAAGATTCATAATTTTATAATATTAATTTATTTGATTTAAATAAAATTTATTATGGCAATTTGATTTTTAATGAAATTTTCATAAATGGTCGTCATAGAAACAAATAAAGTTTTACGCACACGCCTTAAAATTAAATATAACAAATTTCTTTAATATTAAATTGATTTATGCAAATAAATGTTTATAAATAATAAGATTTCTGACCTTTATTGTTCAAAATTTCCGCACGGTATCATTAAATATTTTAACCCCACTTTCCGATTGCATCATTTCTCCTCCTTTTTCATGTATTGTCGGTCGTTCACCCACAAATTTTGCTCTATTTCACTGTTGTGTGGTCAACCATTTAACCTTCGCTATATCCAACTATATTCACCTCCGTAAATAACATATTTTTAATAATTGGTGAGTGCATTTATCAAATTTTACAATTATTATATAATATAACCTCCTTTTAGCACAATTTACATTCACTTAACCCTATTTCAGGTATTTTTACACATTTTTTTATAAAAATCTCTGGAACCACCAAATTTACGTGCACATCTTGGTGAAATTATTTCGTTGTTAAGGTAAACAAACTCGTTACCAAGGATATCACCTTCGTTGCAAATTTCCAACGCCTGTCTGTTTTTTATGTTGTAAAGTTTTTCATTGGCAGTTAAAAAAAATCGATATTTCCACACTTTTGATTTTCATTCAAATAATGTTTTTTTAGTAACGATCCGCAAATTCGAATATGATGCACTTGAATGTTTATTTTGAAGCGAAAAATCGTCCGTTTAGTTTATTGCACCAATTTATGACAAATGTCATCGAGAAACCTTTTTTAAAGGTCACAAATTAACCTAGTTTTTACAACATTTTTAACTAACAACTTATAACTAACAAATAATAATTATTTTTACATTTTTACAATTTTAATTTCATTTACAAGTTAAACGTTTTATCATCTTGCCATGATTTCTTTTAATAACTTCTCGTTTATTTAAATTTTTATTTATAAACTTGTTCATCCTTTTGACTTGCTACTGCAGCTAAGCAAAGAACATTACAGTACTAACCCTTTTATTTGGTTCTCGAACGTGGAATCGAGGTGTTATTTTAGTGGGGCATTACCCAAGTGAATTTTCATCTCGATTCGACTTACCGAAACCTTGTTTATATTACATGTTCTTTTATGTGTTTAGATTATATATACAGTGTGTTGAACATTTTATGTTCACCTTTATCATAAGTATTATTATCCTCTATATCATTATTTTATTATTGTGTATTATTAGCCATAAGGTATTTAAATCCGATAACTATTTACCGTATTGTCACAATTGAAAAATCCAATTCAAAAACCAAAATTATTAATTATTAAACGTGACAACCCCGCAAATTAAAGAAATATTATATTTTATTAAAAGTTCAGGGACAAGTCAGACCGCTGAATAAGAAAATTATATTACGATACGATAGCGTCTGGCTAGTGTGTGAATTGTGTAATTGCAAAATTAACAGGTGCTTAAATCTTCATGTCCTGTTACTTAGTAACAACGTGATGGGAAATGCAATGTTATCAAAATGCATGGGAAAGGTTGAAATCCTTACAGAGAAGCTAGGGGGTAACGGAGGTATTAAATATAGGCACGGAGAGCTGAAGGGTCAGTCGCGGTCCGGGATACGCGTGTGGTCAAGTAAGACACTGCGAGTGTTAGTATCGGTTAAAAGTTACAAGTTCATAAAAAGGATTACTTCAAAAAATGACCTCTCGAACGACTGCACTGTACGGATACCAAACCACCCTCGTAGTAATACTTGTCAGGTTAGTGTAAATAGTAATGTTAAGGAATCTGTAAATATGTTATTTTGTTTTAATATAATGAATTTGTTATGAACTTTGAATTTATTATTCGTTACGCCGCTCCAAATTTAAAGTGATCCATAAGAGCTACACTACCCAAAAACTCCATGACTTAGGGAAACTACCCCTAAGCGTGACAGTATTTATATTTCATTATTTTACAATCTTATCAACGTTCATTATTATTAATCTACATAAATTGTCAATATCTCTGTCATTATTATTCACATATTAAGTTTATTAGCTTCACCAAAATTAAGTCTTTTAATTAAAATATTGTTACTCGTTGTTGGATATATTTTATTTCACTCTCGACTCCCCCCCCCCCACATTTCTATATAGGTAAGTTTTGAATTACTTTTGGGGTCAGTTTATGACGAATTCAGTGGCGCCCTTAATTACCGATTGTGACTTCCCTGTTCGTGACGTCCTGGTTTATTATTGGAGGATTCAAGCCCCACGACCGTCGCGATTGAGCTAGCGGCATCCAGTATTGATCCAGGTAGGTGCCACACAATCACCTGTGTGACCACAGTTTGTTTACGGAACCAATTTGGCCCGTTACAGATGGTGTGCTCCGCGTCGTCTTCAGCTTCGAAGTATACGCATGTGGGGGTGTCTCTTCTGGCTTCTTTGCACAGATAGACATTGAAGCAGTCGTGGCCGGTGAGTGCCTGTGTAAGATTGAAATCTATCTCACCATGTGTTCTAGAGACCCGTTTTTGAATGTAGGGTATGAGTCTTCTTGTCTACGTGTCGCTGGGGGATGACACGTTCGCCGTCGAGCCCCTCGTACTCGGCGGCTTTGTGTCAGCAGGTCGTAGGATGGCATTGATATTAGGACTAGTGTCGCATCGCCGGCGACCGTCCTGTACGCACAACACACCCTGAGTGCCATGCGTCTCTGGACTTGTTGAAGTCGGGCCCTGTTCCCTTGGGCGAGCAGGTCTTCGACTGTGATGTCCAAGTTTTCCACGAAGAATTTAATCTTCGCTGGTAATGATCAGTGTATCGGGTTCGGTTTCTATTTCGATCGGTGTGGTCGTAAACTTTTATTTTTGCTCTTTAGAAGTATTTTAAAAATATTTGCTATTAGGAGCACAAAATTTAACAACACGTCTGACTGCAGCGACAGTTTAATCACAAATGACCTCCCCGTGTACGGGAGGATTGAAATATTAGCTGGGAGGTTTGAGACGGTACATTAATTTAAGCAATAAGAATAAGTATTTTATTTTCATGTAAATAATTATTCTATTAATTTTAAAAATAATTTATTTCAAAAAGTATGTGTGGGCTTATTAGTAAAAGGTACTAAAGTATCTTTAAAAATTAAATCAAAATTCACAGGCAATGGCAACCTTCTCGAACGACAGATTTGTAAAGTAAACATAGTAACCAAATCCAGCCATTCAATTTAAGATTACTGACAAATACTTTTTTTAATGCTACAAATTAAATGCAAAATCATTTAATATTATTGAAACTATACTGTTACTGTTGCTGTTACAGTTACTGTAGCTGTTACTGTTACTGTTGCTGTTACTGCTGCTGTTACTGGTGCTGTTACTGTTAGTTACTGTTACTATTGCACGATACTACCAAATGTTAATCAAAAAGTTATTGCCTTAACATACATTGAAAAAAATATTTTAGTTCATTTTTATGTGCAAAACCAAAGCAAATTCAAATATAATTAACACTGTCAACAAGTCCGTTCATACCCGTAGTGTAGAATAAATAGGAGTGTATATTTCTACAGTACCAGATATAATTGCAAAAATATTGCAGCTATTCATTTTAATAAAATAAAACAGTTACTGTTACGTTTCTGTTACACGATACAACCAAATGTTGATCAAAAAGTTATGGTTTTATGTGCAAAACAAAAGCAAGTGCAAATTTAATTGATACCGCCAACAGGCCCGTTTATAGGCGTAGCGTAGTTTAATTATGCAGGTTTTATTTTTTAGGGTATGCAATTGGAGTGTATACTTCTGCAATACAAGATATAACTGCAATTTCTTCGTTTAAATACAACAGTTTTGACACAGCTTTAAATATGCCGGTGGGTATAAGTGGAGGAAGGTGAGTTTCATCGATAACAAAATTGCAGAAGTGGTAAGTAATATCCTATAAATGAAAAACTTGAGATATTTTATTACAAAATATAATTTTTGCAAAACCTTTTCAAAGTAAGCAGTTGTAATATTACCACAACGTTTCATTCTCTTCAAACCTATTACGTTTGACTCGAAAGCTTTTCTTAGATTGACTTGGAAACGGATCGTAATACGTCGAAACTCATTGCTCAAAAACTTGTAACCTTGCACGAGTACCTGAAAATTAAAAATTTTTACTTGGTATTAACATATAAGTGCAAAAATCTAGAAAGAAACTGGTACATGCATCTGGTCAACATTACCTCTAGTTTATCTCCTACGCTAATTTTCATGTTAAATGTGGCATTTACGGCCGGAGTAGTGCGATTGTACTTAAACGTCTTAAGTTCGAAGAAATTAAAATATTTTTCATTGTAACTCAATAAGTCCATTCGAACATCTTTGAGCTTGTAGCCATTTTGATGGAACTAAAATTATATTTAATAAAGTAATTTTTCCCAACGCAATTTCAGATATGGTGGTGAAATCTATATGAATTTTTTCCCTAATAGTATTACGATATTATCTGATTGATTATAACAAAATATACAAATCATAACTTGTTAATTATTAAAGTTTATTCTAATAATAATGTGACTATATACCGAGAATTGAACACTTACATAAACGTTTTCCAATATTTAACAAAAGAGTTATAGAAAAATTCATAATTTGTAAATTCCAAAATAATTTAAACATACTGCTGTGAAGTTTCTTAAGCAAAATCGCACGCCTCGCTTTTGTTAGGGGCCTAACTTTCAAAATAAAAGAAAAATTTATAAATTTAAATGTTGAAATTTTCGAGGGTGCAATTTTACCAAGAAGCTCACCACCCTTGTCCCTCTAGTATAGCTCAGCCTTGAGATTCCCTCAGAATATTGTAGATTCAGTTGAATTTTGGGATGCTTGTTGAAGTTCAGATAAAATCTTTTATAGATTGAAAATTGTTGACGAAATAATTGTATGGAGAGATAAACGAAATTCACCTTTGCTTTTGATGATCTCAGAAATTGGAATACTTCACTGTCGTGGTTGAATCAATAAAAGTTGCATTTAAATCAAAAATAATTTTATATTGACCAAAATATCAAATCGCATGCGCATTTAATTATAAAACAAATACAGATAAATTTTTATCTGTTGGCAAATTACAATTTTCAAATATTAAATAAAGTCGAAATGCGTTGATCCAAAAACTTCTTTCTCTCCTTGTTTGTTTGGCCTGAATCAAATTCAAAGCCTCCGTTTTCCAGTAACGGGTTTAAATGCTTTTATGTTAAAATTTATTCGTCGAAAAGTAAATAATAGAAAAATGTTTATCAATGAAATTTTTACTGAGGATGGTGAGATAAGTTCTTCACGTCCTATTTTAATGCGCTGAAGGCCAAATTTTAATAAAATAATAAGTTTTCAAATACCTTTTGAATATCCTGCTTGTTTAAAAAAGCATGCGCACTGAACACTATTTCGATTGGCGCTCACTCCGTTGCGTAGCACTCAACTAACGTCGCACTTGTTGAAGTTGATGATAAAATCGCTCCTGTTTTTAAAGAGGTTTAACGGTGTTGATTACTTGATTTAGACTTGTTGATCAGTTGTTTCAATTCTCTGGAATACGGGTGAGTTGTTTGGAAATATTCGCTTCCAGGATATTTGAAAAGTGAGTCGAAATTAACACATTATTGGTGGTTAGATGTTCCAACTAATTGGTAGCCATTTTTAGATAATCCACATTATCTAACTTTTAACAAATATTCGGCGCGTTGGACATCTGGATGATTTTAACTTGAGTTGTCCACTTTTGAACCACACACGTCCTGTCGTTTCAAGCGTTAAAATACAACTTCACGGAGCTACACGTCCGTTCATTTTGAGCATTCGAGGAAGACTGACTTTTTGGTTGCGCACTTTTCTAAAATTGGTCTATTTTCATTATCAGTAAGTCAATTTACCATCTTCGGAAAATTTTATGTTGACCAAATCTCTTTGAATTTTCAGGATCGCTTTTATATCTGATGTGATGAATTGTCCAATGATTTCCAGACGTTTTGTTGTACAGTAGCCGATTTCTATGCACTTTTTGGATAGATATTTGAATATTTCTTTTCACGAAAATTTGTTATCGCATTTCAAACGAATTTGAGCATTATTGACCTTTTTGTTGATTCACAGAATCAAATTGTAACCTTTACATAGAGCAAATTATTTTACACATCTGGATGTAATCAGTTTTACACATAATAAGTTATTCATAAAGTAAATTCAATTTTTATGGTACAAATTTATTGGTTATGTTTTTACTGATATCAGCATTCAGTAAAATTACTATTGCTGATCTAAATATCCTTTTTTATGAAATTTTGATAAATGCAATTTCCTTAATGAATTTATTTAACAGCTTTTTATCTAGTGTTCCAATCTTTAAAGATCTTTATTTCCTCATAATATTGAAAAATAGTGTGAATTGTTTATCACTTCAATCTGTTTTACTTTAAGTAGGTCAAATTTTATTCATTATTTTAAATTGAGCTAGAAATTTAATATTTTGTGTTGGCTCGGTAGCTTGGATCACAGCAATACCTTAGATAAAATATCATTACAGAAAATATTGTAAATAAATAATACAAGTAGGAGCAGCCAAGTTACTAGATATTTCACTTCAAACTTGATATTCAAATAATTTGAACTGTAGATCAGAACATAATATTATGTAGTATACAGGGTGTTGAATGAGTTAGCCGTTCATAGGATATTTACATGTAAAAACTTATTTATGCAAATTCCTGCTTCCCTAATTATTTTAGAAAAAAAATGAAAGACACAAAAATCATGCAGAAAAATAAACTACAAATGATAAAAGAATTATTTTCATCTAGCTTTTACTTAAAAGTGGCAAAAAATGCTTTTGAAATTGTTCAAATTTTCATTTATCAGACTAGCCATGAAAGTTTCAAAGGTAATTATTACTTTCCGAACCCCTAGGTAAGGAAAGTATTGTTATCAGTCAAAATTTGACCCCCCAATTTTTTGACAGATGTTCACGTTTTGAGGTCCCCTGAATCCATTTTTATCATTTTTGGAAGGATGTCTGTATGTATGTGTGTGTGTAGGTGTGTATGTGTTGCATTAACTATGACATATTGTGTAGGAATAGAGCTGCACTGTGGCAGATTCTCCAACTGTGGCATATTTTTTCAGTATGCCACAAATTTTTTATCGTTGCAACACGATTGTGGCACTCTAATTTATACTATGGTAAGGTTTTTTTTTATTTTATAAAAATATGCCACAACGATTACAACCACTCGGTTGGGTAAATAGTTAGGTATTCCTATGGTTGTGACCTACTAGATATTTAGTGATAAAAGCGCCCTCTATACTTGGGTATTTCTTACAGGTGTGCAATTAAGTACGGCATACTAAATTAATATGCCATTGTTGAGCGTTTTGGAGAGGGTGATTGCAATTAACTGTGGCATGGATCACTCGACGTTACGATAATACACGATTAATGGAGCCTCCCCTCCGAAGTTCCAACACCTACATTGAGCGTCTAAATATCAACACCATTGCTTGTCCTTGATAGCTTTAATGGTTAAAAAGTGTCAGCGATATTTGCAAGGCTTTATTCTTTAAATTATCACGTTAAAGCACATTGTTGGTATTAATAATTAATACATCGTAGTCGACTTGAATTTACAACTTGAACTCGATTTTTATTCCCGTTATGCAATTCAATAAAATTACCAAAATTTCTTTAATAACCTACTAGTACCTACAATCAAAATTCATACCAACATTCAACATTGTTAATACCAAGTTTTGTTTATTACGCACATTAGTTTTCTTAACTACATTTCAGTATCTCGCTATCAATTTGATAGCGTGTAGGTAGTACATATTTCAAGGATGTAGAATTTACATTATTTGCTTTTATGCTAGTCTGCATTTTTGCCGCTGTATTAAAAGATATCGTCAAGCACTAAAATTGTGTGTCATAGGTAGGGGTGCACGATTATGAAATTTCATAATCGATTATCAATTATAAAAAATAATCGATTTTTTTCGATTAATCGATTATTGAAATAATCGATTATTCGGACATATTTATGTAGACTGCGCCGATGGTCAGAAATTAATCCTTTTTTTTTTGGTTAATGACCATGGGCAACCTGTAGATTGCGCCGATGGTCATTAAGGGTAGCAGACAGATTACGCCGATGGTGTACCTGAGGGATTTAAAAATATTACTAAGGCATAATGGGGTTATTATTGTAAATTAGATTATTAAATAAGCGAGGGCACGTATCCAACTGAAAATTGAAATTTTCTTATGGAGATGCTGTACACTGAAGGTCTGAATAGTTGATTAAACAAATAAAATTTGCGGTACATGGAATTTCACACGGTTTTTTTTGGCGATATTTCGATTGTTAAAACTAGGCCCCCCCCCCATAAAATATAACAGAAATTGGCGTTATTTTCGGGCTTTTTCGGTCCGAATGTGACTCTGACGCCGTTGCCAGCGTAAAACATTAACGAAGAATCGAAAAACGTGCTAAAATCAGCAACATTCATACCAGGGGGTTCAAGTCACATAGCAGCAGGCTCGCCTACTGCATTAGCTGTACCCGATCCGAATGAGTGAAAATTTTTCACCCGGAAATTGATATTTTCTTTGAGATTCGGAAAGCTGGGGGTGTGTTAGTAGATTTAGTAATAAATATTAGTAAAAAAATCGTAAACTACCCGTTTATTAACGGAAAAGTGTCGGCCACGCCCGACCATAAATTTGGTGTAATTTTCGATTTTTTTTAGGTGTGCATTCGATTTGAAGGTTGTTCCATTGTCAAAACCTACCTACGGGCCTTCCGCTCCGCTCCATTAGTTGACAATGATTACTTGGTCTAAACATACGAGAGGAATATTAATCCACCCCAACCGGGATTTTAGAAAAGCGGGATCTTAGAAATCCTGGATATAGCTTTTAAAAGTATAGTTGCGGTATGCGGTAGTAAACTTTACGTATCACCCCCAAAAAATCTTGTCAAATTACTAACCTAATTAAAAATCGCACATAATGTATAGTACGCCTGTAATAAATTAAGTACCTTAATCCTCTAATGGGATTTTCACTCCGTCGTTACCCAAAAAGATTACCTATTAATTGACCATCGGCGCAATCTACATACTTACCCTAACCGAACCCGGCGCAATCTGCATTCTAGATTATGAGACCCTTCAACCATCGGGCGCAGTCTACAACCTCCCGATTATTCATAATCGAGTTATGAGTTCATAATCGATTATGATGCGCATATAATCGATTAATCGATCACCGTAATTCGAATAATCGATTAATTCGGTCGTTCTAATTGCTGTTGGGGTTGGGATTACGTTTAAGTTTAAAAAGTTGTATTTATTAAAACAAGATATTATGCTTATACACAATAAACCTGTTACCAATAAAAAATAAAGTATTCTATAATCGATTATTTTGCACAATAGATTATTTTCAAAATCGATTATTTTCATAATCGATTATTTCCACAATCGATTATTTTCACAATCGATTAATCGATTATTATAAATTATCATAATCGATTATGAAATAATCGATTATCGCACCCCTAGCGAATAAATGAAACAGATGGTTTGTAAAACCACAATTCGGTTCATATTTTGGTGTGAATTTTATATTTCCTAAACATTTGTTAAATATTCTTTCAGTTTGATTTAATTCTTCGTCATGAAAACGTTATTTTGCCTTCTGTGCGTATTTAGTTTGTGCGTTTTATTTAAATTTTAAATTATTCAAAATTTTATTTAAAAGACACTTTTTAAACAGTTTTTATAATACTGAAATAAAATTAATTCGTATTCGTATTTGAATTTCGATTTCATTTATTAAATGTTCTATAATACAAAAAATACAATATTTTCAAATTTAATAAAAATAACAGATTTAAATTACAAATACCCACCAAATTAATACAATGCTATACGCGAATTTAAAATCTTCCTCCCAATTACGTCGATGCCCAAACGAAACGAGTTTTGGTTTCAAATTCGGCATAGCGTTATAAGTGTATCGTGATAATAACTAGCATAATATAATAGCAGATAAATAATTAGCAATAGTTGCACTTTTGAAACAAAGTGGCGGGCATAATAAAATCTTTATGACATGATCATCAGGTACTGTACTACGTAACATCCTTGAGTTGTGATACCTTATCACAACTGCAAATTTTACAATTTTAATTTTCTAAAACAATTTAGAAAAAATATCGTATACCAAAATCAACATTATTTTTATTACACATTTATAAATAATAAAATTTATAATTTTCTAATTTCATTTGAAACTCTATAAAAATGAATTCACAGATGTTGGAAATGTTCGAAAACTCCGAGCAACATGCAAACGGTAAAACGTCTGAAAATTAATCTGACATTGTTCCACCATGATACACGTCTTTGTTTTTGAAGTTTTTGGCTCTTTGGTGTAATGAATACGTTTTAGCCTATTGACTTCACTAATAAACGGATTTTTTCTAGCCACTCGGCCGTTATAACTAGGGGTGCGCGATTATGAAATTTCATAATCGATTATAAAAAATAATCGATTGTTTTCGATTAATCGATCATAATCGTATCGAGTTCATAATCAATTATGAACTCATAACTCGATTATGAATTCATAGTCGATTATGAACTCATAATAAGGGTTACTAAGTTACTATCTAATTTATTATACATACAAAAAGATAACAAAAATTAACAATTACAACTAGGAACGTTTTGGAACATAATTGAAATTCATTGACAATAAAATCAATTGTTCCGAATGTTCAGATGTCGGTGAATTTCTTAAATCGGTAACATTTGGCCTCCACGGCTAAACACTCGTTCTGAAGCAACACTTGTTCCTTGAATACATAAATATTTTCTTGCCATAGCTGCCAGTGCCGGAAATGTTCTCCAATTCCTAATTTGAGAATTTTCATTATTTATTTTCACAATCCATTATTTTCATAATCGATTATTTCCACAATCGATTATTTCTATAATCGATTAATCGATTATTATAAATTATCATAATCGTTATTTTCTAAGAAGGTACTCTGTACATCTTCTAAAATATTTACAAATCACCTGTCGGTTTCACCATCAATTGGGGATTTTAACCCCCCAAATGGGTTTTTCGCGTATAACCTGCTTGAATTAATTATGAAAAATGTTTATTAAAAACTATATTTATACTAGTACTACTATCTACTTTATCAAAATTATTAAAAAAATTAAATTTAATGAAAAAGAGATTTTATTTCGAATTCTTGAATTAAAATAAAATTTGTTTTAAATACGAAGTACATAGTAAGTGCGTACAGCCTTACTCGCGGGAAATATTTTGAGGCTACGTACTATATTAATATTATGTAGTAGCAGTAGTACACATTATAGTAATTTAGCTCTAGCTTTGCTTAGCGTGGCTCCATTTCCCCGGCACCCCCACCACAAAATATTCAAATCGGACTTGGTGGAATCGTTTGTACTTCGTTTGTATCGGTTTGTACCGCAAAAATTTTCGTTTGTATCAAAAAGACAAAGATGAAAAGCTGAAAGCAAGCTAAGTAGAAAAGTTTTAGACCAACGCGCATACGCCGCTTTTACAGGGGTGGCTTGAGTACATAATAAAAAACTTTTTCCCCCCTCTATTAAGGAAAATAATGGTGGATATTAATATTATTATTATAATAAATAATAATGTGCAATCTATATTAAAGAAAAGTTTTTACGAAGTTATGAGTATTTCCAATTTTAGAGAACTCCGAGCAAGTTACGCTTGGTTACATTTCATTCAGCAGAAAAGATGAACAAGAGTTATTTTAAGTATATAATTTTATTATATTAATATAAAAGAAAACAAACTAAATAATTAATAAAATGTACAATTATTAATATATTAAATAGTATAAATCAAAAATTGACAATTAGTTGCTACTATTGATTGTCTCACTATCTTGTACCGATCTTTTAGGTCGTCATAACGTTCCCATTTTCCAGAACTGTTACGCCAACAGTAACAGACGTACTGACCAATAGCATTCACATACTTTAATATTGGAGGTAGAAAACTAATAGCACCTTGAAAATGGTAAACCGTATCGTTCAGCACAATTTGAAGGGGAACTTCTTTTAAAGGAATATTTAATTCAATTGGTGAATTTGATGTAGATGGTCCACATATTTCAAACAATACTTGTTGACCAAAAACTACCTTTTTTTCGTACTGGGAACTTGAAATTTAATGCATCTTGAAGGTTTAGTACACTACTATCTGGAAAATTTACCACTGTCGAAGGATATCGCGTTTCAATTTTATGCTTACATTTAACACACGTACGGCCCTCTATAACTGATGGATTATCTTTGAATAATGCATTACATAAGTAATACGCGGTACTTCCAGCATCCACTTCGACGTGATTATTTGGTAGGTCTTTCTTATTGGTAATAATACCGATTAAAATAGAACCGCTTCCTATATGTTTGTGCGTTGATACCATCTCGCATAGCATGTGCAACACGCTCGTTTAGCAGATGTGACTTATTTCGATTGATAAAATTCGCATAATTAGAGCTTTCGGCATACGAAGAACATAGAACCTGGACTATACTATCAAATGCGCACGTATTTATCAGTGTATAATCTTTTATACGTATTAATATAATAAAATTATTTACTTAAAATAACTCTTGTTCATCTTTTCTGCCGAATGAAATGTAACCAAGCGTAACTTGCTCGGAGTTCTCTAAAATTGGAAATACTCATAACTTCGTAAAAACTTTTCTTTAATATAGATTGCACATTATTATTTATTATAATAATAATATTAATATCCATCATTATTCTCCTTAATAGAGGGGGGGAAAAAGTTTTTTTATTATGTACTCAAGCCACCCCTGTAAAAGCGGCGTATGCGCGTTGGTCTAGAACTTTTCTACTTAGCTTGCTTTCAGCTTTTCATCTATGTCTTTTTGATACAAACGAAAATGTTTGCGGTACAAACCGATACAAACGATTCCACCAAGTCCGATTTCACTATTTTGAGGTGGGGGTGCTGGCATTTCTCTGGCTCCCCCACTTTGAAAGTGCTGTAACTTTTTTGTCTTGATGATACAAACGAAAATTTTTGCGGTACAAACCGATACAAACGAAGTACAAACGATTCCACCAAGTCCGATTTGAATATTTTGTGGTGGGGGTGCTGGGGAAATGGAGCCCCCACTTAAAAGTGCTGTAACTTTTTTGTCTTGATGGTACAAACGAAAATTTTTGCGGTACAAACCGATACAAACGAAGTACAAACGATTACACCAAGTCCGATTTCACTATTTTGAGGTGGGGGTGCTGGCATTTCTCTGGCTCCCCCACTTTGAAAGTGCTGTAACTTTTTTGTCTTGATGATACAAACGAAAATTTTTGCGGTACAAACCGATACAAACGAAGTACAAACGATTCCACCAAGTCAGATTTGAATATTTTGAGGTGGGGGTGCTGGCATTTCCCTGGAACCCCCACTTTGAAAGTGCTGTAACTTTTTTGTCTTGATGGTACAAACGAAAATTTTTGCGGTACAAACCGATACAAACGAAGTACAAACGATTACACCAAGTCCGATTTCACTATTTTGAGGTGGGGGTGCTGGCATTTCTCTGGCTCCCCCACTTTGAAAGTGCTGTAACTTTTTTGTCTTGATGATACAAACGAAAATTTTTGCGGTACAAACCGATACAAACGAAGTACAAACGATTCCACCAAGTCAGATTTGAATATTTTGAGGTGGGGGTGCTGGCATTTCCCTGGAACCCCCACTTTGAAAGTGCTGTAACTTTTTTGTCTTGATGGTACAAACGAAAATTTTTGCGGTACAAACCGATACAAACGAAGTACAAACGATTCCACCAAGTCCGATTTGAATATTTTGAGGTGGGGGTGCTGGCATTTCCCTGGCACCCCCACTTTGAAAGTGCTGTACCTTTTTTGTCTTGATGGTACAAACGAAAATTTTGCGGTACAAACCGATACAAACGAAGTACAAACGATTCCACCAAGTCCAATTTGAATATATTGTGGTGGGGGTGCCGGGGAAATGGAGCCCCTGGTTGCAAGTTACAAAATGTGACACTAAAATATTACTTTTTCTAAAATTTGCATGCGTCGTTATAGTATGTATTTCCAAAATAAAAATCAAACCCTAAGAAATGAGTTTTATTAACCTGGAAATTACAACGAAGTTTTTGAATAATTTGATCTTATTCCGAATTAAAGTTTCTTACATTTTATCATCTGAAATTCTGCAAAATTTATTTTGAAGATATTTTGTGCTCTTCAATTTTGGTCTGATGATAATTTTTCGTAAAAATGACATTAAACCTTAGATCATACATACTTTATAATTGTATGTTTTAATAAATAATATGCATTTCATAGATAAAAATAATTACAAATTTAAAATTGCCGCCAACAAAAAAACAGAATTAGGACGTATGGAAGAAGATATAAATGCAAAAGCGAATATGTACATACGTATCTGACGGAGACAGAGATAAAATACTATGTCGGTTATATTATTATGTTGTGTCAACATATTATTTTATCGTACTTGGTTACTAATATTGATAATATTATGTAGTACACATAATTATTATGGCATTAAACCGACAGGGAATTATAGGGGACTTTTCATCAGGACACTCTAAAACTTCGAACATTCGGATCAAGACGCGAAATGGTGATTGGGGTGATTGACAATAAAACTAAAAACGGTTTCAAGGCGAGAAAAAAACAAACCGAAATAATTAATGTCTAAGAATATACAAAACATATTCTGCTCAATAAACGGTTATCGAAAATAATTCAAAAGTGATAATATGCTTACTACTATATTATAATAACAGGAGTAGAAAATAATGTATAAAGGTGTCCGATTATGAAATCTGAAATTACAATACTAGTTGATGCAACGAATTACCTACTGGTAAACCTGATACTTCATAATAATTTTTTTCTCTAGGATACAGCGAAAACGTCATTTTTAATACCAGGGATAACAAATTAAATCACAATGAGCTTCTAGTTAATTTCAATATCTCCGAGCAAGTAGCACCCCAGACGGCTCGATTTATTTAAAAAATTTCCAAATATTATTAAATTATTAAAGTCTTATTTTGGCTACAGTATAATATTATTATTCAAATAATGTGATTTAAAATACTAGAAAACCTATATGTACAACTAAAAAAAAAAATTTAGTGAACAAAAGAACTACATCAAACATGAAAAATGTAATAAGCATCAGGACATTTTTTGCAGTAGTATAAAGTGCTTATTTATTTAAAATGGATTAGATTGGTAATAAAGAACTCGTTATTAACAGTTTTATAATGACAGTACGTTTCAGGTACTACTTACTATATGTATGTACATAAAAATTAACTTATTATACATAAAAAAGTATACATAACGTGACCATTTTTATTTTTACCCAAAACGGGACAACAACGAGACTGGGGTCAATTGAAATAAAAAAGTTTAAATAATTAATATCTTTTCGAATTTTCAATCATTTTAAAAATTGTTTGAAATTAAAGTTGGCGCCTAAACTATAACGGAACCAATTCTCATTCTCGCACTCAAATAACGAAATGCAACGTTCTTTATCACACTCGTACAACATTGACTGAGAAAAATAAATTTGTTATCAGTGCATTAAATTCAATTAAAAATAGTCTGTCGTTGACCTTTAACTGAAAACGCGACAATTATGTGTCTCGAAGCTTTCCTCAGGGACACCGGACGGAGTACCAAAAAAAGGAAGTCTAGTTCAAAATGGGACGTATGGTCACATATCGACGACATGCGTTCAAAACCTCTAAAAACTATAATTTTACTGAAAATGAGATATTAGCACCATAAGATATGTTTACACTTAATACACATGCTGGCAAAACGTCTCAACTGTTATAACCATTGCAAAACATTATCGCCAAATTCATTTTTCCACGAAAATCCTATCTACATTTTTCTACTACAAATTGTCCCAACTAAAGAATCAAAAAATTACTCATTGTAATCAGTGGCGTACCTAGACCACTTGGGGCCCGGGGCGGATTTATTTTGTAGCCCCCCCCCCCTCAAAAAAGGTCATTTATCACTTTTTAATGTGGCTAGCATTCGTGAACTCGTGCAGTCCGAGGTCATCAATTATAATAACAATATAATAACCATTTTTTTCAACATATGACTATGTAAAGTCAAAAGTAAAGACAAAATAAACAAGAAGTTCTGGTAATAGCCTCCTTTTGGAGGCCCCCTTAGTAAAGGGGCCCGGGGCGGACCCCCCCCCCCTAGGTACGCTTCTGATTGTAATATAAAATGAAGGTAATTAATTACATTATTGGCAATTAAGTACATTGTAACTTTTGTTAAAATGAAAAAAATATCCACAACTTTTTATCCTATGCGTTTTTTTGACGTTACTTAAAATGTCATTATTTGAGTTAGAGGTTTTGAACGCATGTCGTCGGTATGTATGTAGTACGTACTATGTTAGTACCTATACTATTTACTTAACGGTATCAATGATTAATTATTGATAAGCCGGCCCTGGCTATGTAAAATGTTCAAATTGCGCTCTACATAATATTTCATTTAGCCTCTTTTCAATTAAAAAAATTCACTACTAAACCTTTTAATTAATCGGACTACCAAACCTAAAATAGGCATAAAAAGGTTTAAAAAAAATTGTTTAAATTGCAAACATTATTTATCGATTACCAAACGTTTTGTATAAGAAAAAGTTAAAAATTCGATTAAAGGGGGGTTAACTTGATAAAGGAGAACTACCTAGTATTAGTATCTATAGTACATAAAAAAACCTTTTGTAAAGTTTTTATGACGACCGGCGTAATTGCGCTGGCGGTCGAATATTTTATGAAAATGCTGCGTTTTCAAATTTTGATCTCCCACCTACATAGCTTGGATAATAATTATGCAAATTCCTTCTCATGTATCTGTAGTAGTCATACAGCAGAGTATGTGTGTATTAAGTATCATTTTACAAACAAAGATTATTTAGAAATTTCAATTGCGATTTTCTCATAATTAGCGTTTTAGGACTTGGAACAAACCAATACTCGACCGACGAATGGCTTTGTATCGGTCCTTTCAACGAGTTGAGCGACACTGCGAGAAACTGAGCGAGCAATATCTTGCGCAGATCGCTCAGATGTGAATCGCTTCAAGTTCAAAAACGAAGTGATACTTACGTCACCTACGTATTGCTCCCTACGGTTGCGTTGAACGCAAGTGGTGTTCTATTTTTCTGCTTTAAATTTAAATTATGCGGATCCCCCAAACCCCATAAATAAATAACTTCCAAATTATATTTCAAATAAATAATGGACCAATAAATAAATTGTCTTCATCAAATAATATACATATCTCAAAATAGTTTCTCTAACATTTTTAAGATTATCAAAGTTGACAGTTTTTCCCAAAATCGCCGCTCATTTGATTCTGTAAAAGTTGGCGAAAAGGGCCGACTGGGCCCGAGAAATACCTCGTGGAAAGTTACACACAATATAAGAATGGTATAAGTACGGCATATTATTTACACACATTAATTTACACAGATTTGCACCACTTCATAGCTTTTTACCGCATTGTGGCATACTTTTACACACATTCTATGTTTCATTAACTGTGACATATTCGTATAAGCCGAGTTCTTGTACGACTGGTGGTGTGTATTCAAAATCTGATTTAATGTCGACATCTAGAATACTTATACGGAAGTTTATCAATAGTCATCCTTCAAAGTGCCACAATTGAGTTTCAGGGTCGATATGCCAAAAGTATAGCTCGCACGCGTATAGGTGTGTGTAGGTGTGTGTGTGTGTGTATGTACGTCTGTGAACACGATAGCGTCTAAACGAAGCAAGCAAATCATTCCAAATTTTGCATATAAGCTTTTTCCTGTCGTAGGACGAAGCCAGATGAAAATAATTTAAATCGTATAACGGGAAAGGGGGGTTTACCTGGAGCTATTATGACATTATGCGTCATAACTTCGAAACGAAATTAAATATGTAAAAATATTAATAACAAAAAATTAGCGCTATGGAATTTCCTACATTTTTTGTCCTACAAGTTTTTCTCTAAATATACAGGGCGTTTCAAAAATGTTTGTATTTGTAAAAATTTTTTGTATTTGTAAATAAAATAGTAAACCGCATTCTACTAACGAAAATAAGATGAAAAGTTTCTAATAACATGGGTCCAAAAATGCTTCGTTTGCAAGGTATAGGCATTCAAAAGTTTTTTTCTTCCTATTTTGGCAAAATATGAAATTTTTCATCGATTTATTGTTGAAATTATGTAACCATTTTATTTAAAAATATAATGTAAAAATTTGCGTCTGTTCGGAAAGTTATGCGATGGCCACATCAGATTTTTTTTGATAAGTATTAAAAAACAATTGCACTTTGTTTACAGTTTTGCACTTTATTAAATTTTAATTTCATAAAATGGAAGCAAAGTACACAATTAGTGAAAAAAATCAATTTTTAAAACTATATTACTCTGGAAACAGTATACGTATGGTACGAGATCTCTTTGCTGGTTTATACCCAGAAAGACCAATCCCTACTTATTCGACAATTAAAAATGTAATTAATAATCAAAATCAATATGGATCTGTATTTAAGCCGTCATTCAAGACCTGCAGAAATAAAAGAAGAAATTTAGAAGAAATCAATATTGGTGAAGCTCCAGGTACCGATATCGAAACAAATGTAATTGCTGCCGTAGTGAATAATCCTTGTATCAGTACAATAACAATTGGTGCGGAGTTAAATATTCATCACACTACGGCGTTCAAAATTATAAAAAAAACATAAATTTATATCTTATAAGTTCCAAAACCATCAAGAAATTTTTGAAGAGGATATGTACAAAAGAATGATTTTCTGTGAAAGCATTACCGAGAAGGCCAATTTGGATAGAAATTTTATTAAAAATATTTGTTTTACCGATGAGACAACGTTTAGTATTAACGGGGAACCAAATGTTCAAAATTATCGGTTTTGGTCCACCGAAAATCCTCATTTAATGATCAACAATCGTTCACAGTATCGCCAAACTGTAAATGTTTGGGCAGGGATATTAGGAGCAAACATCATCGGACCATTTTTTATTGATGGAAATTTGAATGGACTAAAATATCTAGAAATGTTACAAAACGAAATTGGACCGGCAATTGATATTGTGGCAGGAGAAAATAACGTAATCTACTATCAACAAGACGGATGTCCGGCACATTATACTAGAGATGTAACCAATTATTTAAATGAATGTTATCCCAATTCTTGGATAGGACGCAATGGACCAATAAACTGGCCAGCTCGGTCACCAGACTTGGCTCCAAATGACTTTTTTTTGTGGGGTCATTTAAAATCTAAAATTTATGGTGAACGATACCAAAGTATTGATTCATTAAAAAATAAAATTATGGAGGAGTGTGGCAATATTACCGAAAGACAACTTGCGAATGTACGATGTAACTTTTATGATAGACTTGGTTTTTGTTTAACTGAATATGGAAACCTGTTTGAACATTTGCTGTAAATTTAATTATTTCTTAATGGTTGTAATTGTTTATTATTAATAATTTATGTAATAAATAAATTAAATTGAATTTATTTCATGGCTAGTCTGATAAATGAAAATTTGAACAATTTCAAAAGCATTTTTTGCCACTTTAAGTAAAAGCTAGATGAAAATAATTCTTTTATCATTTGTAATTTATTTTTCTGCATGATTTTTGTGTCTTTCATTTTTTTTCTAAAATAATTAGGGAAGCAGGAATTTGCATAAATAAGTTTTTACATGTAAATATCCTATGAACGGCTAACTCATTCAACACCCGGTATACAATTTTATATCTGACAGGATATTATACTTTCAAGGATGTGATTATACGATTATCTTTTGATACATGAAAGATTAAAATTTTGGGACACCGTAAATTTTAATGATGAAAGTAAGTAAAATTTATTTGGTTCGGATGGCAAACAAAAAATTGTGTGTCGAAAAAAGAATTTTGAAGGAAATAAAAAAAATCTGATGTGGCCATCGCATAACTTTCCGAACAGACGCAAATTTTTATGTATTATATTTTTAAATAAAATGGTTACATAATTTCAACAGTAAATCGATGAAAAATTTCATATTTTGCCAAAATAGGAAGAAATAAACTTTTGAATGCCTATATCTTGCAAACCGAGCATTTTTGGACCCATGTTATTAGAATTCATCCTATTTTCATTAGTAGAATGCGGTTTACTATTTTATTTACAAACACAAAATTTTTTGAAACGCCCTGTATATTTAGAGAAAAACTTGTAGGACAAAAAATGTAGGAAATTCCATAGCGCTAATTTTTGTTATTAATATTTTTACATATTTAATTTCGTTTCGATGTTATGACGCATAATATCATAATATCTCCAGGTAAACCCCCCTTTTCCGTTATACGATTTAACTTATTTTCATCTGGCTTCGTCCTACGACAGGAAAAAGCTTATATGCAAAATTTGGAATGATTTGCTTGCTTCGTTTAGTCGCTATCGTGTTCACCTACACATATACACACACACCTACAGACATCCTTCCAAAAATGATAAAAATGGATTCAGGGGACCTCAAAACGTGAACATCTGTCAAAAAATTGGGGGGTCAAATTTTGCCTGATAACAATACTTTCCTTACCTAGGGGTTCGGAAAGTAAAATCATGTGTAGATCAGTGAAACACGATGGCACCTCAGTTTTAGTTTGGTCCTGTATGGGATCGAATGGGTTTAGGAATCTAGAATTTATAGATGGTAATGGATGGCATTATAGACAATTTACAACCATCTGTTGAAAAATTGAACATGCCACCCATTTATTATTTCCATCAGAACAACGACCTTAAACATTCGTCGTATTTAGCTCAGAAATGGCTTTTGTACCATGTACCCAAGCAATTGGAAACCCTTCTCCGATAACCCGACGTTAACCCTATAAAACATTTGTGGTTTGTATTGCCTCAAAAATTGAAAAATTGAAAAATAACGAAAAAATTAGTGCATTCTAATACTTCAATAAAAGGTTTGTAGAAATTAATTATAAAAAAATTACATTAAATATATTTCCTTGAAATATAATACACTTATTATGTGATTTAAGGGTGTATGCTCACTTTTGTGAACCACTGCATGTAAACGATTCACAACAATTAAGAAAAAATTTATGGAGGAATGCATAACTAGCAAATAATTGAAACATACCTTTGATAAAAGATCATCATCACAGAAGACATCGTAAGCATATAATGCAAATAGCAGCAGCCAAATTAAATATTTCATTTCAAACTTCTACGTCGACTACTAAAAATTATTAGTTGTATACAATTTTGTACCAGACAGGATATTATTCTTTCAAGGTAGTGATTTTAGGTATTAAATAAAATGGAAAAATTTATGTCTTTTAAAAATAACATCATTATAATACCATTATAGTATCATTACCTATAATTTTATTCGTTTTGCATTATTAAATATATCAATAAATCTATTATCTTTATTTTTCAAACCAGTGCTCCCATTTTTATAGATCATATTTATATAACTCGAGATAACACTCAAATATTAAAACTACCACCATTATAGTTCGTCCACAGATCTATATTTATACCGAAAGGGGGGGGGGGAATTAACGCTAGCTTTGTAATTTATATTTTTACCCATAAACCTAGTTCTGATATCTGTAGACCTAACAACAGCTAGCACCCAAATATCAAAGCCAACACCATTAAAGTTTTCTAACAAATTAATATTAGCTAACCGTGAATATGCTAGGAATGGTCGCTAAGAAAGTGGGCAGACCGCTGTTGATGCATAAGTTGATGACAATCCCCGCCTCTCAATTGAAATGAACCCTTTTGCGCAATCGTTTAAAATACAACTACATAATTTCATTAAATACAACTATAGTAGTTGTATTGAATACCACTACATTACTTGTATTTAAAACAACCACATTATTTGTCTTTAATACAGCTATATTAGTGGTATTGCATACCACTATACTACTTGTTTGTAATACAACTACAGTGGTAGAATTGCATACCACTACATTACTCGTATTTATCACATCTACAGTAGTTGTATTAAATAAACTTTCATTACTGGTAATTAATACAACTGAATTACTTGTATTTAATACAACTACGGTAGTAGTATTGAATCCCACTACATTACTTGTATTTATCACATCTACAGTAGTTTATTAAATACAACTACATTACTGGTAAATAATACAACTAAATTACTTGTATGTAGTACAACTACAGTAGTTATATTAAACATCACTGCATTATTTTACTTGTATTTAATACAAGTACATCACTTGTATATTTAATAAAACTACAATAGTTCTGATAAGTCGACGTTTAAATAAAATAATGTTATAGTATTTAATAATAATGTTATACAATTAATAATAACTTTTCGTGAAACTGATATAATAACTACAAGCATTAAAATAAATAATATCGTATACTGTTTCCACGATGACCAAGGTGATTTTTTTGCACACTTTCATTTACGTATAAAAATTATAATTTATAGTGCAACACAAAATACAATAAAGTGCAATTTTAATTAACAGAGTCAATAATTTCAAAACAATAATTATAACGCAGTTTTTATTTCTTTGGATATGGAATCGGAGTGTACACTTCCGCTGTAGCAACAACAACAGCAATTTCTTCATTTAAATACATACATCAGTTGCGACTCAGTTTTAAATAGCCAGTAGTATAGCAACAAGAGTTCTGGGACAATCCTTATGGAAATTAACATGGGAAAACGCCAAGGTCCATCGTGGTCATTTTTGTTCCCTCTTATGGGAATTAACATGGGGAAAATGCTAAGATCGTTCGTGGTTATTTTTGTTCACTTGTGGGGGCTACTATTCATTAGCCCCGCGTGACGTCATCGCCTATATGCTTATCAACATCAATCCATTACCGCTGAATACCGCTTAATACCGGTATTATACCGCTCTATACCGCATATTATACCGTATTATACCGCTTACCGCATATTATACCGGTATAATACCGGTATTATACCGCTTACCGGTATAATACGGTATAATACGGTATAATACGGTATAATATGCGGTATAGAGCGGTATAATATCGGTATTATACCGCTTACCGGTATAATACGGTATAATATGCGGTATAGAGCGGTATAATACCGGTATTATACCGCTTACCGGTATAATACGGTATAATAAGCGGTATAGAGCGGTATAATACCGGTATTAAGCGGTATTCAGCGGTAATGGATTGATGTTGATAAGCATATAGGCGATGACGTCACGCGGGGCTAATGAATAGTAGCCCCCACAAGTGAACAAAAATAACCACGAACGATCTTAGCATTTTCCCCATGTTAATTCCCATAAGAGGGAACAAAAATGACCACGATGGACCTTGGCGTTTTCCCATGTTAATTTCCATAAGGATTGTCCCAGAACTCTTGTTGCTATACTACTATAGCCCATTGGGAATAAGTGGAGGAAAACGCGTTTCATCGACAATAAAATTGCAGAAGTGATAAGCAGAGCCGTATCTAGGTACGGCCGCGCCCTTGGCGGGACTTAACATTTGCGCCCCCCACACCGGGGGGTATGGAATACCCCCCAACGAAAACGGGGGATCCGGGGGTCCTTCCGCGGAAATTTTACAAAATTAAAGTGCAAAGTTGTAGGTTCAAAGTTTTTTGATCAATCATGAGTCAAAACTGTACTTTTCTTGCTTTTACCAGGGCAAAATCGTCGATGATATCGTTAAAATCAATCTGAAACGCAATGTCGTATTCTATATTCACAATTGCTAAGTTTGTCAATCTGTTTTCAGACATACTTGATCTTAAATAGTTCTTGATCATTTTTAACTTGCTGAACGAACGCTCACAAGACGCCACACTTACCGGCATTGTTAAAAATATCCTCAACACAATTTCAATGTTCGGATAGGCGTCTCTTAATTCATAATTAGAAATAACGTTCAGAACATCCAAATGGGAGGCCTTGTTGATGTCCTTTATCAGCTCTTTTGCATGATACTTGAAAGTAACTACTTCGTTCACAAGCTCTAACGTATCTATATCTTTGGCATACATCGCACCAAGACTAGCTGCACACTTTTCAAGAAGAGAATCAGAATACTCACTTAAAGACTTTCCGGATAAAAAATTAAAGTCAGATGAAACCGAATGGTAGATGTTTGCCCTCTTGTCCATTTCGCTTCTAATCCTATCAAACACAACGAAACACTCTCTCTCAAATGATTTTTCAGCACTCAGCAAGTGGGATTCATCTTCAGCCATTTCACCAGCCATTCTTTTGACTTTTTTCAGTCTCTTAACAGGAAAACAACTTGTAATTTCCAAGAAACCACATGTATGTAGTTTTGGCTTTTTCTATGTATTTCTTAATTCCTTCTTTGGGTAGGTCTTCAACTTTTTTAGCGGACAGTAACTTAACAATCTGGAATAACATTCATTTCAATAACGTGAAATTTTTGTCCTTAACAAAATGCACTAATCTAAAAAAACAATTATTTTTCATGGCCGATTTTGCGCCCCCCGGTAGCTGCGCCCTTGGCGGGCGCCCATCTCGCCACCGCCTAGATACGGCTCTGGTGATAAGTTACATCCTGTAAATAAAAAACTTTAGATATTGTTTTATTACGAGAAAACATATGCAAAACCTTTTCAAAATAAAAATTTGTAACGTTACCACATTTTGTTATACTTTGAATACCCATTGCGTTTGCATCAAAAAATTTTTTTAGATTAACTTGAAAACGTACCGGAAAGTGTCGAAACTCATTACACAGAAACTTGTAAGCTTGCACGAGATTCTAAACATATAAAAAATTTTATTTATTAGCAATACATACGATAGTAAAATGGGACCTTCGTTGATTGAAATTTAATGCTGCTTAGTGACTACTGATTTCTTTTTGAATGTTACTAATTTTTTTAAGACCAATTATTGTTAATAACGGTGAGTGAAGTATGCAGCGATAGTTTTCAACAAATCAAGTTCTTTCATAATTAACATAAATCCAAAGAAATTTTAGAAAAGGTCTAAATAAGAAAAGACATCTGGCTGCAGTACCTCCAGTTTGTCTTGAACTCCAATTTTCATCTTAAAAGTAACATTTACAGCTGGGGTAGTGCGATTGTACTTGAACGTTTTATTTTCGAAGAAATGGTAATACTTTTTATTGCACCGCAATAAGTTTATGCGAACATCCTTAATTTTGTAACTGTTTTGGTGGAACTGAAATTAAAACAATTTTTAAATTTGTTAAGGGTAGGGAGAGATA
This sequence comes from Podabrus alpinus, assembly GCA_932274525.1. Taxonomy (NCBI): domain Eukaryota; kingdom Metazoa; phylum Arthropoda; class Insecta; order Coleoptera; family Cantharidae; genus Podabrus; species Podabrus alpinus. The sequence continues at coordinate 78,019,234 of OW026456.1, forward strand.
TTGAATAAAAATATAAGGCCACATAGAGAAAATTAATTTTAAAAATTGTACTACAGCGTAATTTTTAATAGATGGTCAGTATTTATAATGAAAAGTCAGTGTTATACCGTCAGTGTTATAATTAAAGTGTTAGTATTTCAAATAGATAGTAACTATTTTAACCAGATGGTCAGTATTTATAATAAAACATCAGTATGCAGTAAGAAAAGCTATCAATAAAAATAGATATTACTATTTCTATAAAATTGTACTAACTTCCAACCTGTTATGCTTTATTAAGAAATAACTAATCGAGTTGAAATAAAAATTGAATTATCCATAGTTTACTGTTTGTGACGTCCGTTTAGTACGTCACAAGTTTTCAGAATTATTATAAATATTACATGTTAAAGTTCATACGTTTGAAAGTCTATCGAAAGTGTATTAATTTATCAACATAAATGTAGTACCTATCAGTAAAATTAACTTTAGAAGAATAAATATAAAATTCGCCACAATGTAGCAAATTTAGTTGTAATTTAGTCCACATACATACAATGTGTTACTTTGTTCTTTATAAATATAAATGTTATTGCTTTTTGCTTTTTGCTAATTTGCAACCCTACAAGTTGAGACATGTTGGAATATTTTTATGGCCATGGTTGTTAATATCCGAGTCGCTTCATTCAATCGGAGAAGTGCATCGTTAAGACCCCTCTTCAGATATTGCATTTTTATTAGTTAGAGATAGTTTCAAAGATCAAGAACCCTAAAAATCGATGCAGAAGGCTCAAATTCGTATATGTATTGCTATGACCTCCCTTATATAAAAATTAGACATGTCGTTTAAGTTGGGCGCCATATTCAAATGAATGAAAAATATAAAAAAAATGTAAATGTTAAATTCGCGTGCTAAAATTTAATTAGAGAGCTCACCACTTTGTCCCTCTTGTTTAGCTCAGTCTAAGGCTCTCTCAGAGTATTGCAGGTATTAGATAGATTAGGGGATGTAGCTTATTAAGTTGAAAAGTTTTATTTTTAACTGACAGAAAAATGTTTATTGACTTTGAATAAAAATGCTTAATTGTTTTTACCAGATAAACGATCCACTTCTTTATTTGAATGATCTTTAAAATTCAGAATACTGACCTGTAAATGTTTGATAATAATAATAAAAGATATTGCATTAATTTAGAAATGACCTTTATATTCAAAATATATCGCAAAGCGCAAATAATCAATTTTAACAAATTTGTACAGATATCTTATCCGTTACCAGAATGTTTAACAATAATCAAAAGTCAAAATGTAGAATGGAGATCATTTTCTTCCTTTGCTTCTTTTAAATGCTTAAATAAATTTAAGTCTTTCCGTTGTCCAAACGGGTTAAATGTTTTTGTATTAAAATTATTGCTTTTGGCAAAGCGTAGAACATAAAATAATAATAATGTTTTGTTGTTGAATTTATAAAGTAGGGTAGTCGAAAATGCACCTGTTACAGTCTTTTCTCAACATCCTGTATGTAAAATGCTGAAGGCGTAAAGTTAATAAAAATAATAATTGTTTTCAAATACCTTTGAATTTATAATCCGGACTTTTATATAAGTCTGCGTAGAAAAACACAATCTTGTTATACACAAGCGCACTATGAGACACTTCCACGATCAGATGTTTCTGTTGATACGACGCTCTGGATCTTCTCCTGTTTGGATTGAGTTGTGGTAGCAGTAATCATCCAAATTTGACTTTTCAATTGTGTTGTTCAACTAAATAGTATGCCGGTAAGTAATTTTAAATTATGTAATTCTCGGATATTTGAGAGTTGAGTTGAGAAATAACATTTTATTTTGTAGGTGATGCAACTAAGTTTGCCATCTTGGATTTTTATCGACCAAAATTGATTGAATTGTTGGATCGCGTTGCACACGTCCTTCCACTTGTAATATTCTTTTGAATATCTACAAGTTTCGTAGCTTCGCCCTTAGATTTAATTAAATTCAATTACGTCTCCCATAGAGCTTTTAGCTAGAGAGAGAGCAGACGTACGAGCGGGACCGGACCCCACCATTAAGCAGCGGACGCTCGACGATTGGCAAAGGAGCTGGTCCTCCGGCACGAATGCCGCTTGGACCAGAAAGCTCATTCCGGATCTTCGTCCTTGGGTAGCGAGAAAGCACGGAGAGGTGAACTTTCATATAACACAAGCTCTCACCGCCCACGGATGCTTCCAGGCATATCTCCACAGGTTCAGGCTGACCGAGTCACCTGCCTGTCGTTACTGCGGGGACGAAGATACGGCGGAACACACTCTTTTCGGATGCCTAAGATGGGAGAGGGAGAGAGTGATGATTTCGCTCCGGATGGGCGACACACTAAGCCCGGACAACATGATTGCTTTCATGCTGTCCGGCGAAGACGAATGGCTGGCTGTAGCGGTCTTCATCAGTCAAGTGATGAAGACCAAGGAGGGGGACGGACGAGCTGAGCAAGCCGCAGCTCGAGTTCTCGCCCTACAGTTAAGTCAATGACAGCCTTTTTAAGTTCCCCTGAGAAGTTCCCGCGAGAAGATGCGCGAGAAGTTCCCAAGAGAATTCCCGAAGAATATCGTCATTGATCGGCGGGTCGGGTCGGGTCGAGTAGTGACGGTCGTTCGACTGGGTAGGTTAGTGTCGGTACGACGATAGCGCGTAGACCCTCTGTGGACACAAACTCGCGTGCTAATCCAGAGGGGGACGATCGCGAAAATAGTGCCGTCAAATATAAAGACGAGTGGACTGGCACTTTGCCAGCGACCACAAGTTTTTCAAGATGACCCGGTCGCATCGCGCTCTGTGATTTAATATGATTTGCAGGGTCGCTTGGGGGCTCGGGGTCTCCGGTATGGATGACGGTCGGCTCGGCCTTGACTTTGTCGCCGGAATTTCCGCCTATTAAGTTAATGACGAGTGGAATTTCACCTATACTGACGATTGCGGACCACTAGGTGACCCGGTGAGACGTGTTGGATCGCGGCGAGCGGTGTGTCCGGTTCAATTGGAAAAGTAGAATCAAGTGATAGTGCCTGACCTCCCGGACACAAACTTTCGTGCTAAACCGGGAGGTCATCGGGAGCCTGCATCATCGATGCAGCATGGAAGATCGCAGACGACAGCGGAAGTAATGCCGAGAAGGTAAAGCCCGCTGTCGTCGGGGAGGAGGTTTTAGTCAGTTAGAATCTGACACTACCATCCCTGATGGGGTGGTGCCTATGAAGGTTTCCCCCTTCCCTGCAGAAAAAAAAAATTCAATTACGTGCCAATTAACGCCCTCCAGTGCGATTGCTTCACAATGGCATTAGGTCGATAATTATCATGGTCGGTAATTATCATGGTCGATAATATAGATTGTCGAGCAAGTACGCTTGGGTGTGGTAGCTTACAAGCAAGGTGAAAAGGTGTGTGTGTGTTTTTTTTTAATTTCCTGGAGGTATCCCGAAGCCAGTTCGATCCCGTTACGTTTATTTGTTTGCCGGAGCTGTGCTTATTTGCTTATTGCATCTGTTAGGTGGGATACTCTATTGGGAAAAGATTCGCCTGTATATGTTTATAGGCTGGCGTCAATCGCCATTTGTAGAAAACCCACTATTACACCTATAAATTCTGTTCCATCCAAAATTCCGCTGGGACCGTCAAAGCGTTGGAGTTACAATCGAAACGACCAAGGTATTGTTCAAATACAGCGACAAACCTGTAGGGACGGACTTCCGATAGTCACTAAGTAAGTGCGATTATTTACACATTAACTTATTTGTTTACTTCGAATCGCGTAAGTTTTACGCAACGTCACGCTCAAAGGTGTGTCCTTTTTTTGTAAATTGTGTACATTTTAATGTCATTAGTTACTGACAAGCATTCTTGTTCGAAAGCCTTAGTGAATTTTTGTTTTAACCACCAGTGGCGTATCATCAACCATTTTGTTTTAAACACCAGTGGCGTATCATATACTATTTTGTTTTAACCACCAGTGGCGTATCATATGCGATTTTTTTAAACACCAGTGGCGTCTCATATACTATTTTTTTGTTAACCACCAGTGGCGTGTTTTTGGTAGACTGCGTTCATCGCTTTTTTATAATTTTTGTTTTAGTTATTACTTGTATTACTGTTTCCTTTTTTTATTTTAATTTTAGCAATTAAGTTTATTTTGTTAGTAAGTAAGGGTTTTAACGCGTGTGCTGGCAGTTTGTTGTTTTAAGCACGTTAGCTTTTTACGAATTAAGACGCGTATTAATTTCGCCCTAAATATTACTTTAATTTTTTTGTTGTTCAATAAATGTGCCACGCGATTTATGCGGGTATTATTTACGAAATCCTTTCCTTGGGAGTACGTCGTGCCTTATTTAGGTTTTCATCGAATTGTCCTGGTCCTTTCGATTGGAAATCCGGTTCGACCACGAATCCCGGCGTAAGTACAAGATCGACCTCTAAGGTAAGTTTTCTTACGTTCCTCCCTTTTTAAGAAGACCTAGGTGGCGCCCTTATTTATTCATTTCTCTCACGATCTCCACTCCCCCCTCTGCAGTACAGTGTCCGTGGAATATTCTATATTCAATAAACCCACCCCTCCCACTGGCTAGTTGGCAAGCTGTTTCTGCAGAGGTTTCCGCCAATTCCCTCCCCTTTTTTTGGGAATTCGGTCGTCTAGGGGGCAATTTGTTGGAACTTGGGGATTCGTTTCCAATCCAACGAGTTGTCCGTCACACACTTTAAATATCAAAATTCAACTAACTTTTGCTTGCGCAAAATTCCAATTTCAGCTGACTTCAACGATTTGTAAGTCAAATTTATTCCTTTTTGCGATTTTTATTTTAATGAAATTTCATGTAATTTCCAGAGTTGGTTCCATTATTGAAGAGATTACTTATCTGCTGCTTTCCAGTCGTTTTCCATCACAGTAGTTGATTTGGGAGCCATTTGAAGTAGTACATTTGACTATTTTCATTATCACGTTTCACTTATCAACCTTTAATGGATTTTCACCCTTATTTACCTTTTTACAAATTTTGGATACGAATTTATGGTTATCACATACAATTAGATATAAAAGAATTTTGGTTATAAACAGATTTTCATATAACAAGTTATTCACAGAGATTTATCAATTTAAAGTTTATAAACGTAAAGGTTATGTTTTTCAGATAACAAATTATAACAAATTTCATCATTTCTAAGATAAAGCATCTTATTAGAAGATTTTGACTTGTTCACCTTCAAATTGAATGTATTTAGCAGGTTTTGATATAGCTTTCATATCTTTAAAGATCTTATTAAGTCTACAATATCATAAATTGAGTTGGATGTGTTTATCTGTTAAATCTAAAGTTTGAAATTAGCTTAATTTTCTTAAATATAACAATTAATTCAGTTTTACAGCCATTTGTGTTGTGTGGGGTCATTTTAAATCACAGCAGTATGTATTTCGCCCTCTTGGATCTTCCTTGCGCAGGTTGGGGTTTCTTGCTACCTTTTTGTAGCTACTGTGGATGAAATTTAATGCTTTCTGGAAGCTAATGTAGACGTGATATTTTACCGCATGAGTCGAAACTTAATATCTTTGGTTTAGATGGCAGGTTCTTTGTGTGAAAAGGGAAAAAATACAAAGCTAAATAAAGAAAACGTATATCCTGCTATTAAGCTAGGAAGAATCACTATTTGTATGGGGTTATGCAAGTGCCTCTAGTAAACCAAATTTCTATTTTATCGATGGTACGATTAAAATTATAGATTATTATTAATTATCCTTTATAGATTATAGCACACTAAAATATTTGGAAATTTCTCCTCAAAGCCCAGACATTAATCATGTTGAATATTTATGCGATCACCGTGAAAAAAATAGGGCAAGACAAATTAAAATTAAAAATGATTCAAAAGCTGTTCTTAAGAAGAATGGGATAAAATCCTGTCTTCTTCTCATTTACGAGTATTACGTTAAAAAAGAGTATCTACCACTTTACAAAGTAATTACTTAAATTTTTAAATAAAACAGTAAAACACTAATTGCGATAAGCAACTAGAAAATTAATAGCGACGAAGATTTCAGCATTGAAGATCTTGATACGTACATAATACGTATATCGATGATATTTGCTACAAGCGGGTAAATGCCCGGAAACATCCGCTCGTGTTTAAAAATAGTACTTGCTGTAATTTTAATATTTATACTGACCAAAAAATAAAATTATACTGACCAAAATTCAAAATTATACTGACCAAATACTATTTGATATTGATATTTAATTATTTATACTGATCAAAAATATTATACCCTGACTTTTTATTAAAAAAATACTAATTAAATAAATAGAAATCAAAATTAATATATCCTTTCTTATAAAATATACTTCAAATTTTGATTTATTAATACATTTGAAGTAAAATTTGTAACAATTGAAGTAATCTTCACTACCGTACACTGTAAAAAAGCACGTAAAAATACATTCAAATACGTGTAATTTTTACATTAAATTACATTATTTATTTTTAATTATTTTTACATTAAATTACATGTAAAAATACATATTGTGTATTATTCCATTGAAAATAATGTAATTTCACACTATTATCAATGGAATATTGTCACATTAATAAAAATATTAATACGCGAGTCGCCTTAGCGAATATGCTAAGTTAACATTGTGGATAAGGGGCGATTGTACCGGATATGATTAACCAGCGGAGAAAATAGATTGGTTGCAAATTGTTTAGAAATAACTGAGGGGCGAGGAAGCTTCTTGGGAGGTAATTGAACGAATAGGAGTTAGTTAGATATGTGGTGTTAAGGAGTGACATGTGAGGTATAAAAGAGGGAAGTCATATTATCAAAGACCGAGATGGCCATGGTTTCCATAAGAAAACTTCACCCCCAATTGATAATGTAAGACTTAATTGTAAATATTAGTTTTAAGATGTTTGTACATAGGTGTTAAATAATGTGAATAAATGCGTTAATGTTCGAGCTCGTTTATATTCAAATATCAAGATCCCGCACGACAATAGGTCGTGACAATATTACACAATAAATCTTTTTGGTGACCGGACAGGTGACCACATGACAAGTGAACGCACGACAAGTGAACGCACGACATCCGAACACATGACAACTGACCCCATTGACAAGCGACCCCACGGACAACTAAACACACGGACAACTGAACACAATCTTAATTTTTAAATTTAAATATTTGTTATTTATTTTTATAATCATGAAATAGTAACTTTGAGGTTTACGATTTTATAATTATTATTTTGTAAATACTGGCCAAATCCTAATCCGAAGTTAAATATTTATATTTTGAAAAAAAAATTTAGTCGTCGAAATATTCGAAGAAAAACTTTTACTTTTATGTCTACTCAACACCCCACAAAGATGGTCCATTTTAGCTAATTAGGTTCGAAACCGACTTTGCATTGTTCCTCGACAATTTTGCAACGAGATCATTCAACTTTCGTTCATTTTCGCCATCGATTTCACAACAAAGAGATGCGAATTTCAGATTTTTTCAAAAAATTTCAAATTTGAGGTCATTTTTTTGGGCCGCGGAAGAATAAAATTAAACTTTCAAATTAAGCAGATATTATATACAGTACAGATACTGTAAACTACTTATAGTAATAACAATATTACATGCTATTCGATTCTTCGTGTAGGCTTTCGTGAACAAAATTTTTTCCAACCATCTATGGCTAACGGTTATTGAAAGAAATGCTTGTTATGGGCGGTCTGCCTCACCCTGTATATTATACTATACTATAGAAACGGGACCTACGTTTTTTAGTTAAAATACTAGCTGACCCAGCAGACGTTGTCCTGCCCAAATTTCAATATTTGCCTACATGTATTTTTTAGATCCAATCCGCATAACGACCTTGCGACTTATTTGGTCATTGCAAATACCAAACGTATTAAAAAAGGATTAAATAAATAAAATAATAAAAAATACAAATCAAGGTTTAATAAAAAAAAGTTTAACAAAACTGTTAAGTATTCACAAAAACCACAATAATTTCTAATTTTCCTTTATTTTATTTTTGCCAATTACTCTTGTTCTTTGTGTTCTTCCTTTTCCTCCTCCCCTTCGTCTTCTAATAAGGAATTTTCGAAAGCACGCAGCGATATTGCCAATTCCTGTTCTTCTTTCTGTTTCTTCTTCATATAGGCAGCAGCCAATTTTCCTCTCTTTTTCTTTTTCGTATACGTTTTGCTGCGACTTTCCTTTTTGCAATATTTAATGCATCCCTATTAGTGATGCAAGGGGCGAATATTACCATCAGAATTACTGGTAAAATTACCGTAATTACGGTAATATTACGAAAGGACCGAAGTAACAAAGAAATATTACGTGTAACATTACCAAAAATTACATAATATTACGGGTAATATTACGGGTAACATCGTTTGGGTTGAAGTCTACCGTTTATAATATTATTTTCTGTTTGTGTTAAGTTTTGTTTTTGTGTTCTTAATTTATAGTAATAAATAATAACCAAGATCAAAATAGATTTGTTTATTTACGTTTAAGTAAAATAATATGTAAAGTATTTTTTTACTAACTTTATTCGCAGATCAAATAGCTGTAATACCATATAATACAGTACCGTTTACTATTTTCATATATACACAAATAAAATTTTATGTTACCGAATATTACGGAATATTACGTAATATTACTAAAGTTCTTACCGAAATAGTTATTTTCCGGAAATCGTCATTGAAGCAACATTTCCCTGCTTATGCACGCGCAGGGAAATTGAACTTTACTGACTAGTCCGGTAATAATTAGTAAGGTTAATAATAACAAAATAAAATAGACAAATGTCAATGTCAAAAAATGTCGTTCAATTAGTGCTTTAAAATTTCGATTTTAAATTTCGATTTTTTACGATTTTCGGAAAAATTTAATACAAAAAATGTCAGTAAAATGTCTCACTTGACTCGGAGCTCTAAAATACTCGGCACGAAGTGCCTCGTATTTCAACATTCCCCTCGTCAGTAATATGTCATTTTCCTGACTTTTATGTAAATAACTATTACATAAAAGTCAGGGAAAATGACATATTACTGACGAGGGGCAATGTTGAAATACGAGGCACTTCGTGCCGAGTATTTTAGAGCTCCGAGGTCAAGTGAGACATTTTACTGACATGTTTTGTATTAAATTTTTCCGAAAATCGTAAAAAATCGAAATTTAAAATCGAAATTTTAAAACACTAATTGAACGACATTTTTTGACATTGACATTTGTCTATTTTATTTTGTTATTATTAACCTTACTAATTATTACCGGACTAGTCAGTAAAGTTCAATTTCCCTGCGCGTGCATAAGCAGGGAAATGTTGTTTCAATGACGATTTCCGGAAAAATATTTTACCGGTAATTTTGCATCACTAATCCCTATGCATGGGGTTTCCGCCAAAATCTTGCAATACTTCTTTTAAAGATTTCATAGTGGCTTGAGTGAATTCCTCTTTTACTTCCCAATCTTCATATTCAGCGAACGATAAAGCTCTGTTTAGCGCCCCTTCCACAACCTTATTTAATTCTCGCAAAGCCATTTCTTGTAAAGACATTTTTAGTTCACGTTCAACACATTTAAGTCATAATAAGTCATTTGGTTTATATAGTATTTTTATTATAAATGAAAAGGATTAAAAGATTAACAATATTTAAAAATAAAAAGGCGCCACCTACCGGTGAACAACTTAGTTGATCACGCAAATCACGCAGAATACGAAAATTTACTCCCCCCCTCTGACACAACCTAAAAAAGTAAAAAAGAACTTCGTCTCACCTCAATTTAACACCTTCAGATAAACTCCAGAGTGATAATAAAACATAGATAGTTCAAATTTCAATGTGATTTATTAAAATGGAATCGAAATCAGTAGAGAGCGATACGATAAACTATGTTTTTCGATTTGTTTTCCGGCGCAAAAACAAACAACGAAGACGCCTCACAGGGAGAGGACCATAATAGATCCGTGAAGGCCATAGTTGTTCGGCCTTCGGCCTCACAGGGAGGCCAAGATTCAGTTCATATAGGATTATATGATAGATTAAGAGCACCATTTAGCGAATGCAGAGTGTGCAAGCATTGTAAATATACCACATAAATATTAAAAAAAGGTGTATTGTAAGTACTACTTTTTATTTTCTTATTTAAAAAAAAACATAACAAACATCGGCCGCCCTTAGCCATCTAGACCCATAATAGATCCGTGAATGCCATAGTTGTCATAGGCCATAGACCTCACAGGGCGGACCATAATAGATTATATTTATATGCCTTCGGCTGCCTTGACTGCTAATCCGTGATTGCCAGTGGTTGTTCGGCCTCACAGGGGGAGGACCATAATAGATCCGTGAAGGCCATAGTTCTTCGGCCTTCGGCCTCACAGGGCGGACCATAATAGATTATATTTAAATGCCTACAGCTGCCTTGACTGCTAGTCCGTGATTGCCAGTGGTTGTTCGGCCTTCGGCCTCACAGGGCGGACCATAATAGATTATATTTATATGCCTACGGCTGCCTTGACTGCTAGTCCGTGATTGCCAGTGGTTGTTCGGCGTCGCAGGGGGAGGACCATAATAGATCCGTGAAGGCCATAGTTGTTCGGCCTTCGGCCGTTATTGTTATTATAGTATTATACCAACCAACCACTTTCCGTACATCATACAGGGTGGGATAACTAATCGCTTTTAAAAAATACAACCACGTTCCGTACACTACAGGGTGGGATAACTGATCGATTTTAAAAAATATATTTAGATTATTGGCCACCAATCAGTACACTTATATGATAGATTAAGAGCACCATCTAGCGAAAGCGGAGTGAGCAAGAATGGCCAGGTAAAGTAAGGGTTTGTTACCTGGCAAACGAAGGGTTTGCCAGGTAAAGTAAGGGTATCCGTATAGGGTGTGTCAAAAAAAAATCGAAAAACGCGAATAACTTTGTTCCCCGCGCGAATTTTTTCTCCATTTATGCACGAATAGTTGCGCCGGGACCTACAGAATAACTGTGCAAAATTTGGTTCCGCTCTGTCAAACGGTTTAGGAGTCTATAGGGAACATACATACATACTGTCATGGTTTGCTCATATAAGGGATGATTTTTGGGTCATTTGTTCAAAGATTGCAACGCTCATAAGGTACTTTTTTTTGTTCAGTCAAACCATAATTGGTAGAAAAATAGTTGTATCTGAATTTTCCCTGATCTGGAAATTTAACGCTGCTTTGCTTCAGAAAACCATAGATGTATTCGCTACCAAAACCCTGAAAAATGGGCGAGCGAATACAATAGTGTACTACGGAGCGGGCGACATAGTTTCGAATCCCGTATCCGCAATTATTAGAATGAATATTTAAATGATAGAATTAATTATGTTTGAAATATAAAGTTTGCGCAACCGAACTAGCAAACATTGGGGGTTTATAATTTTAAAACATTTTTCTTGTGCGATTTAATTTGTTGATAATGAAAATCAATATTTGTTTTTTTAAATTTTATTATGTTTAATAAATTACATTGTTTTTCACTTGGCTACGTATGCGTTTAATTTCAAAATTGCAGTATTGGATCACGGAGAAAGGCATATACAATTTTTCGTATTCTCTTTATCTAATAGTCTTTATAAGAAAGATTTAAAGTAAGTTGATTTATGAGTGTTGCAATTGAGTATAGGAACTCACTTTTGACCCTGACTGTCTCATCTGCTAGCTGGTGCATTTTTAATAAGTGTCATTGTAATTTTGTTTATTACAATTTACAAGTTTACAGGATTACATGGCAATACATACTGCTGTGTTCCAAAATGCTCTATAGAGGCATACAATTTAAAAATGAATAATATATTCAAAAAGAACACAAAATTCTAAGTAGGAATCAATCTTAAAAACTTTAGATATCGAACTTTACGAAACCTTCTCAATTTACATTTTTATGACATTATTTGAATCTCTCGGGATAACATGTGAAATATTGCGGAGAATAATTAAATTGATGATTGTCACTAAAAGATTTAATTAGCTGGAAATTAATTAATATTATATTGTTATCTTGAATATTACAATAACCTAAAAATGTAAAAACTTTGATACCAAATTGTTTCTTGAAATACATGTTTTGTGCAAATCTGTTCATATAAAAAATTATGTAATCTTTTCATCTATGTGACGCAACTATTTTTGTGAGACAAATCGTCAAAATTGTTAATAAGGGTGAAAATCGCATAAATTTGGAAATGATCCAAAATGGTCGCGAGTGAGTCAAAAGCATTCCGAATTAAACCATAAAAACAGCATATGAGTCATTTCCACGTCAAACGGGACAGCTTTCTGACCACTAGTTCTCTGATTTTGAAATAAATTTTTTTACAGATTCTGTGGACAAAATGAATCGATCAAACTGTCTTTATTTTATTTTTATCGCCCCTAGTTTAGAAGTTACACGGGGTTGAAATTTGGAAAAAACGACTAAAAATCGAAAACACGCTCTCCTTCAACTGCTTATATCTCCGGTTCTATTCATCCTACAGACTTCTACAAAAATGCATTTTGTAGCTCTTGAATGACACTTTCAGGATATAATTCATTTCATTCCATAATAATTAAAATTTTGTTTGTTATATAAAATTATATTTTTCAAACGTGGTTTTCGAGGTTTTCGTCACTTTTTAAAATTCTAAAAAAAATATCAGCGTATTCCTTGATCAATTCTCTATAAAATTCTACAATTATAGATTGGAGGATTGATAAGAACTGTGTCAAAACAGCGAATGATTCACAGGCGATGCAGGTGGCGCCCACTCTTTAACAATGGGGTCACCTCATTATAACTACTTATTACTTAATATGTTGTTTGGGGTTGTAACACCCACTTTTTATTGTGGGTATTACTTAATAAATATATAATTACTTATTTATTTGTAACCCTGTATAAATATTAATATTATTCGAGTTGGTATAAACCATCCATTTTTACTAGTAGGTACACTGCCGCTCACGGAAGTATGGACACCTAAATGCAGTTATTAAAATGATTAAAAGAATCCAAATTTTTTAAATTTTTTTAAAAAAAAATTTTTAAATTAAAAAACAGATTCAATACACTTTTCTAGTAAATTTGTAATACATTTGGCATACAAATTTTGGAAATTTTAAAGTATTGTCATAAATAAAGGTTGTTCCGGTAATAAAACTGCAATAAAAGTATCATAAAAATGAAGCTTTTAAAATTCCATCACGCCCTAAGAACAACAAATGTTTAAAATATTGACCAGAACTTTGTAGGGGTAGTTTTAAATATAAAATTTGTCATTATGGTTTTAGATTTCATTGTGAAGAGAGTTTTTAATTTTTGAGTGTTTAGTTTTGATTTTTTGTTAGTTTTGTTAAATTTTTGAATAGAAATTCCTAAGGGAAAGTCTTTAAGTGTTCTTTAAGTCGTTAAGTGTTTTAAATAAACACATTTTTTGAAGTATTTTGCTTCATTATGGAATCGAATTTACATCATCTCTGTTTCAACCCGTTCAAGTTACCGAAGCACAATAGAAGAACGGTACGCAGTTTGAGAAAAATATTTCCGCCGCTGCTAAAAAAATTGAGACCGGAAAATCAACCTCCATCAGCGGAATCGAAAATCTGTGACACATGCCGGCTGAAACTGTCCAAAATGCCTAACTTAAGTGAAACCTCTGACAGTTCTTCGCTTAGTGATAATGCACGACCCAGCGCAAGTGCAATACGGGAGCCGGACCGTGAAGGAGACTCAACATCCATTGAGGATTACGTTGATATTGAAACATTGAACGCGACTTTACTTGAATTGGGCGAATCACCAATTAATAAACGAAAATTGCCGCAGAAGAAATATTCTGGAGATAAATTTCAAAAGCTACAGAAGACATTGGCTTCGAAAGTATTTCACGTGGAAGAAGAGACTGAAGAAGAGATCCAGGGAGCAGAATCCTCAGTAATAGAAAAATTGAAAGAAGGGTTTGCTGGAACAAATGATCGAAATAAAAAAATTGCAATCTTGACGATATTTTCCCACTGGTCATTTTCAAAAATTCAACAGAATTTCGACGCTTCCAATCGCATGATTGCCGTTGCCAAGAAGACGACGGCACGGTTCGGGATTTTGTCTACTCCTGATGGCAAATCCGGTAAGAAGCTGAACCAAGCTACTAAGGATTGTATTATGAATTTTTATACTTCCGATCATATGAGTCGTGTAATGGCGGGAAAGAAAAATTATGTTACGGTTAAGGAAAATGGCGAAAAAATTCAAAAACAGAAGCGGTTAATACTCAGCAACTTGAAGGAATCGTACCGAGCCTTCAAAGAAAAGTATCCAGACTTAAAGGTCGGCTTTTCAAAGTTCTGCGAATTGCGACCGAAGCACTGTATACTTCCTGGAGCTAACGGAACTCATTCAGTTTGCGTCTGTGCAATTCACGAGAACGTGAAGTTATTGTTAGATGGAGCAAGAATAGCACACCTTACAGCCAACACACCTCAGCCAGTCAATAATTATAAAGATTATATTAATCTTGTGCAAAAGCACAATTATAAAGATTGTTTGGCCCGAATGCTCTGTAATCCACCGTCCACAGATTGTCATTTGAGACAATGTTCAAATTGCCCAGGAACGGAAGGTTTGATAAATCAGCTGGAAGAGGTATTTGAAACCGAATTTATTGATACCGTGGTGTACAAACAATGGACATCAGTAGATCGAACAAACTTGGAAACCTTTCAATCGACTGTGGAAGATTTATTGCTAAAACTTCAAACAAAACTGGAAGCATTGGTAACGCATTCGTTCATCGCTCAGCAACAGTCAGCTTATTTTGCCGAAAAAAAGAGCAGTTACAACCAGGAGAGTGTTTGGTAGTGTGCGATTTCGCGGAAAATTACGCATTTGTAATTCAATACGCAATTCAGGGTGTGCATTGGAACAATGACCAAGTCACTTTACATCCTTTCGTTGGTTATTACAAAGAAGGTGACACAATAAAGCATAAAAATTATATTGCGATTTCCGAGAGTCTAAAACATGATACCGTCGCCGTTCACCTTTTTAAAAAAAATTTTGTACATTTTTTGAAACAAGAAATACCAGGTTTGAATAAGGTCATTTACTTCTCCGATGGAGCCAGCGCGCAATATAAAAACAAAAAGAATTTTTTGAACGTTTGCCTTCACGAAGAAGACTTTGGGGTTAGTGCCGAATGGAATTTTTTTGCCACTTCACATGGAAAGGGACCTTGTGATGGTATAGGAGGAGCTTTAAAAAGACTAGCAAGTAGAGCCAGTCTAGAGCCAAATTTACGGGAACCAATCAATACTCCACACAAATTTTTTTCCTGGGCAAGAAATAATCAAAACATTAAAAACATTACAGTAGACTTTTTTACGCACAATGATTATGCAAATGAAACCGCTGCATTGAAAGCTCGATTTGAAAAGGTAAAATTGGTCCGTGGCACACTAACATTTCATTGCATTAGGCCAATAACGCAAAAGAAAGTATTAGCCAAGAGAAACTCAAACGCAGAAAGCTCTGTCGAGGCCCTTGTTTCTAAGTAAACGTTAATTATAGTCGCTACTTAATTATATTTATGTATAGATATATTTTATAATACTTTTAGTCATATGATTTATTTGATGATACCTTGATATTTTTTAATAAACAAATATAAATTAAATCGTTATTTGGTTCATTCGATTCTTTCAGTACTTATTACATAAGGCGCTCCTACTCTCCATTTGCTGTTTACTCCGCTTCACAGGCCCGGCCGTGTCGATTAGCGCCAGAACGCGCCGTCACTTATAAATCAATCGTTGTTTTGACACAGTTGTTATCAATCCTCCAATCTATAATTGTAGGAATTTATAGAGAATTGATCAAGGAATACGCTGATATTTTTTTTAGAATTTTAAAAAGTGACGAAAACCTCGAAAACCACGTTTGAAAAATATAATTTTATATAACAAACAAAATTTTAATTATTATGGAATGAAATGAATTATATCCTGAAAGTGTCATTCAAGAGCTACAAAATGCATTTTTGTAGAAGTCTGTAGGATGAATAGAACCGGAGATATAAGCAGTTGAAGGAGAGCGTGTTTTCGATTTTTAGTCGTTTTTTCCAAATTTCAACCCCGTGTAACTTCTAAACTAGGGGCGATAAAAATAAAATAAAGACAGTTTGATGGATTCATTTTGTCCACAGAATCTGTAAAAAAATTTATTTCAAAATCAGAGAACTAGTGGTCAGAAATGACCCGTTTTTGTCCCGGTTGACGTGGAATGACTCATATACCAATGGAATTGCATGGGAAACATCTTTTTATAACACAATTTCAATGTGAACCCAAAACCTGAAACAGAATAATTATTTTAAGAAAATGAAAAAATCAAAATACAACAATTTGATTTACTTTTGAGCTGCAGGCATACCAATTTGTCGATTTTCGATACATAATTCAGTTGATTCCGAAAGTTTAAACCATGTAGACGTGTTTTCATTGTATCCAGGATTTTATGAAAATTTTGGTAGTTCAGAAATCAAGATGGCTGACAACAAGTAGCAATTCTGCAAAATTGCAGTTTTTGTAATCAACTCACAATTCACTGCAATGAAGAGTAATTATCGATTCATTCAACTTACCAGAAGTAACTTTTATGGTACCAACTAAATTCGTAAACAACAACTTTGATGAACACAAATTTTGGAACAAACTCAACAAACAACATGAGGTCAGGTTATATCATCCAGCTTCGCCGATCTACGAGTGCATTAACAGTGCGCAAGTGTTTTTTTTTATCTTGTGATAAGTTAGTTAAAGGTGGCTACACACACACATATCCTTTTTATGTGAATTTTGAATCCACAACTTTGATGATATTTAAGGTACAGTGAATTATTATTATTTAACAATTATAAATTTTGCCATAATATGCATATAAAATACAGAATGTTAAAAAAAGACTTTCACGGAAGTGCATTTTTGACTACCCTAATTTGAAAGGTTTTTCATTCATAAACATTATTATTTACTTTTTCAATATTAAGCTTTAACAAAAGCAAACCTATTATTTACAAACATTTAACGCGCTATTGGACAGCGAAAGACTTAATTAATGAAAATTAATTAAGCAATTTAAGAAGAAAAGAAGAGATCTTTTCGACTTGTGTATTTTTATGAAATTTAGATACTTTATTTGTGAATCATTCTTTGATAGTAGATCTTTGATCTGCAATTATTTGTATAACCATTTGTTTATTTGCGCTTTGCGACTTTTATATGAATATAAACATTTCTTTCCAAGCTATTGAAATCTGTTTTATTACTTCACTTCATAAAAGCAATTTCAACGAATACAGAGAGAACAAATTAAGTCATTTTCAACGTTTGCCTCTAATTAAAATCACAGGGAACCGACTTCTGAGAGTGTCATTGATTGAGCTAGTAAAAAGGGGCATAAGTGCTTAGCATCCCTTAACAACAAATTTCATTTAAGGACGTTAAACATAGCATCTTTTGGCTAGCCAACGTAGGGCTCGAGAAAGATAAGGGAGGTCACAGCAATACATACATCCATTTTTATATATATAGATTAACTAAGAGGGGGGTCTAAAGGCCATTGGTTTGACATATAAAGTAAAGAGATTTATTTATGTAATAACACAACATATCAGTATAATACTATTATAACGATTTTATAACGATATTATAACGATATTATAATGATATTATAATGATATTATAATGATTATGTATATTATTAGTTATTATTAGAATTTTAATCTTTCATGTATCAAAAGGTAATCGTAAAATCACATTCTTGAAAGTATAACATCCTGTCGGATATAAAATTGTATATATTATGTTCTGATCTACAGTTCAAATTATTTGAATATCAAGTTTGAAATGAAATATCTAACTTGGCTGCTCCTACTTGTATTATTTATTTACAATGTTTTCTGTATTGACGATCTTTTATCTAAGGTATGTTTAAATTATTTTGGAATTTGCAAATTTTGAATCTTTCTATAACTCTTTTGTTAAATATTAGAAAACGTTTATGTATGTGTTCAATTCCCGGTATATACTCAAGTAACAATTTTTGCTGGCGATTACCTGTGAAATCTATGTTTTGCTGGCACACACCTGGCTGATACCAGGCAGGCGGCGTTTACAGTTTACTTGACTATTGCTGTCAGTTTGTTATTATAGGGGCCTGAGAGGTACTCATTTACAGCTTACTGTAAGTTTGCTGTGATAAAAATTTGCCAGGGACTCTTTCACAGGTTACTTCACAGGTTACTATAAATTGTTTCGGCCAGCAAACTGAAAAGAGCTCTTTTACAGGTTATTTCGCTTTATATTGCTATAAAAAGTGTGTTCAGACAGTATCCCGCCAAGTTCTCAATTACAGCAATTTGACAGGTTTTCATCTTTGCGATATAACTACATTATTTCAACCCTTTTTATTTAAATTGTTTAAGTAAATTAATTTTAATTAATTTAGATTTTTATTTCTCTATTAACTTAATCTTCTAAACCTCCTATTAAAATGACGTCACGTTAAATTTAAAAATTGAATTTTTGGGCTAATATAAATTATTGAAAAAACAACTAAGGATTACTAATCTCGCATGAATTGCATATTCTCGATGCATTTTGAATTGCAATTTTTGATGATTATAGTAAATAGTGTTTTCCGGGAGGAATTTCGAAATTAAACTAGCCTTCTATACAGCTACCTTTCTGGTGTAAAAAGAAGTTGTTAGCTAGTTATTTTTGTTAAGACATGTAATTTAATATATCAGATTTAAATTTTGCGATCAACGGATCAACAGATAAACGGATTATAGGATGTGCGCATCATGTGTCCAAACCACTTGAGGCATCTTCGTTCTATATGGTCAACAACAGTCTCTTGCGCTAGCATCATTGTTCTTATATCGATATTTCCGACATGTTACATTTTAGAAATTCTTGCGCTTCTTCTGAGATAGTCCATTTCCTTTTGCTACCAGCTTTCTACTCGTATCCGCCGTCAGTGTCCATATCTCACTACCATAGCACATTACCGACTCGACCATTGTTTTGCCTATATGTTTTTTAACACTTCTTGATATAGTATGCTTATCCCACCATATACCATTTACACATCCGATCGCTTTCCGGTCTTGTTCTATTCTATTTATAGTTTCCGTTCTGTCTAATCCATCCTTAGTGAAATTACACCCAGGTATTTAAACTGTTGCATTTGTTTAATGTTGTTATCATCATCGATTAGAACTTGAAACTGCGCTTCAGAATTTATGACTAGGTATTCTGTCTTGTTAATATTTATATTTAGCTCCATAGTCCGTGTCTAAGTGACATTGGTATAATCGTTATAGCATGAATTCAAGGTCGTAAGTATCTAGCGCTATTATTACTTGGTCGTCGGAAAAATTGAGATTGAATAAGCACTTATCTTTTATTGGTACACCCATGCCTGCGCAGCTTCTTTTCCACTGTCCCAAGACATACTCTTGATAAATATTGAATATTTTTGGTGGTTGCCATATAATGTAATATCACATAATCAGATAATCTGCACCAATTAAATTTTTTGCGGTTGGTAATTATCATTTACTATATAAATAATAACAATGAAACTTTTCCATTCCATTCGAAACTTTACTTCTCTGTAATGTACGGTCAATTTTTTGAGGTGGACCAATCCTCTCCTTTCTCTTTTATTTACAACTTAACATCACTAACCACATCAAGCCACTGCTATGGTTAAAATAAATAAATAAAAAATTATTTATTACCATCGAAGTAAAACTAGATAAAGTTATAGGGTCAGCAAAGGACCTAAGGAATAATGACTATCGTCTCAATTGCATTTAAGACAGTTGAGGTTTAGGTCATTCCAGCAGGTAGTGAACACATATTGCTAAAGTCTAGACGTCTAGAGCGTCAAACTGAATGGACAATCTCTAAAAAACTACGCTGAAGCATACAGGCAAAGGAAAAGAAAAGCGGAGGAAAAACTTTTTGCCAAAAATGAAAAGAAGGCCAATCTTGTAACTTAGGAACATAGTTTGGAGATCTCGATACATGTCTTAACAAAAATAACTAGCTAACAACTTCTTTTTACACCAGAAAGGTAGCTGTATAGAAGCCTACGATCTGCCGCAAAAAGCGAGATCCACCTTGTTTTATAATTACATGAAGGTATCAATTGAAGGTCCTAGTAGAAAAAGTAGTTAAGTCACTTTTTTTTTCAATTTGTAGTTGAGCACATTTTCACATTGCGGCATTTATTCTCTACAAATTAGTATAAAAATCAACAAATTGAAAAAAAGTGACTTAACTACTTTGCCACAAGCTTGTGACAGCAATTTCACAGCAACCATTTTACTCATACAGCAGCTGTCACAAGCTTGTGACAAGCTTGTAACAGCAATAGGAACCTGTGAGATTATGCTTGGCAAGCACCTACTGGCAGGCGTTTCCCAGGCTTAAAATGTTACTTGGGATAGTCACATTATTATTAGAATAAACTTTAAAAATTAACAAGTTATTATTTATAGCTAATAAAAACTTTTTCTATGGAAAAAATTCATATAAATTTCACAACCATATCAGAAATTGCGTTGGGAAAATTACTTTATTAACCATAATTTTAGTTCCATCAAAATGGCTACAAGCTCAAAGATGTTCGAATGGACTTATTGAGTTACAATGAAAAATATTTTAATTTCTTCGAACTTAAGACGTTTAAGTACAATCACACTACCCCGGCCGTAAATGCCACATTTAACATGAAAATTAGCGTAAAAGATAAAGTAGAGGTAATGTTGACCAAATGCATGTACCAGTTTCTTTCTCATTTTTGCACTTTAGTGTTAATATCAAGTAAAAATTTTTAATTTTCAGATACTCGTACAAGCTTACAAGTTTTTGAGCAATGAGTTTCGACACTTTCCGGCCCGCTTCCAAGTAAATGTAAAAAAAAGTTTTGATTCAAACGCAATAGGTTTGAAGAGAACGGAACGTTGTGGTAATATTTCAACTGCTTACTTTGAAAAGTTTTTGCAAAAAATTATATTTTGTAATAAAATATCTCGATTTTTTTATTTACAGGATATTACTTATCACTTCTGCAATTTTGTTATCGATGAAACTCACTTTCCTCCGCTTATACCCACCGGTATATTTAAAGCTGTGTCAAAACTGTTGTATTTAAAAGAAGAAATTGCAGTTATATCTGGTATTGCAGAAGTATACACTCCAATGGCATACCCTAAAAAATAAAACCTGCCTAGTTAATCTACGCTACAACTATAAACGGGCCTGTTGGCAGTGTTAATTAAATTTGCACTTGCTTTTGTTTTGCACATAAAATAATAACTTTTGATCAACATTTGGTTGTATCGTGTAACAGAAACGTAACAGTAACTGTTTTATTTTATTTATAATGAATAGCTGCAATATTTTTGCAATTATATCTGGTACTGTAGAAATATACACTCCTATTTAATCTACACTACGGGTATGAATTTGAATTTGCTTTGATTTTGCACATAAAAATGAACTAAAATATTTATTTCAACTAAGTATGTTAAGGCAATAACTTTTTGATTAACATTTGGTTGTATCGTGCAATAGTAGCAGTAACAGTAACAGTAGCAGTAACAGTTATAGTAATAGTAACAGTAACAGTAACAGTAAGTAACAGTAACAGTAACAGTACCAGTAACAGTATAGTTTCAATAATATTAAATGATTTTGCATTTAATTTGGAGCATTAAAAAAAGTATTAGTCAGTAATCTTAAATTGAATGGCTGGATTTGGTTACTCTGGTTACTCTGTCGTTCGAGAAGGTTGCCTTGCCTGTGAATTTTGATTTAATTTTTAAAGATACTTTAGTACCTTTTACGAATAGCCCACACATACTTTTTGAAATAAATTATTTTTAAAATTAATTGAAGGGACCTTTCTTACATAATTATTTACATGAAAATAAAATACTTATTCTTATTGCTTAAATTAATGTACCGTCTCAAACCTCCCAGCTAGTATTTCAAGCCTCCCGTACACATGGAGGCCATTTGTGAGTAAACTGTCACTGCAGTCGGACGAGTTCTTAACTTTTGTGCTCCTGATAGCAACTATTTTTAAAATACCTCGAAAGAACAAAAATAAAAAGTTTACGACCACCCCGATCGAAATAGAAACCGAGCCCGATGCACTGACCACTACCAGCGTAAATACTCGTACCACCTCAGACGCTAAAATTCTGTCCCCGAAGGGAATTCGGAAAACTCGCCAGTTACTACTGGAGGTATGGGAGGCCAATCTACAATCCAGTACCAAGCAGATGGAAAATATGCAAAAAGTTGGAAACCCTGCGAGCGGAAATAGAAGAAGACCGTATCATTGACCTAGAAAGAAAGGCACAGGAAAAATGGCAACTTCTAATGGGTTTTCGTCCCCAGTAGGCAGAAATGGTCGCATAAACAGGAAGAGAGGTCGCTGTTGCAACCCTATATATAGTGACTCGTGCCAACAAGTACGCAAACTTGGCACAGGCCGATTCCGAAGAAGAAGAAACGTACGCAAATCCATCCGATCCCTGGGTGCAGTATAATCAGTCACACCGACCACCACCAAGGGCTGCATCCAATATTTCCAGCACCCCTCCAACCTCTAATCCTAATCCCCCCCTCAAAAACACCGCCTCATCAGGTAGACCGAGATGAACAAAGGTGGCACCACTCGTCCTAAAGAATGTAGTCAAGTGGCCCAGCTCGTCGATCAGCTAAACTTCGGGCAAATAAAATAAATATTTCGATGTCACCAACGTCACGCAGGGCCTCTCCATCACGCTTTCCACCTCGGACTACTTCCGAGCGATGATTAAATTCTTCGAGGCAAACTTGGACATCACAGTCAAAGACCTGCTCGCCCAAGGGAACAGGGCCCGACTTCAACAAGTCCAGAAACGCATGGCACTCAGGGTGTGCTATGCGTACAGGACGGTCTCCGGCGATGCGGCAATAGTTCTAATATCAATGCCATCTTACGACCTGCTGGCACAAAGCCGACGAGTACGAGGGGATCGACGCCGAACGTGTCATCCCCCAGCGACACGTGGACATGGTGAGATAGATTTCAATATTACACAGGCACTCACCGGCCACGACTGCTTCAATGTCTATCTGTGAAAAGAAGCCAGAAGAGACATCCCCACATGCGCATACTGCGCGTTTCGCTAAAAACGTATAGTACCCAAACGCCCAACTCTTGAACTTTGCCCATGGAATGCAAATGTCGTACGATAGTTGATTGGTCACAATTCATCATATTGCCCAATTCCCGAGTTGATTGACTTGGATCAGCAAAAATTGAAGCATTTAATCGGTCTTCATCAAAACCGGATGGGGGTCGTCCATAAATTACGTCACGCAATTTTCATCGTCACACAAACCTAGATCCCCCCTCCAAATATTACGTTTCATATTCTTGACCGCCAAAATTTTTCAATTTTCTATAATAAAAAGAAACTTATTAAAAAATTAACAAAAAAAAACAGTTATTTACAAAAACAAACGATTAACATATAGGGGAAATACTAAAACTAAATTTAATCTTCCCGCGGCGATGTAAAATGTTACAACGGGTAATGCATCGGGTAATGATACAGTAATGTATCGGGTATCGGGTCAACCTCGGTTTTGTCCAGCCAGTCCACGCTTTCGTCGTTTTCTTGATTTACAATAATAACGATTAATTCTCTTTGTCTAATGGCAGCTATTCTCGTTGGTCTTACTCGCTTCAACGGTATTAATTTTTCTTTATGTTGGCCAGAATGTTCATTCAACATGAAAATGTTGAGAGCCTTCTTTTATGGATCTCTCAGGAAGCTTTAAAACCTTCGCTTGTTTGAACCTAAGGTATATGAAATTTGTCAGTGATGACATTGAAATATGATCTTCTCAATTTGCTGCAACTTTTTTTATCGGCGCATTTTACTATCAGAGTGAAATATTGACCTGTTCGTACATGCACAACGTACCATCTTTGGTCCTTAGATAGAAGTTCTTCTTCCAATAGCTCCGAATTATGTGGTTGGATGTATTCTGCAACGACCGGAAATTTATCCACGGTAACCTGCGACCAAATTTCAGCTAGTGTTTTATCAGCAAATCCAGAGTTTTCTTTCTCCAGTTCAAGATTGGTTGTTTCGCCTTTTTTCATTTAAATGACTACCGTGGTTATCGTGAGGTAAACTTAGTCCACTGAGATTTTTACTTAAGCATGCCATTCTTCGTTCAACCCTGTTAAAGGCGCTGCGTCCAGGAGAGTTCGTTGCAAGAAACAATGCGTCAAAATCGTATCGAAAAAAATTATGAATCGCAACCTTAATCACTTTTTGGTATCGTGGATTTTCACCAGGATCACCATCAACAGTGAACACAACACAATTTGACCAAACGATCGATTCCATTTCTTGTAATCCTGATAAAAAAATCTAGAGCATGGCTGAATGATGTAGAAGATGAATGTTTTCCCGATCTGATTCTAATATAAGTTGGACCAGAATAGCCAACATTTGCTTTTTTTCAGAAGGTATTAGTTTATATCGGGCGACTACAACCCAATCATGATCAGGAAAACTCTTATATTCGACATGCATTCTGACTCTACTCTTCAACATTTTCATGTTGAATGAACACTCTGGCCAACATAAAGAAAAATTAATACCGTTTAAGGGAGTAAGACCAACGAGAATAGCTGCCATTAGACAAAGAGAATTAATCGTTATTATTATAAAGCAAGAAAACGACGAAAACGTGTACTGGCTAGACAAAACCAAGGTTGACCCGATACATTTCTTCAAAGCGAAAAAGAAGAATGTCCTTCGCAAGGCTTACCCGTTGTAACATTCTACATCGCCGCGGGAAGATCAAATTTAGTTTTACTATTTTTCCCCTAATATATGATAATCCTTTGTTTTTGTAAATAAATGTTTTTTTTGTTAATTTTTTATAAGTTTCTTTTTATTATAGAAATTTGAAAAATTTGGGGGGTCAAGAATATGTGACTTAATATTTGGAGGGGGTCTAGGATTGTATGACGAAGTGTGACGATGGGGGGGGTTAAAAATTGTTTAAAATTGCGTGGAGTAATTTATGGACGACTACCATCCGGTCTTGATGAAGACCGATTAAATGCTTCAATTCTTGCTGATCCAAGTCAATCAACTCGGGAATTGGGCAATATGATGAATTGTGACCAATCAACTATCGTACGACATTTGCATTCCATGGGAAAAGTTCAAAAGTTGGGCGTTTGGGTCGTCAACAACATCGGCCGTGTTTGTCCCAAATTGTTACTGATGACGAACAATGGTGCCTTTACATCAACATCAAGAACAGAAAGGAATGGGCAACACCTCGGTTGGGAGGTTATTTCACATCTGCCCTATTCTCCTGATCTTGCTCCATCAGATTTTCATCTTTTCCGCTCTCTTTCCAACAATCTCCGCGAAATCTCATTTAATAACGACGTTGCTCTTCAAAACTGACTCGACGACTTTTTCACCTCCAAACCACCGGACTTCTTCAGGCGTGGAATCGAAAAACTGCCAGAACGTTGGGAGTCAATCATAAATAATGCAAGAGAATATATTATTGATTAGTTTATGTATTTTTTATATTTAAAAATTTAAATTTTAAATTAAAAATAAACATCAACTCGATTTATTATCTTCCCCTTGTACACCAAGTGTTGATTTTCATTCGTATAATATTATAAGATTGGCAGTTCCGTTTTGGTTGTTCCAACTGTTTTGCTATAGTGAAAATTTACAAAATAAATTAAAAACAAGACAATAAGAACAATAAATGAATTCAAAAGAATTACAATCAAAAATGGATTTAATGATGAATTTACCCCGAGAAATTACCTACAACATATTAATGCATTTAACACCTAACGATATGGAGACGTTTAATTGCATGAAAAAATGGAGATTTCACATGAATTATGATTATTTTTGGAAGCAAAAATGCATAAAAGACGGTTATTACATAACCGAAAAGCCGAAATCGAAATGTTTCCAAAAAATTTTAGATAAATTTTCCTTGTATTGGCAGGCTGTTTACATGTGCGAAAGTAGATTGGAACGAAATTGGATAGAAAACGTATATAGAAAAACAATTTTGGATTGTAAAGGCATTGACGGTTATATTGCTGATCTGAATGATCAATTTATAATTGTATCCAATGAAAATTCTATATTAGTGATGGATTCTTGTACTGCAGCAATCGTAAATGTTTTTTTTGTAGAGGGCTTAGTACATAACATTATACTATCTGATGATTTAATTTTTGTCGTATATCATTCTTTTGGTCATATTATGGAATCTTCGGTTTGTACGTGGAATATCGAAACCGGAAAATGCTTAAACATTGCAAAATTTACAGTAGATTTTAGTTTCGCCTTAACATATATCAATAAAAAACATTTTCTTTGTTTTGTATTAACAGATGAAGGTCTGAAAGTCTATGATTTAGTGGAAAAATCTTTGAAGTATGAGCGAATATCGGTTACCAGTGTGTGTTGTGATAACAACGATACCTTCACAATAGGTCATAATAATGGTTGGAAGGAAATCTTGGATTCCAATTATAACTGCCTGGAAAGATTAGAATGCTGCCAAGATAAAATAATTTGTACCATGGAAATGAAGGACGATTATTTACTTACCTATGTTAGGAATAACTTGAATAGTCCGCATTGTATTTGCGTGTATAATATCAGAACTAAGCATAGATTTACGATAGGATGTTTTAATGTAGATTCAGGGTTTTTAACTCAAGGCAAATTAACCGTTTTATCTGTTGTGGAAACTCAATGGACAGTCGAAATGTGGGACGTGGAGAAAGGAATTTGTCTAACGGATAATCCGTTACCATTTACCAACAACACCCGCGGCATGGAAACCAACGGACGTTATGTTTTTGAATATATTACTACCACAGTTACTACTGAACATAATGCTGAAATCAAAATCTGGTGTGCCAAAACAGGAAAATTAATTGCAAACGTGAACGATAATGAAGATACGAGGTGCATTACGTCTACTATGTGTAAGGTAACGGAAAGCAAGTTAGTATTTATTGGAATAAAAGAAATAAATGATAAAATTTTATGTTTATTTGATTATGAACCGACGATGTAAAATTTTTACCATAAAAATTTACACTCGAATGGATTGATTGTTAATACTTTGATTGCTTTATTATGTTTTGTGTTTTTATTACTATTTGAGCCCATAAAATTATTTTAAATTTTCAAATTTTCGTAAAACGTTTTAACTTTTCCTCGTCGTTGATAAATGTTGATTTACTCGAAATTGTGAGTTTCATGAAAGACTCGCAAAAATTAGGCCAGAAATTCAATAAATAAAATTTGTCGAATAAAATTTCCTTTTTATTTAATTTTAAGTCCTTGAAAACTAGGAATAAAGTAGCAGTTTAAATCCCAGAAGTGCATATTAGCCACTCCCTAAAAATAAAGAATCAGAAAACAATGTAACTTCGATAAATCGAACCTACCATATTTCAACTCCTTTCCTAGAAGCTTTCCACTACTGTACAAATCAAAGATCATGAGTGGGCACACTGAAAAAACAACCTATACATTTCATTTTATTCAGCGCCGTAGCAAGCTCTTCAACACAATTTGAATATATGCGCCCCCTCCCAAAAGATTCTGATCATTTTGAAAATTTTAAACTATTATTTATTGGGTTTTGACAAGGTTTAGCGCCTCCATTGCGATCACCACTGCTACGGTGCCGGCTTACAGTAATGAAAACAAATGGATGCTTATCAGGAACTCATTTAAGCTGCCGGGACCGGGGGGTTATGACGAATTTTCGTCATGCATCAACCTACAGCAATTAATTTGTGTTTTGGCCACTGCCAATTATTTCAAAGTAATTGGGATGGTAGTGTAGCCACTGCCAGAGCTGTCATTTTTCGTGAGTAGCATCCGGTCGCGAGGAATTTGACAACCACTTTTGTTCGGAACGTTGAGTCGAGAGGTTCGAGAGTGTGCGTGTGTTGCGGTCATAGTCGATTTCTGCGGTTGTATTGGATTCAAGAACGTCTATCTTTTTCTCGAATAACCACTAGTGTGTAGGGGTGAAGCCAGAATTTTTTTTTGATTACGGAAGTTCCGTACCAAATTTTACGTTATCAACATCTGCTGCCTCACCGCCATATTTTGTGTTGGTTATCAGCATCGTAGACGATCGTGGCACGCGCACGCTAGTGAGCGCCCTCTCGGGGATTTTTGTTGTGACATTACTGTCAACAAAGTTAGCTCAATCGAATTATTTTACAACTGTAAGCTGCTACTTTTTAATTTGAACTTCGCGCCAAAGTCCTCTCCAGAAAAACGCCATCTACTGAGAACTAACAAAGTTCAAATCTAAAATCACACTTCTTCGACGACACGGAAATTAACTTGGACCACCACGTTGTGAAAATACCTACGATCGCCATCTAGTAACCAAACTCTTTCTTCCGGTGTACAAAACATAATGTCAAAACAACTGTAACAAGACAAATGATTGCTCCGAAAGAGAGACAACCTTTAACTTCCAACACAAAATAAAACAACCAAATTTGGGGCAATGTCAATTCTTTTATTATCGTTAATATTCTTGTTTGACGAATTTAACCTGAAGCAATGATTTACCTAACTCGTGACCTAATAAATCTGTAGATTTAATTACCCTGAAAGTCGATTTGTTTTAAATCGCTTTAATGATTTTGATAACTTTTAAATTACTATTTAATTTAATCCTTAGGATTGTAATAATATTTTCTTCATGTACTTAGTACATTCTTTGAAAATTGAGTAAAGCTATGTGTTTTGTTTAAACACTAGCTGTTAAAAAAATAAAATTACCTTTTAATCTACCTTTAAATAACCACCCTTGAATTACAATTTACTACCTAATTAATTGTAACTTATTTAAACTCAGTTGAAACAATTATTTATATTTGGCTTGCTGATTAAAAAAACAAGGAATCCTTCGTTAGTTTTATATTGGCTAAAATATTATATATCTCGCCATGACAAACGTTCTTCTAGAAAAACATATATAGGTACAGCTGTTCAAATACAAATTAAAATCACAACCTAATTCAAACAAGTTCAACCATCCTGTATTTGAATAATAACGATACTTAATTTACCAATATTGAACCCCGATCTCAGTTACGACAACTTAATTAACAACAAATCTTTGGGAACAGTTCAATGTAATTTGCTTTATGGTTTGCATTTAAGCAGATTGGTCTTGTGTAATTTATGTTCCAAGCCAATAGGGTTGTTTAGAATCTTTTACCCAAATCGTCGAAGCTAAATGTACACGTAACGAAACCAAAAACCATTGTTTTAAATAAGTCAATTATTTACCAAGATAGAAAGATTTGCGGACATATTTTTCATCATATTTTAAAAATGTTGTGCCACCCTAAAGTATGACTAAATTCTTCCAATCAATTCTTTAAACTTGCAAACAATTTAGCAATAACTTTGACCAACACCCTGTATATAAATATTTAAATTAATAACAGATTACCCATTTTAAATAATGAAACTTCTTATTTATAAATCTAAACTCATTTGAAATTAAAACATCCTGTATATAATTATTGTTAGCATACTTTGTATTAATAAAACAAGTTACCGTTAGAAATTTGACCCTGCAGCTTAAAAGTATCCCTTTATGAATTCACCCCAACACGTGGCAACGATCTAGTTTTAACCTTGAATCCTAACACCCGGTTTTAGGTACATTTCCCCCTTACCTACAAATTATAACAAAGCACGCACCCTCATTCTTTAACCTTGTAAATATTCTTTAATAAGTTCGACAACTTTCTCATAATAATTATTAATAATTGAAAATTGCATTACGCAAACCGAAATTAGCTATTATTTAAAACCCTTTAAAACCACCTGTTAAGATTCTATTAAGATATTTGAAAACAATGAAAAAATATGTTAAACACGAAACAATTGAATTAACATACGAGTATTTTGCCCTAATTAAAATAAATATTATAAACTATTAATTAAAAGATTTATACCTGTACAATTTCTCACCAACACTCAATTCAAAAGCAAGTTAAAACAGAATTATTTTGAGTTCAAAATAAATGACAACTTGACGTTCTGACGATACAACACAAAGTGAAGATTCTTTTCGTCTTAACAAAAAACCCACGCTATATAACCTTTAAGAACCCGTTATCTTTTTCTAATACTAGATGTCGTGTCGTTACGAAATATTATTAAAATTGTGAATATACAGGACGTTTAAAATTATATTAAACAAAACAAGCGGTAAATTTCATCATCATCATCATCATCACTTCCTTCATGGGTTAGGTCGTTGACCTGTTCCGGCCCATCTCTTCCTCGGTCGTCCCACGTCTCTGCGTCCTTGGGGTTGGTATTTGTAGGCTTGTAGAGGGATTCTATAGTTTTCCATTCTTTGGAGGTGTTCTTCCCATTTTGTTTGGTTTCCCACTATTCTATCATTCAAGTTAAAGACTTGGAGATCGTCTCTAATATAGTCGTTTCTTATTCGATCTGTTCTTTGTATATTTTTAACCCCTCTAAGGAACTTCATTTCGGCGGATTGGATTTGGGTTCTGTGTTTAGTAGTGGTAACCCATGTTTCGCTGCCGTATAGTAAGGTCGGTACAGCTGTCATCTTGTACAGTTTAACTTGGGTTTCTGGTCTAGATTTATTTTTCAGGACTTTTCTGATTGTACCACATATGTTTTGGAAGCGATTCAGTTTATTTTGTATATCGTTGTTATAATCGTAACTGATGTCACATCCAAGGTATTGTAAGTGTCGAACTTGTTCTATTGGTTCATTATTTATTGTTATCTTAGATCTTATTGTATCCTTTCCTAGAAACGCCATCACCTTTGTCTTGTTAGTAGAAATTTTGCAATTGAAGTCCTCTGCTATCTTGTAAAATTTATATATTGCTCTTTGCAATTCGTCTTCGGTCTCTCCAAGTATAACCTGGTCGTCTGCAAATAAAAGTGTATTAATGTGGCTATTTCGTCCTATTGTGATAGTTTTGGGTGTTTTCTTAATCCATTTTCGCAGTATCTTATCTATGTACAGATTAAATAATATCGTAGATGCGGAGCATCCTTGTCTAACACCTTGGTGGACTGTAATGGTCTTTTTTCCTGTAGCCATCCTTATTTTAGTGTTTTGATAGAGAGATTTCGTTGCTTTTATCAGGTGTGAGGGGAAGCCACGTTCTTCCATAATAATCCATAGCTTTTCTCGGATAACTCTATCGAAAGCTTTTTCGAGATCTATAAAAGCCATATGTGTTTCTAGATTGTATTCTCGTCTTTTTTCGATTATTTGTTGTAGAGTAAATACGTTGTCTATACAGGAGCGCCCCCTGCGAAATCCACTTTGTTCTTCTAGTATGATCGTCTCCGTTATGGACTGAAGTCTTCTGGTGAGGATTTTAGAATATATCTTATAGGTAGAATTTAGTAAGCTAATTCCTCTGTAATTATGGCATTGGTTACGATCGCCTTTTTTATATATTGGTTGGATGATACTAACCCCCCATTCCGAAGGGATATGTGTATATTTCCAGCACATGTTGATAAAGTGTAGAAGCCTGAGTTTGAAGAAGGCTCCTGCATATTTAATTAGCTCCGAATTAATTCCATCTGTGCCTGTAGCTTTTCTATTTTTTGTGGATTTTAAAGCTTCTTCAAGTTCTTCAAGTGTAATAGAGTCTACCGAGGTGTTGTTAGATAAATTTGTGATTGATGTACTTGGAGTTTCTCTAGCGCTCCATAATTCTCCATAATGAGCTAGCCATTCGTCCTCTGTTATATTATTTATGTTGGCTGTATCTCTTTCAATTTTATTCATATGCTTCATTACTTTATACGCAAATTGTTGGCGTCCATGCAGATCATGTTCTATTAATTTGATTTACGTATCTTTCCCAACTATCTCGGTGTACCGGTAAATTTAAAATATAAATTAATTTCAAAAGTCAATATTACACAACAACCCAACTTTTACTGAAGTCCGTGCATCAGTCCTATTTGTTTCGTGTCTGTTGCCTTGGTCGTTTGAACCGCAAGTATTTGTCGTGGTAGCTGTCCTGTACGTAACCATAGCGAGCCGTCCTGCGTGCCAGCCATTTTAACATCAATTTGGAACCACCAATTGTTGGTCAATCATTGTCCGACAGTCCAGTCATCATCCTGCAGCCGAGGTCGTGGGTCGCTGTGAGAGCTGTCATCATCAAGCGTGCAGTCCATCCTCGTGGTGTGGACCTAGTGGACGACCATTCAACATCCAATCTCGTGAGCAGTCCATCCGAATTGATTGGAGTTCCTGTCATAAAGATTGTGTGAACTCCCGAGCGCTCAGGTGAGGCCTTTTAATCTAATCATTTTTGGGTGTGATTGCTCTTTACCTATTTACGAGTATTTTTTTGAGTAACGTCATTGACAGGTGTAATTGTTGACACCTTAGTTTTTTTTGTAGTTCACTGGATCTCCCCACGGGGAGGATTGCTTCACGCTTTTGTTAATTTTGGCTGGCTTCCGTCAGAAGCCAGCATTTATATATTCACCACCGAAGGTTGTTGCCACTTGTAATTGTGTGTTATTTTGTTGATGATTTTGTGTGTCAATTATATCTGTTAACTACATTACCGTATTTTATTTCCCTGATAGAGGGGATACTTCCTAACCTTTTCAGTGAAAGTTCGTGGTTGGGATCCACGTCCCTCGCATACCGACGTTACCATCATATAGCTAGTCAAAAACACCTAGGGCTCCCCACGTTGAAGAGTGAGGTGGTTGCCACTTCACGTGGGAGGAGAATTCTCGGTCCTGCATCTCGTGGGAACGGAGTTTTTGTCTCAGGGTCTGGGGGGTATGGAATACCCCCCAGGTACACTTAATTTATTGCGAAAGAAAAATGTTCACGTTTACGTCCCTAGGTATTATAGTATGATAGTTATGAAAAATATCACCTGCTGCACCCCTCCCAGATTACAAATCAAAATTGCAAAAATTTTGATGGTACTGAATAATGGCAAGTGTACCCCCCGGTCGTGTAATATCGTTTTTATCGTTTGGGAGCTTCTGAAGATCTTATATAAAATACGCACAGTATGTCAGAATCACCGTTTCCGTGGTAACGTAACGCAATACGTTACCCCCCCCCCCGAATATGGAGATTATTTTTATCAGTAGGAATTTTCCTTTTCAATTTAAATATATTTGAATAACTATCGCGATGATAAGGTGATATTTTTACCGGTTACCCAGTCAGTTAAAGGGAAATGAAGAAGAACGCGGGGTTTTCCTAAAAGCCCCTCTCTTATCATTGTTCACCATCAATGGTGAAGTTTAAATGTACGAAATTTTTATTCAGAATAAGAATAAATTATTCAAAACCCGTAACAATTGTTTTCACTGGATTTTCATTTTATTTTTCTTAATTTTGTTAATCTTTTTTATCGAGAATTTTGTACTTTTCAATTTTGATTTGATGATAATTTTCACTAAAAATGAATGTAAGCGAGTTATAGAGCAAAAACTACTGTAGAGGATTAAAATCCTCTAAGAAAAAGAAAAGGGCGACAGGGAATTTTAGGCTATATTGCAAATACAATCGTGGTCAAATTTTCTAATTCAGTCAAATTTGAATATATGCGCCCCCCTCCAAAGATTCTTATCTTTTTGAAAATTTTAAATTATTTGATGGGTTTTGTCAAGGTTTAGCGCCCCCCATTAGAGCCCTCACACTTGCTACGGCACTGTTAACAGCAAAGCACTGAATTGCTTAAGCTGATGACCGTCTCACCTCCAAGTTGTAAATTAAATTGTAAATTACGTATAATCACGTATAAATCTACGTGATTTATTATTGGGTTTCTATTACATTTTCTTGTAATACCATCAGGCTTGAACCAACAATTTTTAATTTTACTTGTTATTTTATTTGTAAATAAATATCAATATTTAGTATGTGTAGTTCCCCCAGTGCTAAAGTACTCAACTACTGAAGTGAAAGTTCTCTTTCCTCTGCACCCGGATTATTTGGTTTCCCGCAAAGTGGGAAAGACCTTCCGATCCTCTGAAAATCTGAACAGCTCACCGGCATTACAAAGTCCGGATCATTCGCAAATGTTCCTAAAATATCGATTTTTTTCATTGGGAACTTCTGAAGATCATATTATATGTATAAAATACGCATAGTATGTCAGAATCACCGTTTCCATGGTAACGTAACGCAGTACCCCCCCCCTCCCTGAATATGGAGAATATTTTTATCGGTAGGAATATTTGAATAATTGTCGAGATGATATCGTGATATTTTTACCGATTACCCGGTCAGTTAAAGGGAAATGAACAACGGGGGGATCAGCTTTCCTAAAATCCCCTGTGTTATCATTGGACCAAAATTGAAGAGGAGAAAATTCCTTACAAAGCAAGGTTTCAGGATTTACTTTAGATCTGAACAAAATCCTGAAACCTTGCTTGGTTTTCACCATCGATGAAGTTTAAATGTACGAAATTTTTATTCAGAATAAGAATTATTCAAAACCTTTTTCAGTTGTTTCCTCTGGATTTAGTTTTATAATTTAGTAAAAGTTTATAGAGGGGTTTATAGAGAATTTTGTACTCTTCAATTTTGATTTGATGATAATTTTCACTAAAAATGAAAGTAAGCAAGTTATAGACGAAAAACTATTGTAGAAGATTAAAATCTTCACTCGTGAAAAATATTGTAATCTTTTTGAAAATTTTAAACTATTATTAATGGGGTTTGTCAAGGTCATTGCGATGGCCCCTGAGGCAAAAGCCTCAGTCGCTTCACCCTTGCTACGCCTCTGTTTGTATTTATAATTTAATATGTACGTATTAATGAAAAAATCATCACATGTTTGTATCATATACATAAATATAAACATAAACATGGATGGGCACCAGCTTTTGCACAAGGATTTCCTTGTTTGTTAGAGCTCAGTGCTCAGCCATTCCTTTCTGTTCTTGATGTTGATGTAAAGGCACCATTTTTCGTCACCAATAACAATTTGTGACAAAAGCGGCCGATGTTGTTGACGAGCAAGCAAAGAAGTACAAATGGCAACACCATGATTTTTGTTGTTTTCGCTCAAACCGTATGGTACCCAAACACCCAACTTTTGAACTGTCCCCATGGAATGCAAATGTTGTACGATAGTTGATTGGTCACAATTCATCATATTGCCCAATTTCCGATTTGATTGACGTGGATCATCACGAATTGAAGAATTCGGTCTTCATCAAACCCGGGTGGTCTCGCTGAACGTGAGAAATCATTCATATCTTGAAACGAGAAAACCATTTTCGGGCAGTACTTTCCACGATGGCGTTCTCTCCG
Organism: Podabrus alpinus; assembly: GCA_932274525.1. Taxonomy (NCBI): domain Eukaryota; kingdom Metazoa; phylum Arthropoda; class Insecta; order Coleoptera; family Cantharidae; genus Podabrus; species Podabrus alpinus. The sequence continues at coordinate 78,054,803 of OW026456.1, forward strand.
AAAACGGCACAAATGGTCCTAGCGGCCTTCGATGTCTTAACTCCTCGGTTAAACTCAAACAAAAGGATAAGTCGGAAATACAGCAGGAGTCCTACTTTATAGTAAGTATTAATACTTATAACAATAATATACAGAATAATTCAATTTCGATTCATTGGTCCAGTTCTGGTATACTTAAGCTGAACCAAGCAGGAGTGGAGAGTTATGCTAGTGGGCAGATCCGAACTGCGACGTGATTAATCCCTAATCAGATTAAAAAACAAAATTAAACTTATTTCAGTCACAACTGCGTCGAGGAAAAACATAAAATCTCCTAAGAACTGATAAGATGCGAATATTGAGAACCATAGCCGGTAAAACTTTATATGAAAGAGCGCTAAATGATATGTGCGTGAGATGGGGAAGACTGACAAAATGAATATGGAAACAAAATGTGAAACGTATGAGCGACGAAGGAAATGACAAGAATACCTCGTGGGAGCAGACCACCCAAAAGCTTACACGACTGCTGGACGTCAACTTCAAGCTTAAGAGAGGTTGGAGATTTCCTAAAAATCGGTAGGCGAAAATATCAGAGGATGATAAAATAAGGAATGTGGGAGACATCTGACGGCTTCCTGACAATAGGAAAACAGCTGTGTGGACTGTAATAAGGGAGAAAAATGTTTAACACAACCAAGGCACTTGATGTTTGACCATTAGTAAAAAAACACAAGCAAATTTTTTTTGTCGGTACCCCTGGAGCGCAAAACATTTTTAATTTTCTCGAAAGTGGGGGGCGTGTGATTTGTGATTTCGGGGGAGGGGCAAGTATAAACTTGCACGCACTTAGGCCATTCTACCGGGCCCTTTGTACTGCGTCCACTTTGTTGCTCACCTTCAGCCTGACCCACAAAGCCGACACTGCTAGGTATAACCGCAGCCGTTAGGCGGTCTCTCGGCCTCACCACCTGACCAGAACTCCACAACAAAGGCCGGCACTACGAACGATGACCGAGCTCTGAGAAGTCTCGTGATTCGCACCCCACCAGTACTAGGTGCAGTCAATGGGTGGCTCCTGGACCAGGCCACCCAGTCCGAAGTCCCAACAAAGCCAAGCATTGCGTCGTGGCGAGTTGAAATCTTGCATACCCGAGTGGTTTTACGAAGATTGGACAGGAAAATTGTCCTTTTTTCAATGCCACATAACGGAAATAGCGGTTCAAAAGAAATTTTGCAGGCAGATCCGGGCGGCGGTCAAAGGGGTGAATCAATTTTTTTGTTTTTTAAAAATTTATTCCGAGCGCCCGGCAAAGCGACTCGGCTTTTTCGTCCCATCGACGTCAAATTTGGAAAGCGGATAGGGGACCCGAAAACGAACAATCGGTAGCTCCAAATTTTCATAACGTTTTCGTTTGAAGGGGGGCGGGGTCAAAGATTTAATAGTTTCGTACGGCTGGCTCCTTATTTTCATATTAAAGTTTCGATCTTTTGGTCTCATTTGGATCTTCTCGAATTTAGATTTACATCGTTTTCGACCGGTAAGCGAACCGCCGATTTTAATTACATTTTCGCCCGCTTTTTTTAAGCTACATAAGGCGCTGTCGAACGGATCGCAAATTAATATAAACCGATTACGACGAATTATCACGATATACAAATTAAATTTAGATCAACTTTAAAAGTTTGTTTACAAATTATATGTTTTGACATCTCAAAATTTGGAAACTTAACTTTTTTTTTCGTTTAATACGTCGGCGTCGAGGGTACAAAAAATATAAATCGAAATTAGTCCAGGCAAGGAAGGTTTTTAGTTTGCAAAAAATCCGGGCAAGCTGAATTTTGGCAGAGATGTACATTGGAGTGTTCTAAAAGTCCCATAAAATCCCATGCCGGCGTCCCCCACAATCGGAGGTTTTAGCTCCCCCAACACAATTTTTTGCCGATAACTCGCTTATTTATGCTCGTATGAAAAATTATGATCAGACCATAATTGAAGAGCATAAAATTCTCTATAAAATAGTTTTTTTTCATATTTTGCCATGGCTCACTAATACTTAAATTATTGACCGAAAACACGACCCACCCTTAAAATGGCACAATATTGATTCGGTGCAGGGAGAGAAATGTTTGCGGGCACGGGAAATGCTTAATAATAAATTAATTGAAATTGTGGCCAAGGTTGGAAAATCAAGAGATAAATTGATTTTTTGAAAATTTGCCCAAGTTATAGTATCTTCCAAGTACCGAAGCCGAAATTTTGGTTTGAGCTTACAGAAGGTCCGGGCAAGCTAAAATTTGGCAAAGATATATATTGAAGTGTTCTAATAAACCCCTAAAATGTCTCATAAAAATCCCAAGCCGGCGCTCCCTCAAATGAGGAGTTTAGCTCCCTAAGTGCGGTGTTTAGCCGCACAAGCAGTGTCGGAGGAGTGTGGTTGTTTAAAACATTTTGGTGGTCGTGAGAATCACTCTGGATGACCACATGTGGGCTTGTTAATCGCACATGCCATCAGCTCAGAGCTACCCTACACCAATAGAATCCTTCAAGATAGTTTGCTAAAACGTTACTGATGTCGAACTAGAAGGCCAGCTTATCTAAACTTTGCTTCTAGTTCGGAAGTGGTAGTTCTGTTATGGTATTCTGTTCTCAAAATGGAGAACTGTGAGAACCACCTCAAGAATCCACCCAGCGCTGGTTTGCATAAACCTCGCTCGGATGAAGCTCCCAGTTGGAATGTAAATACTTCATGGTGGTCAACGCTTATACATACGTCCTAAGAAATTCTTTATCAGCGGTTCCCTACTATATACTGAAATTTTCCACTTTAGTGAAAATTACTACTTTTAATTGAAAAGAAACGCCTGCAATCAAGGAGTGAATCTCAACATATCAATATAATTGTGGTTGCATCTCTTACATACTTGATTACAACTTATATAGATGGCGCTTCTCATCTTCGCTTATGCTTAAGGTTTGGATGTATGTACTTGCAATAGCTGTGTACTCGGCTAACATCCGTCTCCGATGCCGAGTTGACGTTACTAAGTACCAACCATTACTTGAAAAGTAAGTGTAATAATTTATTATAAATAGAAAACAAAGTAAGAGATTAAATAACATAAATGACTTAACTTTATTAATTTGGTGTTACATGTTAACACCCACCTTGTCCGCGGCTACTTATTCATTATTCGTAGCTAACCGCAAGCGGTCATTCCCCTATCCGCAACCCGGGGACGCGCCACGTAGCTGGTGAAGCTAAGAATGTCGAACACCAATTTTAGCAAATGGCATTCTACATTCATGGACGTGGACTATAAACCATTATACACCGTATAATATATACGGTGTATAATGGTTTATAATTTTATTGAAGGTGGTTGGATAGTTGCCACACTTCTTTGTTATAGATGATATATACTGGAAGGAAGTTGGTTGGATAGTTGCCACACTTCCTTACTATAGATGGTATATAATGGAATGAAGTTGGTTGGATAGTTGCCATACTTCCTTATTCCTAATGGTGTAATGTAATATGGAAGTTGGTTGGATAGTTGCCATACTTCCATATTTTTAATTACCCCTGCGCCTCTTGTGATCGTTGGAATCGATCGGCAAATCCGAAGACCGCTTACGATTCGTGGAGGTAGATGTTGTGGGGCATGGTTCGCGTCGCAAGTAATTACCCGGCAAATGCCGATATAAGTCCTTGCCAGGAGCGAATTTCACGTTCACTGTCATGCCGTCCTTCAGCAGGCCGATTTCTTTGGCATGGTCGAAAACTTTATCACTGAATATCTGAACCTCTGGATCCCAAGTAACATTTTTAGCCTGCAAATAGCCTGTAAATAGCCTGCACCTGACACAGGCCTGTGTCAGGCCTGCAATTTGTCTGTGCCTGCATTTAACCGGTAATTTAGCCTGCGTCAGGCCTGCCGTTGGGTTATTTATCTGGGCCTGTAATTAGCTAATAATTTAACCTGCGGCAGCCCTGCGTCAGGCCTGCCGTTGGGTTATTTATCTGGGCCTGTAATTAGCTAATAATTTAACCTGCGGCAGCCCTGCGGTTATGTTATTTATCTGTGCCTGCAATTTAGCTAATAATTTAACCTGCGGCAGCCCTGTCGTTAGGTTATTTATCTGTGCCTGCAATTTAGCTAATAATTTAACCTGCGACAGCCCCTGCCGTTAGGTAATTTATCGGCATAAAACAACATAACATTTTTTTGAAAAAAAATTTGATTGTAAAAATTAATCAAGGTAAATTAACGGTATCTTGGAATATATATTTTCAGAAATTGAAAAATGCATATTCATTATAATAACCTGGTATAAGTGTGTACACGTGTTGCTCGGAGCTGCATTTTTAAACATTTAATAATTATCGGCGTTTGTTCTTTTTCCGAATGCTGTTAGAAAAAATTCTGTTCACACATACAGTGGAAAGTGTATTTTAATAAATAAAAATTTTTAATAAATTACATATAAAACTTAATACACAAAAGTGTAAAAAAAATTGTGGGTTTCTGAGATTTGAACCCGGGGCCTCTCAGTACCAATAGTTTGGTTAAAATTTTTACAGGTTTACACTGCCAAAATTTTATTTGCGATTGATGACTCACGAATATTTTTTTCTAAAAGTTTCTGGAAAATTTAAATAATTTTTAATTGTAAAAATTAATCAAGGTAAATTAACGGTATCTTGGAATATATATTTTCAGAAATTGAAAAATGCATATTCATTATAATAACCTGGTATAAGTGTGTACACGTGTTGCTCGGAGCTCGATTTTTAAACATTTAATAATTATCGGCGTTTGCTCTTTTTCCGAATGCTGTTAGGAAAAATTCTGTTCACACATACAGTGGAAAGTGTATTTTAATAAATAAAAATTTTTAATAAATTACATATAAAACTTAATACACAAAAGTGTAAAAAAAATTGTGGGTTTCTGAGATTTGAACCCGGGGCCTCTCAGTACCAATAGTTTGGTTAAAATTTTTACAGGTTTACACTGCCAAAATTTTATTTGCGATTGATGACTCACGAATATTTTTTTCTAAAAGTTTCTGGAAAATTTAAATAATTTTTAATTGTAAAAATTAATCAAGGTAAATTAACGGTATCTTGGAATATATATTTTCAGAAATTGAAAAATGCATAATATTCATTATAATAACCTGGTATAAGTGTGTACACGTGTTGCTCGGAGCTCGATTTTTAAACATTTAATAATTATCGGCGTTTGCTCTTTTTCCGAATGCTGTTAGGAAAAATTCTGTTCACACATACAGTGGAAAGTGTATTTTAATAAATAAAAATTTTTAATAAATTACATATAAAACTTAATACACAAAAGTGTAAAAAAAATTGTGGGTTTCTGAGATTTGAACCCGGGGCCTCTCAGTACCAATAGTTTGGTTAAAATTTGTACAGGTTTACACTGCCAAAATTTTATTTGCGATTGATGACTCACGAATATTTTTTTCTAAAAGTTTCTGGAAAATTTAAATAATTTTTAATTGTAAAAATTAATCAAGGTAAATTAACGGTATCTTGGAATATATATTTTCAGAAATTGAAAAATGCATATTCATTATAATAACCTGGTATAAGTGTGTACACGTGTTGCTCGGAGCTCGATTTTTAAACATTTAATAATTATCGGCGTTTGCTCTTTTTCCGAATGCTGTTAGGAAAAATTCTGTTCACACATACAGTGGAAAGTGTATTTTAATAAATAAAAATTTTTAATAAATTACATATAAAACTTAATACACAAAAGTGTAAAAAAAATTGTGGGTTTCTGAGATTTGAACCCGGGGCCTCTCAGTACCAATAGTTTGGTTAAAATTTTTACAGGTTTACACTGCCAAAATTTTATTTGCGATTGATGACTCACGAATATTTTTTTCTAAAAGTTTCTGGAAAATTTAAATAATTTTTAATTGTAAAAATTAATCAAGGTAAATTAACGGTATCTTGGAATATATATTTTCAGAAATTGAAAAATGCATATTCATTATAATAACCTGGTATAAGTGTGTACACGTGTTGCTCGGAGCTCGATTTTTAAACATTTAATAATTATCGGCGTTTGCTCTTTTTCCGAATGCTGTTAGGAAAAATTCTGTTCACACATACAGTGGAAAGTGTATTTTAATAAATAAAAATTTTTAATAAATTACATATAAAACTTAATACACAAAAGTGTAAAAAAAATTGTGGGTTTCTGAGATTTGAACCCGGGGCCTCTCAGTACCAATAGTTTGGTTAAAATTTGTACAGGTTTACACTGCCAAAATTTTATTTGCGATTGATGACTCACGAATATTTTTTTCTAAAAGTTTCTGGAAAATTTAAATAATTTTTAATTGTAAAAATTAATCAAGGTAAATTAACGGTATCTTGGAATATATATTTTCAGAAATTGAAAAATGCATATTCATTATAATAACCTGGTATAAGTGTGTACACGTGTTGCTCGGAGCTCGATTTTTAAACATTTAATAATTATCGGCGTTTGCTCTTTTTCCGAATGCTGTTAGGAAAAATTCTGTTCACACATACAGTGGAAAGTGTATTTTAATAAATAAAAATTTTTAGTGAATAAGATATAAAAATACAAATTTTTATGAACACCCACGTGGTATGTCGAAAACAAAAATATTGTAGAAAAGAAAACTAATATTGAAATGTGAAAAATATTTAACATTAAAATATAATATATTATAAAATTAATAATTAAATAGCAATGAATTTTAATTCCGTCTTTTAAAACAGTTTTATCCAATCAGAATTAAGAAACATTTCACCGTTAACATAACGCTTGTTACTCATTGGTTACATGTTATTATAAATATATATTATGCTTATTTGTGATTAAAAGTATTTAAATTAAATTAATTATTGTTAAAATTAAAATTAATTAATTATGACAAATAATAAGAAGGTGTAATAGTGAAATAAGATATAAAAATACAAATTTTTATGAACACCCACGTGGTATGTCGAAAACAAAAATATTGTAGAAAAGAAAACTAATATTGAAATGTGAAAAATATTTAACATTAAAATATAATATATTATAAAATTAATAATTAAATAGCAATGAATTTTAATTCCGTCTTTTAAAACAGTTTTATCCAATCAGAATTAAGAAACATTTCACCGTTAACATAACGCTTGTTACTCATTGGTTACATGTTATTATAAATATATATTATGCTTATTTGTGATTAAAAGTATTTAAATTAAATTAATTATTGTTAAAATTAAAATTAATTAATTATGACAAATAATAAGAAGGTGTAATAGTGAAATAAGATATAAAAATACAAATTTTTATGAACACCCACGTGGTATGTCGAAAACAAAAATATTGTAGAAAAGAAAACTAATATTGAAATGTGAAAAATATTTAACATTAAAATATAATATATTATAAAATTAATAATTAAATAGCAATGAATTTTAATTCCGTCTTTTAAAACAGTTTTATCCAATCAGAATTAAGAAACATTTCACCGTTAACATAACGCTTGTTACTCATTGGTTACATGTTATTATAAATATATATTATGCTTATTTGTGATTAAAAGTATTTAAATTAAATTAATTATTGTTAAAATTAAAATTAATTAATTATGACAAATAATAAGAAGGTGTAATAGTGAAATAAGATATAAAAATACAAATTTTTATGAACACCCACGTGGTATGTCGAAAACAAAAATATTGTAGAAAAGAAAACTAATATTGAAATGTGAAAAATATTTAACATTAAAATATAATATATTATAAAATTAATAATTAAATAGCAATGAATTTTAATTCCGTCTTTTAAAACAGTTTTATCCAATCAGAATTAAGAAACATTTCACCGTTAACATAACGCTTGTTACTCATTGGTTACATGTTATTATAAATATATATTATGCTTATTTGTGATTAAAAGTATTTAAATTAAATTAATTATTGTTAAAATTAAAATTAATTAATTATGACAAATAATAAGAAGGTGTAATAGTGAAATAAGATATAAAAATACAAATTTTTATGAACACCCACGTGGTATGTCGAAAACAAAAATATTGTAGAAAAGAAAACTAATATTGAAATGTGAAAAATATTTAACATTAAAATATAATATATTATAAAATTAATAATTAAATAGCAATGAATTTTAATTCCGTCTTTTAAAACAGTTTTATCCAATCAGAATTAAGAAACATTTCACCGTTAACATAACGCTTGTTACTCATTGGTTACATGTTATTATAAATATATATTATGCTTATTTGTGATTAAAAGTATTTAAATTAAATTAATTATTGTTAAAATTAAAATTAATTAATTATGACAAATAATAAGAAGGTGTAATAGTGAAATAAGATATAAAAATACAAATTTTTATGAACACCCACGTGGTATGTCGAAAACAAAAATATTGTAGAAAAGAAAACTAATATTGAAATGTGAAAAATATTTAACATTAAAATATAATATATTATAAAATTAATAATTAAATAGCAATGAATTTTAATTCCGTCTTTTAAAACAGTTTTATCCAATCAGAATTAAGAAACATTTCACCGTTAACATAACGCTTGTTACTCATTGGTTACATGTTATTATAAATATATATTATGCTTATTTGTGATTAAAAGTATTTAAATTAAATTAATTATTGTTAAAATTAAAATTAATTAATTATGACAAATAATAAGAAGGTGTAATAGTGAAATAAGATATAAAAATACAAATTTTTATGAACACCCACGTGGTATGTCGAAAACAAAAATATTGTAGAAAAGAAAACTAATATTGAAATGTGAAAAATATTTAACATTAAAATATAATATATTATAAAATTAATAATTAAATAGCAATGAATTTTAATTCCGTCTTTTAAAACAGTTTTATCCAATCAGAATTAAGAAACATTTCACCGTTAACATAACGCTTGTTACTCATTGGTTACATGTTATTATAAATATATATTATGCTTATTTGTGATTAAAAGTATTTAAATTAAATTAATTATTGTTAAAATTAAAATTAATTAATTATGACAAATAATAAGAAGGTGTAATAGTGAAATAAGATATAAAAATACAAATTTTTATGAACACCCACGTGGTATGTCGAAAACAAAAATATTGTAGAAAAGAAAACTAATATTGAAATGTGAAAAATATTTAACATTAAAATATAATATATTATAAAATTAATAATTAAATAGCAATGAATTTTAATTCCGTCTTTTAAAACAGTTTTATCCAATCAGAATTAAGAAACATTTCACCGTTAACATAACGCTTGTTACTCATTGGTTACATGTTATTATAAATATATATTATGCTTATTTGTGATTAAAAGTATTTAAATTAAATTAATTATTGTTAAAATTAAAATTAATTAATTATGACAAATAATAAGAAGGTGTAATAGTGAAATAAGATATAAAAATACAAATTTTTATGAACACCCACGTGGTATGTCGAAAACAAAAATATTGTAGAAAAGAAAACTAATATTGAAATGTGAAAAATATTTAACATTAAAATATATTATATTATAAATAATTTAAATTTAAAATTGATATATCGAACCATCAAACGTTACAATGAGACATCTACGAAATTAGATCCGATTAGAATTTTTTTTCTTATAAAAGTAATTCCCTCGACTTATAATTTTATCACAACTAAAATAAACAGTTCTACGTGGCTCAGACGGCAACGCGGTGGTACATGGAAGGCAAAGGTCCAGGGTTCGATCCCTCGGTAAGGGTAAGAATTTTATTTCAAAAATTCAACATTTAATTTCAGATTTTTCAGACTCCAAGAACAAAGAGGACGACAACATCATCAACCAATAAATATTAGATATTAGAAATATTACAAGGTCCTACAAATATTAAAAAAAACGGGTAAAATAAAAAATTATATGTTGTAGAGTTAAAATTGTAAAATTAGCAGCTGAAACGAAAAAATAAAATAAATGGTAAATTAAAAAAATTAAATTTTTTTATTTTGATTTTCAAAATTGATTATAGTAAATTAAATTTATTAAACGAAATTTAATCTATATAAATTATTTTTGTGCCAGGCGCTGCCTCGAGCCTGCGATAAAGTTTAATGCAGGCTTTTTTTGCCTGCGATAAAGGTAACCGCAGGCTAACCGCAGGCCTGTGTCAGGGCTGCCATGAGGCTGCCATTAGGGTAATTTTTTACCTGCGATGAGTTAACCGCAGGCTATTTGGTGCCTGTAATCAAGTTTAACACCGGCTATTTCTTGCGCCACTTAAGCTGTTTCGTACCTGTGTCAGGGTGTTATTGAGGCTGCCGCAGGTACAGGCACAGGGACAGGCTGTACCTGACAGGCTGTTTACAGGCTATTCGCAGGCTAAAATGTTTATTGGGCGAGTCAAATCGAGACTTGAGCCGGCAACGTTGTCACATTGCAAGCCCATCGCCCATGAAGTACACGCCCCGTTGAGTTCATCAAATCCATCAGGATAAGTTTGAACCAATTGGATGTGCTGATTTTTCTCCAGTGCTAGAACTAGCTGTCTAACTTTACTCTCGATAAAGCCTCGCCACCCCAAATGATCGCCTGTCGATTGGGACTTTGCGCAGACTAAGATGAAACTTCTATGTTTGACAAAGAAAGGTACAATGTCAAAAAGTTTGTGCCATGTAGCTTCTCCGCGCATGATTGCGTCGGTCACCGCAAGTCCATTTCGCAGCTCTTCCAATATTACTGTTCGAGTCGACTTCGAAACGTTGAACGTCGAATTTTGCTGTGGATAGGCCGGCGTGATGATAGGCATCAAATGATAGCGATCGCCAACATTGACCCTAGGATCCCAAACCGGCAAATCCAAGTCGCCTACGCTCGGGTGTTTCAGTAATACTGGAAGAGGAAATGGCCATTGCGAGAAAATCACAAAGAACTTGTGAATCAGAGTTGAGGGAGCCGCGTTGGGATACAGTTGACAAACACGTGCCACCAGCATTGCCCAAGATACACCACCTAAGTAACCTAGAATGTTACTATAGATGTTGCGTCGCTTAGCCCACAACTTAATGGTTCTCAGCGTAAAAGCAAAAGTCTGCTTGTTCGGAATCGAATGTAAGATCGCGTCGGTGACACGACTTCCATTCAAACTACGGACGCACAGAGGATCCAAGTACTTAAGAATCTTATCATCACATAAATCCAAGTTGCTAGGGATATCCCGCATTAAAAGCCGTGCGAAAAGAAGATCGACTTCAATTCCAGCATATTTGAGCTTTATGACTGGAACGAAAGCGTTTTCCACGGCTTTCAATTCGGTGACTTCAGAATTGGCTTGTAGTCGTTGGAAGAAGGAAGTGAAAAAATCCTTCCTTTTTATGTGTTCAGGCCCTACACATAAAGCGTCAATATCGCCACCTTTGCTGTGAACACCCAGTCGGAAACTGCCAAAAGGATAGATGTTGCCACCTAGCTTGTTGGCATTTTCACTGGGCATACCCTGTTCGAGAGATGTTTCCTTGATCCACGTTCGGAACATCGAGAGCAAGGCGTTCACAACAAAAGTGCGATGGTTTGACTCTTCGTCAGACTCGTAGATATCGAATGTCTTCAATACTTTATGCAGCTCGACAGTCTTGCCAGCTTCGAAGATGGTTGGATTGGTCGTAGAGATCGGCGAAGTCATACCCAATTGTGTACGTTGTGTTGACATGATATTAAGATAATATTAAATATAAGGTTTTATTTCAAACGTTGCTAAAAGATACAGAAAGTTTTTCAATGGATACCTATATAAGTTCTTGATCCGTTGATACGATGATACGTTGATCCGATGATACGTTGATCCGATGATACGTTGATCTGATGATACGTTGATACAGCGCTGGCGCTCAGCAACTATTCGACTTATTAGAGAGAAATATCTTAGATAAAAGTTGTAGTAAATTTTGTTCTCCATAAGATTTGTAGAAGTCATTTTCGTCCCGAAGTTAACTGGTAAGGAAATATTGCGAAGAAACATTTTGTTTTAATTCATTGTTGTAATTTTAGAAAAACCATACTTAAGAACAAAATCCATGCTTTTAAACTATACAAACCTGCTGAAAAAAATATTCACTAAAATGTTACTACATTAATTTTACTTTAAATTCATTTATATACTAATTAATTTCAAATTTTTATATTAGCAAATAAAAGGTATACCATGAAAAGTGCCGGCGCGCCCAACCAGTGGGCGCTAGTTGTGAACTTGCACATAGCCTATAGAAATTTTATGTTCTTCAACTTTGCTTAATGGTAATTTTTCGTAAAAGTAATAATTGAGCTATAGACGAAACACCGCACTTAGTGGGCTAAAATCCTCATTTGAGGGAACGCCGGCTTGGGATTTTTATGAGACATTTTGGGGGTTTATTAGAACACTTCAATATACATCTTTGCCAAATTTCAGCTTGCCCGGACCTTCTGTAAGCTCAAACCAAAATTTCGGCTTCGGTATTTGGAAGATATTATAACTTGGGCAAATTTTGAAAAAATTTATTTTTCTCTTCATTTTCCAACCTTGGCCACAATTTCAATTAATTTATTATTAAAAGCATTTCCCGTGGCCAAAAACATTTCTCTCCCTGCAACGAATCAATATTGTGCCATTTTAAGGGTGGGTCGTGTTTTCGGTCAATAATTTAAGTATTAGTGTGCCATGGAAAAATATGAAAAAAAACTATTTTATAGAGAATTTTATGCTCTTCAATTATGGTCTGATCATAATTTTTCATACAAGCATAAATAAGCAAGTTATCGGCAGAAAACCGCGTTGGGGGAGCTAAAAACCCCCGATTGTGGGGGACGCCGGCGTGGGATTTTATGGGACTTTTGGGGGGTTCATTAGAACACTCCAATGTACATCTCTGCCAAAATTCAGCTTGCCCGGATTTTTTGCAAACTAAAAACCTTCCTTGCCTGGACTAGAAATGAAACCAAGAACCAACTGAAATCCAATCCAATCACAAAAATCGATTATTTTTAAATTAAATTTTGATAAAAACAAATCCAAAACAATTCAAATAATTTATTATTTCGAAAGTCCAATAATTTAAAACCATAATTTTATCGACCCACCCTAAATCCACAAAACTATGTACAGCCTTAAAACCAACATCGAAGTTGAATAAAAATTTTATAATTATTTATAAAATAAATGGCAAATTTAATTTTAAATAAAATGGATTTTACATTCTTAAAAAATTTAAAAACGCAGTTTCTGGAAGAACCATTTATTTTTGCCCTGTTTGTATCGCTCTTCCAGCTTCATTCTAAACTGGAACCGAACCTTCTTACGTTTGACTGGATCTTTCATGTCTTTTGGCGCTACTTTCTGATCATTTGCTAAATCAACCGAGTAACGAGTCGGCAGAAGGTGATTATAATTCACAACCTGCAATGTAACAGGCCAAGTTAAAAAACGTATCTAGAAGATTTTACCGACTTACCTTAATAAAGGCCTTAATTTTCGACCTCTTGTGGATTTTTGATTTACCCATACGTTTGTGCACCTTCCTTGGATAACGATCGATTCCGACGATCATTGCGTAACCGTAGGGTTTATCGGGGGTGCCCTCGTCGTGGTTTTTTATAATGACGGCTTTTCTGCCGGCGTAGCGGCCACTTAAGACCACCACGACTTTACCGGGTTTCATAATTTTACCCATTTTCTCCACTAAACACAAAATAACGAAGTTAAAACAACAATTCTGGGCACAAAACGTGTCGTAACCTCACAAAGAGGTTCGCACGACCGGTGCTACAAAAAATGACAGAATAAAATGCGAACTGATAGTAAAGAAGTAAACAATTTGTGTAATTAATACCTTAATACTTACAACTATTAATTCTATGTATAACATAAGCACGTTACTAAAACAAACGATACGCATCCACTGCGTTGTGCGTTCAGCTGATTTGTAAAATTAATAACAACCTGCAAACCTGCGAACATCAACAAAAGTGCTTCTGGAAGTAAGCGTAAGATGGCATCTTAGAAATCAACTTACGCAGCTTTGTTTATTTCTTTGCAGTCTTTGTCCAAAAAGTCTTTTGCCCAAAACGGTTGATAAGGTTTTTAATTCCAGAACAACTTCAGAAAATAAACTTTTTTCTTTCTAGTTTGCGATTTATATTACCGTTGGTGGCGCCACTAACAACAACAACATGGCTGTGTTTGGACGTATATCTCGAGATTTAAAGTCATTTTATGGTGAAAGTTTGCAAAATTGAGCAAACCGCCACAATGATTATAATGAAATAAATATAAATAACTTTAAAATATTTTGTTTTTAATAGCAGGTGCCTTTCCAAATTACTTCAAGAATAGACAGGGTTCGGAGTGATTGTGGAAAACCTGAAAATCAGAGAAAACTTGGGGAATAATATTTAACACCTGGAATTTCTGAAATTTTACTTCTGGAACTTCTGAAAAAAACATCGGTTGCCATCATAATAATACACAACAGGGTGCAGGCGGTACATCAAATAAGTTAGTATAATATTGAAGGTTTTGGTTTTATAATTATTAGTTTATGGTGTTAGGACCTGGATTTCAGGTATGTGGAGCCGGAGAATTTTATTTTTAAATATTCTTCCGAACCCTCCTTAAGTGCTTTGAATTTAATGTTCTAAATATTCTGAATATTTACCCCCCCCCTCCGAAGAATAAATTATTGATTATTTTCAAGTTCCAACTTCAAAATCTCTATAAAGTAGGTAGGGTTATGAAAACCCGATTTTCGACCAGAAACTACACGCCAAAATATCGCACCAAAAGGCTCGTAACAGTTCATTTTCGCTCTTAATTTTAAAAAAATTACGTGGTAATTTTAACGAACAGGGATTTAATGTTCTAAATATTATGAATAATTACCCCCCCCCTCCGAAGAATAAATTGTTGATTTTTTTTCAAGTTCCAACTTTCAAAATCTTTATAAAGTAGGTAGGATTATGAAAACCCGATTTTCGACCAGAAACTACACGCCAAAATATCGCATCAAAAGGCTCGTAACAGTTCATTTTCGCTCTTAATTTAAAAAAAAATTGCGTGGTTATTTTAACGAACAGGGATTTAATGTTCTAAATTATCTGAATATTTACCCCCCCTCCGAAGAACAAATTGTTGATTTTTTTTCAAGTTCCAACTTTCAAAATCTTTATAAAGTTGGTAGGATTATGAAAACCCGATTTTCGACCAGAAACTACACGCCAAAATATCGCACCAAAAGGCTCGTAACAGTTCATTTTCGCTCTTAATTTTAAAAAAATTACGTGGTAATTTTAACGAACAGGGATTTAATGTTCTAAATATTATGAATAATTACCCCTCCCTCCAAAGAATAAATTGTTGATTTTTTTTCAAGTTCCAACTTTCAAAATCTTTATAAAGTAGGTAGGATTATGAAAACCCGATTTTCGACCAGAAACTACACGCCAAAATATCGCACCAAAAGGCTCGTAACAGTTCATTTTCGCTTTTAATTTAAAAAAAAAATTGCGTGGTTATTTTAACGAACAGGGATTTAATGTTCTAAATTATCTGAATATTTACCCCCCCCCTCCGAAGAACAAATTGTTGATTTTTTTTCAAGTTCCAACTTTCAAAATCTTTATAAAGTTGGTAGGATTATGAAAACCCGATTTTCGACCAGAAACTACACGCCAAAATATCGCACCAAAAGGCTCGTAACAGTTCATTTTCGCTTTTAATTTTAAAAAAATTACGTGGTAATTTTAACGAACAGGGATTTAATGTTCTAAATATTATGAATAATTACCCCCCCCCACCGAAGAATAAATTGTTGATTTTTTTTCAAGTTCCAACTTTCAAAATCTTTATAAAGTAGGTAGGATTATGAAAACCCGATTTTCGACCAGAAACTACACGCCAAAATATCGCACCAAAAGGCTCGTAACAGTTCATTTTCGCTCTTAATTTAAAAAAAAATTGCGTGGTTATTTTAACGAACAGGGATTTAATGTTCTAAATTATCTGAATATTTACCCCCCCTCCGAAGAACAAATTGTTGATTTTTTTTCAAGTTCCAACTTTCAAAATCTTTATAAAGTAGGTAGGATTATGAAAACCCGATTTTCGACCAGAAACTACACGCCAAAATATCGCACCAAAAGGCTCGTAACAGTTCATTTTCGCTCTTAATTTTAAAAAAATTACGTGGTAATTTTAACGAACAGGGATTTAATGTTCTAAATATTCTGAATATTTACCCCCCCCCCCTCCGAAGAATAAATTGTTGATTTTTTTCAAGTTCCAACTTTCAAAATCTTTATAAAGTAGGTAGGGTTATGAAAACCCGATTTTCGACCAGAATCTACGCCAAAATATCGCACCAAAAGGCTCTAACAGTTCATTTTCGCTCTTAATTTTAAAAAAAATTGCGTGGTAATTTTAACGAACAGGGATTTAATGTTCTAAATTATCTGAATATTTACCCCCCCTTCGAAGAACAAATTGTTGATTTTTTTTCAAGTTCCAACTTTCAAAATCTTTATAAAGTGGGTAGGATTATGAAAACCCAATTTTCGACCAGAAACTACACGCCAAAATATCGCACCAAAAGGCTCGTAACAGTTCATTTTCGCTCTTAATTTTAAAAAAATTACATGGCAATTTTAAGGAGCAGGGATTTAATGTTCTAAATATTCTGAATATTTACCCCCCCCCTCCGAAGAATAAATTGTTAATTTTTTTCAACTTCCAACTTTAAAAATCTCTATAAAGTAGGTAGGGTTATGAAAACCCGATTTTCGACCAGAATCTACGCCAAAATATCGTCAGCGTAGAATTGCTTTGTTCTATATCCATTTTTGTAAAATTTTAGTTAGCATTTTAGTTGGACAAATAAGAATTGCCTTGTTGTATATCCACATTAAAATAGCCAATAATAAAATCCCAAGTATGATTTTCCAACGTGTGTTTTGTTCTATATCCACGTTATGCAAAAAAGAAATGAACATAATATTTATGTTCTATATCCAAACTATTTTCAGGAAAATATAATTCGAGTGAAATTTTTTCGCTCCGATTTGAATTTTTCTTTAAAATTCTGATAGATGGGGGTGTGATTAGTGGATATTAGTAATAAATATAATCAAAAAAATGGAAAATAACCCGTGTATTGCCGAAAAAGTGAAAAAATTAAATTTTTTTCCTTCGAATTTTGAGGTGTGCATTCGATAAGGAGGGTAATCCATCGTCAAAACCTTTGACTCTTTTTACTCTGACTCTGGTTACTAGGCTAAACATACGAGAAGGCGCCACCCATCAAGAAAACCGGGATAAATGAAACCGGGATGTGAGAGAACCTCGAAATAGCATTAAAAAGTATAGTTGCGGTATGGGGCAGTAAACTATTACGTTTCACCCCCAAAAAATCACGTAAAAACAAAAAATAATCGATGTTACATGTACGAGAGACGAGCTGCATCTGCCGGTGCGAAATACTCTAAGTGTTAGGGTCATTAAAACTGCACGGACTGTCAATAGAATAAGCGACACGCGGGAATCTCGTTAATTTTACCACTGAATCTCGTAAAATTTGCTAAGTTCAAATGCGTTTTTTTCAAAAATTTGGGCCCTTTTCTCGCATAATATTTATAGAAATCTACTGTAGAAACCTTGTTCTTTAGTGTGTAGCTGAAGAAAATTTGTTTCGAGTGGTCAGAACAACTTCACTGTAGCCTAAGTTTTTATTAAATAAAATGTTAATATTAAAAAAATGTTCACATTAAATTGTTTATGTTATGAAAATAAACATTATAAAACGTTTTATTTCTTTTCTAATAAATTTATTGATATCCAGTAGAATGTGAGAAAAAATATTGTTACCCCTCATAATTATCCCTATATTTTGTTTTATATCCAGATAAATTAAACTAAAAAAACACAAAATTTCAAATTTTGTTCTATATCCAAATGTAATTAATTAATATAACAGTAACATATTTACTCAACAAAGTTGCTTTTGAGGTAAAATAGACTTATGCTATATATTTAAGATAATCTATATCTTAAATTTTAAAAATGTTGTTATCACTTTGACATTTTAATATTTTAATTTCATTTTGATTTATCTCGAAATACACTTATTGGATGTAGAACAAAGCAATTCTACGCTGACGATATCGCACCAAAAGGCTCTAACAGTTCATTTTCGCTCTTAATTTTAAAAAAAATTGCGTGGTAATTTTAATGAACATGGAGGTTTCCTAAAAAATTTTTAACGTAAATAATTTTTTTATTCATATCAGCGCGTAGACGTTGAATGTCCACCGGCACTATTTTATATGTGCCCTTAATTTTTACATTTTTTCATACATTAATGAACCTTCAAATGTATTTACTATTATTTCCAAATTTAATTTTCTGCTTTTGTTGTCAGCATTGTATAGAATAGAATATGCAACTCGAGACAGAAAAAATCGGAAGCGGATGCTTTCGCCCATTCGCACAAGATATGGAACATTTTTTGAAATAAATGTCGGTTTCAGGAATAATATATAACGTATTTCCACATTTTTAAAGGACTCGTTCTCTAGAGAATTTTGTGTTCTTCAATTTTTATATGATGAGAATTTTCCGTAATAATGAAATTAAGCAAGTTATTGGCGAAAAACCTCCTTAGCGAGTATAAAGTCCCTAATTGGGAAAAAAGTTGGAAAGGAATTTTAGGGCAATTTTTGGGGCATTCATTGGACCACTAAAATTTACATGTCTGCAAAAAACGCGAGTCACTTTGAGGGCTAAAATCCTCAATTGTGGGTGGAAAATTTAGAGGGTAAAGAGGATATTTATACCAAATTTCAGCTTGCCGAAAGCTTTTGCAAGCACGAGCTAATTTATTTTACTTTAAATTACACATAAAAATTAATTAAAGCTTTCTGGACTTTTCTATCTAGGATAAAAATTATTACATAATAAATTACGACCCTTAATAAAATACATTCTACAAGTTTTTGTTTATTTTAATTTTAAAATTTATAAATTAAACTAACTAGAAGCTACTCAGTAGCTACGTTAATACTAAAAATTGTGGATTGTACTTCATGAATAATTATAAAATGTGAGGTAACAATAAATTAAATAGAAATAAGGGTAATTAGCGTAAATTTGAAGAATTATTCTTCTCAAGTTGCGTAATGTACGGTCCCATAGCCGTGACTGTAGAGACCTAAACATTGATCATAGCTGTTCAAATTTTTGATGGAATTCGTGTCGTTCAGAAGATTTCCATTCGAGGTTCCGCTGAAAACATATTATTGCATAATATAAAAATTAACTTTGAGTTGTGAGTGTAAGGCCGGATTCACACGGTGGGCTTTCACGCGTAAGAGCGTACGTTGTAACTAAAATATTCGTAAGTATAACAGTGGAGTGTTTCATGTTTGATGAGAAGTGTATCGACTCACCTTTTTACGCTTTCAACAAAACCATTTTGGAAGCAGCTTTTTATATTTTCCGTAAGATCCCCATTAGTTGTTTCTTCATCTTTAATTTCGGTGTAAGCGTTGCGCTTTCGCTTCCCCAACAAAAATAACGTAATCGCGAACCCAACAAACAACTGAGAGACAATCACGAATAAACTGGATTCTCTAAATCCGATGATGTCATACAGAAGCCCGCTTATGGTTGGACCCGAAAAAGCGCCCAATGCAAACGAACTTCTCCATAATCCAGTCACCAAACCAAACGTTTCCAAGTTATTCGGAAAGCCATACTCTCTAAAAACAAGAACTTCAACTACCTTTCTCGAAACTTCCTTCACTTACATAATCGTCCTAAGGGCATCCGTGAAAGTGGACACGAGTTGAGCCGCAATGCCAATTCCGTGGAAAATCAAACCAATAATGATAAGGGTGAGTGAGCTAAAATAAAAACTGTTTTTCAACGAAGCAACGAATTCCGAACTCTCACGTACGTTTCAAACGGAAGAAATGGTGCAGGCCCAATCAGTGAAAATGCAATGGCCACTAATACTGTTCCAAATACTATGATAACTTTTGGTTTGCACTTGGAATCGCACAACCATCCAATGAGGGGAGCCACGAGTGCGTAAGCTAACCCACTGATGATGAACATCAAACCCAATACAATTGGAGCCAAGTTAAACTGCTTGAGGTGGGGCTCCAAGGTGGCTTGAAGGAACCCAATCGATAAGCTGGTCGCTATAATACTGCAGGCCGATAACAAAACGGCCGGAATTTTCAGAGCCGTGATAATGGAAGCTAAAAGTTAAAAATTTAATTAATCAACACAGTTGAGTTAAAACAGTGCCTTACGTTGTCTATTGCTAATTTCTTCAGTTTCGATCGATTTTGGAAGAACCAGCGTTGTGAAAATAGACGACAAAAATAAAATTGATCCCATTACAGCGAAAGGTGTGATGTAACCGCCCACTTGGAACAGAGCTCCCCCGACGGTTGGTCCCACAATGATTCCAAGACCGAAACAAGTTTCGATGAAGGCCTAAAAGCAAAATTGTTATGCCGTGTTATGGATGAAAGGTACAAAACTCACGAAACTGGTGCTCACGGTGTCTCGGAATTCTTGCACGATGATGCTGGCGCTGGCGGTGAGAAAACTTGCATAACCAGCCCCCTCGAGGATTCTCATCAGGAAACTTAACGATATGAACGGTAAGCGGCTTTGAATCATTCCCAAACATCTAAGAAAAAAAATGTTGTAGCGAAAGTGGTGACCCCGAATCAGTGGCGTAGCTAGGGGGGCGGTGGGGGCGGACCGCCCCGGGTGCCACCCGTCTGGGAGTGACACCCGACCCCAAATTAACAAAAAAAAAACGTCATCAGCCGGCATCTCACCCACCTACCTGGGGGTGACACCCGACCCTCCCATGCCTCATAGCTGTTTCCTTAAGTGCAACCCCTAAAAAAAAGGTCATCAGCCTTAGGCGGGGGTGAAACCCATTAAATCCGCCCCGGGTGTCACCCATGCTAGCTACGCCACTGCCCCGAATGTGTACTTACCCAAATAAGACGACGCAAATTGCTGTGGTGTAGATGCCTCCATTGAATAACAGTTTGGTTCCCAATTTTGTGATATATTTTCCATAAAGTGGGCATGTTACAAATATTGTTAGTTCATAAATACCCAACACTAATCCGAATTCGGTGGCAGTGCATCCTTTGTCTGCTGCCTAAAATAAATAAAATGGATTAGTGATTTATATAGCAAGAATAAAACGCGTTAAATCGCGTAATTATTATTATTTATTTTTATTTTTAAATTATTTTAATTTTAGGTATTATTATTATTTTATTTGAATACGTATATAAATTTATAAGTAACCAATTGTTACAACGATACTATGACTATAATTTATAAATAATATGGAATTTACATTGTATGAAAAATGCCCACGTGGAAAATTACCACCATATTTATAAATTATAACCATAACCCGGCCATAACCATAACAAACATAATCAAACAATTAATCGGTGCGATTCTGATTTGACATAACAATCTTGTTATGATAATCATTTGGTTATTTTGTAACAATATGGTTATTTGAGCCGATTTGCTATTCTGATTTTGATGACATAATCATGGGGGCGTGGTTTGTCAACAATTATTGTTATATTTCATGGTTATGATAGCAATTGCATTTTAATGCTTGTTACGTTAATTTTGATCATTGTTACGTTCTTGAAAGACAGTTGTTATATAAATATTTGAATTATTTATAGTTAGTAAATGTTGTAAATTGAACTGTATTTATGTATTAAAAAAGTCAAAACAAATAAAAAATTGTAACCCGTAATTCGTTATACTATGAAACAAAAGTTTAAATGCTCATTGTGTCATAAAAAGTTTAAAGGATAAAATAAATATTCCAGATTCTTCAATTTGATAAACAGATTTAATGGGCGATTGATGGAGCGTGTACCGACAGCTGGCCCTGAGACACTTGGCCCTGCGACAACTCGCCTCGGACAACTGACCCTAGCGACAACTGGCCCTGGCGATAATTGGCCCTGGCGACAATTGGCCCTGGCGACAATTGGCCCTGGCGACAATTGGCCCTAGCGACAACTGGCCTTGTGACTACTGGCCTCAGTCTGTATCAATTTGCAGAATATTATATATTGTGAGTATCAGAAAGTAATCTACTTTGCCTCTTGATTATTAACTTGATTATTGCGTTTTGCGTTTTTTTGCGACTTAACACCTTAAAATTTAAAGATGCAAATTAACTTCATATTATTTACCGGTAACTCATAAAATTTGGTTTTAGTAAAAGTTCTCACAGAAATATAATATTTGGCTTCTGGTTAAATAAATAAAGATGGATCTTCCGCGAAGAGGTGGATCTGCCGTTAGGTTAGTGTTAGTTTGTGATATTTCTTTAGAAAACAAATGAAAAACAAACAAATCTCCGCGTAAAGTTATATCTGCCGCAAAGAGGTGGATCTTCCGCGAAGAGGTGGATCTGCCGTTAGGTTAGTGTTAGTTTTTGATATTTCTTTAGAAGACAAATTAAAACAAATAAATCTCCGCGTAAAGTTAAATCTGCCGCAAAGAGGTGGATCTGGCGCGGAGAGGTGGATCTGCCGTTAGGTTAGTGTTAATTTTTGATATTTCTTTAGAAAATAAATGAAAAACAAACAAATCTCCGCGTAAAGTTAAATCTGTCGCAAAGTAACTTAGGATAGCAATCTAGTCATAACAATATGATTATATAACCATGTGCAAATCAGAATCGCACCGAATGCATTGAATTAAATAAAATTTCAAAAAAGTTGTCTGTTATTTTTGTGTAGAAGATTATTTCTTTCTTTCCTTTCTTTAGGATTTAGTTTAGGATTCAGTTCGTTCGTTCGTTCAGGTCTGAAGTTCAGGGAGAACAATCCCTCAAATTTTGATGTCATGTAGATTGAGACCGACATACAAATGTTGCTTCTCAAATCCCTGTCGTGGCAATCACCCCTTCTTGTTGTTTAGGCCATTCAGGCATTTTGTATAACCCTTAGCCTGTTCTTCAACTGTTCAGTGAGAAACCCTTGTAAAACAGTGATGCAGTATCGTAGTTTATGTGACACAACACCAGCATTTCTGCAAGGTTCCACTTAACATCGGAAGGAAGAAGATTCTTAAATTTTTAAAGAGATTTTACTTATATGATCGGAAAATACCAAATGAAATCTCAGATCATGTCCAGATTTTTCGCTTTTGAGCAAATGTCCACAACGCACACACTGAGCTCCACTTCGACTCTTCTATTGTCCATTGCTGCTTTGAATCCACCAGAACTACCTATGCAGATACATTGGGTTTTAGTGGAGTTCAGAACCAGTCCAAATGGAATTCAGGACCAGTCCAGCGGAGTTCTTTTATTTGCACCACGCGGTCACCCATCCAAGGGCAAACTGCGAGCAACCTTGCTGGACTCTCGTGATCTATTGGTTACGCTCATTTGCAGTAATCCAATTTTAGCTCGAATTAAATAAGACCAAACTATTTAAATCATCATTTAAATGGTCCGTGAAGATTTAAATAATATTTCGATTTTATGGATCATTTAAATGATTTATAAGGAAGTAAAACTGATGAATCATTGCAATATCCTAACATGTAATGTTTGTTTATAATTTCCTATTCATAAACAATTATTAATTTATCAAATAAAGTGATGTAAGAAATACATAATATTTATTATATTCCGGTTTATTCAACATTTATCAAAAATTACATAGATAAATTGTGATAGAAATTTTAATAATGCATACAAACTACTACAATAATAATTATCATAGAAAAAACGATATCACATAGATAGTTTACTGTTTTGACTTGATGTAATTACATTTTTTTTTCTTTTCCAATTTGTCAAATTGACTAATAATATTTAGTAAATAATTTTGAGATAACAAAACTTTTAAATAGTAAAATAGTATAGAACAAACTGGTGGGATTTTTAAATGCACATTTTCAAGTAAACAAGTTCGTCGTGGATCCATTAGTTTATCAAAATAAACAATTTAATATAAAAATTATCAAATTCTAAATTATGGATATATTAAATAAAAATTATTTGTATAATTATTGCTGCAATTAGTTCAACATTTAAAGTTGACGCGATTTATTCAAATGGAAAAAAAACCGTTGTTGAGTAATGGTTTCAGGAAATAAATTTCAAAAAAAAGTGAAATATTAATTTATCGCTTGAGAAGAGCGGGAGGGAGCGGATAATGGGTCAGATCACTCTTAAGTTTTTATTTGAACCCCCAGTCACAATGTAATTTCTTATCCATTGTGATAACTTAATACTTATTAGATAGCAGAACTATTAATAATTCCAAAACTAGGACAAGAATACGAAGCAAAATTTACGACGTTAAAAATAAAATTGCGATAGGACGTCGAAAACCACAATCACGACCTCAAAAATCACAAAAATTACTTACGTTAAAATTTGCGCCAACCACCGCGCTCCGGAGCGAAGCCAAATTAAGCAAAACCACGCGAAACAAGCATAATAATTATATTACGCGGTAATCAAAAATTATGTAAATTGGTTCGAACAAATTAAAATTTGTTATCTCGAGCAATTAAAATAAATTTAATTTGATATATGGAGTAAAATTAGTAAAATAAATCAATTATTCTTTTTAAGTCTTTTAAACTGTCTATTGGATTGCATCAGTTGGAAGATAAAAATAAATCGGTGAACGAAACAGATTTTTTTTTCTGACCAATTATTGAGTTGTTTTAACTAATGGACCTGATGAAAAATTATATCTTTTTTTTTGCCACGGTTCAGTCAACTTTTCTATGATATTATTTGATTGGCATGATTTAATTCGGATGACAGACGCAATAAGTTAGAGAAATTATTATTTTTCGTGATCGACGCTGAAAACTGAATATTATGTTGAATTTTAATTGAGAGAAGCATTTTTGGTGTTCCGGGTTCAGAAAATCTAGAATGCATTGTAAAATGTAAAAATGTAACTCTGTAAATAATTGTAAATAATTTTGTACGTCTCTCGTACACTCACATCTCGAAAATGTGCCAGATGTTGACATATTAAAAAAATCGCCTGAGGCACTGTTTATAGAAAAATAAATAAATTTGGCTTCTTAACGCTACAATTCAATTAAAAACGTGTATTTCGCCCTTAAACCAAGTGTATCCTTTTTATTTCAAATAAATTTCAAAAAATCGCCTTCGGCGCTTTTATTTTCAGTTTCTCCTTGCAGATTATTTAAATTAAATTTGTACTTTGGTGTCAATCTGCTCCTGTCCTTAATTAAGAATAATTTATTTTAAACACTACAAACAATTGAAAATAACCAAAGTCGTTGTAGAAACCAAAACTGCTCCCTCTCTTCACTAGGTACTTTGGTAGTACCTAGTAAAATATTCTATAGGCGCCCATTAGATCTTTAAATAACAATTTAAAACAAATTAGAGAAAGTAAATAGCCCATCCTTTTAGTTACCTTCGGACTGCTAAGATGAAGTTTGAGTGTTAGTACAACGCCATGGGTTCAAGTCCAAATAATTTGATACTGTAAATAAGTTAAGATATACTTGGGTACCCGGTTCAATCCGGAGCGAAGTAGTAACTATATTTTAGCCGTCCTCTCTAAGAAGGCAAGATAAACCATCTAGGAGCATTTGTAAATTACGTCACGGAATTTAAGAACCCTCTTTAACCCCTTTCTCTCATTACCAAACTTCGTTACAAAAACGAAGAACCCCCCCTGCAAATATTTCGTCACGCATCCTTGTGTACCCCCCTTGATTTTACATTGTACATGTCTTTAATGATAAAATTTAACAAAATTAAGGTTGTGACGTCACAATTTTGGAAGCCTTCCCCCATCGCCTCAAATCGTAATGCAGGTCTAAACCCCCCACCCCGTGCGTGAGGTAATTTATGAGCGCCCCCGTAGGTGTAAACTGCTTAATATTAATCCTTCTAAAAAAACGTGATACACCTCCGAGGTTCGGAGTCCACGTTAAATTGTAGGTCTCCATTCAGAATTTAGCAACACAAATTCCCTAACATTCCCAAGTTTTCTCCGACTAAAATTGAAATTTTTCCCTGATTTTTATAATATTTTATAAATTTTCCAAATTTCAAAGAATTTTCATGGACCCAAATTTTAATTGCGGTGATTTTCAATTAAAAATAATAAAATCTTATGACTTAAATTCCTTGACGTTTCCAGGTTTTCTAGAAGAGAGGAAATCCTGCTTTTATCTGTGATTGTTTCTCACGCACACACAGATATATGAGAGACGGTCCTCAACGCCGAGAATAAGAATATGGTTAGAATTCGTTCGGAAGTGAGGTTATGTGGATTGCGTCGCAGATAAGTCAGGAACAGTTTGGTTATGACGTCAGTTTCTAAGTCATAATTTTATTTATAATTAATTTATTAGAAATGTCGTAAAAATATTTATAGGTACATAATTAAATATATTAATAAATAACTCGAGAGGAAATAACCCCCCCCCCCCGACACCTCACGAATTTTGAGATTCTTGGAATTTCAATTACTTTTCAGTTTTTATTTGCTCACTTAATTATTTCTAAATCGCTCGTCTTACAAATGCATGGGTTTTCTTGTTACTCACGAAATTAAGACTAAGCCTGTGATCCCCCCTCCCCCCAGAAAGAACAATTATAATTTTAATCGGCCGTTTTCGGAATGGAAAGGATCGGATTGAAAGCTTTCCTCGTGGTTAATTTTCAAAAAGGTTTCAGAGAGACCCCCGAAGTCCCGTGCCCCCGATGTTGCATTTCTAAAATGCTTTCTAAAGTCTAAAGCGCCCCCCCCCCAAAAAAAACATTACTATGACGCTACATAAGACTTCTGTTTTCTTATATACCTTTTCTCAACGTGAAATATAGATTTTTTATTTATGTTGACCAAGGGGTCTGCTTCTAGTTCTAAATCACTAGTCGCAAAAATGCATTTCTTCTTCTTCTTTAAGTGCCGTGCCTGCTTTCAGACGTAGGCGACCTCTCTCCTATGTATGTGTTGTGCGTTTGAAGTATTATCACACACATAGGGGACCTACTGCTTAACGCGGGCTCCGAACCGCGGGAAATGTATACACTTCATCTCCAGAGAGGCTGTACCAGGCAGATTACACCTCGGTGGTTTGCCATTGCCTTCCGAGGGGAGACGGTCAGAATAAAGTTTTACTGAGCCCGGAATTGAACCAGTTATTTAGCATTAGCAACAACGCACTTAACCGCTAAGCTGGCGACCGTCTTGGTTCATTGGGTCATTGGTTCTTCTTATTACTCACAAAATTAAGACCGGACCCGCAGGCAGGGGAATTTCCCCTGGGATTTGCCAGGGGAAAGCCCCCCCCAAGAAATATAAAAAAAGAAGATTTCGACCGAAATAATTTTCAAAAAAATTTTGAGACAGCCCCGTTCCTCCGACATTACTTTTCGAAAATACTTTCTGAATTGCCCTCCCCCCCCAACAACTACGGCGTGCTGCGTAAGACTTCTGTTCTTCTGTATACTTTTTCTCAATGCGAAATATAGATTTTGTTATATCAGAATTGGTAAAAATCAATACTTTATTTTTGACCGGGGGGTCTGGGGGGTATTCCATACCCCCCAGCTTCCAGTATACTCACGGGTTTCGAGAATCTCGGAACTTCCATTACTTTTCAGTGTTTATTAGCTGATTTAATTAATTCTAAATTCTAATGGGGTTAAAAGAATGACTACCTCCCCCCCAATTAATTTTCAAATCACGAAGAAAGGAAACGATTAAATGCAGTAAAATTGCATTTTAAAAAATTGAAAAAATTCCCCACCCCCGAAATGAACTTCGGCAATATCTACCCTTAACTGTTTATGCAACAGTAATTCTGTTGCTTTCTCTCTCCGAATACTCAAAATTTATCTGTAAGTCATAAGAGCAGAAAATTCTCAAATAATCGTTAATTTAAATTTAATACTATTTGCAAAAATTATTATCTGGGAAAACTGTGGATGAAACCTCATAAATCAAGGTTTTTCCGTCAAGTTGAATAACAATGACAGACTCAGATTAGAGCAAAGGGCAAACTCGCTCTGATCAACCTGATGCATCGTATTCTTGTCAATAACATTTAAGGATCGGTTTACCTTGAGAATTAAAAAAATCGCCTGCGACCCTAACGTAAAATAACTTTAAGAGTTATTTGTTTCTTCTCATAAATGTTTCAGTTTTGCTATAGTACTCTTTTCGAAAACCGATTATTGTTTTTGCTATAAGTTCGATATTAAAACTAAAATTTTCAAAATAACCAAATGGGCGGAATGGGGGGGGGGGGGGGTACGAGTTGAATGATTACAAAATTTTACAAATGCCGAGATTACTCGGCAAAATCATAATAAAGCAATTTTTCGCAGTAGTAATATAAATTTTCGTCACAGCCGTGCTGATTCCCTTTAATTATGTTGATTATTGAACTGAAAGAATCGTCGGTTTCTTTTATTACGTTTTTAACATTGCAGAACTGTGTCTAAATTTTAAATTGCTAAGGTTTAAAGTATTTTTAATCGTTTCATCCCCGGCGAAAAGTGACTACAAGTTTCGGACTAGTTTTTGCATTTCTTTTCGGGACTGCCTACAAGACATTTTTTCGGTGCCGAACCTTGAACCTTCTCCACATAGTTAAAAACTGCTATATTAATTAATAAAAAGCCATGTAGAAGCTTTCGATCTGTTAACCGATGACTGACAACTCTTTCATTACAAATTACATATTCTTTATTATTAAATTGCAACTTCGTGATAGTCTCGAATGTTTGTAAGTACTCCAAGGTCAAGGTCCAAAAGCTACAAGTCAAAAATCGACCTTTTTTCTAATCAAAAATGTAGTTTTTGATTTTATTCAAAAAATCTAGCAAACAACTCAGAAATCTATTACACGATACACAACCAACCAAAACATACCTACAATACCTTGTATCCCCCCCAAGCCCGTAAAAGTAAATTTTGCAAATATTCCAAAAAAAAAATTTTTTTAAACTCACCTCCTGAGGATAAAATGGGGCCTGGAGTGACGAACAAATACCATTGCAAAAATGCACAATCGATAAAACACTCAAAATCGACTTCTGGCGTCCGGATAAGTTTTTCATTATTTCCAAAAAAAAAAGAATCACAATAAAACACTGTAACAGTTTTCTCGTAAACAAAAATTAAAACCTGCGTAGTCGTTACTAGAAAATGTATTATTTCCTTAAAATAATTTGAAATGTAACGTTGGTCGCCCGAGTGGGAGTAAACTGAACAAAGTATCCTTGAAACACTGAAATATGTTTGATTTTTAATATCCAAAGATAATTCTTCAGATACTTTTTCGATCTTTGAACTTTTGGTGTGAAATCGATATCTCTTTGAATATCATATCAGCGCTAGCACTTAAACATTAATGAGAAGACAATTAAAAATTGTATTTGAATTTTTATTGACCAATGGGTTTTTTTGAAAAAATGGCCCATAGTTTTAATGTGGTGATAATTGGACAATGAAAATGTGAAGATAACGATTTTGGAAAATATGTAAACCAAAAATTGTTGGTGGGTTGTTGATGATCGCAGACTTACTCCCATTTTTTTCAAGATATTTCGTTGCGAGACAAATTTTGCGGGGCAAAACTTCTTGTTCTTCTAGTACTAGTACCTTATCCGTTTTGGACGGTGTATTTTTTGTATTGTACTTAGGGGTCGATTGGCCGCAAGAGCCTTTCAGAACTGCGACCAGTATTGATCTTTTGTTCATTACCCTGCTAATTAGGTATTCAGGAATTCAATTTTGCTAGCAAAACATAGAATACTCCTGAGAGGTTTTCGTTGCACCTCTTTGGGCGTTAATTGCATCTGTCCCAGATATTTTAGCCTGGATCGGGCTAAGGCATCACAGCTACAGAGAATGTGTTCGGCCGATTAAGTTTCCGATTCACAGAGTCTGCATATGTCATCGTCCTCCATTCCCATTTTCTTGAGGTGATATCTCACCTGACAATGTCCGGTGAGCAACTCCGTGATGAGCCTGATTTCGTTCTTTGATAGTAGAAGAAGCTTTTTAGCCTCTGCAGTCGAATACTCTATAAATTTCTTCGCCTGTTTTTGACCTGGTGTACTATGCCACAGGGTTTTTTTATTCTCTGCACAGGATCACACAAAGCACCACAGTTCAAATGCAAATATCCCATACAGAAGGATTGATCATACGTAGCATTTCAGTAGTCGAACTGTAAGTTGGATGTTTTATGTTGGATTTTGTGGAAAGCCTTCTCGAAGTCAATAAAACAAGCGTCCACGTCATAGTCAACATCTCTTGCTCTCTGAACTGGAACCTGCATGCAGAACAAAGTGTAACCTCTGCCCCTTGTGTTCTCCCAAGAGAGAGAGGGTTATTCTTCTTGATCTCTTCGGAGACGCTATATAAATCTACTCCCAACTTTCCTCAATAAAAGACGGCAATAGTAACTAAATTTTATATTGAAAGATAATAATAAATTTCTACAAAAAATGCTGACTTTGGTTGCTCATGCACAGGCTCGGATTCTGACAAGTAATTATACCTTAATTAAATTTTAACCACTTACCTTGTAGTAGTTTTGAAGCCTCTTGGTCAAAAATGTGGCCACTCTAATTTTTTTTTTTTTTTTTTTAGCTCAACGCAGGGAGGAGAAATCTCGTGCGAGACACCCACTTAATCGAAGTGGATAGTGTCAGACTTCACTGACTAAAACTCCCCCCTACCAAGCACCCGGGTTTCGCCGTCAGGCATTTCTTCCGGGATGCTCGGTCCGAGATGTCGGGATCTTCGACATCTCCCGCCCTGGATGTTCGGGCAGATGCGTTGGGTCTGCAGTATCGTGTGCAGACCCGCCTTTTTCGTTTGGGCCTCCAAGTTCCTCTCATGAATGGCTTCCTGGTTGCTCAGTCAGGTAGGGGGCATTGCGATGGAATTCGATGAAACGTGTGCTCTTTCGCAAGCCTCTCTTCTACCTGTCCGAGTTCTTTTTTCCTTTTTTCCTTCTCTTCCCTTCCTTTTCCTTTCCTTTCCTCCTCGTTGGTTGGCCTCCTGGTTTGA
Source organism: Podabrus alpinus (assembly GCA_932274525.1). Taxonomy (NCBI): domain Eukaryota; kingdom Metazoa; phylum Arthropoda; class Insecta; order Coleoptera; family Cantharidae; genus Podabrus; species Podabrus alpinus. The sequence goes on from OW026456.1 coordinate 78,085,966, forward strand.
CGGTCGGGTAGGGGGCATTGCGATGGAATTCGATGTTACGTGTGCTCTTTCGCATGCCACTCTTCCACCCGACCGCGATTGGCCTCGGGTCACTGATCTTCAGTGTCGGAATCCTCCCCCGCATGGGCAGCAGCAGCGGCGGCCCGTTGTTCGGCTCTTCCTGCTGCCTCCTTACACCTCAGGATGTTTGAGATGAGGGTGTTTATCCGCTGCCACTGGGCCTCGTCAACGAGCATTGCTTCGACCAGGTCTTCGGGAGTCATTGTGTACCCCAGTGCAAGCGAGACCATTGTTCGCTCGCGCTCCCATCTCCAGCACTGGAAGAGGGAGTGTTCCGCGGTATCGATTTCCTCGCAGAACCTGCACTTGGGGCTTCCCAATATGCCAAATCGGTGCAGGTAGTACGCAAAGCAGCCGTGCCCTGACAGCATTTGTGTGAGGTGGTAGCTCACCTGTCCATGCCGCCTCTTGACCCATCTCTTGATGTTGGGGATGAGTCTGCGGGTCCACAAGCCGCAAGTTGCCTCCTCCCACCTGGCCTGCCAACTTTCGGCCACCTCGCATCCGGCACCCCCCACTCCGTCGTAGATTCTGCTCCTTGCTAGTGCGAGGAGGTCGATGGGGGGCATCGACGCCAGAACGAGGGCCGCGTCGAGCGAGACCGTCCTGTAAGCGCAGGAAACGCGCAGCGCCATTCTGCGCTGGACGCTCAGCAGTCTCTGCGCGTTCCTTTTAACCCTCAGCGCCTCGTGCCATACAGGTGCCGCATACAGTATGATCGACTGCGTCACGAGGGCTAGGGTTCTTCTCTTTGCCTGCTTAGGGCCTCCCATGTTGGGCAAAAGGCGGGCAAGCGATGTCGTCACTGCTCCCGCCTTTGCGGACGCGTCCCTGATGTGCTCGGCGAAGTTCAGGTATTTGTCGATCTTGACGCCGAGAACGGTTACGGAGTCCTTAGATGGAATTGGAACTCCGTTCAGTCGGAGGGAAACCTTGGAGACTTTCCTTCTTCCGCTGAGAAGTACTCCCTCCGACTTTTCAGGGACTAGGGTGAGTCCTCTTTCGCTCACCCAGGCGGAGATGGTGTCAAGCGCCTCTGTCGCCGATGTCTCGATCTCTGCCACGTCCTTGCCCACGACCACTACGTTGAGGTCGTCCGCGAAGCCCACGGTGGTGCATCCGTCTGGGAGCTTCAGACGCAGCACTCCGTCGTACATGAGGTTCCAGAGCGTCGGTCCAAGAACCGAGCCCTGGGGGACTCCGCTTGTGACCTCCATTTCTTCCTGCTCCCCATCGCCTATTAATAGGCGTCTGTCCTCGAGGTAACTGGCGACGAGATTAAAGGTATCGTTTTCGATCGTCGCCAGGCTGTTTAGTGCCCCCAGGATGTGCCTCCACCCCGCATTATTGAATGCATTCCTGACGTCCAAGGTGACGAGTAGGCAAAGCCTTCTGGTACGCCGGCTTCCCATCTTGGCCTCGACCGCGATCTCCATGATCTTTTTAAGTGCATCCACGGTCGATCTTCCCCTCCTGAAACCGTATTGGTTGTCGGAGAGGCCGCCGCTGCTCTCGATGTTTGGCCACTCTAATTTATCGAACTCGGGAATTAATTAATAAAAGATGCAATAATTTAATTTAGAAAAACGTGAACGTTGAACTGTTGTATCAAAATTTTGCATACAAAAGTTGTAGCAAATCCATAGTTGAATTCAAAAAATGTTTAAATTTTTAAATTTGTGAAAATTAAGTTTAACAATTGATTAAAAGTTTCTGTGGTCCTGGAAAATTATTCGAAATACTGAATTTAGAGGAAAATTTTGCATACAAAAGTTGTAGCAAATCCATAGTTGAATTCAAAAAATGTTTAAATTTTTAATTTTGTGAAAATTAAGTTTAACAATTGATTAAAATTTTCTGTGGTCCTGGAAAATGATTCGAAATACTGAATTTAGAGGAAAACTTTGCATACAAAAGTTGTAACAAATCCATAGTTGAATTCAAAAAATTGTTCAACGAACAGTTTCTGTCCTTCCCAAAGAACAATTCGAACCTCACTGACTTCCCAAAATCCGTTAACTCCTTCTCCGACCATAAACCCCCCTTTTTGAGCTGTAAATGACCCTTGCAAAGAGTTCATTCCGCAGTCAGCAAAAAGGCAGTTATTGACTTTTGTGGCAGGACACGCGTGGCCTCAAAACTACTTCGGTACACAACATTTTTCATACAACAAATACTTTTATGCAAGCCTGCGACCCACAAATGATGTTTTCTGCAAGCTAATATTTATATAAAAATGTTGTGTACAGGGTGTTACAAAAGCTTCTGTCGTGCCCATACCGTTCCTAAACCCAAACTGGATTTCGTCCAGGTGTTCTTCAATTTTTAGGAAATTTATTCATGTATCAAGAAGATCTTCAACATGAGGTGGTTCTCCTTGATTAAAAAATCTCACTAAGAAATCAATCTAATCATTCTCCAAAACTTGCAAGAGTTCTCCATGAACTTCGTAGAGGCCTCTTGCCTTAGGGGTCGTTCATAAAAGACGTCACCAATTTTTTCCAACATTTCAACCCGCCCCCCCCCCGAACATCCTATGGTCACAAATCAAAGACCCCCCTCATTTGTATAAAATCGAACTTAACCTTTTTAACTAAAAAACCTATTCAATAATTTTTAATTTTTGAATTAAGCAAGCAAAAATTTATGAAAACTTTATTTGCCTATTTTATGCCAAAATCCCAAAAATAGGATTTTATTTATGCGGACGTCACATTTCCCCGGTTACACTTGGTCACATTTTGTAAACCCTCTTTCCCCAGGCGGGGGAGGACGACCCCTTATTGGTCTTTAACTTTCTTATTGCCTTCAGTACTTCAGTATCTATTAGTAATTGCAATGGCGCTCGTGACTTGTTTCGATAAGAGAGCACCAATTTGAAAATGGAAGAAAAATTTAATAATGTATTCTTGGATTATTTTGAAAATGTTAATACTTATCATTGCTAAATTAAATACTGAAGTCTGAAATAGGAAGTGAAAATAGAAACCCGTGGGGCGCACAATAGGACAAGATAACTTCAGAACTGCTATTAAATCAAATATTAATTGATTTTTAAGTTGGATATTTATCCGTTAGTAGTCTTGATATGATTCATAGATAAATTCTTGAATACCTTTTTATTAAAAAAATCGGATCTTTTCTACATTGACGCTCATGAATGGATTAACGAGATTCAAATACAGTTTATAAACATTTTCTTTAGGAAAATGTGTAGCATTGGCACAAATTGCCATAATTTGTAAACGCGATTGTTTTTTTATACTTAATACCCATTAGAAAAAAAAACTAAAATGTCGCAATATAGTAGTAATATAGTAGGTAAATTTGAAAATTTCAAGCAAAATATTTCAATTCTTAAAAATCCTTCCGGTGTAGAAAAATCGCGCTAATCGGGATCACAGAGGGGCCACCGAAATTTAATAGCATTCTAATGTACGCGGGTTAATGGTGTACATGTAACCCCCCCCCCCCGGACATGGTCGCGTTAAGCGATATTTTGCATTCACCGGGGGATTTAAAAAAAAACATTGTTAAATTCGAAAAAAAAATAAACATTATTAATAACAAAGAAAAAGGCATACACATATACATTAAGGCATAAACCGATTTTTCAATTTGTCTTTTTGACATTTTAAAAAGATTTAAACGTTACCAATCCCAATTTTTAATCTTAATTTTTCTCAATTCTCACAAATTCCAAATCTCAAAAAATCGCGTTATAACGAATCCGCGTTCGCAAGGGTCGCGTTGAACGGGGGTTACCTGTATTGAAACGTTATGGTGAGGAATCTCTTGTAAATAGCATTTAGTTTTTTTATTTAATTGAGGGATTTAGCTGTCTTTTGTACGCTGGGGGGTATTCCATACCCCCCAGACCCCCCGGTCTCAGCAGCCGCTGACTGTTTACAACTTCATTGTATCGTTATTTACTTAACATTATTATTATTTTTTTTAGGTAGTAGTTTCCGATTTTGGATAGAAGGGCACGCGCTTTTTAGGGAAATCCGCTACTCGATCAACAAGAAACATAAACATAACATAACCAATCAGAAAGTCCCATTTGTTTCTTGACAAGCATGGCATACTATCGTCCTGTCTAGGCCGTATTTGTTTATTTAAGTGAATCGATTGATAGGGGGGGGGGACGAATAAATTAAACCGGAAAGGTATTTCAAGTATTTCTTACGCAATTTCCAGAAAATCGTTCTTGTTATTAGGGGGTCGTCCATAAAGGACGGGGGTTACAAAATGTAATCAAGTGTGACCAGGGGGAGGGGGGTTGGATAAATGTGACGTCCGCATAAAAATTCCACTTTTGAGATTCTTAAGAAAATTGTATATGACAATTTCGTTCATAATAATTCAACCAATAGGATGTTACAATCTCATCAATTTGAACCAATCATAATCTACTTCCTTTGACAATACAGACCACGGTGCTGTATTGTCGCGGCAATACGACCACCGTGGTCTGTATTGTCAAATTTCCATAGTAACGATGGAAACTACGTGAACGCATACTATAAATTATTTGTTGTCAGAAAAAATTGAAATTTTATTTACGAAATTGTCAAACGAATTCCACACGATACTATAAAATTGTCGGTTAATTTTTAAACCATGGAATCTTCGTGTTTGTCGCCATTTAAAATCACCATTCGTGCTAAAGCACTCATGGTGATTTTAAGGGCGACAAACACTCAGTTCCAGTTTCAAAAATTATTGCCGACAATTTGATAGTCTCTTGTGGTATTATATATGATTATTTTTTTATAGAATAACTATTTTGTAATAAAATTGATTAACTCCTTAAATTCCAAATGTCGTGTAGACAAATGCCAAGTTCGATTTTAGACTGGCTTTTGATTTGTGACCATAGGACTTTCCTGGGGGGGTCCGAATATTGTGACCAACTGTGACAATGGGGGGGGGGGGAGTTGAAAAATCGGCTAAAATTGCGGACGTCCTTAGGTATTTGTGCTTGTACTAGTGGTACACAACGTCCGAGGTTTCACCTGAGGGGGGGAGTTACTGAGGGGAAGTAAGACAGCCTTTTCTTCTTTCATCAAATAGACCCAGTTATGTTTGGGATCAGTAGATGTGATTAAACCTGCATGACCAGCATTACGGGACAGTGACTACGTTTTTCTATCAAAATAAATTCAATACCATGACCGTCATTAATCAAAGGGTAAAACCAACCTTGGTCACCGAAAATCTTTGTTTGAAGAGGGGCGGGCTCAAAACCCAACCATGCATCTCAAAAATTCAGGTGCTGATGTGAAGGATGTGTTGGGAAGGCCAGGTAATCCGCAAAACAATTTATGATTCTGAGATGCGTTCCACGGGTTTGCCATCCCTCTAAAAAGCACTAAATGCGCGTATCAACCCTAACTAGAAAAATGGAGGACATCAAGCGAGCTACGTCCGCAATATGCTCTGCTTTGCGAAACCATGTTTGCTTGCTTGCTGAGACGTGTTTTTGAGCGTGACATATACATCGGAACTCCCCATGGTATAAAGAGTTGGACCATGGGAACACCCTGTATAGATACTACATGTTATAGAGGCTACAACGTATTAGAGCTTCTTGTTAAATCAATTTAATGTCGCGAATCTATTACCTAGGGGCAGGGGTTGTTTAACTAACCTGATCATCAATGGAGACTCATAGTTTACTATAATTTGGGAAAGGCGATACAATTTACGTTTTTCACTTTCTAATAAAGTGTTTTAAATCCGGGCCACCGTTTATGGTCCAAGCAACATCGGATTGTCGCAAATATTCAGAGGCGTATCTACCATGGTGCCAGCGGTGAATTTTCATTAAACAGTATTATTCCGAGTTGTTATGCTACTAAGGGAGGGCGGAGCCTCATCGCCCTCGTCGTACTAGCCGCCACTTGGTAATTGTCAAACCCTCTGCAGAGGTTTCCCAATTCATTATCTCTAAGCAGTTCCTCCAAGTATTTCATCCATTTCATCTGGTCTTGGTGCAAGAAAAACAGCTTTCAAGATAATTCAACGACAAGGAAAATTCTCTGGTTTTCCTATCATTACTACGTACTGATTTCCTGACATACAAATAATAACACCCCCTATGACTGTACCCTTACCAATACTCAGTGACCTCAGATGTCCAACCATAGGCAGAAATTGCACATTTAAACCGTTCCATAAAAACTACCTTATAGTAAATGGTAAGTTTTTGGTGCGTTCAAACCAAACCTGAACACTTAGAAGGTACCATTCGATTAACTTTAATTACTAAAAAAAAACACGGGTCGCGCTTAACCGTTCCTTCTAAACCGTCAGTGGCGGATTTAACAGGTGGGCAAAAGCGCGCTTGCCCACTGGCCCCCCCCGACGGGAGGCATTAAGGGCCCCTCTTGCTAAAAATTACACTTTCGATTTTTTTTTTGAAAAATGTTTCGGTGAGTCTTTTGTAGACAGCACGAGACAAATTTCTCTTCAGGGGCCCCTGTTATCGAAACACTTGCAATGCTTCGTAATAATCATAAATGAAATAAAATCAAAAAAGTTGTGTAATTAATCAGTTATTAAAAACGTCTACGATTTTATCACGTTCGTCAAATATTTCTCATAGTCTCATCGGCGATGAGAAAACCTTTTGGAAGAAAGCAAAAATCGGTTCCAAAATAAAAAATCTTTCGGCATTCAACTTCTGGAAGAATTGAAAAAAGAAATTTTTGAGACAAATTCTGACTGTAGAAGAGAGACACAGGGTGAACAGTTTGATGTCGAAAAGAAACGAAGACTCCACATCAAAGGATTGAGCGGGACTCGTTGGTCTGCACGACTGAAAGCAGTAGAAGCGGTTATCCAAAATCTTGACTGTATTTTCAACTGTTTAGAACGAGAAACATCAAGAGAAAAGGCTACTGGAGAAGATATAATGGACGCAAATTCTCTACTTTCGGCGATCGATTGGCTCTTCTTACTTAACCTGACGTGGTGGCATTCAGTCCTATCATTCATCGACGTTGCTGAAGTGGAATTACAGAAAAAAGAAGTGGATCTTTTGATGGCCCAAAATTGTCTTTAGAATGTAATGAAGAATTTGAAAAACTTGCGCGCAGAAAGCAAGTACGATTTTTTTGTGTCGAAAGCGAAATCTCAATGGGAGAACATGGGATGGAAGAATCCGGATTTTCCGATCACCAGACGACGACGAACGAAAAAAATGCCCGGTGAGAAAGCTGACAACAGTCCTCTGGATATGGCAACGAAACATCGCATTGCATACTACGAAGTTCTCGACAGGATGTGCAGCGAATTACAAGAAAGAGCCAAAGGTTTTCATGAGATAAACTCACTTTTCGGATTTCTCAAACCTGAATTCTTCAAAAACATGGATGAGAAAAAAGTTGAAAAAAATGTTTGCAACTTGATGGAGAAATATCCAACTTTTTTTACAACTGCCCTGAAGTATGAGTTGATCAGTTTTGCGGATTTGTACTTCTCACAAGAACAAGATTCTTCTGGGCATAGTCCATTGCAATATTTGAACTTCATCGTTGAAAAAAATTTGATGAGCAGTTTTCCGGAGTGCTTCAGTTTATTGCGTTTATTCTTGACACTTCCCGTCAGCACAGTCAGCGCCGAACGAACAATGAGCTCATTAAAGAAAGTCAAAGATCGTAAACGTTCTACAATGAGTGCAGAAGCATTGGACGATTTCAGCATACTTTTCATCGAACAGCATGTCGCCAATCAAGTTGATTTGAATGCTAGGTGAGGATTACCTAAACCCTGGCAACTCCAAATAAATTGAAATTTTCCTATTGTAAAGAGGAAGGTTTAAATAGTGTAATGACATAATTTTAACAAGCGAACATATTATAATCAAAATTTTGAGAAAAATCAATTTGAAAAGTACGGAAAAGTAGCATCTTGCATGCTGTAGAACCGGCCGATGCCACTACTTCGCTCGGCCGGCGCGCATTTTGTTGACGGTACGTGCACTGGGATATACTCTTACACTTAGAAAATTTCGCACCGGCAGATGCAGCTCGACGCTCCTACATGTAACATCGCTTATTTTTTGTTTTTACGCGATTTTTTGGGGGTGAAACGTAATAGTATACTGCCCCATACCGCAACTATATTTTTTAATGCTATTTCGAGGGTCTCTCACATCCCGGTTGCATTTATCCCGGTTTTCTTGATCGGTGGCGCTTCTCGTATGTTTAGCCTAGTAACCAGAGTCAAATCCGCCCTGGAGGGGTGCAGAGCGGAGCGGAGCGCAGCGGCGCCCCGTAAGGGTAGGATTTGACGATGGATTACCCTCCTTTTCGAATGCACACCCCAAAATTAGAAGGCAAAAAAAAATTTAATTTTTTCACTTTTTCGGCAATACACGGGATTTTCGATTTTTTTGATTTTATTTATTACTAATATCCACTAATCACACCCCCATCTATCCGAATTTCAAAGAAAAATTGAAATCGGAGCCAAAAAATTTTACGCATTTTCATCGAAGCACGGGCGACTAGTGTCGCATCGACCCGGTTCGGAGGCATATCGGGTTACATTCCCCGTACTTTTCAAATTGATTTTTCTCGAAATTTTGATTATATGTTCGCTTGTTAAAATTATGTCATTATACTATATAAACCTTCCCCTTTGCAATAGGAAATTTTCAAATTTTTTGGAGTTGCCAGGGTTAGGTAATTCTCCCCGAATGCTACTATCGAAGTTTTCGCGGAAAAGAAAGCGAGAAGAGGATTTAAAAATATGTAAATGTTCTCAATGTAAAAACGAATCCAACGTTCAAAATGCTCGATAAATAAATTCAAACCATTTTATACTGATAAATTTCTTGAAACACATACCTATCACTTCCAATGAAACACTTGAGCCAAAATAAATTCTTGTGTACACAATTCAATAGGGGGGGGGCCTAATGAAATTTTGCCCACTGGGCCTTTTTCCTTAAATCCGCCACTGTAAACCGTTCATGAACTGTGCCTGTGTGTCATTTTGTACAACTCTTTTTGAAAAACGAAGCAATCGATTGCCAAGGAAATTAAGCGACCTTGATTAAAACAATAATTTAACGGTTCTGCGACAGTTGACCTCTATAAATTTCCGAATTATGTCAATTTGGAAACCCAATTAGGTACTACTTAAAACTACAAGTTCAAGTCAATATTCCTGTTTAATTCCATTTTATTGTAAATTACTGATTCATGAATGATCAAAATGTGACCTCTAGTCTCTAGTGATTATTTAAAATCAAATAACTTCTGCGATAAGAATAACATGATCTGCATCAGTGACAATCAGAGTTGCTGCAATTTAAATATTTTACTGTAAGGCCGGACGCACACACCTTGATGTGCAGCCGGAACGCTGTATGCATTCTGGTATTCCCACGTTTTTTTTTAGTACACATTACATATTTTTCCGGGTTCAATATAATACAAAACTTTTACCAAGACAGAATGGGGAATTTTATCTTATCTCCCGGGTATTTACTTTTTTAAGAATCTGCGCAGTAATGAAGGAATGCACTTATGAATAACACAAATTGAATTTATTGAATTTTAAAATAAATATTTATGCGTTTTTATTCTATCGCCGTATTATCTGAGACAACAGCGTTATGTATATTTAATGTCGATGAAGCCTAACCTAATAAGCATACCTTGATTTTTTAAATGTAAATAAATAAAAAAAAGAGTCAACAAATTTCTTCCCAACTGCGAATCCATTAGGTGTGGTCGTGCTTTTCAGTTGTTCATTTTTGGGGTTATTTCAAAAAGTGGTCAATTCATCACGTGATCGTTTCAAGGTTGGAATAATTACCAAAAATTGTCAAGGTAAGTTTTGCATTTTTTGTTGGTTTTAAGTAGTTTAGGTGTATTGTCTCTGTCAGTACAGATCTCACAGTTTATAATATAGAACTTGGTGGAATTTGAAAAATAGGTTGAAAGGAATTCCTAAAGTTAGGCCGATTAGATAGCTATCTGATAGATAAGGGATTTGGGTGCTTAACGCTAATAACATTTTATCTTCTTTATCTTTATCTTCAAGTACAAAGATCGATCAATAGATTTACGTTGAAATGTTGGGGGGGGGGGGAGAGGGGGAGGTAGAAATAAAACTAAATTTTATCCGTAAGTTTTAGATTTACGAATTGGATTTCGATAAAAGTTAGTGTAAATAATTGACTCCTTGGCCTATCCTGCTGGTTTTCCGAGGGGGGTGTCAATATCATAAATTAAAATTGATTATTCAATAATTTCCATGTATCTGAATAAATTTAAGATTAGGACTCACTGCAACGTTTAAATTAACATTTTGACCTATTGGATATAAATAAATTCTTGATTTTTAAATTACTTCCATATTTATATACCTATAGATTTCTAAAAAAATTGATGCAGAAAGATTCCACATAGAAACACTTAAAATGTCAATCGAAAATAAAACAAATGAAATCACTAATAGGTGGGGGGGGGGAACCAATAAATAAGTCAAAGCACGTTCTGTCTTAACCTGGTGGCGGGAGGGTTAAAATGAAGAACTTATTCACTTACCTTAATTACTTAAGTTCTTCAGAATATAACTCAATTATTGATTTTATTATTTCTAAGGTTTTTATAAAAGGTGGGCTGAACCCATAACCCCCCCCCCCCCCACAAACCCTTTATTATATAGCTGGGGCTTCAATTTTGAGATTCATCAAATTAAAAAAATATTGAAACAAAATAATATTAATACAGCCCAAAATATTAAATAATATAAATTAATTATTATTTAAAATATTACCACATTGCACTGATAACTGAAATCTGGAATACTTACGTTAAAGAAAAATTTATTGACTTTATAATTGTCATTTATTTATAGATCTGTATTTCGAAGTGGCACAATATTATTTTTAACATGTGATAAATCATTGAAAGATCGAATAATCTGATCTATTTCGGCCTGTATTTATAGTAATTAACCCCCAAGAATGCGGCCTTTAGGCCGCACAATCTTGGAAATTAAGTACTACATGGATAAAAACGGCCAGAAGTTAAACAATAGGTGTCCATGTATATCAGAGAAACGTCGATAACTTCTTCCGCGATGTAAATTTAAAGTTTTGTGTTTTTTCTCGGAACATAAAATACCAAACCTATGCCCGTGCAAAATTTCAGTTTTCTAAGATATTTTTTTCAACGTGATTATATATTTTACAAAAGAGTTAGAAGTGGTGGCTCCTAAAGAAGATAATTTCCAAACAGGAATTTTCAAGAAGTTTTTTAAATTTTGAGTTAAAAAAAAAAGTTAATGATCTTCATGAGTTAATTTTATGTGAATGTATTAATTTCGACTCTTACATATTCCCTATTGTCATAATTTTTTTGGAGTTTGAGGTTAGTCTTTATCTAAATGCAAAATTTCATGTTCGTTGCACGTCGCGTCGTAACAATTTTTATAATTTTCTCGGCGGTTTGAGGTTTGAGGTTATTACCAATCTGTGTATGTATGGAATACCCCCCAGCACGAAATTCAGGCGGTAAAAATGATTTAAGATACTTATTTAATTGTCTTGGTTATGATGATATGCTGGGGGGTATTCCATACCCCCCAGACCCCCCGGTCGATATTTTTATATTGAAGCTGAAATTTTTATTTCAATACTTTTTATTTGAAAAATGAAATAAGTTACATTTTATTCCCTGACTTTCAGACGCTATTTAGATAAAGCTCAGGAATTCTAAGTGTCAAATGTTTTCCACGTTTTCCCTATCTCATAAAAATAAAGTGTAAAATTATACCACTTTGAAATATTTTTTAAAAAAATATTTTAAAAAACAAGTTGTCGGCGGGCGGGGGCTCATATTCTGACGTTGAATTTTCTGCACTAAACTTCAGTATGTATATTTTATTATAATCAGTGGCGGCTTTCCTTCACAAGCGGAAAGGTGACGTGCCCTCCCATCCAAAATAGAAAATAGCAACAATCCAAATACTGTTATGACATTCATATTTTTCTTTAAAGTTTGCGCCATTTCATTGAAAAACTTGTCGGCACTGCAAAAGAAGTTCTAAATAATTGAAGGCCTAGTGGAAAAAGTAGTTAAGTCACTTTTTTTCAATTTGTTGATTTTTATACTAATTTGTAGAGAATAAATGCCGCAATGTGAAAATGTGCTCAACTACAAATTGAAAAAAAAGTTACTTAACTACTTTTTCCACTAGGCCCTTCAATTGATGATTGCAGTAATCGGGGGGGGGGGGTCTGGGGGCTAACCCCCCTCCAGAATTTGGAGAATCAGGTGGTAAAACGTGATATACAAGGGGTGTTCCATACCCCCCGAGCCCCCGGTTTCTATATTTTACTTTTTGTTGATAATGAAGAGTATTAATATATTCAAAGTAACACAAAAAGATGTTGCCTCGGAAAAATTCATTGTGGCCGTTCAAAAATTTCGTCATAAATTCCCCGGGAGGGAGGAATTCAGACCTGCGCACAGTGGGGCAAGAGAGCCAAAACGTGCTATTAAATGAAAAAATTAAATGCAATTTAGAGATTCCTCTCCATAATGTATGAATACACCACTAACCCACGCACACTACTAAATTTTCGGTGGGCCCTCCGTGACCCGGATTAGCGCGATTTTTCTCTACCGGAAGCATTTTTAAGAATTGAAATATTTAGTTTGAAACTTTGAAATTGAAGTAGATTGTGACATTTTAGTAATTCTAAACTTGTATTAAAGAGCATGTAATTTATAAAAGTACGCTACGGAACGGTGTTGTTGAAATCTGAGGTTTAATTAGTTTTTGGGCTTTTTGGTTATGTTTTAAAGCATATTAAGCTTTGATTTTTTTTGTCCCTAATGGGTATTGAGTATAAGAAAACAGTCGCGTTTAAACATTGTACTAAATTTTACTAATCTCTTCGCTAGATACAATTTTGTTCATTTTCGGAAGCAATTCATACAGGGTGGTCCAAAAAAATTTAAAGGATAATCCAGGTGTTTAAGAAGACAATCCCTTTGAATAGCACTATATAATAATTTATTATAAGAAACGAGTATATTTTTGCAAAGGTTTATTATTAATTAGTTATTTATTATATTATATAGGAGAAATGTTGATCAAGAACAGAGAACTGGTTGATATCATGATTATGATAACAGTGAAGATGATGAGGATTATGATGATAACATATTCGGAGATTTTGTAGATTAATTTCGTTTTCGGTAAGCGTTAATTAATAAAAAATTAATAATACTTTTTATTTTTATATTATTTTTAATAAAGGGAATTTCAAAAACACGAAAGAAAAAATTTTATTTAGATATAATACTATAATCGCTTTACTAGATGCCATTTTGTTTATTTTTTGAAGCAGTTCATACAGGGCGATTTAAAAAAAATTTTGTTTCTAAACCAAATAAGCTGTTTTTCGGTTAAGGAATATGATAAAATTGTATCTATCGATTTTTTTAAATACTACTAACAACCCTGAAAATATACAATGGAGAGCTTCCAAAATTGTGGCACCACAACGTTACTTTTTTGTAATTTTTCTAATCTTAAACTTGTAGGATGTAACGTTAAGTTAGGGAGGCACAATGAGACGGGATGTAAAATTTGGAGGGGTTTACGTGATGATAAGGGTGGAGGGGTTAAAAATTGTTTAAAATTGCGTAATGTTATTTATAAACCACCCCTAAGAAGTCAGGCCGCTATAGTGCTATAGATTATAGAAATATTTTGATATCCCCTCCATAGTACAAGGGCCGCATGCAAGCTTAAATTTCTTAAATGTCCACGTTTATCCTTAAAAAGTTATCTAGTAAAACTTGTTTGGAATGAAAGTGCTGTGAAACAAAATAAGTAAATAAGAATATGGTAAATTTATATCTCACCTTTTTCTTTAAATTTTGTGTCAAAGATAGATAAAGGGAGCAAAGAGGTTAATTACCCCCCCCTTATGAATTTTCGAATACCGAAACAAAACTGATGAAATGCTCTAAAATTGCTTAAAAATTTACATTTTTGCATTACTATACGTGAACTTTTCTTGGAACCACCCCTATCTTGGGTTCTAGGACAGTTCGCTACGGGACATTTCGTGCCCGGACATTTTGTGCCCGGTCATTTCGTATCCGGACATTTCGCTACCAGGACATTTCGCTACCAGGGACATTTCGCTACCTGATTTTACTACCACTTTTACCATATTATTTACTATTATTTTTCATTATTTTTATATTCCTATGGCAGATCCACCTCTTCGCGGCAGATTCACCTCCTTGCGGAAGATTTAACTTTACGCGGAGATTAATTTGTTCTCAATTAGTTTTCTAAAGAAATGTAGTGGAAATTAAAGAATGCATAATCCTGATATAATTTATTATTCATAATCTTGATTTTACAGACTCTCAGATACTTATAACGTTTCTTACATAGTAATTCCCTAATTACTCTTAAACTTCTACTGCCTATGCTAAAATTAACAACTACCTTTTATATAAAATTACTGACTTTAATGCATGTTGCAAGTATTAAGTACAAACCACTAAACATGTGTAACCTACATACCTAGAAATACTAGACGCAAGTCAGCGTTTCCTAAATACCTTAAATTATTGATATACTAGTATTTAGGACACTACAGAAATTTCAAAAACTAACACTAACCTAACGGTAGATCCACCTCTTTGCGGCCGATTTAACTTTTCGCGGAGATATAATTGTTTGTAGTCAATATTTATATGCATAATCAACTCTATCTCGAATTTAATTACTACAAATTTTCATTTTTTGCAATTTATCACGTAAACTGACGTCACATGTAAACTCGGCGCTTCGCGCCTCGCCAGGAGGCTTCGCCCCCTTTCCCCAATTGGAGGTTTACCCCATTACCTACGACGGCTAAAACATCCCTGTAGATGATCCATACACCCCACCGCGAGATCTTAAAAAAACGGGATATAGCATTTAAAATTAATCTAGGAATTGTATATAGCATTTAATCGCTACCTGTACTAAAACTCATAACAAAAATCCGGTGAACACAAACTAAATGAAAAAAAAAAACGTCAATTCTGACTGTTGGCGTTCAAACGTCCTTGCGTTGAAATGTTAATGTAAAATTGAAGTTTTCAAACAAAGTTTTTAACTCTTGAAAACTAAATCGGAAGTTTTTATTTTCGAAAATTGCTACTTTAACGGAATAAGCGTATTCGGTGAGCATTTTCCTAGATAATCGATGTAAAAAATTTAGAAAAACTTGTTTTTCCTTTGTGGAAAAATTTTCCAAAATGTAGAAAGCTCTTCCAAAAACTGTACAAAATCTCAAACTAGACGGCTAAAAAGCAATGCGGGATACGATGTAAAATTTTCAAAAATTATAGCAATACTTTGTGGTGAGTATGAAGCATCCCCATTAAAAATTGAACACTGATCTAACAATTTTTTCGGCACATTATGTGGGGACGTTTAAAAAAATATTTGTAAATTTTGGAAAATTGAAATTGTTTTTTCACGTACCGCTTAAGTTCGCCAAACAAAACTGAAAATGTTTAATAAAATTTTTAGTTATTTTAATAAACATTTTTTAATTATATGTTATTATTTTATTTTTATTATTAAATATAATATCGTCCCCCTTATGCCAAAACCACGAATGTGCAAAAATTGCCATTTTGGGCAATGTCGCGATGTATTGTTTCTGATGCCTGAGGATACAAAAGGAAATAGAGATATCATAATCGAGTATAGAAGTGGAAAACTTCAGCGCATTAACCATAAGTCTAAATTCTACGATCCTCTCTGCTATCCGTTGATGTTTCCTTTTGGCACATATGGATGGTCTGTTGAACTCAATGAACAGCGATATCGTTGTGATACAGATGTCCCGAAACTAACCTGTTGTCAGTATTACAACTTCTTTTCTTACATACGCCAAGAAACCAGCGATTTTTTCGTTTCGGAAAACTGTTTCAGCAATTTTTAGTGGACTGTTGGGCAAAGAATGAACAGATTAAACTCGAGTTTTATCGTTACAATCAACGCCAACTGAGAGCCGATTTGTTGTTGAGAGCAGGGTTGTTGATGCCATCAATAACGGCGATAGCATGTCTAATATTGGGAAGGTAATAATGCCAGGAAATGCTGTCGAATCTAATCGCTGGATGTATGAGAAGTATCAGGACTCTATGACTGTGGTACGGACATATGGAAAACCGGATCTATTTATAACGTTTACATCAAACCCAAACTGGAAAGAAACGGTTGAAAACCTTCTTCCGGTTTATAATAGTGAAGGAATAGTAATTGAACGGCAAGATGCTTAGGAGAGACCAGATTTGATGAACCGAGTTTTTATGTACAAATTAAAAGCGCTCAAGAATGACATCATAACAAAACAAATATTTGGGAAAGTTATTGCGCATACCTTGGTGATTGAGTTCCAAAAAAGAGGTTTCCTCATTGTCATATGCTTTTCTGGATTGCCGATGAAGATAAACCACGAACTGTTGAAGATATCGACCAGTTGGTAAGCGCTGAAATACCCGACGCTTCTAATCGAGAATTAGCGGATTAGCGATATCCCATCAGACCGAAAGGTCCATGTCACTGGCCCCCCCCAAATCGATTTTTAATAAAATTTTTGTGTCAATCGTTAGTGCTTCGTTAGTGCCTGTTTGTGCTTCCATTCCCGACGTTTGTGCCTCAACGGTCGCGAAGTTATTCGCGAAATATTGTGGGGGGGGGCTGCTGACATGCAGCCCCCCCAAATCAATTTTTAATAAAATATTTGCGTCAATCGTTAGTGCTTCGTTAGTGCCTGTTTGTGCTTCCATTCCCGACGTTTGTGCCTCAACGGTCGCGAAGTTATTCGCGAAATATTTGATTTCCGTGAACTCCGAGCAAGTTGCGCGCGAATGCATAGATTTCAAATGTGCAAAACTTAACAAATAATAAATATAAATATGTGTAGCTATAATATTTTGCTATAAGCAAAACTATGTTTATAAAGAAAATATTTTTATTAATAAAATTACAAACAATATTTTTAAAATATATTAAAAATTGGAAATATTTTGATTTTTATTATTATACAAGAAATTGGCAGTTCATTGCTTTTGTAGTCTGCCTTACTACCAGCATTTAAAAAAAAAATTACAGCACTCACCAGCATTTCGCTAGCATTATTGGCGACTGTTTACCTCGTCAACAGTCTTATTTTTTGCGGCCAATATTGTCCACCGATGCAGTTCTTTAATTTTGGTAATTGTGGTTAAAAATTGTTTACATCTTGACAAAGATCTGGCGAAATACTAATCATATCTTGGGGACTTGGGGATCATTCAGACTTTCTTCGCCAACACTTTTAGTATGAATTTATTGTAGTCTTCGTTCTCTCGAGATAAACGCTGATTTATTGTTAGTTTCCTAACTAAAATCTGTGGCCATAGGAACGACTTCTTAACAGAACTCAGTACCACATCATATCGAGATCCCTTCTTAACGGCTGGCAATATTTGCCTAAAATCGTACCACCTAAAGGAGTATGAGTATTATTCGTAAGATCTCTTAGCGTTCGATCAACTGCTTCGATAGTGAACTTATGCATCATCGGAAGCTCATCCCATACAATAAGCTCAGATTCGATTAAAAGTTTCGCTTTCACTGACTGTTTCTTGATATTGCAAACACTAATTTCTTTTATATTCAGTGGTATTGCAAACCTACTGTGAGCTGTCCTTCCTTTAGACAACAGAATGGATGCGATTCCGGAAGACGCAACAGCTAAAGCGATTTTATGTTCGGAGCGTATTTATAGATATCGCTGTTCATTGAGTTCAACAGACCATCTATATGTGCCAAAAGGAAACATCAACGGATAACAGAGAGGATCGTAGAATTTAGACTTAATGTGCTGAAGTTTTCCACTTGTATACTCGATTATCTATCTATATTCGGTTATGAACGTCTTGCGACATTTTCCCGATACCTCCCTGTCTCTGCTCGTTGCGTGCTGAAAATGTGTGACGAGCACAGAGGACCTACAGCTTAACGTGGATTCCGAACCACGGGAATAGACGATTTTTACACCGCCTACTCCATCAGGGAAGTTTTTTAGCCATAAATAATGTTATCTGGGGCCAGCAGATAGACATTTGGTGAGCGAAAATTTCTTCTATAGATAGCACCTCACAGGATTTGAACCCGTGAATATTGGCTTGAAAGCGAACACGCTAGCATTTCAGCCATTCGCTCACCTATACTCGATTATGATATCTCTATTTCCTTTTGTATCCTCAGGCATCAGAAGCAATACATAGCGACAAACATCGGTGGGCAGATTGAAACGTCTCATGTCGAGGGAGCGGTCGGATATTAGTCGTAGAAACACGTTATGCCTTCGGTCTGAGGTCCATGTCACTGGCCCCCCCCAAATCGATTTTTAATAAAATTTTTGTGTCAATCGTTAGTGCTTCGTTAGTGCCTCACGTTAGTGCCTAAAGTCAATATTTCAACACTAAATAAAAATTCAACGGGCCCAGCATTTACAAAAAAAATTACAGCACTCGCCAGCATTTCGCTAGCATTAGTATTGGCGACTGACATTAAAATAAATATCAAATTCAAAAATGGAGGACTTGACGGACCCGGTAAATTTACTAAAAGAAAAAAGTTTATAACAAACAAAAATTCCCACATATTTTAGAAATATGTATACTTTAATTTTGCGTTTTCTCAACCGTCATAAAGTTACTTATTAGTATTAAATCGGTTGAGGAGTTGGGGGGGGGGGTTACATGAGTAACATGCTTTATGTTTTATCTCCCACTTAGAATTATTACGTGAAAATTATTTTAACTGATATCGATAAAACACGTACAAGGCAAGTACCCCTTCATAATTCTATCACTCCGCCCGATAATAACGCCTAAATTAAAATGATTGAAATTTTTAAGTACTCCGTGCAAGATGCCATACAAATTCAAATTTAAAAATTCGGTTTTATTAAATAAAAATTTAATTTAGATCATCAGATAAATAAAACAAAACAAAACAAAATGAGAAAAATATTTTTTAAAAGAAAAGTTTTACTGACGGCGCCGGCGTATGATAGATCAAAATTTTGTTAAGAATATTTCAGTGCTGAAGACCAATCTGAAATTTGGTACAGCTATATTAACAAAAATAATTATAGAATATAAAAAACCGCGGATAAGCAAAGTTTGCTTACAATATTTCGATCGTTGTTTTGAAAAATGGCAGCGAAAACCAGCAACCCGTGCGCAGTAGAAGAGGCGTTTAGGTGCAAATAAATAAAATGAATTTGTGGAAAAACTATAATGGTGCCAGCTTTCATATTTGGGTGCTAGCTGGTGCTAGCTCTAAGGATCCCAGTGCTAGCTTTTGGTGTAAAAATATTAACCGGGGGGGGGGGGCAAAATAATGGACCCCAATGTAATCACTGTCAACAATTTACCGAAAAAAACATCCTTTTTAGTTCCCACATATTTCTGGAAATATGCGGCAATTTACAAACCAATTCGTCACTAGATTTTAATATTCCGCTACAACAAATTCCTCAGACAATTCAACTTGGCGAAAATACGTATTACCTCCAGGGAGCTATTAGCTTCCTGCCGCCTACTTTGCCAAATAATGTCAACGCTGTTGGGCATTACATTTGCTATTGTTGGCATGCGAGTTTGGGCCAGTGGGAACGTTACGATGATCTACAGCTATCATCTAAAACTGTAAGGCAGACTACAAAAGCAATGAACTGCCAATTTCTTGTATAATATAGTGTATAAAAATCAAAATATTTCCAATTTTTAATATATTTTAAAAATATTGTTTGTAATTTTATTAATAAAAATATTTTCTTTATAAACATAGTTTTGCGGTTTATTATATTATAGCTACACATATTTATATTTATTATTTGTTAAGTTTTGCACATTTGAAATCTATGCATTCGCGCGCAACTTGCTCGGAGTTCACGGAAATCAAATATTTCGCGAATAACTTCGCGACCGTTGAGGCACAAACGTCGGGAATGGAAGCACAAACAGGCACTAACGAAGTACTAACGATTGACACAAAAATTTTATTAAAAATCGATTTGGGGGGGCCATCGTGTCAACAGCCCCTCCCAACAAATTTCGCGAATAACTTCGCAACCGTTGAGGCACAAACGTCGGGAATGGAAGCACAAACAGGCACTAACGAAGCACTAACGATTGACACAAAAATTTTATTAAAAATCGATTTGGGGGGGGGCATCGTGTCAACAGCCCCTCCCAACAAATTTCGCGAATAACTTCGCGACCGTTGAGGCACAAACGTCGGGAATGGAAGCACAAACAGGCACTAACGAAGCACTAACGATTGACACAAAAATTTTATTAAAAATCGATTTGGGGGGGGGGGGCAGTGACATGGACCTCAGACCGAAGGCATAACGTGTCTCTACGACTAATATCCGACCGCTCCCTCGACATGAGACGTTTCAATCTGCCCACCGATGTTTGTCGCTATGTATTGCTTCTGATGCCTGAGGATACAAAAGGAAATAGAGATATCATAATCGAGTATACAAGTGGAAAACCTCAGCGCATTAAGTCTAAATTCTACGATCCTCTCTGTTATCCGTTGATGTTTCCTTTTGGCACATATAGATGGTCTGTTGAACTCAATGAACAGCGATATCTATAAATACGCTCCGAACATAAAATCGCTTTAGCTGTTGCGTCTTCCGGAATCGCATCCATTCTGTTGTCTAAAGGAAGGACAGCTCACAGTAGGTTTGCAATACCACTGAATATAAAAGAAATTAGTGTTTGCAATATCAAGAAACAGTCAGTGAAAGCGAAACTTTTAATCGAATCTGAGCTTATTGTATGGGATGAGCTTCCGATGATGCATAAGTTCACTATCGAAGCAGTTGATCGAACGCTAAGAGATCTTACGAATAATACTTATACTCCTTTAGGTGGTACGATTTTAGGCAAATATTGCCAGCCGTTAAGAAGGGATCTCGATATGATGTGGTACTGAGTTCTGTTAAGAAGTCGTTCCTATGGCCACAGATTTTAGTTAGGAAACTAACAATAAATCAGCGTTTATCTCCAGAGAACGAAGACTACAATAAATTCATACTAAAAGTGTTGGCGAAGAAAGTCTGAATGATCCCCAAGTCCCCAAGATATGATTAGTATTTCGCCAGATCTTTGTCAAGATGTAAACAATTTTTAACCACAATTACCAAAATTAAAGAACTGCATCGGTGGACAATATTGGCCGCAAAAAATAAGACTGTTGACGAGGTAAACCAAATGATAATAGATAAGATACCCGGAGACTACACTTCTTATAAAAGCCGCGATTCAATTGCTGAGACTGAATGTCGACATTTGTATCCAATTGGGTTCTTGAATTCCTTAAACTTAAGCGGATTACCACCACACGAAATCCACCATCTTAAAAATGAAAGATGATACAAATAGATTCCTGACGAAATCACCATAATGTGGCGTCTGGGGAGGGGGGAGGGAATTCAAATTTAATTTATACCACAACTTTTGTTGTTTGGATTTCAGTCATAATATATTCAAACGGCCTTGAGAATAAATTCCAATGTAATATATAATATGTTTATTCAATTGAAGTGAGTAACCAGCCCTACTAAATCTGTGAGTAACCAGCCAGCCCCACCTTGTACTTCGTACAAGTACCTCGAGATAATTGTAAATTGAAACCCAGTTACCGAAGTGCAAAAAATTTGTTTATCAATAAATTTTCGAAAAACCACTTCAAATTTTCATCGTAAAGAGATGATGACTCTCGAAGTTAGGTTTAAAGTTTTTCGTTTTGATTCTGTTATCAATGTTAGATAACACCAGCGTTTATGAGCAACATAAATTATTGTGATTATTTTAAAGCTTTTTAGATAACATTTACAACGAACACACATAACTCAATCTTAATTTTCTAATTAGCGATCGAAATTTAATTATCTACAATAATTTGATTCAAAAATTAAAAAGAAGCTTCGGAATGTCCAATTTTTAGATTAAATTCAATATTAAATTTTTTTTAAATCGTTTTGAGTTTCTTGCTCGCACCGTAATAAGAACTTTATTACTATCGTCTCCCCTCAGAGGGCAATACCAAATTTAGAGCCCAAATTAAACTGTAGGTCCCCTCTATTTCGAGAGTGATAATTATTGTAGAACCAAATTCTGAGCAACGAATAAAAAAGTAGAGTATACCAAGAAAATGTATTACTTAATCCGACCACTTCGTGGTCAAAAAGTGCGACTCATTTCACTCGTAAAATTTCGAGACGATGGCAATCGCCATAGTAAAACAAACACTAACTCGCTATAAATTATCATGTCAGTTAATGAACCCATTGTATTTTCTAGTAAGGTACTCGAAGCAATCGACAACGCGATTATTAAAATTTTTTAAGATAAAGAAATCAAATCGACCTGGTACTGCATATAAGAAGTTTAAGTCAACGCGCTAGGCGACCACTGAACGCAGAAATGTGCTCGTGTTAAAAAAGCGGCAAAAATAACAAAAAGCAGACACACTTTAATTGATAATTAAAGCGTTTCTATTAGTTCAATTGATTTTGGTGACAACGTTTAGTGATTCGTGTTGCTTGACCGCGGAAGAATTTGTTTTTGTGGTTTTTTATTTTTAAAAGGTGAGTTGTTTTTCACAAAATTTGAAAATTTTACGCTTTCCAAATTTTTTTTTTCGGTGTGCGTTGTCGTAATGCGATCAATTAATTAATTAATAATTAGACGTCCAATAAAACTTGATATGGGTTAATTTGTTATAAAATGATAGAAATATCATGCGGAATTGAAAGGCGACATTCGGCCATACCGAATTGTATCCGCTCCGGGTAGAGTAATTTTTTTTGGGGATGGAAGTGTAAAAATTTAAAACACGTTCGAGTTAGACCTACTACTAAATTTACTTAATTATCGATTTATCAGAAAAACATCTCCAGTTTATCGCTTTATCTGAATTGTTACAATAATTGGGCAATACCAATTAAGTTCCTACATGAGAGTTTTGCTTCTTTGGTAACCAAGTCCGATTTTCATTAGGAACAGAGATATCAAGGCATAATATCTAACTGTTTTTTACCACGAAATCCTAAGCTCCGGACATAGCTATTTTTCTGCCTAGGCGTGGTGGAGAAATGCTAGGAGCCCGCGGTTTAATGGGAACATTGATTATTTATAATATGGTTAGGAAAGGATGGGAACAGTGAGACGCAGGCAACGGTGAGACCCCCCTTCCCTTAAAATTCAATTGTTGACTTTTTCCTCAATCCCAGAAGTACCGTACGAATTCTGGAAGCAGAAATGGTTGCAAGAACAAGATTTACTAAACAATCTCTTCGAAATATTGTTCACTGCCCAAAAGAATTTTTTCCTAATATCAGGAATTTGTTGAAAATATTTCGAATATATTGAGAAAATTTGGCGAAATAACACTCAACGTCTTGGCTCTTGTAAATATTCGCAGAAACAAATATTGACGCCAATCTTATACCAAATTTGTTCGCATCCAAAAAATAAGCGCTTGCATTTCTAATTATAAACAAATTTTTTTTAATAAATATATCAGTCCAATTAACTAAAAATTTTCGAAACCTCCGGATGCTCGACTTGGAATCTCAGACAAAATATCGCGTTAAAAGCTAATTTTCACCGTTAATTTTTAGGAGGAAGCCTCGGACCCCCCTTCACTGGGAAATCACCCCCAGATCCCTTGGTGTTACTCTTCGAAAAAAAGTTGGTTGTGTTTATTCCTGTCTTTGTAACCCACGAGTGTGAACTAAACTTGCTACAAATTTGAAAAATATACCTTAAATTATTTCGACCTTCCCCTATTTCAAAAGTAAAAAAATACATATTTTGAAGTTATTCTTCTCGATGTTCATCCCCTCTGGTATTGGTTAATAATTAGGTTAAAAATGTTAAATTTTAAGGGTATACTTTTTAATTATAAGTCGATCTGGGGGCGGCCCGATAAACATTCGTCCAGGTCCCAAATATGGACCACCCTAATGTATTTACTAGGACCTACAAATTAACGTGGATTTCAAACCACGGCAAAATAATTGGGTGCAGCTGAGATCCTGGGTTTTGGACTTATTTTAATGATCTCAGATTTGATTAATCTGTAGAAGTTGAAATAAAAATAATTTGAAGAATTTAAATGTGCAGTTTATTTATTTATTTATGTATTTAAAAAACTAAAAATAAATAAACTAATGGCCAGTTTCACAAACGATCATTAAGTTTAATCTATGAAAAAAGTTATAACTTATAACTATAGCAACAACAATTAAAATATATTTTATTTTATTTTGGTATCATAACCTTGTTTTTTAGCACGAAAATGGGGGCATAAAATGGCTTTTATAGCCCGAGGGCCTATAAAGTTGCTCAGCAATGACAACAATATCAAAACAAAAGAGTTATTCCAGACTCTGTTTTTTTGCGCGATCGAGTACCTTGCGAGGGGGGGAGAATTTTTTGCTCAGTTTTTCGATATCTAGTGCTGTTTTCGAGTTATTGCTAAATAAAAAATTTAATTATCGCCCCTCCAAGTTTCTCGCCATAGGAACCATGGCACACCAAAAATTCATAGCACAAACAAAATGACATGATATTGTTTCTCAAAATACTCAATTCTTCAATTTTGACAATTCAAGTACCAAGTACCAAAATGAAATAAAACGTTGTATGTACCACGGGCACAATCAGATTATAGCCCTCGGGCAATTTAAAGCCCTCCGCTAACGCGTCGGGCTTTAAATTACCCTCGGTGCTATAATCTATTGATTGTGCCCTTGATACATAAATAACTAGTATTTAATCAAAGACCATCTTAATTATGGTTTAATCTCTGATTAGGGTAGAGTGACCTAACCATTAGCGTTCTAATCATACTTTCTTCTGCTACACACTAAAGAACAAAGTTAATATAGCAAATTGCCAAAAGAATTAGGGGGGTAGGGGTCCAAACTTTTCAATAAATCGATTTTGAAGTTAGCAAAATTAACGAGATTCAGTGGTAAGATTAACGAGATTCGGGGCGCGTCGCTCATTCTGTGGTCGGTCCGTGCGTAATGAATGACCCTAACACTTAGAGTATTTCGAACCGGCAGATGCAGCTCGTCTCTCGTACATGTAACATCGATTATTTTTTGATTTTACGCGATTTTTTTGGGGGTTTAAAATCCCGGTTGCCATCATCCCGGTTTGCTTGATGGATGGCGCCTTCTCGTATATTTAGCTCTGCCGCGTAGCGGCGTACGCGATTGAATAACCGCCCGGAGCCCCGGAGGGGCGTATGGTAGGTTTTTTGATGCGCCCAATTCTGGCCGGGCTGGATCCATCCTAAAAAGTAATTTGCACCATCAAAACCGGCCCCGGGGCGCAGCCCCGAAGGGCCTAGGTTTTCCCCATAGTTGTTTATGTTTATTTAATATTTTTTAAATTTTTTCACTTTTTCGGATATACATGGGTTATTTTCCATTTTTTTGATTATATTTATTCAAAAGTCGATATTGGGGTTGTTTTTACTCCGTTCACACTTTTTTTTTGTTTTAATAGACAAATTTAATATAAGCCTGTTCTTTAGTGTGTAGCTGAAGAAATTTTTGTCAGTTCGCTAATGGTTACGTAACTTTTCCCCTATGATTATTATCGAAAATTTAATTATTTATTATTATATTTATATCAATTATATCTGTATTTTTAGTTTAACCTAAAAAAATGCAGAGAAAACACTTTTCAGATATTAAAAACCGCTGAAAGTGTTCCTTATGTATTTTATAAGTTAAACTAAAAATACAGATATGATTAATATCAATTTTCCTGTCCTGATTGGTCAGAAAAACGAACAAAATTTATTTGTAACCAATCAGAACATTTATTTTGACTACGGCGTTAGATGGCAATACCTTTTTCAGGGAGAAATATGATGCATACAAATTTGTATAGCATTTTCTATCTTTACAGCTCTTTTTTGATTTTTTGTTTAATCCCAATTCGACATTGATTATTTCCAATAAATTAATTTTAAATTGTTAGTTAAATTAAATCATTTAAATACTAACTTTTCCAATTATTTTTATATAGTCATGAATAAATTATTTAATACTTGAAATGAACATTTAAATATTTTCGAATTAGGGGCCGTTCATGTATTACGTAAGACGTTTAGGGGGAGGGGGGGTAGCTGACATCTTACTTTTTCTTACTCGGGGGTAATTAATAATATTTTATTTTTTTAATTAAATTTCAAAATTTAAAAATTATTTAATCTAATTTAGGTGCTGTTGGTATTAATGTTAATGTGAAAAACAATACTGTTTTTATCTGTTATATCTGTTTATAATTAATACCTGGCTTCTTATTGGGTAAAATTTACCTTACGTAAGATTAGTGGGGGGGGGGATTATACATTTTCTTATTTTTTCTTACTAGGGGGTGGGGGGAGTCTAAAAGTAGGAAAAAACGTCTTACGTAATACATGAACGGCCCCTTATTTAAATATAAAATTTAGTAATGTTGCTGTTGTAGAAATATTATGTCTATTAATTTTATATATCATTAATGACCTAATTCTCAACGACGATTTCACAATTATTTGTTTTACGCTTAACTATTGGATTTAGAATTCTGAATTTTCAAAAAACAATATTTGAAAATTTTTCTCCATGCATAAAATGTAACGGTTGCAATATAAAAAACCGATAATTGGAAGACAATAAAAATTGACTTTGCTCTGCAAACTCCATGGGAGATTTTTGGAAAATTTTGAATGAAAATAAAATTGGAATAGAAAGAAGGCTTAAGGAAAAGGCTTAGAGACGGTCATTGGCCGAGTAGTTAGAGCAATCGACTACTGATGCTAAAGCCATTGGTTCGAGTCCAGTAGGAGTCAATTTTCTTTCGGACTTCCTTTCCTTCAATGACCGTCTACGTGCTTTGGAGGGCACGTTAAGCCGGCGGTCCCCCTGATTTGACCTGATCTAATATGTCAAACAGGGTAATAAAAATCACCCCTACTCCCCATCGACTACGCAATGATTGACTTTGTTGAGGCTTCGGGCTGGGTGGCCTGGTCCAGGGGCCACCCATCGACTGCACCTAGCATTGGTGGGGTGCGAATCGCGGGACTTCTCAGAGCTCGGTCATCGAGTGGACGTCCCTGGTTCGTAGTGCCGGCCATTGTTGGGGAGTTCTGGTCGGTAGTGAGGCCGAGAGACCGCCTAACGGCTGCGGTCATACTTAGCAGTGTCGACATTGTGGGTCAGGCTGGGGGTGAGCAACAAAGTGGAGGCAGTACAATGAGCCCGGTAGAGTGGCCTAAGTGCGTGCAAGTTAATACTTGCCCCTCCCCCTAATCCAAAATCCAAAGGCTTAAATTGAAAGTAAAATTTTGTATTTAATTATAAGTAAAACTTGAGGAAATGACTATGAATAAATAGAATCTCAAAAAACCGAATTTTTACTTTGGAAATACTGATGGAGTTTTCTTTTCGAAAATTTCCCAATTTGTGCAATAAGCCGTCCTACTTATGTCTAACAATGTAACCTGCAAATTTAAATTATAGTGTGATACTTGTTCTGTTATCTTGATATTTAAGATAAGATAACAAACAACGGGCACCATTTTATTTTACTAAATAACATTAAATAAAACCACGACCCTCCCTCCCCAGTATTTGCAAATTATGTATAAAAATATGGAGAAAAATGCGCTGATAGAGTACTTTGAGACTGAAGGGTTCTTTTATCATACGATATTTTAAAAAATGTTAAGATTATATTTAATTTATTAGTCACAACCACGAGAGCTCGAGTGTGACTCATTATTAAAAGTTTTATTATTTTCACTAGAAGTGAAAAAACTACTTTTTAGCCATGAGTGGTTATTGTTAATTTATTTTTTCTCCAGGATAGCGCGAAATCATTACTTTCTAAAGGATT
This sequence comes from Podabrus alpinus, assembly GCA_932274525.1. NCBI lineage: Eukaryota > Metazoa > Arthropoda > Insecta > Coleoptera > Cantharidae > Podabrus > Podabrus alpinus. The sequence continues at coordinate 78,114,069 of OW026456.1, forward strand.
TATCTCTTCGAAAATAAGCAATTCTGGTACAATCTAATGTAACTTGATATACATGAATCGAAAACGATGTTTTCGAAAACGACGTTTACGTGATGCGTACAGAAACGATCCATTACAAATGAGATAAGCAATGGATGGTAATGGAAAAATCAGAAAAACAGGATAAAAAGCATATCAAAAATCAAGGAAGGTCTATTTATAAAAATAAAAGAGTTTTTTATTGTGCAAATCCATATACCAATTAATTTTCATTAATTTAATCATTTGATCGTTGTTCAATGAATCGCATTTTTTCAATGAAATTGTTTTCGCGATCTCAAATATTTTATTTGTTTACTTTTATCTATTTCGACCTTTAAAATAAGAAACGCATATATTTTTGTATAATTAGCATTGTTTTTTTCATTATCTATCTTTGTTCACCACACTCGTGAGTGCAGTTTGTTCATCGTCAGATAAGAAAAATATTTGTAGTGCCACGCGCACTTGAAATTCTTAAAAATTGTTTTTCGAGCCTAAAACGCAACAACACGAGATTGAGGTCGTCGTCGTCATCAGAAAATGACGCGAAATAATTTTTCATTAAAATCTAATTTACTTCTCTAAAGGGTATCAAATAATAGATACGAGTATTATGGTTTGACCTCCTCAATATTGAGGAAAGTGTGCCTTTTTTTTAAATAAATATCCTCAAAAGGATCCACGTTAAAAAATAGAATTTAGTGAATCAGTTTACGCATGCAACAAAATTAATATGCAATGCAGAATTTTGGATCAAATCTTCCAGATGGAATTACTAGGTCATTTTGTTGCGAGTTCTGGAACTTCCATTCGAAAGGTTGCTAAGTCAACCTTTCCTTACATAAATTGCTAAGCACCAAAATTTCTTTCATGTAAAATTCAAATTCGCCAACAACTTAGCGAAGACGATTTTGATAGAAGAATTGAGTTTTGTGAATTTTGAGGTCCCAGAGAATACAAGTTCCCCAAATTTGGTCTTCTCATTCTTCTTTCAATTCCTATCGATCCACTTTCGGATATAGGCCTCCTCAAGCTCCTTCCATCTCATTCTGTTTCCACTCTCCTCCAGACCAGCCCCGCGTGCCTTTTCACATCATCAGCTCATCTCATATTATGTTGTCTTCCTCTATTTCTTCCACCAAGTGAGTTTTTGTGTGTAAATAATTAAGGTCACATAATAGGGGCCCTGATCAAATTTTGACTTTGAGTGCCCCTCCCCCAAAAAGGTGTAATTTAAAAATTTCAAAAAATATATTATTTTTATTATGCTTTTTGCTACTTGTATAGCAAATTTTAGATTGGGCACGCTTTTGGTTAATTTGGTACTTTTAATGAAGTGTTTCGATGTCACTCCTAAACCAAAGGCGTGCCCACTCTAAAATTTGGTATCCAAGTAGTCAAAGGAATTATAAAGGTATTGTTTTGTATTGTATTGTACTTAGGGGTCGATTGGCCGCAAGGGCCTTTCAGAACTGCGACCAGTATTGATCTTTTGTTCATTACCCTGCTAATTAGGTATTCAGGAATTCAATTTTGCTAGCAAAACATAGAATACTCCTGAGAGGTTTTTGTTGCACCTCTTTGGGTGTTAATTGCGTCTGTCCCAGATATTTTAGCCTGGATCGGGCTAAGGCATCACAGCTACAGAGAATGTGTTCGGCCGATTCAGTTTCCGATTCACAGAGTCTGCATATGTCATCGTCCTCCATTCCCATTTTCTTGAGGTGATATCTCACCTGACAATGTCCGGTGAGCAACCCCGTGATGAGCCTGATTTCGTTCTTTGATAGTAGAAAAAGCTCTTTAGCTTCTGCAGTCGAATACTCTATAAATTTCTTCGCCTGTTTTTGACCTGGTGTATTATGCCATAGGGTTTTTTTGTTCTCTGCTTCCCACTTCCGGACCTCCAACCCCCTGTGTGTCTTGGACAATCCACAGAATGGTTCGGGCCCAGTCGGGGAAGCCCTTGAGCCTGATCTAGCCAGTTTACCCTCAATTCCCTCATGACCCGGCACCCAGTGGAGGGCAATTTTATTACCTTTGGCCAGTTTCTTGAGGGATTGTCTGCATTCCCATGTGCTTTGAGTGCCTTTATCGCAGCTTGGCTGTCAGACATTATATTGACTTTTTTGCCCTTAATGTTCCTTCGCAGGCATTCATGGGCACATAGTGCAATTGCAAGTATTTCAGCTTGCATAATTGTGGGATAGGTTCCTAAGGCTATAGATGCCTCATATTTTGGGCAATATATGCCTATGCCTGTTCAGTTTTTGATCCATCTGTGTACCAGTTGGAGGATTTTGTATCCACTTGTATTTTTTGACATCTAGCCGTACTTCGGTATTGAATGATGACCTCAAACGGTATTTCAAAATCAAAGATTTTCGGAATGATATCCGAAGGTTTTTCAAACAGATCTGGCTGTAAGAAGTCCAGGATCTTTAGGTGACCTGTCTTGTCTCCTGGTTTGAATTTCTTGACTTGGGTAATTTTTATGGCAGCTTGTATGGCTTCCCTTTTCACTCGTAGGTGAAGAGGTGGCAGATCTAAGAGTGCCTCCATAGCCACGGTTGGGGTTGTGCGCATAGCCCCTGTTATACCCAGACACGCTAGCCTTTGCAATTTCTGCAACCTGCTTTGTGTCGTGATTTCGTTAGTTTTTGTCCACCACACGAGCGATGCGTATGTGACAATGGGTCTAATTATTGATGTATTATGACCAATAGATCATTTTTGGTCTTAGTCCCCAGGTCCTTCTAAAAAGTTTGCGACAAGCCCAAAAGGCTCCTGTTGCTTTGGAAAGAATTTTATCCATGTGTGGCTTCCAGGTGAGTTTTGCATCCAGGGTTATCCCCAGATAATTTACCTCTCCTGAAAAAGGTATCGATAGATCCTGTAGCTGTGGAGCTTTTAGGTTTATCTTTCTACGCTTTGTGAATGGAACTATAATGGTTTTTGAAGGATTCACTGTAAGTTCTTCCTTTTCGCACCATTCTTTTATTTTGTTTAGGGCTGTTTGCATTAGGTTTGAAATTATGCCTTCATGCTTGCCCCTGATTATAATGACAATGTCGTCCGCATATCCTAGTACGCAAAATCCATCGTCAGTTAATTTCTTCAGTAGGTCGTCTACCACGATGGACCACAGAAGAGGTGATAGCACCCCACCTTGTGGGCATCCCCTTGCCGCGGCCACCGAGATTTCCTCCCCTCCTAAGGAAGCCGTTACTATTCGGCTTTCCAGCATTGATTCTATCCAAGTTATCGTGGGTGCCTCAATGCTGTGTCTTACGGCGGCTGTTTTTATAGATTTATTTGAGGTGTTATCAAAGGCACCCTCTATATCTATAAATATTCCGACCGCATTTTCTTTTGTTTCGAGAGATTTTTCAATCTCTCTTACAAGGTGGTGAAGTGCATCCACCGTACCTTTGCCTGGTTGGTAGGCAAATTGATTTCTATGAAATTATAAAGGTAAAATATTTTTTTGAGAATTTTAAATTAGGTACCCATTTTTTGGGCGAGGGCCATTCAAAGTTAAAATTCGATCAGGGCTCCCAGGGCTTGGTGATGTATACAAAAATTCACTGAAAAGGCATATTCGATATCTTCATTTCATAAAAAAAATCGTGTCTTAAGTGGTACGGTTCGACCAGTAGAAATAATTTCTCGAAGCTCTACAAGCCAAATTTGACTTATTTTGAAGGGCTGTTCAATGTAAACGGGCCACTTTAAGGCCAAACAATGAATATTTATGTAGATATATAAATTAATGTTTTATTGTCAGTTTGTGTATATGAAAGCCTAATCGTAAACTTTGTGTAGTCTCTTGATGCAAATACTTGGAGTAAAAAAATATTTTGAAATATCCATATTGCATTATTTATTTTTTCTTCAAATATCAACACCAAGTGTTGACGTGGTGTGCGTAAACCAAAATTTATTAATAATTTCTTATTTCGATTTTGCCCCTCGTGTAAAAGTTCCTGTGGACGCCCATGTGAGGAACTAATCTATGCCTAACTTTATTGGTTTTACTTCCTGCTATGAAGTAGAAATAAATATACCATCAACAAAAGTATATATTTTATATAAAAATACTATGTAATTATTCAATTTTCACCAAGCACATTAAATAGGTATTGACGCATTGTTAAAATAAATGTATGCTGATAATAATTAAAAATGTTCCCTTTCCGAACAATTGAACCATGCGATGTATTGTATAAGGAATGTGTAACATATTCATTATTTAACAATTTTATCGTAGATTCCATTAACATTTTACAGTGGAAGCGCATGCGGTTATTTTTAGCGTACCTACACATTTTCCTGCTTTCAAGGTCCCCACATTAGATCGATTACGTGATGCAATAACCCTTACCTTTTCACGTTTTCGCGCTATCCGGTCGTTTTATTTTTTCTATTTAAAAATGAGTGATTTTTCTTCGTCTTTAAGGTTCCTATTTGGAAAAAATATGTATTTCTACCCTTTGACGTGGTCCAAATTTAGACAAGCGCTTGGGAGGAAAAAATTGAACATAGCACCTGAGGATACCAAATTAGCACGTGTTTTGTCCACACTTGATTTGACAGCTTTGGGAATAGGAAGTACACTTGGAGTTGGTGTCTACGTTTTGGCCGGAGAAGTTTCCAAAAATTATGCAGGACCAGCTGTTGTCATTTCGTTTTTGATCGCAGCTATTGCATCAGTTTTTGCAGGTAAAATTTGAATTGTAATTTTTTCGCGGCGAAATATTTAAACTCGACTGTCTTGCCTTATTCGTGCGTCGCTTAACAGTGGCGTACTTTTGGGTTCATTGTTTTAAAATTTAAATACAATTGATTGTTTTGTTTTTCAGGTCTTTGTTATGCCGAATTTGGAGCACGAGTTCCGAAAGCTGGATCAGCTTACATCTACAGTTACGTCACGGTCGGAGAGTTCATTGCTTTTATTATTGGATGGAACTTAATTCTGGAATACGTCATAGGTAAATTTTTTAAATATTTTTTACGTCGGGGAAGTTAGCATCAGATTCGCATTTGAGAGAATTTTTTATAATAAGATATAGGTGGATTTCAATTTCAACCTCTCAGTGCCTGAATGTTGAGATGAAATTTTTGAACTAAAATAGATGATATAATAATATGCTCCAAATTCAAAGATAATTTAATCTGTTATTGGAATGATAATTATTATTTTGATTAAATCTTTATTGGCACATTTATTGTAGAACATCTTGTGATATATGTACATGATAATGGGGCCATGTGCCGTCCAAATAGAAATTTATTGATTGTGTGATCATCATGAAAAATTAGTTTTTTGTGTGCAATCATCCCAAAATGTTGGTAGTTCAAAATGACCATTATTTTAAATATATTCTTTTTTGTTTTCGTGTGGCGGTCATATTTGTTTTAAAGGGTGCCCTGAAATATTTCAGCTCCTGTTAATTCTACCAACATGGAGCCAAAAGACATTTATTCTGAAAAAAAAACGAGTTCCAAGATTGTTTTATGATATTTTCATATAAATTCAAGCCCTAAAGGTGAAATTTTAGGTCTTAGTAAGTCGCATCTTTACGACGAAGTTTGGAAGGGAAAAGTCTACAAGTCAAATATTTTTTTACAAAGAGATAGCAACTATTTGTACTCACAAATCAAATATCAACCCTGAGATTTTCTCCCCTTCTTCTCAACATTTCTCAAATTTCAGCCCATAAGATGGTATAATGTACCAAAAATTTGGGGTTTCAGATTTTACTATGAGCAAAGATATTGCAAGTATATTTATATAATCTCATAAAAATGCATATTTCTGTGCGGGTGTCCCCATGACCCCAGTATAAAACTTTTAGGCGGTGATAAAAGACAATTTTATAAGAAAAGCTTTAACTAAAACTTTTGTCAATATTTTCAATTTCTACCTTAAGAAGGGGATATCACAGAAACAGTTAATTTTCTAGCGTTGAAAACTCTCGGGAAGTGATGATATTCAAATCTTTATCACTTCCAGGGGTCTGTTTGGGGAATAACAGACCGACGAGACGGTAACATCCCGGGGATTGTCACCGCAGGCCTGTTCTGGATTCTGGATTGTAAGTGAAGGGCAGCCTCTTACGAGGTCGTACGCACTCAGGCCACAATTTGGCCCATTATGCTGCCTTCATTTAGGGAAGCCATCCCCCTACTCCCCAAGCCATCCCAACCTTAGAATGTACTCGAGAATCTTAGAGGGCGGCATATCCCTAATACTGGCCATGCTAGGCCAGAGCTCCCCCAACATGGATCCTCTGATGGGCTCAAGGGCAGGGCATCTGCTAAGCAGATGCTCCGCCGTTTCGTCTGCTTCTTCACAACCACGACAGATGGGACTCTCTACAAGACCCATCGTGTGTAGGTGTTTATTTAACTTGCAGTGTCCCGTCAAAATCCCCGCAATAATACGCAGACTATCCCGAGACAACTGTGTGTAGTATTTGGCATTCCTGCAGGATGGCCCGCATATAGCTGCTCTCGCTTGATGCCTCTAGATTTTACCATCTTCTACCATGTAGTTTCTGAGTTTGTTCTCTTATGAGGGTGTTGATTGTGCTGACGGCCGGCGTGACAAATGGCTCAGGACCGCACGGTGTGTTACCCGAGCCCGTTCTCGCCAGCACATCCGCGCCCTCACATTCCCTTCATTGCCTTGATGACCTTTCACCCAACTGAGTGTAAGGTTGTTGTGGGTTGATATTTCATTCAGTGTCCGATAACAATTAAGTATCAGCCCCGAGGTAATCTTGTGGCGGTTTAGTGCCACAAGAGCCGCTCTACTGTCTGTAAATATCTGAATTCTTTTGCCTCTATCCTTGACTGTTTTTGCGCCGTGTAGTATGCCTACAAGTTCCGCCTGGAACACTGAGGCATACTTACCAAGCGATATAGATGTTTTTAGCTGCAGTTCCCGGGAGAAAATCCCCGCACCTGAGCCATCACCAGTTTTGGAACCGTCAGTGTACAGAGATATGTCCGTCTCTACAGTTCTTGTTGTATCTTGCAAAATGCTAAATTTCCTATCAAATAGGTGAATAGGGGGAATTCTGTCAGCATCCAGGGCCAGGATGGGGAGCCCATCGAAATAGTGCCCCCCCAGGACCCCCGAACGTCTCCCGACTCCTTGCCTATTGGTCCAGAGTCCCCACGCTCGCAGCCTAAGGGCAGCCTTGACCGCCTGCTCCTCCACGTGGAGATCCAGTGGAGGGAGACAGAGAAGAGCCTCTAAGGCCGCTGTGGGAGCCGTTCGCATCACTCCTGTCACCGCCAGGCAGACCATTCTCTGCATCCCGTGAAGAGAGGACGTCACTGTTGCCAGCTTGGTTCTAGGCCACCAAACCAAAGCACCATAACTTAGCATGGGCCTTATTATGGCGGTGTAGAGCCAGAGGGCAACCTTAGGGGAAAAGCCTCAGGATCGCCCCATGACATTGCCAGAAGGCCATGCTCGCTCTTCCAGTTTTGTAACTGACATGTTTGACCCAGTTCAGCTTTTTGTCAAGTATTATGCCTAGATACTTGACTTCCGATGCTAGTTCGAGTGGGGTTCTGTTCAGCCTCGGAATTCGCATGCTCTGTAGCTTCTTTTTCTTGGTGAATAAGACAAGCTCAGTCTTGGTTGCGCAGGCCTGTTATTGTATTTAACAGCCTAAGGGAAATGACAATATTCAAATTATGCCGACGGTCATTTTGATCATCCATCACAAAATGACTACTATCCAAGGGCGATACGCTGAATATTTATCATTTTCCGCTGTCTCTTTGGGAAATTACAGCCCCGGGCTGGTACCGCCTCCTCAGGGCTATAATTGTATGTGAAGCCCTAAATAGATCGAGAGAGTAGTAAATATTGGAAGTGTTGCCCTTTGACAGTCATTTTGTGCGATTTTCGAATCGATATTCAAAATACCTGTCTTCGGGTAACATTTGAATATTATCATTTCCCTTCGGCGGTTACATAAAATTACATCCCGGAGCTGTTACCGCCCTTTTGAGACTTTAATTCGCCTAGCAAACCGCTGGAAGTGATAAATATTCGGCTTATTGTCGAAAAACATTCGAATATCATCACTTCCCTTGGGCTGTTGCGTACAATTACAGCCCGGAGGCAACAGTCCCCGGGCTGTTACCGCCCCCTCCGGACTGTTATCTATAAACTAACTCCTTTCTTATCTAAAATCAACTGTTTTCGAGTTACAGCCTAAAAATTAAACAAAGAAATGTTAAAAATTCAAAACGTCTAATTTTTTTAAGTGGTTGAAAACCAATGTTGGACCATTACTTGATATGGAATGACCCAACCGACCCAATTTAGACGTAGGCAACCTCTCTCCTATGTGTGTGTTGTGCGTTTGAAGTATTATCACACACATAGGGGACCTACTGCTTAACGCGGGCTCCGAACCGCGGGAAGTGTATACACTTCATCTCCAGAGAGGCTGTACCAGGCAGATTACACCTCGGTGGTTTGCCATTGCCTTCCGAGGGGAGACGGTCAGAATAAAGTTTTACTGAGTACGGAGTTGAACCAGGTATTTAGCATTAGCAGCAACGCACTTAACCGCTAAGCTGGCGACCGTCTACGGTCTAAGCTGGCGAACACTACGTTATTTATTTCGACAAAAATTACCTGCATCGAAGAAAATATATTTTGTATTGTCATGATTTTTTTCTTTAACATTTATAACGATTTTAAAAATTTTACATCATTTTTGTAAAATCTCAAATATGTGGATTACTGATTTCGACATGCGAATCCAGCCAAAATTCATAGAGGGGGGGTAATTAATTGTTTAAAAACGTAAAAACCGGTTAAATTTTTTAGCAATTAGTGTATTTAATTATTTTTTCATCGATATTTGAAAATGCATGGGGTATAACCCCTCCCCCCCCCCCGTATCCAGCCTTGTGCGCTAACGGCCGAATTTTAAGACCTTGAATGGGAATGTGTCGTTTAATGAAATTTTTTGACTTTACACAGACTTTCGATAGTGTGAAACTCAATGATGTATTAATAACCCTGCGAAATAACAACGTCAATGAAAAATAAGAACATTAGAACCAGAATAAAAGTTGCAGGCACTCTCACAGAAGAGATTCCAGTCATAACCGGAATTGGACAGCGCGACATTTGACCTATCTTACTTTATAAATTATCAAGAAGTGTTTGACAGAGCTAAGATAAGAAACTTGTGAAAGTCCGGCGAGGAGTAATTATTGTTTAATTTGTATTCAGAAAAAATATTTTAAACTTCTTAAACCATCTGAATAATAAACAACAGTAGATAAACAACCAGAGTTCTGAGACACTTTTTTTTCTAAGTACGAAAAAGGAGCGATTTGATTAATTCAACTTATTTATTTATTAGGTTTCCTTAAAATTGGGTCAAGTGTACGATTTAATATTATTTTTGTGTAAATATTTTGCTAATTGAAATTGTAGAATTATCTCTCCTCATTTTTTCGTACTTAAAAACCAGCTACTAAAAGGTGTCCTCCCAGAACTCGCATTATTTATCTACTTAGTGCCTAAACAACATTAACTTGATTAATTGCAAATTACTTTGCAATTGCAACCAGGTTACAACCACGAACATTTACACGCCGAACAAATTTCAGTAACACGTTTATTTTTCACATTTAAATTTGCGCGTTAAAGCAAGTGCAAATGTAAACTCTTAACGTTATGCCGACAAATTCGTGGTAAAAATTCCTTCATTTGTTTGGGTGACTGTAAAATCATGAAACCCAGGTCCGAATCTCAAGCTAACTTCCACCACTTCTATGTGTTCTGTTAAACCTCACGAAAATTTTTTAGGTTCCGCTAGCGTGGTCAAAGGTCTTTTTACGTATCTAGACGCGTTAGTGGGGTACCAAATGTCGAACTTCTTCTATGAAACGATGCCGATGGACGTCCCACACATAGCAAAATTTCCGGACTTCTTCTCGCTGGGAGTGACGTTACTATTTTCACGTAAACCCGATTATCTCTGATAATTTTCAATTATTCCTAACGGAAAAATTTATTGCAGTTGCGATAGCGTTTGGCGCACGCGAGTCTTCCATGGTAAACAACGTGTTTACGCTGGTCAATCTAACCGTGGTCGTTTTCGTCATAATTTCTGGATTGTGGAAAGGTAAGAACAACGATTTCCCTTCCCAACAGACGCTATACAATATTTTTGATTACAGTTGACGCATCAAACTGGACGATTCCAAAAGAAGACGTTAAACCTGGTTATGGAGATGGCGGTTTTGCTCCGTACGGCTTCAGAGGAATAATTAAAGGAGCGGCGACCTGCTTTTACGGCTTCATTGGATTCGATTGCATTGCCACCGCTGGTGAAGAAGCCAAAACTCCCCAAAAATCCATTCCAATCGCGATAGTCGTTTCGCTCTTAATCATCTTTCTGGCTTATTTCGGTATTTCAACCATTTTAACCATGATTCTTCCATACTACGAGCAGGTACGATCTTTCCAAATCTCATTTCGATAAGCTAACCGAAATTTTTCAGAACGAAAGCGCTCCTTTTCCACATATCTACGATGTATTAGGTTGGACCGTTGCAAAATATCTCGTTACAGTCGGAGCAATGTGCGGCTTGTTTTCAAGGTAAAACTTACGTTCCCAGCCGAAAATTTTGTAATAACGTAAAGGGCAGTCTTTTAGGTGCCATGTTCCCTTTACCCAGAATTATCTACGCCATGTCATCTGATGGACTCATGTTCGAAATCATTGGAAGAGTTCATCCTCGATTCCAAACGCCATTTTTGGGAACTTTACTAGCCGGAACCTTCACAGGAGTTCTCGCGTGCATTTTTGAGTTATCGCAACTTTTCACCATGATGTCCATTGGAACCTTGAGCGCTTACTCGATGGTTGCTGCCTGCGTTTTAATTTTAAGGTGAGTTTTCCTACAAAAATCGAAATATTAAAAATTTACGTCGGTGTTTTGTTTTAGGTACGACGAACCTGGATTAGATAAGAAAGCCAGACCAAAGTTTTCTTTTAACGAAATCGCTCGCCAGATGTTCAACAGACGCTTAAGGAATCCCACAGTGTTATCCAAAAGTATTGTTACCTGGACCACTACGTTTTATTGTGAGTTTCCCTCCTTTCCTGTGCGCTTCTGGAAACTGAATTCGTTTTTTTTTGTTTTAGGTGCCATTTGTTTCGTAGCAGCAGCGCTGTTAAGTCAATTTGAGAACGAAGTTTTCGGAGGCACGGTTTGGGCTGTGACGCTCCTCGCAGTATCGTTCGCCTTCCTAATTGCGGCTCTCGTCATCATTTCCTGTCAACCAGTTTCGAGCGTCAAACTTTCATTTTCGGTGCCGTTGGTTCCGTGGATTCCGGGTTTGAGTATTTTGATTAACGTTTACTTGATGACGATGTTGGACGCCGCGACGTGGATACGATTTGTTGTGTGGATCGTCATGGGTAAAACAATATTTTGGTAAATAAAAGAGTATAGGTCTGACACGACATTTTTAGGGATGATGATTTATTTTGGTTATGGAATGTGGAACAGTAAGGAAAGAAATTCCCAACCTTCTCCCATCACGGAGATTAATCAACTTAATGGAAATCATATAAGTTATAAGAAAAAGGATCCTAATGGGACCACAACATTTGAATAACTTCTTTTGTGAGGGAGTTTTTTTATATCGATTTGTGATTTTTATTATTGACAGTATTTATAGCTTTATTATATTTGAATAAATAAGAACGTTTTTAATAAATTCCGAAACTTTTTTTCGCAAAACTTGCACATGGGTGCAGAAAAGCCGCCTTACTTTACTCAATATATTCGATAATTCCATTCAGGGTCAAATTTTGTCGTTTCGACCAATCAGCGTGCGTTATTTTACATTGTAGTTAAATGGGTACAACGCATGCACAGTCGAATAATATCCGAAAATAAAAAATATTCCAAATACCCTACCAGAATATCGAATATTTGTAGTGGAGCGTAAAAGAATTCATACGTAATAAAAAATCTCTTCGAATATTATAATTTATGTAGTGTGTATGACTAACGCACTCAACAGATGCGATGTAGGAAACCGGTTCAACGCATTAGTTCCAACCCGAGTTCACTTAAAGCAATGTACTTCTAACGAATTTTATAGTAACGAATTTTATATTACAAATTTAGTGCGATTATGCTTCCATTTTTTTCGGTACTTACGAAATTTTTTGTTTGATTTTTTTTTGCAATGATTGTGATGCGATATGGTCAATTTGTTTCACAATTTTCGACATTAAAAATGGCGTTTGAAATGTCGATTTTCGTATGTGATGTTGTGCTTTTAAGTTGTGGCGTTTCTTCACGGAATTATCACCGCAACAGCAACGCGGGTTCGGACAATACTCAAAGATTCAGCGAGTACAGGTTTCAGCTGCGGAGATTGACACTCGCTCCGCTGCGCTTCGCTCGTGCAATCTCCTTGCTAAAACCTGTACTCGCTGAATCTTTGAGTATTGTCCTAGCCCTTGTGCTGTATCGTGCGAATACTGCACAACTTCCTTACGTTTGTTTATAAATTACCATCATACACATAGCGAATGTAGCAGCAAGAAAAGCAGCAGTGCCATAGCAAACTTTTGCAAAAAAAGTTAAACGAATAAAAAAAGATCGTTTAATTTCATAATTACAAAATGTTTAAATCTAACCCTTAGTCTTTTTAGCTTTAATTTCGTGCATTTGCCAAGGCTTCCAAGCTAAGCACTCTACTTCTTTGCCAGGAACATAAGAGAAATAGACATCCCGAAAATTGTACGTTGGAAGCTCGTAGGAAAACGTAGTTGGGTAAAATTCGCGACCGTCTTCAATAACAGCCTGCCTTACTTTTCTGTAATAGAGTGCGTCCTTTTCTGCAGCCTATCAAGAAAATTGCAATTGAACAAAAAGAAGTAACATTTTCTAGGTGGTAAATTTGAAACCTAAACCTGAACTTCTTCAAACGAAATTTAAAAACTTCTTCTTCTTTAAGTGCCATGCCTGATTTCAGATGTAGGCGACCTCTCTCCTATGCATGTGTTGTACGTTTGAAGTATTATCACACACATAGGGGACCTACTGCTTAACGCGGGCTCCGAACCGCGGGAAGTGTATACACTTCATCTCCAGAGAGGCTGTACCAGGCAGATTACACCTCGGTGGTTTGCCATTGCCTTCCGAGGGGAGACGGGCAGAATAAAGTTTTACTGAGCCCGGAGTTGAACCAGGTATTTAGCATTAGCAGCAACGCACTTAACCGCTAAGCTGGCGACCGTCTTAAACTGACCGTCTTAAAAACTGTTCAAGTTAATTAATTTTACCATTTTTTTCACTCGCGCGGCGTTCCTCCAAGTAAATTTACTGCATTCCTTTGGAGTAAGATCAAAAGTGGGCAATTTAACCTTTCGATTACAATAATCCGTGTGTCTCCATTGTCCCATACTCCTCATAAGCAAGGGAACTACAAACCGTCATGTTAGAATATTTAAATGAATATTAAAGGAATATTTTGTACCTCTGTCTTCCTGTGTCCAACATTTTCCGCAACGTAACTGCATCCACAATTTAAAATGAGGTAGCTTGTAACACTCCGGTAACTTAGCCAAAGGGAATCCATCATTCGCAAGCCCATCCAGAGCACGCTAAAAGAACCACAGTTATATTTGGCCAAACTAAGAAAATCAGAATTACTTTTATTACTTCCAACTGTTCTTCATAATTGCAAGGTATTTTATCTAATACTATGAATCTCTTCAATGAGGATGCAATGTTCAATTCTTCTTCCACTTCTTCTTCTAAGCATTCGCAAATAATGTCCTCAGAATCGTCAGAACCGCAAACACAACCGGTTTCATTTCTGGGATCGCAGACACAAAAAGGTGGTATTTCTTCCTCGCCTTCTTCTTCTTCTTCTCCTTGTTCTTCATCATCGTCCATATTTATTTCCAAAGTTAATTTGAGTTCCGTTTCAATTTCTATGTCGTCGACGGGAGCACCAGATTTTTTCGGGCCAGGTCCGCACAGGCACGAATTTTCAATAACTTCCTTTTGCTCACTTTTGCTCGTCAGTCTCTCTTCGATATGTTGCATCATCAATTCTGCCATTTCCACTTCACCGTTTTTTCCCTCCTCTTCACCCTCGTTACACTCGCACATATACCTTTTATCGGCAGCCAATTCCTTCATGTATTCTTCCGTATCCAACTGAATTTTTTTCAAATATTCCTGATAAGCATCTAAGCAGGGGCTGTGTTTTTCCATGTAAGATTTGTAAATTTTCATGCAACGGCAATCATGGGAAGGTTCGCCGGTCCTTTGTTTTGGACGATTGTCGGGTAGTGGCGGAAGCGGTTTTTTCGGAACGGTTCCACTTAGTAAATACACAGGTTCGCCTGTTCGGCTACGAGTGACCCCACCAATTACATACCGTTTATCCAAACTCAGCAAATCGCTCTGCACGTCCAACCGTTTCTTTACGTCTTCGTACATTTTCACTCGCTCTTGATACTTTTGGAGGCAATCGCATGTTGCCTGCCCAAAAGAACTGCTACCGTCTTCTTCCTGTCCCAAATCTATTCCATCTTTTCCTGTCATCAAATTTTTATCGGTATCAGGTAGCTCGCCACTGCTAGATAACTCCCCCCTATCGGCCTTGCACTTATCACACTGACAGAGCCTATTGTCTACTTGTTTCTGCACCACTTCCTTACAGGTGCATTCCAACGACGCTCGGGATGCAACAGTTACCAATTTTTCTCCAAGTTTCCATTTCTTTGGAGCAGTACAAATGCAACTTTCGGGTTCTTTTGTTTCGCTTATTTCAACAGAATTAGAAGTAACGTCGGTTCCAAATGTTTGGGTTTCCATTACCCCAAATTCCGTGCAGCTTTCTTCTTCCTCACCCTCCGATTCGTCGTCACTCTCACATCCACATATCACAATTGCATTATTTCCACACGGCATTCCCCCCTCTTCAGAATTATCACTGCAGATGCACACCTCTCCAGCCACCTCGCTTTCTCCATCTCCTTCTTGACAGTCACATATCTCTACTTCGTTATTTTCTCTGGATACTTCAGTCTCCTCACAAGTAATATCGCACTCGCACACTTTTCTAACCGGTTTGTTTGCTTCGTCATAATCCGTCGTAACTTTCACACAAACAAATATACAAACATTAGTTTGGTTTTCCTCAACAACCGGTTCCGGCTCCGGCGCTGGTTCGGGAGGGGTTATTGGGACGACGTAATCACAAGGAACGTAAATTGTAGGTTTGCGTAAAAGTGGAACGTTTGGATTATCGTTTAAATTATTGTACAAGTATTGAGCCAAACGTAATTCTCCGATTATTTCGTTTTCTAGTTCGTCGTCAACTCCTAATTCTAAAATTTAAAAATATTACGATTGAGAAATTCTGCGAAGGAAGCGTTGTTATTACGTTGCGGAATATCAAGAAGTTTAGGGTTTTTTGATTCGGTTCCACCTTCCACTATGGTAGTGTCGAAAATTTCGATCACACTCTGAAAAGAAAATAATTGGGATTGTGAAACGCAAAAACTAGCGAGTTAGGTGTAATACCAGATCGTATAAGTAGGAAAAGTATGGACTTTCAGGATATTGGATGTAGTTGTTTTTGTAGATTCCACTGTGTTTCCGGGGTTCTGGTTTGAATGTAAACGGGACCAAATAAGGTGATTTGTATTTTTTCTGTTTTGGTTGCTTTTTGGGCTTGTGAAGTTTTGGTGTAGGAGGCGGTGGTGATGGTATTCTGATGTGCATTTCTTTCAGAGTTTCTCTCATCGTGAGATGGACAACCGACGACAGCAGCAGACGATCGTTTAGAGTATATGTGGTTCCTAGGGAAGATTAAGAAGAAGTTAAAAGATTTTAGCCATGCAAATTTTTACGATTTTTGTCCAGGAGTTGGTAAAGCATCAGGAGAAACTCGATCGGGCAACTGAAAGAGCGCTTCAGGACTTTGTTCACCAGGCGGGTACTTGGTGGAGGAACTATGCCCAAATAGGTCAAACTGTCGATTGTGTTGCATACCGTGTGGAATTTGATATCTCTCATAAGGGTAAGTTTTAAATTATCAATCGTGTGTAGTTGTGATGGAGACAATTCTTGAAACCAGTCCGGTCCTATGAGCTTCATCAACTTTTCGTGTTCACGGGCCTCTAAAAAGGTCATCGTGGTTAAGATGTATGTAAAAAATCAGTTGACCTACTAGTTTCCGCCTCCAGCTTCTTTCGTTTCTTTATAAAAAGCGGTAAGCGCCGCCTGTAGTAATCTTGCCGCTCCAAAACATGCCGGAACCAAATGTCGTCTATAAATTCGTTACAAGGACCCATTCCTTTCTGTGGAGGTGGTTTAGGTTTTACCACAACAGGTGGAACGTAGCCTTCTCCAGGTGGATATGGGACATAATCCAGCGACGTATCAACGAAGTGAAATTTTTGAAGGCCAAACGGCCCTTCTCGTTCAACTTTCGAATCAAATTGCGAAATTTGATACGATTGAACCGAGTGTGGTGCCGGCCTAATCTGATCGAACATATCAACTTTTCTGATATTCGGAATGTTACACAACTTGGAGGGATCGCGACCTTCCTCTAGGTTGCTCCGAATTGTCGCTTGACTTCTAACTCCGGGCGCGGTTGATAATTCTTGGAATTTATTCTCCACGATGGTCACCTTCGTCGGACTTCCGGTAAGAGTATTTGCCTGCGAGTCCATCATCGATGGGGTGCACGTGTAAGATGTAGTTGGATCAGCCATTTTGGTTAGAATACCAAATTCTTTTATACAATAAATTTTGACCCAAATAGGGTTTAATTATAAAATTACTTAAATTTAACGTGTCAAATTAAAATTTCGTGACAGACAATTTTGACGTAATGAAGCTTTGTTTTCATAGCAACGGAAACGTGGCGAGGAGTCGACCTTGAATAAAACCTTATTAAACTATGTCGAAGCGGTGCAGCGGAAGCTATATTGGATAGGAGCCTGCAAAAGGCTCCTGAAACTGAAAAATTTGCTGATATTTAACATTCACAGCCACAGCAAAATTCAAGGAATTATAGCGGAATACCATGAGGCAAAAACTTCTATCAGCATTAAGCTTGCTTTATGCACAACGCCGCAGAACAACAACGTCGATAACTTTTTTCTCATTCGCTGTAGATCCGCTTTGTCGGTAATTTTATGCATACGCGTAAAACACCAGAATTCAAATGCCTCCAGACGCTTGACTGAGTTTTCCGTTAGAGAGGCAGGAATACGTAGCATCTCAATATTCCAACTGTACGCTGGATATTTAGGGTTATGTTGCAGAGAACCGCCCCCCCCCCTTATTGTTATTTCTCACTTTATCTGTTGTGATTCCAAGTTTTTGGGCATATTTTTTTACCTAGCCTATTAAATTCTGTAGTCTCTCAATGGCTGATGCTCTTGTCTATTATGTTTCTGTTCCAGTTGTCTCTAATTAATTGATATCTATTTCGAATATTTCGTGGCAGGAATATTTCAATTAACAATAGACTCCAGAACACAATATTGAGACCGGGAAGAAACACCCGTTACTGGAATGGCTGTGCAAGAGTTGACACAATAATTTATAATTTTTACATTGTATTGCTTTCTCGTTGCATATTGTTGTGTGTACCCTTTCTGGATTTAAAACGTTGGGTGAGGATTTTCATGCGTACTTTGACTTCTAAACCAGGCCAAAGATCTTAGCAGACGGAGAGCCGCTGATTTTCGTCATGTCTGACCAGAAATCTCCTAACATGATTCTTCTTATTAACGTCAGAGCTGGGCAATCATTCTGGTCATTTTACAATCCCAAGTGGGTTTAAGTCCAATTCCATTTATTCATCTGCTAGATTGGAGTTTTGTGACGTCCTGGTTTATGATATTGTCCAAGGTTTTCACGGAAAGCGTGATCATCTGTTCAAAAACGCAGGGAAGACCGTTTCTTTCATTTTTCAAAATGTTAAATATTGTCTAAATTTAATCTAAATAAGATTAATTTTGTTAATTTGGTTTAATTATTATCAACGAATTTTAAGAATAATACAGCATAATACACGGCGCTGTAGCCAAATTATTATTTTTAAGATTTTCTATATTTGTTTGAAATTCTCCCTTTAAAATGTTAGTACAAAATTGATCCGTTTGAGTTACGTTTTATACCTGATTTTATTTCGGCCGAAGTTTAAACTTCTCTAATCATTTCTTCGGAATTTCTGGCCGCTGGAACTTCAACTTACATGTGGACCACATTTATAGCTTATGATTTCTAAAGGCAGGCGATTTCCATGAGCCAAAAGTTTTTTATTCCCCCCCCCCCCACGACGACATTTTTGTGCAACGTTTGAATTTCCATTTATTTCGTTTGAACCACACGTATCGCGAAGTTATCGGCGAAATATTTGGGGGGTCCTTACAGCTACTGTTAGTTGCATATGGCAACAATTCTAAAAATTCTATACGCTACTTGCTCATTTTTTCCCAAAACGTTTCAAGAGGTTACAACAAACTGTTTTACCCTTTACCTTTTACCTGTTTTTAAATTTACCTGTACGAGGATAAATTGTATTGTAACGAGATTAATGCAATTACATTTTTCAAATTCTCAAGTGAATTTTTTTTTTGCTGAGCTAAGGTGGGCACAGCCCCCCCCCCCATAAATCCGCCGCTGGGTCTGATCGGACTCGACACACACACCATAAACATTGTCTAGCCAATTAGAAAGGTGAAACTTAAAAACTACAAAATAAAAACAAGTTTTTCCTGTTAAAAGCTTTATATAGGTGAACAAATTTCTGGCATCAAAATTTTCATTTGAAGCATAAAGTTTTAATGGCGCGACGATAATATAAGCCATAAGAGCTTTAAGCTTCAATCGAAAATTTTGCAACAAGAAATTTAAAATAAAAAACTTATTTTTTACCATTGAGGTTCAAACGATAAAAATAGAAGTTCATTGAAGCCTGAACAATTCTCGAACGATTAGCGTTAATTTTATTATAAACTCACGATCGGGGGGGGGGGGGGATTTCTGCAGCCCTCTAAAAATTACTCTAAATAATTGAATTTTTATGAAAAACCTTTGCAGCTCAAACGATGATAGTTTTACCAAAGTAAGATAGTTTTAGATATTCGGGACATCTTGAGCTGCAAATGTGAGACATAAGACAGAAAAGGCTTATCATCCACAACGATAACGATAAAATATGGTGGTGGCGGATCACTGATGATTTGAGGCTGTATGACTGTGACGTCAGTTGTGGATGATGGAAAATAGGATGAATTCTTATACTTATATCGATATCTTAGCGGGTGTAACAGCACCAGGAGATGGAAAATATGTGAATATTTCCCGAGAACAAAGTTTTTGCAAAGAACTAAGACTGCTCCAAGTAAAATCTTCAAATATTTTAAACTTCCTGAATAATTTTTGGTTGATCACCTCGAGTAATTTTAAAGCAATAAAAACGTTCTAAGTATTTGAGGTCTGCCCATATTCGTAATCTCGCCCGTTCCTAGGGCTGTATCCACGATGACAGATACATAACTGCTGTATCTTCCAGGTACACGTGATGAAAATTTTCAAGTTTTAAATTTGTATAAAATCGAAATTACCTATAAAACCTATTCCTGATGTCATTCATTACGTCTCTTGAAACCCATTAACTTTTAGATTTTTCCTTTAACATTATTTCTTAAGACTTGTCAACTCTTAATCTTGCTCTGGAATATAACCTCTTGAAAAATTTAGAATATTTCTGATGCTGGTGTATTAATTATGGTAGTGTCATGGATGGCTCTTTGGCGCCTTGAAACAGAGGTTCAACCTTGAGTAAGGGTTAACCTAGGGATTTCTGCAATTTGATTGGCTGATACAGTAAAAATTCCTGGGTTAATCCTTACCCGAGGTTGAACTTCTGTTATACAACTGGTCCATAGCGAGCCGCCATTGACCCCTTTTTCCCAGAGAACAACGCTCCTCGTCACACTTCTAAAGCTTCAACGACATGGCTACAGAATCAGGGAATATAAGTTTTGGATTAACCAGCTCACTCTACAGATTTAAATCTGATCGAACACTTGTGGCTGGTATTAAAAGGAAATGTGGCAAAAATACACGTAATTCACAAAAAGAGAAACCGAAAGTAAAAATTAAAGAATGGGGAAAAAATAACTGTAGATACCTGCAGAAAATGAATAGAAAATATGTCTAGAAGGGTTGCTGCAGTTCTAAAAGCAAAAATAGGCAAAACAAAATAATATTATTAATGTGCTTCTTATTATTAATGTACTATATCGTCGGCTTACTGCTAAAACAAGATAACTCCAAAATGATAGTTTTGAGTAAAACTGATTTTAATGTTTGAATGCACGAGATAAATCGAATATGAATTTTTTGAATATTTTTGGACAACAATTCTACTTATTGATATTAGAACTTTATATTTGCCAAGTTTCAACACTCTAAGTATTTTCATATTGTTTATAATTAATATTTATTGTCCGCTTACTGTAAAAACAAGATAAGTACAATCGTTGTACAATGGAGGCTTATTGCAAAACAAGATAAGTGCATAGGAAATGCAACATATTATTCATCTTAAGTCGACAATTATTACTATAGCTGAATAAGAGTAATTTAATTTATACCTATTATTTTTCTAGTCTTGCAGAATTGAAATAAAATACTCATAATGTTGAACATTTTTATTCAAAAAACCTAACATAATAACCTTAAAAATATTTATTAATTATTGTCCTCTTCGGATGACAACTCTTCCAGTGCAGGTTCGGGAATTCGATCTACGATATCGGTTGGTATTGATTGATACCATGGATGAAATTCGTCTGGAATTACTCCATCTTTACAGAGCTTTAACAAATCTTTGTACTTTCGTACACTAAATCCCGCATTTCATTAGAGCTTCTTGCAGCCTGCTTCGTGCCGCTCGCCTGCTAAGCAAAATTTGTAATGCATTGGCTTATACGGGACCGCACTCACTGTAGCTTCTTGAAGCTGCTGATAACAAGTATCGAATTTCAGAAGCCAGGCTGGTAAAATTATCCACGTGGAGTAGTCTAGTTGTAATTGGTTAATATTTAGAATAAGGACTTATTATTGGATAATATTTCTATTACGAAAATTCTCTTTGCGAGTCCACGTGGACGCGTGTACTTCCCCTGATAAAACATGCATTTCTATACCAGGCCGGCTTGTGACGCGAGAGTTGTAAATTTGTACAACTCAAGCTGCAGAAGCCGCCGGTAATTAGATACTTCTACTTATTAGATAATAAAATGTGTTGTATAGTTATTACTAATAATTAATAATAATTTATTTATCTAATTGATAAGCAATATGAAAAAAATGGAATATTGATGTCGAAATTTTTTCGATGCTGTTCTGTACCGATTTTCAAATTTTTTGTATATTCCGGGATTTTACGCATTCTTCAATCGGAAAATAAAATTTATGATAATATTATCCCAAATGACTAATAATTTTCTTACCTTTCCAATAATAACATCCAATACCTTCCTTCATGTTTCGCCGTTATAAATCGTATAATAAAACTATCATTTTCGACGCCTAGTATTTATTGTATACTTTCTTGTTCTAGGTGTCAATCATCGTAACACAATTTTGGTTATTCGACGTCATCGTTAATTAGATATTTATACTAATTTTTTAATCATTCCCATAATAAAAAGCAATAAAAGAAGGTGATTATTTTTGGATTCCAACCCGGTCTCGGTTCAGGATTAGCTATTGGAAAAGTTTGTACTCAATAAAAATCTATGAAATCGTAATTTTTAACTTTAACTAATAAACATTTATAGTTAAAATCAAAAAGAATTTGTCTTCGATTGTGTATAATTTTAAAATAACTTACCGTCATTAAATTTTTCCAATGCTAGTTCAACTAGTAAAGAAGCTATAGAATTCATTTTGTTAAGTTATTATAAAACACTATTCACAATTAACTTTGAAACATAACTGATTCCAGGCCCGTAGCCAGGAGGGGGCACCTGGGGGCACGTGCCCCCCCCCCCCGAAGTTTTTAAAAGACAAAAATTTTAAAAGTAAAACATTTGAATTTCGAAAATAGAATAGGTATCTTTTGGAAAAAGTTTTTTCCAAATTTCCTCATTTCCAAACAAATCCTCATTTAGGGGAACGCCGGCTTGGCATTTTTATGAGAAATTTTGGGGGTTTATTAGAACACTTCAATATACATCTTTGCCAAATTTCAGCTTGCCCGGATCTTCTGTAAGCTCAAACCAAAATTTCGGTTTCGTTACTTGGAAGATACTATAACTTGGGCAAATTTTGAAAAAAATTATTTTTCTCTCCATTTTCCAACCTTGACCACAATTTCAATTAATTTATTATTAAAAGCATTTCCTGTGCCCGAAAACATTTCTCCCCTGCAACGAATCAATATTGTGCCATTTTAAGGGTGGGTTGTGTTTTCGGTCAATAATTTAAGTATTAGTGTGCCATGGAAAAATATGAAAAAAAAATTTTTTTATAGAGAATTTTATGCTCTTCAATTATGGTCTGATCATAATTTTTAATACAAGCATAAATAAGCGAGTTATCGGCAAAAAATCGCGCTGGGAGAGCTAAAACCCCCGATTGTGGGGGACGCCGGCGTTGGATTTTATGGGACTTTTGGGGGGTTCATTACAACACTCCAATGTACATCTCTGCCAAAATTCAGCTTGCCCGGATTTTTTGCAAACTAAAAACCTTCCTTGGCTGGACTATAATGTTTGTTTTAAATAAAAATAAATTAAGAAAAATAAAATATTGAAAAAATTTGTTTGTAATAAAAATTCGCGGAAGGGGAACCCCCGAAAATTTTACTTTTAAAATATTTGTAAAGAAGTAGTTTAATATATAAAATAAATAAAACTTAAAAAAATTTGTAATAAAAAGGGGAACCCCCTTTACAAGTGAACCCCCCCAAATGAAATCCTGGCTACGGGCCTGACTGATTCACATAAATTAACAGAGTGATGGTTTGTGGTGGTAAATTCTTATCGTCGTTATAAAAATAATGTAAAATGAGTTTCTTGCAAGATTGCAGTAAAATAATACATTAGGTCAGAATGAATCATAATGTACATAATTTTATTATTATAATATCACTTATCTTGTTTTAGCAAAACTTCAAAGGTTGGATCATTTTATGACAATAAGTTAACTGCACTTAACTTATTTTAGCGTTATTCACGACAAACAAGTTGGAGTTAGTTAAAAATGAAATGCCTAATACTCCTTTAATATTTGACTTACAGTTATCAGGTTTTGTCAAAATGTAATTTGCTCTTATTTGAATGCAATCATGTATATAACTCATTTTGTCCAAAAATGGAGTTATCTTGTTTTGGCAGTAAGCCGACGATATATCCGGAGGTAGGGAGTAGTACAAATTTTTCGACCGAGATTTTAACAATTCTCTATAGGGGCCGTCCATTAATTACGTAATGATTTTTGTAATTTTGGACCCCCCCCCACGTAAGGGTACGTAAGATTGTGGCAACCCCCCCCACATCTTACGTAAGGATTATTTGAAAGAAAATTAATTTTGACCCCCCTCTCCACCCCTTATATTTATAAAATATGAATAATAATATATTATAATAGATAATAATAAATACAAAAATTTAAATTAAATTTTCATTTACATATGTAGATGAAAAACCGTTCGTAAAGATCGCCAAAGTTTGATGCCATTTTCTAAAATTCACACTATTATGCCACTATGTTTAATGATTTTTAAGTACTATATATTTCAATATATGGTATTTCCATTATACCTGGATATATGTAATTACCAACATAAAAAGAAAAAATTATATTTGATTTTTAAATTTAATTTAAAAAAATATTTTAAGAAACTTACGTAAGGAATACGTCGGAACCCCCCTACGTAAGGGTCCGTAAGATATCCAATACCCCCCCCCCCCAAAAACCCTTACGTAATTAATGGATGACCCCATAGATATTCTATACATATTTCATCCTAAAAATTGTATGAACCGGGGGTATCTCATTGGCTGTGAGTACTTTTAGACCACGCCCCACTCCCATTTTGTAGTAAATAGTTGAATAATAATTTCAGATTATTATTTTTGTGTCCTAACTCTTTACGTTAAACTTGGAAAAAATATCCCCGAGTGCGACAGATCTAAAAGACGATAGATCCGAAATAAAAACGGATCTAGCTTTAAACAAAAGTGCAGCTAAGTTTAAGACTAGGTGAAACCGCACGCACCGTCAACAGAATGCGTGAGGTAGTCCGCCGCAAATCGAATGCGAGCTTCTGATTGGTTGAGCTCTTGAAAATTAACGATTTTCAATATCGATTATTGCCAAAATTACAAGGGTTATCGAATTCCTCCGTACCTTATTCGCTTAATTTTAACGGTCTAGTACAATTGGGCGCGATCGATTGGGCGCGATCGATTGAGCGCAACGACAACTGGGCGCAGCGACAACTGGGCGCAAATACAACTGGGCGCAAATACAATTGGGCGCAAATACAATTGGGCGCGAGGGAAGATTTATCCATTACATATTACTTATTATAACTGATAGTAAGAATTTTTTTTCTAAAAAACTATTATTTACGTAACTAAATCTAGAAATGTTTATTTAGCCAATAAAAAAAATTATAATTAAAAATTTAAACTAAATGTTTTTAAAATGTTTATTCCTTCTAACTTCCACTAAAATTTAGAAATAATGTTTATTTAGCCAATAAAAAAAATTATAATTAAAAATTTAAAGTAAATGTTTTTAAAATGTTTATTCCTTCGAACTTTTACAAATAATAACAATGCCTATTAATATAGTACCCAACTGATCAGGAATTCATTTCATAATTATGGGAAATGCCTCGCAAAAAGTCTATAACACTTCTATTCGCGTAATCCTCTACTAGATTCTTGATGCGCGAATCAGCCTCCAAGTAATGGAGGCTGATAACCTTAACCTTATGTTGTTAGCAGGAGATTAAGGTTATTGAAATTTAAGAACGGCTTAAATACAGGGCCAGCGTATGCCTGTTTGGCGCACGGTTATTTTTGAAAATTAAACCAAACTTTATCATAAAAGGTTGATCGTTAGCTTTTGTTCCATTGCTGGCGGCCGGCAATGTTTTCTCCAGATTTGTGGTCAGTGTATAATCGCGTCTTAACTGACACGGGAACAAACAATCATACTGAAGCGGCACATAGACGATTAGAGGCAGAGTTAAGTATGGATCTAAGCTAAGTATGGAGCTAAGTACGGAAACATTTGGAAATTAATTTCTAGTTTAAAAGTTATTCAACGTGGGCGAGATCTGTTTTATGAAAAATTAGTTGCCTGAAACAATCCACCTATTAAGAAAAGAAAATAGTCGGAGGCTGATGCGCGCATCAAAAATCTAGTAGAGGATTACGCCACATAGGGGTCGTCCATAAATTACGTCACGCAATTTTAAGCAATTTTTAACCCCCTCCCCCCATCTCCACACTTCGTCACACAAACCTAGACCCCCCTCCAAATATTACGTCACATATTCTTGACCCCCCTCCCCAATGTAGTTTTATTGACTTCTTAGTAAATTTTACAATCGGTTTCATTTTGATTTTTATAACAATTTATTATAATAGATTTATGACGGCTCTGTATATTTATACATAAATATACACGTACAGATTACCAACTAAAATTAAGTTTTTTAATCTTTTAATCTTTTTACGTTTTTTAAAATTTTAAAAATCATTTTGAAAGTTCAAAAAATAGTATTTTTGAAATACTTGTTAGAAGAAGGAGAACACGAGGGGCCAAATTATACGAGGGCCGGTCCTGACCAATGTCAGGACGTTAGAAACCAATTATTGCATGTGTAAAACATACTTTTATCTTAAGTTGTCAAGTTGGCAACCTGTTACTAACTAGACATTTCAAGAAGCTTTTACGTTTTTAGAGAGAGAGAGAAATAAAAGCAATAATAATTTTAGTGACGTCACAATTTTTGAACCCCCCCCGCCCCCCATCGTCACAAGGGTCGGAACCCCCTCCCCCCCTAGGAGCGTAACGTAATTTATGGACGACCCCATAGAAATATTATAGACTTTTTGCGGGGAATTTCCCATAATTACGAAATGAATCCATGATTAGTTAGGTACTTTATTAATAGGCATTTTTATTATTTGTAATTGTTAGGACTAAACATTTTAAAAACATTTAGTTTAAATTTTTAATTATAATTTTTTTTATTGTCTAAATAAACATTTCTAGATTTAAAACATTTTTATACGTAAATACCTATTAGTTTTTTATAAAAAAATTCTTACAATCAGTTATAATAATTAATACGTAATAGATAAATCTCCCTCGCGCCCAATTGTATTTGCGCCCAGTTGTCGCTGCGCCCAGTTGTCGTTGCGCCCAATCGATCGCGCCCAATCGATCGCGCCCAATCGATCGCGCCCAATTGTCGGTCACCGTAATTTTAATGTTGTCTAACCAATTGCATTAAGTACTTAACGCAAAACATCGTATCTTCCGGTCGAAAAATACGTGCTCTTCCCCCAGAGGTAAATATAATAAAATCAATTTTTTTATTTAATGAGTTCAGCAAGGTTGTTTGCGGCTTGCACTTGGATGAGCAACCGTGTGATGACCAATTTAAAGAACGCCGCTTGTCGCTGCTGCTGAACTTGGTCACGTGGTAGGGCATGGCCTAAAGTCCAGGAATGGACTGGAGATGTTTATAACATTCAGGCTGATGTAGAAAAATATCAGAACATCAAAAATTAAAGATACTCTATACACATGAGTAAGGCTTATGTAAATAATCAATAATTATTTTATGCATTCCTATGTCTTAAATTTACGATTCGTAATGACCTTCCTTCAGTTTCAAGTTAAGTTTATCTGTTATCTGTAAATTTAATCCCATGGTGTCATTAAAGCCCAAGAACTCTTACTTATTTGATATCAAATTTCTTTATATATTCCCTAAGGTCTCTCTTTTTCCATTCTGCACTGGAATCCATTTTGTATAGCTTTACAACCACCAATTTTAGAATTCCAAATTAAAAAAAGGAAAATAAAAAAAAATAAAACGCCAATCATAATAAAATAAAGTTATAAATAATATTTTAACGATCACATTTGTTTATAACATTAATTTTTGTATATATTTGTATATAATTATAGGTAACGTATATAAATTACACTAAATAGGGATGTACACATTAAATAAAAATATTACAATCACACTGAAGCCACATACATACATCTCAGATGTGAATATTAAAAAATATATTCATTCTAATGCTTGATATTGTCTAAAGCTCTTTATACTGTTACGAAGACCATAAGATCCGTATAATGCGAAACCTGAAAATAATTAAATTACGTAACAAAACAAACTAGGGAAACAAATTAGAAAAACACCACCAACACAACAACATATAAACAATGCACAGTTAGCGAAATTTACCCGAGTATTAAATATTATTACCCTTGTTTGGCATACTACTCCACCCATTTTAATTTCTAATTATCTCATTTAATATCAAAGTTTTGAATTGCGCGCCAGAAAACGCGAGCGAAAATAAATTATGAATACGAATGCGAGGACGGGCATCGTTCCTTCGTTAAACAATACCGTATTCTTTGACCTACATTCGTACACTGAGAAACACTGTTATATCGCGACATTCTGTGGTTAATCATAACCGACCCGCAGAATTCCGACTCCTAAAGCTACCCATACCACCCCAATCAATCCGTCTCAATGCCCCCAATTTGTCGCAACTTTATACTGTTCAGCGTATTGTTCATCAATTTTCTGTGCAACATTTTCGCTTTAGCATCGTCGCTCATATTTTCGGTAGCGGGTGGAGCCGCCGGTGGAGCGATGGAGCTTTCGTTACTCGATTTTTCGTTATTTACGTCAGATTCGTCGATAACGTCGCTAACGTTATTCGATTTGATGGCTTTCAGGGTTAATCTAGGATCAGATCTTAAAATTTCGTTCAACTTCTTCTTAATATCGGCGGGCTTCATGACTTCCTCGACAATTTCGTTATTCGATTCGTTAGCGTCCGCGGGATCGCTCTCTGGTTGCGCTTCAACGACGTGTTTCATGCCGGGTAAGATCGCCACCCGATCTTTTGCACCCTCGTCACTTACGCGCGTGACTTCCGGTTTCGACAGCACGTTACGCGAAGGAAATCCTCGATTTTGCCGCTCGAATAATTTATTTAGTTTTGATATCACTTTCGTGTGCGCTTTACTTCCGAATTCGACGTTATCGTCCAAATCGATTACACTTTCTTTCCGCGGTGGTGAATAAAAACCACTTTTTGCTAATTGCACGATATTCGATTCGCTCTTCGAGCGCGGCAGTGCTTTTTGCTCGACGCTAGGTACCGAATTCAGCGTAGGCGTTTGCGAAACTAATTTTTCGAAACCTTCGATAGGTGGCGGCGGTGGAATGAAAACGGGGATTGATTTGTCTTCCACGGTTTTCTCTACCTCGTTTTCGACGGATTGTGCTACCGGTTGAATTTCGCTTTCTACGGTTTGCGGTACCTGTAGTACCTCGCTTTCAACGGATTGCGGTACTTGCAGTACCTCGTTTTCAACGGATTGCGGCACCTGTTGTACCCCTCTTTGAGCGGATTGCGGTACCAGTAGTACCTCGTTTTCAACGGATTGCGGTACCTGTTGTACCTCGCTTTGAACGGATTGCGGTACCAATAGTACCTCGTTTTCAACGGATTGCGGTACCGGTAGTACCTCGCTTTGAACGGATTGCGGTACCGGTAGTACCTCGTTTTCAACGGATTGCGGTACCAATAGTACCTCGTTTTCAACGGATTGCGGTACTTGCAGTACCTCGTTTTCAACGGATTGCGATACCGGTAGTACCTCGTTTTCAACGGATTGCGGTACCAGTAGTACCTCGTTTTCAACGGATTGCGGTACCAGTAGTACCTCGTTTTCAACGGATTGTGGTACCTGTTGTACCAAATTGTCGCCGGTCTTTTGTACCTCGTTTTCGATACGTTCTTCGCTAACATCTTCTTGATGTACAAGCGCAACAACCGATTCCTCTAAATGAGCATTCGACACGTTAGACACGGTATCGGCGGAAATTTTTCTGTTGTAGGGTTTTTCGTATGCAAAACTCGCAGAATCGTCCTCTTTTGAGAGGATTTCGTCTAAAGCAGCTAAAGCGTCATTAACACCCACACTATTTAAGGACACGCGTGGGGAATCACCAACGACTGGACTAACAACACAGGGAGGGGAAATTAAGGCATTATGAACGGAATCTTCGCTTTGTTTAACGTTTTTGCTTTCCTCTAACGTTTTATTATCGTCATCGTATACGAAACTAGCGTTTACATGACCATTGCTTTTGTTATTTGCGTGGCCATTAGCTATAGCATGCATTTTAGGATAATTACGAGAAGAGGCAGCGCATCTTATACAAATGAAGTACATAGGTAAGCCTAAAGAAATATTAAATATGTGCATCCATGCGATATCTACAGCATGCATTACCAGATGTAATGAAATAACCCTCCTACTTACCAATCGCCATCCAAACGCCAAACCTAACCCATGTATGGATATCCAGCATCAACATTAAGTAAATATTCACTAAAATACTTAAAGCTGGAATTAAGGGAACCCAGGGAACCTTAAATCGAACTTCAGTTTTAGAGGTCGGTTGCATGACTATTGACAGTAAAACCAGAAGCATAAATAATCCTATCACAGTGACTAATGCAATTGCCCAGATGTGGGCGTGTCGTAATTCGTCTTGTAGAAACATCATGCAAAGTCCAAACACCAGCGACAACAGAGCTGAAAAAACTTGGTTTAACAAAAATGAAAAGAAATCTCTTGAGATTTGCGTTACCATAAATACAAATTTGAATGGTTACGACGGTTTGCGTAATTTTAGTAGGGTTTTGTAATTTTCTAAAATTATACGTCTGCTTCACGACGTTCTTGAAGGTGACTTCTTCGTCAATCTCGCTGTCGGTTATACTCTCACTGTTAACCAAATTTTCCGGTGATTTATCCTCGCGATATCTAAAATTAACAGATAATTTTAGCTAATCTTGATCTAAAAGGTGTAACAACGCGAATAAAAATTTCAATTAATCAAAGTTTTCAACAAAGTGGCCCAGAACCCGCATTGTTTATCTACTCGTTGCTGCAGTTGCACATTGAATCATTCAAACGCTAATAACTTCAATGAAAATGCACCGATTTTTAATTTTGTGAACTCTTTAGAAAGAAAATTGTTCAATCTACAAATTAATCTGAATAAGTATCATAATTATAATTTCGCTTACCTTAATAATAACACGCAAGCAGCGACTATGGTGTAAGCCAGGAGAGTACCAATCGACATCATTGCAACCAGCTGCTTTAGTTCGAATAACGACGACATCAAACCTAAAAAAAAAATTGTCATCTACAAAATCCTTACAAATATCTCCACAAAATGTACCTGTTAAGAGTCCAGCCAATAAAGTTCCAACGACGGGCGTGTGGAACCTCGGATGAACTTTACCCAAAAATTTGAAAATTATTCCGTCTGATGCCATGGCGTAAATTATCCTCGGTAAGGGAAACATCGCTCCAAAAAGACTAAAACATAATTATGAGACAACAGATTTAAAAGGGAAGAAAACCCCAAACCTGGCACATAACCCAAAAATTCCACCAATTGAAACGACCCAGCGTGCCCAATCCAGACCGACATACGAAAATGCGGAAGGAATCGGTGCGTTAATGTCCTAAAATGTTAAAAATTAAAATGGACGCTTTCTGAGGCACCAACAGTACCTGAAGGTAGTAAGGAACCATCAGAGTGACCACTGTGGCCGTACTAAAATAAGCCATAAAGATGATCAACAGTGACGCGACAATGGATAACGGGATGGCTCTTTGGGGGTTTTTAACCTCCTCGCCGGTTGTTGCAATGCAGTCAAAACCTACAAAACCATAAAAGCAGGTGGCTGCGCCTTTAATGACCCCCGATATACCATAGGGAAAAAAACCACCCGTTCCGTGGTCTCCATCAGATGGCGCAGGTAAATTCCAATTTTTTGGATTTGCTAAATCACAATTGTTTAAAAAAAATCGAGTGAGTTTCAATATTATGCATCATATAAGTTCGATGTGCAATAAGTATATTATTTATAGATTAATGGTATTAGCCTGTGATAATTTATGACCTCAGTTGATGAATCATTGAACAATACGCATTTAAATTTTAATTCCTACCTTTTATCGATCCAACTATGACGACAAAAAGTACAACGCCGATATTTATAAACGTAAATACGTTGTTTAGGCGACTGCTTTCTTTCATTCCAATTGCCAAAGCGACTGCAAAAAAATTTTGATTTATCAAACCGGAAACGCTAAGAGAGTAACGTACTTGAGAGTAAAATCGAAATCCCAAACGAAAACAAGTCGAAATAGGGCGACATGTACTTGACGTTAATGGGCACTATTTCCCTAAAGGTTTCCTGCATGGTGTTGTTGATTAACGTGTCAAAGTAGAGGCTTAGGCCTCTCGCCACACTTGCCGATCCTAGATTTGCAAAATGATTAGGTTCAAAAAATTGGAGCGCGTGTTTGCTTACCAATCACGTACTCCAAGAGTAAATTCCATCCGATAATGAAGGCGATGAATTCGCCCACAGTGACGTAACTGTAAATGTAGGCAGACCCTGCCCTGGGTACGCGAGATCCAAATTCGGCATAGCACAAACCTGGAATGCAAAAGAAATTGAATAACCGAAATATGTATGTCGACAAGGTGGGAAAATTTCATGGTTACGGTAGTCTAGCTTGGTTATTTTTGAATCTAGATTTGGATCCTTATTCTTTGTTGTAGAGTTGTGCGCCATTATTGATTTTTTGCAAAATTTCATTTCGATTTAATAACCATTTTGGGCATATTAAAATATAAAATTTTATGAAGTATTAGAATCTCTACAAGGGCCAATTATCCTTTCGGTTTACTACCTCTAATGGTTTAAACTTCTAGGTCTAATTTTGAAATTTACGAAGCATTACAGATTTTCATATTGTTTATCGCTAACCTCATACTATAAAAATAGATTTTAGTAGTACTGCTTATAAATGGATTAAAATATGGATTTTTCATTGCTTTGAATGATGAGTAATTAATTATTTATAAATTTAATAAACTAACACAGATAAATACAATTTTATAATCTTCTTGTAAAAACAACAACAATAAATATCGAGCAATTTAATTCAATATTTTGAAGTGCTGCTTAAAATTGAGAATTTTCGAGTGCATATTTTTCTTGATAAAATAGTTAAGTATTATACAGTTATGGTGTATAATATAATAATATAAAAAAAATTACAACGTGATATCTTAGTACCTTATGTACGTATATTTGTAAATAAAATATTTTCCAAAAATATTAATAAAATCCTGTATGAACGAAAAATTAAGAAATTAAAACGAGAGATTCAATTATATAATTAGTAAAAACGAAATCGATGTTTCGATATCATATTATCATCATCAGGACACCACAGAGAAGTAAGTTAAAAAAGTGTACAGATTTTTACAAAAAATGAAGAAAACTGCATGGGGATTTTTTTTGGCTGTAGGCCAGCTCGGCAAATGGTCAGATATTTAATCCGGGTCCAAATTTTCTACCTGGAAATACATAGACCAACTCGGCAAAGTAATAAATTTTGGCTTGGCCAGAACTGCGAGCATCAAAAACCGCATCTCCGGGCGGTTTTTCGTGCTCCGAGCCGCTACGCGGCTGGCGCTAAACATACGAGAGGCGCGACAGATCAAGGAAACCGGGATAAATGCAACCGGGACGTGAGAGACCCTCGAAATAGCATTATTCAGCGCGTTTGCCGAGCTGACCGAAAATTAAAACGGCCTCTGGTTTTCATTTGCCCAGTTGACCGGTAGGATTAACCTATCCCTTGTACCTTTTGCCGAGTTGACCTACTCCCTTTTTTTTAAATGATAAAAAGCGTTATAAAAATTCGAAGAAATTTAAAAATGAAAAATTATTTTTACTTTTCTTTAATTCGGCTTTAAATTTTCAGTTGTTAGTCGAGGTAAGAAAATCAAAATAATGGTTCGAGTTTTGTTGAAATTTAGCATACATACGCATTTCCAAATGAACACCTAAAAGTTGTTTAAAGTTCTAAATAGGCTTTTGGGGATTTTAGGCTTCTAACGTGATATTTTGCTTATAAGTTTAAAAGTTTAATTTCAATTTACGAAAATTTCTCATATAAAATTTTCTACAATGTAAATTTTTCTACTAGTCCAAGCAAGGAAATCAAAAAAGTAGCTAGAACTGCAAAACAACTCTTCAAAGTTCCCTGCAGGCTTCTTTTTAGTTTATTTCTGAAGTAAAAATCAATTCTAGAAAGACAAATCGGTTGTTTAAAAAAAATTTACGTTAAATAGTAAAAAAAAAGTCCCACATTTCATCGTTATCTGAAGCAATTCTGAACCTATTTTGTAAAAATATATCTGTTCTTCCATTTTGATCTAATGGTAATTTTTGTAAAAATAAAATTAAGCGAGGAAGTCACGTGGGAAGGTTAAAATCTCCCATTGAAGAAGTAATAACTGGCAGGGAATTTTTGGGGTTTCATTGGAATATTCAATTCAAATAACATATACACGTCTGGCAAATTTCAGCTTGTCCAGATTTTTTCCAAGTTAAAAATGTAACTTAATTTAATTTAGGAATTATGAAATACGAATTTAAGAAATAATAATTATTATTGCAGATAAAATTAGAACAAATTTTATTAGAAAATAAAAATCAAAATTAATGAAAACGAATGGAAGATTTAAAGAAAAAATCTTAAATAGAGATATTAGAATAATAATTACCAATAGTAAAATAACGAAGAAATAAATAAAAAAGGCAAGATACAAAAAAAAACTACAATTAAGCAGAAGAAAACAATTAGGAATTTAGTTTTAATTTAGGAATTTAAGGAATAATATTGAAGATAAAATTAGAACATATTTTTATTAGAAAATAAAAATCGAAATTAAAATCTTAAATAAAGAGGTAATAGAAAAATGGGGTCGGATTACCTAACATTGGTCACCCCAAAAAAATTGAAAATTTCCTATTGCAAAGAGGAAGGTTTATATAGTATAATGACATAATTTTAACAAGCGAAGATATAATAAAAATTTCGAGAAAAATCAATTTGAAAGTACGTAAATTTAGCGCATTTTTCATCGATTTTTGGGGTGTGCATTCGATAAGGAGGGTAATTCATCGTCAAAACCTTAACGTTACTAGGCTAAACATACGAGAAGGCGCCACATATCAAGAAAACCGGGATAAATAAAAACCGGGAGCTTAGAGACCCTTGAAATAGCATTAAAAAGTATAGTTGCGGTATGGGGCAGTAAACTATTACGTTTCACCCCCAAAAAATCGCGTAAAAACAAAAAATAATCGATGTTACATGTACGAAAGTCGAGCTGCATCTGCCGGTGCGAAATATTCTAAGTGTTAGGGTCATTCATAGCGCACGGACTGTCAACAGAATGAGCGACGCGCGGGAATCTCACTAATTTTACATGTAAATTTGCAAACTTAAAATTCGATTTACTCAAAATTTTGATTATATCTTCGCTTGTTAAAATTATGTCAGTATACTATATAAACTTCCTCTTTGCAATAGGAAATTTTCAATTTATTTGGAGTGACCAATGTTAGGTAATCCCCACCGAAAAATGATTACAAATAATGAGTTGCAATATTAAAATTATAAATAAAATACAGCAAATCAGTGCAAAAATGAATAAAATTGAAGATAAAATTAGAATATAATATTTTTATTACAAAGTTCAAAATCGAAAATCTTAAATAAAGGTAAGAGAATAATAATCATATATAAATAGTAAAACAACGCAGAAAATGAAAAAATTGAGAATTAAATTATCTAAAAAAAAAAATCTTATTTAATAGTAATAGAATAATAATTGCAAATAGAAAAATAACGAAGAAGCCGAAGAAATAAATAAAAAGGCAATACGCAAAAAATACAATAAATCGGATAAAATTGAAAAGATTAGGAATTAATTTAATTCAGAAATTTAAAGAATAATAATTGAAGATAGAATTAGAACATATTTTATTCGAAAATAAAAAACACAATTAATGAAATAGAAAATTTGAAGTGAAAATCTTCGAAAATATTTTTATTTTATTTTATATTAAAAAATATTCGAAAATAAAAACACAATTATTAATGAAATAGAAAATTTGAAATGAAAATCTTAAACAAAGGTGAAGGAATAATAATTTTAAATACTAAAATAACGAAGAAATAAAAGAAAAAATTTAAAATGACAGAAATAACAAAAAATGACAAAAAGAATTCAACAAATCAGATTAAAAATTTTTAAAATTAGGAATTTCATTTAATATCAATCTGAATTATGGAATAGGAATTAAGAAATATCGAATGTAAAATTGGAAGAAATTTTATTAAAAATAAAAATCGATATTAACGAAACGAAATGGAAAATTTTAAGTGGAAAACTTAAATGAAAGTGACTGAAAAAAAATTATAAATACTAAAATAATGCAGAAATTACAAAAATAAATTTAAAAAACCAGGCGAAAAATATACAACAAATCAGACTGAAAATTACCAAAAATTAGAAATTTAATTTATTTTCAGAATTATGGAACTGGAATTTAAGAAATATTGAATATAAAATTGTAACAAATTTTATTAGAAAATATAAAAAATATTAATGAAACGAAATGGAAAATTTTAAGTGAAAACTTAAATAAAGTGAGATTAAATAGGTGAGCGAATGGCTGAAATGCTAGCGTGTGAGCTTTCAAACCAAGATTCACGGGTTCAAATCCTGTGAGGTGCTATCTATAGAAGAAATTTTCGCTCACCAAATGTCTATCTGCTGGCCCCTGATAACATTATTTTGTAACGATTTTTTTGAATCGTTAATTTTTTCTACTTTGCATCTGACAACTTTTGCAACGCCCTGTATGGTGGATTCATTCATTGGTTCTAAGGTTGGCGGAGTTGCTGTGTTTTTGATAACCGGGTCGCGATAGCGACTTGGGAGAATGGTTTTGGGAAGTGCCAAGGAAGGTCGTGTTTCAGGGGGCTGGTCAATTCCTGTTTGAGATGAAGCGACAGCCATGGATGTGGTTAAAGTGGTGTAGCGAGGATTCGTTGTTTGGGCTTACGCGGCTCTCGTTGGAGGATCTTTTAGTTCGCGTAGGTGAGTACGATATTTTTTGCTATTTCCATTGATTTCCGTTCTGGTTTGTCGTCTCTTGATCAAATTTGGGCATAGGGCTTTGTCATTTTTTGTATTGCTCCCGCAATTGCGTAATTTGTGCGTAATTGTTATTTTATTTACTCCTTGGCACCCGAAATTATTTTCCTTGTGTGTGTAAAAACAAGTTGTTCTGTGTAGTAATTGTTGCCTCATACTGTGTATGTTTTTTTGATCTAAACGGTTGTTTAGAGCCATGTTTTTGGTGTAGTTTTAAAACTGCAATTTTTGATTAAGTCGAATTTAATTTGAATGGGAATGCTGATAGCATAGATAGACCGCTTGGCTGCCAGATAACAACGTCGTCGTTCGCATTGACAATTCGATTACTTTCCCATGTTAAATATTTTAATTAATTTTAAATATTTTAGCATTGTATTGTATTGTGTGTATTTAAATACGATTACCATCAAGGGGTTTGCATGGGTGCGATTATTGTGGATTTATATTTGCTTTTAGCAAATCACGTTTGACGTCGCATTTCATGCTCGCTTCTTCGGGAGTTATAATCGATTGTTGGTGGTTGGTTTTGTTTTGTGTTTTCTGGTAGCGGTCGATCTTGCTATATTAACACAGATGAGGTAGTGTCGTTCGACGAGTCGTTATATGTTTTTCCGGTCACTGGGGCATCCTCCCAGCTTTGGTTATATATTTTCGGAAGCACAAATTGTAGTTTTTGTGTTTCTAAGTTCTCTGTTTGTACGGGGTGAAAACAACTACATGGCGCCCAGATTAACACCTTTTTTCCGCTACATTTATGTATTCTTAGCGTCATCCCGTATAATTGTGTAACATCAACCGAGGGTAGGGGGGTTCCGTTTTCTACATGGTCCGTGCTTGAGCTAGCACTTCGTGGCATTGTCTATCTTTGTCCGGCGATCCCCTGAGTTATCAACAAAGATCGTCGGGGCAGTTTTTGTCGTTCCTTTGGGGTGGCAGAAATTGTTACAATTTATGGCTAAAAAACTTCCCTGATCGGAGTAGGCAGTGTAAAAATCGTCTATTCCCGTGGTTCGGAATCCACGTTAAGCTGTAGGTCCTCTGTGCTCGTCACACATTTTCAACACGCAACGAGCAGAGACAGGGAGGTATCGGGAAAATGTCGCAAGACGTTCAAAACCGAATATACAGTAGAACTCCAATTATCCGAACTCCGACTATCCGAATCGCTGATTATCCGAATCACTTTCAGAAAAAAAATTTAAGACGGAAACGTACTGCGATTCGCAAAATAATGATTTTTCGTCAGCCCGAGTGTGACCACAAGCAACTTCTCACTGTCAAGCGGATGAAAACGCGGAAAAACGCGAATAACTTTGTTCCCGCGCGAATTTTGTCTCCATTTATGCACGAATAGTTGAGCCTGGACCTACAGAATAACTGTGCAAAATTTGGTTGAGATCGGTCCAAGGGTCTAGGAACGTATAGCGAACAAGCAAACAAACACGCAGACAAGCTGTTTGAATAAGTATTGATGATTAAGTATTATTTGTAGCGATATTTGTGTCTGATGAGGTCACCCGAGTTTGAACGCCACAGAATGATATTCAAAACTGTTATATTTATTATTTTAACATTGAATGATAGTACAATAACCAGAACGACAATGACCAAAATTAAAAAATTTTATGACTATAGAGAAAAGAATAAAATTACTTTCCTCACAACTAAATGATCTTGTTCTGCCATTTTCAAAAATAGTCAATTTCTAACACCCATAAAATATCAAATTCACAATATCAGTGTCTCACAACTTTGCACAATTAAAGAGGACACTATAGTGAAGCAACAAATACATTTTGAGAAGCATTGAAGTAGGGGTGCAAGTTACCCTTGACTTATTTGAACCGTCATATATATAGGACATTAGGCATATCTGGGTAAAAAATTGTCAAAAAGTAGAAATTTAAATTAATTTCGAAATTATGGAATAGGAATTTAAGAAATATGGAATATAAAATTGGAAAAAAATTTGATCAGAAAACAAAAATCGATATTAATGAAAAGAAATAGACAATTTGAAGGGAAAATCTTATATAATGGTGAAGGAATAATAATTAAAAATAACGAAGAAATTGAAGAAACAATTTAAAATGCCAGGCGAAAAAAAAATTCAACAACTCCGATTAAAATTTACCAAAAATTAGGAATTTAATTTAATATCGAAATTATGGAATATGAGTTTAAAAAATAAGGAATATAAAATTGGAAGAAATTTTATCAGAAAACAAACATTGATATTAATAAAAAGAAATGAAAAATTTGAAAGGAAAATCTTATATAAAGATAATGGAATTAATAATCATAAATACTAAAATAACGAAAAAATTGAAAAAAATTGAAAAGGCCTGCCGAAAAAATACAACAAAGCAGACTAAAAATTACCTATAATTAGGAATTTAATTTAATTTCGGAATTATGGAAAAGGAATTTAAGAAAAATTGAACACAAAATTGGCAGAAATTTTATTTGAAAATAAAAATCGATAATAATGAAAATAAATGGAAAATTAGAAGTGAAAATCTTAAATAAAGGTGTATAATAATTATAAATACTAAAATAACGAAGAAATTGAAAAATTTATAAAGGCCAGGCAAAAAAATACAACAAATCAGACTAAAAATGATCAAAAATTAAGAATGTAGTTTAATTTTGGAATAAGAATTGAAGGGCCTAGTGGAAAAAGTGGTTATATCACTTTTTTTTCAATTTGAAGTTGAGCACATTTTCACATTGCGGCATTTATTCTCTACAAATTAGTATAAAAATCAATAAATTGAAAAAAAAGTGACTTAAGGCTGCCGTCCTGACAGTGTTTAATATATGGGAGATCTGTTGAGATTGCGGACGCACAAACTAAAAAAGTATGCACTTTTAGGTAACCATTTTTTGATCATTGTAAAGCTAAAACTTGGCCCTTGGATGTGATATATTTTTAATTCCAATCAGAAAATTAGAAATATTGAAATGTTTGCTGTAAGGATGCTCTATTTCACAGGGCACAAAAGTGACAGTGCAATAATTTTTATAATCATTACAGTTATAATTACAAACTTGAAAAGTGTGTCACATCCAGGACAAATGCTTGACCTAATTTGAAAAAAAATTTGGTAGAATTATTATTTTCTAAAAGATACTGCGTCCGAAAATAAGAATATAATATTTTCCTGTTTTGACGGATTTTTTTGAAATGGTAAGTAGAGTTCTGTCGCATTTCTAACAAAGTTAGTTGGATCTCGGTTAAAATAGTTTGTCTATTCTATACTTGGGGCGCTATATCAGAATTACTTCTTACCGTTATTGCTCATTTGTATAATATGCACATATAATTTGATAGACATAAATAAAGTGTTATCGTGTAGTAATTTTTGCTCGTGCATGTGTCGACATGAAAATTTATCTAATACTTTTTGTTGTCCAGTTTGGAATTTAGAAACAATTTACAATTGAATTTTTATTAAATATTATTACATGGTCACTTTTGTAATCTGACAAAAAGAGTAACTTGACGGCAAAATTTATGGATATTTCTAATTATCGGATTGGAATTAAAAATATATCAGATCCAAGGGCCAAGTTTTAACTTTACAATGTTTACCCTAATAATGTAAATCGGCTAAACAATAATAGGTAAAGCTTTCAGCAAGCTTTACCTGAATACATGAACGGCCCCTTATACCATTGTGCACAAAATATTCTTTTATTTTTTGTAATAAAAAGAACTGAATTTGTGGGGGGGTGGTCACCTATTGGTGACCACCCCAAAAAAATTGAAAATTTCCTATAGCAAAGAGGAAGGTTTATAGAGTATACTGTAAAAATTTCACTTGCGAAAGTATACATAAAATTTCGAGAAAAATCAATTTGAAAGTACGTAAATTTAGCGAATTTTTCTTCGATTTTTGGGGTGTGCATTTGATAGGGAGGTTTATCCTTCGTCAAAACCTACCCTTTCGGGGTGCCGCTGCGCTCCGCTCCGCTCTGCACCCCTCCAGGGCGGTTTTGACTCTGGTTACTATGCTAAACATACGAGAAGGCGCCTCCCATAAAAAAAAAACCGGGATAAATGAAACCGGGAGCTTAGAGACCCTTGAAATAGCATTAAAAAGTATAGTTGCGGTATGGGGCAGTAAACTATTACGTTTCACCTCCAAAAAATCGCGTAAAAAAAATCGATGTTAAATGTACGATACGAGACGAGCTGCATCTGCCGGTGCGAATTCAAACAGCACCGACTGTCAACAGAATGAGCGACGCGCGGAATCTCGTTAAATTTTACATGACCCTTTGCGGGGGGGATTACCTAACGGTGACCACCCCAAAAAAATTGAAAATTTCCTATAGCAAAGAGGAAGGTTTATAGAGTATACTGTAAAAATTTCACTTGCGAAAGTATATATAAAATTTCGAGAAAAATCAATTTGAAAAGTACGGGAAAGTAGCATCGAGTATGCAGCAGACCCGGGTCGATGTCATATCGGTCGCCCGTGGTCCCTTGAAAATGCGTAAAATTTTTTCATTCCGATTTGAATTTTTCTTTGAAATTCGGATAGATGGGGGTGTGATTAGTGGATATTAGTAATAAATATAATCCAAAAAATAGAAAATAAGCCGTGTATTGCCGAAAAAGTGAAAAAATTTTTTTCCTTCTAATTTTGGGGTGTGCATTCGATAAGGAGGATCTGGTTACTAGGCTAAACATACGAGAAGCGCCACCCATCAAGAAAACCGGGATAAATGAAACCGGGATGTGAGAGAACCTCGAAATAGAATTAAAAAGTATAGTTGCGGTATGGAGCAGTAAACTATTACGTTTCACCCCCAAAAAATCGCGTAAAAACAAAAAATAATCGATGTTACATGTACGAGAGTCGAGCTGCATTTGCCGGTGCGAAATATTCTAAGTGTTAGAGTCATTCATAGCGCACGGACTGACCACAGAATGAGCGACGCGCCCTGAATCTCGTTAATCCACCACTGAATTACCTACATGAAAATTAGCTAACTTCAAAATCGATTTACTCAAAATTTTGATAATACTTTCGCATTCGAATTTTATATCAGTATACTATATAAACCTTCCTCTTTGCAATAGGAAATTTTCAATTTATTTCGAGTGGTCACCAATAGGTTACTCGACCCGAATTTGTTTTTAATAGCAAATTTAAAAAATTATATAAAAATGTGCAGAACGGTATAAGTCCCAAAAATTTTTCGAAATTCAACGTGTAAAATTGTATAAGTAGTACCTACTATACTTATACCATTTCGCACAATGCAACTGTTGATTTATACCTGTGTCAAAAGGTATATAATTCAACTTCTACCACTTTGCACGAAATATTTGTTTAATTTATGTACTTATGGCTACCGTCCTGACAGTGTTTAATATATCGTCACCCTAATTATCAAACCTCGTAACTCAATTTTTGGTAAGCGAAAGAATTGAAAACCTCTCAACACCATTTCGTATTGCGCATCAAGTAAGCTTTTTGTGTTTTCCGTAAAAGTTATGAATTTGGAGTTACGAGGTTTGATAATTAGGGTGACGATATAGAAAATCTGTCGAGATTGCGGACGCACTAGGTAAAAAAGTATGCACTTTTAGGCAACCATTTTATGATCATTGTAAAACTAAAACTTGGCCCTTGGATCTGATATATTTTTAATTTCAATCGGAAAATTAGAAATATTGAAATTTTTGCTGTAAAGATGCTCTATTTCACAGGGCACAAAAGTGCCCTGCAATAATTTTTATAATCATTACAGTTATAATTACAAACTTGAAAAGTGTTTCACATCCAGGACAAATGCTTGACCTAATTTGAAAAAAAATTTGGTAGAATTATATGCATTTTTCTAGAAGATACTGCGTCCGAAAATAATAATAATTTTTTCTTGTTTTGAAGGATTTTTTTGAAATGGTGAACAGAGTTCTGTTGCATTTCTAACGAAGTTAGTTGGATCTCGGTTAAAATATTTTGTCTCTTCTATATCAGAATTACTTGTTATGGTTTATTGCTCATTTGTCTAATGGTATTTTCAATCGCTCACGCTTAGGACGGCAGCCTTTTACCAAATTTCAGTAACAGATTTTTGCCGTTAAAAAATTCGTTAGACTAATATCGTTTTACACACATGTGCTATGTCATATGGGGAACCTTCTTATGCACTTATCTCAATTTGCTAAAAATTGACTTATAGTTTTTACACGCGCCCTCCCTAAATACTTGTATTATTAAAAACCGTATTAAAAAC
Source organism: Podabrus alpinus (assembly GCA_932274525.1). Classification (NCBI taxonomy): domain Eukaryota; kingdom Metazoa; phylum Arthropoda; class Insecta; order Coleoptera; family Cantharidae; genus Podabrus; species Podabrus alpinus. Next base: position 78,156,826 of record OW026456.1, read on the forward strand.
ATTTCCATTTTAGATTCCAGAATTCAAATCAAGAGAATATAGTATCATTTGTTTTGAATTACAGCCGTAGGCCGAACAACCACATCCGACACGGTCTAGATGGTTAAAGGCGGGCGGTAAGCCGACAAGACAAGTTGCAGTTCAGCTTGCTTATACAACTTATGGGGTCGTTCATGTATTACGTAAGACGTTTAGGGGGAGGGGGGTAGCTGACATCTCATTTTTTCTTATTCGGGGGTAGGGGGGTCAATACAATTTGTGCTGTTGGTAATGTTAATGTAAAACACGATACTATTAATTATTTACGTTTTAAATTAATAAAAGCACTTTTTCTGGAGTAGCATGAATTTAGTCACCTGAAATCGACAAATTTCCTATATAGATTCGGAATTCTGAAGGTTTATATAGTAGAATTGAAAAAGAAAATTTGCAGAAGATTAACATCTACTAGTCTAAAACAGCCCTTGTAGTTGATTAAAAATAGGGTTTTTTTTACAGAGTTCAACCTGTAACCTTAGGATACGCTCTCGGCGCCTCCCAAGTTTTGACAAAATATTATAGCAATTATGCCGCAAAAATTTCTCGCCTTTAAAATTTTAACACCAAAATATTTTAAAACGCATATATTTGTAGGTCGAATAATATTAGTAAAAGATCAAGTTTAGAAATTAGCAGACGAAATTACATTTTTCAATCGCGTAATATTTTGAGTATTTGAAACTACGAATTGGGTAAAATAATTCTTCGACACGTGAATTATGGATTCATGTAAATAACACAGCAGATTGGCGTTGACGTAGCTCAATCTACTATTTGCGATAATTCCCACAGTCGACTGAAACCCTTCATTTCAAGGAAGTTCAAACTTCACGTCCATCCATCCCAATGCTTCTATCAAGGATTGCATAGTACGTTGTGAGACTTTTATTCAGGATAGATATTTTTGTTATAAGTCTGGGCAATATGCCCACGCAGACCTGTCAAAACACTTTGATTTATACGTTTTATTTTGTTATCTGTACAGATGTACACGTGTTAAACCCAAGTGTAAATATTTTAGCATTAGCTCTTATGAGAAGTGCAACAATGTAATGTTTTAAAATATACCTTTTTGTCGAGCAAAAACCATCGAGACTCGAACGTTTGCAGCGCAAAAAACGCGATAGCGACCAGCTGCATTTGCTAAGTTCGGACAGGATTTTGTAGGAAGAAAGATGCAAGCGATGCATTTCACTTATTCTTTTAACCAATTGAAATTCGAGGTCAGAATTAAAGACCAATTAGGGACTAATATTAACACTGCCGTAGTGGGAATCCGATCCCCACACTTGCGATTTTAGGTCAGAAATCATATAAATAGCGTAACGCACCGGCTAAAAGCCAAGATTTGTGATCAAGTCTTCACACCCAAAACCGCTGCTGGTTAGAACAGTGAAAACGCTATATGCGGAAGTGAATCGAATCTTATACCAAATAGGATTTTAAATCATATTTATTCAATTGTGCTAATCCTCAAGTGTCGTCGCCAGCTAGGTAATAAAGCATCTCGCATTAAAATTAAATATTTGAACATTTAACGGAAATTTATTAAAATTATAACGAACTTTTATTTAAACCACACATGTTCGATCCGCGCAAGGACATCGAACATACTTGCAATTTTGTATCGACTTTATTTGAACTTTATATTAAACAACGTTGTGTTTAGGTCAGTTTCGTATCGAGTATTATTTAACCATTTATCGAATAATATTTAAACTACTTTATGTGTAAATCGGTTTTGTTGGAACATTTTACTAAGCACTTTGAACTTTCATTTAAACCACCTCGCGTATTAAACCAGTTTCGTCTCGAGCATTATTTAAACATTTATCGAGCAACATTAAACAACTTTAAATTAAACCAGTTTCGTATCGAGCAATATTTAAACATTTATCGAACAATATTTAAACCACTTCGCACTTGATTAGTTTCGTGCATTTATGAATCTCGTTAAACTTTATTTAAACAATTTTACGTTTGAACTCGTATCGGTAAATTGTTGAACCTTAGTAAATCAAATCGACATAAATCTTTATCAACGGTAGTACCGCATCAAAGTTGACCTTATGTACCGCGAGTCTAGAGCGGACATCTGGCGACTAGGATTCCGAGATAACGCTCATTCATTGACAGATGTTTTTATTTTACCGAACCATATTTTTATTCAATAGTTTTTATCGTCAAACGCATTTAAAATAATAACGCGTGTTTATACAGTGCCGTCTTTAAGTAAATTTAGTTTTGAGAATAATCATCCAGTGCATTCTTACGAGCGTGATTATCCATTTGTCGGGACAATAGGGCAATTATACTACCGCTTATTTATCGGCGAATTTTCTATTCGCATCACAACTTCATTTTGGAAGGAACTGGGATTGGATATCACATTAACCTCGAGGGAATGGTTGTTTGTATCGTTAATCATTTACTTCCGTATGGGAAGGATCCTGCTTCGACGTTCATCGAAATTCTCACTCTGGAAAGCTGCCCAAGGATCTTGCCTGAAAGTCAGCACCAATAAGGAAAGGATACGTAAGAGATTCTTTGTTATTTATAAGTTTATTGTGTTAAGTGACCCCATTGGTCACTGCGTAAATTTAAGGAGCCCTCTGTTCAACCCCGATAGTCGATCGCAAACCCCTGTATTTCTTTTGTTTATTTTTAGGATTTGTGTTTGAAAGTAACCTAACTTTTTACGCCAATAGCGCATTAACTTTCATCCAATTTTAACGTAATATTTTGTAATTAACGTTTATGTTAGAGTTTATTCGTCCCCTTACATGGGAATTTGGCATTCAATTGTGCACCTACTTTTGCATTCAAAGGTACATTTAATTTTGCATTCAAGCTGCATTCAATTTCGCAGTCAATTTGCATCAGTTTTTGTAGCAAGTTACTTTAAGATTTTTATGTGTTACGTTCACGTACTAGGTAAAGCGGAAATTAGTAGCCCATCTTTCATATTGTTTTACGCTACTAAGCTTCCAATCGTACTGATAACTTTTATAAAGACTTTTATTTACGACATTTGTAAATTTGAGTGTGTCCTGTACGTATTTTGTCACTATCCATTTTTGATATTATTTCTATTATATTTATTTTGTTACTTATTATGGTGTTTTATTGTTCTTGTGTGTATATTTTATTTAGTTATTTTCATCCAAGGAGAGTCTGCCTACTGTAAGGGTAAGGTCATTGGACGAGACTTGTCCAGGATGAGAATCATCAAGAATATTCAACAAGTTGTCGCGTACCAGCTTGGAAGGTGTGATATCCCATCCCCTTCGAATAAACTAACGTTTAAGAACGCGTGGCGCCCATTTCATCCCTTGTGTAAATTATTCCCCCCGATTTTGACTATTTACCGAACCACGATTGAGGATTGCCCAATCGTTGGTAAGAGACTGGCAACTCGCGACACCACGTCACAAGACCCTTTGGCTCTTCTAGCCCACCCACCCCCTTCTCGACTTGAGCTAACCACCCTTATTATAGCTGTTCGAAAAGGTGTCTTGCTTGCGGATTGTCAGGTAACAAACCATAGGTTACAAATTGTTATATTGGTTGTATATTAAAGTAAATTGTTTGAATAACTTTTTTTTAAATATAAAATAAACATAATATTTTCATTAATTTCACTATTAGCGTTTAATAGATACCGAAAATTCTTTTGACCCGATTCGATCTGGCTTCTCATTGGGTAATAATTAATCTTACGTAAGATTAGTGGGGGGGGGGGGTATAAACTATCTTATGTTTTCTTATTAGGGGGTAGCGGGGAGTCTAAAAGTAGGAAAAAACGTCTTACGTAATACACGAACGGCCTTTTGAAATACTTATACCTACATTGAGTTATGACCTTTTCACCTTATAATCATAATTTTAAAATTTGTTTATTCTGTTTCTAACTGTGAGACCTAAGTTTGGCTGACTTGCAAAATTTAGTCAAAACCATGCCTGATCATAGTGATCATATTAAAGCTGTTATAAAATCAAAAGGGGGGCCCACAAAATATTAATATGAAACAATTAATTATAAACAATACCGCGAAATAATAAATTTGAAACATTTATAGTTCAATGTATTTTTTGTACTATTTTTATATAATTAAACAGGATATTATTATTATATGCAATAATGATTAATAATAAATTGTGAAATAATAAAAAATAAATTCATTTTAAAGTAAATACAATTTCTTTATTTTTAATGTTTCCAAACCAGCCTGCAAATATTTACCAATTACGTAGATTTTGAAAAGTTTAAAATGTAAAGAAAATAAAACCTTTTAAAATATTTCTTTTGTGAAGAAAGGGTCATAAACCAATGCAGGTATAAGTACCTCAAATAGTCGAGATGCAACTCTTTATTTGTTTCAAAAGTAGCATTATTATAAAGAATTAATAGGTTTGTTCGTTTTAGCAACACTTTTTACACTTTTGTACAAAGTGTGCACTTTTCTGTTCGTGCTAGCAGAGCGCTCTGTTCGTGTTATAAAGTGTAGCTACACTTAGTTGTACTTTTCGACACTTTCCACACCTGCTCCAGAGCAGGTGTGCAAGTTAACACTTAATTTTGATTGGCTGTTATTGGCGGTAAGTTATTTAAAATTTTATTTTAAATTTAGTTATTTTTTAAAATTTATTTAAAATTTAAAATACAAATTACAAACCTAAAAAAATAAAAGTAAACCGTTAAAAATGTCTTATACCTACTGTATGAAACCTAGTAGTTTGTCTCTAATTTATTACAACTTGCTCAACTTTTATATATTTTATTTATTTATTCAATAATTTATTTATTTATTCAATAAAATGGGTACTAATGTTAAAACAGCGTGGTTAATTCGAGATGCGAACGGAGACATTCCAAACACAGACGGCTTTGTGACTTGTATATGTGATGGTAAGTTTGTTGGCGTTTTTTTAATAGTATTTTACTATTATATTATAGATGGATCGCTATTTCAACTGGTTAGCGCTGAAATCACATTCGAACATGATGTGTTTCGTTGTGAAGTGGATGGCAACAAGTTAGGTTAGGTACCAACACAAATTTGATTTGCTTCTCAAGGAGGGATTACACTTTTGCGTTCGTGTTAAACGCACACTTTCGGAAAAAAGTGGGAGTGTAAATTACACTCGGCCACACTCGAGTGTAAAAAGTGTTGCTAAAACGAACAAACCTAATAGTTCTACCTTTACTCGCTACGCACCACTACTTTCTTTATGTCTAACGGCATATTCAATCCCCCACCCTTAGGACGGCAGCCTTAACTACTTTTTCCACTAGGCCCTTCAATTATAGAATAGGAATTTAAGAAATATTGAATATAAAATTGTAACAAGTTTTATTAGAAGATAAAAAAAAATATTGATGAAAAGAAATGGTAGATTTTAAGTGAAAATCTTAAATAAAGGTGATTAAGTAATAATTATAATAACTAAAATAACGAATAAATTTTAAAAAATTAATAAGGCTAGGTGCAAAAATAAGTATAACAAATCGGATTAAAAATGAAAAAAATATGGAGTTTAATTTAATTTCGGAATTTAAGAAATTGAAGATAATTGAAGATAAAATTCGCGCATTTTTTATTACAAAATAAAAATTAATTAAATGATTTGGTAAATTTGAAGTTAAAATCTTAAATAAAGGTGATGAAATAATAATTATGAATAGTAAAATAACGAAGAAATTGAAAAAAATTAAAACGACCATAAAACAAATCAGACTTAAAATTGCTAAAAATTATAAATTTAAGTAAATTTCGAAATTATGGTATAATAATTTAAGAAATATTAAATACAAAATTGGAAGAAATTTTATTAAAAAGTAAAAATCGATAGTAATGAAAATAAATTGAAAATTTGAAGTGATAATCTTAAATAAAAGTGATGAAATAATAAGGAATTGAAATAATTAAAAAGTCCAGTCGAAACAATTACAACAAATCAGACTAAAAATTAAGAATTTCATTTAATATTAAGATATATTGAATATCAAATTGGAGGAAATTTTATTAGAAAATAAAAATCGAAATTAATGCAAAGAAAAATTGGAAATCTTAAATAAATGTAATGGAATAATAAGGAGTTTAATGTAATTTCGATATTAAAGGATTAAAATGCACACATTTTTTGTTACACAATAAAAATCAAAATTAATTAAATTAATTTGATATGAAAATTCAAGATAAAATTAATAGAATCCAAAACTAAAAATATTTTAAAGAAGTTAATGAATTCAAGTTTTTTTGAGGTGGATCAATCTTTTTCTTCTAGGCCAATCCAATCTAAGAGATTTTTGGGTTTCAATTTAAAAGTTTTAAAATGTTATGAGAAAACATTAAAAATCGTAGAAAAATTAATAACAACAATGGAATGCATTGTTGTTATAATTTTAATCTTAGATACTTTTATCTATGATATCCCAAAGAATGTATCTAGGTTTCTAGGTTCAGATTCTATGTGTACGTGTAACTTATATTACAAACCTTAAGCCATTTAATTCCTCATAAAGATTATATAATAAAAATCTTCGTATTTTTTTTGAAACCTTGAAAATAAGCAAATTATTAAACATTTCGAAATTTCGCAAAAATTGGGTAATGGCACACAACTTGATAACAAAAAACGATTACACAGCCTACCAAGAATTAAACAATTGACAAACCATACTACCTATTAATTGATATTTTTGTAATCTCAATAATAAGTGCGTTAGCCTGCAAAAACAACCCGCACGTGGGCGCCAATGTCCGCTTACATACGCAAATTAATGCAAAAATTGTAAATTTCCAATTTTTCGTCCTTGTTCAAGCAATCAATTAATTATATAATTTATAACCCAACAGGTCAACAGAGCGGTCAATGTAACAGTGATAACATAATATGCAATATTTTCCTAAATTAAATTACAAAACAAAAAACAAAAATACTAACCAGCAAACACGGAAGCGAGTCCAGCAATTAAGAAGGATAAGACTACGGCAGGACCGGCGGTGTCCCTCGAAACGTGACCAGCTAGGACGTATACACCAACCCCTAAAGTGCTTCCGACACCGAGGGCAGTCAAATCAAATGTATTCAAAACCCTGGCCAGCTGCGTCTCGGTGACCGATACGGCATCCAAAACTTTTTTTCTTGTCAAAACTTTAAACAAGTTCGTCATTTTTATAGTTTAAAACGTGCAGGCTCGCCTCGAATGATCAACTGTAAGTGAGAGTGAAAGTCTATTAAACAATGAACGACGTCGACGACTTGCGTTGTTGAGTCACAATAAATTAGTTAGATATCAAAAATATGTACAGATTAGCATCCCGTTATCTCTAAATGAAACTTGAATAATGCAAAGAAAACACTTTTTGGAAGTGAATGAGATAAGAGAACATGATGAACTGATAAGAAACCACAAGTATGTCGCTTTATTGTTACACAAAAAAGTAATATACACATGGCATTTATAATTAAGCAATTTAATTAGGTGCTTTTATACAATTTTAGAAATTGTGCCCCAAATGAATCAAACGAAGTGACAGGAATTTTGACTCGAAATTAATTATTACAAAATAAAAGTAAACGTAAAGTGAAACCTTTCCCTCGACATTTATTCTGATTAAGTAACATATTTCGGGATAAATTGATATCCTTTGTTGCATTTTTCAAAGAAACGTCATCGTGAATAAATTTAATAAATTTAAAAAAATCAAAATACGAATAATATTTACCTCAAATTTTAATACATTACAAACATATAACAACAACAATTATCAACTAATTCACCTAATTAAGAATAATTAACTGCTTGGTCACATATTAGTAAATATTTACTCTTTTGTTGTCAAAGGTTGGTGGGCGGTTATCGTTTGACGTTTCGTGACGTACTAAAGGTACGACTACACAAAATTTTCAAAATTTAAAATATCGATTATAAAAAAATTGTCCAAAAAAATTAAAACTTGAGAAACCAATTAACCATAATTTTAAGGATTTAAAACTATAATTAATCGGGTAAAATCAGATTCTCAAAATAATATTACCATTTAGGCAGTGGCGTAGCTACGGGGGGCGGACCGCCCCGGGTGCCGCCCAGCGGCGGTTTGTCAATGGAGGCAAGGGAGGCTTAGCCTCCTCTCAAATTGTTGGACGGACTTGCTATTTGGTTCCCCTCCACTGGACCGACTTTCAACCAACCGACTCAGCTTGAACCGACCGACTTTCAACCGACCGACTTTCAACAGACCGACTTTCAACCGACCGACTTTCAACCGACCGACTTTTAACCGACCGACTTTTAACGGACCGACTATTTTTTCGACCGACTTTCAACGAACCGACTTTCAACCGACCGACTTTCAACCGACCGACTTTTAACGGACCGACTATCGATACTACCCGAAGCTTGACTACAAGAATGATTTCCAATTCGACTATTTGTCACATCATATAGTTTCATTTTACAGCCATGACAACTGTGAGGTGTCTAGGAATCCTTCGGGAAACATGGCCTCAATCGTTTATCTTTCTCATTAAGCAATATCGTGAGTTTTTGGTTAAAGCGTCGTTGGGGGGGGGGATTCTAACCTTGGCAGATCCATAACTCTGTTGGTTTGGTTTTCGTGGAAATAATAGGGAGGGAAATAAAATAATTTCAAAGAATTGAAATACAAGTTTTATTAACAAAAGTTATTTAATATATATCTATACCTATATATAAATCAAATACCAGAGGCAAGGTTATATTGTACAGCATCGAGAAACTCAAGAGGAGGTTTCCATACAGGAGGATGCCATACCTGTCGCTATGGCACCTCCACGAAAACCAAACCAACAGACTTATGGATCTGCCAAGGTTAGAACTCCCCCCCCCCAACGACGCTTTAACCAAAAACTCACGATATTGCTTAATAAGCAAGATAAACGATTGAGGCCAGGTTTCTCGAAGGATTCCTAGACACCTCACAGTTGTCATGGCTGTAAAATGAAACTATATGATGTGACAAATACTCGAATTGGAAATCATTCTTGTAGTGAATGCTTCGGGTAGTATCGATAGTCGGTCGAAAAAATAGTCGGTCCGTTAAAAGTCGGTCCGTTAAAAGTCGGTCGGTTGAAAGTCGGTCGGTTGAAAGTCGGTCCGTTGAAAGTCGGTCGGTTGAAAGTCGGTCGGTTCAAGCTGAGTCGGTCGGTTGAAAGTCGGTCCAGTGGAGGGTCACGTGCTATTTATATTAGTATTTTTTCCAATTTTTAATTTTTTTTGAATTTGTTTAAAACAAAATTTAATTTAATAATGAAATTAGCTTAAGAACTCGACTTACGCCTGAAATAAATTCGAAATAGTAGGTACATATCCAGCGGCTAGCCTTTCTTTATCTTATTAGTTTATTAGCACAGAGTTAGGCAACCCAGAATACGGTATTAAATCTTAACTCGCATCTTCTACATCTGTAACAACCCGCGTTTAATTCATTATTATTTATATATATTGAAATGTGTTTTCAAAATACATAAAAGTAAATATTAAATATGAAATAAAATCAAATTTTTAAACAATAAAAAATAAATAATGTAATTAGATCATAAGTGTGTGAAAATCGTTTTCAAAAATAACCAAGGAAACAAAAAAAAATAAAGGCTCTTGAAAGCTTATGTTTGAGGACGGATGCCAAAAGATTCGGTTCCATAAAAAGTGTGTAATTGATTGTAAATCAAACGTAGAAAAGTGCGTAGAACTAAAACTAGAGAAGTATAAGCCAGTGGGCAATTGAATTTAACTGAGATTAATTTGGATTGATGTTAATTGTTGGATAAAGTAATCCGGTAATAAGAAGGAGATATTATAATTTGGATTAATGTTAATTATTGGATAAAGTAATCCGGTAATAAGAGGGAGATAATATAATTTGGATTAATGTTAATTATTGGATAAAGTAATCCGGTAATAAGAAGGAGATATTGATGCACAAAATAGGAGTTGGAAGAGAAAGCAGAGAGATTTTGGATCGCATTTGTACAGCAGGTCGACCATTGAGTATAAAAATTCATAACGCAAAGGAGAGAGGAAGTGTGTGGTAAGAAAAAATTTAAACTATTAAAAAAGGTAGACGAGGCAAGTGCAAAATTGTCGAATAACATTAAAACGGTTTTTGAAAAACGTAATTGGTTTGGGAACGCGTAGTTATAAAGATTTGTTAATTTAATTGTTCAAAAAACGTAGTTATAAAGATTTGTTAATTTAATTAAGATTTGTTTATTAATTTTTATAAAAAGTTCTTATTTAATTAATTAAAAGTTTCATTGTTGAAAGGAGATTTTATTTCTTGTTCAAGTCAGAGGGAGAGGGAGATTTGCTAGTTGTCCTGGGACATTCTCGAATAGAACACGACAATATATTGTTGTGATTCAAAATACCAATAATTTTGAATTAAATAAGCACTCTCAAAGATTACAAATTGCATGAGGTTTTTCAATAACAAACAAAGATTCCAACAGACAAGTTGAAAGCTCTGATAAAGTCAGTTTATTCGCAAAATAGGTGAGAGGGAAAACTCGTTCAACAATGATATGAACAAAAAAAATCATTAACTACAAATGATGTTTTTAATATTCAAAGAAAATTTTGTTTAATGTAGAATAGTTTTAGAATTATAAATAATAGGTTAATTTTAAGTAAGTGAGGTAATAAACAATGAGTTTACGTAATTAGTGATGAACGATAAAAACAGATGCAGCGATTCGTCATCCGACACAGACGGTTACGTGTAACTGTACCAGACGATGTGTTGAGATGGAAACGCTAAAAATCAAAAATAAAATAATTAAATGACATTTATAAAATGATAAAACTATCAAAGATGCGGGATACTCACATTAAAAAGGATTTTTCAAAGAGTGACGAAATTTGAAAATCGTAACAAAACCTGGGAAACGAGAGAAGAAAAATAAATAAGGGGGATTAATAAAAACGGAGTCGAAACGCAAGTGCGTTAAAATAACGGAGGTTTTGTGTGCTCTTGTTATCAAGTGATATTTTTTTTGATTAATCCAAGAAAAAGTGTGGCGATCTAAAAGAAAGAGATCATAATAATTGATGAAAAAGTGTGGAGAATAAAATAACAAAAAGTATATGATTAAATTGCAAGGATTCACAGAAGCGTTAGTGAGGTTAAATGTAATAAAAGTTGATGATACTTACATTTGATAATTTGGAGAGTGATGGTAAGTGGTTTGGTACAATCACTAATATAAAAGGGTTATTGGAGAACACAGTCACGAGCAAAAAGGCGAGTTACAGAAAAACTTTGGAAATTCCTGCCGTCTTTGATAAGTTGATCCAGAATAAGAGTTGATGCGAAGAATTGCGATATCTGCGCTCGGTAAGACAAACTTGCATAATTTATCACGCCGCGAGTGCATTATTTAAACGTTTAAAAACAAAATTCACGCCACGTAATAACTTTGGGGTTGCGCGTAGCTTTTAAGTATTTATTGTCCATGTTTGTTTATTTAAATTTCAAAAATTATAAGATTTGTGTTTTCATTTATTTGTTGATGATTAATAAATCAAATTGCGTTAAAAGTTCCATGAGCGTATCATTGGGAATGAATTTCCCGTCCACCTTTATTTTTCAGTATAAGCAAAGAATCAACCCTCGAGGAACCTGCTACTGTGATTGAGAGATTTCATGCTAAATAAAAGTAAAATCATTTAAAATTGAGCTAGCCGAAATAATTCAAAAATATAAAGACTTTTTGTATTCAACATTCATTTAAATTTGCATGTGGCCCAGTCTTTGAGGAACGGCACATCGAAATATATATCGACCACGTAATTTTAACGCGTAAATATGAATTTATCAATGATAAATAAATGAAAGCAAACATTAAACCATGTTATAAATTAGATTACAAGTATCTAACCATATTATGTGTAAACTATTTAGTTCAAAATTATTTAAACTTATTTAGTTTATAATAATTATTTTGTTTATAATGATTGTTAAACCAGGGTAAAATTTGTTTGAGATGCGCTGGAAATTCTCGAGTGATATTGTAAACTTTTACAATATCCGTCCTTTAATATTTGTAACAATGAGAGCGGAAACATTAATAACTTTGTAACGAGAGTTTCCAGCAAAGTTAAAAGAAAGCGACAAAGACTTTGAAAGTTATACAAGGGTCATAAAATAATTCACTTGCTGCACATGCAACTTCTTCTTGGAAAAAAAAATATCAGTTTCTATTTTGTGAATGGAGCCAAAGTTTTCCATTCTTTAGAATCTTTGGCACCCCGCTGGATTTCTAGAGCGAAAGCGAGTAATAAAAACTACCCCGAAGAGACCATATATGTAGTCTCCACTCGAGGTCCGAAATTAATAAATCTCGTACGTTATTATACCCTCTCCATGAGGAAATCTTAGTCAATAAATACGATCCCGGAAGCAAAAGTTAGTCAGTTGCCGGTTTTTTTCAAGCGCATACGCGTAAATCAATCAGACGCTATTTTCCACGCGGAAGTTTTCTAGTCAATTCAATTAATTAAGTCCAACCTAAGTTAAATATAAAATACGCGAGTAAAGCGAATTCACTAAGTTAAAGATTCATATAAATTGTTAGTACCGATCGATAAAACAGCATTTTGTCCAAAAGTTGGCGGCATCATAAATCAACTCAATATAAGTCCAAATTAAATCTATATTTTCGGTTTATGCATAATTCAAAGTGAAATAGCAAAAAGGAAGGATTACGTTCGTGTGCAGTAACAAGGATTATAACTTCAGGTATCAAATAATATTACTAGTAAAAATCTTTTACAAACATTACTCTGGTCGGATTAGCATAACTAAATAATTTTAGGTCACAACCCTAGTACTATTGTAATATCATAAAACTTTTAAGGTTGCATAGCTGTTAAATTCTGTCTGTTTTTTTTTGTTATTTAAATAAATTGTTTTAATTAAGCTAAAGGTGTCTCAATTATTGAAATCTCCTATAAGTAATCTATCGTTAGTGTTAAATATTTTTCCCACGTTTCTGCTCTAAGGCTCATCACGCTATCAATTAAACAAATTTATGAGAAGTTAAAGTAAGTATTTAAAGTAATATTCACGAGTTAGGAATCGGACTCGCCAATTCATCTAATTACGATTCCTGGTGGCAGCTATTATAACAAATAACCAATTTATTGGTCAAATTATAAGTTCAATCAAACTAAAGCAATCAGCTTTAGTACACATCCAAGATACGTCATAGAGGCTACTGGTTAGTAAAGTTCATGATCAACATGAGCGATTAACAGATGAATTGTAAGTAATAAGCTTGTAATAGAAGCGCATACTATTCTGTGTTATTTTACTAAATGTACGAACATAGTAATTTATTCATGCGTTGAAGGCTGGGCTCATATGCGTGGGCGTCTTATCAAAGGATACACTTGCAATTCTCTGCATTATTCATGCATATGTTCTAAATCTTTCGGGGGAAGCCTGTATCCCTAGAGAGCGCGTCCCCAGGTGGCGGATAGGGGAAAGCCTGCCAGATATGGGTGGTAGGAGGGAAATGAAATACCTCCCGCGGACCAAATAGGCAACAACAACCGAACGAATACCGGTATAAGTATCTCTCCCAAGAGACAAGGGCACTCTCTTGCCCTCGAGACAAGAAATTATCTCTAAAGGCGAATGAACCACTCGTAACGGTCAACCAACGGGAAACCACTACATTAAAGATCCATTTGGATATCCCCAGGAAATTTCATCATGGTTTCATTCGATTGTAAATTAGTATCCGGAGTTTCAATTCCCCCAATCGGATCTCCGGGGGGGGGGGGGAAGTTTTGAATGACGCCAACAGAAATAAACATATAAACATCGGTACGTGGAACGTACGTAGCCTCCTCCAGGCCGGGAAGATCAACAACGTTATAAAAGAGATGCGCAGACTTGCAGTTAACGTGATGGGGTGCAGCAAAGTTAGATGGCTAGGAAATGGAAGAATGAGAATTGAAGAGTACGTCATATATCATTTGGGTGATGATAGCCCACGAAATCGAAACGGAGTAGCCATAATAATCCACAAAGACATTTTATATACACTCAGTTGAAGGTTGCGTCCCGATATCAGATAGAGTCATCATTCTCCGAATAAACAACAAACCAATTAAGACAAATATCATTCAAGTATATGCCCCAACCGCAGAAAGCAGTCCGGAAATGTTAGAGAATTTCTATACAGACATTAACAAAGCTATAAAACTAACGAAAAAAGAAGAACTTACCATGATAATAGGCGATTTTAAAGCAAAGGTTGGAAGGAAAGGACCCGAAGAGGTAATAGGAGATTATGGCCTAGGAAATAGAAATGAAAGAGGACAAATATTGATTAATTTCTGCGTGGAAAATCAGTTCATAATTACCAATACCAATTACCTTGGAAAGCACGACAGACAATGACATACACTACAGCTCAAAAAGATAAGTACACTAATATTTTTTAAGAGTTTTCAAAATTTTAAACATTAAACCCTTTATAAATCAATTATTTTAAATGAAATCAAGTAATATAATTTATTTACAACAAGTTTAACAAAAAAAACTGAAAATATGTTATTATGTTGGCTAAATTCTGGTTTCTTTCAAAAATCCACCTTTTGCTTTTATACCAGCTCGGCACAAACGAGGCATTCTTTGGGTGAGTTTGTGCAAAGTTTCAAATTGAATTGCATTCCAAGCAGTTTGCAAGACTTGCCATAAATGGGTTTGTGATTTTGGGCACTTTAGTTGAACGTTCCGATCCAGTTCCTCCCACAATAGCTCTAAAGGATTCAAATCCGGGAACGGATGGCCAATCCATATAATTTAGCAATCTACGTTTTTTATTTTCTCTCAAATAGTCTCTGGACAACTTCGATGAGTGCTTAGGATCATTTCTTCTTGAAAAATAAAACCTCTCCCAATTAAACGTCGACCTGATGGCAGCACATTGTTTTCCAATATTTGTTTATAACCTTCTTTTTCAAAATTCCTTCTATTTTAATAATGTCTCCGAAGCAATTGTTGGCAAAAACATCAAAAACGTAAAGATAAATTAATTATAAGGCAGAGCATTCGAAATTGGATAATAACGGCACCTCAACTTACCGCTGAAATCAACGAAACTTGTCGACCGTAAAAAGAAGGTTGCAAACAGCTGGCCAATTGAAGAATTGCTATGCCGAAACTTTTGTTAAGACTTCAAAACATAGTGAAGAGACTAGCTTGTGCCAAAAAACATTAAATGTAGTCAATGTAGTCATTCTTCTTCTTCTTCAGGTGCCTATCCGTTAAAGAATGTTGGCGTTAGTCAATTAGTCATTGGAAAAAGGTTGAATGGTCGGACGGTCGAAGTTTCAAATCTTCGGTCCTAATCGACTATAGTTTTTGTGAGAAAGCGCAAGGGAGAACGGGCTTTGGATGAATGTATTGTCCCAACGGTGAAACACGGCGAAGGGTCCGTTATGATTTGTGGATGTTTTGGCAAGAATTGTGTCGGAGATATTATTAAAATAGAAGGAATTTTGAAAAAAGGAGGTTATAAACAAATATTGGAAAACAATGTGCTGCCATCAGGTCGACGTTTAATTGGGAGAGGTTTTATTTTTCAAGAAGAAAATGATCCCAAGCACTCATCGAAGTTGTCGAGAGAGTATTTGATAGAAAATGAAAAATGGAGAGTGCTAAATAATATGGATTGGCCACCCGTTCCCGGATTTGAATCCTATAGAGCTATTGTGGGAGGAACCGGGTCGGAAGGTTCGACTAAAGGGCCCAAATTCACAAACCCTTTTATGGCAAGTCTTGCAACATGCTTGGAATGTAATTCAATATGAAACTTTGCATAAACTCACCCAAAGAATTCCTCGTTTGTGCCGAGCTGTTATAAAGGCAAAAGGTGAATTTTTGTAAGAAACCAGAATTTAGCCAAGACAATAACATTTTTTTAGTTTTTTTTTGCTAAACTTGATGCCAATAAATTACATTACTTGATTTCTTTTAAAATAATCGATTTAAAAAGAGTTTAATGTTTAAAATTTTGAAAACTGTTAAATAATATAAGTGTACTTATCTTTTTGAGCTGTACTGTAAGTATAGTACAAAATCAGATCGACTACATCCTGATACCGAAACGTTGGCGGAACGCAGTTTCATCTGCAAAAACGTATCCATGAGCAGATGTGCTCTCTGACCACAATTTGTTAGTAGCTTCCATAAACATACTGCTGTGATCCAAGCTACCGAGCCAACACAAAATATAAAATTTCTAGCTCAATTTAAAATAATAAATAAAATTTGACCTATTTAAAACTACACAGATTGAAAAGATAAACCATTTGTACTATTTTTCAACATTATGAGGAAATAAAGATCTTTAAAGATTGAAACACTAGATAAAAAGCTGTTAGATAAATTCATTAAGGAAATTGCCATATCAAAATTTCATAAAAAAGGATATTTAGATCAGAAATAGTAATTTTACTGAATGCTGTTATCAGTAAAAACATAACCAATAATTTTGTACTACAAAAATTGAATTTACTTTGTGAATAACTCATTATGTGTAAAACTGATTATATCCAGATGTGTTAAATAATTTGCTCTATGTGAAGGTCATAATTTGATTCTGTGAATCCATAAAAAGGTAAATAATGCTCAAATTCGTTTGAAAAGCGATAACAAATTTTCTCGATAAGAAATGTTCAAATATCTATCCAAAAAGTGCGTACAAATCGGCTACTGTACAACAAAACGTCTGGAAATCGATGGACAATTCATCTCATCAAATATAAAAGCGATCCTGAAAAATTAAAGAGATTTAGACAAAATAAAATTTTATGAAGTATGGAAAAATGACTTACAGAAAACCAAAATTCGACCAATTCTTCGAAATTTGCGCAGAAATTATCAGTCTTCCTCGAATGCTCAAAATGAACGGACGTGTGGCTCCGTGAAGTTGTATTTTAACGCTTGAAAAGGCAGGACGTGTGTAGTTCAAAAGTGGACAACCCAAGTTAAAATCATCCAGATGTCCAACGCGCCGAATATTTGTTAAAAGTTAGATAATGTGGATTATCTAAAATGGCTACCGATTAGTTGGAACATCTAACCACCAATAATGTGTTAATTTCGACTCACTTTTCAAATATCCTGGAAGCGAATATTTCCAAACAACTCACCCGTATTCCAGAAAATTAAAACAACTGATCAACAAGTATAAATCAAGTAATCAACACCGTACAATCACTTTAAAAACAGGAGCGAGTTTATCATCAACATCAACAAGTGCGACGTTAGTTGAGTGCTACACAACGGAGTGAACGCCAATCGAAATAGTGTTCAGTGCGCATGCTTTTTAAACAAGCAGGATATATTCAAAAGGTATTTGAAAACTTATTATTTTATTAAAATTTGGCCCTCAGCGCATTAAAAATAGGACTTGACGAATTTATCGCACCATCCTCAGTAAAAATTTCATTAATAAACATTTTTCTATTATTTACTTTTCGACGAATAAAATTTTACATAAAAACATTTAAACCCGTTACTGGAAAACGGAGGCTTTGAATTTGATTCGGGCCAAGCAAGCAAGAAGAGAAAGAAGTTTTTGGATCATCAACGCATTTCGACTTTATTTAATATTTGAAAATTGTAATTTGCCCACAGATAAAAATTTATCTGTATTTGTTTGATAAAAATTTTAGCGCAATGCGATTTGATATTTTGACCAATATAAAATTATTTTTGATTTAAACGCAACTTTTATTGATTCAACCACGACAGTGAAGTGTTCCAATTTTTAAGATCATCAAAAGCAAAGGTGAATTTCGTTTATCTCTCCATACAATTATTTCATCAACAATTTTCAATTTATGAAGGATTTTATTTTGATCTTAATAAACATCCCTTAATTCAACTGAATCTACAATACCTTGAGGGAATCTCAACGCTGAGCTATACTAGAGGGACAAGGGTGGTGAGTTTCTTGATAAAATTGCACCCTTGAAAATTTCAATTTTCAATTTAAAAATTTTTCTTTCACTTTCAAACATAAAACCGAGGTGTGCAACTTTATGATAGAAACTTCACAGCAATACGCTTGAAAAAGGTACATAACAGACCAACAACATCAAAGATAGACATGAGAAAGCTCAAGTTAAAGATATTAGAGAGAAGATAAAAGACACTATGAACGAGCAAATCATGGAAATACAACTAAATGATGACAATAACGAAGGCACGGAAGGATCATGGAAGCAAATCAAAAATATGTTAGTTTCAACAGCAAATCAGCACTTAAAACCAGAGAAGGGTAAAAAAGAGAAGAAATGGATGACTGATGAGATCATGCAACTAATGGATAAAAGAAGAGCACATAGAAACAAAAACATCTGCAAATATAACACAATAAACAGAATGATCAAGCAGAAAATTCAAAAAGCAAAGGAGTATTGGCTGAGGGAAATGTGCGAGGAGATCGAACTACTAGAAAGCAAACACGACACCTTCAACCTACATAAAAGAGTGAAAGAGGCGGCAGGTATGTGGAAACCTAGAAGTATGTGTATACTCACGACCAGGGAAGGAGAGATACTTGTAGACCATTGACGACGTAGAAGGGTTACCCATTACAAAGACTGAAGTACTGAAAGCAGTGAAAAGACTGAAAAACAACAAGGCAACAGTCCCAGACGAAGTACATGGGGAACTCTTAAAACTACTAGAAGAGGGTCAAACTGACTTCCTAATAAGGTTTTTTAATAAAATATATGACACGGGAGATATTCCTCAAGATTGGCTAACTTCAGTATTTGTACCCATACAGAAGAAACCTAATGCGAGGAGCATAGAACCATTAGTCTCATGAGCCACATACTTAAGATCTTTTTAAACGTGATACATGAGAGAATCTTTCGAAAAATTGAAGAACATCTAAGTGAGACTCAGTTTGGCTTCAGGAATGGAATGGGCATGAGAGAGGCTCTGTTCTGTATGCAGGTATTGGTTCAAAGGGCTAGAGATGTCGACTGTGACGTGTACGCTTGCTTTATTGATTTTGAGAAGGCTTTTGATATGGTTCAGCACGAACACCTAATTGAGTGCCTGAACAAAACAACCATAGATGAAAAGGACAAACGCATTATTGTTAATCTCTACTGGAGACAGACGGGAAATATTCGCGTGGAAGATATTTCGGAGGATTTTCGAGTTCAGAGGGGAGTCCGACAGGGCTGTGTACTGTCACCTATACTCTTTAACATACATGCAGAATATATTTTCAGAGAAGCCCTAGAAGAGACCACAGAGGGCATAATATAGTAAATGGTGAAATAATAAACAACTTAAGATATGCAGATGACACAGTCCTTCTGTCGGACAGCCCCGAGGGACTACAGAGCTTGATAGACAGAGTCATCGCAGCGAGTGAGAAATACGGTATGCGATTGAACATAAAAAAGACAAAGGTCATGATAATCAGCAAAACGTCGAATCTTGATGCACAATGCTATGCGTATGGAGAACCATTGCAGAATGTTACATCTTTTACATACCTGGGCAGTTCGCTTAACGCAAACTGGGATCATGCCCAAGAGATTAGGATCAGAATAGAGAGAGCAAGAAGCACATTTTTTGAAGATGAAGAAGGTACTTAACAATATGACCCTAAATTTACATCTCAGGGTAAGAGTGCTACGATGCTATATATTCTCTGTGCTCCTATACGGCGCGGAGGCATGGACCCTGACAGAGGACTCAGCTAAATGTCTGGAGGCATTTAAGTTCTGGTGTTACAGGCGTATGCTCCGAATATCATGGACACATATGGTTACCAACAATACTGTGCTTCAACGTATGGATAAGGGCAAGGAAATAATAAAAACAGTAAGAGAAAGAAAACTCCGATACTTTGGTCACGTGATGAGAAATGAAAAGTACCGCATACTCCAACTGATTCTGCAAGGAAAGTTTGAAGGTAGAAGAGGACCCGGACGACGAAGAATTTCCTGGCTACGAAACTTAAGGCAATGGACCGGAATGACGTCTTCAGCGTTGTTTAGAGCAACGGCTGATAAAGTAAAATGGGCTATGATGATCGCCAACGTCCACAGTGGATAGGGCACTAGAAGAAGAAGAAGATGTTCTAAATATAATCATGTAATTCGAATAAGGATTCCCGAATTTTTTTTTCAAATTTGAACGAATTTTCCACATTTTTTTCAAAATCGACCAAATGGACCAATGTTTTAAATGAAATTTGTGGCAGTAAATTTCAGACAAACGTTCCTACACGTTGGAATTTTACCTCGCGAGCAGTATTTTCAGTGCAATTTAGAAAACAACAATTAATTGACATATTTAATTTTATAATCGACAGCGATGATTTTAAAAACGACTCTCAAACTATTAGAGAAGCGGTAGGTTTAAGACAATATTTAAATGAATCAAAATTTTGCTTTTTATTAGAGACTTTTAAATTAATTTTTGAACAGACAGACGTAGTATTTTCAATTTTACAAAGTAAACTTACCGATATTAATTTCGCCAAATGTTGTTTAACAAAATTAATCGAAACTCGGCACAGATACCATAGTGATGATTTGTATTTTGACAACATATTTAACAGTTTAGAATTAAATTGCGAGCCGGCTCAGAAAAAAACGAAAAATGACATTTGATTTACCAGATATGCGTCAAAGTTATAAACAAATTTTTGCGGAAATTTTTACATAATTTTTACATAAATTAAAATTTTTTGATCTATTAACATTTGCTAAATTTTCAGATTATAGGAAAAACTTTCCATAAAAAATTTATTAGTCTATTAGAGCAGTATCCATTTTTTGATCAAATCCAACTCAAAAATGAATTATCGGTAGCATATAATGACCCCAAAATGTTTGGACAATGTAGGACTCCATCAGAGATATTAGATTTTACTTTCAAAAATGATTTACACAGTTGTATGCCTGAATTTTACAAACTTTTATGTGTGGTCGTCACCATACCGGTAACATCGGCTTCGGTTGAAAGCAGTTTTTCCACACTAAAACGTATTAAAACTTACACTCGTAATATGATGAATCAAAATCGGTTAAGTAACGTCGCGGTAATGTCTATTGAAAAGGAATTCGTTACCTTATTGTCTCGAAATAATGAATTCTACGAGAATATCATCGATCACTTCGCGAATACTAAAAATCGCCGTATACCTCTTACGTTTAAAGCTTCATACATTTCGAATGACTTAAAATAATATTAATCTGTATATTGTACAGCATTTTTTCCAAAAAACACTCTGCGCTCATCGAACAATTTTTTCCATTGTACACAGTACTGAAGATAGCCACAACGAGCTCGAAACATGGGTCTACCGCAGATTAAATAATATTTTATTAAATTTATTTTTTTAAAGTTTTATTTTATAAGGTAGTTAAGCTGTAAAATTAGCCTCCTCAAATGGAAAAGTCACGAGCCGCCGCTGGTGCCACCCGACCCTAAATTATCCTTTTTCCTTAGGTGCAACCTTTTAAAAAAAAAGGCCGAGGTAGGGCTGACACCTCACCCGTCTGTGGGGGTGACACCCGACCCCAAATTATCTGTTGACCCCATGCCTCATGGTTGTTTCCTTGAGTGCAACCCCTAAAAAAAAGAAGGTCATCAACCTAGGTGGGGGTGCCACCCATGAAATCCGCCCCGGGTGTCACCCATGCTAGCTACGCCACTGCAATCAGGCCTTTAGACAGAGGCGGAGGACGACGGGGCGCCGCAAAAACAAAATAGCAATTCGGAGCAATAAAGGTTAATGCGAAATTACGTACGGATTTATAACATTTTACTGAAAAGTGAAAAAGTTAATTTGTAGTTGTCGCCTCCCCCCCTTTTAGTAAACTACAAGCCGCCACTAATTAACGGGTTAATTAATCCCGCCTAAAGTAGTATGAGACTTCAGAGTATGACAAATTTTCTTGTTTTTCGGAGAACTTCTTTTTTAAGTTTTATTTATTGCCGTTGCCAAAATTTTGAAGTCATACCTGTCAGATTGTTGTGAAGTCTCTGGGGTCTCATCAACCATCGTTCCTCGACCATCAGCGCTTATGCATAATCTAGATTTTATCCCAGAATAATGCTTTAATTTCCAGAAGTACGTCCTAGCATGATATTGCAAACAGGGGCTTCATTAGGAACCAGGTCAATTTGGATTTGAAGCGTTGATTGAAGCGCTGGTCGTCCGCCGGTTATTAATGTCGTAACAATGCCAGGATATTAAAATTCTGGGAATTTTATGTTAGTAATAAGTACTCTAATTAAGTTAGAGAAAATTAAACGATTTGAAGTTGTTTGATTAGTCAGAAAGTAGGTAGAAGGACGCAGCGCCGGAGCAAGCTCTTCTGGCGCCTGGGGCAAATTTGAATATATGCGCCCCCCCCCCTTCCAAAAGATTCTTATCATTTTGAAAATTTTAAACTATTATTTATTGGGTTTTGTCGAGGTTTAGCGCCCCCATTTCGATCACCCTTGCTATGGCGCTAACTTAGAGCAGTGAAAACAAAGGGATAAAAAATATCACCTGCTAGAGAAACTGGAGTTTATAGTGAATAGGAAAACGGAATTGCAAAACAGAAACACCATAAAGTACTTAGGCATAATGCTGGATACTCTATTAACTTGGAATAACCACATCGAGAGTCTATTGCTTACACTGGGTAGAGCAATATATGCAATACGCAGAATAAGGGAAACAGCAGGAGAACAAGCAGCAAGGACCGTATACTTTTCAATGTTCCACGCTAGAATGGTATACGGCCTTTTGATATGGGGTAAGGCAGCACAATCAAAGAAAGTATTTAAAATGCAGAAAAGGGCAATTCGTGCAATAAAAGGGGTTTCAAATAGGACCCATTGTGAACCAATTTTTCGCTCACTCAAGATCATGACGCTCCAGTCGGCTTATGTATGCGCTAGTGTAGTGAAAACTACACTTGTAGTTAAAAGTGATGACGAAATAAAAAAAAACCGCCAAACACAGTTCCCAAACCAGGAAGAGAAACGAAATCCAAACGGAAGCAAAGAGGCTAAAATGTTCTGAGGGCGCAAACTTGCATATCAAGCTATACAATGCACTCCCTTAAGATATTAAGAACCTAACTTTGTTGAAGTTCAAGGCGAAGATAAAAGAAGTACTAATAGAAAAGGCTCTATATGAGATAGAGGACTTCTTCTAGCAGATTTGCTCCCCGAGTTGAGATGAAAACCAGCACAACTGATCTCCACCGTTTGCATTTACATGCTACAATTTCGTTTCCTTTTTTTTTCTTTTTCGCATTTTTGTGATTTAAAAAAAAAATTTTCGTTTTGGAATGTAATAAAAATTATTATTATTATCAAGAACTCATTTAGGCTGCCGGGACCGGGGGGTCTGGGGGGTATGGAATACCCCCCAGGTACACTTAATTTATTGCGAAAGAAAAACTTTCACTTTTACGTCCCTCGGTATTAAGAAGAACGGTACTGGGATAGTTATGAAAAATATCACCTGCTGCCCCCCCCCCTCCCGGATTACTAACGAAAATTGCAAAAGATACAACTAAAAATAATAAATTTTGATTGTTCCGAATAATGGCAAGTGTACCTGGGGGTATTCCATACCCCCCAGACCCACCGGTCATGTAATATCGATTTTTATCGTTGGGAAATTCTGAAGATCTTAAATAAATAAATCTTAAATAAAGATAAAAAATACGCATAGTATCTCAGAATTACAGTTTCCATGGTAACGTAACGCAATACCTCCCCCCCCCCTCCCGAATACCTTTTAGGCTTCTATACAAAGTATAACAAGAAGCCTTATGATCTGGCTCCGTGTCTGTCCGTCCGTGCGTCCGTCTGTCCGTCCGCATAATTCAAATTTAATCAGAATTTATATATTAAGATAGGTTACAAAAATATTCTGTACTTTAAGATTGTAATTTTCAACCTATCTCTCGCTCAGATTCCTTCGTCCTACGTAGGGACATAGTGGCATCATGACGGTAGCGTCTTCAGTGAGGTGCTCCATGTTCCCCGGTCATGCGCTGCGTGAGTCGCCACGTGTAGTGTTTGGCCAGTTAGGGCTTTGATCTGGTCTACCCATCTTGTTGGAGACCTTCCCCTCGGTCGCTTTCCTTCGATCTTACCCTGGATCATCAATTTTTCCATTGCTTCTGGTCTTCTTGCAATGTGTCCGAAATATCGCAAGAATGACTGGCTGATCTTGGTTGATGGTCGCGTATCGACCTTTAGTTCATTCAAAATGGACACATTTGTGCGGTGGGCCGTCCAAGGTATTCTCAGCATGCGCCGATATGCCCACATCTCAAAGGATTCGACTCGTCTTCTATCTCCT
Organism: Podabrus alpinus; assembly: GCA_932274525.1. Lineage (NCBI taxonomy): Eukaryota > Metazoa > Arthropoda > Insecta > Coleoptera > Cantharidae > Podabrus > Podabrus alpinus. The sequence continues at coordinate 78,181,285 of OW026456.1, forward strand.
ATCGAGGAGCGTGCCAATGAAGCACTATTTGCAATCGGTGAGTGGGGCGCAGGTGTTAAACTAACATTTAGCGCCCCGAAAACTCAAACAATAGCCTTCACACCAAAAACCAAATTTTGCAAAATTTCTTTCGGGAACACTATTTTGACTTTTGAGCCTTATATTAAAACTTTAGGAATTATCTTGGATCAACATTTAAAATTCAATGAACAAGTTCGACACATCATAGTCAAAGCAAACAAAATTTTTAAAACTTTATGTGGGTTCGTACGGCCTACGTGGGCCATCAATCCACGTAATGTGGAGACGATATACCACGCGGTCATCGAACCCACCATTACTTACGGTTCCCTTATTTGGTGTGGAGTGCTTAGGTACAAGTATGTGCTGAAATGGCTACGCTCCTTCCAACGGGCATTCACCATTAGGGCTACTCGCGCATTTCATACGGTTTCGGCGATATCTGCGTTAGCCTAAACCTAACCGAAACCTAAACTAAGCTTAACCTAAACCTAACCTAAAGCTAGCCTAAACATAACCTTAACGTAACCTAAACCTAACCTAAACTTCATTTTAGATTCAACTAACAATTCTTCAATGCATGCACAAATATAAGAAAAGTACTAACAACTAGTACAAGAAGAAAAGCGGCTTACATCGGGCATATCTTCAGAAGTAGGATATACACCCTTCTTCAGTTGATTATGGAAGGAAAAATAGAGGGAAAACGAAAGTCACGGAAGGAAGTGACAATCCTGACTAAAAAATCTAAGGCAATGGTTCAATAAAACGGACGTCACAACACTGATACGACTTGCAACGAACCAAGACGAGTACCTCATCGTGGTGACGGTACTGGCAGTCTTGGACACTGAATTTAAAAAGTATGCCGAAAAATTATAAAAATCTTTTAAAAACATTTTAATTCATTTTTACATACAGCACAAAATAAAAAGTGTAAAAAGCAATATATCAACAGGTCAAATCCATTAATAATATTAAGCAACTTTCACTTCTTTGGGTAATCAATTGGAGTGTAAATTTCACCAAAACCGCAACAGAACGCTACTTCTTCATTTAAGTACAAATATTTTATATCAAATTTGTATCTACCATTTGGAACAAGAGGAGGAAATCGAGTTTCATCGACCATGAAGTTGCATAAGAAATATGTAATATCCTGAAAGTTAAAAATATTAAATTCATTTTTTGCTAGAAGTTATAAATATACACAACCTTTTCGAAAGAAAACGTTTTAATATTACCACAATTTTTTATTGTATCCAAACCTATTGCGTTTGAATCAACTGCCTTTTTTAAATTTACCTGAAATCGAACCGGAAAGTGTCGATACTGATTGCTCATAAATTTATAGCCTTGTATGAAAACCTAAAAATTTATATAATTTTTAGTTCTTAGCTGTTTCTTTTCTCTGAGCACCACGCCAAAATGGGAGCATGTTCAGCAGTTACTTTTGGCATTTCAAAATAACTATATATAAAATTGTTATCAGTTGCCAATCAGCAACTTCCATTTTAGAGTAATAACAAGATTGGTATTAAAAAAGAAAAACGTTACCTCAAGTTGATCTTTTACGGCAATTTTGAAGTTCATAGTAAGATTTATGGCCGGGGTGGTGCGATTGTATTTATATGTTTTAATTTCAAAGATTCTACAATACTTTTCGTTGAAACTCATTACTTCCGTTCGAACATCTTTTACTTTGAAGACATTTTGATGAAACTGAAATTAAATTTATTAGATTTATATTTATTTAAAATAACTCAGAAACGTGATCTATTCGAATTCATTTGCATCATTTTGTATTTTGTCGGTGTGAATAAAATATCTTACTAAAATTCGAGCGGTAGTTATTGTTTTTCTAATCTTCTCAGCGGTAAATCAACTTTACCGCACGCTTATAATAATATACTATTATGTTAAAAAATGTATACTAATTTGATTAAACCGTTTTAAACATTTACACATACCTTAGACAAAATACTCTCGTTGCAGTCGATACCTTGAGCACACAATTCGAGAAATAACAACAAAATTATATTTTTCATTGTGACTTTGAAGTGAAATGAAGGTGTACTGGCAAACATTTCCCCAAAGCTGCTGTTTTATATCATAAGTCCAATAACAAATGAATTAAAATCTCCTATATCCTTTAAAAGCAATATGGTCTTTTAATAATGGTTTTTTAATAACAGTAATAGTAACAATAATAACATATTTATTGCACAAATGCAAATAAAAATAATATCTAATAATAAATTGTAGAGAGTGAATCTGATTGAAATTTCACCTATCAATTATTATAATCACGTAGTTCCTAAAAAAGGAATTTATTTATCTAAAAACTTTTAAATAAATTTTACATTTTGTTCTTATTAGAACCGTTAGATCCACTTCTTAAATCACGCGTGTTGATGTTCGACGGGCCAACTATGCTCAGTATTTTGGAGGGGCTAAAACGTTTTTTGCTCTGAAAATCATAGTTACATATTTTCAAAGTAAATTTTTTTTTCGTCTTCGTCTGTCGATCAAATTGATCATTTTTTATTTTCTTGAAAAGATGTTTTGCAGAATTTAAGCGCGAAATATTGAGAATAACTTTTGGAGATAAAAATATGGACGGAAATGGGAAAGAAGGACTAAGAAATCATGAAGTATATCAACTGTACGATAGCGTCGCTATTTTAGGAGTAGAGAAAGCACAGAGAATTAGGTGGTTGGGGGTTATTTGTTAAGCATGAACAGTGAGAGGATACCAGATAAAGTGTGGATGGCTGAGATGGGGTGGAAGAAGAACAAAAGGTAGGGCAAGAACACAGCGAAGGAGCGAATTACAATAAGACTTACAATTCGTGCAAATGGACTCCATGAAGTCATGAGACTTCAAGGCCCATGGTGGTTTCAAAAAGCACAAAAAAAAGATTATTGTGCTTTAGATTTAGATAAAGAGATCCACAGAAAAAAGTTGCAATCTTTCAGCGGAAAAATGCCCTGAGAATATGTCGGACATATTGGACGGTTTCCTATGCAAATACAGAAGAGTGGAATCAGACCAGTGCTTCTATTGCGAAGAGGAAGAAGAAATGGGTCCATGCCCTGAGACAAAAACTCTGCTCCCACGAGATGCAGGACCGAGAATTCTCCTCCCACGTGAAGTGGCAACCACCTCACTTTTCAACGTGGTTTTACTGAAAAGGCTAGAAGGTATCCCCTCTCTCAGGGAAATAAAAATACGGTAGTGTAGTTAACAAGTTTAATTGACACACAAAATTATATCAACAAAATACACACCATCACAAGTGACAACAACCTCAGGTGGTGAATATATAAATGCTGGCTTCTGACGGAAGCCAGCCAAAATGAACAAAAGCGTGAAGCAATCCTCCCCGTAGGGAGATCCAGTGAACTACAAAAAAAACTAAGGTGTCGAACAATTACACCTGTCAATGACGTTAATCAAAAAAAGGACTCGTATATTTGTAAAGAGCAATCACACCCAAAAAGATTAGATAAAAAAAGGCCTCACCTGAGCGCTCGGGAGTTCACACGATCTTTGTGACAGGAACTCCAATCAATTCGGATGGACCGCTCACGAGATAAGATGTTGAATGGTCGTCCACTCGGTCCCCACCACGAGGATGGACTGCACGCTCGATGATTACAGCTCTCACAGCGACCCACGACCTCGGCTGCAGGATGATGACTGGACTGTCGGATAATGACTGACCAACTATTGGCGGTTCCAAAGAATGATGGTAAAATTGCTGGCACGCAGGACGGCTCGCTATGGTTTACGTACAGGACAGTTATTACGAACAAATATTGCAGTTCAAACGACCAAGGCAATGGACACAAAACGATAAGGACTAATGCACGTACTTCAGCAAAGAGCGGATTGTTCTTAAAAATTCGACTGAGCTAACTTGTCTTGACAGCAGTGTCACAACGAAAAAATCCCCGAGAGGGCGCTCACTAGCGCGCGCGTAACGCGATCGCCTACGGTGCTGATAACAAACACAAAAGATGGCGGGTAGACAGCAGATGTTGATAGCGTTAATCTAGACGCGGCACTTCCGTAATCGAAAAAATATACTGGCTTCACCCCTACGCACTAATGGTTATTCGAGAATAAATAGATGTTCTTAAATTCAATAGCAACCGCAGAATCGACAATGACCGCAGCACACGCACGCTCTTCGAACCTCTCTCCTCAATGTTCCGAACAAAAGTGGATGTCAAATTCCTCGCGCCCTGGTGCTGCTCACGAAAACGACAGCTGGCAGTGGCTACACTACCATCCCAATTATTTTGAAATAATTGGCAGTGGCCAAATACAAATAATTGCTGTAGGTTGATGCATGACGAATATGAATCTAAAATTCGTCATAGCCCGAAATGAAGCCAATCCCATACTACGCACCATCCTAACAGCGGTCAACATCGTGAAGACGATGTTGGCAAGCGAGGCGAACTAGGTGGTCATAGAAACCATGATCCGCAGCATCATGTCCACTAAGGCCAAAGACGAGATTGAGGACCAGCAATGATGAGGCCATTCCCTTCTTTGTAAACGCGAAACGGTGAATCTTCAGCTGGTAACAACATAGTAAAAGAGTGACAGTAGAAATGACACTTTGACGTCACACTAAAGAGCAATAACTTAAACAAAAACTCAAGTGATTAGTGTCTATGAAGATTTCTCATCTCTCAGAAAAAAGGGATTTCAAGGAAAACCTATGAGGAAAACGAAAAAATAAAACTTCGAATATTAGTTCAGGCAAGAAAGGTTTTTAGTTTGCAAAAAATCCGGACAAGCTGAATTTTGGCAGAGATGTACATTGGAGTGTTCCAATGAACCCCCCAAAAGTCCCATAAAATCCCACGCCGGCGTCCCCCACAATCGGGGGTTTTAGCTCCTCCAACGCGACTTTTTGCCGATAACTCGCTTATTTATGCTTGTATGAAAAATTATGATCAGACCATAATTGAAGAGAATAAAATTCTCTATAAAATAGTTTTTTTCATATTTTTCCATGGCACACTAATACTTAAATTATTGACCAAAAACACGACCCACCCTAAAAATGGCACAATATTGATTCGTTGCAGGGAGAGAAATGTTTTCGGGCACGGGAAATGCTTTTAATAATAAATTAATTGAAATTGTGGCCAAGGTTGGAAAATGAAGAAAAAAATTAATTTTTTCAAAATTTGCCCAAGTTATAGTATCTTCCAAGTAACGAAACCGAAATTTTGGTTTGAGCTTACAGAAGGTCCGGGGAAGCTGAAATTTGGCAAAGATGTATATTGAAGTGTTCTAATAAACCCCTAAAATGTCTCATAAAAATCCCAAGCCGGCGTTTCCCCCAAATGAGGATTTTGGGGGATCATTAGAACACTCCAATGTACATCTCAGCCAAAATTGAGCTTGCCCGGATTTTTTGCAAGCTTGAGCCAATTTTTCGGCTTCGTTGCCTGGACTATATTACAACATTTTTGTACCTAATTTAATCCATAACTCGAAAACTGTTAATTTAATCAATTGAGAGTTAGAATATAATTGGAAGATAATTTCATAACCTTAAAAAAAGTACTGATCTATTAACACTGTAAAATTGATACTTTCGGTGCTAGGAACATTTTAAAGTAGAAATTTAAAAAGGGTTTAGATTTAAACAAAAATTTTATTTACAACAAACTGTTCCTTAAAAAATGTCGTATTTTCTAGTTGCACGAAACGAATAGGGTTGCCGAAAATTAATTTTTCCCAATTAAAATTCTGAAGCCACTCCGCCCCTGGCACTTTACTGACATCACGGTTAACATAACCTCACTAAGTTGACAGTTAACACGAAACGTCACTTTTCTAATCCCTTTTTTTATTGTATTGTAATTTTACGTATCCCAAGTTCAAATTATGGCAGATCCAAAGTACGCCGATTTACCCGGAATAGTAAGTAAAAACCTTCTCGTCAACCCAAACAACTAACCTTAATTTTTTATAGGCTCGCGACGAGCCCGACGTGTACGAAACCAGCGACCTCCCCGAATCTGAACAAACGTCGGACTTTTTCGAAGAAGAAAACGAGTCCATCGAGCACCTGCAAATCTCTGCCAGCGATGCGTTCAATAAATTTAAAGGAAAGAATTTGAATTCAGTCGGAGTCGACTTTTCGGGGCGTATTGGTCGACGTGTGCGCACAGGATACGATGCCCGTTCGGGGGTTTGGGAGCTTGTACAACGGGGCGATGGAGAAACTACCTTACAAAAGCATCAACGGTTACAATGCGAAATGAAGGAATTGTTGGAGGAAGTTGGTAAAATAAAAGACGGTGAAAACGAAAAGGACCCCAATTATTACGTTAGCGGAAAACAGGTGGAAGATTCGTTGTCTCTGTTGACTAATTTACAGTTGGAAGAGAAATTAGGCGAAAAGGCTGTCGAGTATATTCACGAACCCCATATGTACCACCTTGAAAAGTTTTTTTCGGAACTCACGCAGTTTAAAGAAGGCCCGAAGGAGCAATCTGAATCTCAACAGCAGGTGGAGGATGTGGGCAGTGGAATTGTTTATATGTTGAAGTCGAAGCCCCATCTGGCACGATTTAATCAGAGCAATCGTTTGGCCGATTTGGATCATCGTTTGCATCAACTTGAAACTGTTTTGGGTAGTTCTTCAAATAAATTAGCGCGGTTGGCTTCTTTGACGTCAAAAGGTAGGAACTTTCTAAAATGTCAACATTTTTTCTCGCATATTGAGCGAGTTACGAGAATTTAAAATTTCAAAATTGAGGTTGTAAACTTCATTCACGGAACGTTGAACTTATTGAGTTAAATTTTTCAGACACCCTCCTAGAAACCTCGCAGTATTTGAGCGCAACCGCCAGCTTATTGGATTCAGCCCAATTAGACCATATCGAAGGCAGACTCACCGCCCTTTCCAATAAATTAGATTCAATTATCGAGAAAAAGAACGCCATAGAAATCGACGCTGACAAAGATAAAATGGTAAGCAAATTGGAATTTCCTCTGTTAATTGTCTATCAATGACTCGCATGAATGGATTACCGAGATTTTGGTCTGTCAAGTACCTGCCTCCCAATGACGCGCGCGACCGGATTAACGAGATTTCTAACCTGTATCTCTACGCGCATGAATGGATTAACGAGATTTCCAAAATGTTAAATCTAGGAGCAACGTAAATTTCCCGAATTCTCCAAGTAGCTGAAAATTGAGAGTTTTTACCCCCCCCCTCTCTATGTGAATTTTCTCCTTATTTTCATTTCTATGAAAAAATATATTTTGTAGAGAATTTTGAGCTGTTCAAATTGAATTGATTTCAATTTCAAAACTATTGAAAATATTTTTAGTACCTACATAGGAGTGTCTTAATAAAAACTCCAAAATTGAGGATTTTTACCCCTTCCCCCCAAATGTGAATTTTCTCCTTATATTCATTTTTCTGAAAAAATATATTTTGTAGAGAATTTTGAGCTCTTCAATTTGGTCTTATTATAATTTGTCATTTTCTTTTTCGACTTCCTTGCTTTAAATTTAATTTTTTTGTTATATATTGCAGTGTCCTGTTGAACTCCTCAAAAATCCCATGTCAGTGTCTCCCCCAATTAGGGGCTCCAACCCCCCATCATACGATTTTTCGCCTGTAGCTCTCTTGTTTTCATTTTTAAAAAAGTTATCAGACTAAAATTAAAGACCATAAAATTCTTGACAAGAAAATTTTAAAAATATTTTTAGTACCTACATAGGAGTGTCTTAATAAAAATTCCAAAATTGAGGATTTTTACCCCCCCCCCCCCCCCCCAAATGTGAATGTTCTCCTTATTTTCATTTTTATGAAAAAATATATTTTGTAGAGAATTTTGAGCTCTTCAATTTGAGTTGATTTCAATTTCAAAACTATTGAAAAATTTTTAGTACCTACATAGGAATGTCTTAATAAAAACTCCAAAATTGAGTTTTTTTTCCCCTCCCCCCCAAATGTGAATTTTCTACTTATTTTCATTTTTATGAAAAAATATATTTTATAGAGAAATTTGAGCTCTTCAATTTGAGTTGATTTCAATTTCAAAACTATTGAATTATTTTTAGTACCTACATAGGAGTGTCTTAATAAAAACTCCAAAATTGAGGATTTTTACCCCTCCCCCCCAAATGTGAATTTTCTCCTTATTTTCATTTTTATGAAAAAATATATTTTGTAGAGAATTTTGAGCTCTTCAATTTGAGTTGATTTCAATTTCAAAACTATTGAAAATATTTTTAGTACCTACATAGAAGTGTCTTAATAAAAACTCCAAAATTGAGGATTTTTACCCCTCCCCCCAAATGTGAATTTTCTCCTTATTTTCATTTTTATGAAAAAATATATTTTGTAGAGAATTTTGAGCTCTTCAATTTGAGTTGATTTCAATTTCAAAACTATTGAAAATATTTTTAGTACCTACATAGGAGTGTCTTAATAAAAACTCCAAAATTGAGGATTTTTACCCCTCCCCCCCCAAATGTGAATTTTCTCCTTATTTTCATTTTTATGAAAAAATATATTTTGTAGAGAATTTTGAGCTCTTCAATTTGAGTTGATTTCAATTTCAAAACTATTGAAAAGTTTTTTAGTACCTACATAGGAGTGTCTTAATAAAAACTCCAAAATTGAGGATTTTTACCCCTCCCCCCCAAATGTGAATTTTCTCCTTATTTTCATTTTTATGAAAAAATATATTTTGTAGAGAATTTTGAGCTCTTCAATTTGAGTTGATTTCAATTTCAAAACTATTGAAAATATTTTTAGTACCTACATAGGAGTGTCTTAATAAAAACTCCAAAATTGAGGATTTTTACCCCTCCCCCCCCAAATGTGAATTTTCTCCTTATTTTCATTTTTATGAAAAAATATATTTTGTAGAGAATTTTGAGCTCTTCAATTTGAGTTGATTTCAATTTCAAAACTATTAAAAATATTTTTAGTACCTACATAGGAGTGTCTTAATAAAAACTCCAAAATTGAGGATTTTTACCCCTCCCCCCCAAATGTGAATTTTCTCCTTATTTTCATTTTTATGAAAAAATATATTTTATAGAGAAATTTGAGCTCTTCAATTTGAGTTGATTTCAATTTCAAAACTATTGAAAATATTTTTAGTACCTACATAGGAGTGTCTTAATAAAAACTCCAAAATTGAGGATTTTTACCCCTCCCCCCCAAATGTGAATTTTCTCCTTATTTTCATTTTTATGAAAAAATATATTTTATAGAGAAATTTGAGCTCTTCAATTTGAGTTGATTTCAATTTCAAAACTATTGAAAATATTTTTAGTACCTACATAGGAGTGTCTTAATAAAAACTCCAAAATTGAGGATTTTTACCCCTCCCCCCCAAATGTGAATTTTCTCCTTATTTTCATTTTTATGAAAAAATATATTTTGTAGAGAATTTTGAGTTCTTCAATTTGAGTTGATTTCAATTTCAAAACTATTGAAAATATTTTTAGTACCTACATAGAAGTGTCTTAATAAAAACTCCAAAATTGAGGATTTTTACCCCTCCCCCCCAAATGTGAATTTTCTCCTTATTTTCATTTTTATGAAAAAATATATTTTGTAGAGTATTTTGAGCTCTTCAATTTGAGTTGATTTCAATTTCAAAACTATTGAAAATATTTTTGTACCTACATAGGAGTGTCTAAATAAAAACTCCAAAATTGAGGGTTTTTACCCCCTCTCCCAATGTGAATTTTCACCTTATTTTCATTTTTATGAAAAAACATATTTTGTAGAGAATTTTGAGCTCTTCAATTTGAGTTGATTTCAATTTCAAAACTATTGAAAATATTTTTTGTACCTACATAGGAGTGTCTTAATAAAAATTCCAAAATTGAGGGTTTTTACCCCCCTCTCCCAATATGAATTTTCGCCTTATTTTGATTTTTATGAAAAAATATATTTTGTAGAGTATTTTGAGCTCTTCAATTTGAGTTGATTTCAATTTCAAAACTATTGAAAATATTTTTAGTACCTACATAGGAGTGTCTTAATAAAAACTCCAAAATTGAGGGTTTTCGCCCCCCCCCCCCCAATGTGAATTTTCTCCTTATTTTCATTTTTATGAAAAAATACTCTTCAATTTGAGTTGATTTCAATTTCAAAACCATTGAAAATATTTTTAGTACCTTCATAGGAGTGTCTTAATAAAAACTCCAAAATTGAGGGTTTTTGCCCCCCCCCCCCCAATGTGAATTTTCTCCTTATTTTCATTTTTATGAAAAAATCCTTTTCAATTTGAGTTGATTTCAATTTCAAAACTATTGAAAATATTTTTAGTACCTACATAGGAATGTCTTAATAAAAACTCCAAAATTGAGTTTTTTTACCCCTCCCCCCAAATGTGAATTTTCTACTTATTTTCATTTTTATGAAAAAATATATTTTGTAGAGAATTTTGAGCTCTTCAATTTGAGTTGATTTCAATTTCAAAACTATTGAAAAGTTTTTTAGTACCTACATAGGAGTGTCTTAATAAAAACTCCAAAATTGAGGATTTTTACCCCTCCCCCCCAAATGTGAATTTTCTCCTTATTTTCATTTTTATGAAAAAATATATTTTGTAGAGAATTTTGAGCTCTTCAATTTGAGTTGATTTCAATTTCAAAACTATTGAAAATATTTTTAGTACCTACATAGGAGTGTCTTAATAAAAACTCCAAAATTGAGGATTTTTACCCCTCCCCCCCCAAATGTGAATTTTCTCCTTATTTTCATTTTTATGAAAAAATATATTTTGTAGAGAATTTTGAGCTCTTCAATTTGAGTTGATTTCAATTTCAAAACTATTGAAAAGTTTTTTAGTACCTACATAGGAGTGTCTTAATAAAAACTCCAAAATTGAGGATTTTTACCCCTCCCCCCCAAATGTGAATTTTCTCCTTATTTTCATTTTTATGAAAAAATATATTTTGTAGAGAATTTTGAGCTCTTCAATTTGAGTTGATTTCAATTTCAAAACTATTGAAAATATTTTTAGTACCTACATAGGAGTGTCTTAATAAAAACTCCAAAATTGAGGATTTTTACCCCTCCCCCCCCAAATGTGAATTTTCTCCTTATTTTCATTTTTATGAAAAAATATATTTTGTAGAGAATTTTGAGCTCTTCAATTTGAGTTGATTTCAATTTCAAAACTATTAAAAATATTTTTAGTACCTACATAGGAGTGTCTTAATAAAAACTCCAAAATTGAGGATTTTTACCCCTCCCCCCCAAATGTGAATTTTCTCCTTATTTTCATTTTTATGAAAAAATATATTTTATAGAGAAATTTGAGCTCTTCAATTTGAGTTGATTTCAATTTCAAAACTATTGAAAATATTTTTAGTACCTACATAGGAGTGTCTTAATAAAAACTCCAAAATTGAGGATTTTTACCCCTCCCCCCCAAATGTGAATTTTCTCCTTATTTTCATTTTTATGAAAAAATATATTTTATAGAGAAATTTGAGCTCTTCAATTTGAGTTGATTTCAATTTCAAAACTATTGAAAATATTTTTAGTACCTACATAGGAGTGTCTTAATAAAAACTCCAAAATTGAGGATTTTTACCCCTCCCCCCCCAAATGTGAATTTTCTCCTTATTTTCATTTTTATGAAAAAATATATTTTGTAGAGAATTTTGAGCTCTTCAATTTGAGTTGATTTCAATTTCAAAACTATTGAAAAGTTTTTTAGTACCTATACATAGGAGTGTCTTAATAAAAACTCCAAAATTGAGGATTTTTACCCCTCCCCCCCAAATGTGAATTTTCTCCTTATTTTCATTTTTATGAAAAAATATATTTTGTAGAGAATTTTGAGCTCTTCAATTTGAGTTGATTTCAATTTCAAAACTATTGAAAATATTTTTAGTACCTACATAGGAGTGTCTTAATAAAAACTCCAAAATTGAGGATTTTTACCCCTCCCCCCCCAAATGTGAATTTTCTCCTTATTTTCATTTTTATGAAAAAATATATTTTGTAGAGAATTTTGAGCTCTTCAATTTGAGTTGATTTCAATTTCAAAACTATTAAAAATATTTTTAGTACCTACATAGGAGTGTCTTAATAAAAACTCCAAAATTGAGGATTTTTACCCCTCCCCCCCAAATGTGAATTTTCTCCTTATTTTCATTTTTATGAAAAAATATATTTTATAGAGAAATTTGAGCTCTTCAATTTGAGTTGATTTCAATTTCAAAACTATTGAAAATATTTTTAGTACCTACATAGGAGTGTCTTAATAAAAACTCCAAAATTGAGGATTTTTACCCCTCCCCCCCAAATGTGAATTTTCTCCTTATTTTCATTTTTATGAAAAAATATATTTTATAGAGAAATTTGAGCTCTTCAATTTGAGTTGATTTCAATTTCAAAAACTATTGAAAATATTTTTAGTACCTACATAGGAGTGTCTTAATAAAAACTCCAAAATTGAGGATTTTTACCCCTCCCCCCCAAATGTGAATTTTCTCCTTATTTTCATTTTTATGAAAAAATATATTTTGTAGAGAATTTTGAGTTCTTCAATTTGAGTTGATTTCAATTTCAAAACTATTGAAAATATTTTTAGTACCTACATAGAAGTGTCTTAATAAAAACTCCAAAATTGAGGATTTTTACCCCTCCCCCCAAATGTGAATTTTCTCCTTATTTTCATTTTTATGAAAAAATATATTTTGTAGAGTATTTTGAGCTCTTCAATTTGAGTTGATTTCAATTTCAAAACTATTGAAAATATTTTTGTACCTACATAGGAGTGTCTAAATAAAAACTCCAAAATTGAGGGTTTTTACCCCCTCTCCCAATGTGAATTTTCACCTTATTTTCATTTTTATGAAAAAACATATTTTGTAGAGAATTTTGAGCTCTTCAATTTGAGTTGATTTCAATTTCAAAACTATTGAAAATATTTTTTGTACCTACATAGGAGTGTCTTAATAAAAATTCCAAAATTGAGGGTTTTTACCCCCCTCTCCCAATATGAATTTTCGCCTTATTTTGATTTTTATGAAAAAATATATTTTGTAGAGTATTTTGAGCTCTTCAATTTGAGTTGATTTCAATTTCAAAACTATTGAAAATATTTTTAGTACCTACATAGGAGTGTCTTAATAAAAACTCCAAAATTGAGGGTTTTCGCCCCCCCCCCCCAATGTGAATTTTCTCCTTATTTTCATTTTTATGAAAAAATACTCTTCAATTTGAGTTGATTTCAATTTCAAAACCATTGAAAATATTTTTAGTACCTTCATAGGAGTGTCTTAATAAAAACTCCAAAATTGAGGGTTTTTGCCCCCCCCCCCCAATGTGAATTTTCTCCTTATTTTCATTTTTATGAAAAAATCCTTTTCAATTTGAGTTGATTTCAATTTCAAAACTATTGAAAATATTTTTAGTACCTACATAGGAATGTCTTAATAAAAACTCCAAAATTGAGTTTTTTTACCCCTCCCCCCAAATGTGAATTTTCTACTTATTTTCATTTTTATGAAAAAATATATTTTGTAGAGAATTTTGAGCTCTTCAATTTGAGTTGATTTCAATTTCAAAACTATTGAAAAGTTTTTTAGTACCTACATAGGAGTGTCTTAATAAAAACTCCAAAATTGAGGATTTTTACCCCTCCCCCCCAAATGTGAATTTTCTCCTTATTTTCATTTTTATGAAAAAATATATTTTGTAGAGAATTTTGAGCTCTTCAATTTGAGTTGATTTCAATTTCAAAACTATTGAAAATATTTTTAGTACCTACATAGGAGTGTCTTAATAAAAACTCCAAAATTGAGGATTTTTACCCCTCCCCCCCCAAATGTGAATTTTCTCCTTATTTTCATTTTTATGAAAAAATATATTTTGTAGAGAATTTTGAGCTCTTCAATTTGAGTTGATTTCAATTTCAAAACTATTGAAAAGTTTTTTAGTACCTACATAGGAGTGTCTTAATAAAAACTCCAAAATTGAGGATTTTTACCCCTCCCCCCCAAATGTGAATTTTCTCCTTATTTTCATTTTTATGAAAAAATATATTTTGTAGAGAATTTTGAGCTCTTCAATTTGAGTTGATTTCAATTTCAAAACTATTGAAAATATTTTTAGTACCTACATAGGAGTGTCTTAATAAAAACTCCAAAATTGAGGATTTTTACCCCTCCCCCCCCAAATGTGAATTTTCTCCTTATTTTCATTTTTATGAAAAAATATATTTTGTAGAGAATTTTGAGCTCTTCAATTTGAGTTGATTTCAATTTCAAAACTATTAAAAATATTTTTAGTACCTACATAGGAGTGTCTTAATAAAAACTCCAAAATTGAGGATTTTTACCCCTCCCCCCCAAATGTGAATTTTCTCCTTATTTTCATTTTTATGAAAAAATATATTTTATAGAGAAATTTGAGCTCTTCAATTTGAGTTGATTTCAATTTCAAAACTATTGAAAATATTTTTAGTACCTACATAGGAGTGTCTTAATAAAAACTCCAAAATTGAGGATTTTTACCCCTCCCCCCCAAATGTGAATTTTCTCCTTATTTTCATTTTTATGAAAAAATATATTTTATAGAGAAATTTGAGCTCTTCAATTTGAGTTGATTTCAATTTCAAAACTATTGAAAATATTTTTAGTACCTACATAGGAGTGTCTTAATTAAAACTCCAAAATTGAGGATTTTTACCCCTCCCCCCCAAATGTGAATTTTCTCCTTATTTTCATTTTTATGAAAAAATATATTTTGTAGAGAATTTTGAGCTCTTCAATTTGAGTTGATTTCAATTTCAAAACTATTGAAAATATTTTTAGTACCTACATAGAAGTGTCTTAATAAAAACTCCAAAATTGAGGATTTTTACCCCTCCCCCCAAATGTGAATTTTCTCCTTATTTTCATTTTTATGAAAAAATATATTTTGTAGAGTATTTTGAGCTCTTCAATTTGAGTTGATTTCAATTTCAAAACTATTGAAAATATTTTTGTACCTACATAGGAGTGTCTAAATAAAAACTCCAAAATTGAGGGTTTTTACCCCCTCTCCCAATGTGAATTTTCACCTTATTTTCATTTTTATGAAAAAACATATTTTGTAGAGAATTTTGAGCTCTTCAATTTGAGTTGATTTCAATTTCAAAACTATTGAAAATATTTTTTGTACCTACATAGGAGTGTCTTAATAAAAATTCCAAAATTGAGGGTTTTTACCCCCCTCTCCCAATATGAATTTTCGCCTTATTTTGATTTTTATGAAAAAATATATTTTGTAGAGTATTTTGAGCTCTTCAATTTGAGTTGATTTCAATTTCAAAACTATTGAAAATATTTTTAGTACCTACATAGGAGTGTCTTAATAAAAACTCCAAAATTGAGGGTTTTCGCCCCCCCCCCCAATGTGAATTTTCTCCTTATTTTCATTTTTATGAAAAAATACTCTTCAATTTGAGTTGATTTCAATTTCAAAACCATTGAAAATATTTTTAGTATCTTCATAGGAGTGTCTTAATAAAAACTCCAAAATTGAGGGTTTTTGCCCCCCCCCCCAATGTGAATTTTCTCCTTATTTTCATTTTTATGAAAAAATCCTTTTCAATTTGAGTTGATTTCAATTTCAAAACTATTGAAAATATTTTTAGTACCTACATAGGAATGTCTTAATAAAAACTCCAAAATTGAGTTTTTTTACCCCTCCCCCCAAATGTGAATTTTCTACTTATTTTCATTTTTATGAAAAAATATATTTTGTAGAGAATTTTGAGCTCTTCAATTTGAGTTGATTTCAATTTCAAAAGTATTGAAAAGTTTTTTAGTACCTACATAGGAGTGTCTTAATAAAAACTCCAAAATTGAGGATTTTTACCCCTCCCCCCCAAATGTGAATTTTCTCCTTATTTTCATTTTTATGAAAAAATATATTTTGTAGAGAATTTTGAGCTCTTCAATTTGAGTTGATTTCAATTTCAAAACTATTGAAAATATTTTTAGTACCTACATAGGAGTGTCTTAATAAAAACTCCAAAATTGAGGATTTTTACCCCTCCCCCCCCAAATGTGAATTTTCTCCTTATTTTCATTTTTATGAAAAAATATATTTTGTAGAGAATTTTGAGCTCTTCAATTTGAGTTGATTTCAATTTCAAAACTATTAAAAATATTTTTAGTACCTACATAGGAGTGTCTTAATAAAAACTCCAAAATTGAGGATTTTTACCCCTCCCCCCCAAATGTGAATTTTCTCCTTATTTTCATTTTTATGAAAAAATATATTTTATAGAGAAATTTGAGCTCTTCAATTTGAGTTGATTTCAATTTCAAAACTATTGAAAATATTTTTAGTACCTACATAGGAGTGTATTAATAAAAACTCCAAAATTGAGGATTTTTACCCCTCCCCCCCAAATGTGAATTTTCTCCTTATTTTCATTTTTATGAAAAAATATATTTTATAGAGAAATTTGAGCTCTTCAATTTGAGTTGATTTCAATTTCAAAACTATTGAAAATATTTTTAGTACCTACATAGGAGTGTCTTAATAAAAACTCCAAAATTGAGGATTTTTACCCCTCCCCCCAAATGTGAATTTTCTCCTTATTTTCATTTTTATGAAAAAATATATTTTGTAGAGAATTTTGAGCTCTTCAATTTGAGTTGATTTCAATTTCAAAACTATTGAAAATATTTTTAGTACCTACATAGAAGTGTCTTAATAAAAACTCCAAAATTGAGGATTTTTACCCCTCCCCCCAAATGTGAATTTTCTCCTTATTTTCATTTTTATGAAAAAATATATTTTGTAGAGTATTTTGAGCTCTTCAATTTGAGTTGATTTCAATTTCAAAACTATTGAAAATATTTTTGTACCTACATAGGAGTGTCTAAATAAAAACTCCAAAATTGAGGGTTTTTACCCCCTCTCCCAATGTGAATTTTCACCTTATTTTCATTTTTATGAAAAAACATATTTTGTAGAGAATTTTGAGCTCTTCAATTTGAGTTGATTTCAATTTCAAAACTATTGAAAATATTTTTTGTACCTACATAGGAGTGTCTTAATAAAAATTCCAAAATTGAGGGTTTTTACCCCCCTCTCCCAATATGAACTTTCGCCTTATTTTGATTTTTATGAAAAAATATATTTTGTAGAGTATTTTGAGCTCTTCAATTTGAGTTGATTTCAATTTCAAAACTATTGAAAATATTTTTAGTACCTACATAGGAGTGTCTTAATAAAAACTCCAAAATTGAGGGTTTTCGCCCCCCCCCAATGTGAATTTTCTCCTTATTTTCATTTTTATGAAAAAATACTCTTCAATTTGAGTTGATTTCAATTTCAAAACCATTGAAAATATTTTTAGTACCTTCATAGGAGTGTCTTAATAAAAACTCCAAAATTGAGGGTTTTTGCCCCCCCCCCAATGTGAATTTTCTCCTTATTTTCATTTTTATGAAAAAATCCTTTTCAATTTGAGTTGATTTCAATTTCAAAACTATTGAAAATATTTTTAGTACCTACATAGGAATGTCTTAATAAAAACTCCAAAATTGAGGGTTTTTGCTCCCCCCCCAATGTGAATTTTCTCCTTATTTTCATTTTTATGAAAAAATCCTTTTCAATTTGAGTTGATTTCAATTTCAAAACTATTGAAAATATTTTTAGTACCTACATAGGAATGTCTTAATAAAAACTCCAAAATTGAGGATTTTTACCCCTCCCCCCCCAAATGTGAATTTTCTCCTTATTTTCATTTTTATGAAAAAATATATTTTGTAGAGAATTTTGAGCTCTTCAATTTGAGTTGATTTCAATTTCAAAACTATTGAAAATATTTTTAGTACCTACATAGGAGTGTCTTAATAAAAACTCCAAAATTGAGGATTTTTACCCCTCCCCCCCCAAATGTGAATTTTCTCCTTATTTTCATTTTTATGAAAAAATATATTTTGTAGAGAATTTTGAGCTCTTCAATTTGAGTTGATTTCAATTTCAAAACTATTAAAAATATTTTTAGTACCTACTACATAGGAGTGTCTTAATAAAAACTCCAAAATTGAGGATTTTTACCCCTCCACCCCAAATGTGAATTTTCTCCTTATTTTCATTTTTATGAAAAAATATATTTTATAGAGAAATTTGAGCTCTTCAATTTGAGTTGATTTCAATTTCAAAACTATTGAAAATATTTTTAGTACCTACATAGGAGTGTATTAATAAAAACTCCAAAATTGAGGATTTTTACCCCTCCCCCCCAAATGTGAATTTTCTCCTTTTTTCATTTTTATGAAAAAATACTCTTCAATTTGAGTTGATTTCAATTTCAAAACTATTGAAAATATTTTTAGTACCTACATAGGAGTGTCTTAATAAAAACTCCAAAATTGAGGATTTTTACCCTTCCCCCCCCAAATGTGAATTTTCTCCTTATTTTCATTTTTATGAAAAAATACTCTTCAATTTGAGTTGATTTCAATTTCAAAACTATTGAAAATATTTTTAGTACCTACATAGGAGTGTCTTAATAAAAACTCCAAAATTGAGGGTTTTCGCCCCCCCCCCCAATGTGAATTTTCTCCTTATTTTCATTTTTATGAAAAAATACTCTTCAATTTGAGTTGATTTCAATTTCAAAACTATTGAAAATATTTTTAGTACCTACATAGGAGTGTCTTAATAAAAACTCCAAAATTGAGGATTTTTACCCTTCCCCCCCCAAATGTGAATTTTCTCCTTATTTTCATTTTTATGAAAAAATATATTTTGTAGAGAATTTTGAGCTCTTCAATTTGAGTTGATTTCAATTTCAAAACTATTGAAAAGTTTTTTAGTACCTACATAGGAGTGTCTTAATAAAAACTCCAAAATTGAGGATTTTTACCCCTCCCCCCCAAATGTGAATTTTCTCCTTATTTTCATTTTTATGAAAAAATATATTTTGTAGAGAATTTTGAGCTCTTCAATTTGAGTTGATTTCAATTTCAAAACTATTGAAAAGTTTTTTAGTACCTACATAGGAGTGTCTTAATAAAAACTCCAAAATTGAGGATTTTTACCCCTCCCCCCCAAATGTGAATTTTCTCCTTATTTTCATTTTTATGAAAAAATATATTTTGTAGAGAATTTTGAGCTCTTCAATTTGAGTTGATTTCAATTTCAAAACTATTAAAAATATTTTTAGTACCTACATAGGAGTGTCTTAATAAAAACTCCAAAATTGAGGATTTTTACCCCTCCCCCCCAAATGTGAATTTTCTCCTTATTTTCATTTTTATGAAAAAATATATTTTGTAGAGTATTTTGAGCTCTTCAATTTGAGTTGATTTCAATTTCAAAACTATTGAAAATATTTTTGTACCTACATAGGAGTGTCTAAATAAAAACTCCAAAATTGAGGGTTTTTACCCCCTCTCCCAATGTGAATTTTCACCTTATTTTCATTTTTATGAAAAAACATATTTTGTAGAGAATTTTGAGCTCTTCAATTTGAGTTGATTTCAATTTCAAAACTATTGAAAATATTTTTTGTACCTACATAGGAGTGTCTTAATAAAAATTCCAAAATTGAGGGTTTTTACCCCCCTCTCCCAATATGAATTTTCGCCTTATTTTGATTTTTATGAAAAAATATATTTTGTAGAGTATTTTGAGCTCTTCAATTTGAGTTGATTTCAATTTCAAAACTATTGAAAATATTTTTAGTACCTACATAGGAGTGTCTTAATAAAAACTCCAAAATTGAGGATTTTTTCCCCTCCCCCCCCAAATGTGAATTTTCTCCTTATTTTCATTTTTATGAAAAAATATATTTTGTAGAGAATTTTGAGCTCTTCAATTTGAGTTGATTTCAATTTCAAAACTATTAAAAATATTTTTAGTACCTACATAGGAGTGTCTTAATAAAAACTCCAAAATTGAGGATTTTTACCCCTCCCCCCCAAATGTGAATTTTCTCCTTATTTTCATTTTTATGAAAAAATATATTTTATAGAGAAATTTGAGCTCTTCAATTTGAGTTGATTTCAATTTCAAAACTATTGAAAATATTTTTAGTACCTACATAGGAGTGTCTTAATAAAAACTCCAAAATTGAGGATTTTTACCCCTCCCCCCCAAATGTGAATTTTCTCCTTATTTTCATTTTTATGAAAAAATATATTTTATAGAGAAATTTGAGCTCTTCAATTTGAGTTGATTTCAATTTCAAAACTATTGAAAATATTTTTAGTACCTACATAGGAGTGTCTTAATAAAAACTCCAAAATTGAGGATTTTTACCCCTCCCCCCCAAATGTGAATTTTCTCCTTATTTTCATTTTTATGAAAAAATATATTTTGTAGAGAATTTTGAGCTCTTCAATTTGAGTTGATTTCAATTTCAAAACTATTGAAAATATTTTTAGTACCTACATAGAAGTGTCTTAATAAAAACTCCAAAATTGAGGATTTTTACCCCTCCCCCCAAATGTGAATTTTCTCCTTATTTTCATTTTTATGAAAAAATATATTTTGTAGAGTATTTTGAGCTCTTCAATTTGAGTTGATTTCAATTTCAAAACTATTGAAAATATTTTTGTACCTACATAGGAGTGTCTAAATAAAAACTCCAAAATTGAGGGTTTTTACCCCCTCTCCCAATGTGAATTTTCACCTTATTTTCATTTTTATGAAAAAACATATTTTGTAGAGAATTTTGAGCTCTTCAATTTGAGTTGATTTCAATTTCAAAACTATTGAAAATATTTTTTGTACCTACATAGGAGTGTCTTAATAAAAATTCCAAAATTGAGGGTTTTTACCCCCCTCTCCCAATATGAATTTTCGCCTTATTTTGATTTTTATGAAAAAATATATTTTGTAGAGTATTTTGAGCTCTTCAATTTGAGTTGATTTCAATTTCAAAACTATTGAAAATATTTTTATTACCTACATAGGAGTGTCTTAATAAAAACTCCAAAATTGAGGATTTTTACCCCTCCCCCCCCAAATGTGAATTTTCTCCTTATTTTCATTTTTATGAAAAAATATATTTTGTAGAGAATTTTGAGCTCTTCAATTTGAGTTGATTTCAATTTCAAAACTATTAAAAATATTTTTAGTACCTACATAGGAGTGTCTTAATAAAAACTCCAAAATTGAGGATTTTTACCCCTCCCCCCCAAATGTGAATTTTCTCCTTATTTTCATTTTTATGAAAAAATATATTTTATAGAGAAATTTGAGCTCTTCAATTTGAGTTGATTTCAATTTCAAAACTATTGAAAATATTTTTAGTACCTACATAGGAGTGTCTTAATAAAAACTCCAAAATTGAGGATTTTTACCCCTCCCCCCCAAATGTGAATTTTCTCCTTATTTTCATTTTTATGAAAAAATATATTTTATAGAGAAATTTGAGCTCTTCAATTTGAGTTGATTTCAATTTCAAAACTATTGAAAATATTTTTAGTACCTACATAGGAGTGTCTTAATAAAAACTCCAAAATTGAGGATTTTTACCCCTCCCCCCCAAATGTGAATTTTCTCCTTATTTTCATTTTTATGAAAAAATATATTTTGTAGAGAATTTTGAGCTCTTCAATTTGAGTTGATTTCAATTTCAAAACTATTGAAAATATTTTTAGTACCTACATAGAAGTGTCTTAATAAAAACTCCAAAATTGAGGATTTTTACCCCTCCCCCCCAAATGTGAATTTTCTCCTTATTTTCATTTTTATGAAAAAATATATTTTGTAGAGTATTTTGAGCTCTTCAATTTGAGTTGATTTCAATTTCAAAACTATTGAAAATATTTTTGTACCTACATAGGAGTGTCTAAATAAAAACTCCAAAATTGAGGGTTTTTACCCCCTCTCCCAATGTGAATTTTCACCTTATTTTCATTTTTATGAAAAAACATATTTTGTAGAGAATTTTGAGCTCTTCAATTTGAGTTGATTTCAATTTCAAAACTATTGAAAATATTTTTTGTACCTACATAGGAGTGTCTTAATAAAAATTCCAAAATTGAGGGTTTTTACCCCCCTCTCCCAATATGAATTTTCGCCTTATTTTGATTTTTATGAAAAAATATATTTTGTAGAGTATTTTGAGCTCTTCAATTTGAGTTGATTTCAATTTCAAAACTATTGAAAATATTTTTAGTACCTACATAGGAGTGTCTTAATAAAAACTCCAAAATTGAGGATTTTTTCCCCTCCCCCCCCAAATGTGAATTTTCTCCTTATTTTCATTTTTATGAAAAAATATATTTTGTAGAGAATTTTGAGCTCTTCAATTTGAGTTGATTTCAATTTCAAAACTATTAAAAATATTTTTAGTACCTACATAGGAGTGTCTTAATAAAAACTCCAAAATTGAGGATTTTTACCCCTCCCCCCCAAATGTGAATTTTCTCCTTATTTTCATTTTTATGAAAAAATATATTTTATAGAGAAATTTGAGCTCTTCAATTTGAGTTGATTTCAATTTCAAAACTATTGAAAATATTTTTAGTACCTACATAGGAGTGTCTTAATAAAAACTCCAAAATTGAGGATTTTTACCCCTCCCCCCCAAATGTGAATTTTCTCCTTATTTTCATTTTTATGAAAAAATATATTTTATAGAGAAATTTGAGCTCTTCAATTTGAGTTGATTTCAATTTCAAAACTATTGAAAATATTTTTAGTACCTACATAGGAGTGTCTTAATAAAAACTCCAAAATTGAGGATTTTTACCCCTCCCCCCCAAATGTGAATTTTCTCCTTATTTTCATTTTTATGAAAAAATATATTTTGTAGAGAATTTTGAGCTCTTCAATTTGAGTTGATTTCAATTTCAAAACTATTGAAAATATTTTTAGTACCTACATAGAAGTGTCTTAATAAAAACTCCAAAATTGAGGATTTTTACCCCTCCCCCCAAATGTGAATTTTCTCCTTATTTTCATTTTTATGAAAAAATATATTTTGTAGAGTATTTTGAGCTCTTCAATTTGAGTTGATTTCAATTTCAAAACTATTGAAAATATTTTTGTACCTACATAGGAGTGTCTAAATAAAAACTCCAAAATTGAGGGTTTTTACCCCCTCTCCCAATGTGAATTTTCACCTTATTTTCATTTTTATGAAAAAACATATTTTGTAGAGAATTTTGAGCTCTTCAATTTGAGTTGATTTCAATTTCAAAACTATTGAAAATATTTTTTGTACCTACATAGGAGTGTCTTAATAAAAATTCCAAAATTGAGGGTTTTTACCCCCCTCTCCCAATATGAATTTTCGCCTTATTTTGATTTTTATGAAAAAATATATTTTGTAGAGTATTTTGAGCTCTTCAATTTGAGTTGATTTCAATTTCAAAACTATTGAAAATATTTTTATTACCTACATAGGAGTGTCTTAATAAAAACTCCAAAATTGAGGATTTTTACCCCTCCCCCCCCAAATGTGAATTTTCTCCTTATTTTCATTTTTATGAAAAAATATATTTTGTAGAGAATTTTGAGCTCTTCAATTTGAGTTGATTTCAATTTCAAAACTATTAAAAATATTTTTAGTACCTACATAGGAGTGTCTTAATAAAAACTCCAAAATTGAGGATTTTTACCCCTCCCCCCCAAATGTGAATTTTCTCCTTATTTTCATTTTTATGAAAAAATATATTTTATAGAGAAATTTGAGCTCTTCAATTTGAGTTGATTTCAATTTCAAAACTATTGAAAATATTTTTAGTACCTACATAGGAGTGTCTTAATAAAAACTCCAAAATTGAGGATTTTTACCCCTCCCCCCCAAATGTGAATTTTCTCCTTATTTTCATTTTTATGAAAAAATATATTTTATAGAGAAATTTGAGCTCTTCAATTTGAGTTGATTTCAATTTCAAAACTATTGAAAATATTTTTAGTACCTACATAGGAGTGTCTTAATAAAAACTCCAAAATTGAGGATTTTTACCCCTCCCCCCCAAATGTGAATTTTCTCCTTATTTTCATTTTTATGAAAAAATATATTTTGTAGAGAATTTTGAGCTCTTCAATTTGAGTTGATTTCAATTTCAAAACTATTGAAAATATTTTTAGTACCTACATAGAAGTGTCTTAATAAAAACTCCAAAATTGAGGATTTTTACCCCTCCCCCCAAATGTGAATTTTCTCCTTATTTTCATTTTTATGAAAAAATATATTTTGTAGAGTATTTTGAGCTCTTCAATTTGAGTTGATTTCAATTTCAAAACTATTGAAAATATTTTTGTACCTACATAGGAGTGTCTAAATAAAAACTCCAAAATTGAGGGTTTTTTCCCCCCTCTCCCAATATGAATTTTCGCCTTATTTTGATTTTTATGAAAAAATATATTTTGTAGAGTATTTTGAGCTCTTCAATTTGAGTTGATTTCAATTTCAAAACTATTGAAAATATTTTTAGTACCTACATAGGAGTGTCTTAATAAAAACTCCAAAATTGAGGGTTTTCGCCCTCCCCCAATGTGAATTTTCTCCTTATTTTCATTTTTATGAAAAAATACTCTTCAATTTGAGTTGATTTCAATTTCAAAACCATTGAAAATATTTTTAGTACCTTCATAGGAGTGTCTTAATAAAAACTCCAAAATTGAGGGTTTTTGCCCCCCCCCAATGTGAATTTTCTCCTTATTTTCATTTTTATGAAAAAATCCTTTTCAATTTGAGTTGATTTCAATTTCAAAACTATTGAAAATATTTTTAATACCTACATAGGAATGTCTTAATAAAAACTCCAAAATTGAGTTTTTTTACCCCTCCCCCCAAATGTGAATTTTCTACTTATTTTCATTTTTATGAAAAAATATATTTTGTAGAGAATTTTGAGCTCTTCAATTTGAGTTGATTTCAATTTCAAAACTATTGAAAAGTTTTTTAGTACCTACATAGGAGTGTCTTAATAAAAACTCCAAAATTGAGGATTTTTACCCCTCCCCCCCAAATGTGAATTTTCTCCTTATTTTCATTTTTATGAAAAAATATATTTTGTAGAGAATTTTGAGCTCTTCAATTTGAGTTGATTTCAATTTCAAAACTATTGAAAATATTTTTAGTACCTACATAGGAGTGTCTTAATAAAAACTCCAAAATTGAGGATTTTTACCCCTCCCCCCCCCCAATGTGAATTTTCTCCTTATTTTCATTTTTATGAAAAAATATATTTTGTAGAGAATTTTGAGCTCTTCAATTTGAGTTGATTTCAATTTCAAAACTATTAAAAATATTTTTAGTACCTACATAGGAGTGTCTTAATAAAAACTCCAAAATTGAGGATTTTTACCCCTCCCCCCCAAATGTGAATTTTCTCCTTATTTTCATTTTTATGAAAAAATATATTTTGTAGAGAATTTTGAGCTCTTCAATTTGAGTTGATTTCAATTTCAAAACTATTGAAAATATTTTTAGTACCTACATAGGAGTGTCTTAATAAAAACTCCAAAATTGAGGATTTTTACCCCTCCCCCCCCCAAATGTGAATTTTCTCCTTATTTTCATTTTTATGAAAAAATATATTTTGTAGAGAATTTTGAGCTCTTCAATTTGAGTTGATTTCAATTTCAAAACTATTAAAAATATTTTTAGTACCTACATAGGAGTGTCTTAATAAAAACTCCAAAATTGAGGATTTTTACCCCTCCCCCCCAAATGTGAATTTTCTCCTTATTTTCATTTTTATGAAAAAATATATTTTATAGAGAAATTTGAGCTCTTCAATTTGAGTTGATTTCAATTTCAAAACTAATGAAAATATTTTTAGTACCTACATAGGAGTGTCTTAATAAAAACTCCAAAATTGAGGATTTTTACCCCTCCCCCCCAAATGTGAATTTTCTCCTTATTTTCATTTTTATGAAAAAATATATTTTATAGAGAAATTTGAGCTCTTCAATTTGAGTTGATTTCAATTTCAAAACTATTGAAAATATTTTTAGTACCTACATAGGAGTGTCTTAATAAAAACTCCAAAATTGAGGATTTTTACCCCTCCCCCCCAAATGTGAATTTTCTCCTTATTTTCATTTTTATGAAAAAATATATTTTGTAGAGAATTTTGAGCTCTTCAATTTGAGTTGATTTCAATTTCAAAACTATTGAAAATATTTTTAGTACCTATGTACATAGAAGTGTCTTAATAAAAACTCCAAAATTGAGGATTTTTACCCCTCCCCCCAAATGTGAATTTTCTCCTTATTTTCATTTTTATGAAAAAATATATTTTGTAGAGTATTTTGAGCTCTTCAATTTGAGTTGATTTCAATTTCAAAACTATTGAAAATATTTTTGTACCTACATAGGAGTGTCTAAATAAAAACTCCAAAATTGAGGGTTTTTACCCCCTCTCCCAATGTGAATTTTCACCTTATTTTCATTTTTATGAAAAAACATATTTTGTAGAGAATTTTGAGCTCTTCAATTTGAGTTGATTTCAATTTCAAAACTATTGAAAATATTTTTTGTACCTACATAGGAGTGTCTTAATAAAAATTCCAAAATTGAGGGTTTTTACCCCCCTCTCCCAATATGAATTTTCGCCTTATTTTGATTTTTATGAAAAAATATATTTTGTAGAGTATTTTGAGCTCTTCAATTTGAGTTGATTTCAATTTCAAAACTATTGAAAATATTTTTAGTACCTACATAGGAGTGTCTTAATAAAAACTCCAAAATTGAGGATTTTTACCCCTCCCCCCCCAAATGTGAATTTTCTCCTTATTTTCATTTTTATGAAAAAATATATTTTGTAGAGAATTTTGAGCTCTTCAATTTGAGTTGATTTCAATTTCAAAACTATTAAAAATATTTTTAGTACCTACATAGGAGTGTCTTAATAAAAACTCCAAAATTGAGGATTTTTACCCCTCCCCCCCAAATGTGAATTTTCTCCTTATTTTCATTTTTATGAAAAAATATATTTTATAGAGAATTTTGAGCTCTTCAATTTGAGTTGATTTCAATTTCAAAACTATTGAAAATATTTTTAGTACCTACATAGGAGTGTCTTAATAAAAACTCCAAAATTGAGGATTTTTACCCCTCCCCCCCAAATGTGAATTTTCTCCTTATTTTCATTTTTATGAAAAAATATATTTTATAGAGAAATTTGAGCTCTTCAATTTGAGTTGATTTCAATTTCAAAACTATTGAAAATATTTTTAGTACCTACATAGGAGTGTCTTAATAAAAACTCCAAAATTGAGGATTTTTACCCCTCCCCCCCAAATGTGAATTTTCTCCTTATTTTCATTTTTATGAAAAAATATATTTTGTAGAGAATTTTGAGCTCTTCAATTTGAGTTGATTTCAATTTCAAAACTATTGAAAATATTTTTAGTACCTACATAGAAGTGTCTTAATAAAAACTCCAAAATTGAGGATTTTTACCCCTCCCCCCAAATGTGAATTTTCTCCTTATTTTCATTTTTATGAAAAAATATATTTTGTAGAGTATTTTGAGCTCTTCAATTTGAGTTGATTTCAATTTCAAAACTATTGAAAATATTTTTGTACCTACATAGGAGTGTCTAAATAAAAACTCCAAAATTGAGGGTTTTTTCCCCCCTCTCCCAATATGAATTTTCGCCTTATTTTGATTTTTATGAAAAAATATATTTTGTAGAGTATTTTGAGCTCTTCAATTTGAGTTGATTTCAATTTCAAAACTATTGAAAATATTTTTAGTACCTACATAGAAGTGTCTTAATAAAAACTCCAAAATTGAGGATTTTTACCCCTCCCCCCAAATGTGAATTTTCTCCTTATTTTCATTTTTATGAAAAAATATATTTTGTAGAGTATTTTGAGCTCTTCAATTTGAGTTGATTTCAATTTCAAAACTATTGAAAATATTTTTGTACCTACATAGGAGTGTCTAAATAAAAACTCCA
Organism: Podabrus alpinus; assembly: GCA_932274525.1. Classification (NCBI taxonomy): domain Eukaryota; kingdom Metazoa; phylum Arthropoda; class Insecta; order Coleoptera; family Cantharidae; genus Podabrus; species Podabrus alpinus. The sequence continues at coordinate 78,209,229 of OW026456.1, forward strand.
AAATTGAGGGTTTTTACCCCCTCTCCCAATGTGAATTTTCACCTTATTTTCATTTTTATGAAAAAACATATTTTGTAGAGAATTTTGAGCTCTTCAATTTGAGTTGATTTCAATTTCAAAACTATTGAAAATATTTTTAGTACCTACATAGGAGTGTCTTAATAAAAACTCCAAAATTGAGGATTTTTACCCCTCCCCCCCCCAAATGTGAATTTTCTCCTTATTTTCATTTTTATGAAAAAATATATTTTGTAGAGAATTTTGAGCTCTTCAATTTGAGTTGATTTCAATTTCAAAACTATTGAAAATATTTTTAGTACCTACATAGAAGTGTCTTAATAAAAACTCCAAAATTGAGGATTTTTACCCCTCCCCCCAAATGTGAATTTTCTCCTTATTTTCATTTTTATGAAAAAATATATTTTGTAGAGTATTTTGAGCTCTTCAATTTGAGTTGATTTCAATTTCAAAACTATTGAAAATATTTTTGTACCTACATAGGAGTGTCTAAATAAAAACTCCAAAATTGAGGGTTTTTTCCCCCCTCTCCCAATATGAATTTTCGCCTTCCTTTGATTTTTATGAAAAAATATATTTTGTAGAGTATTTTGAGCTCTTCAATTTGAGTTGATTTCAATTTCAAAACTATTGAAAATATTTTTAGTACCTACATAGGAGTGTCTTAATAAAAACTCCAAAATTGAGGGTTTTCGCCCTCCCCCAATGTGAATTTTCTCCTTATTTTCATTTTTATGAAAAAATACTCTTCAATTTGAGTTGATTTCAATTTCAAAACCATTGAAAATATTTTTAGTACCTTCATAGGAGTGTCTTAATAAAAACTCCAAAATTGAGGGTTTTTGCCCCCCCCCCAATGTGAATTTTCTCCTTATTTTCATTTTTATGAAAAAATCCTTTTCAATTTGAGTTGATTTCAATTTCAAAACTATTGAAAATATTTTTAGTACCTACATAGGAATGTCTTAATAAAAACTCCAAAATTGAGTTTTTTTACCCCTCCCCCCAAATGTGAATTTTCTACTTATTTTCATTTTTATGAAAAAATATATTTTGTAGAGAATTTTGAGCTCTTCAATTTGAGTTGATTTCAATTTCAAAACTATTGAAAAGTTTTTTAGTACCTACATAGGAGTGTCTTAATAAAAACTCCAAAATTGAGGATTTTTACCCCTCCCCCCCAAATGTGAATTTTCTCCTTATTTTCATTTTTATGAAAAAATATATTTTGTAGAGAATTTTGAGCTCTTCAATTTGAGTTGATTTCAATTTCAAAACTATTGAAAATATTTTTAGTACCTACATAGGAGTGTCTTAATAAAAACTCCAAAATTGAGGATTTTTACCCCTCCCCCCCCCAAATGTGAATTTTCTCCTTATTTTCATTTTTATGAAAAAATATATTTTGTAGAGAATTTTGAGCTCTTCAATTTGAGTTGATTTCAATTTCAAAACTATTAAAAATATTTTTAGTACCTACATAGGAGTGTCTTAATAAAAACTCCAAAATTGAGGATTTTTACCCCTCCCCCCCAAATGTGAATTTTCTCCTTATTTTCATTTTTATGAAAAAATATATTTTATAGAGAAATTTGAGCTCTTCAATTTGAGTTGATTTCAATTTCAAAACTAATGAAAATATTTTTAGTACCTACATAGGAGTGTCTTAATAAAAACTCCAAAATTGAGGATTTTTACCCCTCCCCCCCAAATGTGAATTTTCTCCTTATTTTCATTTTTATGAAAAAATATATTTTATAGAGAAATTTGAGCTCTTCAATTTGAGTTGATTTCAATTTCAAAACTATTGAAAATATTTTTGTACCTACATAGGAGTGTCTAAATAAAAACTCCAAAATTGAGGGTTTTTACCCCCTCTCCCAATGTGAATTTTCACCTTATTTTCATTTTTATGAAAAAACATATTTTGTAGAGAATTTTGAGCTCTTCAATTTGAGTTGATTTCAATTTCAAAACTATTGAAAATATTTTTTGTACCTACATAGGAGTGTCTTAATAAAAATTCCAAAATTGAGGGTTTTTACCCCCCTCTCCCAATATGAATTTTCGCCTTATTTTGATTTTTATGAAAAAATATATTTTGTAGAGTATTTTGAGCTCTTCAATTTGAGTTGATTTCAATTTCAAAACTATTGAAAATATTTTTAGTACCTACATAGGAGTGTCTTAATAAAAACTCCAAAATTGAGGATTTTTACCCCTCCCCCCCCAAATGTGAATTTTCTCCTTATTTTCATTTTTATGAAAAAATATATTTTGTAGAGAATTTTGAGCTCTTCAATTTGAGTTGATTTCAATTTCAAAACTATTAAAAATATTTTTAGTACCTACATAGGAGTGTCTTAATAAAAACTCCAAAATTGAGGATTTTTACCCCTCCCCCCCAAATGTGAATTTTCTCCTTATTTTCATTTTTATGAAAAAATATATTTTATAGAGAAATTTGAGCTCTTCAATTTGAGTTGATTTCAATTTCAAAACTATTGAAAATATTTTTAGTACCTACATAGGAGTGTCTTAATAAAAACTCCAAAATTGAGGATTTTTACCCCTCCCCCCCAAATGTGAATTTTCTCCTTATTTTCATTTTTATGAAAAAATATATTTTATAGAGAAATTTGAGCTCTTCAATTTGAGTTGATTTCAATTTCAAAACTATTGAAAATATTTTTAGTACCTACATAGGAGTGTCTTAATAAAAACTCCAAAATTGAGGATTTTTACCCCTCCCCCCCAAATGTGAATTTTCTCCTTATTTTCATTTTTATGAAAAAATATATTTTGTAGAGAATTTTGAGCTCTTCAATTTGAGTTGATTTCAATTTCAAAACTATTGAAAATATTTTTAGTACCTACATAGAAGTGTCTTAATAAAAACTCCAAAATTGAGGATTTTTACCCCTCCCCCCAAATGTGAATTTTCTCCTTATTTTCATTTTTATGAAAAAATATATTTTGTAGAGTATTTTGAGCTCTTCAATTTGAGTTGATTTCAATTTCAAAACTATTGAAAATATTTTTGTACCTACATAGGAGTGTCTAAATAAAAACTCCAAAATTGAGGGTTTTTTCCCCCCTCTCCCAATATGAATTTTCGCCTTATTTTGATTTTTATGAAAAAATATATTTTGTAGAGTATTTTGAGCTCTTCAATTTGAGTTGATTTCAATTTCAAAACTATTGAAAATATTTTTAGTACCTACATAGGAGTGTCTTAATAAAAACTCCAAAATTGAGGGTTTTCGCCCTCCCCCAATGTGAATTTTCTCCTTATTTTCATTTTTATGAAAAAATACTCTTCAATTTGAGTTGATTTCAATTTCAAAACCATTGAAAATATTTTTAGTACCTACATAGGAATGTCTTAATAAAAACTCCAAAATTGAGTTTTTTTACCCCTCCCCCCAAATGTGAATTTTCTACTTATTTTCATTTTTATGAAAAAATATATTTTGTAGAGAATTTTGAGCTCTTCAATTTGAGTTGATTTCAATTTCAAAACTATTGAAAAGTTTTTTAGTACCTACATAGGAGTGTCTTAATAAAAACTCCAAAATTGAGGATTTTTACCCCTCCCCCCCAAATGTGAATTTTCTCCTTATTTTCATTTTTATGAAAAAATATATTTTGTAGAGAATTTTGAGCTCTTCAATTTGAGTTGATTTCAATTTCAAAACTATTAAAAATATTTTTAGTACCTACATAGGAGTGTCTTAATAAAAACTCCAAAATTGAGGATTTTTACCCCTCCCCCCCAAATGTGAATTTTCTCCTTATTTTCATTTTTATGAAAAAATATATTTTATAGAGAAATTTGAGCTCTTCAATTTGAGTTGATTTCAATTTCAAAACTATTGAAAATATTTTTAGTACCTACATAGGAGTGTCTTAATAAAAACTCCAAAATTGAGGATTTTTACCCCTCCCCCCCAAATGTGAATTTTCTCCTTATTTTCATTTTTATGAAAAAATATATTTTGTAGAGAATTTTGAGCTCTTCAATTTGAGTTGATTTCAATTTCAAAACTATTGAAAAGTTTTTTAGTACCTACATAGGAGTGTCTTAATAAAAACTCCAAAATTGAGGATTTTTACCCCTCCCCCCCAAATGTGAATTTTCTCCTTATTTTCATTTTTATGAAAAAATATATTGAACTGTCTTCAACAAAATTACAATTTACAAAAATTTTTTCAACATAAAATAAATTCAAAATTTAAAAAAATAAATTTTAACAGGTCAATATTATAATTTCGTCACACAAAATCTTTAATAGTCAAAATTTAAATAACAAAATAATTCTTCAAAATTATTAAATTTAAAAGTCTGGAGTATTGTTCCAAAAAGGACTAGTTTGTTTTTATTAAAACAAACAAAAATATTAATTGTAATTAAAAATTTTAAATTTAAAATGATGTGTGTAAAGTCATGCGTGGAATTAAAAAACATAAGTGCGCGAAACGACACTCGCAGAGATTTGCAAATTCGATTACGTCCATTTATCGGACACATTTTGAAATCATGAGCCGAAATAAACCAAATCAGCCAATCAAAGGGCGTAAATCAAAATTCGCGCACGCGTGGAAAGAAAATTTCAGCTTAAAAGGAGAACATGGACGCATTCGTGCTGAAAGGAGATCGATCAAGCGGTGATTTGCCAATCAATGTGTGGATTGAAAAAAGTGGATTTTAAAAGTGGATGTTGAAAGTAAATTTCAAAGTAAATTATAAAAGTGGATCCTTATATGGTTTTCCAAAGTGGAAACTAAAGAAAATTACCAGCAAGAGGGATAAAAAGTGGTCAATCTTATTGAAATTTGATGGTGGAAAAATTAACCACGAATTATTTGAAAAATTCAACGACTGTGGATTTGGTTTATGACAATTGGTTTGAAAATTTGGAAATCAACCTACGAATGAAATTGGTATGTTTATCGAGTGACATAAACAAATTATTAAACAAAAGACAAGGTATTTTGCATTTTTTTTAAACATTTGAACAGTGAAAATTATTACTTTTAAAAAAAAAACATGCTACAATCGCATATGTTATTTGTAAACTAAATGAACTTTTTTATATCTACTGATCAATTTTATAGAGGCGCAATTAATTTCTTTATGTATGACAACATTTATTTACTAACCCATATTTTGAATTGTAAAAAAAATTTTTTATTAAACAAAAAAATTTATAAAATTGAAGAATTGAATTATTTCACTATCAAAAGTTATCACAAATGATAAAAACAGAATTTTTGTGTAACGAGAAAATAAAAGTTAAAAATTTAAAAAATTTCAAAATTTATATCTGTCGTGGATTCGAATTTTATGAGCAAAACACCACAGCATAAAAAAATTTGGCTCCCAACTCGAGGCACGAAACCTCACGATAACCCTGATATTAAGATTCTAATGCTCTATTTTGAATATTCAAATAAAAACAATTTTACGATAAACAAAAATTTTTCTAAGGTCAATAAAAACATTTTATTCGACAAATTCAATAAAATTTATGTACGATCTGATAAAAGAGTTTGATTATCAGACAAAATCAATTGAACGTTTAGATTATCTTGGTATAAAATATAGCTTTCTTTTGACATTTAAATCAAACAAACGATAAAATGAGTAAGAAAAAACAGCTGTTAGCATTCATAGATGCAAATCCCATAGAAGTAGATCCAGAGACGAAAGACATAGTAGAAAGAAATCCTATAGTCGACGAAGTTAAAGAAGAAATAATAAAAAGTATGGAAGAAAAGGTCGAGGAAAAACAAAGCACGAGTCAAGAAAAACAAACAGAAGAACAGAAAACAGAAACAGTAGACATGTTGACATTATTAATGGAAATTAGAGGAAATGCAAGAAAAATAGATGAAAAATTTGAGCAAAACGCAATAAAAATAGAGGAAATAAAAAATGAAATAAAAGATGAATTAAAGAAAAATATTGATGAAGTTAAATTGACTCAACAGAATATGTGGCAAGATATGTGGAACATGGATGGGGAGATAAAAGATCTGCAAAATACCACAGTAAAGAAAATAGAGTTTAAGGAAACCATAAAAGAAATGAAAGAAGAAGTAAACGGTCGTATTAACCAATTATATGAAAGCGGGGTCATAGTTGAGACAAAACCAGAACATTTTGAAAAACAAATCGTTTCAATTACACAACAGGTTAATATGGAACAAATGAAATCTATTAACAACAAAATAGAAAATATTAATGTTGAAAAAAATGTAATAACAGAAAATTTAAATGTAATAAATAACAAGGTAATAGAAAATGTTCATCGAATAACTTTAATCGGAACCAAACTAATAGAGACAAACAAGATAATAGAAGAAAATAATCAAGAAAGTCACTGCAAAATAGAACAAGTGCATGATGAAATTGCAGGAATAAAAAGCTCAATAAACAATAATTCCATGTGGATTACGCAACAAGGGTTGTACAGAAATCAAAGTACTGGACAGGAAAATGAAGCGAGCAATATCAAAGGCATAATGCAGGAAATCCAATTTGGATTCAATTCCGACAAGATTATGAAATTTCAAGGAGATGGACAGAGAAACCCTCGTTTATTTCTAAAAAATCTAAGGGACGTTACAAATAAAATAAATGACTTGTCTCGATTAAAATCTATAATAAGACATTCATTAAAAGGAGAAGCAGAAAATTGGTTGGGAATAATTGAGGACGATTACAGAAACTTCGCTGAATTTGAACAACTATTTCTTCGACAATATTGGGGGATATCAGAGCAAAGAAAGGTTAGAATAAATCTCAACAATGGGAAGTATAACGATAGAAGAGATAGAACAAAAGAGAGTTACGCCATCAAATACATCAATGAGGCAAAACAATTGGATCCGCCAATGTTTGAGATAGACATCATAAGGAGTTTAGCAAACCATTATGAAGATGAAGTTATAAATCGGGTAGCTATAGAAAATATCGAAAGTACTGAACAATTCATAAATTTATTAAAACGTTTTGACACGATTCAAAGTACAAGCGGAAGAGAAAGTATAAACAACAATAATATCAGAAATAATAATAATACAAATCAAAATTTTAATCACCAACACAGAATACAGAACCAAAATGATAATTGGCACAGGAATCAAAACAATAACTACTCAAATTTTAACAACAATCAAAATAGAAACAACAATTATGCAAATTTTAATAACAACAGAAACAATAATTACTCCAATTTTAACAATAATCAAAATAGAAACAACAATTATGCAAACTTTAATAACAACAGAAATAACAACTACTCAAATTTTAACAACAATAATAGGAATAATCATAATGGAAACAGAGGAGAAGATAATTGGAACAGAAATACTCAGAATGAACAGAGTAGAAGAGAAGACAATTGGAACAGAAATAATCAGAATAATCAACAAAGAAATCATAATTGGAATAACCACCAATCAAATAGAAATAATTGGCACAATAACCAATCGAACAATCAGGAGAGGAACGAACATTCCCAGAATGAAAATACAGATGCTACTAGTCGTACAAACAGGGTGAATAATGCAACCACGGCTAATGTCAACGCGACAACGGTAGTGGTAGAACATGGAGAAATATCAGACAACGAGAACCAAAATTTTTAATAGAAGGCAGTCCGAAAGAAAGAAATGTCAACACATATGAACATCCGAGGGAGTTCATAAGCATTACGAATGATTTCAACATAAAAGATAATTTAATTGGACTGCCGTACATTTTGATAAACGTGAATGACATTACTTTAAAAGCATTAATCGATACCGGAGCGGAAATATCCTTGATAAACGAGCAAATAATAGTCATGAATTCAGAAAATTTTGAAGAACAAATAATAAAAACGACACCTATAAAATTAATTGCACCAAACAATAAACCATTTACTACCATAAACCGAAATCTGAACGCAAAAGTGACTATTGGGAAATTCAAAAACAACTGCAGTATAATGATAATGCCTGATATGAAAATTGATTGCATTCTGGGTATAGACTTATTAGAGAAATTCAGGATATTGATAGATATTCCAAATAAAAGTATTAAAATGCGAGAGGAAGAGATGACGTGGATAGAATTAGAAAAAGATTCAGGTGAAATATTAAACAATACAAATAAAGATGTGCTTGAATTTAAGAACGATGTAATTCACATTGAGATACCCGTTCAAAACAAATTATTAAATGTGAATAGGGATACAGATTGGAAAAGTTGGAAAGGGATAAAATTAAACTGTAAAGACAGCCATATAGAATATTTAAAATATTTGTTGGAAGAGAACATAGAATTGGTAAATCAAGAACCAAGGATTGCAGAGGGTTACGTGCATGAATTGATAATCACCAACGAGGTATTATTTAAAAGTAAAAGTTACCCTATACCCCAAGCGCACAAAAGACAAGTTTGGGACGAACTGATAAAAATGGTACAAGACGGTGTTATAAGAGAATCCCCAACGTCATATGTAAATCCGATGGTGGTTGTAAAAAAGAAAGATGGGAATATAAGATTATGCCTAGATGCTAGAAATTTGAATTCAATTTGTAAACCACAATATGAAGCACCCGAAAGTATAGAAAGCCTATTGGGAAGAATTGGTGGTAAACGGATATTTAGTAAATTAGATCTACGAAATTCGTTTTGGCTGATTCCACTAAACGTAAATTCACAAGAATATACAGGATTCTGTGTAGATGGACGCACATTTGTTTTTCAAGTTGTCCCTTTCGGGCTATCGACGTCCAGTAGCGCACTCATAAGGGCAATGCAGAAAATTTTAAATAAACACGAAGGGTACTGTGTACACTATGTGGATGATATTTTGATTTACAGCGACAGCGAGGAGGAACATAAAGAACACGTAGAAAGGGTCATGAATACTTTAAATGAGTCCGGAATGAAATTAAATATTGAAAAGTGTGAATTTTTTAAAAAGGAAGTGAAATATTTGGGTCTAAAAATAACTTTAAACACGGTAGAGATAGATGATGAAAGATTAAAAGAAATAAAAGATTATCCACATCCGCATAACCTCAGAACGCTCCGGGGATTTTTAGGAGTATTAAACTATTTTAAAAAATTCATACCAGATTATTCAACGATGACGTTACCTTTGCTAGAACTATTAAAAAAAAATGTGAAATGGCACTGGACAGAAAAAATGGAACTGGCTTTTAAAGAAATGAAAGACAGAATATTTAAAAATATGTGTTTGATACATCCAGATTTTAAGAAAAGATTCATTTTAAGAACAGATGCTTCATATTTTGCAATTTCCGCGGCTTTACTTCAAGAAAAAAATGACATAGAAGTTCCAATATGTTTTACGTCACGTACTCTACGAAAATGTGAAATTAATTATTCCGTAAGCGAGAAAGAAATGTTAGCCATAGTGTTCGCCACACAAAAATTAAGGTACTATTTAATAGGACATCAATTCGACATAGAAACAGATCATGAATCATTGGTATTCATGATGACGACGAGATTTTCAAACAGTCGAATTTACAGATGGTCTTTGCTTCTGCAAGAATTCAATTTTAGCATAAGACATATTAAAGGCCAGGACAATATAGTGGCAGACGCATTTAGTCGGAAAGATGGGTTAAATCGAAACAAGCTAACAGAAATTCTGATCGCCATGAATGAATTGCACATGATCAATTCGCCGTTCAGTCAAGAGAGTGTACATACAGCACAATTAGATGATACGATAGTAGAAATAAGAGGTTTCTTACAACTAAATGAAAATATCTACAAAGGATATGAAATAAAAAATGGGTTCGTGATTAAAAAAATAAATGATACTGAACTATATGTCATTGACGAAGAATTAACAAGAGACATAGCATGGCGATTGCATGTACGTTTTGGACATATAGGATTGAGAAAACTGTGGCTTATGTTTCGGGAAAACTATTTTTGCAAGAAAGACAGAAAAATCATAAAAAATGTTGTGAATAGATGCAAATTGTGTTTGTTAGGTAAATACAAAAATTACCATAACAAGAATACGTTCAGAAGTGTAAATGTTACGGAAAAGGGAGAGATAGTGGCAATAGATTACATAGGAAATTTAATTCCAAGTCACGGAAATAAAAACATTTTAGTCGTCGTAGACGCATTTAGCAAATACGTGAAATTATATCCAACTAAAGCATGCACCACGGATATTTCGATAAACTTTCTAGAGGATTATATCGCGAACATTATCAAACCAAGAATGATCATAGCTGATAATGCCACCTATTTCAACAACGAGAGATTTAAAGAACATTTTAGAAACCAAGACATAAAGGTGTATTTTTGTAGCGTCAGACATCCACAAGGAAATTTAAGCGAACGTTATGTACAAGAAGTATCAAAATATTTAAGGATGTTGTGCAGCAACAACCACGTAACATGGTATGAACATTTGAATAGAGTCGAAGATTTTATGAATGAAACACCCAGCACGGTTACTGAAGAAACACCAATTTATGTCATGAAAGGAGTACTACCCGATAGACCATGGATAGTAAATGAGAATGACAGAAATTATCAACAAATCATGATAAGAATTAGAGAAAAAGTAAACAGGAAGATAGAAAGAAAAAGAGAAAAAATGAACAGACAAATAAAAAAGAAAACAACGTTTCAAATTGGAGATTTAGTTGTTGTCAAAAGTTTACGTGTGGGTTTGAGATCAGCAAATCAATGTGCTCGATTACATCTCCCTTACGAAGGCCCATATCGCATAAATAGAAAAATAGCAGAAAATACCTACGAATTGTTAAACGAAGTTACAGCAAGAATCAGGGGGCAATACCACCTGAAGGATTTATATGAGTATAAAGAAGAAATGGTAGAAGATGAAAGACAGGGCATTAGTGAAAATGAAGACGAAAATTTGCCCGGGCCTTCTGGCGAAACACAAACGAGAGGAAAGAAGAGAAGAAATTTGAGCCCAGCCTCGGATAAACACATGAGTAAACGTAAACGTATGATAAATAAATTTTGTTATGATTTAGAAAATAACCGATTTATGAAAAGATGTACATAAAAATTTTTGAATTGAGTTGAATTGAGATAAATTATGTTTAGTTTAAATTTCAGAATATTTAAAAAGTTAAAAAACAGTTAACTATTTATGTTTTTGTTAAAAATAATAAAGTTTTAGTTTGAAAATTCAGAGAAGAAAGAAACCTTTAAATTAAAGTTAATGTTGTAAATAAATTCTAAATATTAGTCAGAAAAGTTAAAAATCATAATACCATGCAAACTTAAATTCTATTTTAAATTTTGAAAAAAGTTCAATCAAAAAGGATATTCTTCGGAATATGAAAATTTTCATACTAGCAAAATAACCATACGAATTTCATTGAAGCCAGATTTTAGAAATTTCAATAATTATCCAATACTTTACTAATTCTTAAAATTCCACGAAGGCGTTGAACTGTCTTCAACAAAATTACAATTTACAAAAATTTTTTCAACATAAAATAAATTCAAAATTTAAAAAAATAAATTTTAACAGGTCAATATTATAATTTCGTCACACAAAATCTTTAATAGTCAAAATTTAAATAACAAAATAATTCTTCAAAATTATTAAATTTAAAAGTCTGGAGTATTGTTCCAAAAAGGACTAGTTTGTTTTTATTAAAACAAACAAAAATATTAATTGTAATTAAAAATTTTAAATTTAAAATGATGTGTGTAAAGTCATGCGTGGAATTAAAAAACATAAGTGCGCGAAACGACACTCGCAGAGATTTGCAAATTCGATTACGTCCATTTATCGGACACATTTTGAAATCATGAGCCGAAATAAACCAAATCAGCCAATCAAAGGGCGTAAATCAAAATTCGCGCACGCGTGGAAAGAAAATTTCAGCTTAAAAGGAGAACATGGACGCATTCGTGCTGAAAGGAGATCGATCAAGCGGTGATTTGCCAATCAATGTGTGGATTGAAAAAAGTGGATTTTAAAAGTGGATGTTGAAAGTAAATTTCAAAGTAAATTATAAAAGTGGATCCTTATATGGTTTTCCAAAGTGGAAACTAAAGAAAATTACCAGCAAGAGGGATAAAAAGTGGTCAATCTTATTGAAATTTGATGGTGGAAAAATTAACCACGAATTATTTGAAAAATTCAACGACTGTGGATTTGGTTTATGACAATTGGTTTGAAAATTTGGAAATCAACCTACGAATGAAATTGGTATGTTTATCGAGTGACATAAACAAATTATTAAACAAAAGACAAGGTATTTTGCATTTTTTTTAAACATTTGAACAGTGAAAATTATTACTTTTAAAAAAAAAACATGCTACAATCGCATATGTTATTTGTAAACTAAATGAACTTTTTTATATCTACTGATCAATTTTATAGAGGCGCAATTAATTTCTTTATGTATGACAACATTTATTTACTAACCCATATTTTGAATTGTAAAAAAAATTTTTTATTAAACAAAAAAATTTATAAAATTGAAGAATTGAATTATTTCACTATCAAAAGTTATCACAAATGATAAAAACAGAATTTTTGTGTAACGAGAAAATAAAAGTTAAAAATTTAAAAAATTTCAAAATTTATATCTGTCGTGGATTCGAATTTTATGAGCAAAACACCACAATATTTTGTAGAGAATTTTGAGCTCTTCAATTTGAGTTGATTTCAATTTCAAAACTATTGAAAAGTTTTTTAGTACCTACATAGGAGTGTCTTAATAAAAACTCCAAAATTGAGTATTTTTACCCCTCCCCCCCAAATGTGAATTTTCTCCTTATTTTCATTTTTATGAAAAAATATATTTTGTAGAGAATTTTGAGCTCTTCAATTTGAGTTGATTTCAATTTCAAAACTATTAAAAATATTTTTAGTACCTACATAGGAGTGTCTTAATAAAAACTCCAAAATTGAGGATTTTTACCCCTCCCCCCCAAATGTGAATTTTCTCCTTATTTTCATTTTTATGAAAAAATATATTTTATAGAGAAATTTGAGCTCTTCAATTTGAGTTGATTTCAATTTCAAAACTATTGAAAATATTTTTAGTACCTACATAGGAGTGTCTTAATAAAAACTCCAAAATTGAGGATTTTTACCCCTCCCCCCCAAATGTGAATTTTCTCCTTATTTTCATTTTTATGAAAAAATATATTTTGTAGAGAATTTTGAGCTCTTCAATTTGAGTTGATTTCAATTTCAAAACTATTAAAAATATTTTTAGTACCTACATAGGAGTGTCTTAATAAAAACTCCAAAATTGAGGATTTTTACCCCTCCCCCCCAAATGTGAATTTTCTCCTTATTTTCATTTTTATGAAAAAATATATTTTATAGAGAAATTTGAGCTCTTCAATTTGAGTTGATTTCAATTTCAAAACTATTGAAAATATTTTTAGTACCTACATAGGAGTGTCTTAATAAAAACTCCAAAATTGAGGATTTTTACCCCTCCCCCCCAAATGTGAATTTTCTCCTTATTTTCATTTTTATGAAAAAATATATTTTATAGAGAAATTTGAGCTCTTCAATTTGAGTTGATTTCAATTTCAAAACTATTAAAAATATTTTTAGTACCTACATAGGAGTGTCTTAATAAAAACTCCAAAATTGAGGATTTTTACCCCTCCCCCCCAAATGTGAATTTTCTCCTTATTTTCATTTTTATGAAAAAATATATTTTGTAGAGAATTTTGAGCTCTTCAATTTGAGTTGATTTCAATTTCAAAACTATTGAAAATATTTTTAGTACCTACATAGAAGTGTCTTAATAAAAACTCCAAAATTGAGGATTTTTACCCCTCCCCCCAAATGTGAATTTTCTCCTTATTTTCATTTTTATGAAAAAATATATTTTGTAGAGTATTTTGAGCTCTTCAATTTGAGTTGATTTCAATTTCAAAACTATTGAAAATATTTTTGTACCTACATACATAGGAGTGTCTAAATAAAAACTCCAAAATTGAGGGTTTTTACCCCCTCTCCCAATGTGAATTTTCACCTTATTTTCATTTTTATGAAAAAACATATTTTGTAGAGAATTTTGAGCTCTTCAATTTGAGTTGATTTCAATTTCAAAACTATTGAAAATATTTTTTGTACCTACATAGGAGTGTCTTAATAAAAATTCCAAAATTGAGGGTTTTTACCCCCCTCTCCCAATATGAATTTTCGCCTTATTTTGATTTTTATGAAAAAATATATTTTGTAGAGTATTTTGAGCTCTTCAATTTGAGTTGATTTCAATTTCAAAACTATTGAAAATATTTTTAGTACCTACATAGGAGTGTCTTAATAAAAACTCCAAAATTGAGGATTTTTACCCCTCCCCCCCAAATGTGAATTTTCTCCTTATTTTCATTTTTATGAAAAAATATATTTTATAGAGAAATTTGAGCTCTTCAATTTGAGTTGATTTCAATTTCAAAACTATTGAAAATATTTTTAGTACCTACATAGGAGTGTCTTAATAAAAACTCCAAAATTGAGGATTTTTACCCCTCCCCCCCAAATGTGAATTTTCTCCTTATTTTCATTTTTATGAAAAAATATATTTTGTAGAGAATTTTGAGCTCTTCAATTTGAGTTGATTTCAATTTCAAAACTATTGAAAATATTTTTAGTACCTACATAGAAGTGTCTTAATAAAAACTCCAAAATTGAGGATTTTTACCCCTCCCCCCAAATGTGAATTTTCTCTTTATTTTCATTTTTATGAAAAAATATATTTTGTAGAGTATTTTGAGCTCTTCAATTTGAGTTGATTTCAATTTCAAAACTATTGAAAATATTTTTAGTACCTACATAGGAGTGTCTTAATAAAAACTCCAAAATTGAGGATTTTTACCCCTCCCCCCAAATGTGAATTTTCTCCTTATTTTCATTTTTATGAAAAAATATATTTTATAGAGAAATTTGAGCTCTTCAATTTGAGTTGATTTCAATTTCAAAACTATTGAAAATATTTTTAGTACCTACATAGGAGTGTCTTAATAAAAACTCCAAAATTGAGGATTTTTACCCCTCCCCCCCAAATGTGAATTTTCTCCTTATTTTCATTTTTATGAAAAAATATATTTTGTAGAGAATTTTGAGCTCTTCAATTTGAGTTGATTTCAATTTCAAAACTATTGAAAATATTTTTAGTACCTACATAGAAGTGTCTTAATAAAAACTCCAAAATTGAGGATTTTTACCCCTCCCCCCAAATGTGAATTTTCTCCTTATTTTCATTTTTATGAAAAAATATATTTTGTAGAGTATTTTGAGCTCTTCAATTTGAGTTGATTTCAATTTCAAAACTATTGAAAATATTTTTGTACCTACATAGGAGTGTCTAAATAAAAACTCCAAAATTGAGGGTTTTTTCCCCACTCTCCCAATATGAATTTTCGCCTTATTTTGATTTTTATGAAAAAATATATTTTGTAGAGTATTTTGAGCTCTTCAATTTGAGTTGATTTCAATTTCAAAACTATTGAAAATATTTTTAGTACCTACATACGAGTGTCTTAATAAAAACTCCAAAATTGAGGGTTTTCGCCCTCCCCCAATGTGAATTTTCTCCTTATTTTCATTTTTATGAAAAAATACTCTTCAATTTGAGTTGATTTCAATTTCAAAACCATTGAAAATATTTTTAGTACCTTCATAGGAGTGTCTTAATAAAAACTCCAAAATTGAGGGTTTTTGCCCCCCCCCCCAATGTGAATTTTCCCTTATTTTCATTTTTATGAAAAAATCCTTTTCAATTTGAGTTGATTTCAATTTCAAAACTATTGAAAATATTTTTAGTACCTACATAGGAATGTCTTAATAAAAACTCCAAAATTGAGTTTTTTTACCCCTCCCCCCAAATGTGAATTTTCTACTTATTTTCATTTTTATGAAAAAATATATTTTGTAGAGAATTTTGAGCTCTTCAATTTGAGTTGATTTCAATTTCAAAACTATTGAAAAGTTTTTTAGTACCTACATAGGAGTGTCTTAATAAAAACTCCAAAATTGAGGATTTTTACCCCTCCCCCCCCAATGTGAATTTTCTCCTTATTTTCATTTTTATGAAAAAATATATTTTGTAGAGAATTTTGAGCTCTTCAATTTGAGTTGATTTCAATTTCAAAACTATTGAAAATATTTTTAGTACCTACATAGGAGTGTCTTAATAAAAACTCCAAAATTGAGGATTTTTACCCCTCCCCCCCCCCAAATGTGAATTTTCTCCTTATTTTCATTTTTATGAAAAAATATATTTTGTAGAGAATTTTGAGCTCTTCAATTTGAGTTGATTTCAATTTCAAAACTATTAAAAATATTTTTAGTACCTACATAGGAGTGTCTTAATAAAAACTCCAAAATTGAGGATTTTTACCCCTCCCCCCCAAATGTGAATTTTCTCCTTATTTTCATTTTTATGAAAAAATATATTTTATAGAGAAATTTGAGCTCTTCAATTTGAGTTGATTTCAATTTCAAAACTAATGAAAATATTTTTAGTACCTACATAGGAGTGTCTTAATAAAAACTCCAAAATTGAGGATTTTTACCCCTCCCCCCCAAATGTGAATTTTCTCCTTATTTTCATTTTTATGAAAAAATATATTTTGTAGAGAATTTTGAGCTCTTCAATTTGAGTTGATTTCAATTTCAAAACTATTAAAAATATTTTTAGTACCTACATAGGAGTGTCTTAATAAAAACTCCAAAATTGAGGATTTTTACCCCTCCCCCCCAAATGTGAATTTTCTCCTTATTTTCATTTTTATGAAAAAATATATTTTATAGAGAAATTTGAGCTCTTCAATTTGAGTTGATTTCAATTTCAAAACTATTGAAAATATTTTTAGTACCTACATAGGAGTGTCTTAATAAAAACTCCAAAATTGAGGATTTTTACCCCTCCCCCCCAAATGTGAATTTTCTCCTTATTTTCATTTTTATGAAAAAATATATTTTGTAGAGAATTTTGAGCTCTTCAATTTGAGTTGATTTCAATTTCAAAACTATTGAAAAGTTTTTTAGTACCTACATAGGAGTGTCTTAATAAAAACTCCAAAATTGAGGATTTTTACCCCTCCCCCCCAAATGTGAATTTTCTCCTTATTTTCATTTTTATGAAAAAATATATTTTGTAGAGAATTTTGAGCTCTTCAATTTGAGTTGATTTCAATTTCAAAACTATTGAAAAGTTTTTTAGTACCTACATAGGAGTGTCTTAATAAAAACTCCAAAATTGAGGATTTTTACCCCTCCCCCCCAAATGTGAATTTTCTCCTTATTTTCATTTTTATGAAAAAATATATTTTGTAGAGAATTTTGAGCTCTTCAATTTGAGTTGATTTCAATTTCAAAACTATTAAAAATATTTTTAGTACCTACATAGGAGTGTCTTAATAAAAACTCCAAAATTGAGGATTTTTACCCCTCCCCCCCAAATGTGAATTTTCTCCTTATTTTCATTTTTATGAAAAAATATATTTTATAGAGAAATTTGAGCTCTTCAATTTGAGTTGATTTCAATTTCAAAACTATTGAAAATATTTTTAGTACCTACATAGGAGTGTCTTAATAAAAACTCCAAAATTGAGGATTTTTACCCCTCCCCCCCAAATGTGAATTTTCTCCTTATTTTCATTTTTATGAAAAAATATATTTTGTAGAGAATTTTGAGCTCTTCAATTTGAGTTGATTTCAATTTCAAAACTATTAAAAATATTTTTAGTACCTACATAGGAGTGTCTTAATAAAAACTCCAAAATTGAGGATTTTTACCCCTCCCCCCCAAATGTGAATTTTCTCCTTATTTTCATTTTTATGAAAAAATATATTTTATAGAGAAATTTGAGCTCTTCAATTTGAGTTGATTTCAATTTCAAAACTATTGAAAATATTTTTAGTACCTACATAGGAGTGTCTTAATAAAAACTCCAAAATTGAGGATTTTTACCCCTCCCCCCCAAATGTGAATTTTCTCCTTATTTTCATTTTTATGAAAAAATATATTTTATAGAGAAATTTGAGCTCTTCAATTTGAGTTGATTTCAATTTCAAAACTATTAAAAATATTTTTAGTACCTACATAGGAGTGTCTTAATAAAAACTCCAAAATTGAGGATTTTTACCCCTCCCCCCCAAATGTGAATTTTCTCCTTATTTTCATTTTTATGAAAAAATATATTTTGTAGAGAATTTTGAGCTCTTCAATTTGAGTTGATTTCAATTTCAAAACTATTGAAAATATTTTTAGTACCTACATAGAAGTGTCTTAATAAAAACTCCAAAATTGAGGATTTTTACCCCTCCCCCCAAATGTGAATTTTCTCCTTATTTTCATTTTTATGAAAAAATATATTTTGTAGAGTATTTTGAGCTCTTCAATTTGAGTTGATTTCAATTTCAAAACTATTGAAAATATTTTTGTACCTACATAGGAGTGTCTAAATAAAAACTCCAAAATTGAGGGTTTTTACCCCCTCTCCCAATGTGAATTTTCACCTTATTTTCATTTTTATGAAAAAACATATTTTGTAGAGAATTTTGAGCTCTTCAATTTGAGTTGATTTCAATTTCAAAACTATTGAAAATATTTTTTGTACCTACATAGGAGTGTCTTAATAAAAATTCCAAAATTGAGGGTTTTTACCCCCCTCTCCCAATATGAATTTTCGCCTTATTTTGATTTTTATGAAAAAATATATTTTGTAGAGTATTTTGAGCTCTTCAATTTGAGTTGATTTCAATTTCAAAACTATTGAAAATATTTTTAGTACCTACATAGGAGTGTCTTAATAAAAACTCCAAAATTGAGGATTTTTACCCCTCCCCCCCAAATGTGAATTTTCTCCTTATTTTCATTTTTATGAAAAAATATATTTTATAGAGAAATTTGAGCTCTTCAATTTGAGTTGATTTCAATTTCAAAACTATTGAAAATATTTTTAGTACCTACATAGGAGTGTCTTAATAAAAACTCCAAAATTGAGGATTTTTACCCCTCCCCCCCAAATGTGAATTTTCTCCTTATTTTCATTTTTATGAAAAAATATATTTTGTAGAGAATTTTGAGCTCTTCAATTTGAGTTGATTTCAATTTCAAAACTATTGAAAATATTTTTAGTACCTACATAGAAGTGTCTTAATAAAAACTCCAAAATTGAGGATTTTTACCCCTCCCCCCAAATGTGAATTTTCTCCTTATTTTCATTTTTATGAAAAAATATATTTTGTAGAGTATTTTGAGCTCTTCAATTTGAGTTGATTTCAATTTCAAAACTATTGAAAATATTTTTAGTACCTACATAGGAGTGTCTTAATAAAAACTCCAAAATTGAGGATTTTTACCCCTCCCCCCCAAATGTGAATTTTCTCCTTATTTTCATTTTTATGAAAAAATATATTTTGTAGAGAATTTTGAGCTCTTCAATTTGAGTTGATTTCAATTTCAAAACTATTAAAAATATTTTTAGTACCTACATAGGAGTGTCTTAATAAAAACTCCAAAATTGAGGATTTTTACCCCTCCCCCCCAAATGTGAATTTTCTCCTTATTTTCATTTTTATGAAAAAATATATTTTATAGAGAAATTTGAGCTCTTCAATTTGAGTTGATTTCAATTTCAAAACTATTGAAAATATTTTTAGTACCTACATAGGAGTGTCTTAATAAAAACTCCAAAATTGAGGATTTTTACCCCTCCCCCCCAAATGTGAATTTTCTCCTTATTTTCATTTTTATGAAAAAATATATTTTGTAGAGAATTTTGAGCTCTTCAATTTGAGTTGATTTCAATTTCAAAACTATTGAAAAGTTTTTTAGTACCTACATAGGAGTGTCTTAATAAAAACTCCAAAATTGAGGATTTTTACCCCTCCCCCCCAAATGTGAATTTTCTCCTTATTTTCATTTTTATGAAAAAATATATTTTGTAGAGAATTTTGAGCTCTTCAATTTGAGTTGATTTCAATTTCAAAACTATTGAAAAGTTTTTTAGTACCTACATAGGAGTGTCTTAATAAAAACTCCAAAATTGAGGATTTTTACCCCTCCCCCCCAAATGTGAATTTTCTCCTTATTTTCATTTTTATGAAAAAATATATTTTGTAGAGAATTTTGAGCTCTTCAATTTGAGTTGATTTCAATTTCAAAACTATTAAAAATATTTTTAGTACCTACATAGGAGTGTCTTAATAAAAACTCCAAAATTGAGGATTTTTACCCCTCCCCCCCAAATGTGAATTTTCTCCTTATTTTCATTTTTATGAAAAAATATATTTTATAGAGAAATTTGAGCTCTTCAATTTGAGTTGATTTCAATTTCAAAACTATTGAAAATATTTTTAGTACCTACATAGGAGTGTCTTAATAAAAACTCCAAAATTGAGGATTTTTACCCCTCCCCCCCAAATGTGAATTTTCTCCTTATTTTCATTTTTATGAAAAAATATATTTTGTAGAGAATTTTGAGCTCTTCAATTTGAGTTGATTTCAATTTCAAAACTATTAAAAATATTTTTAGTACCTACATAGGAGTGTCTTAATAAAAACTCCAAAATTGAGGATTTTTACCCCTCCCCCCCAAATGTGAATTTTCTCCTTATTTTCATTTTTATGAAAAAATATATTTTATAGAGAAATTTGAGCTCTTCAATTTGAGTTGATTTCAATTTCAAAACTATTGAAAATATTTTTAGTACCTACATAGGAGTGTCTTAATAAAAACTCCAAAATTGAGGATTTTTACCCCTCCCCCCCAAATGTGAATTTTCTCCTTATTTTCATTTTTATGAAAAAATATATTTTATAGAGAAATTTGAGCTCTTCAATTTGAGTTGATTTCAATTTCAAAACTATTAAAAATATTTTTAGTACCTACATAGGAGTGTCTTAATAAAAACTCCAAAATTGAGGATTTTTACCCCTCCCCCCCAAATGTGAATTTTCTCCTTATTTTCATTTTTATGAAAAAATATATTTTGTAGAGAATTTTGAGCTCTTCAATTTGAGTTGATTTCAATTTCAAAACTATTGAAAATATTTTTAGTACCTACATAGAAGTGTCTTAATAAAAACTCCAAAATTGAGGATTTTTACCCCTCCCCCCAAATGTGAATTTTCTCCTTATTTTCATTTTTATGAAAAAATATATTTTGTAGAGTATTTTGAGCTCTTCAATTTGAGTTGATTTCAATTTCAAAACTATTGAAAATATTTTTGTACCTACATAGGAGTGTCTAAAGAAAAACTCCAAAATTGAGGGTTTTTACCCCCTCTCCCAATGTGAATTTTCACCTTATTTTCATTTTTATGAAAAAACATATTTTGTAGAGAATTTTGAGCTCTTCAATTTGAGTTGATTTCAATTTCAAAACTATTGAAAATATTTTTTGTACCTACATAGGAGTGTCTTAATAAAAATTCCAAAATTGAGGGTTTTTACCCCCCTCTCCCAATATGAATTTTCGCCTTATTTTGATTTTTATGAAAAAATATATTTTGTAGAGTATTTTGAGCTCTTCAATTTGAGTTGATTTCAATTTCAAAACTATTGAAAATATTTTTAGTACCTACATAGGAGTGTCTTAATAAAAACTCCAAAATTGAGGATTTTTACCCCTCCCCCCCAAATGTGAATTTTCTCCTTATTTTCATTTTTATGAAAAAATATATTTTATAGAGAAATTTGAGCTCTTCAATTTGAGTTGATTTCAATTTCAAAACTATTGAAAATATTTTTAGTACCTACATAGGAGTGTCTTAATAAAAACTCCAAAATTGAGGATTTTTACCCCTCCCCCCCAAATGTGAATTTTCTCCTTATTTTCATTTTTATGAAAAAATATATTTTGTAGAGAATTTTGAGCTCTTCAATTTGAGTTGATTTCAATTTCAAAACTATTGAAAATATTTTTAGTACCTACATAGAAGTGTCTTAATAAAAACTCCAAAATTGAGGATTTTTACCCCTCCCCCCAAATGTGAATTTTCTCCTTATTTTCATTTTTATGAAAAAATATATTTTGTAGAGTATTTTGAGCTCTTCAATTTGAGTTGATTTCAATTTCAAAACTATTGAAAATATTTTTAGTACCTACATAGGAGTGTCTTAATAAAAACTCCAAAATTGAGGATTTTTACCCCTCCCCCCAAATGTGAATTTTCTCCTTATTTTCATTTTTATGAAAAAATATATTTTATAGAGAAATTTGAGCTCTTCAATTTGAGTTGATTTCAATTTCAAAACTATTGAAAATATTTTTAGTACCTACATAGGAGTGTCTTAATAAAAACTCCAAAATTGAGGATTTTTACCCCTCCCCCCCAAATGTGAATTTTCTCCTTATTTTCATTTTTATGAAAAAATATATTTTGTAGAGAATTTTGAGCTCTTCAATTTGAGTTGATTTCAATTTCAAAACTATTGAAAATATTTTTAGTACCTACATAGAAGTGTCTTAATAAAAACTCCAAAATTGAGGATTTTTACCCCTCCCCCCAAATGTGAATTTTCTCCTTATTTTCATTTTTATGAAAAAATATATTTTGTAGAGTATTTTGAGCTCTTCAATTTGAGTTGATTTCAATTTCAAAACTATTGAAAATATTTTTGTACCTACATAGGAGTGTCTAAATAAAAACTCCAAAATTGAGGGTTTTTTCCCCACTCTCCCAATATGAATTTTCGCCTTATTTTGATTTTTATGAAAAAATATATTTTGTAGAGTATTTTGAGCTCTTCAATTTGAGTTGATTTCAATTTCAAAACTATTGAAAATATTTTTAGTACCTACATAGGAGTGTCTTAATAAAAACTCCAAAATTGAGGGTTTTCGCCCTCCCCCAATGTGAATTTTCTCCTTATTTTCATTTTTATGAAAAAATACTCTTCAATTTGAGTTGATTTCAATTTCAAAACCATTGAAAATATTTTTAGTACCTTCATAGGAGTGTCTTAATAAAAACTCCAAAATTGAGGGTTTTTGCCCCCCCCCCCAATGTGAATTTTCCCTTATTTTCATTTTTATGAAAAAATCCTTTTCAATTTGAGTTGATTTCAATTTCAAAACTATTGAAAATATTTTTAGTACCTACATAGGAATGTCTTAATAAAAACTCCAAAATTGAGTTTTTTTACCCCTCCCCCCAAATGTGAATTTTCTACTTATTTTCATTTTTATGAAAAAATATATTTTGTAGAGAATTTTGAGCTCTTCAATTTGAGTTGATTTCAATTTCAAAACTATTGAAAAGTTTTTTAGTACCTACATAGGAGTGTCTTAATAAAAACTCCAAAATTGAGGATTTTTACCCCTCCCCCCCAAATGTGAATTTTCTCCTTATTTTCATTTTTATGAAAAAATATATTTTGTAGAGAATTTTGAGCTCTTCAATTTGAGTTGATTTCAATTTCAAAACTATTGAAAATATTTTTAGTACCTACATAGGAGTGTCTTAATAAAAACTCCAAAATTGAGGATTTTTACCCCTCCCCCCCCCAAATGTGAATTTTCTCCTTATTTTCATTTTTATGAAAAAATATATTTTGTAGAGAATTTTGAGCTCTTCAATTTGAGTTGATTTCAATTTCAAAACTATTAAAAATATTTTTAGTACCTACATAGGAGTGTCTTAATAAAAACTCCAAAATTGAGGATTTTTACCCCTCCCCCCCAAATGTGAATTTTCTCCTTATTTTCATTTTTATGAAAAAATATATTTTATAGAGAAATTTGAGCTCTTCAATTTGAGTTGATTTCAATTTCAAAACTAATGAAAATATTTTTAGTACCTACATAGGAGTGTCTTAATAAAAACTCCAAAATTGAGGATTTTTACCCCTCCCCCCCAAATGTGAATTTTCTCCTTATTTTCATTTTTATGAAAAAATATATTTTATAGAGAAATTTGAGCTCTTCAATTTGAGTTGATTTCAATTTCAAAACTATTGAAAATATTTTTAGTACCTACATAGGAGTGTCTTAATAAAAACTCCAAAATTGAGGATTTTTACCCCTCCCCCCCAAATGTGAATTTTCTCCTTATTTTCATTTTTATGAAAAAATATATTTTGTAGAGAATTTTGAGCTCTTCAATTTGAGTTGATTTCAATTTCAAAACTATTGAAAATATTTTTAGTACCTACATAGAAGTGTCTTAATAAAAACTCCAAAATTGAGGATTTTTACCCCTCCCCCCAAATGTGAATTTTCTCCTTATTTTCATTTTTATGAAAAAATATATTTTGTAGAGTATTTTGAGCTCTTCAATTTGAGTTGATTTCAATTTCAAAACTATTGAAAATATTTTTGTACCTACATAGGAGTGTCTAAATAAAAACTCCAAAATTGAGGGTTTTTACCCCCTCTCCCAATGTGAATTTTCACCTTATTTTCATTTTTATGAAAAAACATATTTTGTAGAGAATTTTGAGCTCTTCAATTTGAGTTGATTTCAATTTCAAAACTATTGAAAATATTTTTTGTACCTACATAGGAGTGTCTTAATAAAAATTCCAAAATTGAGGGTTTTTACCCCCCTCTCCCAATATGAATTTTCGCCTTATTTTGATTTTTATGAAAAAATATATTTTGTAGAGTATTTTGAGCTCTTCAATTTGAGTTGATTTCAATTTCAAAACTATTGAAAATATTTTTAGTACCTACATAGGAGTGTCTTAATAAAAACTCCAAAATTGAGGATTTTTACCCCTCCCCCCCCAAATGTGAATTTTCTCCTTATTTTCATTTTTATGAAAAAATATATTTTGTAGAGAATTTTGAGCTCTTCAATTTGAGTTGATTTCAATTTCAAAACTATTAAAAATATTTTTAGTACCTACATAGGAGTGTCTTAATAAAAACTCCAAAATTGAGGATTTTTACCCCTCCCCCCCAAATGTGAATTTTCTCCTTATTTTCATTTTTATGAAAAAATATATTTTATAGAGAAATTTGAGCTCTTCAATTTGAGTTGATTTCAATTTCAAAACTATTGAAAATATTTTTAGTACCTACATAGGAGTGTCTTAATAAAAACTCCAAAATTGAGGATTTTTACCCCTCCCCCCCAAATGTGAATTTTCTCCTTATTTTCATTTTTATGAAAAAATATATTTTATAGAGAAATTTGAGCTCTTCAATTTGAGTTGATTTCAATTTCAAAACTATTGAAAATATTTTTAGTACCTACATAGGAGTGTCTTAATAAAAACTCCAAAATTGAGGATTTTTACCCCTCCCCCCCAAATGTGAATTTTCTCCTTATTTTCATTTTTATGAAAAAATATATTTTGTAGAGTATTTTGAGCTCTTCAATTTGAGTTGATTTCAATTTCAAAACTATTGAAAATATTTTTAGTACCTACATAGGAGTGTCTTAATAAAAACTCCAAAATTGAGGATTTTTACCCCTCCCCCCAAATGTGAATTTTCTCCTTATTTTCATTTTTATGAAAAAATATATTTTATAGAGAAATTTGAGCTCTTCAATTTGAGTTGATTTCAATTTCAAAACTATTGAAAATATTTTTAGTACCTACATAGGAGTGTCTTAATAAAAACTCCAAAATTGAGGATTTTTACCCCTCCCCCCCAAATGTGAATTTTCTCCTTATTTTCATTTTTATGAAAAAATATATTTTGTAGAGAATTTTGAGCTCTTCAATTTGAGTTGATTTCAATTTCAAAACTATTGAAAATATTTTTAGTACCTACATAGAAGTGTCTTAATAAAAACTCCAAAATTGAGGATTTTTACCCCTCCCCCCAAATGTGAATTTTCTCCTTATTTTCATTTTTATGAAAAAATATATTTTGTAGAGAATTTTGAGCTCTTCAATTTGAGTTGATTTCAATTTCAAAACTATTAAAAATATTTTTAGTACCTACATAGGAGTGTCTTAATAAAAACTCCAAAATTGAGGATTTTTACCCCTCCCCCCCAAATGTGAATTTTCTCCTTATTTTCATTTTTATGAAAAAATATATTTTATAGAGAAATTTGAGCTCTTCAATTTGAGTTGATTTCAATTTCAAAACTAATGAAAATATTTTTAGTACCTACATAGGAGTGTCTTAATAAAAACTCCAAAATTGAGGATTTTTACCCCTCCCCCCCAAATGTGAATTTTCTCCTTATTTTCATTTTTATGAAAAAATATATTTTATAGAGAAATTTGAGCTCTTCAATTTGAGTTGATTTCAATTTCAAAACTATTGAAAATATTTTTAGTACCTACATAGGAGTGTCTTAATAAAAACTCCAAAATTGAGGATTTTTACCCCTCCCCCCCAAATGTGAATTTTCTCCTTATTTTCATTTTTATGAAAAAATATATTTTGTAGAGAATTTTGAGCTCTTCAATTTGAGTTGATTTCAATTTCAAAACTATTGAAAATATTTTTAGTACCTACATAGAAGTGTCTTAATAAAAACTCCAAAATTGAGGATTTTTACCCCTCCCCCCAAATGTGAATTTTCTCCTTATTTTCATTTTTATGAAAAAATATATTTTGTAGAGTATTTTGAGCTCTTCAATTTGAGTTGATTTCAATTTCAAAACTATTGAAAATATTTTTGTACCTACATAGGAGTGTCTAAATAAAAACTCCAAAATTGAGGGTTTTTACCCCCTCTCCCAATGTGAATTTTCACCTTATTTTCATTTTTATGAAAAAACATATTTTGTAGAGAATTTTGAGCTCTTCAATTTGAGTTGATTTCAATTTCAAAACTATTGAAAATATTTTTTGTACCTACATAGGAGTGTCTTAATAAAAATTCCAAAATTGAGGGTTTTTACCCCCCTCTCCCAATATGAATTTTCGCCTTATTTTGATTTTTATGAAAAAATATATTTTGTAGAGTATTTTGAGCTCTTCAATTTGAGTTGATTTCAATTTCAAAACTATTGAAAATATTTTTAGTACCTACATAGGAGTGTCTTAATAAAAACTCCAAAATTGAGGATTTTTACCCCTCCCCCCCCAAATGTGAATTTTCTCCTTATTTTCATTTTTATGAAAAAATATATTTTGTAGAGAATTTTGAGCTCTTCAATTTGAGTTGATTTCAATTTCAAAACTATTAAAAATATTTTTAGTACCTACATAGGAGTGTCTTAATAAAAACTCCAAAATTGAGGATTTTTACCCCTCCCCCCCAAATGTGAATTTTCTCCTTATTTTCATTTTTATGAAAAAATATATTTTATAGAGAAATTTGAGCTCTTCAATTTGAGTTGATTTCAATTTCAAAACTATTGAAAATATTTTTAGTACCTACATAGGAGTGTCTTAATAAAAACTCCAAAATTGAGGATTTTTACCCCTCCCCCCCAAATGTGAATTTTCTCCTTATTTTCATTTTTATGAAAAAATATATTTTATAGAGAAATTTGAGCTCTTCAATTTGAGTTGATTTCAATTTCAAAACTATTGAAAATATTTTTAGTACCTACATAGGAGTGTCTTAATAAAAACTCCAAAATTGAGGATTTTTACCCCTCCCCCCCAAATGTGAATTTTCTCCTTATTTTCATTTTTATGAAAAAATATATTTTGTAGAGAATTTTGAGCTCTTCAATTTGAGTTGATTTCAATTTCAAAACTATTGAAAATATTTTTAGTACCTACATAGAAGTGTCTTAATAAAAACTCCAAAATTGAGGATTTTTACCCCTCCCCCCAAATGTGAATTTTCTCCTTATTTTCATTTTTATGAAAAAATATATTTTGTAGAGTATTTTGAGCTCTTCAATTTGAGTTGATTTCAATTTCAAAACTATTGAAAATATTTTTGTACCTACATAGGAGTGTCTAAATAAAAACTCCAAAATTGAGGGTTTTTTCCCCCCTCTCCCAATATGAATTTTCGCCTTATTTTGATTTTTATGAAAAAATATATTTTGTAGAGTATTTTGAGCTCTTCAATTTGAGTTGATTTCAATTTCAAAACTATTGAAAATATTTTTAGTACCTACATAGGAGTGTCTTAATAAAAACTCCAAAATTGAGGGTTTTCGCCCTCCCCCAATGTGAATTTTCTCCTTATTTTCATTTTTATGAAAAAATACTCTTCAATTTGAGTTGATTTCAATTTCAAAACCATTGAAAATATTTTTAGTACCTTCATAGGAGTGTCTTAATAAAAACTCCAAAATTGAGGGTTTTTGCCCCCCCCCCCAATGTGAATTTTCTCCTTATTTTCATTTTTATGAAAAAATCCTTTTCAATTTGAGTTGATTTCAATTTCAAAACTATTGAAAAGTTTTTTAGTACCTACATAGGAGTGTCTTAATAAAAACTCCAAAATTGAGGATTTTTACCCCTCCCCCCCAAATGTGAATTTTCTCCTTATTTTCATTTTTATGAAAAAATATATTTTGTAGAGAATTTTGAGCTCTTCAATTTGAGTTGATTTCAATTTCAAAACTATTGAAAATATTTTTAGTACCTACATAGGAGTGTCTTAATAAAGACTCCAAAATTGAGGATTTTTACCCCTCCCCCCCCCAAATGTGAATTTTCTCCTTATTTTCATTTTTATGAAAAAATATATTTTGTAGAGAATTTTGAGCTCTTCAATTTGAGTTGATTTCAATTTCAAAACTATTAAAAATATTTTTAGTACCTACATAGGAGTGTCTTAATAAAAACTCCAAAATTGAGGATTTTTACCCCTCCCCCCCAAATGTGAATTTTCTCCTTATTTTCATTTTTATGAAAAAATATATTTTATAGAGAAATTTGAGCTCTTCAATTTGAGTTGATTTCAATTTCAAAACTAATGAAAATATTTTTAGTACCTACATAGGAGTGTCTTAATAAAAACTCCAAAATTGAGGATTTTTACCCCTCCCCCCCAAATGTGAATTTTCTCCTTATTTTCATTTTTATGAAAAAATATATTTTATAGAGAAATTTGAGCTCTTCAATTTGAGTTGATTTCAATTTCAAAACTATTGAAAATATTTTTAGTACCTACATAGGAGTGTCTTAATAAAAACTCCAAAATTGAGGATTTTTACCCCTCCCCCCCAAATGTGAATTTTCTCCTTATTTTCATTTTTATGAAAAAATATATTTTGTAGAGAATTTTGAGCTCTTCAATTTGAGTTGATTTCAATTTCAAAACTATTGAAAATATTTTTTGTACCTACATAGGAGTGTCTAAATAAAAATTCCAAAATTGAGGGTTTTTACCCCCCTCTCCCAATATGAATTTTCGCCTTATTTTGATTTTTATGAAAAAATATATTTTGTAGAGTATTTTGAGCTCTTCAATTTGAGTTGATTTCAATTTCAAAACTATTGAAAATATTTTTAGTACCTACATAGGAGTGTCTTAATAAAAACTCCAAAATTGAGGATTTTTACCCCTCCCCCCCAAATGTGAATTTTCTCCTTATTTTCATTTTTATGAAAAAATATATTTTGTAGAGAATTTTGAGCTCTTCAATTTGAGTTGATTTCAATTTCAAAACTATTGAAAATATTTTTTGTACCTACATAGGAGTGTCTTAATAAAAATTCCAAAATTGAGGGTTTTTACCCCCCTCTCCCAATATGAATTTTCGCCTTATTTTGATTTTTATGAAAAAATATATTTTGTAGAGTATTTTGAGCTCTTCAATTTGAGTTGATTTCAATTTCAAAACTATTGAAAATATTTTTAGTACCTACATAGGAGTGTCTTAATAAAAACTCCAAAATTGAGGATTTTCGCCCCCCCCCCCAATGTGAATTTTCTCCTTATTTTCATTTTTATGAAAAAATACTCTTCAATTTGAGTTGATTTCAATTTCAAAACCATTGAAAATATTTTTAGTACCTTCATAGGAGTGTCTTAATAAAAACTCCAAAATTGAGGGTTTTTGCCCCCCCCCAATGTGAATTTTCTCCTTATTTTCATTTTTATGAAAAAAATCCTTTTCAATTTGAGTTGATTTCAATTTCAAAACTATTGAAAATATTTTTAGTACCTACATAGGAATGTCTTAATAAAAACTCCAAAATTGAGTTTTTTTACCCCTCCCCCCAAATGTGAATTTTCTACTTATTTTCATTTTTATGAAAAAATATATTTTGTAGAGAATTTTGAGCTCTTCAATTTGAGTTGATTTCAATTTCAAAACTATTAAAAATATTTTTAGTACCTACATAGGAGTGTCTTAATAAAAACTCCAAAATTGAGGATTTTTACCCCTCCCCCCCAAATGTGAATTTTCTCCTTATTTTCATTTTTATGAAAAAATATATTTTATAGAGAAATTTGAGCTCTTCAATTTGAGTTGATTTCAATTTCAAAACTATTGAAAAGATTTTTAGTACCTACATAGGAGTGTCTTAATAAAAACTCCAAAATTGAGGATTTTTACCCCTCCCCCCCAAATGTGAATTTTCTCCTTATTTTCATTTTTATGAAAAAATATATTTTATAGAGAAATTTGAGCTCTTCAATTTGAGTTGATTTCAATTTCAAAACTATTGAAAATATTTTTAGTACCTACATAGGAGTGTCTTAATAAAAACTCCAAAATTGAGGATTTTTACCCCTCCCCCCCAAATGTGAATTTTCTCCTTATTTTCATTTTTATGAAAAAATATATTTTATAGAGAAATTTGAGCTCTTCAATTTGAGTTGATTTCAATTTCAAAACTATTGAAAATATTTTTAGTACCTACATAGGAGTGTCTTAATAAAAACTCCAAAATTGAGGATTTTTACCCCTCCCCCCCAAATGTGAATTTTCTCCTTATTTTCATTTTTATGAAAAAATATATTTTGTAGAGTATTTTGAGCTCTTCAATTTGAGTTGATTTCAATTTCAAAACTATTGAAAATATTTTTAGTACCTACATAGGAGTGTCTTAATAAAAACTCCAAAATTGAGGATTTTCGCCCCCCCCCCAATGTGAATTTTCTCCTTATTTTCATTTTTATGAAAAAATACTCTTCAATTTGAGTTGATTTCAATTTCAAAACCATTGAAAATATTTTTAGTACCTTCATAGGAGTGTCTTAATAAAAACTCCAAAATTGAGGGTTTTTGCCCCCCCCCAATGTGAATTTTCTCCTTATTTTCATTTTTATGAAAAAATCCTTTTCAATTTGAGTTGATTTCAATTTCAAAACTATTGAAAATATTTTTAGTACCTACATAGGAATGTCTTAATAAAAACTCCAAAATTGAGTTTTTTTACCCCTCCCCCCAAATGTGAATTTTCTACTTATTTTCATTTTTATGAAAAAATATATTTTGTAGAGAATTTTGAGCTCTTCAATTTGAGTTGATTTCAATTTCAAAACTATTAAAAATATTTTTAGTACCTACATAGGAGTGTCTTAATAAAAACTCCAAAATTGAGGATTTTTACCCCTCCCCCCCAAATGTGAATTTTCTCCTTATTTTCATTTTTATGAAAAAATATATTTTATAGAGAAATTTGAGCTCTTCAATTTGAGTTGATTTCAATTTCAAAACTATTGAAAAGATTTTTAGTACCTACATAGGAGTGTCTTAATAAAAACTCCAAAATTGAGGATTTTTACCCCTCCCCCCCAAATGTGAATTTTCTCCTTATTTTCATTTTTATGAAAAAATATATTTTATAGAGAAATTTGAGCTCTTCAATTTGAGTTGATTTCAATTTCAAAACTATTGAAAATATTTTTAGTACCTACATAGGAGTGTCTTAATAAAAACTCCAAAATTGAGGATTTTTACCCCTCCCCCCCAAATGTGAATTTTCTCCTTATTTTCATTTTTATGAAAAAATATATTTTATAGAGAAATTTGAGCTCTTCAATTTGAGTTGATTTCAATTTCAAAACTATTGAAAATATTTTTAGTACCTACATAGGAGTGTCTTAATAAAAACTCCAAAATTGAGGATTTTTACCCCTCCCCCCCAAATGTGAATTTTCTCCTTATTTTCATTTTTATGAAAAAATATATTTTGTAGAGAATTTTGAGCTCTTCAATTTGAGTTGATTTCAATTTCAAAACTATTGAAAATATTTTTAGTACCTACATAGGAGTGTCTTAATAAAAACTCCAAAATTGAGGATTTTTACCCCTCCCCCCAAAATGTGAATTTTCTCCTTATTTTCATTTTTATGAAAAAATATATTTTGTAGAGTATTTTGAGCTCTTCAATTTGAGTTGATTTCAATTTCAAAACTATTGAAAATATTTTTGTACCTACATAGGAGTGTCTAAATAAAAACTCCAAAATTGAGGGTTTTTACCCCCTCTCCCAATGTGAATTTTCACCTTATTTTCATTTTTATGAAAAAACATATTTTGTAGAGAATTTTGAGCTCTTCAATTTGAGTTGATTTCAATTTCAAAACTATTGAAAATATTTTTTGTACCTACATAGGAGTGTCTTAATAAAAATTCCAAAATTGAGGGTTTTTACCCCCCTCTCCCAATATGAATTTTCGCCTTATTTTGATTTTTATGAAAAAATATATTTTGTAGAGTATTTTGAGCTCTTCAATTTGAGTTGATTTCAATTTCAAAACTATTGAAAATATTTTTAGTACCTACATAGGAGTGTCTTAATAAAAACTCCAAAATTGAGGATTTTTACCCCTCCCCCCCAAATGTGAATTTTCTCCTTATTTTCATTTTTATGAAAAAATAAATTTTGTAGAGAATTTTGAGCTCTTCAATTTGAGTTGATTTCAATTTCAAAACTATTGAAAATATTTTTAGTACCTACATAGGAGTGTCTTAATAAAAACTCCAAAATTGAGGATTTTTACCCCTCCCCCCAAAATGTGAATTTTCTCCTTATTTTCATTTTTATGAAAAAATATATTTTGTAGAGTATTTTGAGCTCTTCAATTTGAGTTGATTTCAATTTCAAAACTATTGAAAGTATTTTTGTACCTACATAGGAGTGTCTAAATAAAAACTCCAAAATTGAGGGTTTTTACCCCCTCTCCCAATGTGAATTTTCACCTTATTTTCATTTTTATGAAAAAACATATTTTGTAGAGAATTTTGAGCTCTTCAATTTGAGTTGATTTCAATTTCAAAACTATTGAAAATATTTTTTGTACCTACATAGGAGTGTCTTAATAAAAATTCCAAAATTGAGGGTTTTTACCCCCCTCTCCCAATATGAATTTTCGCCTTATTTTGATTTTTATGAAAAAATATATTTTGTAGAGTATTTTGAGCTCTTCAATTTGAGTTGATTTCAATTTCAAAACTATTGAAAATATTTTTAGTACCTACATAGGAGTGTCTTAATAAAAACTCCAAAATTGAGGATTTTCGCCCCCCCCCCAATGTGAATTTTCTCCTTATTTTCATTTTTATGAAAAAATACTCTTCAATTTGAGTTGATTTCAATTTCAAAACCATTGAAAATATTTTTAGTACCTTCATAGGAGTGTCTTAATAAAAACTCCAAAATTGAGGGTTTTTGCCCCCCCCCCCAATGTGAATTTTCTCCTTATTTTCATTTTTATGAAAAAATCCTTTTCAATTTGAGTTGATTTCAATTTCAAAACTATTGAAAATATTTTTAGTACCTACATAGGAATGTCTTAATAAAAACTCCAAAATTGAGTTTTTTTACCCCTCCCCCCAAATGTGAATTTTCTACTTATTTTCATTTTTATGAAAAAATATATTTTGTAGACAATTTCGTTCATAATATTTCAACCAATAGGATGTTACAATCTCATCAATTTGAACCAATCATAATCTACTTCCTTTGACAATACAGACCACGGTGGTGTATTGTCGCGGCAATACGACCACCGTGGTCTGTATTGTCAAGTAACGATGGAAACTACGTAAACGCATACTATAAATTTTTTGTTGTCAGAAAAAATTGAAATTTTATTTACGAAATTGTCAAACGAATTCCACACGATACTATAAAATTGTCGGTTAATTTTTAAACCATGGAATCTTCGTGTTTGTCGCCCTTAAAATCACCATTCGTGCTAAAGCACTCATGATGATTTTAAGGGCGACAAACACTCAGTTCCAGTTTCAAAAATTATTGCCGACAATTTGATAGTCTCTTGTGGTATTATATATGAGAATTTTGAGCTCTTCAATTTGAGTTGATTTCAATTTCAAAACTATTGAAAATATTTTTAGTACCTACATAGGAGTGTCTTAATAAAAACTCCAAAATTGAGGATTTTTACCCCTCCCCCCCAAATGTGAATTTTCTCCTTATTTTCATTTTTATGAAAAAATATATTTTGTAGAGAATTTTGAGCTCTTCAATTTGAGTTGATTTCAATTTCAAAACTATTGAAAATATTTTTAGTACCTACATAGGAGTGTCTTAATAAAAACTCCAAAATTGAGGATTTTTACCCCTCCCCCCAAATGTGAATTTTCTCCTTATTTTCATTTTTATGAAAAAATATATTTTGTAGAGTATTTTGAGCTCTTCAATTTGAGTTGATTTCAATTTCAAAACTATTGAAAATATTTTTGTACCTACATAGGAGTGTCTAAATAAAAACTCCAAAATTGAGGGTTTTTACCCCCTCTCCCAATGTGAATTTTCACCTTATTTTCATTTTTATGAAAAAACATATTTTGTAGAGAATTTTGAGCTCTTCAATTTGAGTTGATTTCAATTTCAAAACTATTGAAAATATTTTTTGTACCTACATAGGAGTGTCTTAATAAAAATTCCAAAATTGAGGGTTTTTACCCCCCTCTCCCAATATGAATTTTCGCCTTATTTTGATTTTTATGAAAAAATATATTTTGTAGAGTATTTTGAGCTCTTCAATTTGAGTTGATTTCAATTTCAAAACTATTGAAAATATTTTTAGTACCTACATAGGAGTGTCTTAATAAAAACTCCAAAATTGAGGGTTTTCCCCCCCCCCCCCAATGTGAATTTTCTCCTTATTTTCATTTTTATGAAAAAATACTCTTCAATTTGAGTTGATTTCAATTTCAAAACCATTGAAAATATTTTTAGTACCTTCATAGGAGTGTCTTAATAAAAACTCCAAAATTGAGGGTTTTTGCCCCCCCCCCCAATGTGAATTTTCTCCTTATTTTCATTTTTATGAAAAAATCCTTTTCAATTTGAGTTGATTTCAATTTCAAAACTATTGAAAATATTTTTAGTACCTACATAGGAATGTCTTAATAAAAACTCCAAAATTGAGTTTTTTTACCCCTCCCCCCAAATGTGAATTTTCTACTTATTTTCATTTTTATGAAAAAATATATTTTGTAGAGAATTTTGAGCTCTTCAATTTGAGTTGATTTCAATTTCAAAACTATTGAAAAGATTTTTAGTACCTACATAGGAGTGTCTTAATAAAAACTCCAAAATTGAGGATTTTTACCCCTCCCCCCCAAATGTGAATTTTCTCCTTATTTTCATTTTTATGAAAAAATATATTTTGTAGAGAATTTTGAGCTCTTCAATTTGAGTTGATTTCAATTTCAAAACTATTGAAAATATTTTTAGTACCTACATAGGAGTGTCTTAATAAAAACTCCAAAATTGAGGATTTTTACCCCTCCCCCCCCAAATGTGAATTTTCTCCTTATTTTCATTTTTATGAAAAAATATATTTTGTAGAGAATTTTGAGCTCTTCAATTTGAGTTGATTTCAATTTCAAAACTATTGAAAATATTTTTAGTACCTACATAGGAGTGTCTTAATAAAAACTCCAAAATTGAGGATTTTTACCCCTCCCCCCCAAATGTGAATTTTCTCCTTATTTTCATTTTTATGAAAAAATATATTTTATAGAGAAATTTGAGCTCTTCAATTTGAGTTGATTTCAATTTCAAAACTATTGAAAATATTTTTAGTACCTACATAGGAGTGTCTTAATAAAAACTCCAAAATTGAGGATTTTTACCCCTCCCCCCCAAATGTGAATTTTCTCCTTATTTTCATTTTTATGAAAAAATATATTTTGTAGAGAATTTTGAGCTCTTCAATTTGAGTTGATTTCAATTTCAAAACTATTGAAAATATTTTTAGTACCTACATAGGAGTGTCTTAATAAAAACTCCAAAATTGAGGATTTTTACCCCTCCCCCCAAATGTGAATTTTCTCCTTATTTTCATTTTTATGAAAAAATATATTTTGTAGAGTATTTTGAGCTCTTCAATTTGAGTTGATTTCAATTTCAAAACTATTGAAAATATTTTTGTACCTACATAGGAGTGTCTAAATAAAAACTCCAAAATTGAGGGTTTTTACCCCCTCTCCCAATGTGAATTTTCACCTTATTTTCATTTTTATGAAAAAACATATTTTGTAGAGAATTTTGAGCTCTTCAATTTGAGTTGATTTCAATTTCAAAACTATTGAAAATATTTTTTGTACCTACATAGGAGTGTCTTAATAAAAATTCCAAAATTGAGGGTTTTTACCCCCCTCTCCCAATATGAATTTTCGCCTTATTTTGATTTTTATGAAAAAATATATTTTGTAGAGTATTTTGGGCTCTCCAATTTGAGTTGATTTCAATTTCAAAACTATTGTCAAACTAAAAAATTAATAAAATTATAATGCCCCCCCCCCCTTCCATATTACTTCGACACCCATTTTACCACCTCCATCTTTTCACTAACCTCTAACTAATTTTTTTTTACAGATTTTAGAGCTATACGAACTCGTAAAAAAGAATGACAGCGTCTGCAAAGTGCTGCCAGAAACCATAAAGCGCTTAAAGGCGTTAGAAATTTTCCACAAGAAAGGTAAACCTAACTTTTTTATAAAAAATCCCCCCAATTCACACAAATTATTTACAGCAAGCGAATTTACGGGAACCATAACCCAAATGGAAAGTTTACAAGCTTCTATGTCAGTTGGGGTAGAAAGAAACAGGGAACTGTTGCAAGGCGTCCAGGAGAGCTTTGCCACCAATTTAGAAGAAATTAATAAATCGGTTTCGAAGTTGAACGCAAAAATTACGGCACTAGAACAAAAAAAGAAGTAACAGCGCTTGCACTTCGCACTCTTAACAATAAAAATTTATTTATTAACCTAAATTTTTCATGTAACATTTAATTATTTATACCTGATGCTGTTATTTTCTTGAAACAATAAAGGGCTTGTCGTAAAACCCTGTGTAGAATGGTAATTTTTGCAATCGATGCTAAACTGTATGAGTAAACAAAAAGATTATACGAACAAAAATTTATACCACTTCTGATTTGATCCCCCCTTTTATGGCGTTGGCGCGGTGCTTGTTTTAGTAAGTTTTTTGTGTAACACTGGCCTGTAATTTTTATTTTTAGCCCCCCCACCCTCTGCGAATTTTATTTGATTTATTTAGTTAAGTGCAGTTTACATTATGCGAGTTAAAATAGTAACACTTCCCCCCCCCCAATTTCTAAGTATCTGACATAAAAATGTTCTTTGCAGGGCTGGTAGTTGCACCATCATTTTTAGCCCCCTCATTTGTTATATAGGAATTTACTAAGAAAATTTCAATTAGAGCTTTTGAGATTTAAAAATGATCCTCCACCCCCACATAAAATTTGATGCGACTTCCATTTAAGAGACATCCCAAAAATGTATTCTTGATTACAACCAAAAACAAGTTTTAGTTTTCTAAGATGTATTATTATACAGAATATTACAAATTTAAGAATATGAACCCCCCCCCCCCCAATAAATGGGGGTTTTATGAAATATCTGTAAAAAAAAACTTGAAGTCTATTTACTCTATAACCTTCGCCCTCCCTCCTTTGAGGTTTTTAGTTTAGAGATCAACACTACTGTTTTTTTTAATAAAAATTTATTGATTAATTTTCAATAAAACAATTAATTATTTGTACTGTTGCCATCTTGAAACAATAAAGTGCTTGTTGCACATCCAGGGCAAGTGTGTAATGTGTCATGAATGAAAATTTCACAATCAATGCAAAAAACTTGCTTGCATTTCGGGCATGAGTAAACCTAAAATTAAAAAATATTATCCCACTTCTGATTTTATCATTTTGAGAGACTACCTTTTTGTCAGATTCGTTTAGTACTTTTTGGCAGGCATAACAAATAGCCGCTTGGGCTTGGAAATCCAGTTCTGTGTACGTTGCAGCAGGAAACAGGTGGTGGTAAGATCGAGCAAGATGAGGTGCAGACACTAAAGTTAACCCACAGACGCGGCACTCTATTGGAAGTTCACAATATTTACTGCAACACTGCGGGCAGTAGTAACCACCTGTGTTTAGCTTGCTCCCTTCGTCTGTACTGTCGATATGACTGCAAAACAAAAATTTGACAATTGTCAAATTTTTTTTGGGCGTAAAACTTACCACATACACATGGTCAGCTGCTCCTCGGAATCTTTCGTGACCATTTGGTGTGGAAAACCCATTTTAATGAGGCTGGACTCCAAACACATCGCGGCTGGAGGTGGCTCAATATGTTGAAACATCAAATCTTTGTAGTGAGCATCATCCAAGATTACATTGTAGGTTCCTTCGGTTTCCAGCGCAATTTGTTTACAAATTCGCACTTCCGCCGCCAAACCTATTATGGAACAACGGACGCCTTCCATTTTTAACGTCTAAAAAACGCAAATTTGAACAAATCTTAACCCTACTTTTTTGACAACTCACTTCAATCGTCGAATTAATTTCGGTGGGGTCGCACGTAGTCAAGCTGCCCATGAGAACTAAAATCTCGCGACTGGCATGACTAGGCAACATCTTGAGCGATTTCAAAGCCATC
Source organism: Podabrus alpinus (assembly GCA_932274525.1). Classification (NCBI taxonomy): domain Eukaryota; kingdom Metazoa; phylum Arthropoda; class Insecta; order Coleoptera; family Cantharidae; genus Podabrus; species Podabrus alpinus. The sequence continues at coordinate 78,247,993 of OW026456.1, forward strand.
ATGATCCCATTTTGAAGGGACGGTTCGCCCATCAAAGAGGTCTGATTCAAACTCGACACAGCTTTGACGTGTTTTCTCGAATTGCCCGTCAGTTCGCTCAGTTTCTCGGCCCGTTTGTTCTGGATCGTTATGATGCCCATCTGACTAATTGGATTTTGATCAAAAAATTCCTCGATAAACAATTGTAGCAGCTTCACAGTGCACAGTAACCGGGTGGGTTTCAGGTCTTGGTTGGACATCGATTCGGAACAATCGATGATAATGTACAAGTGCCTCATCATGCCCAACTTGGTGTTCTTTTGTTTCTGTGCATTCCGCTTTTGTTTGGCCTTTTGGATGATGTCGGCCACCGACGGTTCCAGGAGACCATCATCATTTTCTGTTAGTATTTCCCTGAAATATTAAAAAAGGACATGAAAATTTGGGTCTTTTTTGTAGAAAAATGTGATAAAAACAAACTTTTCGGGAAATTAAAAAAAAAAGTGAGGTTAACTCACCAAGTTTTCTCGTAACCTGTCTCCCATCGATATTCCTTGGGATCTTCGTCGTCAATCATGGTTTATTAATTAAATAAAACTTACCCAACTAAAAATATAAATTTTATTCACAAAATTTGGTTATAAATGTATACAAACGTTCAAAAACAAAACATCAACACACACATTGACTTCCCCCACTTTTTTATATACGCCTATATGATTTTTTTTGTTTTATTTTAGTTGGTAAATTACAAAAATTCTTTAACAGCAATTTTACTAATTACAAAATCTAAAAGTGACGAATTTTGAACGTCAAAATCGCCCACTTTGTAGGTCTTTTTAATATCTTCAAGATCATTCAAACAAGACAAATTTGACAACTCGACTTCTTCCCCTTCAACTTCACCAAACAAGTCGACTTTTTCGTCAGGATCGTGCACAACAACCATTAGGATGTTTTTGTCGTCATCGTGGATTCCAAATTTAAGTAAACTTTGTGTAATTTTGGACGAAAGTGACAAGTTGAATAAAATTTCGGTATACACAGTCTTCGTTTTCAATTTCTCCGACACTGCAGCCTTGTTGGCGGCCACTACGATTTGAAAAGGGTCCAATATTAAGGTAGGCTTAACGCAACAACATTTTAACGATCCTCCCATGAGTTTCTTTCTTAATTCGACTACATTTTTTACCTCCCGGTACAGTCGAATCGTCACCACTTGTTTTGTGTTTTTATCCAACGGAAATGTGTTCGTCATTTTGGTGGTCTAAAAAGGTACAGATTAGAATTTTTAGTGAAACGGAGGAAAAATTTACCTTTTCGGTTTTCTTGTGAATAAGTGAGGTTAGGTGTCGTTCGAAGAAACATGCGTATACAGGGTGATGCAAAAATGTTGTGTGAGGGGTAATAATTTTTCTTGTGGTCTTCCTTATAAAACCCAAAGTTTGTTTGTATGTCTGTCTCATCGAAATCTCCCGAACGGAGAGCTCTACGAAAATAAAATTTTTACTACACGTTCTGCTGCGAATTTTTAAGTCAAAATCCTACTCACACCTCCTAGCTGGTGGTCCCTGATAACTTGCGGGGAACCTCTGAGATCGGGTAACCAATCTCGGTGGACGAGGGGAACCTGCAAGGCTGACGTGAGAGGTACACATCATGGAGACGAAGCCAAAGTGGAGGAGCCGCGCTGAAGGCTTGCATGGCGTCCGGGAGGAAGCGGACGTCCCTAGTGGTTCCCCAGGTTTGGCGGTCCTGGTAAGAAAACCTCAACCCAGAAAAAATATGGAAGCATATGAAAGAAGTAGAATTTACGGCGCAGGGGCCCGAATCCCCAGTGCCGGTCGGTGTGGATGGACCTGGAATGAGCCTCCCCCGATCGTCATCCAGCGATCATTCCAAAACCAAAACGACTACGACTTCGGTGAGCGATCAGACCGAGGCGTCCCCACAAGTGACTGAAAAGAGAACTTGCAAAACACCCGAATCCAAAGTAAGACTTAAGATCCAAGCCAAGGACACGGTGGAGAAAAAGATTGCTGAGCACAGGGCAATAGTGACCGATTTGTTCAAACAACACATCTGCGGTTGTCAAAATGGCATTCACGAAGTCCTAAGGACATACATCACCGAGAAAGAAAAGGGGCACATCACTAAGCCCCAAACACCAGCAGCCAAGAAGGAGGATTCTCCAAAGTATATCCAAAATTTCTACCAAGCTATAAGCGACCAAAACCAACTCCTTAAAGCGGTCCAGGAAAAAGTTAACGGCTGCAACGAGGAGATCGCAAAGGTCAAGGACGACATGCTAAGGCTCCATAACAAGGAGAGCGAATCCGGCCCGCCGGACCAGAGCGCACAGATAGAAAGCTTCGAGCACACGGTAGCCGAAAGCAAGACCGTAATCGACAGGGTGGGAGAGACAGGTTAAAGGATGCTCCAGCCGCAATCGACGAGCACCACAGGCCTGGAAGAGCACTCCCAAAGGAATAAACAACATCAAGCGGCTATTCCCAAGAGGAATTATGCCACGGCAACACATCCGTCGACCGAAAGCACGCCTCACATAATGGAAAAATTTATTAATCTAAACCAGGATATATAGTGAGCGACAAATCCACCTCGTCTGACGATGAGGAAGGGTGGAGGGTCCACACCAATAGAAAAAAGGAAAAGAAGACCAGACAAGCGGCCAATAAAAGAGAGAGGGCGGAACACAAAAAGGCCCAAAGAGAGAGTAGAGAGGACAGACCCAGATGGGGTAAGACGCCGGCAATCTTGATCAAGGTGACAGATACCTTGCCCTACGTATAGACATCCTGAAGAAGCTCAAGACCACAGAAAAGGATGTGGTTGACAACATCAAGAAAGTAAAAATGACCAGGAATGGAGACGTCCTGGTCGAACTAGTTAAAGAGATGCCAAGCCTCCTGGTAAAAATGGCCGAGAAATTGGGCGATCCGCTCGATGACAAAAATGATCAACTTGCAAGTTAGAGATATAGACGCCATCACCACCTTGGAGGAGGTGAGAGCGGCGATATCTACAGCACTAGGGGGGGGCAACAGAGGAATTCCATCTCGAGTCCCTCCGAGAGGCACCAGGCAAGACCCAGACTGCCAAAATCAGGATCAGCGAGCCCTCGGCCAAGAAGCTGTTACACACCAAAGTAAAGATTGGATTCACGAGCGCCTGTAGAGTCGGACAGACCTACATGTGTTTTCGGTGCTGGGCCTCCGACCACGACGGCGGAGGCTGCAATAAATAGGGCCCAGATCGCAGCTCAAAATGCTGGAACTGCTGCAAAGAGGGACACAGTTGTGTCATGATTTGCCTGGAGTGCAAATCAACCGGGCACAGAGTGGGCAGCGGAAGATGCAGGAAGAACCAAAACAAGGGTACTTCAAGTCAATCTCAACAACTGCGCAGAGGCTCAGACCCTCCTCTGGCACACGCTGAAACAGAGGAGCATTGACATAGCTATCGTAAGCGAGCCGCACCGGGCCGGCAATAATAGTTGCCAACGGGCTAGTGGAAAAAATCGGTAAAGGCCACGGATATGTTTGGGTCTTGGCGAGGGGGGTGACATACTTTAGTGCATACTACTCAACAAACCAAGAAATAAATGAATACGAGATGAAGCTGGAACATCTATTCCAAGAGATACGTCAGCACAACACGGTCGTAGTGGCGGGCGACTTCAATGCGAAGGCCTTGGAATGGAGTTCAGACCAAACCAGCGACAGGAGCAGAGTGCTGTCGGAGGAGGTAGCCTCGGCCGGAATGGGACGCTTCGCTGTCGCCGTTTCGCCGTCGCCGTTTCGCCGTCGCCGTTTCGCCGTCGCCGTTTCGCCGTCGCCGTTTCGCCGTCGCCCGTTTCGCCGTCGCCGTTTCGCCGTCGCCCATTTCGCCGTCGTTAATTAAAAAATATAAATCAAAAGTTACAATTGAAGTTTTATTAAATTATTTTGATTATTTATAAAAGATTATTTTTTGTTTTTACGCGATTTTTGGGGGGTGAAACGTAATAGTTTACTGCCCCATACCGCAACTATACTTTTTAATGCTATTTCGAGGTTCTCTCACATCCCGGTTGCATTTATCCCGGTTTTCTTGATCTGTCGCGCTTCAAGTATGTTTAGCCTAGTAACCAGAGTCAAATCCGCCCTGGAGGGGTGCAGAGCGGAGCGCAGCGGCGCCCCGTAAGGGTAGGATTTGACGATGGATTACCCTCCTTTTCGAATGCACACCCCTAAAATTGGAAACGTAATAGTTTACTGCCCCATACCGCAACTACACTTTTTAATGCTATTTCGAGGTTCTCTCACATCCCGGTTGCATTTATCCCGGTTTTCTTGATCTGTCGCGCTTCAAGTATGTTTAGCCTAGTAACCAGAGTCAAATCCGCCCTGGAGGGGTGCAGAGCGGAGCGGAGCGCAGCGGCGCCCCGTAAGGGTAGGATTTGACGATGGATTACCCTCCTTTTCGAATGCACACCCCTAAAATTGGAAACGTAATAGTTTACCAGAGGTATGCAAGAACTACAGAGGAATAGCCCTGCTTAACTCAGCTTACAAGATACTGTCAGCAATGATCCACAAAAAGTTAAAAGAGTACATCAAAAACAAAATAGGCAACTACCAATTCGGCTTTACCGAAGGAAGATCAACGGTGGGTGCAATACACGTACTCAAGCAAACGATCGAAAAAACATGCGAACACAACATAGACTTGCATATTATGTTTATAGATTTTCAACAGGCCTTCGATAAATTAAATAGAGAAGAAATGTACAACGCGATGAAAGAACTGAAAATACCATCCAAGATCATAAGACTGACAAGAATGACATTAGAAAAAACATCAGTAAGCATAAGAACAACTGTAGGCGAAACGGAATGCTTTGAATCAAATAACGGAGTTAGACAGGGGGACGCCCTGTCGGCTACACTTTTTAATGTCGTTCTGGAGAAGGTAATCGCAGGAATGGACACGAGAGGAACACTAGCGACTAGGGAGGGCCAGCTGATAGCCTACGCGGACGATATTCTTATCATGGCGAGATCATTAAGAAAATTGGTGGACCTGTTCGAAGATTTGGAAAAGAGAGCAAAACAACTAGGATTGCTGGTGAACTACAACAAAACCAAGTACATTAAATGCAATAAAAACGAAACGCATACCAGAAAACCTCTACGAATTCACGACAAAGATATAGAGGAAATAGAGAGCTATAGTTACCTGGGAGTGCATGTAGATAGAAACGGTGGTAGGCAACAGGAAATAAAAAAGAGGATACAAACAGGAAACAGAGCTTTCTATGCAAACAAAGTACTCCTGAAAGATAGCAACCTGAAGAAATTCACTAAAATGAAAATTTATAAAACACTGATACGACCGGTTGTGATGTACGCGGCGGAGACACTATGTATGACAAAAGCGGAAGCGGAGCAGATGAGAGTGTTTGAAAGGAAAGTGATGAGAACCATATTGGGACCCAGAATGGCAGAAAATGGAGAATTGAGAGCACGAATGAACAACGAAATAAACCAGGAACTGCAAGGAGAAGATATAGTAAGGTATGCGAAGTCGCAGAGAATTAGATGGCTGGGCCATATAATGAGAAGCAGCGACAGCTCTCTCGAAAAACAAGTAACGTTATGGAGGCCTGGAGAAGATAGATCAAGAGGCAGACCCAGAATACGATGGTGGGACCAGGTAACGGACGATCTGAACAAGATGGGCGAAAGAGACTGGATGACGAAGGTACAGGATAGGCAGAGATGGAGAAGTGTAGTTATGGGGGCTACCACACATATGTGCTTATAAGTTTATAGGTCTTTCGAGAACGTGAGTAGGACACTAAAGCAATGTAGTTGAAATGTATAGAAATATGTATTAAGAGGCCTAATCCTCCTCTAGAAAAGGATATGTAAAATCCCTGAAATGGGATAGCAAAATTCTTAAAGAATGTAATGCTAATAATAATAATAATAATAATAATAAAAGATTATTTTTTGTTTTTACGCGATTTTTGGGGGGTGAAACGTAATAGTTTACTGCCCCATACCGCAACTATACTTTTTAATGCTATTTCGAGGTTCTCTCACATCCCGGTTGCATTTATCCCGGTTTTCTTGATCTGTCGCGTTTCAAGTATGTTTAGCCTAGTAACCAGAGTCAAATCCGCCCTGGAGGGGTGCAGAGCGGAGCGCAGCGGCGCCCCGTAAGGGTAGGATTTGACGATGGATTACCCTCCTTTTCGAATGCACACCCCTAAAATTGGAAACGTAATAGTTTACTGCCCCATACCGCAACTACACTTTTTAATGCTATTTCGAGGTTCTCTCACATCCCGGTTGCATTTATCCCGGTTTTCTTGATCTGTCGCGCTTCAAGTATGTTTAGCCTAGTAACCAGAGTCAAATCCGCCCTGGAGGGGTGCAGAGCGGAGCGGAGCGCAGCGGCGCCCCGTAAGGGTAGGATTTGACGATGGATTACCCTCCTTTTCGAATGCACACCCCTAAAATTGGAAACGTAATAGTTTACTGCCCCATACCGCAATTACACTTTTTAATGCTATTTCGAGGTTCTCTCACATCCCGGTTGCATTTATCCCGGTTTTCTTGATCTGTCGCGCTTCAAGTATGTTTAGCCTAGTAACCAGAGTCAAATCCGCCCTGGAGGGGTGCAGAGCGGAGCGGAGCGCAGCGGCGCCCCGTAAGGGTAGGATTTGACGATGGATTACCCTCCATTTCGAATGCACACCCCTAAAATTGGAAGGCAAAAAAAATTTAATTTTTTCACTTTTTTGGCAATACACGAGTTATTTTCCATTTTTTGATTATATTTATTACTAATATCTACTAATCACACCCCCATCTATCCGAATTTCAAAGAAAAATTCAAATCGGAGAGAAAAAATTTCACTCCATTTGAAATTTTTTGGATTATCGCAACATTTTAAGTTGGTAATAAATTTTTACTATATAAATGAAACAGCCTCATATTGTGAGTGGGTTTGAAATCCCAAAAAAATTTCCCATAGGTTAGGTTACATTTTGTTCTTCTTCTAAAACTATTAATTTTATTATAAAATTTTATGATAAAATTTTAATTGTAACTTTTGATTTATATTTTTTAATTAACGACGGCGAAATGGGCGACGGCGAAACGGCGACGGCGAAACGGGCGACGGCGAAACGGCGACGGCGAAACGGCGACGGCGAAACGGCGACGGCGAAACGGCGACGGCGACGGCGAAACGTCCTAGACCGAGCCTCGGCTGGCCTAGACGTATGGGACACCGGCGACACTCCGACGTTCTCCAGAAGACCGAAGGAGAACAGGAATGGCTCGCAGTCGGATCTCGATGTCACATTCGCCACGCAGAATCTGACCAGACATTTGGTGCGTTGTTGGCGGGTGCTGGAAGAGGAGACGCACAGTGACCACAGATACGTGGAGTTCGAGTTCGGGGACAATCCCACGCCCCCCAAACCAACAAGGGGATGGGCAGTTAAACAACTACAGGCTGCCCAAATTATAACAGCCGTCCGAGATCAAGGCCCGAGAGCCTCACGAGGTCACTCCAAAATATGTGCGAAAGCAGCATTCCGAGGAAGACAGCAATAACCAAGAAGAAGGCACACTGGTGGAACCAAGAGATTGCCGACCTCCGCCGCAAATGTGTGGCGGCAAGAAGAGCATCCCAGAGGCTCCATAGAAGGGGCATCCATGAAGAGCACACGGCCTACGTCGAAGCCAAGAAGGAACTCCGATCGTCCATCCTCCGAAGTCAGAAGCAGAACTGGCTGGACCTTCTGAGAGAGGTGGACGCAGACATATGGGGACTAGGTTATAAAATAGTAAGAAGGAAAAATTGAAAGGAATAGAATACCCGGCCTTACACCCGATAAAGTAAGGCACATCATAGACAACTTGTTTCCGACCCACGACGAGAATAACTTTTTGAAAGAACACGAAAGTGACATCCCAACATTTACCACCGAAGAATTGGCTAAGGCGGCCCATAAATTGGCAACCGGGAAGGCACCAGGACCGGACCTCATCCCAACCGAGGTCATCAAGGTGGTCCTCAACGTAAATCCACAACCGGTACTAGAGGTACTTAACGCATGCCCAAGAAGTGGGACCTTCCCCAGAATCTGGAAGCGAGCCAGATTGGTGCTGCTCAGGAAAGGAGACAAACCCCAGCTCGTACAGGCCGATCTGCCTAATAGACGGCATGGGGAAACTATACGAGAAGATGCTCCTCGGGAGACCGAGGGAACATATAGAACAAGAGGGGGTCTCTCCAACAAACAATATGGCTTCAGGAGGGGAAGGTCGACAGTAGACGCCCTGAGAATAATCACGGAGACAGCCGCTAGGGCAAGAAGCGGAACGTGGCGCACGAGAAAGCTCGTCGTACTTGTCACATTGGACATAAAAATTGCCTTCAACTCGGCGGTGTGGACCGACATCGTCGAAGAACTAGTAAAAAGGAACACTCCACCTTATCTCCTGAACGTTATGAAGAGCTACCTCAGCGAACGCGCACTTATCATAGACGAAGAGATGGTATAAGATGAACACACGATCACCAGCGGGGTTCCACAGGGATCGGTTCTGGGTCCCCACCTGTGGAACCTAATGTACGACGGTGTTCTTAGACTTGAACTCCCGCAGGACGTGGAAATTATCGGATTCGCAGACGATCTGTCGGTGGTTGTCGCCGCGAGGACGCCCGAGAGACTCACGGAGATGACCAACGAGGCCATCCGCAGAATCGCCGACTGGACCGACGGCAGAGGCCTCAAGTTAGTTCCCGAAAAAACAGAAGCGGTGCTGTTCATCAAGAGGAGGTGCGGGGACCTCGCGATAGAGTTGGTGGGCTGTCCGGTTGTTCCGGGAAAGACCGTCAAAGTGCTTGGGGTCATCATCGACCGGCGCATGTGCTTCGACGCGCACGTCAGAGAAACGGCGAAGAAAGCAGCCAAGATGGCTGCCGCCCTGACGAGACTGATGCCAAACATCGGCGGACCGTCGTACACCAAGAGACGGATCCTGGCATCAGTCGCCCATTTCATCATGCTTTACGGGGCGCCGGTGTGGGTCGAGGCCATGAAGGTAGCGGCGTACCGCAAACACTACGAAAGAGTGCAGAGAAGGATGAACCTGAGGGTAACATCGGGATACCGAACAACATCGAGCGAGGCGGTGGCGGTGGTGGCGGCGATACCACCGATCGACCTCCTGGCGGAAGAAAGAACACACAATTACGAATCGCGGGCAAAAACAACGGCCCAAAAAAGAAACAGCCGCCTTGACACGACAAACAAATGGCAGGATCGATGGTCCACGGGAACTAAGGGAGCCTGAACCAGATGACTGATCCCTTCCCTGCGCCCGTAGATCGAGAGAAACCACGGCGAAGTGAACCATGAGCTCACCCAGGCCTTAACGGGACACGGCTGCTTCAACCACTACCTCCACAGGTTCAGAAAGTCGCTCTCACCTGACTGCACCTACTGCGAGGGGGTAGTGGACGATGTGGAACACACCATCTTTGTGTGCCCGAGATGGGCCGAAGCGAGAAGAAACGGGAAGATGCAAAACATCAGCCCCGACACCCTAATTCGCGAGATGCTTTCTAGCGAAGAAAGGTGGGAGGAGGTCAAGGCCGGAATAACGATAATCATGAAAACGAAACATGAAGAAGAACTGACTTGACAAAGCGAAGCTGCAGTAAGGTAAACTCACGCTCGCAACAGTACCAAGAAGAAAAAAGTCCCGAAAGGGCAGAAAAAAACCACGAACGGCTGATGCGAGCAGATGAAATGCCAATGGTGAATCCCGCGGACATCAAGGAGTGGGGTTTTAGTCGGTAAAAATTCAACACTACCACCCCAGAACATCGGGGTGGTGTCTTTTGAAGATTTTCCCACTCCCAGCGAACACAAAAAAAAGGTTAACGCAATGCAACTTGTGTGCAAAGCAGCACAGACGAGGCCAAACAAGCCCCGGCAGAATACAGAGAAGACTCCACCCCCCTCGAAAAAAGCCGGAACCGCGAAAAAATGCCAGTGGCTCCAAATAAAAGAGCCAAATAATGAGCAGCGACGAAACCAACCCCTAACCTCAAGAGATACTCCATTTTTGAAGTTCCTTCGTTGCTCGATTATGATTGGCTTGAGATAAAGCGTTACCTGTACATTCAGCATGAGTTTGTTGTTTTACTTCGCATTAAATGCGATTTGCATGAGAGAAAACGTTGGCAGCTAGTTGAGTTTGAGTTTGTTGTGGTATTTCTCTTAAGCTAGTCCCTACAAATTATTTTTCTTAAATTTTTGTGCCAAAATTTTAATCCCCACCTCCCCGAGAATGTTGGACAAAATTTTTATTTCTTTAATATCTAACAATTTTTTTATTAAAATAACCAATAACAATTTTTTTTAAATAAATTAACTTTATCACAATTCCACCTACTCTATTCTTTCGTATTCAGTAAATCTTTTTATACTGTTTGGAAGTCCATAACTTCCATATATAACTAAACCTATAAATTTGAAGAAATTAATTTAAATGCACGATCCAAGTTACAGCGTTTCCACTCACCTACAATCATCCAAGTTCCTAATCTCACCCAAGTATGGAAATCCAACATCAGCATTAGGTAAATATTGATCAAAATACTCAAAGCAGGCAGCAGAGGCACCCATGGCACCTTAAAGTTGGTCTCCAACTTAGAAGTTGGTTGCTTGGAGATCAGAACCAAACAAAACACCATCGTAACCACCACTCCGACGGTCCAACCGCAAGCCACTAAGTCGAACTTCAACAGTTTTTCATGCAGGTGAATTGCACTGAACCCCAAGACAATACAGAGGAGGCCTAAATTAACAAAAAATATTAAACAAAAAAATTAAATCGACAAGTGAAACCATACAGTAGAAACATACAAGGACGGTAACTAAAGTTTCAGAAAATTTCGTAGGTGTTCTGAAATTTGTCAGATTGAAAATTTGGCTCACGACGCTAAATTCTTCAACCTGGTGGCAATTTGCTTCCGTGTTGTACGTAATCCGAATGTTTCCGCAATCGTGAAGAGGAGTGCGCCTGAAAATTACCACATCAGAAGTGGGATAAAAAAATTGTCAAGTACAACTTACTCGTCTATTTCGCTTATTTTTAAAGGAAAAGGAGGTTGTATCCGGTCGTCAAACTTCGAATATCTTAAACATAATCAAGTTTAAGATATAAAAATAAATATTTGCAGATGAAGTCACCTTAACAGCAAAATACTAATAGCCACTATCGTGTAGGCCAAAAGGGTCGCTATGGACAACATGTTGACTAGTTGATCTAACTCAAATAGGGCGGCCATTAATCCTGAAATCAAGTTTTTGTTAATGTGGCGCTTTTTTGTAACGATTTTGACTTACCAGTTAAAATGCCAGCCAGTAAGGTTCCAAAAAGTGGGGTGTGAAACTTTGGACTGACTTTTCCCAACGATTTAAAAATGAGACCGTCGCCTGCCATAGCGTAAATAATTCTAGGGAGTGGGAACATTGACCCGAATAGGCTGGTTAAAAGTCCACAGATTGCTCCAAAGGCGATCACCCATTTAGCCCAGTTCCAGCCAACCATGAGGAAGGCGTGTGGGATTGGAGCGTTGATGTCCTGAAAAAATTTGGTTTAAAAGTGAACAAAAGGAATTATCGGATCGTACCTGCATGGAGTACGGAATCATGAGGGTTAACACCGTCGATGTTCCAAAATATGACAGAAAAATTATGAAGAGAGACACTATTATGGAGATCGGAATGGCTTTCCGTGGGTTTTTGACCTCTTCGCCTGTCGTTGCAATGCAATCGAAGCCAATGAAACCGTAAAAGCAAACAGCTGCTCCTTTGAGCATTCCGGAAAGTCCGTATGGGAAGAAACCTCCCTTACCGTAATGATTTTTGGCAGCAGGTAGATTCCAATTTTCCCATTTTGCTTTAAAATGAAATCAAGTTAAAAAAAAGTTCAAATGTGGGAAAAAACTCACCTTGGGTGGAACCACCGATAATGACGAACAAAACCACGAATAGATTCAATAGAGTGCAGATGTTGTTGATTCGACTGCTTTCCTTCATACCAAACGCCAATGCAACTAAAATTTTTATGTAAGCTGTGGATGTGGTTAAAGGTGGATTAATTTACCAGAAAAAAGGAAGCACAGTCCGAACGCCAAAAAGTCAAAATATTCCGAGAGGAACTTGACGTGAATTGGTGCTATATTTCGGAAAGTCGTTTGGAGAACGGTGTTCGTCAGGGTGTCCACGTACAAGCTCAAGCTTCTGGCCACGCTGGCCGAGCCTGAAAATAGCATGGAGTTTAGCTTGGTAGCATCGCAGTCCAAAAGAATATAATATACAGTGAGTTCGTAAAGTTTGGAACAAATTCGATAACAAATTTTAGAGGGATTTTGTCAAAAAATCCTCGGGCATAGCATTTTCTTGAAGCTTGAGTAAAATATTTAGGTGAACATCTTCTTGAACTGGTGGTCGACCCGATCTCTCGTATGACTCACCAGCAGCAAAAATTTTTGCTCAATGTTTCTAACGGCTGCACGCGTAATTAGTTCCTCATTATTTATTATTGAAATCCCTCTAAAATATTTGTCGAATTTGTTCCGAACTTTATGAGCTCACTGTATATTCTCTTTGGTTCAAAATAACTGGAAAATTCCCATTTTAATCACCTAAATAAAATGGTTTCCATCAGGAATTTAATTTAAATACATCAAAATTAGGTTGTTCAAAGATTTTTTTGACGAAATAATTTAAATTGATAATGGAAGTCTGGCTAAAAATCAACAACATTAAATTTTATCGACTTCCCTAAAGGTTCATTGACCGAGTTTAAACAAGCTCAAAAAATCGCGAGAAAAAGAGACTCCTGTGGGAAAAACCATACCTATGACATATTCCAAAATTAAACTCCATCCTATGATAAACGCAACGAGTTCTCCTATGCAAACATAACTGTAAATGTAGGCAGATCCGGCTTTCGGTACTCTCGCCCCAAATTCGGCATAACAAAGACCTGGAAGAAAGGAATTTTATCAGCAAATGTTTATTGTTATTAAGTAAGCAAATAAAACCGATAAAAAGCGGTTAAAAAATTTGCTCAACTCGGGATCAAAGATTATCAACCGTTTGGTTGACTAACAAACTAAAAAGAAGCAAAACAGGAATTTGATAAAAACAACGTACCTGCTAATACTGAAGCAATTGCTGCTATAATGAAAGACAAAATTATGGCAGGACCGGCAATATCCCTTGCTACATGTCCAGCTAAAACGTATATTCCGACACCCAAAGTGCTGCTGACGCCCAAAAAGGTGAGATCGTAAGTAGTTAAAACTCGTGCCAATTCAGTTTTTTCGTTTTTATCCAAATTTATCACCTTTTTCCTGGTTATCACTTTAAATATATTCATATTGATATGGCAAGAGTTCAAAACTTTTGAGTGGGTACTATGACACCGCCATATATTATATCACTGACCAACTTTCAGTATTGAATGTTTGTTGGAGATAAACACCGAGACTTTTTGTCTCGGCAGGATTGTGCAACTCCCTCCTCCATCGGAAAATTTTCTATGGCCGATGATATGAATGATTACTCGATGTTATCAACCAAAAGTTAAATGTATGAGATGTACTTAAGTAATCATATATTTTTAAATGAATCACCCTATACATAATTTCAGATAATTTATGTAGGTGGAATTTTTTTCTGGTTATCAGCCATTAGTCGAGTTTGTTTTATAGGGTCATTTGAACTTGAATACTTCATCTTCATTTATTTATTTAGCCTATGACTAATATAAAGAAAGATAGGTATAAAAGTCGAGCGATCGACAGAGATAGGCTCTTCTGAATTGTGGGACCGATGGCTTGGTGTATTTCGAAGAAATCTCATCCAATTCATAAAGGATGTTTTCCAAGTCTAGGAAGTTTTTCCCAAGGAGGGAAGGGAAGGAGAAAGTTTTTGCATAGAGCGAAAGCCCTAAATGATTTAATTTGGGCACCGGGATTTTTCTAAAATTTCGACAGTTCACCTTCGAAATGTTGGCCAAAACAAATCATGAAAACAATTTGCTTCGTCAGTTCCTGATAATCTTATCATGTTTGGTAAACATCATCATCACATAACATAAAACAGAATTTTGTTGTATTTAATATTTATTTATTTTTTAAGGTTTTAATGCCATAGTTGCCAACCTAATCAAGTCGTATTGAAGCCTTTAGGCCGTAAAAACCTTCGAAATCATGACCTTTTAGTAATAAATATTTTACATTGTTGTTATCGCAATTACGTACTTGACAACATGAAATTTATTATTTTTACTAAAAAAATTTATTATACAAATCAAGAAATTCATGCTTAAACAAACAATAAAAAAATACAACACTTTTGCACTTTGTGATTTACATTATCTAACTGTTTATTTATTTTAAATATTATCATTTTTGTTTTATCTACAATTATTAGATTAATTATGTAGTAACAATTAAATTAAATAACTACTGAGATAATAATTTTCGGACTTATTACTTTATTTGGTCTTAAAATTGTTCGTAGTCCCGTTTACTGTTCGGATATCCGTAAAATCCATAAACTAATAAACCTGCAATTTAAAAATTTAATTTGGCCGGAGTGTGGTCTACGACAGACTGTTTTATTACCCAACGCCATCCAAACGACGAATCTAATCCACGTGTGAAGATCCATCATTATCATCATGGATATATTCATCAGTATGCTGAGTGCTGGAACCAATGGAACGAAAGGAACCTAAAATGTCACTGCGCCATCTTACGTTTAAACTAAAAACGATTTACCTTGAAAAAGATTTCTGTTCTCGAAACAGGCTGCATCGAAATCGACGACATTAACAACATCACGGATAGTACTATCAAGTTCAATCCAAATACAGGCCAAAACTGAGCGTCAATTATGTCGTCCCAACAATTCAGGATCAGTAATCCCAACGATATGCAGAACAGTGCTAAAAAGATTTCTGTCTTGTATTTTTTAATCCCAATATGAAATTATTACCATAAATGAAGACTTCGACGGTTACCAAATTTTGAGAAAAACCAGTCGGATGTGTCAAGTTATCCCTGTTAAAAATTTGTTTTAGGCTGAATTTATCCCCCCCTTTAGTGGGAAGTAAAAGGGTTTCTTCAGTGCTTAAAAAATTATTACTTGTACCAGAACTGGACCTGTGAGAAAGTTTCGTTATATTTTAGAGAAACAAATAGTTAAAACCTACAACTCGTCTTTTAGCTTGAACTCGTTTGGAACTGCATCTACTTCGTTGTCATTTTCATCAACGGAATACCTGAGAATTAAAACCGACGACGCTACGACGGTGTAAGCCAAAAGTGTCGCTATCGACATCATGTTGATCAAATCGTTAAGGTTCAACACAGCCGCCAGTAGACCGATCAGGAGTCCAGCCAAAAGTGTTCCAATTAGAGGGGTCTGAAACCTGTCGCTCACTCGGGCCAAAAACCTGAAGATGATACCATCGGACGCCATACTATAAATTATTCGAGGAAGGGGAAACATTGATCCCAACAGGCTGAAACGAAAAAGGTTACGTAAAAGAACCTTGGTGGAAAAAACTCACTTTGTGCAAAGTCCAAACAAAGCCCCAATTTCGACAATCCACGTAGCCCATTCCCAACCAAACACAGAAAACGCGTAAGGAATTGGAGCGGCAATATTCTGGAAAAATATTAAAGTGAAAATGATTTACTATGCTGAATCTACACGAACCTGCATGTGATACGGAATCATCATGGTGATTACAGTAGAGATGCTCAAATATGCAACGCAATTAACTATTAAGGTTGTCATAATACCCATCGGAATTATTTTCTGGGGATTTTTAACTTCTTCTCCTGTCGTAGCTATCGAATCAAAACCTATGAATCCATAAAAGCACGTAACCGCGCCCTGCATCGTTCCAGAAAAACCGTAAGGGAAGAATCCTCCATGACCATACGTAGAATTTTCTGGTGGGCTCAAATTCCAGTTTCCAGCATTGGCTACAAAAATTTACCAGTAATCATTGATTAAAGAATTACCTTGTATCGTTACATTCCGTTAAACCAAAGCAGATATGGAAATATTATTTATTTATTATTAAATTATGATTAGACAATAAGAAAAATCTGATGAATGGCATTGCCACGAATGGCAGTCGATCACTTGTATAAATTATAAAGAATTTTATCTAGTGGCCTTCATGATTATTTTTTTAATTACCCAACCTTCTAATTACTATGGTGTTTATGTTTTCTAATGTCATGCTGTTTACAAATTTCAGATAGCAACAAAATTCTCATAATACACAGTTCTACACAACGCCACACAGAATTTAACAGTTATAATATAAGGACTCACATTAACAGATTCCAATCGGAAGGACAGGTAACCGAATTAATTGTCTTCTGCCAGGTGGTAATTGATTAATTTGAAACCGTTGTTGTTACCAACAAACGGGAATTAATTTTGAATCTTTACTCACGCTAAATTTTAAAATTTTAACCAGCACACGAATTTCAATATCAAAAAGGATTTTTCCAAATTAACTTCTCAACTCAGCAAATAGCTAAGGACGAGTGATTCGAAAAATTAAACAATGAGGTGACACAAATTGAATTATCACCTTGAACCGTATTTTGTCCAAAATGGTGCAAACTTTTTAGAATTATTTTTAACACGCCGGAAACAATAAATTATATGATCATTTTCAGAAAAATTGAATCGTGCTGACCTAGTCCAAATTTAACAACCAACATTATGAAAATGTACAATATTACAGAATAACCATCTGGTACTTAAGGTCGATATCAATCTTACACTGATATAAATTGAGCTACGTTTCACTCGAAAGTATATCTCAGGTTGGAAGGTGATATCTCACCTTTAATGGACCCAGCTATGATAATGAAAGTCACAACAGTTAAGCTGATAGAGGTGCAAACGTTATTCGTGGTTGTACTTTCCTTCATTCCGAACGCCAAGGCGGCTGAAAAATAAAAATGTAAAATACGACACTGGTTTTTATTTTTCCTACCTGCAAACAAAAATGATATTCCAAATGCGAAAAAATCGAAGTAAGGCGACATAAAACTAATATTTATGGGCGCTATTTCTCTAAAAGTGTTTTGAAGAGTGTTATTAAAGAGGCTATCCATGTAAAGACTGAGACTTCGCGCACAACCGGAAGATCCTAAAAAATTAAGTAATACGTCCACTAAGCTATGCTAAAGTAGTGCACGTTCTTCTTACCGATTACGTACTCCAAAATTAAGCTCCATCCGATGATAAACGCTATAAACTCTCCAACACAGACATAACTGTAAATATAAGCCGACCCCGCTCGTGGAACTCGAGATCCAAATTCAGCATAGCACAACCCTGTTGAGAAAAGAAACCCTAAAGAATAATTTTTCTCACAACAAAATCGGATTGATTATACCTGCAAAAATGGACACTATGCCTGCTATCAAAAACGACAGAACCACCGAAGGTCCCGCAATATTTCGGGCCACATTTCCAGTCAAAACGTACACTCCGACCCCCAAACTGGCCGCAATACCCAAAGACGAAAGGTCAAATATGTTCAGCACTCGGGCCAAAGGCGTTTCCTCAATCTGAACCGCATCTAAAACCTTCCGCCTCGTCAATATTTCGAAACACTTTTTCATTATTTTTCCCACGCCAATTTTCAAGTATCACAGCTCAAGATACTAAATAAACTAACTAGGACAAGATCAAATAAAATATGAAAATAACCTTGCGAATTTTTGCAAAAGTTTGTGAACGAATTATCGAATCGCCTGATATTGGCGAAAAAACTTCCGGAGAGTAAAATAAACATTCAAAATTCTACTTTTTATGAGAAACAATTTTATGGTTCCGATCCAAGACGAGGACAAAGTGAGTCAGTGATTACGATGGCAATTTTATGTTTATCTCAGCATTTTAAATTGATTCGTTATGTAAAAATTTTTGTGGCGGCTTGGAAAGGTTAAAATTTTATTACTTAATTTATAATAATTTTGTTATCTCATTACGATTTATTTTCACTAATTGCTGGATATCTTAATGTCTTAATGTAGCACCAATCGTTGGAATGATAACATTGAAAAAGATGCGACTTGGAAATAGTTAGCATGGATGCTTATTTTTGCTCTCCTCAGGGGACTCATTTCCCATGAAAAAATTGGAAGGTGGGAAGTAGCGCATGAAAATATTGTAATTGTAAAATTGTAATTTTAATGTATTGTATAATAAATGTATTGTAATTGCTTATTAATATTATTATTTCAATTTTTAATTTTTATCTTAATTTTATCTATTGTTAAATAATTTATGTAGTAATAATTTGGATAATTTCTATAAAACGTAAAGTCATCAGTCGAGAATAACAATTAAATTAACTAAAAGAGATAATTTTTATTAATTAGTTAATTTGTTGTTATATTTTCTTAATTATTATTTTATTTTGGGTTGGACCTGTGCAGAGCCGTAGCAAGGGTGAGGCGACTGAGGCTTTTGCCTCAGGCGCCATCGTAATGGGGGCGCTAAACCTTGACAAAATCCAATAAATAATAGTTTAAAATTTTTAAAAAGATAAAAATCTTTTGAGGGGGAATTTGACTGAATTTGAAAATTTGACCACGATTTTATTTGCAACATCACCTAAAACTCCCTGTCGGCCTTTTCCGCAAGTGGGGATTTTAATCCTCTACAGTAGTTTTTCGTTTATAACTCGCTTACTTTCATTTTTAGTGAAAATTATCTTCAAATCAAAATTGAAGAATACAAAATTCTTTATAAAACAGATTAACAAAATTTGCTTACATCATACTAAGTATTTATGAAATAAAAAGAAAATCTAGAGGAAACAATAAATTGAAGAAGGTTTTGAATAATTCTTATTCTGAATAAAAATTTCGTACATTTAAACGGCATTTGACGGCAGCTGTAGATAGGGGCTTTAAAGAAACCAACCTAGAGATCAAGGAAAATATCAGAGAAGTCAAAGATATAAAAGAAAAACTGGATGGACTAGAAGTGGTGTGAGGAAAAACAAGAATTAAAAAAGGAAATTGAAGTGCTTGTGAAAACAACAAAAGACCAGGAGAACAGAATAGAAAAACTGGAAACCCAACTAGAAAGAAATGAAAAAGAGAAGAAAAGATGTAACATCGTTATTAGGAATTTTCCCAGCACCGGAACAGTTACATGTAACAAAGTCGAGGAATTCATAAGCACGAGAATGAATGTACAAGTGGAAGTGGCGGATGCTTTCAAGATCGGGAAAAGGGAAGAGAATCGAGTGGTGGTAGCGAAGTTGAGAGATTTCAAACAGAAAATGATGGTAATAGACAACAAGAATAAGCTGAAAGGATCCAAAACCTACATAGAAAGTGATATGACCAACCAGGAGAGAGAGATCCAAAACAAAATATGGAGCGTAGCTAAGCAATCAATGAAAAACGGAGAAAATGTAAAAGTTGGGTTTCAGAGGATGTACAATCAGGAGAAAATATACTTGTGGGACAGAAAAAAAGAAAGCCTGAAGCTAAAATCGGAAGTAGACGATAAAAGGGATAATGAAACAGAAACAATAAGACCAAAAAAAAAACTAACGCAGAGGGTTGGAGTGGACGGCACGTCTCAACCGGAAGCTCCAATAACGATACCAGAGACAAAGAGGACAACTAGGCAACTCAAAAGGAAAACCGAAACGGACAATGGAAGAATAATAAACAAGAGAAAACAAAATACGATGAAGATAGCCACATGGAATGTCAGAACTCTTTTGAAATCTGGAAAAATGAGAGAGATTATGAACGAATTGAAGAGATACAAAATTGATGTGGCTGCCTTGCAGGAGATTAGATGGGGTGGCCAGGGCGAAATAGCAAGCAATGAAACAAGGAAGGCCCAATCTAATATGGCATGATCAGGTGCTCGAGGACATTGGGAATGTAGGAATCAGAGATTGGAGAACAAAAGTAGTGAACCGGAAGGAATGGCAAAAGATTGTGATGAAGGCGAAGACATACAATAGAATTTAGTTTTGAATTTGTTGAATTTGATTTTGAAAAGTGGTTTGGGTTTGTTGAAGATGGTATTTTTGTTTTGGAATTTAACAATTGGGTTGAGGGACGAATTGTATTTAGCTTAGAATGTAAAAGAAATGAGGACTAATCCACCTCATAAAATGGATTTGTAAATCTCGCAAGTTAATTCCGTTTAGGAATGTATGGCTTTATTATTATTATTACATTTAAACTTCACCATCGATGGTGAACAAAAAAAAACAATTTACTTCATATCTGAAGTAAATCCTGAAACCTTGTCTTGTAGGAAGTCTTCTACTTTTAGGAAAGTTGATTTTAGGAAAGTTGATTCCAACCCCTGCGTTCTTCTTCATTTCCCTTTAACTGACTGGGTAACCGGTAAAAATATCACGTTATCATCGCGACAGTTATTCAAATATATTTAAATTGAAAAGAAAAATTTCTACCGATAAAAATAATCTCCATATTCAGGGAAGGGGGGGGGGGTATTGCGTTCCCATGGAAACGGTGATTCTGACATACTATGCGTATTTTATATAAGATCTTCAGAATAAGTTTCCAACGATAAAAATCGAGATTGCTCGACCGGGGGGGGGGGTCTGGGGGGTTACACTTGCCATTATTCAGAACCATCAAAATTTATTATTTTTCGTTTAATCTTTTGCAATTTTCGTTTGTAATCCGGGAGGGGGGGACAGCAGTTGATATTTTTCATAACTATCCCAGTACCATTTTTCTTAATACCGAGGGACGTAAAAGTGAAAGTTTTCCTTTCGCAATAAATTAAGTGTACCTGGGAAGAGGAGTATTCCATACCCCCAGACCCCCTGGTCCCAGCAGCCTAAATGAGTTCCTGATAACCATCCATTTGTTTTCATTACTCTAAGCCAACGCCGTAGCAAGGATGAACGCAATGGGGGCGCTAAACTTCGACGAAACCCAATAAATAATAGCTTAAAATTTTATAAACGATAAGAATCTTTTGGGAGTGGTGGCGCATATGTTCAAATTTGCCTCAGGCGCCAGAAGAGCTTGCTACGGCGTTGAACCTGTGGGTACTCTTGCTTACTATTTGCATAATTATAAAATGTATAAACCAATAAACCGCAAATTTAAACAAAATCATTTATTCTGCAGCGCACAATGGAAACGGAGATTCTAAAACTTGCCAAATGATTCACAATAGACTAAGGTTTATGGAAAAATTACGTAAAAAATTGCATCTTAATTGGGGGTGGTCTGGGGGTGGATGAAAAATATTATTAAAACAATCCGACTTTTAACTCTTAAAAAAAAATGATTTATAGCAAGTGAAAGATTTGAAGAACAAGATTTTAGACAAATTGCTGCAACTTCTGAAATAGCAATTTAGTAGCAGCCAATTTTTGTTGCCTATATATTATGTAGGCTAGGAATTTTTTTATATAGAAAGAAATAAATTGTTATATAGAAGAAACTTGTTTTTTTTATAATATTAATATTTTAATATATAGGGTGTTTAACATTATAAAATATAAATTATAAAAAAATCACCCTATAAATAGACGTTTATCATCCATTAACAAATTTTCGACTTTAAGTGCATTTTCGTGACTAACTGCATCCGCAGGACGACCAATGCAGTGATCATTTTCTAAAAACTCCTGTTCTGCTTTGAAAAGCCGTACCCACTTGTAAATTGCTTTTAGTGAAAGCAAAAATTCCTTGTACACTTCAAGCATATCATTTTCTATTTCTTTTGCACTTTACCCTTTTTTGTTACAGAGCGGTGTTCGAGTCAAAACTGACTACTATTAAAATTTGAATAAAAATCCAACTGGCCAAAAATTGCCTACTATTTGATTTTGTTACAAACCACTTTCAAGACTTTTTTATAACTCCTTTCCTTATACAGTTTTTGCCCAACTTATTGGTCTCATTACTTCAATTTCCATGCAATTAAATCATTTAAACACAATGTAGTTCACAGCGGTGGCTGGAATGCATACTGGTTGAATTCGGAGCGGTAATTTCGGGTTCGAATAACGGACCTCGCGGAATTGCTTACTCAGTTCCCCGGTATGCATCATGTACACACTGTGGATCAAAAACCTTACGAAAAACAAACCTTACCAAAAGTAACCCTTACAAGTAAACCCATACCAACAAAAAGCGTAATGACCTTCTGGATCTGGATTCTGGATTTTAGGTAGGAGGGTAGGAGGGTAGGGTCGAAGACCCCACGCGCACTTAGGCCACTAGACCGGGCCCATTGTACTACCTCCATTTTAGTGACCCCCGCCCCATCATTCCTCGAGCCATCCCAGCTGAAGGATGAACTCCAGGATTCTGGCAGTCAAGATGCCTCTAATTCTGGCCATGTCAGGCCAGAAGTCCCCCAACATGGTACCTCTTTTTGACGCTAGAGCTGGGCAGTGACAGAGCACATGCTCCGCTGTTTCGTCTGATTCATTACAGCCCCGGCACGTTGGCTCATCTACGATCCCCAGCGTGTTAAGGTGTTTGTTCAGTTAGCAGTGTCCAGTTAATATCCCTGCAATTATCCGTAGATTGACTCTGGACAACTTCAAGTAGTATTTTGAATGTTTACTGGAGGGTGCTTTTATCGCTGCCCTTGCTTGTCTACATTCAGTTTCATTGGCCCGCCTGCTGGAATGTAGTTCTAGGGTATGATGTTTTAGAAGGGTATCTAGGGTTTTGACGGTTGGCACAATCATCGGTTCAGGGCCGCAGGGATGACAATTTGAGCCGGCTTTAGCCAGACCATCTGCCTTCTCGTTACCTTCATTGCCTTGGTGTCCCTTAACCCAGTGAAGAGAAAGGACATTCTGATTTGATATCTGATTCAGGGCCCGGATGCATTCAAGCACCAGGCCAGAGGTGATCTTGTGGCTCATAAGTGCCAGAAGGACTGCCCTGCTGTCTGTAAATATCTGAATGTTTTTGTCATGGATACTTTTGTCCCAGACTGTTTTTGCACAGTATAATATACCGATAAGTTCCGCTTGGAAAACCGACGTGTACTTGCCTAGTGATATGCTCATGTTCAGATTAAGTTCGGCAGAAAAGATTCCTGCCCCTGATCCAACATTATTTTTGGAACCGTCAGAGAATAAACAAATGTCATTCTCGTCAGTTGCTGGTGGATTTAGCAGGATTTTGAATTTCCTGTTGAATACGTATTTAGGGGGAATTCTGTCAGACACTATATGCAGAAGGGGTACACTCGCCGAGTAGTCCCTCAATATCCGCATATGTCCCACAGCTCCATTCCTATCATTCCATAGCCGCCAGCTACGAAGCCTAAGGGAAGCCTTGACCGCCATCTCCTGCACATGAAGATCAAGTGGTGGGAGGCAGAGAAGGGCCTCAAGCGCCGCAGTGGGGGAGGTTCGCATCACTCCAGTTACAGCCAGACAGATTATTCTCTGAATCCGGTGCAAGGAGGACGCCGCTGTTACTTGCTTGGTTCTAGGCCACCAGACAAGTGCACCGTAGGAAAGCATAGGCGAACAACGGCTGTGTATTAGAGCCAGAGGGTGATCTTAGGGGAAAGTCCCCATGATCGTCCCATTGCCTTCGACACTGCCAGAATGCCATTCCCGCCTTGATATGTTTTCCCTCTTCCCGTTCCTAATGGGAGAACGGCCCAGAAAAGAAAAACAAACCACGCAGAAGGTTTAAAACTCCTACTTTTATTACGTGGTTGCCCTGATGTTCTTTATAAACTAACTCGCTGTAGCTGGAAGCGAGGATCGTGGATTCAACTCCGTGCAGTGCTGAAATAGTAAAAGGATACGTCTTCGTCGAAATAAAACAAGATTTGATTTGACTATGTTTAATAGCAACAATACTACGAAACGAACGTGGCCGTGACGTGCTGACAATAGATTGCACGTTAATGAATTTATGAATGCCACGTCAAAGATACTACCCAAATCAGGAACCCAAAAGGTAACCCCGCCAATACAAATGTTGACTTTAATTGAATAAAAAATGTACACCACCATAAACAAACAAGAATAAAATAATACGTTACCCGAGCTCGGTAAGTTTACAAACTTAAGGGTGACAACTGCTCCTTGAATGAATAGGTGGATGAAATCCTTGACACTACGGCTCCCTCCTCGAGTCCCAGATCGAATCGTACCGACGAGATGGCCGCAACAACAGCTTTTGGCAGGACGAACGTTGATGGAACTGCGCCCCTCAGTATGATGTGTGGTCGGATGGTTTAATCAACAATCCAATTAAAGGTCAATGATGATCGTTCCAAAACAATATATTTGATCATACAAAATATCAACAACTTGTTGGCTGTCAAAACAATTACTAGCCGGTTCGCACCAAATGACAATTGGCAACACTGCGTGTCAAAAGTCGCAAGTGAAAAATGTGGAAAGATAAAAAAAAATGCTATCTTGAAAACGGTAGAACTAGCTGTTAACGGGATCGCTACGTATGATTTTCCTAATATCCGTCGACACGGCGAAAACACTATTACGCACGATATAAAACAACTAATGGTGATCGATAATCGAATAATTAATCGATTGCAAAAATAGGATCACTACAAAATGTCGTCTGCCCGTTAACTTTTCTAAACCAGACTGACTATCTTCGCATGCGCGTCTCATTTTCGGTCAAATCACGTTCGCATACAGGGCGTTACATAAGTGGCGCGAAAAGTAAGGATTTGAATTTGAATAAATTCAAATTGTTACGAAATTGGAATAAATTTTGTAATAGCCTTCCTTAATTTAATTTGTAGATGTTTCCCCAATTTAGCTTCTTGTCAAGTGTTATGCCTAGATAATTGACATTGTCAGCCAGTTCCCATTAAGCTTGGCATTACCATGCTCATTAGCTTTCTTTTCTTGGTAAATAGTACTAACTCCGTCTTCATCGGATTAACCGAGAGGGAGTGCTCTATACACCAATCTTGTATTATTTTGAGAGCTTTTTGCATGCGCTGGCAAATTATGTTCTCAAATTTCCCGTTAAGCAGGATGGTGGAGTCATCTGCATATCCTATGGTATAAAAACCTTTTTCATTCAGGCGTTGCAGAAGGCTATCCGCCACCATGACCCACAGTAGCGGAGAGAGTACCCCTCCTTGGGGACAGCCTTTAGTTACAATGCCCTTGATGTTTATGTCTCCGACACCCACCTCCACGGCCCTCCACCTTAGTGCAAAACTTATCTATATTACAATGGTAGCGGGGACTCCGTGTCGGTGCAATGCTTCACTTATACTGTCGAAGGTAGTTTTGTCAAACGCTCCTTCGATATCAATAAACGCTCCTAGGGTGGACTCTTTATGGTTCAGCGATCTTTCGACGCGCTCCACTACCATATGGAGCGCAGTCTCAGTAGATCTCCCCGGAACGTATGCATATTGATGCGCGTGTAATGGTCTGAGACTCAGACTCATATCACGGATCTTCCTATCACATAGTTTCTCCAGCGCTTTAAGGAAAAACGAGGACAAACTAATTGGTCTAAAAGATTTGGCCAGTGAGTAATCGCTCCTGCCTGGTTTGGGTATGAAGATGACTTTAACTCCACCTTGGATGGCCTTGGTAATGACCTTGTTGTTACAAACGCTATATAAGAGGAAAAAAAAACACAATGTGACTGTACATTTAAAAGTAACTTTAGATTATTTTTAAATTTCGTTGTGAATATCAAACCAGAACGAAATTCATATAGATAATAGTTTTTTTTGAAGGTTGAAATATAAACACTAATAATTTTCCATAATGGAACTTTATTTACTTTTATTCCAATTTCAGTGCGTAGTTGTTGTAATTTTTAGCCTGCAATGAAAATTGCGATTTTGTTATGGGCATTCATAAATTTTGCTCCCGATATATTCTGCAATGACATTCTTCTATCTAAGGTAAATATAAATTTTAAAATAGTTGAACAAAGCTTTTACCACGTCACAAATTTTATCAAGTTGTTCGTTTGTTAACATGGAAACAGATATACATATTTAGAAGATGTTGTCATTTGATACGATGATCTGGATGGAAAGTTGCAGATTAATATCAAGTCTTGATGAGTAGATTGACAGTGCCGTCTTTAAGCATAGGCAGGCTAGGCACGTGCCTAGGGCCCCAGGCCTGAGAGGGGCCCCCAAATTTGAATAACATTTTTTTTACACTTAAAAAACTATTTGACGACTGAATATTGCGTGAGAAAATCACATATATATGTCATGCATCAGTTTATTGCATTGACTAAAAACGCCGTATGTATCGAAATCACTCAGCACAGAACGACGTAATAAAAACACCGAAAAGCTTCGCCCGAGCTCGACTTGTTCTCGGTAGCGGGAGTCAACAGTGCGCCTGGCGAGCTTCGCAGAAGTTTCGCGCCAGCGTCGAGTTGCTCCGCGAATTGACTTGATGCCCTCTATTCATTTCGGAGCATTCCGTCGTGCTTCGAAAGACGCAATCGGTTATCGCTAAAATAAGACTCAAACGCTTGAAATTGAAAATGTCATAAGATTCCATGATACTATAACTCTGTGCTATAACTTTAGAGATATGATCACTTGGTGAACGAATTTAGAACGCGGCCACGTATCGCGTCATAGTGTGCCCCATACGCGAATTTCGCCCTAAAAGACGCCGTATGATTCATGCCGATGTGCGCGTGAGAATATCTCTAAAGTTATAGTATCATGATAAGATTCAGTGTAAATTTGGAGTTATTGCATGTAAAAACTTTTAGTTTTGTTTTACATGATAAAAAAATAAAATATAATGGTTACGTTCTACAAAGTAATTAAAAGGGCCCCCAAAACTCGGTAGCCTAGGGCCCCATGCTCGTGAAAGACGGCTCTGTAGATTGAGCAATTATCTACAACCTACGAAAAAAGCTTTTTTCTCAAAGGAACTCATATTAAGTTGTCCCGTGACTTGTACTCATCAAAATTTTATATTAATCTGGAACCTAATTCGTGCATCAAGATCCAAGACAAGATTTTGTATACTTCTGTGATTAGAGTAGATACGGAGTGCTCATTCCAGCTCACCTTTTCCTTCAGTTTTTTTTGAAGTACAAAGAATATTTTGATTTGATCAACTCGGATTAGCTATATTCCTCTGTTTCGTACTTAAAAAGTATTTTTTAGTTTCATCAAAATAAGTTCAAAGTGAAAGATGTCCGAATGCAATTAATGAGTTACGATAAAAATTACTTCAATTTCTATGCAATTAAGGCATTTAAATATAATCGAAGTACCACGGCCCACAATGTAACTGTACATTTAAATGTAACTGTGGAGGATAAGATTGAGGTAAATTAAAATGTGATGAACTATAAACATTCTTTTGTTGTTTTGCTTTGTAGTGCCAATTTTTATAAAAATTCTCTTACATAACACATTTTCTAAAATACTAGTACAAAAATAATTAAATTTTAAATATTAGTAGAAATGCTTACATATTGGTATTTTTTGTAGTCCCAAGGTAACAGCCCCAGGACTGTTGCCTCTGGGCTGTAATTGCATATTATGTATAACAACCCAAGGGAAACGAAAACGTTTAAATATTATCATTTACTTTGGGCTGTAACATAATAATGATTGCTGTTATTTATTTATTTATGAATTTCCGGGACTTAAACGGCTATTTTACACCCTTTTAGGAAGACGAAGACTAAAGTTTAACTTTAAATCCCAAGGGATGTAAAACGAACTTAAATCCCAAGGGACTTAAGTAAAAATAAATAGATTGTTATCATGATATAAATAGAATTGAATTTACTATTTTTAAGCTTTTCCGAATTTCTCTTATGAAAACTATAACGTTGAATACCTTTTAGGTACTAGTACAAGCTTATAAGTTCTTGAGTAATGAGTATCGACACTTTTCGATAAGATTCCAAGTTAACTTTAAGAAATGTGTTGACGCAAATACAATAGGAATGGGCAACTGCAAAAATTGTGGAAATATGACCACCTTTTACTTTTATAAGGTTTTTACAAGTTTTCATTTTTAGCTCCAGTAGTAAATCTAACACTTTTGTTTTCAGGACATCACTTATTTCGCTTGCAATGTTGTTATTGATGAAACCCGCTTTCCACCACTGATTCCCGATGGTAAATATAAAGTGAATGCTCATTTTTTGTATTACAATAAAAAATAGCTTTGCATTATATATTTTTTGAAATATATACACCAATAGAATATCCAAAGAAGTAATTGTAATTAAGTCAGTTCACAATGAAGCACAAACTGTATGTAGCACGTTTTTTTTAAATTTTGATTCTAACGGGGTAGTGCGGGATTCTAATGAGTGACCGGTCATTGTAAGAGCACAGTGTGTATTATATTTATAGCAATTATTATATTCCTTACTGTATATTTTAAAAATATAAATGTTATTGGGTTGATGTTTTGTTTACACATACCGTCGCCGTTAAGTCAAAACCTCGTATCTCAATTTTTCCGATTTTGAGATTAGTGGATTTTCCGGTTCACTATAGCGTCCCCGAACAGTGGAAAAATACTGGTATCTCATTATCTGATCAATGTGGCTGCGCCACAGTTATTTAGAAACCTCGTATCTGAATCTATTTCAGAATCTATAATATTGTCTTAATTATTGTGAAAATTATACAAGAAGCTACAATAATCTATTCTGAAATAGATTCAGATACGAGGTTCCTGAATAATTGTGGCGCAGCCACATTGATCAGATAATGAGATACCAGTATTTTTCCACTGTTCGGGGACGCTATAGTGAACCGGAAAATCCACTTATCTCAAAATCGGAAAAATTGAGATACGAGGTTTTGACTTAACGGCGACGATACGCTTTTTATGGTCAGTTTTGTAACGGTTTGAATTTTCCCGCTGCAATTTTTAAGTGGGAGATTGTCGACGGTGCAGCCAGGAGCTAAGCTGCGAGGGTCGGCCAGAGCAATCCGTTGTTGGAGATGAACGCGAAGGTGGGAGATATTCGCTTTGCTGCTTCCTTTTCCTGGGCTTCTCAATTTTTTTACCGGTTGGCCGTGGGCGACAAATTTTGTGGGGAAGTTCCAGATTGCTTCGTTAAAGGAGGATAAAAGCTTGGATCACATTTTTTCGTCTACACATCCATAGGGGAATTTGCTGGAGCCTTATCAATATTCGGCAAATCAAGGTATATTCGTATCGTTTCGTCTCATCACTGAACAAAATTTGGCGGTAAAAAAATGGATCCACTTTTAATTGGTTGTGAGCCCAATCTGCGTACGCACGATGCAATCGATGATCATTAGGTTTCAATTCTTGAACCAACTGGATCTTGTAAGGATGTAAACCAAGATATTGATGTAAAATTTTCCATGTAGTGGACGGACAAAGCCCAAGTTGTTGAGCATGATGGCGAATTGAAATGTTTGGGCGATAGTTTCTTCGGTTTGCACATTTCTTTGTCTTGTTGGTGTTCTTACATCATGCAATGAAGAAGTGGTACGAAATTTATCCATCACCGCACCAATAGCCTGCTCAGAAGGTCGATTATGTCGACAATAAAATGGGCGAAGAGCTCTATAAGTTTCGCGACCAGAACTCTGACTTTGAAAATAAATTTCCACAATTTGTGAGCGTTCTTCAAGTGTTAATTTATTCATGATTAAATGGCAAACTTGTCTGAAAACAAATGTCGAAGAACTGTCACTTTGACAAACTTCATTCAAAAGTTATCCCTGTTGAAAGATCTCATGCAGCTAAAAATGCACCCTATAGAAGATTAAATTTTTATAAATGACGTTAGTTTAAATTGACTTTTTAAGAATTGCATTTTAATTGTACCCTTAATAAATAGTGCGTTTATTTATGTATTCCACTGTATATTTAAAATTTGAATAAAATTATTAGCTCTCTAAAAAATCATATCATTAGTCTAGAAGGGTAACACTAGCTTACGTCAGTCCGATACGGATGTATAATAAGTCACTTACCGAAGCTCGAGTTCCAACAAATTCCATGATGATTTTTGAAATGATTGTTTATACACAAAACTATAGTTACTTTTTATTAAAAATTTATTTAGCGGAACAGTAATTTATTTTAAAATGTTATAAATATTTGAAGGTTACTTGTTAAATATTTACTCCCCGCATATGGAAATTTATGTTATAACTTTATTTCTAACTTCTGTATCGAGTTGTCGAAATATTTAAAATAGAATGGAAATTGTGATTTTATTATTGGGGCTCATATTTTTTGTTCCAGGTGTATTCTGTAATGATGCCATTTTTTCTAAAGTAAGTTTTAAGTTTAAATAGTTCAATCAAACAATATCTAACCTATACATTTTTGCCACCTCACAAAATTTATCAATTCGTGTTTCATAACAGGTAAATTGAATTAATAGTAATGGATTAAATTAATAATTTGAAAAATTAACAGTTTTCTAAATTTGGTCTTATAATCTTTTTCAATTTTTTCTTTATAATTAATTTTTTTAAATTTATTATATACCCATTTGCCCCATAAACAGAGCCCATATGTTAATATTTAAATGCAGAGTCCAGGACTCTGCAGTTAAATATTAATTTCGGAAGTTAATAAATTCTATGCTTCATACGCAGTCTTTATGATCAAAATGAGTAGTAAAACCAATATCGACTATATGAGCAACGTAGGTATAACGTCATCCAATCTGGTTCATGCAATTTGATTGGCTTAACAGCAGATACTAATAATTGAATTTTAGTTTCATCAAAATGGATTCAAAATGAAAGATATGCGTTTTCAATTAATAAGTTACGATGAAAATTATCTTAACTTCTATACAATTAAAGCATTTAAATATAATCGAACTACTACGGCCCACAATGTTACTGTAAATTCTAAAGTAACTCTGAAAAATAAATTGGAGGTAAATAAAATTATGATAAACTAGAAACATTATTTTGATTATCCGAAAAGGTTGTAAACATTTGGTTGGAAATTTTTAGAATTTCCAGGAATTTCAGTTCCCCTGTATACACATATTTAAGGAACATTTATCTAATATTTTTAATTTAAAATATTCTATAGGGGAAAAATATAAATTGTACGCACCCCGGTGGCTGTAATATCAACTAAATATTTGACGTCTTAATTAATTAAAATTGTTTTAAAAATTAATTAAAATACGTTAAATTTATTATTTTTTATTAAATTATTTATTTATTACTTAGTTGTAATGTATTATTATCGTTCAAAACCAAATCAAAGTATTTCTGAGCGAGGTCAAGCGAGGTTATATCATTAGCGTGCATCAGCGTGACGTCACGTTGATGTTGCTTGCAGCGCACCATCCGTTAATATTTCTCCCCTATAAATAATAATTTATTTTTTTATCTATAATTTAAGCTTTCGACAGCAGTTTCTGCTTTTACTTCTTTAATGGTTTTAAATGAAAACATACCAAAAGAACAGAAACATCTGTCAAAACTGTTTTTTTATTATAAGTCTATGATCTGTTTCTTCAATATTTTATTCAATTAGTTCTTTGAGCATTATTGGGTTTTACATCTTAGGTAAAGGGTTTTATTAGGCTTTTATTGTTATGATGACATAGACGATCAAGTAATTTTAGACTACACCCGGAGTCGAACCGGGGAGCTTACCATTAGCAGTTGATTTCGGTAACATTCGGGCCATGACCGTCTTCTTTCAAATTAATTTGAATTAATCGTATCGTATTGCATCGTAAAATACAGTCATACAACCCGGTTGGGTTTGACCTGACCTTCACAACCTCTTTACATTAATTCCATTAAAATTGCATACTTGTAGGTACTAGTGCAAGCTTATAAGTTTTTAAGCAACGAGTATCGATATTTTCCTATACGATTTCAAGTCAACTTGAAGAAAGGAGTTGAGGCAGATATAATAGGATTAGGAAACGTAAAAAATTGTGGCAATCTTACCACTTTTTACTTTTACAAGGTTTTGGTAAAGTTTTCTATTCTGGTATAATAAATCTAAAGTTTTTGATTTCAGGACATCACGTATTACGCTTGCAATTTTGTTGTTGACGAAACTCGCTTTCCTCCACTGATTCCAGATGGAAAATATAAAATGGAAATCACTTTATTGTATTTGAATCATGAGGTAGCTCTGCACCATTTCTTTCTGGAAATATATACACCAATAGATTACCAAAAAAAGTGAACATTATATAATTAAGGCAGTTCACAATGAAGCACACACTGTTTGTGGCACATTTTTGGTTTTAATTTTGATTAAATGTACTCGTATGACGGGTTAATCCCGGTGTTGAGTTGTGCGTTGCATAACACAGTG
Organism: Podabrus alpinus; assembly: GCA_932274525.1. Taxonomy (NCBI): domain Eukaryota; kingdom Metazoa; phylum Arthropoda; class Insecta; order Coleoptera; family Cantharidae; genus Podabrus; species Podabrus alpinus. The sequence continues at coordinate 78,280,441 of OW026456.1, forward strand.
TTGATTGATAGTATATTACACACCAAGTGGCAAAAGGAGGCCATTTAATCTCGCGTGTGAATTGGGGGGTAGCTACCCCCTCTACCAAGGGATCCCAATTAGCACCAGAGATTTAATGGTGCTTTTGTCACGAGTTGTGTATACTATTTTATGCAACCCTAATAACAACCGACAAAAAAATAGCCGAAAGGAAAAATTGAAATAAACAAATACAAATTAAAGTATATAAATTGAAGTGACTGTTAAAAAACGCATTGCAAAAGATAACAGTGTATGTAAAATTACTTATGATCCCATGGGAGTAAATTTACTAATAAACAACACATGGGACTGAAGAAGGTCATTACGAACTGCAGAAGTAGTAATAAATCCTTGATAAACACGCTAGGATTGCATAAAATTTATTATAATAATTATAATTTTTATTGTACAGATGTTTTAATAACCATAATAATATTAAGGCACTTCACAATAAAGCACCAACTGTCTGTAGCACTTGTTTGGTTTTAATTTTGATAAAATATATTGGCATGACGGGTTTATTTTGTGTAAGATTCTTTTTAATAAACTCTAATCGGATTCCTCTTATAACTTGTAAATTTGCAACCACCTTTTTAAAATTTCCGCTCCTATTTCCTAAGCTGCGAACTAACTTCAGGCCTGAACGAGCAAACCGAACCCTAAACATAAACCGGGGGGCCCCACCACGTGATCTATCAAAATAACATACGTTGTATATTAACCTAAAACGCCACTGATTGGAAGCATTGACCCAAATTCGTTCGACATCCCTCGTGTAGGTAAACAAACCCAAAGACAGTTGATGAGTCAAACGAAAGGATGAAATAGTCTTGTACACAAAATAACACACAACTTGTTTGTAATTTCATTTTTACTAATTTAATTAGTAGCGTTGTAACAATTGGTTAGTACCTATAAATTCGTAAACATTTTCAAATAATAATAATTTATATTGTGATTGGTTGTCTAACTCGTTGAGATGTAACCTCCATATTTTCGAAGAAATTTCATACAAAGCAAGTTATTCGAAGATTGACCGTCATAAAGCCGGGTACACAAAAACCAGGTACTTCGATTCTGCCACGCCTCAACCATTTTCATTACCAAAGAGCGAAATTTAAACGAACACCAAATTAATCAGATTCCCTCTATTTTTATACAGGGTGCTGAATGGAGTTTATTTCCTTCCAACTTCTAATGCGATGGATGTTGTCGCTTCTAATGCCCTGGTGGATACATCCCCGATGTACATGGCGTAGTTAAGGTTCTTATCTGAGACTACACGAAAGAATGTGACTGAGTCCATCAGGTCTATAGGGGACTGGTTCAATTGGATGCTGATGTGTGGGACCTTTCTTCATCCGATGACCACAACAGTATTACATTTCTTAGAGATTAGAGTGAGTCTTCAACCAGTTACCCTTACTTGAAAATTTTAAACAGAACAAAATGCAAAAAATCCTTGTTCAGTCACGTTAAAAAAATTGGATTTAGTGGATACGCTCAAAGTAAAAATTGAAATATGAAACATAAAAACGTTCGTAAACATTTTGCATTTATTTTTTTATACAAAACAAACAATTCATGTTCAAACAAACTATAAAAAATAAAACAGCAGAAGACTTTTGAACTTTGTGATTTAAATTATCTAATTGCTTATTATTAACGTGTTGTTAACATTTGTCATTTTTTTTCTAAATCTTATCTACAATAAATTATTGTTAGATAAGTTATGTATACACACTTTGTATAAAATGTCCATCATCGTGTGATGAACAACAATTAAATTAACTAAAAGGAGACAAACTAAATTAATAGCACCATCAAACAATAATTTGAACATTTTTTTGATACATTTTTCTAAAAATTATCACTTTATTGGGCTTGGAACTGTTCATACTCTCGTTTACTGTTCGGATAACCATAAAATCCATAAACTAATAAACCTGAAATTTACAAAAAAAATTAATTGGTTTATTTTGTTATGATCTAGCGATGAGACTGATTTTATACCTAACGCCATCCAAACGACAAATCTAATCCACGTCTCAATGTCCAACATTATCATCAATGATATGTTCATCAGGATGCTAAGTGCTGGAACCAACGGAACACAAGGTACCTAAAAATGGTACCACTTAAAGTAATCTTGGATTTTCACTAAAAACGACTTACTTTGAAAACTATTTTTGTTCTCGACACAGGTTGCGTCGAAATCGACGTCATCAACAACAGCATGGAAAGTACTATGAGGTGCAAACCCAATAAGGGCCAAAATTTGGCATCAATTATTTCATCCCAACAATAAAGGATGAGTAGTCCAAGCGATATACAGAACAGAGCTAAAACGATATAAAATTATTTTTCCTTAATTTTTCAATTCGGTCCCAAAATTATTTTTACCATAAACGAAGACTTCAGCCGCAACTAAATTTTGAGAAAATCTCGTCGGATGAGTCAAATTATTTCTGTTAAAAATTTGTTTCAGGCTGAATTGTTCGCTTCCTTTGGTGGGAAGTAAATATGTTTTTTCGGTGCTTACGATATTATAACTTGCACCAGAACTATACCTGCGAGAAAGTTTTGTCAGATTTTTGAGAGAAAGAAACGGACAAACTTACAGTTCTTCTTTTAGGTTGGAATCTTTTTTGATTGAGTTGGCTTCGTTTTCATTTTCATCCACCGAGTATCTGAGCATCAAAACCGACGCCGCGACGATCGTGTATGCTAAAAGTGTCGCTATCGACATCATGTTGACCAATTGGCCCAGATCGAACACAGCAGCCATTAGGCCGATCAATAGTCCAGCCAAAAGAGTTCCAATCAGAGGTGTGTGGAACCTATCGCTCACTCGGCCCAAAATTCTGAAGATGATACCGTCGGATGCCATACCATAAATTACCCTAGGAAGCGGAAAAATTGTTCCAAGGAGGCTGAAAAATGAGGAGATTAAAAAAAATATTTAAGTAAAAAAATCTCACCTTGTGCAAAGCCCAAACAAAGCTCCAATTTCCACAACCCATTTGGCCCACTCCCAACCAGATATCGAAAATGCATACGGGATTGGAGCAGCAATGTTCTGGAATAAAACGAAGTTTGCAAAAACTGGCTAGTTTGAAATATACACGTACCTCCATGTAATAAGGAACCATCATGGTTATTACGGTAGAGGTGCCCAAATATGCAACGCAAATAACTGCTAAGGTTGTGATAATTGCTAACGGAATTGTTTTTTGGGGATTTTTAACTTCTTCTCCTGTTGCTGCTATCGAATCGAAACCTATGAATCCATAGAAACATGTAGCTGCGCCTTGTATCATTCCAGAAAAACCGTAAGGAAAGAAACCTCCATGACCGTAGGTTGAATTTGCAGGGGCTCTCAAATCCCAATTTTCAGTATGGGCTAAAAAAATTCAACAGTAACGTTTTTGATTAAATGGAAATAATATAACTGTGTGTTTGTAGTTAAATTGTGGATATTGAAAATATTTTTTGCTGATCTAATTGCCTTCACGGTTATTTTTTAATTATATAACCTCATTTTATCGGTGTGTAGGTTTTCTAATACCATGCTGTCTACAAATTTCAGATAGCAACAAAATAAAGGATGCATCATCAGTTTATTTTTCCGTCATGTTGATTATTAATGTCTTTATTTCATTCATACGTAATTCAACAATATTACTGAAAGATCACCTGGACTCACCTCAAAGCGTACAGATACAGAATAATCTTTGGAAAAAGTCACTAGAAACCATATACGAGCACAAGTTGCTACCCCCCCCCTCCACGAACTGAAGACAGAAGAATAAATGGAGAATATCGAATTAAAAGAAATGCTGAACTTCTTGAAGTTAGAATAACATAATAAAAACAAACAAAAAGAGGTGAAGGCTATAATATTATGGAAGCCGAACGAAAAACGAACCAGAGGAAGACCAAGGTTAAGATCGTATGATGGAGTGACAGGTGACCTTGAGAGGATGTGAGAAAGAGAATGGAGGCAAAAAGTGATATACCGTATGGTCCATGGATAAGAGCTGAGCTGAAAATAACAGCAATTTATTAACGTTAAAATTATAGAATATAGAACATCGTCAAGACAGCACCTGGAAGGAACGTAAATATTCTGGAAGGAGATGGAATGATCAGTATTTCGAATAACGAAACTGACCACTGTCAGTGGTATATTAAATATAAATGATGATGATTTGAAGGTTTATTTATACACAAAAATGTAATAAATTTGTATTGAAAATTATTATCCAAGCGTAACAGTAATTTTGTGGATTATTAATTTTTTGGACTATATACAAATAATAACTGGTACCTGTCGCAGAATTTTTCGCTTGGTGATGTTGAAAATTTTGACATACAATGAAAATTACAATTTTGTTATTGGCATTAATATTTTTGCTACAAGATATAAACTGTAACGATAACATTTTCTCTAAGGTAATTTTAAATTTTTAAATTATTCATTTTTCGCCTTTTTCCGAAATATTATTTATTGAAAATTGTGGTGGATTTCTAAATTTAGTCGTGATGGTTTATCATGATTAAAAACAATTGCAGACAATTGCAGAAAAGATATTAGCCAAGATGTAAAATTAAGATACTCATAATGAATCAGGGGGGCCGAAATCCTACTCACACCTCCTCGTGGTGGTCCCTGGTAACTTTTGGAGGACTCTTTGAGATTGGGTAACCAACCCCGGTGGATGAGGAAGTCCACAAGGCTGACGTGAGAGGTATTCGCTAGGATACGAACATCTATCCCCGCCATGACCTTAGCCCGGTTGAGAAGGGGAGGAGGATAAAAGGTTGGAGAGCAACACTGGGGGAGTGTATAGAGGCCAATATATACACTCTACAAATCCCAATCAACGTTGAATACAGAACGCCAAGTATGTAATGAACCCAACAAATCCTATTCCAAAGAGCGAAGGCGAGTCCCCGGCGCCTCAAAACCGAGACCCTTGGCTAAGAGAAGATCCATTCCTACAGAAAAATCAGGCAAGTCTAGAGGCCTTAAGATGGCAGCCCATCACTTTTCTACCTAGCTATAGACTGGTAACCTATACTGGGGAATTTTCAACTACTCGCAAACTTCATACAAATGAGCCTCGGAAGAAGCAGGACGGATTAAAATCACGACAAACGAAACGAAATAAGGATAAACGATTTGGTATAGCGGATAGATTAAGGGTGGCCACATGGAATGTAAGGGGCTTAAATAACAAAGAAGAAGAACTGAATAATGAGTTAAAGAAGCAAAAGATAAACATAGCGATCATAACCGAAACAAAGAAAAAATTAAAAGGTACTAAAGATTTGAACGACTACATAATGGTTTACAGTGGGGTTGATCAAAACGTGAGAGAACGAAGCGGAGTAGCGATACTGATCGACAAGAAGTGGAAAAACAATATACAAAGCTACACGTATGTCGATGAAAGAACGGTAGTAGTAAGGCTGAAAACGGAGCGAAGACACCTAACAATCATTGGAGTATACGCGCCGGAAGAAGGCAAAAGAGAAGAAACAGAGCTATACTATGACTCTCTACAGAAATTGCTAAATAAATACAGTAAAACTGACTACCTCATAATGAGTGGGGACTTCAATGCAAGAGTCGGTAATGTTCCCATCCAAAACACCATTGGAACGTGCGGAGAATCACACCTGAATGATAATGGCCTGCAACTGAGACAATTCGCTACCTATTCTTCTTCTTAGTCGTGTTGTTCGTTTCCGAACGTCGTGACCCATCTCTTTCTATGCATGTGATGTGCGTTCTAAGTGTTTTCACATACATAGAGGACCTACTTGTTTAACGTGGGCTCCGAACCACGGGAAGTGTAATACACTTCATGTTGAGATGGGCGCTCTTGGCAAATTACCTCGGTGGTTTGCCGCTGCCTTCCGAGGAGAGCCGGCCAGAATAAAGTTCTTACCCTGCCCGGATTCGATCCGAGCGTTTCGCATTAGCAGTAGACGCACTTAACTACCAAAGCTATGACCATCTCGCTACCTATAATGGGCTTAAAATTGCAAACACCTTTTTCAGACACAAAGACATACACAAGTATACCTGGAGTGCAAGAGGCTTGCGTTCAATCATCGACTACGTAATAGTTAATGATAAAATGAGTCCCCTAGTCCAAGATACACAAGTCTACAGAGGAAGTGACATATATTCTGACCACTTCTTAGTATTGGCAACGATAACTCTCCAAACAAGATGGAAGAAAACTAAGAAAAGACACAATAATAATATAGAAGAAACGTTCAAAATACATCTACTACAAGATGATAGCATTAGATGGCACTATCAAAAGAGACTAAGCCAGTATCTCTTGCAGATGACCACTAGCGAGAACTTGGAGAGTGAATGGGAAAACCTTAGGAGTTGCATTACAAAGGCTGCAAATGAAGTACTGGGCAAAAAGAAAAAGATGAGAAGTAGGAAAGGACTACGAGTGTGGAATGACTACATTGAAGAAGCTATAAAAACAAAGCAAAAAGCCTACCACAAATACTTACAAGAAAGAACAACCGAATATAAAGAAATATACGATAGGGCTCGAAACAAGGCAAAAACCATAACACGACAAGCACATCAGGAATCTTGGGATAGATTTATTAGTTTCATAGAGAATGACATTCATGGAAGACAGACTCTGGCTTACAAAGTCATGAAACACTTAAATAGAACTGTAAAAGATACAGCACAGTTGAATATTATAGAGGAACAGCAGTGGATAGAACACTACAGAGACTTATGGTTTGACGAAACGGAAATAACCCCTGAACATTCACAAGATGAATGGAACAATAACCATAGAACCATAGAGCGAACTGCAGGAGGTGCTAAAAGAAGCGAAAAACAGAAAAGCAACAGGTGAAGACGGGATAGCAATGGAACTCATAAAGTACGCCGATACATTCCTACATCTAAGACTACTACACTTAATAAATGAATGCTGGCAAAGATTAGAAATTCCCAAGACGTGGCGGAGGGCGCAGGCATCAGCCTATTAAACTCAGTATATAAGATCTACTCAAAAATAATCAACAAAAGATTAAAAATTATATCCGAAACAATCCTATCAGAGGAACAAAATGGATTCAGGAAGGGTAGATCACCAACTGACAACATCTTCACGATCAAACAAATTATTGAGAAGCGTAGAGAATTCAATCTCGAGACCCATATAGGATTTGTAGATTTCGAAAAAGCGTTCGACAGAGTTAGCAGAGGCAAACTATGGAAAATAATGAAGAAAAAAGGATATCCTACACACCTAATAGAAGCTATCAAAAGCTTATACAAAGATACAAATATTACAATAAAGATGAACACCTACGAAACAGAGTCAATACAAACCAATAGGGGCCTCAAACAGGGATGTAGCCTGTCGCCATTTCTGTTCAATATATACATCGACGACATTCTGAAGAAATGGAAGAAAATAGCAAAGCCGGGAATAAAAATTAACCAGCATACATACATCAATACACTTTTATTTGCAGACGACCATCAGGTCATTATCCAGGAAAATGAAGACGACTTGCAAAGATCACTCCACCAATTATATATACTGTGTAAGAAATACAAGATGAAAATCTCAACAAATAAGACGAAAGTTATGGCGTTTTCAGGAGCGCAGCATGTGAGGACCAAAATTGTAATCAATGAGAAGCCAATAGAACAAGTGTCACATTTCAAATATCTCGGGTGCGATACAAGCTACAACTATGACAATGATATAAACGAAAAACTACATAAATACCAATATATCTGCGGAACAATCAACAGAACCCTAAGAAACAAGACAAGAAAGGACACGATTTTGAAATTTTATAAGACGATGGCAACTCCGGTTCTTACATATGGATGCGAGTCTTGGGTTCCTCTGAAAAAAGATGAATCTAAAATACAAGCCACCGAAATGAAATTCCTACGAAGAGTAAAAGGATGTACAATGCGAGATCAAATAAGGAATACCGACATAAGGAAAGATCTAAACATCTATAACATCAATGAAAAAATCCAAGAATATAGAGGTAAATGGAAAGAACATGTGAATAGAATGGATGAGGACAGAATACCAAAGAAGATTCTGGAATACGAACCACGGGGAAGAAGAAATGTTGGCCGCCCGCGACGAAGATGGAAAGAAGTATGAAGACGGAACAGGCTGCACAAAGCCTAATCCATGAAGTGCAGAAGAAGAATAATGAATCAGCCATTCATCTCTTCAGATCTATGTATATGGGTACTAATAAATAAACTTGGGAATGATAAATTGATATATACGAAAAATATGAATCTGAAGTGATGAATATTGAAATTTTTTGTATAATTTGAATTTATGTCTCTAATACACTAACAAGATAAATTTTAGTTTCATCAACATGGCTACAAACTGAAGGACCTTCGAATTCAATTAATGAGTTACGATGAAAACTACATTAATTTCTATACACTTAAAGCATTTAAATATAATCGAACTATGACGACTATTTGCTGTTGCTGGCGATGCACAGCTGGAGGCGAACGGGGCACAATAGGCTTAAGCTTCAGTGCAGTGGTGGAAAGCACCACACCCGCTAACAAATAATAATAATAAATGACGACTATTTAATTGTTGTTGACAGTCTTTTTGTGCTATGTAGCTCTTCTATAACGGAGATCCTTCTGTATACCCACATTTCGGACGTATCGGGTCTTTTGACATCTGCCTTTTTGAGCATTCATGTCTCCGCTGCATACGTTGCAATGGGAAGAATCAGGACGCTCGCCAGGCGTAGTTTGTCTTTTTTGATATGGATGAGTCCTTCCAGATTTTTACCAGTCTTGTTGTCCGCTACAGGAGAGCGGATATGGATTCCGCCGTAAATTTTAGTGGTAGCATTACTACTGGGTATCATTCAAGTGCCTTTATGAATTGCTTTGTGTTCATAATAAGTGCTTGCAATTATCATTTCTCATTCCGTTGCAAAATCGATCAATAGTCTTCCATTCTCGTTGGATTCCGCATGTAGCCTCCCAGCACTATATCTATGTTGTACTTGGGTATTTTTCTATATTCGTCTTCAAAATTTAAAAAAAAATTTTCTTTAATTACCATATCTTATTCTTCTATTGACCCATGTATATTTACTATGGTTCGTTCTGTTATCTTCTCTTATCCTTATTTTACATATTCTTTCTAATGTGGGGGTAACTCCCGTTCCAAATCTTCGATTTTGCCCATTACTTTTGAAAAACGTATATCCTCGTAGATCTTGGATTTCTTCAATTTTCTGTTTGGTCTCATGTAGGACCATATTTATATCTACATGTTTTTTTTAAACAGTAAGTTAGGATATGTCGGATTCTCTACCTTTTCTCCTTCTGCTACAGGTCTTGTGAATCTCTGTTTACATCACTTTGGTTCAATAAACTTTGGTAATATTTTCTTCATAATTCCTTCACTTTTTTTTATTACTTTCCAACTTTCCATGTGCATTTTTAAATAACGTCACTTTTGTTTTGGAACTTCACTTCTGGTTCTGCATCTTCATATACAATTCTTTGCCTTTATTTGCTCTATTATCTTTCTCCAATTGATTTTTCTTCCGTCTACATAATTTAAACGTTTTTCTTCTCCATGTTGCATATCCATCTTTATCTTCTTGATTTCCAGTCCTAATCTATTTCCTCTTACTTTACCCTTACGGTCAGTTTCATCTTAAATTTTTGATCGAACCATATTTTATGTGTTTGAATTGCTTCTCTCAGAATCTTCCATTCCTTATTTACATCTCCCACTTCTTTTTTGGTTTGCTATGGTTGCGGTTTGCATACTTAGAGTTAAGTTGAGACATTTTGCTAGATTTGCTATCCTATGTCTGTTATCATTAGCTTCTGTGTGTGATGCGTGTTTACAAGAAATCTTCTCTTCCCACCTTGGCATTGATAGCTCCCATTATCAAAAGTGTGTCATATCTTAAAATTTCTTCAGCTAGTTTTTCTTTTTCTTCTGTTAGCAATTTACAATTGTTCTTTTTATCTGATCTTCCGCTTATCGGATTGAATTGTTTTACATTTCTGTGTATTATTTTCTCTGATTTCGTTATCTGTTTGTTCCGATTTAGCTTTAACTTCCAGCTTGATCGATTTCAAATCACACATTTGGTTTTTCATATCAGCTACGCTTCATTATACATCTTTCATAAAAGCGCTCATTATTTTTGCCCTCATACTCGTGTTTTCAGTTATAAATTTATCTTTTTTCGGTGTTTTAATAGGTTCGCTGTTTCTTGCTTCTCTTACCGATATTTGGTTTGTTTTGTTAATTGGAAATCTGTTTCTTCCTTTGATTTTTCGGAAAATGTCGCAGCTGGATAGTTCTTTCGGCTAATTTCATCTATTGTTGAACCATCGCTTTCTCACTCAGTTTTGGCTTTTTGTACGTTCAAAAATCCAATATCCGAACCCGTATAGATAGTTTCCCCGGTCAACCCCTTGAAAGTGTAACCTGATATTGCAGTACATAGGGAATCTACATTTTAACGGGAGATACGAACAATAGACTTCCACTTTGTGAATATTTCACTAGATAGATTACCGGAATGAGACCTTTTTGCGAGTTGGGTGGGGGATCTGCCGAATGGCCATCAATATAACAATTTTGACGTAGAATTAAATAATAAATATTTCAATTCCCTATCATTTATTCGTACAATGAACGGTTCAGAAAAAAAGTAAAAAAATCATTGCTAAATCCTCATTGGGATGTTAAATCCAAAGGAACGATGGAAACTTATATAAATTCATTATAAATTATTTTTTCCAATCGCGTTTATTTTCATATAAGTCAATTTTTACGTTATAACATACAATTTTCATTTCGTCAAGTTTATACAATATAAAATAACTACTCAGTCTTGGTTGTGCGGCCTGAAGGCCGCACTGAGTGTATTGCGACAGCTATCTATCTATCTCTTCGATATTAATAGATTGATTTTTTCACGTTTCACCTATCATTAATATTATATTTTTAAGCAACATTGGATGAAATTTAAAAAATAAATAAATAATAATGATATGGAATAACACGCATAAAATTGTATTGGTAATAATTGAGGATTGCTTAAACTATTGCCTGAAGTTCTTTATTTTAATAAAAGGATAAATAATAATATATGATAATCAATAATTTGAATAAAGTCACGGACCACTGCACTGGTTCAAAACATACCAAGGATGACGATACTTAATGTTCGTTTGTACACAAAAATATCATTAAATTTTATGTCCGTGAAGTTGGCCCCCCTTTTTTGGAAAATCGACAATTTTTTTTTGTATTATGTTGTTTTCAATTTGTATTGCGTTGTATCGTAAATAAAAAATTCATTTCGCGAACGGTTCCACTAAAAATCGCGAAAAACGGGTTTTTGAGCTGGCCCCCCTTTTTTGGAAAATCAAAAATTTTTTTTTGTATTATGTTGTATTCAATTTGTTTTATGTTGTATCGTTGAAATTAATCTCATAAATTTAATATTAACCGCGTAATCCGCAAAATAAAAATTCGCGCTGGCCCCCCATTTTTGGAAAATCGAAAATTTTTTTCCTGTATTATGTTGTATTCAATTTGTTTTACGTTGTATCGTTGAAATTAATATCATAAATTTAATATTAACCGCGTAATCCGCAAAATAAAAATTTCAGATCGGATGTAACGATACTCAATGTAAATACTCGTATTATAGGTGTTGGTATGTAAGTTACAATGTAACTAATAGATGGCGCTACACTTGTATGTCGCTGGTTATCTTATTATACCTGCAGGTAATATAGGAAGACCTGCTTGTGGTCGTATACCATTCGCGTCCAGTGCTCCGAACAGTGAACAGTGCCTAGTGCCTAGTCAGTTAGTTTGTGAACTAGTGAAAATCTACTCAGCCATGGGTAAGCGTACCAAAAAATCTAAACATCAAGGTGCAGTGGTGCCGAAAGGCCCCACTGTACTAGTGCCACCCCCGACTGTCAGGGTTAAAACCCCAGGCTCGTCACCCGAAGCCAATGCGCTCGAAGAATCCCTTCGAGGCGCAAAGGCAAAACTCGAAGTCGCAGAAAAGGATCGCGAAACCTCTATAAGGAGGGAAGCCTTCCTAAAGGGCATATTTGACACCGCCTCAAGCATGGAAGAAGGGCCTGAACAACGCGAATACATCCGCACAGCGTTAGGCCTTCCGCCTAACCCTGTAAGGGTAGACGACATCGCAGAAGCAATAGACGAAACTCCATCCTGCTCCTACGAGCAGCCTTTCGAGACTCCCAGGAAGGTAGTTAAACGCAAACTACCAGTATCATCCGAAGAACCCTCTCCTGAAGGTGTTGAAATGACCAACAGCTTCAGTTCGCTCGAGGACCTGGGAAGTGACACCGACGACGACGCAAATTGGCCCGAAAAATACACCAAGAAGCAACGGACAACACAAGATCAGGTTAGTCCAATGGTTTCCCTTGCTCCTATAGCCCCCGCCCATCCGATTGTAACCGTAGGCTCCTCCCCCCCGGTTACGAACCTCGCGAACGCGAACCCGATCGACACGGCATCACCACCGCGCCCGACACCACGACCGCGCCCGGTACCACAGCTGCGCTCGGTAACCCCGATCAACTTGGCACCCGTACATCCAGTACGACCGAGCAAAGTGCCACCAATTGTTGTTCGAGCTAACAGCAATTGGCCACATATTTTCAATTTAATTAAAGAAAAACAAATCAATTACAATAAAATCAAAACGGTGGCAAACGGAACATCGATTCACCCTAAATCCGAACTGGACTACCGCGTTTTGTCAAGACTTTTGGAAGCTGAGGGCATCCCGTCGCACTCATACACACTTCCAAAAGATAAACCATTGAAAGTTGTCATCCGCGGGCTGCACAAAACGCTTAAATGCAGTGAAATCAAGGAGCATCTCGAAGAGCGCGATTTTACCATCCATACCGTACATCAGATGCTCCACGGACGTGACAAGCACCCCATGCCGTTATTCCTGGTCACCCTAGAAAGAACGCCATTGGGTGCATCAATATTCAAAGCTGAGACCATACTGGGCATTAATGTCACAGTAGAAACGCCAAAGAAGAAAAACACAGGCATAAGTCAATGTCACCGGTGCCAAGACTTCGGGCATGTGCGGAGGAACTGCCATGCTTTACCGAAGTGCGTAAAGTGCGCCGGTGACCACTTGACCGACACCTGTGTAAAACCTCGCAGCGAACCTGCGACTTGCGCCAATTGTGGTGGCGCACATACCGCAAATTATAAAGGGTGTCCCTCCCGCCCTAAACAAAAACAGCAACTGTCAGCCAGACAACTGGCCGAAAAATACATCACCGGCCCATCTGCAAGAAACGCGCTCCGTAGCACCACAACAGAACCACTACAGACGCAACAACAAACTGTCTCCGAACCAGACCAATCCAGAAGCATTGAAACCATGACCATTTCGGAGGTCATTTCAATAATGACGACCGCCATTGTCACTGCCCTGAGGGAGGCAAACATTGGCACAGATGTTCAAGAGAACATCCTCACCAGCGTTAGCAACTCGATCAAAGCACGCGCCACTACAAACTAATTACAGTTAAATGCCCCGGTCACGGACCACCGCGAGTGATTATCGCGTAAAAAACAATTCAAAACAATAAAACAAACCCGCAAATGAACCAAAGTGCGAAATTCAGACAATAACCGTGTGTGAAAAACGCAAAAAACATTCAGACAATACCGCGTGTGAATAACGTGCAAAAATTCCGACAAAATCTTATGATGAAGTAAACCTCCCTCCTCCCTACCTCTCCCGAACAAAAACCATTGAGATTTGCCCTACGTGCAGAATTCCGGAGCTATGCTCCCAAGTTTGATCCAACAAGATTAAACGAAACCCATCGCCAGCTGCCAGTTAAGATCAAGAGAAGGCCGACAAAGTCGGGATGCTCTAAAAATCATTCAGAAAAATGAAAAATGAAATGAAATGGTCGTATACCCAGTCAGTCTAGCTCAGCGGTACTCCGCGAGGCCCACCGGCCTCCATAATTTCCAATGTCACTAATGTATACTTTCAGATGAAGGAGAAGGCCGGCTACGCCGGGATGCTCCATTTTGGTCAGTCCAGAAAATCGAAAAGTCCAGAAAAGTGGTCGTATATGTGAATTTGACAAGTAAATTTTAAGCTAATTGATAATATTGTAGAAATAATATTATAAATCAGTTTTTATTGAGCAGCTCCATTGTAGTGAATGTTATAAAGCCTTTCTGGTTAAATACTCAGTGAAATCAAGTTTAACAAGTATAAATCTCGGCCGTAAATTCATTCAACTGGCGAACCCACCAGCCAATCCCAGTATTTCATCCCTCTCAGATAATGACCAAACGTCCGATATATCTTCAAACTTCGAAACCGAAATACAAAGCAGCCAACACAAGAAGAGATTAAGACGTACTATAAATCACGCAAAAAGACTCAAGTTAGTAAAACCAAAACCCAAATGTAGTGAAAAAGACACTTCAAATAATATTAAGTCCCTCAAAAATGTTAAACTCGATATAAAAACAAATCCTATTCAAGAAGACAATAATAGTGACAGTGCTTTAGCAGCAAATGTAAGTAACTTTTTCAATAATAGTGATAAAACAAACAATAAAGACAGTGCAAACTGTGATATTATCGACCAGACAAATTACAATATGGAATTCGAAAATATACCGCAGGTACCGACCTCCAACAAGTTCGGAATTTTAATGAATGCCCCCGAACGTTCATTACATGTCACCCCGCTTACGCGCAATAAAACGATCACTACACGACCTATGCCTAGCATCCAAACTCCACAAAAACCCCAAGGAAATAACAAACCGCCGCCAATCGTGCTTACCACCGCGATCAGCGATGTAAATAAATTTATTGACAATTCAAAAAAATGGATAAGCGGTAAAATATTAATAAAGTACATCAGGGGCCAATCCTGGGTGTACACAGAATCCAACGACGACCATCGTGCTCTTAAAAAAGCCCTTTTCGACGAAGGGTCCAGAGGCTATAGTTTCACCCCTGCTGATGAGAGATCCACCAAACTAGTGTTAAAAAGTTCCCCCTTTTTAAATGAGGAATTCGTAAAAACAGAACTCGCAGCCAATTACAACATCACACCCATTGCGATCACTCAGTTAAAAAATAAATACGGCGATATCACCGGATCATTCCTGATACATTTCTCACCGTCAACCAAGATCGCACAATTAAAATTTATAAAAAACATTGGCCCGGTAATCGTCCGTTGGGAGGAATACAACAGAAGAAATACCCGCACCCAATGCTTTCGATGCCAAAATTTTGGCCACGGAAGCTCCAACTGCAACATGATCCCGAGATGCGTGAAATGCCTGGAAGAGCACCTCACCAAAGACTGCCCAAGAAACGCCAAAGACGAAAACGTCCGATGCTGCAACTGCGGAGGCGCCCACGCAGCAAATTTCAACGAATGCCCGACTTACATTTCATACAAGGACAAGGTTAGTGCAAACACCCGGCGTCCGCCAACCTCACAAATTACGTCAAGTCAATCAGGAGCATACAATTTAAACACACAAAACTTTCCACAATTACCAACACGAAATGCAACCATACCACATTTTTCACAACATACACCCACAACTGTCACAAGACAATACACTCAACAATTAATACAGCCGGAACCATAAAACGGTCAAAACGACGTAAAGTCCCTCTTTGCTGAATTCAGACTATTAAAAGAAACAGTAAACATTCCAGAACTCATTACAATCATTCGAACACTTAGAACCAGATTGGCAGGCGTAACAGACCTGTTTGAAAAAATTCAAATTATCTCAGAAATATCTGAACAATTTAATGTTTAATACACATCAAACGACACTCAAAATCATAACATGGAACGCCAACGGACTCATACCAAAATTTAACGAACTTCACCACTTGACCGACAAAATAACTCCCGACTTAATACTTATACAAGAGACAAAACTGAATAAAAGGAAACCACCAACCCTACCCAACTACTTACCACTAAACAAACCTAAGACAACACATGGAGGACTACTGATTTACTACAAAAACACGATTGACATTTCCTCAACCAGCATTACCACCGCTCGAGCGGACACCCAAACTTTCCAAATTAACGACCTAACTATCTCAAATTATTACCTCTCCCCTAACGACAAACACGATAACGACGAACTTGATTCCATTTTTCAAAATTCAAACAAAGTAATTCTATCAGGAGACCTAAATTCACGACACACCACCTGGAACAACACTGCAGATAACCAAAATGGTAGAGATTTATTTAATTACGTTAACTCGACAAATGTCCTACTTTCCTATCCAACAAACGACCACACACATTACTCCCACGCAAACAACATGAGCCCATCGACAATAGACTTAGCAATTACCAAAAACCTAAATGTTAAATTCATTACGACATTAAACAAATTAAGCTCTGATCACCTCCCTGTCCTCATTGAAATTGACAACATCAAAATTCCTATTAGCCCTCCCAGACTGCCAAAAACAACTAATTGGAAAAAATACGGACGACAAGCACAGAACATAACAATAAACCACAATATAGTAACTTTAAAAGATATAGACGATGAAATTCTCAAATTCACAACTGACGTTCTCAACATGGTAAACGACAATACAAAAGAATCCCCCGCACCCATTTATAAAATCACACTCCCACCAGAACTACAACAAAAAATCAAAAATAAAAACAAACTCAGCACTCAAAAAAATTTGCTCAAGAAGTAAATCAAGAATCCGTGCATTAAATTAAGAATCTTGAAAAATTCTTGATTCTAAGAACTTACTTCTTATTTTTTACATTTTGGTATTAAACCAAGAACGCTATTCTTATTCTTGCAGTACTTTATTAATTTATGCTTAATTTTGGAAACAAGAATGACGTTCTTAAATCACAGAATACAAGCTAACACGTTAATGATATCACTTTTGTTACTTTTACGTTCAAAAACATAAATTATAATGCAATTTTAAGCATTTTTATCTTCGCTATTGTATAATACAAAAATTGTCCTCTACATGAAAAGGCATATTTATAAAAAATATTTTACACACGTTTTATTTTATTTTGTTTTTTAAGGGTTTTCGTTACTCTGCTCATTTTTAGGCACAAAAATTTTATAATAGTTGACGTTATTATAATTCATAATTATATAATATACATTATTGCAAATTTATATTTTAGCTGCGAAAATCGCATGGCATGGTAACCAATTCTCGACTTTAAGGTTTGGACAAATGCCGTAAGCTTTTTCGCTGTACACTGGGCCAACTCCCTTTTTTGCTAAATTTTCTTCCTAAATAACAATAATTTACATTATGTTCATTATGTACATTATAAATCAGTGTTAAATTAAAATAAATAAAACATTTTCTGAAATGTTTCTCAGATCAATTTTATATTATTAATTATTTAAAATAAATGCATGTTGCAGAAAAGGGAGAAACACGTGTCATATATACTTTTTTACAAGCATTATAATTTATTACATTAACCAGTATTTATTTAAAATAATTTATAACCACGTGTAATTTTTATTTAAATTAAGACAAATAAATAACTGTTATTAATTAATAAAAACAAAAAAAATACAAGCATTATAATTTATTACATTGAATTGAATTGATGGCAAAATTTTTTAATTAAATTTGAAAATTTTTTAACTGCTTAATTTTAAAGAAATCTTTAGTTTTTGATAGATGTTGCTATTTTTAAACACTAAACTTTGTAGGCTCTTGCACGAATATTTTAAAAATTTTGCTGAGCCACATCGCTTGAATTAATGTCAAAATTTTTAATTAAATTTGAAAAATTTTTAACTGCTATTATTTGCGCGCTTGTTTATAATGCTTGATTGTGAAAATTTTTTTAATTTTTGATAAATGTTGCTATTTTTAAACACTAAACTTTGTAGGCTCTTCCAAGTGTACGTATTTTGAAAATTTTGCTGAGTCAGTTGCTTGAAATTAATGTCAAAATTTTTAATTAAATTTGAAAAATTTTTAACTGCTATTATTTGCGCGCTTACTTTTAGTGCTTGTTTTTGAAGAAATTTTAAATTTTGGATAAAAGATGCTATTTTTAAAAACTATCATTTTGTAGTCACTTTGCAACGTGTATTTTAATAATAAATTTTTCATTTATTAAAATACACAAATAATTTGCAGGTTAAAAATGTTACTTGGGTTTCCACTGATACATGTAAACAAGATTTTTCCTAACAGCATTCGGAAAAAGAACAAGGCCAATAATTAATGTTTAATATTTTGAGCTCCGAGCAACATGTCTACTCCACGAGTACTCCCAATAATGTTGTGCTTGTGAATAAGGGCGAAGCTTTTAGAATACGTTCTATTTTTTATTTACATGGTAAATATCAATTCACGCGGGTACTTCTTATAGATACATGTATGATTTGTACGATACTCCATTGCAATCAAGTAAATTAAATATTTATTATGTATGCCACGAAGGTATTAAACATGAAAATTTTATTCTGTCCCAAATAGAATGCAAATGTGTTGCTATTGAGCATAAAAAAGGTTATGCAGTTTTTCCAATTCTTCATCAAAGACGTTAACGTGAATACCGAAAATGTAAAATTGTAAAATAAAAATGTAAAATAAAAATGTAAAATACGTTGTGTATTTATAATTTAAAATTCGAATTAGAAAATAGGATTTTTATGACTATTTAAAATGACAATAGTCAAGCACGTCCAGGTAGCACAGATGTTACAGCGTTAGACTCAATACCTGTAGGTCCTAGGTTCAAATCCCGGTGGAGCCGTAAAAAAAATGTAAGTATATATAATTAATATTTCAACTTTAATCAGGAATTTACAGATATGCAAAATACAACAGGACGCAATATGAATACCAAAATTACCATGAATAAGTAGTAAAATTTAAAATAATGAAATTGTACAGAAGTGATAATAGATAAATTGTCAAGTAAAATAATTGAAATAATAATAATAATTTTTATTATATTTTTTAATTTGTTTTAAGACTGGTCATTCTAAAATTAATAACTTCTTAAATCTTGGAACCAGAATGTGTTCGCTTTGAAATAAACCTCGGGTGTGATTAGCATAAATTAAGAATGGGCATGTTTAAATAGAGGATGCCTGCTTAAGTATTAGGGTTTCTACAACCCTAATTAACAATAAGCTTGCCATTCTTAAATTATTCTCGATTCAAAGTACCCGGCATGATTAGGTCAATTTCCAGAACGTTTGTTCTTGATTTAAAGTTCGTTATTCTGGCTGGTAAGAATGGATTTTTTTGAGTGAGGAAAGTTTTTCAAAAATATAGGTACCCGACTCTAAAAACTCAAATAAATAACTTAACTAACAACATTAACAAAGCCATCAGCAAAATCAAAAATGACAACTGGAACAAAACACTATCTGACGTAACGCCTCAAAATTTAAAACGACTATGGAAAATTTCAAAATCACTCCAAAACAAAAAACAAAACTCAACTTTCCCAACAATTCAGACTGCGCAAGGACCAATCACCATCAACAAAGACAAAGCGGATGCAATAGCAGCCGCTTACCTAATCCATCACAACCTTACCACCCACTTCACTGATACTTCCACAGAAGCCTTGGTACAAAACACCGTACTCACATTCAACCAATCCAATCATCCCACCCCACCAGAAGATCTCACCTCACCTTCAGAAATTAAAAATATCATAAAAAAACTCAAAAATAAAGCCGCCGGCAACGACAACATTTCGGTTTTCATAATCAAAAAATTTTCCAAAAAACAAATTGTGCAACTTTTCTATATTTTAAACGCTTGCCTCAAAGCTCAATATTTCCCCACTTCATGGAAAAAGGCAATCGTCATCCCGCTCCCAAAGCCCGGCAAACCACAATCCCTTCCATCCAGTTACCGTCCAATCAGCTTGCTCCCCGCCCTATCCAAGATACTTGAAAAAATAATACACAATCGACTGCGAAACTTTGACCAAGAGCACGAAACTATAATACAAGAACAGTTCGGATTTAGACCACTCCACAGTACAGTACTACAACTAGCCATGCTGACAGACAACATTACAATAAATTTCAATCTAAACAAAACAACGACTATCATGACACTAGACATAGAAAAAGATTTTGACACCATTTGGCACGACGGACTCATACACAAACTATGTACAACCAATTATCCCAAGCACCTAATCAAAATTATCCAAAGTTTTCTCACAAACAGATCCTTTCAAGTTAAAGTAAAAAACTCAATTTCCGATCCCCATCCCATTCCAGCCGGAGTCCCTCAAGGGTCCATCCTGGCTCCTACCCTCTTCACGTACTACGTCAACGATATACCACGACATGAAAATACCAAAATTGCGCTTTACGCAGACGATACGGCGATTACAGCCTCATCAACCAAGAAATACCAAACCATAACGTACCTCCAACGACATGTAGACATCCTAGAACCATATTACAAAAAATGGAAGCTTAAAGTAAACGAAGACAAGACTACATTGACGACATTCACTCATAAAAAGATGTGCCTGAAGACAGCCACAGAAACAGAATCAGATTTATGAGTTTTACAGTGGACCAGACAAGTAACCTTATTAATTGTAAAAGATCATAATATGAAAAGAATTAACGTTTTAAATCAAACTTTCAAGTTTCTATGCATCCCTAACGTTTATACATATCAAGCTTTAACATAAAATAATTCAGTAAGGGCTGTAATAACACACTAATCAACAAGATATTAAAGTAAATTGTTTAACATACTTTTGTAATATAATTAATCGCTTCATTTTGACTTTTAAATGTAAAAAGTCTGAAACTTTGCCAAGTTATAGCTTGCAATGCCCATAGACACATATTTTTCAGAATCACAAAAATTCAGAGGCTGAGTGGTTAACCCATCGGCTTCAAAATTTCAAAAAATCGTAACTTCCACCAAACATTTTGATACACCTTGAAACTTTGCCAAAAGATAGTTTCTAGTGTCCAAAGACACATATTTTTCAGAATCACAAAAATTCAGAGGCTGAGTGGTTAAACCGTCGGCTTCAAAATTTCAAAAAATCCTAACTTCCACCAAACATTTTGATACACCTTGAAACTTTGCCAAAAGATAGTTTCTAGTGTCCAAAGACACATATTTTTCAGAATCACAAAAATTCAGAGGCTGAGTGGTTAAACCGTCGGCTTCAAAATTTCAAAAAATCGTAACTTCCACCAAACATTTTGATACACCTTGAAACTTTGCTAAAAGATAGTTTCTAGTGTCCAAAGACACATATTTTTCAGAATCACAAAAATTCAGAGGCTGAGTGGTTAAACCGTCGGCTTCAAAATTTCAAAAAATCGTAACTTCCACCAAACATTTTGATACACCTTGAAACTTTGCCAAAAGATAGTTTCTAGTGTCCAAAGACACATATTTTTCAGAATCACAAAAATTCAGAGGCTGAGTGGTTAAACCGTCGGCTTCAAAATTTCAAAAAATCGTAACTTCCACCAAACATTTTGATACACCTTGAAACTTTGCCAAAAGATAGTTTGTAGTGTCCAAAGCCACATATTTTTCAGAATCACAAAAATTCAGAGGCTAAGTGGATAAACCGTCGGCTTCAAAATTTCAAAATATCCTAACTTCCACCAAACAGGGAAGAGCACGTTAGAAACCACCTCCCAAATCCAATGCCTTATAAATATTGTGAAAGTTGACGGTGAATATAGTATACTGTTAAAATATTTCCCGAGAAAAACTCAATACCCCTTGAAAAAATGGACGTTGAATTTCCAAAAATTTACACATTATGCGTAGAAAAATATATCCTAATACTTAGAAATTTTCGCTCCGGCAGTTGGACCACGCCTCTCGTAAGAGTAACTTGTATGAAAGATTACTTTTTTTACATTATTTATTGTTTTATTCGATTTTTTGGGAGTGATACATAAAAGTTTACTGCCGCATACCTCAACTATACTTTTAATAAAAGCTATATCAAGGATTTCTAGGATCCCGCATTTTTAGGATCCCAGTTGGGGTGGATTAATATTCCTCAAGAATGTTCAAGTAGGGCCTCCGCTCCGCTCTAGATCACCTCAGGCGGCTTTGACAACGCAACATCCTTCGAATCGAATTCACACCTAGAAAATCGAAAAATTACACTAATTTTATGATGGGCGTGGCCGACACTTTTCCGTTAATAAACGGGTAGTTTAGGATTGTTTTGCTGAAATGGTTTACTAAAATGAATAATCAAACCCTCAGCTTTCCGAATCTTAAAAAATTTTCAATTTCCTGATGAAAAATCCGCACCCATTCGGACCGGGTACCGCTAATGCACTAAGCGAGCCTGCTGCTATGTGACATGTATCCTTAGTATGAAATGTCCCCGATTTTCGCGCTTTTTCCGATTTTATCGATTCTTCATTAATGTTAAACGCTCGAAACGGCGTCAGAGTCACATTCGCACCGAAAAATGCCCGAAAAGTTCGATAATTACACCAATTTCTGTTATATTTTATGGGGGACGTGACCTATTTTTAACCCTTGCAAAATGGGTGAAAAAATTAATTTTCCTCAGGAAATATTTTAACGGTATTTTATATAAACCGTCAGCTTTCCTAATTTAAATAAGGCATTGGGATATGAGAGGTGGATTTTAGCGTGCTACTCCCACGCAGCCGATTGCAAATTCTATGGGGCACTTTGTAGGCTATGGAAAACATCATAATAGCAAATGGCAGATGTATAATGATTTGTTAAGAAGTAAAGAAGATGTTTCACCTAGTCACGGCGTTAAGTGTCATTTCCTTTTGTGCATTCTTAAATTTATGTTATGTACTATGCAATATGTTTTATGTTACTTTGTTTTGGTTTTTCTTTTACATACAATCAATAATAAACAAGGTGGAACTCGCTTTAGCGGCAGTTCTTAGGCTTCTATACAGCTACCTTTCTGGTGTGGAAAGTTGTTATTATCTGGTTATTTTTGGTCGCCATATAATGTAACATCACATAATCAGATAATCTGCACTAATTATTTATTATATTATTTTAACCACAGCAGTGGCTTGATGTGGATAGTGAAGTTAAGTTGTAAATAAAAGAGGAAGAGGATGGATCCACCTCAAATAAAACCATGCGCAACTCTTGAGGTTGCCATCTTCATTCTATGCCGTTCGCCATATTGCTTGGTTCGTCCGCGTTTAGGAATGATTTCTCTATCCAAGGACAGGAAAGTGCCCTATATTTGCTTGTTCATGCATCCGAAGCTATTGGCAATAAAATTAATGCAGTTGCTTATACCGGCAACCACATTCGGTTATTGCCATATCTGGCTCCCCTCACTTAGTTTCGCCTGCGGATCAACGCAGTTCCCAGGGTGTGGCACGTGGAGCCATAAGTGAGAGTTGGGTATCCTGCTAGGACCAGTTACCAAGGACCATCTCTCGTTATCACTCTCGATGTGACCGTCCCGGTACAAGGTACTACCTCTGCAGCATAACCCCTACACCCCTTTACCTTATCCTCCCGGATAAGGTAATGAATAGAAATAAGTTTGAATAGAAATATTTAGAATCAAAATATATATTTGATTAAAAGATAGATAGGTTAGGTCGAAAATTTGATAATTTTCACTTGGAACCGAGTTTGAACTTTGTTCGATAATTTGGCATCTTCATCGCTGAAAACAAACGTGATAGCTCTTCCCACAGAGTCAAAAAGACTTGCACGAGCAACACTATGTAAATAACTATCTGCATCGGATGGCATATAGTAATTGATGACGGTGTTTATACCAACAACATCCATTCCACGTCCAAAGATGTCTGTCGCAAATTAGTTTATGTTAATTCTGGCCCAAAGCGGCTCATGGTAAGAGGAAATCGATGTGTAGATTCCGGTAGCTGACACTTCAAAGTTAGAAAAAATCGCATCAATTTGCGTGCCATTCCGCGTAGTGGGTATCGCTGGCGACCGAATTTGGAGTCCTAGTTCTCTAAGTGTATGTTGTAGGCCATTACTTTTTTCCTTGCTGAAATCCTCATTGAAATCTCCAGTAACCAGAGTACGTGGTACTAAGTATAAGCGAGACATCTGCTTTTTTATTAAAGAGATCATTGTGTTGGAATTAAACCCTGGTGACTTGTAAACGACAATTATTCGGATGTTAGTGAAGACAATAGAAGAAACACTGCAGGAACCTCGTGAGTCGTATTCTATTTCGGAATTGGTGTCTATAATACATTCATGAACAGACGGACAACAATACACACGTACACCAATCGGTCGACGGACATCGTTACTATCTACTGATGCAGCAAGAAGATGATCTCCTAGCGGAAAGTTGTCACTTGAGAGCGTCCATGTCTCCGCCATAAGGATGATATCCGAACTCTTATAGACCTCATCCGATGCATAGAGACTATAATGAGCAGGAAGTGACTGGACATTGTGAAATATGACTTGTATTTGTCTGTTGCTATCATCCCTAATTCGCAAATGTTCAAATGAAGGAATTAGCTTCATCTCCCGGTGTCGTTTGAATTCAATAGATATGGGATCATTCTGTTGTGGCATTTTTGTCTTTTTAACGATTCCAATAAGAAATAATCCTGATGCCTTTGTTGCTCGTGAACATGCGACATACAGAAGAGCACGCTTGATTCCAGGAGTAAAATGGACAACAACGAGCTCGTATGTGGATCCTTGGGATTTATGTATAGTTTGAGCTTCAGCTGCATTAAGTGGGAATTGCGTCCTTGTTACCTTTGTGGCCGAATTCGATCGTGGCTGGATGACAACCGTACATGGTGAGATGGGAGTCCATTCCGAATCAATTTGAAGTTGCTGACTGAGGTTAATATTGCGCAAACGAAGCTTCTGTCCACTTCGGGAATTTTCAAACTTGACCCAGAGACGGAGAGGCTTTTGTCTAGATGCATCCAAAGTACTAATACCAAAGTCAATTCTTTTCAGAATGCATCCCACACCGTTAACCAAACCGTCACTTGTGTCTACATTCACTGTCATGATATAACGTCCACCTTCTTTGAGAAAGAGGCTTGTGTGAAGTCCCTGTGTCTTAGATAGAGGTGCAGATGCTATCCAGTTGAGGAGTGCAACTTTGGATGCCTCGCTCGTGTAAGCAGAAAGGGAATCCTTGGCGGTTGAGATGGCTTGATTTCCTGGCAAACAGGATAACGCAAAACTATTGTGGGCATCAACTGCTTCATTCGTGTAAAAAAGATGAATAGGGCGTCGGCTTACTATTTCTTCAGGCGTAGTTGGAAACTCACGGGATTTGAACAGTTTCAAATCATCATCAGTCATCGTCCCTGACGCCATATTGTTTAATGCAAGAGCAAAAGCTGCATCATCGCGTTGTCTCATAATTGTGGTCAGTTCATGAACAGTAAACATGTGCCATAAGGGTTTGTTGAAAAGCGACGAAATCGAATTCGACATTGTTCCAGCCAGAAGGGATGTTGCCATAACAGGTGGCAGCTGCCTGAAGTCGCCAACGGCTATGACCGATATACCACCGAAAGGTTTACATCCGTCACATAGGTCTCTCAATCGTTTGTCGATCATTTCCAAAATATGTTGACCAACCATACTAATCTCGTCTATGATAAGAACACGAAGTTCTGAATAGAGAGTGGCCATTGTATTAGAGACGCTGTCTGAGAGCTTGCTAGCTTCTTTTTGGTTCACGGGAAGTTGGAATGCGTTGTGAATTGTGAGTCCGAAGATATTAAATGCCGCTAATCCGGTAGGAGCCGTCAGAAGGACAGAAGGTTTATCAGGATTCGAATTAACTTTATCATTGAACACTCTAATTAATGCTTGGTATAGAGTTCTAATTACATGAGACTTTCCTACACCGGCACCTCCCTTTAAGTAGGTGTAGATGGGGATATCGGGAGACCTTTTGAAGTGATCAAGCAGGTGAGTTACAAAATCCCGTTGTTGAGTATTTAGCGATGCGAATAATTCTTCAAACTCTTTATTGGGAATTCGATTAGGAAGCGTAAACTTTTCAGACATTGGGCGTATCACGTCACCACCAAAGTCAATGGCACCAGCAGCAACGGGGTCGATTAATTCGAATTCCTCCTGAATCTCTTCCGGTATGCTATCAGATTTGTCATCGTCAGATTGACGATCCTCACTCAATGCGCTATCCATAGCGACATCCAGAATATCTTCTTGAAAGGCATTAAATTCGCGACGATTGGCAGAAATTGCTTCTATATTATCAGTCGCTATCTTCTCGCAATCTTGATTTATAATTTCGGTTTCCTCATCCCTCCAAGGAAGATAGAGCATCACTTGTTCGCGGAAAAAGTTGTGACGATCTTTATTCTTGTTGTAGCGGACGTGGCGAATAATTTTTGGAAATGTTCGCTTCCAAACGTATCCAGGTTTGCCATTCTTTAGCGGAAAATATTTATCGATACTTTGTAAGTCTTCAGTTTCTACAATATCATCGTTTTCTTGGGCCATCTGTGTACTTCCTCGTTTTAATGAAAAATCATACCAAGCTGAAAATTGTGCAAGATTAAGGTTAGATAATGCTTCTGGTCGTGAACTATATCGTTGTAAAAGTCCGTCTACAAAGACATCTTCAGAGTCCGGACTGAGATTTTCTAACTGAATATTAGTTTTAATCATTCTGGTTCGTTGATCGGCTGGACCTGTTGGTATAAAAATGCATGCCTCTGTGCATCGGCTCATTGGAATCTGAAGCACGTTGTAAGCAGCCTCTTGAGCAGAGAGTTCACTGTTCATGTGATGAGCCGCACCAAGAGCCTGAAGACGTTGAGCCAAAGACTTGTTACCGCTTCTGACATCTTCAAGAACCTTACGCAAGAGGTCGCTAGTTCCACGATCACTCTTGTTAATGTAGTCAATGATGTAACAGCAACAAGCATAGGCGTCTAAAATAAACTGAATATCCATGTTAGATTTCTGGAGTCTCAGGATTTTCTCACTATATGGATTTATGTAAGTCTCACACGGCCGCCTCCGAATGATGATTTTAGGCTTTTTCAAGGAGCTTTGAATAGCAGAAATGTAACGATTTCGTGTCATGGATAATTCTTGTAGAAACCCCGCAAATGTCATATCTGAAGAAAGTGGCAGTTCATTCGTATCAAGATAGTCACGAATCTTTTTGTAATCGCGTTGGAAAATCTCAATTTCCTCCTGTTGCTCCTCGAATGGATGGAGAATAATGGTTTCGTCCATTGGGAAAAATGGAATTCCAAACCGACATTTGACTCCTTTGTGGCTTTTCTTTCTACATGTGTGGGTGTGTCGATGAGTTTGAAAACACAAAAGCTGGTGAATGGGATCATATTCAGGCCAGTTCGTGGAACAAGTTATAATTTCGTCAACAAACTGGCAAACATCTTGAGTAGAAGATGAGTTGGAAGCATCAAAGTTTGGTGCGCCATCAATCCACAAGATCATATGGACGTGTGGACTTCCTCGATGTTGGAACTCAATGCGATGATAGGAATGCCTAATGGATCGGTTTCCAAATGGGCCTTGAGAGTTTTTCCAGGTCTTGAAAAGAGCAGAAGTGCGATGTTCAAAATAACGAGCGCAAGTCACGGGATCGCGCTGAATAAGTAATTGTTTGTCATTCTTTGACATATTTTGTGCTTCTTCTTCAGAAATTGTAATTTTGTCAAGAATATGCTTGAGAATCACAATCAACTCGTTCCATTTTAGCTCAGCGGCACTAATAGTGATGAAGAGATGAGGCAAATTGAACTGACTGACCATCCTTCGGACTTTAAGGCCTTCTTGATGCCAGTGATGACATGAGTTACGTACTCCTTGTAAAACCTTAAAAGCATTATCATCATTAACTAACCCATCCACAAAATTAGAATGACTAATTTGTTCCGCAGTGACTCGGATTAACTCTCCATTGCGTCTTCGTTTACGAAGGCACACCTTGCGATTATCAGAAATTCTCTGAATTTCGAGCGATTTGGCCAAAAACAGTAAGAACTCGACATTTTCAACGGCACGGCGATCACTGTTACGCGCCATTGATTTGACAAATTCGGAGCGGCTTAGTAATTTACTATTACTATCGGATGGCTTCATTCGGTGCCCGGCAAATATTTGAGGAAACGTAAGAAAATACGAGTCAGGATCATATAGAATAGAGATTGGTTGGTTTCCTTCCGCTGGAGCCATCCGGATTCCCTCATCACTAGTAATTAAAGTCTCTCCTCTGCCAGGATTTACGTCATCGACTTCCTCTTCCTCTTGAACATCCATCGCAATTTCTTCTGGGTTTTCGTGTAATGCCACATCAATTTGATGCTGACATATCTCGGTCCAATTGCTTGAAAGAGTGATTCCGTATTCACGGTAAAGCGGAGATCGGGTAAGAATTTTAGCGGCATCCATCACGCAAGCCGGACGAATGTTACCAGCTGTATAATTTCTCGGAACTTCAATTTGACGGGCGAGTCGGATGTGTAAAACATCGTCCTGATTCGGGAGTCTCGGAAGGGATTGAATGGTATTGTCTATGGAGACTGGGACGTTAATAATTCGTCCTTTTGTTCTCATCTGTCCATGCATTCCATATATAGCCCAAATGGACTGAAACACATGTCGAGCTGAGACCAAACGGGCTTCCAAACGTGTCAGATTCTTTACACTTTGTGGAACATAGGGAAACTGCAGATCGTTGGAGAGACAGAGACGTGGAATCCGGTTTTGTTGGATAGTTCTGTGACAAGTTGAGCAAAATTCAGCGAGGTCTGAAGTGGGTGGAACTATAATTACTGAGTCGATGAAGGATTGCTGCTTTCCTGCTAAAAGGAGTTCGGTCATGCTGTGAGTTTTAATGGAGTAGTGAAAAAAGAGTCCCCCACATGAATGACATACGTGAGTGCAGCCTTTGCGAATTTCAGCTTCAAATCGATTTATTTCATCTTGCCATGAGCCTTGCTCGCGAATTCTACGGAGATTATGTTCGTGGATGCGCACGTCTTCATCAAGACGAGCTTGACGATGGCTTTCGGTGTTGTGAACTTGTTCCTGTAAACGAAACGAAGGATCTTGGCGGGCTTGACGATGGTTTTCAGTGTCGCGAACTTGTTCCTGCAAACGAAACGAAGGATCTTGACGGGCTTGACGATGGCTTTCGGTGTCGCGAACTTGTTCCTGCAAACGAAACGAAGGATCTTGACGGGCTTGACGATGGCTTTCGGTGTCGCGAACTTGTTCCTGCAAACGAAACGAAGGATCTTGACGGGCTTGACGATGGCTTTCGGTGTCGCGAACTTGTTCCTGCAAACGAAACGAAGGATCTTGACGAGCTTGACGATGGCTTTCTGTGTTGTGAACTTGTTCCTGCAAACGAAACGAAGGATCTTGACGGGCTTGAAGATGGCTTTCAGTGTCGCGAACTTGTTCCTGCAAACGAAACGAAGGATCTTGACGGGCTTGACGATGGCTTTCGGTGTCGCGAACTTGTTCCTGCAAACGAAACGAAGGATCTTGACGGGCTTGACGATGGTTTTCAGTGTCGCGAATTTGTTCCTGTAAACGAAACAAAGGATCTTGACGAGCTTGACGATGGCTTTCTGTGTTGTGAACTTGTTCCTGTAAACGAAACGAAGGATCTTGACGGGCTTGACGATGGCTTTCGGTGTCGCGAACTTGTTCCTGTAAACGAAACGAAGGATCTTGTCTAATGGTATGTTTCCTGATAGCGTCCTTCTGGCGTCGACGGGCAGCTGCTGCTTTTCGCTCTTCAGGTGTCAACTGCTTTCTAGGCATTATGAAATTGTGTTGTTTTAACTACTTTATAATAAAAACAAAATAGCTGTAGCGAAATTATATCGATGAGCACACTTTTGTCCAAGCGGTCTATGCGGTATGACAGCTGAGCTTATAATGACGATTTCCTCGCGAATCTTGAGGACTATGACGATTTTTTCGGTTGGTAAATGTTTAGGTGCATTATGGGTAATGGCGCCAAAATTGGTTATATAAGTTAGTACCTGTATGAACCTTATACAGTCGACTCGATAATTTATAATAACCTACTTTATAATAAAAACAAAATAGCTGTAGCGAAATTATATCGATGAGCACACTTTTGTCCAAGCGGTCTATGCGGTATGACAGCTGAGCGTATAATGACGATTTCCTCGCAAATCTTGAGGACTATGACGATTTTTACGGTTGGTAAATGTTTAGGTGCATTATGGGTAATGGCGCCAAAATTGGTTATAAATATAAGTTAGTACCTGTATGAACCTTATACAGTCGACTCTCGATAATTTATAATAACCTACTTTATAATAAAAACAAAATAGCTGTAGCGAAATTATATCGATGAGCACACTTTTGTCCAAGCGGTCTATGCGGTATGACAGCTGAGCTTATAATGACGATTTCCTCGCGAATCTTGAGGACTATGACGATTTTTACGGTTGGTAAATGTTTAGGTGCATTATGGGTAATGGCGCCAAAATTGGTTATATAAGTTAGTACCTGTATGAACCTTATACAGTCGACTCTCGATAATTTATAATAACCTACTTTATAATAAAAACAAAATAGCTGTAGCGAAATTATAATGATGAGCACACTTTTGTCCAAGCGGTCTATGCGGTATGACAGCTGAGCGTATAATGACGATTTCCACGCAAATCTTGAGGACTATGACGATTTTTACGGTTGGTAAATGTTTAGGTGCATTATGGGTAAGGGCGAGAAAATTGGTTATATAAGTTACTACCTGTTATAAACCTTATACGTTGATACTTTGATCCGTTGTTATGTTGATTCGTTTTTTTTTTGTGTGTTATTTACTTTATATTATATAAATAATAAGTAATAAGCTTGAAGATTTAATAATTATACCGTTTGTTTTATCGACGTTCACTTATATAACTTTTAATCCGCTGATACGTTGATCCGCTGATACGTTGATACGTTGATCCGCTGATACGTTGATCCGCTGATACGTTGATCCGCTAATCCGATGATACGTTGATAAGATTCTATACTTTGATTATATCGCTTCTACACACACTGAGAAAAAAATTATGTAGGAATTTGTTATGCAACAATTTGAAATAATTATTACATTAATTGTTGTCAAATTTACTTCACTTCTTGTAAAATTGACATCAAATTGATGCGAGACGAATTTGCACTTCAATTTGAAGTAATAAAATACTTCAAATCAAAACAATTTTTTCTCTGTGAGAGGAAATTATTTCAAATTGTTGCAAGACAAATTCCTACTTAATTTTTTTTTCTCGGTGTATACTTTGTATAGAGCCCTAAATTAACGGATAATCTGTTTTTTTTAAGTTGGTGATCATTGCCAACTAAAATACTATATAATAATAATGCAAATTGGAATTAAATTCTTTTTGCGAATATTTTTGACATCGATACGATCAACTTCCTAAACTTGGTGAATTATATGTCTAACCCCAGCTTCTTCTCCACTGTCCCAAGACATACTCTAAGTAAATATTGAATATTCTTGGAGGTCGCCATATAATGTAATATCACATAATCAGATAATCTGCACCAATTAAATTTTTTGCGGTTGGTAATTATCATTTACTATATAAGTAATAATAATCAAACTTTTAAATTCCATTCGAAACTTTACTTCTCTGTAATGGACGGTCCATTTTTTGAGGTGGACCAATCCTCTCCTTTCTCTTTTATTTACAACTTAACTTCACTAATCACATCAAGCCACTGCTATGGTTAAAATAAATAAAAAATTATTTTTTCACATAAAAACAAAAAATAGCATTTTAAGTTCTGAGTTCCAAAAAAAATTTTTACAGAACGTGGCTAGAAAGTCGATATTAAATTTAAAACAAATTTTATTTAAGTATATATAGGTACACGATGTGTTTACAATCACAATTTCGAAGGTTCTGATTAGATTTGAATTATGCGGACAGACGGACGGACAGACGCGGAGCCAGATCATAAGGGTTCTAGCTATACTTTGTATAGTAGCCTAACAAGTAGTTTATATAGGGAGACCCCGTTGAAAATATCTTTAACGTAGTAAATTTCTTTCGAACATTTGCGTATTTATAAATTGCATTAGCGAATCGAAACAACGGATTAACAGATTAACGCAATACTATATAGACGAAGTATTTACAATATAACAACGTATCAGTTGATCAACGTTATGATTGGCTCTGAAACATGCGGACGGACACGAAGCCAGACCATAAGGCTTCTTTCTATACCTTGTATAGAATCCTAAAAGTAGCGCACTGGCTACCCAGTTCTTAGACCTCTATACACACAGAGTATTTCCAACACGATTTGAAACGCTCTGTATGTTTTTGAATTATGCGGACAGACGGACAGACAGACAGACGGACGGACAGACAGACAGACGGACACGGAGCCAGATCATAAGGCTTCTTGCTATACTTTGTATAGAAGCCTAAAACATATGATAAATTATTTTTTAATTATAGATATACGAAATTTATGAACTCCAAGCAAGTTGCGCTTCTGACTTCCTGAATAAATACTGATTTGCAAAGAAACTATAATAGAGCTAGCTTTCACATGCTATCTTTAATCGATTGGATATCGGATTTTGAACGCTTCTTTCCCATTCTGTGCTTACGAATATCGTCTTGAATTAATCATTTTCATTACTTTATTAAAAAATCAGTTCCTTTTATAATTATATAGGAATTACTTGTAATGGTAATGTGGATTATAGTATTTAAAAAGATTACCATTTTAATCCGATTACAATGTTAACCTTTTTTGAACTCCGAGCAAGTTGCACCTCGGACTTCGATGATTTATGGAAACACGGTAATGCAGCTAACTTTCATCTTTGGGAGCTAGCTGATGCTATCTCTAAAGAATCGGAAGCTAACTTTTTGAGAAAAAATATCAACGCGGGGGGGGCGTGGCTAGCGATTGTGATTGATTGTGATGATTTGTGGAAAAACGGTAATGGAACTAGCTTTGATATTTGAGAGCTAGGAAGGAAGCTTCGAAGGAATCGGGAGCTAGCTTTGTGAGAAAAAATTTTAACTGGGGGGTGAGGTAACGGGCCCAAAAATAAGTGTCTTTGGATATTACAAACTATCTTTTGGCAAAGTTTGAAGGTGTACCAAAATGTTTAGTGCAAGTTAGGATTTTTTGAAATTTTGAAGCCGACGGTTTAACCACTCAGCCTCTGAATTTTTGTGATTCTGAAAAATATGTGTCTTTGGACACTACAAACTATCTTTTGGCAAAGTTTGAAGGTGTATCAAAATGTTTGGTGGAAGTTACGATTTTTTGAAATTTTGAAGCCGACGGTTTAACCACTCAGCCTCTGAATTTTTGTGATTCTGAAAAATATGTGTCTTTGGACACTAGAAACTATCTTTTGGCAAAGTTTCAAGGTGTATCAAAATGTTTGGTGGAAGTTACGATTTTTTGAAATTTTGAAGCCGACGGTTTAACCACTCAGCCTCTGAATTTTTGTGATTCTGAAAAATATGTGTCTTTGGACACTAGAAACTATCTTTTGGCAAAGTTTCAAGGTGTATCAAAATGTTTGGTGGAAGTTACGATTTTTTGAAATTTTGAAGCCGACTGTTTAACCACTCAGCCTCTGAATTTTTGTGATTCTGGAAAATATGTGTCTTTGGACACTAGAAACTATCTTTTGGCAAAATTTGAAGGTGTATCAAAATGTTTGGTGGAAGTTACGATTTTTTGAAATTTTGAAGCCGACGGTTTAACCACTCAGCTCCTGAATTTTTGTGATTCTGAAAAATATGTGTCTCTGGACACTAGAAATTATCTTTTGGCAAAGTTTGAAGGTGTATCAAAATGTTTGGTGGAAGTTACGATTTTTTGAAATTTTGAAGCCGACGGTTTAACCACTCAGCCTCTGAATTTTTGTGATTCTGAAAAATATGTGTCTTTGGACACTAGAAACTATCTTTTGGCAAAATTTGAAGATGTATCAAAATGTTTGGTGGAAGTTACGATTTTTTGAAATTTTGAAGTCGACGGTTTAACCACTCAGCCTCTGAATTTTTGTGATTCTGAAAAATATGTGTCTCTGGACACTAGAAACTATCTTTTGGCAAAGTTTCAAGGTGTATCAAAATGTTTGGTGGAAGTTACGATTTTTTGAAATTTTGAAGCCGACGGTTTAACCACTCAGCCTCTGAATTTTTGTGATTCTGAAAAATATGTGTCTTTGGACACTAGAAACTATCTTTTGGAAAAGTTTCAAGGTGTATCAAAATGTTTGGTGGAAGTTACGATTTTTTGAAATTTTGAAGCCGACGGTTTAACCACTCAGCCTCTGAATTTTTGTGATTCTGAAAAATATGTGTCTTTGGGTACTACAAACTATCTTTTAGCAAAGTTTCAAGGTGTATCAAAATGTTTGGTGGAAGTTAGGATTTTTTGAAATTTTGAAGCCGACGGTTTAACCACTCAGCCTCTGAATTTTGTGATTCTGAAAAATATGTGTCTCTGGACACTAGAAACTATCTTTTGGCAAAGTTTCAAGGTGTATCAAAATGTTTGGTGGAAGTTACGATTTTTTGAAATTTTGAAGCCGACGGTTTAACCACGCAGCCTCTGAATTTTTGTGATTCTGAAAAATATGTGTCTTTGGACACTAGAAACTATCTTTTGGAAAAGTTTCAAGGTGTATCAAAATGTTTGGTGGAAGTTACGATTTTTTGAAATTTTGAAGCCGACGGTTTAACCACTCAGCCTCTGAATTTTTGTGTTTCTGAAAAATATGTGTCTTTGGACACTAGAAACTATCTTTTGGCAAAGTTTCAAGGTGTATCAAAATGTTTGGTGGAAGTTACGATTTTTTGAAATTTTGAAGCCGACGGTTTAACCACTCAGCCTCTGAATTTTTGTGATTCTGAAAAATATGTGTCTTTGGACACTAGAAACTATCTTTTGGAAAAGTTTCAAGGTGTATCAAAATGTTTGGTGGAAGTTACGATTTTTTGAAATTTTGAAGCCGACGGTTTAACCACTCAGCCTCTGAATTTTTGTGTTTCTGAAAAATATGTGTCTTTGGGTACTACAAACTATCTTTTAGCAAAGTTTCAAGGTGTATCAAAATGTTTGGTGGAAGTTAGGATTTTTTGAAATTTTGAAGCCGACGGTTTAACCACTCAGCCTCTGAATTTTTGTGATTCTGAAAAATATGTGTCTCTGGACACTAGAAACTATCTTTTGGCAAAGTTTCAAGGTGTATCAAAATGTTTGGTGGAAGTTACGATTTTTTGAAATTTTGAAGCCGACGGTTTAACCACGCAGCCTCTGAATTTTTGTGATTCTGAAAAATATGTGTCTTTGGACACTAGAAACTATCTTTTGGCAAAGTTTCAAGGTGTATCAAAATGTTTGGTGGAAGTTAGGATTTTTTGAAATTTTGAAGCCGACGGTTTAACCACTCAGCCTCTGAATTTTTGTGATTCTGAAAAATATGTGTCTCTGGACACTAGAAACTATCTTTTGGCAAAGTTTCAAGGTGTATCAAAATGTTTGGTGGAAGTTACGATTTTTTGAAATTTTGAAGCCGACGGTTTAACCACGCAGCCTCTGAATTTTTGTGATTCTGAAAAATATGTGTCTTTGGACACTAGAAACTATCTTTTGGAAAAGTTTCAAGGTGTATCAAAATGTTTGGTGGAAGTTACGATTTTTTGAAATTTTGAAGCCGACGGTTTAACCACTCAGCCTCTGAATTTTTGTGATTCTGAAAAATATGTGTCTTTGGACACTAGAAACTTTCTTTTGGCAAAGTTTCAAGGTGTATCAAAATGTTTGGTGGAAGTTAGGATTTTTTGAAATTTTGAAGCCGACGGTTTAACCACTCAGCCTCTGAATTTTTGTGATTCTGAAAAATATGTGTCTCTGAACACTAGAAACTATCTTTTGGCAAAGTTTCAAGGTGTATCAAAATGTTTGGTGGAAGTTACGATTTTTTGAAATTTTGAAGCCGACGGTTTAACCACTGAGCCTCTGAATTTTTGTGATTCTGAAAAATATGTGTCTATGGGCATTGCAAGCTATGACTTGGCAAAGTTTCAGACTTTTTACATTTAAAAGTCAAAATGAAGCGATTAATTATAATACAAAAGTATGTTAAACAATTTACTTTAATATCTTGTTGATTAGTGTGTTGTTACAGCCCTTACTGAATTATATTATGTTAAAGCTTGATATGTATAAACGTTAGGGATGCATAGAAACTTGAAAGTTTGATTTAAAACGTTAATTCTTTTCATATTATGATCTTTTACAATTAATAAGGTTACTTGTCTGGTCCACTGTAAAACTCATAAATCTGATTCTGTTTCTGTGGCTGTCTTCAGGCACATTTTTATAGCTTCTAGTGCAAGCTTATAAGTTTTTAAGTAATGAGTATCGACACTTTCCATTGCGATTTCAAGTTAATTTGAAGAAAGCTGTTGACGCAAATATAGTAGGATCAGGCGCATTGAAAAATTGTGGCAATATCGCCGATTTTTACTTTTATAAGGTATTGAAAATAATTTCATTTTCAGCCAAGTAAATCTAAAGTATTTATTTTCAGGACGTTACTTATCACGCCTGCAATTTTGTTCTTGATGAAACTCGCTTTCCTCCATTGATTCCCGATGGAAAATATAAACTGGACGTTAATTTTTTGTATTTAAACCAAGAAGTGGCTTTGCACAATATTTTTCTAGAAATCTATACGACTACCCAAAGAAGTAAAATTTATATAGTTTGTCAGTTTTATTTGAAGCACAAACTGTTTGTAGCACGTTTTTTTTTAAATTTTGATGAATTTGAACATTTATATTATATATAACCACACGACGAATTTAGCCCGGTGTTCAAATGGCCGGTCAATGTACATGCACAGTGTTTATTCTTTACTGTATATTTTAAAATATATGAAGAATGTTAGGTTGAATTTTGTTTAAAAGTTAGTTCTTTTGTCAGATTTCCCTTTAATCAATTCCAAAACTCTGATTTTTCAGTACTTCAGCTGATATACTCCATTTCTTGTATTTGTAGCATGCCAAATGTCGCCATAGCTACGCTGCTGAATTAAACATTAAATAAACATGAACTCGACCAATTATCATTGGCGCAACCAGGGGCAATACGGAGAATCAATCCTCCCCAAGATTTTGAAAAACCAAAAGAAAATATTATGTTGATAATAAATTTTTACCAAATAGTTCAGCCCCACTAAAAATAAGTTTTTGGTTACACCACTGACCATTAATCCCCTACTGAATTCACCAAAACCCTGGTTGATGAAATAAACGGGAGCATAATTATCATATTAAATTAAAAACTCAGTAAAATTAACATAAAAACTTAGCCTAGAGTGAACAACCCAACAAGCACAAGATGATTATCAAAAGTCTATATTATATCAACGTTCCTATAGATCACACTATGATTCTTGAAACAAAGTTGTATAAGGTTGGTTGCTTCTGAAACCGGGGCGGCTGGGGGGTATGAAACACCCCCAAGTGTATGGAGATCAACAAGGCCATATTAATATGCTGTGGAGGGTTAAAAATCCCAGACCCCCCTCCCAGTTTCTATTGTTGACTTGAGTATTTAATTTGACCATGAAGGGTATTAACATTTTCAGAATAACACAAGAATATTATATTAGATTTTTCATTTATTTTAAATTTTGTAACCTCCCATTGAAACATGTTACGAGTCGCCACTGGTATGGACTACACTGAAGTAGAGATTCACTAGTTGACATGGCATGGCACGACAAATAATGTTGATAACATCCTCTATATGTGAACCGTAATGAGATCTAAATTGTTAATGTTTCTTGGATCAGCTAAATAAAATTTGGGATTGAAAATAAAATTAGTTGAGAGAACAACCAATTCATTTTTTCAGAATGTTAACCCTATAATTGAAGCAGTTTTTCATGCAAATCTTGCCATAGTTTTAACCATAACATGGCAGCCTTCCATACCTTACTTAATTATAAAGTGAACAAGTGAGAGTGCGGCCTTTAGGCCGCACAACTATGTCAATCACGAACTATAAAGTTTAATAATATCCTGTGCATAATAAAATCTCATAGTATGATTCTATCTGTCCGCTATCTCTTCCTTAATTAAAGAATTTAGAGATTCACCAAAGTTATCAATAAAAATATAATTTTCCGCGTATGGCGTAATCAAGCCAAAGTAAATCAGATCTGTTTTCGCTGTCCCATATATTTTTTTATATAATATTATCTTTTAATTTTACATTAATCTATTTCCTAAATTTTTTAACTTCAAGTTTTCTTTTTAATTTGACTAAGAATTATTGTAAGAAAAGGTTAAAAATTTCTTACCTTTAAATGACCCAACTACGATGATGAAAGCCACCACTGCCAAATTGATAACTGTGCAAACGTTATTAGCACTTGTGCTTTCCTTCATTCCAAAGGCCAAAGCAGCTAAAAATGAAAAATGTGAAAACAGCACAAATTGC
Source organism: Podabrus alpinus (assembly GCA_932274525.1). Classification (NCBI taxonomy): domain Eukaryota; kingdom Metazoa; phylum Arthropoda; class Insecta; order Coleoptera; family Cantharidae; genus Podabrus; species Podabrus alpinus. Next base: position 78,319,159 of record OW026456.1, read on the forward strand.
GATGTTTTTCCTACCTGCAAACAAAATCGATATTCCAAATGAGAAGAAGTCAAAGTAAGGCGACATGAAACTGATATTTATGGGTGCTATTTCTCTAAAGGTGGCCTGAAGAGTGTTGTTTATGAGGGTGTCTATGTAAAGGCTAAGACCACGCGAACAACTCGCAGATCCTAAAAAATTAAATCACTAAGCTTTTGTTATACATCTACTTGTTTTTATTACCGATTATGTACTCCAAAATCAAGTTCCATCCGATGACGAACGCAATAAACTCCCCAACACATACGTAACTATAAACATAAGCCGACCCCGCCCGTGGAACTCGAGATCCAAATTCAGCATAGCACAACCCTACCGAAAAAAACATCAAGCTTAATTCTTCTAAAAACGTAATTATTTCAACTTTACCTGCAAAAACGGAAGCTACGGCTGCTATTAAAAACGACAGAACCACCGCAGGTCCTGCAATATTTCGGGCCACATTTCCGGTTAAAACGTACACTCCGACCCCCAAACTGGCTCCAATACCCAAAGACGAAAGGTCAAAAAGGTTTAGCACTCGTGCTAAAGGCGTTGTCTCAATCTGGACCGCATCCAATACCTTCCGCCTCGTCAAAATTTCCAAACACTTCCACATTATTTTCCCAGACTTCAGCTGGCCAGTTGTATCACAACTAAATATTTAAAATGACTAATAAAGTTACCAGCACGAGATCAAATAATAATAATATGAATTCGAGATCGTAAGTTATTGCGAGAGTATGTAAATAAATTGTCGACTTGTATGATATGGCGAAAAAACTTCCGGATGGTAAAATAAACATTCAAAAATTTACTTACATTTCTGTAGCAGCGTACAGTATAACAAAAACTGATAGTTCCGTTCCCAGACGAGAAGAAAATGAGTTGAGATTACGATGACAAGATTTTGATTATTTCACCATTTCGAAATGATTTATTGACTAAAAAATTTTATGGCGGCTTGGAAAGGTTAAAATTTTACTACATACTCATTTATAATAATTTTGTTATCACAATCCAATTAAGATTTATTAATTGGGTATCTCAAAGTAGCACGAGACCAATCATTGAAATGACAATGTTAAAAAGGGATCGTTATCGTAGCTGTCTGACTTCGAAATAGGATGAATACTACTTATTTTTATACCAATTTTGCACAAGCGAAAAAATTTGCAATTTGTTTGAGTTTAACGAAAAGTAAAGCTCATGTATGTCGTTGGCTTTAAATCAAACTCCACTTTGATTCCAAATAATTTTGACCCCCCCCCCTAGAAATATTGATGAAAACATAAACGTGTTAAATGGAATTTTGATACACATATTGACTTAGCAGCCACGTGATTTCCATGGAATTCAGTAGAAGGGCATAATTTGTTGCTTAAAATAATCACGCTTTCTTCGCTTCCCGGTAGCACCAATTGTTTTATTATAAAATTGTGTATATGTCGCAGTCGGATTCCAAAAACCGCCAGTTTGCAAACTGACTAGTCAGATTGCAAACTGACCAACGTTTTCTAAAACGCTTTTAAAATACAGATCGTTTTACAATCGGACTGAAATTTTCAGCCAGTTTGTAAACCGCGAGCCACGCCTCCGACGGATTGTCAACTCTTTAAATTTGTCGCAGGCGGATTCCAAAAATCGTCAGTTTGCAAACTGACCGACGTTTTCTATTTTAGAATCTGCCGAGATAATTTCAGTCAGTTTCTAAAACAAACAAAAAACCTTTATCCAAATAAGTTTTGTGAAGTTTAAGGTTAATAGAGTGATATTCAAAAATAAAATTCTTGAATGGGGTCCTTTTAATATGAAAATTATTACTTTGAAAATCGTTAATTTTACATGTTCTTTTTGTTGACGGTCCGTGCGAGATGAACTAGTCTTAGACTTAGCCGTTTACGGACCGGCAGATGCAGCTCGTGTCTCCTACATGTAACATCGATTATTTTTTGTTTTTACGCGATTTTTTGGGGGTGAAACGTAAAGGATAACTGCCGCATACCGCGACTATACTTTTTAATGCTATTTCGAGGTTCTCTCACATCGCGGTTTCATTTATCCCGGTTTTCTTGATGGGTGGCGCTTCTTGTATGTTTAGCCTAGTAACCAGAGTCAAAACCGCTCTGTAGGGGTGCAACGCAGAGCGGAGCGGAGCGGCGCCCCGGAAGAGTAGGTTTTGACGATGGATTACCCTCCCTATCGAATGCACACCCCAAAAATCGAAGGTAAAAAAATTTAATTTTTAATTTAATTTAATTTAATTAATTCTAAAATAGAAAACGTCGGTCAGTTTGCAAACTGACGATTTTTGGAATCCGCCTGCGACAAATTTAAAGAGTTGACAATCCGTCGGAGGCGTGGCTCGCGGTTTACAAACTGGCTGAAAATTTCAGTCCGATTGTAAAACGATCTGTATTTTAAAAGCGTTTTAGAAAACGTTGGTCAGTTTGCAATCTGACTAGTCAGTTTGCAAACTGACGATTTTTGGAATCCGACTGCGACATATGTCAATAATAAAATTTAACGATACCTGTTCTGATTAGACCGAATTTTGATGCTAGGAAGAATTGAATATTTTTATAACTTTGATATAATTTCCACTTCTTCCAGCAGACTTTGCATCCCTTCCCAATGATGCCACGTGCAGGGGGGGGGGGTCCAGCCAAAGTACAATGGGGTAATCAATGTATATTAATGCAAAAAAAGGTCAATTTTTAATTTTCTAGCAATTCAGTGCACTTAATAGTTTATTTTTCTTTCTTTGAAAATTTATGAGGGGGGGCTTAGTTACCCCTTACTCCAGCCCCTTGTATCCATCCTTTGGAAAATTGTCGCACGTTGTTGTAGGATGAATTTACGGATCTCTTCACTTTAGAATACATTTTTTGCGGACGGTCCCCTAACCCTGGTCACCCCAAAAAAATTTAAAATTTTCCTATAGCAAAGAGGAACGTTTATAGAGTATACTGTAAAAATTTCACTGGAGATGATATACATAAAATTTCGAGAAAAATCAATTTGAAAGTACGTAAATTTAGCAAATTTTTCTTCGATTTTTGGGGTGTGCATTCGATAGGGAGGTTTATCCATCGTCAAAACCTACCCTTTCGGGGCGCCGCTGCGCTCCGCTCCGCTCTGCACCCCTCCTGGGGGCCTATTCTTGAACTCAATAGAATTGATTCGCATACGAAACTTCGCCACTTTCGCATACGAATGAAAGATTTGTATTCTCGAACCCTTCGAAATGTTCGTCTACGAATACTTTTCGCATGAAATTATTCGTGTACGCCACTTTCGCATACGAACTAAATTTTGTATTCTCGAGCAATCGTCTACGAATACTTTCGCATGAAAACCATTCGAACTACAACGTCTGGGGGTACCCAGACGAAACTTTGTTCGTGTGCGATAATATAAAAGTTGAGCATGCGCAGTGGGGTTTAAATACCAATAGATTGGTTATAACCAATCACAAAAATGGGTCTATATAAATGTGATATAACTATAACTGATGAAGTAATAAGTGTGACGGTCGATAATTCCATATCGTGTTTTAAAGTTGTATCGTAATATTTTAAACGGTATAAATATTAAAACGGTATTCTCGAACTCACTCGAATTTACTCCGCATGCGAATCATTCCGCACGGTGACGATTACTCGAAGGTGCATGTCAGTGGCCCCCCAGTTTCGAATTTTTTTATAAAAATGGTGTCACACGTTAGAGCATCGTTAGAGCCTGAATGAGCTTCCATTATTTTCGTTTGAGCCTCAAAGGTCGCGGAGTTATTCGCAAAAAACAACTGGGGGGGCCGTAGACATGATGGCCCCCCCAGTTTCGAATATTTGCGTGAATTTGGTGTCAAACGTTAGAGCATCGTTAGAGCCTGAATGAGCTTCCATTATTTTCGTTTGAGCCTCAAAGGTCGCGGAGTTATTCGCAAAAAACAACTGGGGGTGCCGTAGACATGATGGCCCCCCCAGTTTCGAATATTTGGGTGAATTTGGTGTCAAACGTTAGAGCATCGTTAGAGCCTGAATGAGCTTCCGTTATTTTCGTTTGAGCCATAAAGGTCGCGGAGTTATTCGCGATAAACTGCTGGGGGGGCCGTAGACATGTTTTTCCATTTTCCTTCCTATTTGGAATTTTTGTATGAAACTGATGCCAATCGATAGAGCATCGTTAGAGCTTCAATGAGCTTCTATGGTCATGGTTTTAAGTTAATATATTTACAAAGTTATGGATGTTTTAAATTTTCGACCAATCTCCGAGCAACATGCGTTAACTTGAATTTTGTCAGATTGAAGGTTCCCACCATCATTGCTATTTTAAATTCCCTGACTTTCCATGACGAAAATTATAAATAAAACATCAACTTAAAGGAATATAAAGCTTTAGTTGATATAAATAATCATTATTACCTTCATCGATTTCATATAATATCAACTGCAAAATTATTGTTTGAAGAAAAAATTTTATTAATAAAACTAAAACTCGCAGTGCATTTGTAGTCGGTAAATTACTGGATTGCGAATCGCCATAGTCCATAAGTTTTCGTACCTCGTCATTAAGGATAAAAGAAGGTGTCATTTTCTCATTGTTTAAATTGGTTTCTAGTTCTTCCCGTTTGGCTTTCGATATATTTCTTTTAACGTCTTGATTGCAGTTGTTAATATAAACAGTGTATATGCACTCCATCACGACATCATATTCCGCTTTTGAAATATTTTCCACGACACATTTTAAAATGCCATGACAAGATTTGCATCGACCACTTATTTGAAGGTAACAAAATCCACTTGGGTAGATTTTACAACGTTTGTATATTATACAACATGGAATTTTCGTCTCTCTAAAAATTTTGGTATGAATTAAATCTGTCCAGTAGTGTGCTTTCAAAGTTTCGTAATTTCTAATATTATCGCTGTTGTTCCCATCTGATCGTTTGTAAGAGCGATTGGACGGAGAAATACTATTCCACTCTTCCGCTGTCGAAGTTATTCGAAATTCTAAAGTTTACCGCCTCCTTCGTTTTCTTCTTGATCCTCATCCGATATATCCGAGTTAATTTCTGCAGTGTATTTTGATGAAACCTGTAAATTTAATTCTTCCATAATGTTGTGCCTGTTCAAGATCACGTGGTTATAAACGTAATTTGTGCAAAACGGTGGTATTACCAAATTGTTCTACTATTTCCGACCAACAAACATTTGATGGGCCCCAAAACTTTTTACCCATTGGATCATAAATTTTCTCTTTATTAACAACAATAACCAGGTTAAGGTACTTCAGATCAATATTAGATTTTCTCGGCATGATACTCTATTTCGCTATATTCCTTCGATAAACATTTTTATAATTTCAAATACAATTTCTCGCTTATATAGGGTTTTTTATAACCAACTTAAAATTTTTTATCTTTTAATCTGGCATGCATGTTGCTCGGAGTTTGGTCGAAAATTTAAAACATCCATAACTTTGTAAATATATTAACTTAAAACCATGACCATAGAAGCTTATTGAGGCTCTATCGATGCTCTATCGATTGGCATCAGTTTCATACAAAAATTCCAAATAGGAAGGAAAATGGAAAACATGTCTACGGCCCCCGCAGAAGTTTATCGCGAATAACTCCGCGACCTTTGAGGCTCAAACGAAAATAATGGAAGCTCATTCAGGCTCTAATGATGCTCTAACGTTTGACACTAAATTCACGCAAATATTCGAAATTGGGGTGGGGGGCTATCATGTCTACGCCCCCCCCCCAGTTGTCTTTTGCGAATAACTCCGCGACCTTTGAGGCTCAAACGAAAATAATGAAAGCTCATTCAGGCTCTAACGATGCTCTAACGTTTGACACCAAATTCACGCAAATATTCGAAACTGGGGGGGGGGCTATCATGTCTACGCCCCCCCCCCCCAGTTGTCTTTTGCGAATAACTCCGCGACCTTTGAGGCTCAAACGAAAATAATGGAAGCTCATTCAGGCTCTAACAATGCTCTAACGTGTGACATCATTTTTATAAAAAAATTCGAAACTGGGGGGGCCATGACATGATAGCCCCCCCCCCAGTTTCGCCATGGCATTTTAAAATGTGTCGTGGAAAATATTCCAAAAGCGGAATATGATGTCGTGATGGAGTGCATATACACTGGTTATATTAACAACTGCAATCAAGACGTTAAAAGAAATATATCGAAAGCCAAACAGGAAGAATTAGAAACCAATTTAAACAATGAGAAAATGACACCTTCTTTTATCCTTAATGACGAGGTACGAAAACTTATGGACTATGGCGATTCGCAATCCAGTAATTTACCGACTACAAATGCACTGCGAGTTTTAGTTTTATTAATAAAATTTTTTCTTCAAACAATAATTTTGCAGTTGATATTATATGAAATCGATGAAGGTAATAATGATTATTTATATCAACTAAAGCTTTATATTCCTTTAAGTTGATGTTTTATTTATAATTTTCGTCATGGAAAGTCAGGGAATTTAAAATAGCAATGATGGTGGGAACCTTCAATCTGGCAAAATTCAAGTTAACGCATATTGCTCGGAGTTTGGTCGAAAATTTAAAACATCCATAACTTTGTAAATATATTAACTTAAAACCATGACCATAGAAGCTCATTGAGGCTCTAACGATGCTCTATCGATTGGCATCAGTTTCATACAAAAATCCAAATAGGAAGGAAAATGGAAAAACATGTCTAGGCCCCCCCAGCAGTTTATCGCGAATAACTCCGCGACCTTTGTGGCTCAAACGAAAATAATGGAAGCTCATTCAGGCTCTAACGATGCTCTAACGTTTGACACCAAATTCACGCAAATATTCGAAACTGGGGGGGGCCATCATGCCTACGGCCCCCCAGTTGTTTTTTGCGAATAACTCCGCGACCTTTGAGGCTCAAACGAAAATAATGGAAGCTCATTCAGGTTCTAACGATGCTCTAACGTGTGACACCATTTTTATAAAAAAATTCGAAACTGGGGGGGCCACTGACATGCACCTTCGAGTAATCGTCACCGTGCGGAATGATTCTCATGCGGAGTAAATTCGAGTGAGTTCGAGAATACCGTTTTAAGTGATCGAACAATCGTGTGCGAAACTTACCATGCGAAATGATTCGCATGCGAATAAATTCTATTGAGTTCAAGAATAGGCCCCCTGGGCGTTTGTATTTGTCCAAAATTGAAAACAAAAAATGTTCATGTTCTGAAAACTGATCAGAACAGGCCCCACTACAACCATAAGAAAAGAAAGGTAGCTTAATGGCGGCGTTTACAAAGAAATTGAAATTTTCTACATTCTTTTCAAGTCGAAACCATAAAAAAGAACCGAAATTTTGTATGAATGCATTTGTCTTTAGTTCAACGATAAAGCATTTTATATAAAAGCGGGTAAGTAAAGTAACGATGTAAAAAATATATTTTACAATATCCAGAAACTCCGGATTGGCCTCCCATTGGTAACAACCATTTTGACAGACTGAAGGGCCTGCGCCCGATGGGAGTTTCCGGTCCAATTCCGATGGGGTCTGGATCATCTGCTCCAGATCGCTTTTAGAATCACGACTAAATGAAAATGCAATTGCATTGCACTAACGCAAGCTGGACTCTACAATGCAGGTGGACGAAGAAGTACAAAGGTTAAGAGACGGATTAATTTTTTAAACAAAAGTCAACAAAACCGTATATTGAAAAAATTCAGTAAACAAATATTCTATTGTAACAATTATTATTATAAACACTGTGTAGATATGTATTGTTGTGTCCACCGTGTTACCCCTATTATGGGCGAACAGTGCAAAAGGGAACGGTCGGAGAGTTTGTAAATGTTCGATTAAGTTTTGTTAGTAATTAAGTTTTGTTAGTTTAAGTTTTTGTGTTTATAAAATTAAACGCCGAATGATAACTTGGATAGGCAACACAAAAGACTGAACCAAATGAGAGATGAGAATCAAAAGGGTGAATAAAAAAAAAAGCAAGAGGGGTTTCCAAGGCGATAATTGAGGGGGTTCGATTTAAATAAGCGACCGAGATAGTCGGATAATCGGGAGTTAATTTTTGATGAAGCGACAAAGTGAGTCGCACAATTATAATAAAGAGTGCAAATTGATGAGACGACAATGATAGTCGCATAAGAAAGTAGTAGAAACAGTCGAATGCAATACACTTCAAAAAATTGAATTGAAAACTGGAGTTCGGGTGTGCAGCACCATTGGAAGAATAAAAGTGAGAGTTAATTTGAGAGCCACAAGTGGACTGGGATTGTTGCAGGTCAGAAATTGAAAGCAAAAGCAGGACAAATTGGACCAGGCGATTCGTGATAAGAAGATAGTGAATGTGATGCGCTATTGTGTGCGAGTCTAGCCGAGTTATCATCCATATAAAAAAAGGTTAGCATAAAATTTGTTTAATTAAGTTGTTCGATTTTTATGTTTATGTTGTTGTTGATTTTGTTAATTTAATTGATGTTATTAAATGTGTTTTGGTTATCCGATTGTTTTCTTTTGACTGTTGGCTTATAAGACGTGTTTTAAAGCGAGTTTTTACCCTGAGATAGAGAGAAGTTACGAAGTGGGAATCATTTTCTTGGTTATTCCTCAAATAGCCAAGTGGGGGACCACAACAGTATATAGACTAGCCATACCAATACCAGGATCAAACTCTAAAGTGCGTGATGCGTATATTATTTCATCAAAGATTAAAAAAGATGCATACTACAATCAGTTTGTGCTTCATTGTGAACTGACTTAATTATATCTTTTTTACTTCTTTGGATAATCTATTGGTGTATATATTTCAAGAAACATATTATGCAAAGCTATTTCATGATTTAAATATAACGCGCTGACTTCCATTCTATATTTTCCGTTGGGAATCAGTGGAGGAAAGCGAGTTTCATCAATAACAAAATTGCAAATGTCATAAGTGATTTCCTAAAAACGAAACCATTAGATATATTTGGTTAAATATAAAACCATTTCGTAACCTTATAAAAGTAAAAAGTGGTAACATTGCCACAATTTTTCAAGCTGCCTAATCCTATTATGTTTGCGTCAACACTTTTCTTTAAATTGATTTGAAATCTCATCGGGAAGTGTCGATACTCGTTGCTCAAAAATTTATAGGCTTGCACTAGTACCTAAAAGTACACAAAAAGTATATACAAAAAAATGTAGAGGCTTCTGGTCCAGCTTGCACTAGTCTACAAGTATACAATTTAAATTATTATTTTATTTGTAAGCTAGCGCCAGTAGTTTCTGAAAAGTAAGTTCAAAAAACATGAGAAAAAATCTGCATAATTTAATAAATTGATACTAAATTACCCATATCAAAATGACGTTGGTCATTGTAATTTTTACCTCAATTTTATCTTGCACAGTTATTTTATAATTTGCAGTAGCATTGTGAGCCGTGGTAGTTCGATTGAATTTAAATGCTGTGATTGTATAGAAGTTGAAGTAGTCTTTATCGTAACTCATTAATTGAATTCGAACATCTTTTATTTTGAAGCCATTTTGATGAAACTAAAATTCAATTTATTAGTTAATTCATATTCCAAAATTGTAATGGTTTGTCGATGAAGGTTTTAGTGCCCATTAAACATTGTGATTCCAAAGATTTTATAATATTAATCTGCCACTGATGCCGTATATACGAAATAACACTAAGGGTCGGTTTTACAATAGGAGCTTAAGCTCAGCTCAACTTTGCACCCAATCATGGTTCAAGTTCATTGGGTTTTATCCAATGAACTTGGAGCTTAAGCTCCTATTATAAAACCGGCCCTTATAGGCATAGCATGAGCTTTTCATTACAGGCTACCTTTTAGCAACTTTGCGCCTATCGACAAGATTTTTACAAGTTTGTGACAACCGTTTAATGCCAAATAGGATATCAATATCTAAAGGTGGAGATTTAATTCGTTTCCCTATTTTCGGGCATCACTAACAGACTTACGAATTTTATGACGTGGCGAAAAATGTGTAAGTTGAGTAAATCATTTAATCATTTAAAATTACCTTCGACAAAAGGACATCATCGCAGAATATTTCTGGTATAAAACTTATGTATGCCAATAACAAAATCACAATTTTCATTGTAGGTTAAACAAATGCAATTACTATGGGCAAATAATGGGATTAAAGTGATAAAATTTCTGTGGTGGATAATTACCATTTCCCATAAAACCTTCAAAACTATAATTATCATTATAATTATCAATTACGTTCCGGTTTCATACTTTTCAATTAAATTTTATTATTATTTCGTGTATAAAATATCATTAGAAATAATCCGGGAATAATCTATTAGTCGAGGCGATCATTGGCCTAGTAGTTAAATCAATCAACTGCTGATGCTAAAGGCATTGGTTCGAAACCAGTAAGAGTCAATCTTCTTTCGGACCTTCTTTTTTTCCCATGAAAATCGCCCCTACCACTGGAGGGGAGCGAATCACCGAGCGGACGTCCCTGGTTTGTAGTTGTTGCCTTTGTTATGGAGGGGGGTTCCAGTCAGGTGGTGACGCCGAGAGACCACCTAACGGCTGGGATCATACCTGGTACTATCGGCACTGTGGCTCAATCTGGGGTTAAGCAACAAAAGCGAAGGACGTACAATGGGCCCGATTTGGAGTTATTTTTATAAAGTAGCCACATATCGGCCGATTTTCGAGGATAGCTCTGCGAGGCATCGGTTTCGCTTGTCGGTCTTTAACTTTCAATGGTTAATGTAAACACAGGTCGGCCTCCCAATTATTTAAGAGAACCTACTGCCTTATTATAGTGCATTATTTTAAATATCCTCTGACTTCTACTCAACCCAATATTTCCAAAATTAAGCGCAATATTTGGCAATAATTACGTCCAAATTCGACCCTCCGGCCTCTCTGACCGCGTTCGAACAAATCTCTTATAATTTATTTTTATTTGAACCAAGTTCGTTGTTCAAAAATTAAGGTAGTCAAACTTTAACCATACTTCTGGTCACCACGAATGAAACATGGATAAACTTTGCGTCTATCTTTTTTAGTTATAGTCCAAAATTTGTACGAGTCAAGAAATGAAAACACAGCGTCCAGCTGTAAATTCAAGGAAAAAATCATACCAACTTGAATGCAATTTTTTTAAATATTCCGTAAATCCGAAAATATTTGGAGGAAACAAATAACAGTTCAATATATTATTGTCGTGTCCTGTTTACCATAGGGGGTGGTCTGTCGTAATTGGGTTGCTTTCTTGTGGAATGCTCATGACAAAATATTCAAATTGGAGACCATTATGAAAGTTAGAAATTTACACCTACATCTTCTTAACACTTCAGAAGGAACTGCTTGCTTCACCTAACCTAAAAAATTCCGAACGTAATTATTTTGTAGACACAAGTATTTCAAAAGTGTGTGAAAGGCAAAAGAGGGTTTAGTTGTTTTGTTTCATAATTTTGGGAATAAATTAAAATAAATTTTTATTTGTAAAAGTGTAGGATTCAAAATTTAATAATAATAAGTGTGCGATAAAGAATAAGTGCGCGGTCAGATAAACAATTTTTGGTGGGATGAACAAGGAGAATGAAGCAAGAGTCTTGTTCCGTCCATGGAGACGTGAGGACGTAATTTAAGGGTCTCGTATCGTCAGTGAAGACGTCAAGACGTAATTTTGGATGAATTTTGGAAATTGAGAACTCTCTGTGCATCCGTGTAGAGAAGAGACGATAATTAAGAAGTCGAGTTTCAAAATTGTCATGGAATTATTCGATAATAAAGTTGAGATTAATTAATTATATTTGATGAATTATAAATTGTGAATGGATAAGAAGATTAACACAAGTTTCGAATAATATTTAGAAAATTTTGGTGACCACTGTAAATTTCATATGGTTAATAATTTATGGTTACGTCATGAATCATTGGAAGTTATAGAAGATTATTAAAATTTGGACTTACCTGAGCGTTTATTGACCATTAATTCACCTTGGAAATTTCATGGTATGGGAATTGGACCAAAACTACAAGGCATCTTCACTTCATTCTTCGCTGCGTGTTCTCCGCATCGATCGTGCACGACGATAACTTCGGTAAGCAAATTGTGTCGACACTCTTTAATAGCATTTATTATAATAACCAGTTCGGGCGTGATTTTAAACTTTGGGGGATTTATAAATTTTTTTATTATTAATTGTTTTTTTAAATTTGATTTACTCCTAATTATTAAAAATCCATCTTTTGTTTTTTTTTAAATAATTATATTTGTCAATAAATTACATTACTTGGTTTACAAATAACTACGTTTGATTTCACTTAAATTTGCAGCAGTGAGGAAAAGAATAGATAGGTGTAAGGTACAATAAGTTTGTTGTCCGGTGTATTTTTTCGAGGTTATTAAATTAAGATAACTTACATGAGCAATCGACAGATTAATGAGCCCAAGTTTCGACCCAAATACTATAAGAGTTTCATGCATTGCTGGCCGGAGCATTATTTAATTAAGTGCCATATAATTTCTCCCGCTATATAAAATAAATTTTGAGCTTTTACAGTAGCAATACATGGCAATATATTCACGAAGACCGAAATACATTGTATTTTTCAATGTTTGAAAATAATCAACAGATATCATTGAACCCTGCAGATGAGTAGTTTTTTTTTAATTAAAAATAGATAAGTAGTTGATGTTATTCTGATAAGGAGTTTTGACTTCCTGTTGATTCGATAAATTGGAATAATCCAAACCTGCTTGGAGTTTTCAAAAATTTTAAATAATATGAAATTTTATTTGGAATGGAATTTAATTTCGTTTTTGCCACTAAATGTCTTCAAAAATTAAAACGAGGGGGGGTGTAAATTCAATTCCTAATTTAAAAATTTTTCAAATATTTTTAATAATATGTTGTAGAACTCACTTTTGAATGTGCACCTACACTCACAACTTTTTCACTAACTTTGCAAACCAGAGATTTTTGCATCATAGATTCTATGTACTTTTTGGAAAACTGGACAGTTTTAAAGAAACACAACTTAAACTATCGATGTTTCGTCTAACTTTATTTATGTTGGATTATTATTACATCAATAATATGGATGACATGAAATTATAATTGTTCTGTCCTGAAAAAGTCTACAATAACTTTAGACGAAACGTCGACAGTTTAAGTTGTGTTTCTTTAAAATTACCTAATTTTCCAATAATTATAAATATAATCTAATCTTTAATTATGAACGAAAATAATGATGTAATAATTCTGAACATTGCAATATTCTATTATGTACAGCGAACGAATAATAAAATTATTCAAAACAAACTGTTTGAGTTAGGGAATTTACATCGTAAAGTTACAATTAGTTACAAATTTTTAACCGATCAAATTTTCAAAATTTTGTGTTTCTGGAAATTCAAAATTTGATACGTAGTTGACGGTAAACAAAATATATAAACCAACAATAGGATATTTAAGTTTAGATATGGGAATTAATGAAAATGGCAGATTCCTGATTGACTTCGCCATGGAGACAAACATGAAGATAAAAAGCCCACTTCCAGCATAAAGATATTCACTAAGGTACATGGGTCAATCCTGATGGAAAAACCATTAACCAAATCGATTGTGTCCTTGTTGAAGCGATATTCGAGAAACCGGGTACTCTACCACTAACTCAGCCACTCGAAAAAATTTTTCGAGTGCTACACACTAAAGAACATGCTTATATCTGTCTATTAAAACAATAAAAAGTGTGAACATGGTCAAAACAACCCCAATATCGAATTTTGAACTTAGCTAATTTTCATGTAATTCAGTGGTGGATTAACGAGATTCAGGGCGCGTCGCTCATTCTGTTGACAGTCCGTGCGCTATGAATGACCCTAACACTTAGAATATTTCGCACCGGCCCAGTCAGTCTAGCTCAGCGCTATTTCGAGAGGCCCACCGGCCTCCACAATTTCCAATGTCACTAATGTATTCTTTCAGATGAAGGAGAAGGCCGGCTACGCCGGGATGCTCCATTTTGGTCAGTCCAGAAAATCGAAAAATTTCGCACCGGCAGATGCAGCTCGACTGTCGTACATGTAACATCGCTTATTTTTTGTTTTTAGGCGATTTTTTGGGGGTGAAACGTAATAGTTTACTGCCCCATACCGCAACTATACTTTTTAATGCTATTTGGAGGTTCTCTCACATCCCGGTTTCATTTATCCCGGTTTTCTTGATGGGTGGCGCTTCTCGTATGTTTAGCCTAGTAACCAGAGTCAAAACCGCCCTGGAGGGGCGCCCCGTAAGGGTAGGTTTTGACGATGGATTACCCTCCTTATCGAATGCACACCTCAAAATTCGAAGGCAAATTTTTTTAAATTTTTTCACTTTTTCGGCAATACACGGGTTATTTTCCATTTTTTTGATTATATTTATTACTAATATCCACTAATCACACCCCCATCTATCCGAATGTCAAAGAAAAATTCAAATCGGAGCGAAAAAATTTTACTCATTTTCAAGGGACCACGGGCGACTGATGCACATCGACCGTGGTCTGCCGCATACTCGATGCGACTTTCCCGTACTTTTCAAAAGTCGATATTTTGGTTGTTTTGACCATGTTCACATTTTTTATTGTTTTAATAGACAGATATAAGCCTGTTCTTTAGTGTGTAGCACTCGAAAAAATTTTTCGAGTGGCTGAGTTAGTGGTAGAGTCGCCAGAAACCTATAAAGAATTGGTCATTCCATATCGACAATAGATATTCGGAAAGCTGAAGGTTTATATAGCAGAATTAAACAAAAAAATTTGCGGAAAATACATGATTAACCATCAAAAACAGCCCTTAAAGTAGTAGTGAAACAGGGGTCTCTCATTGGCTGTTGGTACTCTTAAGCCCCTCCCCACTCCGACTTTGTAATAAATAGTGGAGTTGTAAAGAGTTCGTTCTTTTGATGACATTATCTGCCCTTTTTGGAACCCAAATAATTGTCGATGAGGATTTCTTATTATTTTTGTATGCATCTAGGTTTTTACTGAAAACTTTGAAAAAATTTTCCTGAGCGCGACAGATCTAAAGAACGATAGATCCGTAAAAAAAAACGGATCTAAAATTTTCGGGTAAACTTGGAAAAAAGGGTAAAAATTATTTAATTTAATACACAAAATGAACGATGAACTTCGGAGGTAAAATGAGGTAAAAAATTAAAAGTGTTTAGACTATGTGAAAATGCACGTACCGTCAACATAATGCGTGAGGTAGTTCCGCCCCAAATAGAATGCTTTTCCGGGACGCTTTTCCCAACCCACCCCCCGTCGAATTCGCCCCCGAGGAAGGTGAAGAACCACCGGAGCCCTTCTCTTTGGAAGAACTGGAAGTAGCCATCAGCAAGATGTCGATAAATAAAGCCCCCGGACCAGATAACATCCCGACGGGAGTATTACGAGAGATGGCTAAACACCGTCCAGACCTCCTACTGGGCGAGTTTAACAGATGCGCGGCACAGGGTACTTACCCAGAAGAGTGGAAGAGAGCGAGACTCGTCCTGATGAGGTATGGCAATAAGCTGCTCGACGTCCCGAACTCATACCGTCCAATATGCCTGCTCGACCATGTTGGAAAAATCTTCGAGAGACTAATAGCGACTCGCCTCCAACAAGAGATCGAAGCCGCCGGGGGCCTTGCGGATAATCAGTATGGGTTTCGCAAAGGCAGATCAACCATCTCGGCGATCAAGAATCAAGAAAGCAAAAGAAGGGACGTGGAGAACAAGGAAGCTGGTGGTCCTGCTGACCATCGATGTTAAGAACGCCTTTAACTCGGCGCGATGGCAGCGAATACTTGAGGAGCTCCAGAGAAAAGGGGTTTCCCCATACTTACAGCGTATCCAGGCCGAGTACTTTCGGGGGAGGCGGTTGTTTATCGAGGAGCGGCTGTGGAACCACATTAAGGAAGTTAACAGCGGAGTTCCACAGGGGTCCGTCCTGGGCCCATTACTCTGGAACATAATGTACGACGGCGTTCTGAGGCTTCGTTTTCCGCCGGGGGTGAGCGTGTTTGGCTTCGCAGACGACGGAAGGCTTAGTGGCGGAAGCCAGGACAGAGGCCGAGCTGATGGCCATAGTAGAAGAGTCGGGCAGACTAATTTGCGAGTGGTTGAAGACTAGAGAGCTAGAGCTGGTCCCCGAAAAGACAGAGGCCGTGGTCATATCGGGTAGAAGAAAGGTACTCCCGATGTCGTTTACAATCGCGGGAAAGAACATCAAGCCCAAAGACCAGGTCAGGGTCCTAGGTGTGGACATCGACAAACACCTCTCATATCGCCCACACCTTACAAGACTGGCCAAGAGGGCCGCAACTATGACCTCAATGCTGGGCAGGTTGATGCCCAACACCAGGGGATCTAGCGAGGCGAAGAGGCGGCTGCTTGCGGGTGTGGCCGACTCGGTGATGCTGTACGCCGCTCCCATATGGGCGAAATCGTTGGATAAGTCGTCGTACAGAACCATACTGGAGAGGGTTCAAAGACGGAGTGCATTCCGAATATGCAGGGCGTACAGGACCATCTCAACGGATGCCGCACTGGTGATAGGGTCGCAAATGCCTATCCACCTCATGGCGAAACAAAGGGCTTACAGGCACAGTGCAGGAAGCAAGGAAGAGTACGATCAAGCCGAAGAAAGTGCCCTGCAAGTGTGGCAGGAACAATGCGCTCCGATAAGGGACGTTGGACGGCACGGCTGATACCATCCATCAGACCGTGGATAAATCGAAAATTTGGCCACATCACCTACGAGGTCACCCAGTTCCTATCGGGGCACGGTTGCTTCCAGGCATACTTGAAGAGATTCAAGCGCGCTGACACGGAGAACTGTGTATACTGTGGAGATACGGACGACGCGGCTCACACCCTCTTCGGCTGTACGAGATGGTCCCAAAATAGAGAAGACGCAAGACGGCATGTCCAGGAGATGCTCACGCCGGACAACATTGTGGCAGTGATGTTGCAGGGGGAAGGCAAGTGGAGGGCCGTCCATGAGCTGATCACCTCATAATGTCCACGAAGGCCAATGAAGAACTGGCGAGACAAGGCAGGTGAACCATAAGAAGAACAAAGTCCCGAAAGGGCAGAAGATATCTTCGACAGGAAGGAGTAGGAGATGGCAGAAATGCCAAAGCAGGGGGTGTTCGGAAGTAATGCAGCTAGCGATTCCCGGCACCTACACGGAGTAGGGTTTTAGTGAGTAAGAATCTCACACTACCACACAAAACATCTGGGTGGTGTCTTGTTGAAGATTTCCCCACTCCCAACGCTCGCAAAAAAAATAGAATGCAAGCTTCTGATTGGTGGAACTCTTGAAAATTAACGATTTTCAATAGTTATAATAGTAATCCTTCCATAATATCAAATCAACCAACGTATTTTCATGTCTCTCTTCAATTTTTCTCAAATTTGGTGTACTTCTAAGTTATACCAAATAAACGGATCCGTATTTTTTTGTTTGGCCCTAAAGTGACCTGTTTACGTTCTACAGTCCTCCAAAATAAGTCAAATTTGGCTTGTAGAGCTTCGATAAATTCTTTCTACTGGTCGAACCGTAAATAAATATGTAAGCAGAGAGAACACCGAACAAGATGTGGAAGATGGAAATTAGTAGTGTGCGGAGAAGAGGGCGATCCATAATTAGATGAAAGAACAAAGTGCGTGAAGATCTGTATTAGATGGGAAAACAAGAGTGGAAGAACATAACCCAAGACCAGAAATAGATGAATTTTGAGAAAGTCAGGTGCATGTCTCCCACCCCCGAATTTTTAAATAAAATTCGTATCAAACGTTTCAGCATCATTTGAGCCTCAATGAACTTCCGCTTTAACCATTTCTTCCATTGCTTCAAAGCTCTTCAAAAAAAAAATGTCCAAAACTATGTACAAAAACAAAACTATCAATTGGTTCCTCATGATGTTGTCTATCACATCATCATCTATTCTCTATTTTGTTTAACATTTCTCGACTTTTCTCTGATATTTTTGCAAGGCTCAAATCTTCACAAAGTTCTCATCTCCACTGGTTATAACAATCTCAATCGCAGAAAAAAAGGATGACCTTCCAAAATCTGGAAAAATGACATTCGAGCGGCCATGGTTACGTGAGTTTGAGAAGCGAAAAACAGTACCGGTCGTAGGACAACTTGCAGAAATCCGGGGTCCCCTTTTTTGACCTTTGGTTATCTTACGATATACGAACTCCGTTAACTTAAAATAAATTTGCACATTTTTATTTTGACCAATAATCTAAAAACAAATTTGACATATAATTTTTACTTTTGGAGATATTCCAAAACAAAACCAAAAACCATCATTCCTATTTTATCTTTTAAATCGAAAAACTGATAAAACTAAGCATTTTTTGCCATCTAACGATCATCTCGTAAACATTTCTGGTTCTTTTCTTGGTTAAAAATTATGTGCAGATTTGGAAGGGGTCAAACAATCAAAAACGCGTCATGCTGTCTTTGAATGGCAAGCAATTAAAAAACTGATTTCGGTTTGACCTAATGAGGTCGCTTTATTTTTTCTAATTATTAAATGAGTTCAATGAGATAATAAGAACGCGTTATCAACCAGCAGGATATTTACGCTTCCATGAGATGAAAACTGCGAGTCGCAGTTTTGTATCGACGTGGCCTGTAATCGGTCAAGACAAAAATGAAGACCTGTTTCGCAATACTGACGAGGCGAAAGACCTTAGACGCGGTTCAAATTGAACAAACGCGTTTGGCCCGAGTGTTAAATCTACTGGACCTTTCGTCATTAGGAATTGGATCCAGTTTAGGAATCGGGGTGTACGTCTTAGCCGGAAGTGTTGCCAGAAATATTGCCGGACCTTCGGTGGTTTTGTCCTTCTTGCTCGCAGGGATTGCTTCCGTTTTTGCTGGTAAAATAAAATAATTTTGATAATTCTTTTTACCTTTTTTCTCTTCCATCCAGGATTATGTTATGCAGAATTTGGGTCTCGGGTGCCACGCGCTGGATCTGCTTACGTTTACAGTTATGTATGTGTCGGAGAGTTTAGCGCCTTTGTCATCGGATGGAACTTAATTTTGGAATACGTCATAGGTAAAATAATTGTTATTAAAAATTATACAAAACTTTCAAATTTGTTTTCCCAGGATCAGCAAGTGGAGCTCGAGGTCTCAGCCTATACTTGGACACCCTCTGCAACAATTCGCTCCAAGACACCTTCAGAGAAATAGCGCCCATAAACGTCAGCTTCATGTCCGCTTATTTCGACTTCTTTGCATTTGGAATCTCAATCCTATTTGCAGGTAAAAAATCGTAAATTGTCTTCCCTTTCTAAGTCTTCTGATTTCAGCTGGTTTGGCCTTCGGAATGAAGGAAAGCACAACCGCTAATAATTTCTGCACGATTGTGAACTTAGCAGTGGTGACCTTTATAATCGTCGTGGGCTCATTTAAAGGTAAAAAATTGGAAAAACAAAAAAAATGTGTCAAAGCAGTTAATTTGTTGATTAAAATTGACCCGTAGAAAACATAAGGTCACAATGATTATTAATGCTTGAACAGTTTTCAAATCAAAGAGTCGATTGTTTATAAAAAAAAACTTTTAAATTGAACAATATTTTTAAAGTAATGTCAATGACCTTTTTGCGTAGCACAATGGCGAAACTGGAACTTAAGTCCGCCGGTAAATTCGACGGACGACTCGGGAGGGTTTTTCCCGTACGGTTTTTCAGGGACAATTCGAGGTGCTGCTACCTGTTTTTATGGCTTCGTAGGGTTCGACGCAATCTCGGCAACAGGAGAAGAAGTTAGAAATCCCCAACGGACAATTCCGTTGGCTATTCTCGCAACTCTTGCTGTGATATGTGTTGCCTATTTGGGTACTTCGACAGTGCTGACCCTGATGGTTCCGTATTATATGCAGGTTTGTATAAATTATTCAGCTTTGTTACCGTTGAGCATGGGGGAACCTACAGCAGTACAACGCATGTTTTAATTGTGATTCTGACAAATCTATAGTTTTGGTTTGCAGAACGTGGGTGCTCCAGTCCCGTACGCATTTTCCTTGATGGGGTGGAGCTGGGCTAATTGGATTGTGGAGATTGGAGCTGTGTTTGGAATTTGTACAAGGTTAGCATTTTTCCACATGCCTACGTTTGTTTATTTATTTATTTCAGCTTGCTTGGAACAATTTTCCCACTTCCTCGAATAATTTACGGAATGGCATCCGATGGTGTGATATTTAAAATTTTGGGCCGCGTAAGCGAGAGATTTCACACTCCACTGATTGGAACATTATTGGGCGGATTGATGATAGGTAAACTTATACGTTATTCCCAATTCAGTTTTGACTATATAACTTTTTGAACAGGTTTGATGGCCTCCTTATTTGAACTGACCCAGTTGATCAGCATGATGTCCATAGCCACACTTTTGGCCTACACCATCGTTTCAGCTTCAGTTCTGCTCCTCAGGTGAATTCACCACTTCGGCGGTAAAGTATGAGTCAAAACGTTTCTTCCTCAGATATTCAGTGGACGAAGACAACCCTGGCCCTCGAAATTTCATTGGTGCCAGTACAGAAAAAACCCATTTAATTAATTCGAGTTTACAAACGAAAACAATTTCTTTAAAGCAATTATTCAATCGGGAAAACTTGGTTCGACCCACAAAGTATTCTCAAAGTTTGGTTGCTACTGAGGTTTTTATTTTTGGTAATAATGGAACCTTCCTGACAAGAAACAATTAAATTTTTTAAATTTTTAGCTCTCCTGTGCTTATGTCTAGGGTTGTATGTTATTTATTGTTATGCTGAGATAACTGGAGGCCAAATATGGGCATTGGTGGGTCTTGGAGTTATAATACTTCCGATGATTTTGATTTTGATATCCATTGCAAATCAACCTGCGTCGAAAACACCAATCGCTTTTAAAGTAAGTTTTTCGACGATAAAATTGCTCTATGCTTGATTATCGCTTTCCATTTGTTTATAGGTACCTTTCGTACCTTTGGTACCAGCAATAAGCATACTGATGAATATATCGTTGATGACAATGTTAGATTATCAAACCTGGATCAGATTTATAGTTTGGATGGTGTTAGGTAAAAACGCTACTAACAAATTTCAGTTTTAAATTGAAACTGTGTTTGTTTCAGGCTTGCTGGTTTATGGATTCTACGGTTATCCAAACAGCAAAAGAGACTACGAAAGGTGCAAAGCCCTGAAGTGAATTTTGGATAGTTAAAACATTTTACGACACCACCAAGTATTTAAATTTACACATAACGACAGAACAAAAGAAGAAGACAAAAACGGGCCCATTTTTGTTTAATAATACAGCGATTGACTTACAGAGGGCACGGTTAGAAACGAGGGTTAATTTTATTTTTAGAAAAATAGCTGTGCTTCTCTCCGGGAGCAAGATGTTGTGAGCCTACTGTTCTGGTCACCGTGCCCATTTCCGATTGGGATTTACTTAAAAGGAATTTGTGACGTCAATACGGCTTTATTTATTTACCAATAAACTGCTGTTTATCAGAGGCATTCCATTGATTATTAATATTTTGTAAATTTAAATTTATCTGTGGCAAATAAAATAAAATTCCATGTTTACCGTTTATCGTTCTAAGAAAATACAGGATGGGAAATTTATTTGTAACAAAAATTTTTAGTTCAAAACAATAATTCGACAGTTTAGCCGTACCGGGAAGCGAATCAAAGCAAATGGAAAAAAATTAGATTTTTCCAGGTTTTGGGTTTTAGCTATAATAAAGTTGTTACTAAGCTGTAAGGTTGTTAGGTTATAAATCCTGTTAAATTAAAAGAGATGTCGCTGATATACAATTTGATGGTAAAACACTTGGCGCGACCGGGAAGCGATCCTAATATATTATGCGCTTTTCCAAGGAACAAAATAAAATTTTTGAAGCAGTGAAAAACCTTCTGTTTTCAACTATTTTGTTTTTTATTCATAATTTTGCTTCGTTAAACAAAAAGTTTCATTAATAAAACTATGATTGGCGCGACCGGGAAGCGATTACAATTCTCTTTGTTAGAAGAAACTGAAATGCAGTTAATAAATTGAATAAAATTTGGCTATGCCGTTAGGTTTTTGGATTAAATATTCAATAGACATAGAGACATAGTAAATAACTATTTAATACTGAAACAAGGCGATACCGGGAAGCGATCCAAAGTCTATCTGAGATTTTTTTAACAACACAAAAAATAGTAATATCCGCTATATTTTCGGAAAAAATTTCTAATCAACAGAAGGTAAACTTCTGTTAATTAGAAATTTTATAACTATGCTCTAGACTACGAGGACATGACAATATAACATGCGGCGCCATCGGGAAGCGATCCAAAACTTGTTAGTAGAAGAAATCGGAATTTCTGAAATTTGTTAAAAATTTGTTATGAAATTTTGCAGCAGTTTAGGTTCCTAATCTTGAATTAGAAAATTTAAAACTAAACAAATAATTGGCGCCACCGGGAAGTAACTTCAAGTTCCAAATCTGTCGGAAAAAACATCAATATTTTAAAAATTGAAAAATTGTGAATTTGATCTTTTAGTTCTCGAGCTAAATTCGATCTAATCGCATGAAACAATCTGATATTTTTGAAATTAAAGAAAGATAATTGTTAAACTCTTATATTCCTGGACTAGATTTTGTTCTAAGGTAAGGTCAACTACGCAAATCCGTCATTCAACAGCGTGGCGACGATTGGCGTCACCAGGAAGCGATCCCGAGAAATTGAATTTACTATGGAATTACGAGAAAACAGAATTAGATTTTTTATTAAACTCTGTTCAGTCCTTAGATCAAAATTTAAACTAATCACGAAAGGTATAGTTGAGTCTCTATTTTGTAGTAAAAAATTGGCGCTACCGGGAAGCGATTCTATATTCATTTCCAATTTAAACCGAAAGTTTCCTTAATCTACCCTCAAATAGCCCTACCGGGAAAAGGTTAAAATCCTCCCCGATCAAAAAAACTGAAATAAATTAAATAAGTAAAATTTCATTTCGCTGAAGTCAGCTACATAAATCCATCATTCAACATCGTGACGACAATAAATTGGCGTCACCAGGCAGCGATCCCGCGAAATGGAAATTACTGTGAAATTACAAAAAAATTGAATTTGATGTTTTAGTCCTTAGACCAAAATTCGATCTAGACACAAAAGGTATTGTTAAGTTACTATTTCGTGGTTAAAAATTTGGCGCTACCGGGAAGCGATCCTATGCATTTCCAATGGAAAAAATAAATTTTTTAAAGCTGTGAATAAAGTTGAGCAAATTTTATTTAAAAAGCAAAATTCTGCTTCCATAAACAGACAGTTTTATTAATCAACCCATAATTGGGGCTACTGGGAAGTGGGGTACGGTCCCCTAACTCTGGTTAGGGGACCGCTCCAAATAAATTGAAAATTTCCTATTGCAAAGAGGAAGGTTTATATAGTTTACTGATATAATTTAAACTTGAGAAGGTATTATCAAAATTTTGAGTTAATCGATTTTGAAGTTTGCAAATTTACATGTAAAATTAACGAGATTCCCGCGCGTCGCTCATTCTGTTGACGGTACGTGCAATATGAATGACCCTAACACTTAGAGTATTTCGCACCGGCAGATGCAGCTCGTCTTTACGCGCGTTTTTACGCGATTTTTTGGGGGTGAAACGTAATAGTTTACTGCCCCATACCGCAACTATACTTTTTAATGCTATTTCAAGGGTCTCTAAGCTCCCGGTTTCATTTATCCCGGTTTTTTTTTTGATGGGAGGCGCCTTCTCGTATGTTTAGCATAGTAACAAGAGTCAAAACCGCCCTGGGGGCCTATTCTTGAACTCAATAGAATTTATTCGCATGCGAATCATTTCGCATGGTAAGTTTCGCACACGATTGTTCGATCACTTAAAACGGTATTCTCGAACTCACTCGAATTTACTCCGCATGAGAATCATTCCGCACGGTGACGATTACTCGAAGGTGCATGTCAGTGGCCCCCCCAGTTTCGAATTTTTTTATAAAAATGGTGTCACACGTTAGAGCATCGTTAGAGCCTGAATGAGCTTCCATTATTTTCGTTTGAGCCTCAAAGGTCGCGGAGTTATTCGCAAAAAACAACTGGGGGGGCCGTAGGCATGATGGCCCCCCCCAGTTTCGAATATTTGCGTGAATTTGGTGTCAAACGTTAGAGCATCGTTAGAGCCTGAATGAGCTTCCATTATTTTCGTTTGAGCCACAAAGGTCGCGGAGTTATTCGCGATAAACTGCTGGGGGGGCCTAGACATGTTTTTCCATTTTCCTTCCTATTTGGATTTTTGTATGAAACTGATGCCAATCGATAGAGCATCGTTAGAGCCTCAATGAGCTTCTATGGTCATGGTTTTAAGTTAATATATTTACAAAGTTATGGATGTTTTAAATTTTCGACCAAACTCCGAGCAATATGCGTTAACTTGAATTTTGCCAGATTGAAGGTTCCCACCATCATTGCTATTTTAAATTCCCTGACTTTCCATGACGAAAATTATAAATAAAACATCAACTTAAAGGAATATAAAGCTTTAGTTGATATAAATAATCATTATTACCTTCATCGATTTCATATAATATCAACTGCAAAATTATTGTTTGAAGAAAAAATTTTATTAATAAAACTAAAACT
This sequence comes from Podabrus alpinus, assembly GCA_932274525.1. NCBI lineage: Eukaryota > Metazoa > Arthropoda > Insecta > Coleoptera > Cantharidae > Podabrus > Podabrus alpinus. The sequence continues at coordinate 78,343,862 of OW026456.1, forward strand.
CGCAGTGCATTTGTAGTCGGTAAATTACTGGATTGCGAATCGCCATAGTCCATAAGTTTTCGTACCTCGTCATTAAGGATAAAAGAAGGTGTCATTTTCTCATTGTTTAAATTGGTTTCTAATTCTTCCCGTTTGGCTTTCGATATATTTCTTTTAACGTCTTGATTGCAGTTGTTAATATAACCAGTGTATATGCACTCCATCACGACATCATATTCCGCTTTTGGAATATTTTCCACGACACATTTTAAAATGCCATGGCGAAACTGGGGGGGGGGGGGCTATCATGTCATGGCCCCCCCAGTTTCGAATTTTTTTATAAAAATGATGTCACACGTTAGAGCATTGTTAGAGCCTGAATGAGCTTCCATTATTTTCGTTTGAGCCTCAAAGGTCGCGGAGTTATTCGCAAAAGACAACTGGGGGGGGGGGGGCGTAGACATGATAGCCCCCCCCCCCCAGTTTCGAATATTTGCGTGAATTTGGTGTCAAACGTTAGAGCATCGTTAGAGCCTGAATGAGCTTTCATTATTTTCGTTTGAGCCTCAAAGGTCGCGGAGTTATTCGCAAAAGACAACTGGGAGGGGGGGGCGTAGACATGATAGCCCCCCACCCCAATTTCGAATATTTGCTTGAATTTAGTGTCAAACGTTAGAGCATCATTAGAGCCTGAATGAGCTTCCATTATTTTCGTTTAAGCCTCAAAGGTCGCGGAGTTATTCGCGATAAACTTCTGCGGGGGCCGTAGACATGTTTTCCATTTTCCTTCCTATTTGGAATTTTTGTATGAAACTGATGCCAATCGATAGAGCATCGATAGAGCCTCAATAAGCTTCTATGGTCATGGTTTTAAGTTAATATATTTACAAAGTTATGGATGTTTTAAATTTTCGACCAAACTCCGAGCAACATGCATGCCAGATTAAAAGATAAAAAATTTTAAGTTGGTTATAAAAAACCCTATATAAGCGAGAAATTGTATTTGAAATTATAAAAATGTTTATCGAAGGAATATAGCGAAATAGAGTATCATGCCGAGAAAATCTAATATTGATCTGAAGTACCTTAACCTGGTTATTGTTGTTAATAAAGAGAAAATTTATGATCCAATGGGTAAAAAGTTTTGGGGCCCATCAAATGTTTGTTGGTCGGAAATAGTAGAACAATTTGGTAATACCACCGTTTTGCACAAATTACGTTTATAACCACGTGATCTTGAACAGGCACAACATTATGGAAGAATTAAATTTACAGGTTTCATCAAAATACACTGCAGAAATTAACTCGGATATATCGGATGAGGATCAAGAAGAAAACGAAGGAGGCGGTAAACTTTAGAATTTCGAATAACTTCGACAGCGGAAGAGTGGAATAGTATTTCTCCGTCCAATCGCTCTTACAAACGATCAGATGGGAACAACAGCGATAATATTAGAAATTACGAAACTTTGAAAGCACACTACTGGACAGATTTAATTCATACCAAAATTTTTAGAGAGACGAAAATTCCATGTTGTATAATATACAAACGTTGTAAAATCTACCCAAGTGGATTTTGTTACCTTCAAATAAGTGGTCGATGCAAATCTTGTCATGGCATTTTAAAATGTGTCGTGGAAAATATTTCAAAAGCGGAATATGATGTCGTGATGGAGTGCATATACACTGTTTATATTAACAACTGCAATCAAGACGTTAAAAGAAATATATCGAAAGCCAAACGGGAAGAACTAGAAACCAATTTAAACAATGAGAAAATGACACCTTCTTTTATCCTTAATGACGAGGTACGAAAACTTATGGACTATGGCGATTCGCAATCCAGTAATTTACCGACTACAAATGCACTGCGAGTTTTAGTTTTATTAATAAAATTTTTTCTTCAAACAATAATTTTGCAGTTGATATTATATGAAATCGATGAAGGTAATAATGATTATTTATATCAACTAAAGCTTTATATTCCTTTAAGTTGATGTTTTATTTATAATTTTCGTCATGGAAAGTCAGGGAATTTAAAATAGCAATGATGGTGGGAACCTTCAATCTGACAAAATTCAAGTTAACGCATGTTGCTCGGAGATTGGTCGAAAATTTAAAACATCCATAACTTTGTAAATATATTAACTTAAAACCATGACCATAGAAGCTCATTGAAGCTCTAACGATGCTCTATCGATTGGCATCAGTTTCATACAAAAATTCCAAATAGGAAGGAAAATGGAAAAACATGTCTACGGCCCCCCCAGCAGTTTATCGCGAATAACTCCGCGACCTTTATGGCTCAAACGAAAATAACGGAAGCTCATTCAGGCTCTAACGATGCTCTAACGTTTGACACCAAATTCACGCAAATATTCGAAACTGGGGGGGCCATCATGTCTACGGCCCCCCCAGTTGTTTTTTGCGAATAACTCCGCGACCTTTGAGGCTCAAACGAAAATAATGGAAGCTCATTCAGGCTCTAACGATGCTCTAACGTGTGACACCATTTTTATAAAAAAATTCGAAACTGGGGGGCCACTGACATGCACCTTCGAGTAATCGTCACCGTGCGGAATGATTCGCATGCGGAGTAAATTCGAGTGAGTTCGAGAATACCGTTTTAATATTTATACCGTTTAAAATATTACGATACAACTTTAAAACACGATATGGAATTATCGACCGTCACACTTATTACTTCATCAGTTATAGTTATATCACATTTATATAGACCCATTTTTGTGATTGGTTATAACCAATCTATTGGTATTTAAACCCCACTGCGCATGCTCAACTTTTATATTATCGCACACGAACAAAGTTTCGTCTGGGTACCCCCAGACGTTGTAGTTCGAATGGTTTTCATGCGAAAGTATTCGTAGACGATTGCTCGAGAATACAAAATTTAGTTCGTATGCGAAAGTGGCGTACACGAATAATTTCATGCGAAAAGTATTCGTAGACGAACATTTCGAAGGGTTCGAGAATACAAATCTTTCATTCGTATGCGAAAGTGGCGAAGTTTCGTATGCGAATCAATTCTATTGAGTTCAAGAATAGGCCCCCAGGACCCATATTCTTGAATCGTTTCATACGTCCGGGCGGATCGTTTTTGACGTGTCATGGCCGTGTGGCAAAATCATTTTTACTTATTCAGTTGTGTTAGTTTTGTTCGTATCAAAATGGAAATAAATTATACTATCGTGAAGACAAAAATTAAGGCAAAAGAAATGGTCTTTACACATTTTAAGATAAATGAATGAATAAAAATGATTTTGCCACACGGCCATGACGCCAAGAATGATCCGTCCGGACGTGTGAAACGATTCAAGAATACAGGTCCTGAGCTTTCCCACCATTGCTGAATAATTTTTTAATCGATTTACGTTCATTTGGAATTTCCTTCCTGAACATGTTAAAAGCTATAATTTGTAATGCTGGAGAATATATTATTGATTAGTTGAAGTATTTTTTATATTTAAAACATTAAATTTTAAATTTAAAAAAAACGCTACGAACTTATGCATCAACCCAATAATACAACCAAATTAAACCCATCTCTTTTTTTTCAAGCGACAGGAAATTTCGCTGCCAAGATTATAGTTTAAGCGATGGAAAGATTACTAATAATTATTATATATCTACAGGAAGATGCAATTATTTCTTTTATGCACTTCTAATAATAATAATTATCAAATCTCTTAATACTTTGCAATTTTTTTTCCCGCGAAATCTGTAGGAAGATAAAATACTTTCTTTTATGCACTTCTGATAATGGAACTGATACTTTCGTCATCATTTTTTGAGTGTCAAGTTGCTATTCAAAACGTTCAAATTTATAGCCCAACTTAAAAATTAACAATTTTGCTGCAAATTCGAAAAACATGGATGTTATGATGCTGGAATATTTTCGAGATATCCACCGGTAGGATTTAGATTTTTAAGGTTAACTCTGCCGGTATTTTGGGCTGATAGGTTAGTAAAATTTGAGTTAACAGCGTTTTAATTCATTTTAATACCAATTAATACAATTTTGTAAAATGTGAAGAATTTTATCAAATCGCATACGTTGTAATTTTTGAATTACCCAACCGGGTAATTATCGATGTAGACGTTTTCGAATGCCATGTTGTCTGCAAATTTTAGATAGCAACAAAAATGCCATCATCGCGTTGATTTTAGTGGTTCCAATGTTCGATTTCTCTTCATTTGTATTTCCGGTTTCTATTAATAATAATATATAAATATTATTATTAATGTTGTTTGCAGACATTGAAATATAGATAATATTTAACAAAACTAAATTTACTGGATATGTTTATACAAGGTTTTATTTTTAAGCGAAGTATTAATGGTGATTCGTAATGCAATGTTCATTGGTTTACTGGAACTTCCACGATGAACATTGTGATTTTGTTATTGGCATTGTATTGGGAAGGTTGGCAGTAGACAAGAGAATAAATACAACAATCACAACATAAACAATTTAATAAGAGCCCATTGGCAATACACAACTTAATAAACAAACAATTATTACATCACTAACCTGGATGTGGACTCGTATTTGAGTGATTAAAACTACAAACCAGGTGTCCTTATATTTAGCATTGGTATAAAGATAACTAGCTACATAAATATGTCGCGCCATCTATCAGTCACATTGTAACTTACATACCAACACCTCCACTAGTTACGATGTAACTAAAATCCTAAATCTCCAAACCCATCTTGCTGGTACATAATGAATGTTTATCCCTTGGTAAACCTTTTGTGAGGGAGTCCGCTACCATATCTTCTGTTCCGATATGTTCCACTTTTAATTGTCCAATTTCTTGCTTTTCACGGACAAAGTGGTGCTTGACATCGATGTGTTTGGTTCTGCACCTATATCCTGCATTTTTGCTGAGATCTACGGCCCCTTTGTTATCGCAAAATATTTTTATGCAGTTTAAATTAGTTTCCAACTCTTTGAAAAGACCTTGAATAAAGATGGCTTCTTGTGCTGCAAAACTCAATGCCATGTATTCTGCTTCGGTTGTTGAAAGTGCTACTGTTGGTTGCTTTTTTGAAGCCCAACTTACAGCACCTCCACTCATCAAAAACACGTAACCAGCAGTAGATCTTCTTTCGTCTACATCCGCTGCCCAATCCGAATCACAATACCCGTGCAAGTCACCATTTCCTTTTTTAAATGTTAGTTTGAAATTTTTAGTCTTTTTTAGGTACCTAAAAATCCTTTTAATAGCTCCCCAATGTGCTTTACCCGGATTATTACTGTACCGACTAACTTTTCCAACAGCATATGAAATATCAGGTCTTGTACCTTGAGCTGCATAAATCAAACTTCCTATGGCTTCTTGATAAGGAACGTCAATTTTATCTTCGCTGGTTTTTAGTTGCATATCTTTCGTTAGCACTTGATTTGCATCGAATGGTGTTGACACTTCTTTGCTTTCATTCATGTTGAATTTTTTTAAGATTTCATTGATGTATCTTTCTTGATCTAACGTTATAACACCATTTTGCCTGTCTCGAGTAATTCTTATTCCCAAGCAATAGTGTGCCTCACCTAAGTCTTTCATATTAAATGATTTCTCTAAATGACGTTTCACCTCATTCTTCATTGCATCATCTTGAGAAAAAATCAAGATATCGTCAACATATACAGCCAAGATTAATTGTTTGTTATTCTTGCTTTTGACGTAAATGCATGGGTCAAACTTAGATTGCTTGAACTGTAATTGCTTAATGGTTTGGTCTAGTTCTTTGTACCACACTCGACTTGCTTGTTTTAATCCATTAATAGATTTCTTCAATAAACAGGTTCTTTTATCCGGCAATTCCATATAGATTTCTTCATCTAATTTTGGATGTAAAAACGCCGTTACTACATCCATTTGATCGATATTCCAATCGTTTTTTGCTGCTAAGGCTAGCAACAAACGGATCGAGCTATGTCGTACGACCGGAGCATACGTTTCATCGTAATCGATGCCTTCTTTTTGAGAGAATCCCTTCGCAACTAACCTAGCCTTGTATCGATTTATAATTCCTTCGGCAGTAAATTTTGTTTTGAACACCCATTTACTTTTAATCGCCTTTCGATTTTCTGGAACATCACATAGAATCCAAGTTTTATTAGTTCTATGCGATTCCATTTCTTCATCGATTGCTCTCCTCCATTCATCACTATCTTCACTTTCAAGAGCTTCTTTAAGTGTTGTTGGATCATTTACAATTGATTGGTAGACTACAAATTCCGGGTTAAACACATTTTTATTTGGTTTAACTACACGTTGCGAACGTCTTGGCAAATCAATCTCCACTTGCTCTTCCTGTTCTTCAACATCGTCAACTTCTTGATGTTCATCGTTATTTGCAACAGCATCTTCAAAATCGTTAACTATATTATTGTTGTTAACAACACAAATACCATCACGAGTGAAGTCGTCTTGATTGGAAATTATTTTAACCGTGGTTTGTTGAGGAAATACTCTATCAATCGGCTCTTCGATGCTAGTTTTTATTAATTGATCCTCACAAAACACCACATCTCTTGATATTTTCAATTTCTTCGTTATAGGGTGAACAAACCTATACCCTTTCACTGTTTCGCTATATCCCACAAAGATGTATTCTTCAGCCTTATTATCGAATTTTTTTTTAAACACTTTTGGTATGTGCACCAACGCTTTACAACCAAATATTCTTAAATTCGATAAGTTTGGCTTCTTACCATTCCAAGCTTCTTCAGGTGTCATCCGATTCAAGCTTTTTGTCGGACACCGATTCTTTAAATACGTTGCCGTTAGTATCGCTTCTGCCCAAAACTCGCTTCCTAAATTGGCTTCTGTCAGCATACATCTTGCGCTTTCGACTAGAGTCCTATTTAGCCTTTCGGCAACCCCATTTTGCTCTGGTGTATATGGGACGCTTGTTTGATGTTGAATTCCAAATCTTCTTAAATGGGACAAAAGTTCCTTATTGACATATTCCGTTCCATTGTCAGATCGTAAACATTTAATTTTTTCTTCGCATTGATTCTCAACAAACGACTTGTACTCCAAAAACTTTTCAGTTACTTCACTTTTATTTTTAAGGCAATAAACTGTTGTTTTCCTCGAGAAGTCATCGGTGAATGTTAGAAAGTATCTTGCACCACCAATCGATTTTGTATTCATAGGACCACAGACATCCGAATGAATTAGTTCGAGTTTATTCGTTGCTCGAGATGCGCCATTTTTATTGAATGGTGTTCTTGACAATTTCCCTTTCACACATATTTCACACGGTTTACTGTTTTTATCCTTGATATTAACGCCTTCGGCTAAACCATTATTTAACAAGTTCATTGCTACACGATTTATGTGTCCCAATCTTCGATGCCACAACACATGAGTATTTTTTAACTCCACAAGATTCACAGTTTCAACAGGTTCGTTTAGTTTATACACACCTTTTTCTAATCTTGCACTACCCAACACATCTTTATTTTCAATATTTATTTGCACATTTGTAATTCTGCAGCCATGTCTTTTATCAAACACTAACGTATTCCCATGTTGAACCATTTGCCCAACCGAAATCAAGTTCCTTGTAACTCCTGGTACATGAATAACTTCTTGGAGCATTAATTCTTTATTACCGATAAGATCAATTTTGACTTTACCCTTACCAGCACTGTTCAACGTTGTACCATTAGCAACTTCGATATTACAAGAATCGTAATGTTCGTAGTCCTTAAAATTGTTTGCATTCGGCGATATGTGAACTGAAGCACCAGAGTCTAAAATCCATTCACTATTTTTATCACACTTATCATTACACATGCCAATGAACTGGGTGGTTTCTGATCGTTTATTGGCTGTAAATTTCTTTGGCTGTACCTTCTTCATCTGTGGACAAATGTTAGCTTTGTGACCCTCGGTTTTGCACTTAAAACACTTAATTTTTCGATTTTGAGCTTCCATTGGTTTGTCGGCTTGATTCCATTTCTTTTTGCTGTAAAACGCACTAGATTCTGAAGTTGTTGCATGAATTTTTTGAACACTTGGTTGTAACAACAAATTTTTCACGAATTCTACGGTAGTACTTTGCTTTGATCCTTGAATCCCCATTAATAACGGTTGATACTCTTCAGATAATCCCGCCAACATCAGACCACCAATCACATGATCCTTGAATGGTTCACCAATTGTTTCCAATTGATCAGTAATGCACAACATTTTGTTAATATAATCCTGCATGTCATTACAATTATCCAATCGGATTCTGAATAGTTTCGCGTATAAACCAATCAAATGTAGCGTACCTGATTGTTCATAGATTCGATTTAATTTGCCCCAAGCTTCTTTCGCTGTCTTTACGTTTTTTATTTCAGCTGCTGCTCCTGGATTAATGGACAAATTGATCTTCGCCAGAACTCGTTGATCCAAATCTTCATCTAACACCGTACCGGGAGCACATTCCACATGCTTCCACATGCCAGCATCGATAAGAAAATTTTTCATAGCGTGCTTCCACTCGCTATAATTTTCTCCATTTAAATGCTTTGATTGCGGCAGTCCTCCCATTGTTACAACTGTTGAAGATGATCGAGTTCTCAACTGCGATTGTAACAGTTCGATCTGTTGTTGCAAATTTGCTAATTGCGCCTCCATAATTTTTTATTTATAAAATTTTGGATGCAATAATTTGCACAAATTTAAATCAAACAAAAACAACTTTATTCTCTTATTGTTACTGGGTCCATAACCTATTGGGAAGGTTGGCAGTAGACAAGAGAATAAATACAACAATCACAACATAAACAATTTAATAAGAGCCCATTGGCAATACAACTTAATAAACAAACAATTATTACATCACTAACCTGGATGTGGACTCGTATTTGAGTGATTAAAACTACAAACCAGGTGTCCTTATATTTAGCATTGGTATAAAGATAACTAGCTACATAAATATGTCGCGCCATCTATCAGTCACATTGTAACTTACATACCAACACATTGACATTACATTTTTTTGTTCAAAATAATATATTCTGCAATGATATCCTTTTATCGAAGGTAACTATAAATTTTGAATTATTTCATTCAAGCTATATTATGTTATATAAGAAAAAATTTGGATATTTTTCTCCATATTACAAAATTTGGCGATCTATTTCTCGCAACTCGTAAAAACGGAATCGGTCAGATAAATTGCAGGAATGATAAGCGAGTTTAGAGTTAATTTGCAGAGCAATGGCTGCCGAACTAATTTCTAGGAAGGATTCCTAGAAGACGGCAGTGTAGTAGATTTAAAGAAACATCTCTGCGTAGGATATACAAAAATGCAGTGTACTAATCATAGATTACAAAAAGGAGAGAACCTGGGATGGAGCTCTGAGGTTGCAATTTCTTAATAACTGGTAACAGAATCATAATGCGCAATAATATACATATCGACTATACAAACATTTATTAATTATCAACAACTTTTTATAAATGTAGAAAAGACAATCCGGTTGTGCCTTAATTATTCGTTATCAAGACTTTATGGTAATCTGCAACCAAAATAAAATATATCAAAATTCAAAATCCAATTTTTACATAATTTATATTTATGTCCATTACAGTTCCATCAAAATGGCTTCAAATTGAGAAATGTTCGAATGCAATTAATTAGTTACGATGAAAATTACGTTAATTTCTATATACTTAAAGCATTTAAATACAACCGAACTACTACAGCCCACAATTTTACTGTAAATTTAAAAGAAACTATGGAAGATAAAATTGAGGTAAAGAAAATTGTGATATATTGTAAACATTATTAAGATTCACTTTGCAGTAGTTAAAGGTACTTTTTATGATTCGTCAGTATTACTGGTATTACTGAACTCCCTCCCCTTGTCCGCAAACCTTACTGAATAGCCAAAAAAAGTGACACTTTTTCACCTAATTAAACAATATAAGCACTATTATTTTACACAAATAAACACTTCTTGTTGACCAGAAGCTACTATATTTTTATGTACACATATTTTTGTATACTTTCAGGTACTAGTGCAAGCGTATAAGTTTTTGAGCAATGAGTATCGACACTTTCCTGTGCGATTTCAAGTCAATTTGAAGAAAAGCATTGAAGCAAATATAATAGGATCACGCAGTCTAAAATATTGTGGAAATATTACCAATTTTTACTTTTACAAGGTTTTGGAATTTTTTTTATTTTTTAGAAATATAAATCTAAAACTTTTTGTTTTCAGGACATCACTTATCACGCTTGCAATTTTGTTCTCGATGAAACTTGCTTTCCTCCATTGATACCCAATGGCATATATAAAATTGAAGCCACATTTTTGTACTTCGATCATGCTATAGCTTTGCATTATATTTTTCTTGAAATATATACGCCAATACCTTACCCAAAGAAGTAAAAATTATATTATTAGATCAGTTCACAAAGAATCAAAAATTGTCTATAGTGTCTTTTTTTAAATCTTTGTAGGTAGGTATTTCACTGACTTGTTTATTAATTATTATGTGCAGAGGGAATCTTATGGTTATAATTATTATATGTACCTATGTATGCATTTTACTGTAACTTTCAAAATAATTAAATAAAATCGGATTTAAATTTGTTTGTATATCTGCGTCAGTAGTGGGGGTACGTAGCTTATGCCCCACATTTTATTAGAGATGAAAGACAGTTTATTTACCCCCCCCCCCACGTATAGCAAGAAGTTGATCAATCGCAAGAGCACATGAAACAAAATCTGCCCTTACTATCTCTAATGAGAAGGTAGCTCGGAACAGATAATGTCCACGCAGAAAATAAATTCTACTTTTCTTTACGTGGGGCCCTGATGGTGGGTATAAGCCAGCTCGTTGTAGCGGCAGCAAGGCCGTGGGTCGTGTCAAATGAACGCCCCGAAGAAAATCAAGGAAACAGCTTTGCTAACACAACAAAAATAATCAGCAATTAGATGTTCGTTGCTGGAAGGCGATGACATAAGCGATGTCGGATGGAAATTGCGTTAGCCGACCAGAACCACACTACAGTGGCAAAGACATTACCACCAAGAACCACTCCCCAAAATTAATCCACGGAACGTTCGAGTGGTCATTAAAAAAAATCCCACAAACGGTGGAACCACAATCGAACTTCCAACAATAAAATCAAGCGGAAGCGACACCGATGAAATGCAACACCCTGTACGTTGGTCGCACATCGCTGCCTTCTTAAAAAAAACATATAACCAAAAATAAACACAAAAAAAAGTTCAACATAGAATTTCAAATTCAAGATTTGAACCCATGTCGAACGCGTAGGAATTCTTATGCCAATGCATTTGACCAAACGCTGTTCGATGTCACCTAAAGAAAACAATGCACAGTTCAAATTTAATTAAATAAAACATAATAATACAATTAAATTTTAATTAGTTTTCAAACACAAAATTCAAACTTTAGCATTCGAATACACGCCTGCTGTGTGTACGATAAGATAGCCTCTATCAACTCGATGCAGCAATACAAAACCTGCACTCAACGATAATATCGGCCAAAAACGATCGAATTAAAAATGCAAGACACAAGGAAAAACCTAAATAATAAAACATAAGGAAACACATGAATCAGCCAAGGATGAAATCAAACAAAAGCGAACTCCAGATGGACGGAACAAAATGGGCCAAGTCGATCAACATAAACCACTGTGACACAATCTAATAACATAAATGTTACTCACCACTCCGACGGGATACCAAAACCTTCAGAAGCAGTATGGGCAGCAGATCCGACCAAGAAACGTCCGATATGGGGAAAATTCACCATTTTCCAACACAAACAACGAAGATATAAGAATATCTTCGTTCCATATCCGCTAATTACGTAACCCACAGCCCATGATTATTCCACAGTAGCAACACAATAATCGACATTATCACTTGAAAATTTACCCCAGCCTTATCGTGCTTCAAACTGACACAAGAAGCGTCTTGCTTGTTCAATAGTTCACCCAAGACTGTCTTTTGCGCCGATGGAACCTCTTATCTCCCTTTCCAGTCCCTCTTCCCAGTTCGACCGTTACATGGAGCGAGAAGTGCCAATAAATAATTATTGGGAACGAATTTAATGGGCAAAAAATTTGTTACACATAATTAAATCATCGCAAGATGAAAAATTAATTGAAACCGCCAGAAAAGATTCGAGTAAAATGCCGGCATGTAATTTTGGAACGACGATGGACATACGAACTGCAAGAATCCAGACGGCTCCGCGCACTTTAGCCAGCACTTCCTGAGTGGAAGTCGCCTAACAGAAAACCGGAAAAAACTACGAATGGCCCGACTCCGAAGAAAATCCATTGTCAGTCAAATGTTGCTCAAGCACCCAAACAAGATTAATCTTTATTTTCAGGACAGGTCAACCGCCATATGTAACTCATATTCTAATGTTGCCCTTCAGGTTCATCCGCGATACCGCGATTTGGAGTTGGATTTAGAGTTTGAAGAAAAATTTGTATCTTTCTTTTTTCTTTAAATTTTGTTCTTAAACAAACAAATATGCAGATGAGGACGGCTTTACGACTGTGAATTATAGAAAAAGTTGGAAACGAAAACGTGTAGGTAAAAATACAGACTTGATTATTTTTTTATTACGATAAAAGTAAAGGTAGCTCAAGATATCTTTAGCGCCCCCCCCTTGAGTTTTTTCTGTATCCGCCACTGCCTGCACAGACTAACATTCGTTCACAGGTATAATTACACAAATTCTCTTCGAAAGTGGATAAAATTCACTAGATTTGTGTAATTTTTGATTTAATTTCCACATCTTAGATTCCAACCCTTATAGCTCACCAACTCCAAATCGAGGACGGCAAATGCAACTCGCACTACCCGTCAAACTTCAAGTAGAAGCCACTTCCAACAAGGAAATCTTCAATCTTCGAATTAAGGACTGTACTAAATCGGTAACGTAATCAAATACTTCCCTCTTCTCAATATTTATTTTCACAGTCACAACCTGGGTAACTACCAGCCAATCTAGCTCAGCGCTATTTTCGAGAGGCCCACCGGTCTCCACAACTTCCCAACGCCAGATGCCAACGTCAGATGAAGGAGAAGGCCGGCTACGCCGGGATGCTCCATCAAGTTCATTCCAGAAACCAGAAACCAGTGCACACCGGCCACATGCAACACGTCTCCCGTGCTTGTAACTTCGATGAAATTTTACTATTTTTCCATTATTTTTTGTTTTACGCGCTTTTTTGGGGGTTAAACGTAAAAGATAACTGCCGCATACCGCGACTATACTTTTTAATGCTTTTTCAAGGGTCCCTAACATCCCGTTTTTTTAGATCCCGGTTTTCTTGATCGAAGGCCCTTCTCGTATGTTTAGCCCAGTAACCAGAGTCAAAACCGCTCTGGAGGGGTGCAGAGCGGAGCGGAGCGGCGCCCCGGAAGAGTAGGTTTTGACGATGGATTACCCTCCCTATCGAATGCACACCCCAAAAATCTAAGAAAAAAAAATTTTATTTTTTCACTTTTTCGGCAATACTTACACGTGTTAATTTCCATTTTTATGCTAATATTTATTACTAATATCTATTAATCACACCCCCACCTATCCGAATTTCAAAGAAAAATTCAAATCGGAGCGAAAAAAATTCACTCGATTTCAAGGAACAACGGGCGAACGATGGGACATCGACCCGGGGTGTGCCAGTGGCCCGTACAAATGCAACTTTCTTATTTTCACACTTTTTTCGGATTTTTTTTATGATCACGTCCGCGACGACAAAAGTTACACATTCGGACCGAAACATACCCAAAAAGGCCGTGATTTACCCAAAATTTTACTAAATTTCATGTTGGGGGCGTGTCCGTAGTTCTTGAAACCACGCAAAATATAGGCCGACAACCTATCCCGGCCACCGCATAGTGTTTTTACTAAAATTTCGGTATTAATTCTTATTTTAACTCAAATATCCTTTTATTATATTGTAGCTAATGCCTTTTTTGACCTAAATATCAAGCCATTTTTTTGGGGGATTATTTTTTGTCAGTTGGGCCGTTCACCCCGGACCCAAAATTGTAACTCATGATGTTGTTATCGTTGGAGATTTTAACATAAACCTAAACGTAATCAATAAAAATTCAGTGCATTTTCTAGACATAATGAACTCTTATAACCTGAAGCAAACTGTCTACGATGCAACAAGAACATCTCAAACCCAAACGCAAACCCTTATTGATAACATATTCACAAACCAGAAGAATTTGACAACCGAAGTAAAAACCACTGCACTGTCAGATCATTGTGGATTACTGGCAACCCTGCCCGCAGTAAAAAACCCAGAAATATTGACAAAATAAAGAACAGGATATTTACTAAAGAAAAATTAATAGCATATAGGAAACTTATATCAGAACAGGATTGGCTTGCAATATACAGTGAAATGGATGTAGATCAAGCATACAACAACTTTGAAGAAGTGATCATCACAAATTTGGAAACCACTTTTCCATACAAAAGCTACAAAATTAACACCAAGTATAGTATATTTCACTTTAAATGAAATTAAAAAAAGTCATAGCATCAAATTACGTTGATATAAAAGCGTACAAACTATGGATGAAACATAATAATATAGAGATAAGATATGCTGTCGACCAAGCATATGCATTGCTAAAGGCTGGCGCGAGATTAAAATAATTAACCTTATCTCTATATATTATGTTTCGTTTATAGTTTGTACGTTTTTATATCAACGTAATTTGATGCTATGACTTTTTTTAATTTTATTTAAAGTGAAATATACTAGTTATACCTAACAACTGGATTACCAAGGGAATAAAGACATCTTGTAAACATAAAAGAAAATTATACCAACAAGTGAAATTAAGAGAAATAACTACCAAATCGTACAACAAATACAAGAACATCTTACAAAAAGTCATTGTCGCTGCAAAAAAAACATCGTATGAAAAGGCTATTCAAACTGCAAATAACAAACCAAGGAAAATGTGGGAAATAATAAAAACACACTCTTAATCAAACAAGTATAAAATCAAACGTTCCCCAAAAATATTAGATAACTAGGAAAAAAACCGAAACGCTCAATAAAATCAATGATTTCTTCATAAATTGCTGTCCGGGCGTGAATAGAGAAGCACAAGACCTTAGCAATATCAGTGTACAAAATACCTCTATATACTGTTGTGATACGCGCTATCCATGTTAAGGATAGAGTCGTACCAACAAGGAGAGAAGTACAGTTGGAGACCGGAGGTTCAAACACATTTGTTTACATGTGTTTGTTTTGTTGTGTCGTTTGAATTTAATTTTAAGTTTGTTCGAGTTACATGTTGTGTAAACGGGATATACAACATGCGGAAATTAATCAAACGTGCAGAGAACCGTCGGCCATGTACAAACAAACCAATATATAAGAAGCTCCGGTTTGAAAAAACAAAATAGATAGTAACGAACGTTACATAAAAAGTAAATAACAGTTCCATCAAGATCACGAAGCGTGACGGTCGCATATTAGTTACTGCGAGATGCAGTTGTGCGAATAATTGCAATTCAATTAGAATATACTGAAATAAATTATATTCGGGAACGATATACGGTGGTGCTACCCAAGAAGATTAATTCCTTGGAGAATTTAAGATTCCGCAAGATAGTGGGATACAGAAGGTGTTGGCAACGAAGGTTGTGTTCGAGATCGTGTCTTATAGATACGTTGGGAAGATACGGATACCAAGTTTTCCGATATATGAGAAGCAGATTGGAGAGTGGAGATTGGAAAGTGGAATATTAGAAGAAAGAAAATAGTGCGCACGATACAAATCACAGGTTAGCTACCTTTTAATAATCAGTGCGTAGAATAGTAGTTTATAAAGATTGTTTGATTGTTTGGGTTCTTGTTATATGTTGAAATTTGTTGATTTGATTAAAAACTTGTTAACGGAATTCCAACTGTAGTTTTATCTTTGTTGGAATACAGAATTCGTTCAATCAAGAATAAGCTCGTATAAGAAGTGTTGGTTGATTCAGATCCCGACGCATTAATATCCTGAGAAGTAAGAGTCGATTTAAGGTAGGTGTCATAAACCGATTGTGTGCGTACTCGTGCATTCTTCAAGGCATCAGACGCTACAATACATTGACGACACAGATCCTGCAGAAGTTTATAATACCATAATGCATCTAAAAAATACCAAGGCTACAGGGGCAGATAAAATACCAGTTGTACTTCTAAAAGAAATAGCAGACCTAATAAGTGAACCTCTAGCGCACAAAATAAATAAATGCATAAATATAGGCACATTTCCAACAAGATTAAAAGTTGCTGAGATAAAACCAGTCTACAAGAAAGGAGATGAAATGGAATGCACAAACTACAGACCCATCGCCATCTTACCCAATATATCTAAAATATTCGAAAGAATACTCTACACACGGCTGATAAATTTCTTTGAAAAAAACAAAGCACTATCCAACGTTCAAAATGGATTTAGAACAAACAAGTCCACCTCTAGAGCAATATTCCAGGCAATACAAAAGATAACGGAAGGCATAAACAACAAACAGCACACAATGGGAGCGTTCTTGGATCTAAGCAAAGCGTTTGATTCCATAAATCACAAAATATTGTTCGAAAAACTGTATCGTATGGATTAAGGGGCATAGCTTTGGACCTTATTCGTTCTTATATGTACAAGACGCAGCAGTGCACTACTTATTTCTGCTATATATCGTATAAATGATATGCCAGGATATATCGATTGTTTCTAGGTTCTCTTTGCAGACGACACCTCAGTTATACTACACGAAAATGACAACAGCAAACTCGAAGGAAAAATTAAAGAACTGTTCAATCACCTGAACCAGTGGTACTCATCAAATGACCTAAGGTTAAATATGGACAGGACAGAAATTGTCAAATTCTCGCTTACAGCAACTAAAGAAGACGAAAGGAGAATATATATAACGAATACAAAAGAAGTGATCTGCAGCTACTCCACAAACATTCTGGGAGGAAGCTTAACAGGCGGATCTTTTTAGATCTGCTTTCGAGTGCACTGGAAACCGACATGCCTGAGGAAACCACAAATGAGCTACATACCATTTAGGAGATTGAGATATACGCTAACTCGATACAAAAATCCCTCACAACATCGTACGAGCTCTCGTGCCCTCTAAAGGAAGCTGGATCTGCAGATCGCACCACCCCTTGGTGGTGTTACGAGCTAGAACGGATAAGGAAGGAGGTCACGAGACTGTGCAATAAGGCGAAAGCCTCCAAAGTTACTTCAGACTGGGACGCTTTTAGGGAGCGTCGGTCTGAATACAAAAAGATGATTCGCCAAAAGCAACGGAAGTCCTGGAGGGACTTCTGCAGTGGGGTAGCGTCCACAACGGATGCTGCCAAACTTAAGAAGATTCTCTCTAGGGATCCACATCAGCAACCAGGCAGTCTTCTTCGGGATGACGGCTCTTATACCGAAAGTCCAGAGGAGGCTGTTGAAATACTACTAAAAACAAACTTTCCCGGAAGTAAAACTGCCACGGATTATGCGTGGACTGAACACACAGTTCGGACACCGACCGAGGCAGACTGGGAAAATGCAAAAAAGATCGTAGATCCGATCAAACCCTCATGGGCAATCAGATCTTTCGCCCCCTTCAAATCGCCGGGACTGGGTGGGGTGTTTCCGGCCCTACTTCAGTGGGGACTGGATAGCTTGCTTCAGCCTTTGGTGAGGGTGTTTAGGGCATGCATTGCGCATGGCTATACCCCTGAGGGATGGCGAAAGGTCAGAATTGTATTCATACCAAAACCAGGTAAAGGAGATTACTCCCAAGCTAAATCCTTTAGACCAATAAGTCTCACGTCCTTCTTTTTGAAAACGTTGGAAAGATTGTGCGACAGAGAAATACGGGATGTAGCACTTGGTCACAAGCCGCTACACCCGAAACAACATGCATATGTTCCAGGAAGATCCACTGAGTCCGCCCTTCACGAAGTGGTGGAAAGGATAGAAAGATCATTGCATACTAAAGAATGCACTCTAGGAGCATTTATTGATATAGAAGGGGCTTTTGATAAAGCCACCTTTGAAAGTATTAACGCCTCACTACTATCACATCGTGTTCCCTATACCATTGTACGATGGATCAACTCAATGTTGAGGGGGAGGATGGTTGAATTCAATGTGGGAGGTGCAACAATAAAGGGTATTGTTACTAAAGGCTGTCCTCAGGGGGAGTCCTTTCTCCACTCCTGTGGGATCTCGTAGTAGATAGCCTTCTGAAACTCCTAAATAAAAATGGATACTATACCATTGGCTATGCAGATGACATAGTCATACTGCTAACAGGGAAATTTGAGAGCAGTCTGTGCGAACCGATGCAGAGGGCACTCAGAATACTAGAAGAGTGGTGCACGACACATGCCCTTTCGGTCAATCCGACTAAGACTGGGCTCGTCCTGTTCACCAGAAAAAGAAAACTACAAAGCATGAGAATGCCTATTCTAAAGGGAATTCCCCTAAAGTTGGCTCCAGAGGTTAAGTATCTGGGAGTGGTGCTGGATGCAAAACTGAACTGGGGAAAACATGTCAGCCTTAAAACTGAGAAAGCAAGCGTGGCTTTCTGGCAGTGTAGGAGGGCGATGGGAAAGTCCTGGGGCTTTTCCCCGAGGATTGCTCTCTGGCTCTACACTGCAATAATTAGACCAATGCTATGCTATGGCGCCCTTGTGTGATGGCCTAGAGTCAAGATAATGACAGCGGCGTCATCCCTTAACCGACTTCAGAGATCGGTCTGTTTAGCGGTGACGGGTGTGATGCGAACGGCTCCAACTGCGGCCCTGGAGGCTCTCCTCTGCCTACCTCCACTGGATATCTATGTGGAGGAATGTGCGGTACGGGCCTCCATTAGGCTTCGAACGTGGGGCACGTGGACGCATAGACAGGGTGAAGGAGGTCACTCGAGGATCCTGGAGGACTGTTCTAAGAGGATGCCTCTGCTGGACCTTGAGACCGATAGTACCCCTCCAAAATATATTTTTAATAGGAAATTTGGCATCCTATTAAACAAAATAGAAACCTTCGAGTCAGACATAACTATGTTTACAGATGGCTCCAAAAATAAAGTTGGCTCGGGTGCGGGAGTATTCTCTCCTGAACTGAAAATAAACGAAAGCTTATCGCTGGGAAGATATGCCACTGTATTTCAAGCGGAACTCATGGGCGTACTTCACTGCGCAAATACAGTCCGGGAAAAGAACATCCGGCACAAAAAAATACAGATATTGACCGACAGCAAGGCGGTCCTTAAGGTACTCAACTGTCATAGGATCACCTCAAATCTGGTACTTAAATGTATACGGACGCTAAATAAAATATCGATAAACAACAATGTCCTAACGCTCAGATGGGTCAAAGGGCACCAAGGAAACGAAGGCAATGAAAGGGCAGATGCTCTGGCGGGAATTGGCTCTGCTAAACTGCCCTGTGGACCTGAGCCATTCATAACGCCGACCATTGAGCTCTTCAACACCCTTCTTACAGAAGAGACCCTCAAACTGCATACCAGTAGATGGAAAAATACCAAAGGCTGCCGACAAGCAAGGGCAGCAATACGTGGACCCTTGCGTAAGCACCACAAATACTACTTGCAGCTATCGCGAGAAAAATTAAGAAGTATTGCAGGAGTCCTAACGGGACACTGCAAACTAAATAAACATCTTCACACGATGGGACTGGTAGACAGCCCAATTTGTCGGGGCTGTAATTTAGCAGATGAAACGGCGGAGCACCTGCGTTGCTGCTGCCCTGCCCTTGCTTCGAAAAGAGGATCCATGCTGGGGGACTGCTGGCCTAGCATGGCCAGTATTAGTGGCACATTGCCCTCGAAGATACTTGAGTACATCCTAAATGTGGAATGGCTTGAGACTTAGAGGAGCGATGGGCTACCTGGAGGTAGCATAATGGGCCCGATGTGTGGCCTGAGTGCTTGCAGTGAAAATCTGCCCTCCCCAAACAATCCAGATCCAAATCCAAACATTCTGGGAGTAAATATTGATTCTCGTCTGGACTGGAAAGCACACATCGATAGTTTAGTAAATAAACTAAATACCATGGCCTTTGCCTTGAAAAATGTAGCGCACCTGATATCTACACGATCGGCATTAGCAGGCTACTTTGGCTATGTTGAATCTATTCTGCGTTATAGTGTAATTTTCTGGGGAGATTCAACAGATGGACCAAGAGTTTTCAGAGCACAAAAGAGCATCATACGAAACATCTTCAACATGACGACCATGGATACCTGTAAACCTGCTTTCAAACGAAATAAAATACTAACGGTGTTTGCAATATACATACTCGAGAGTATATTGTTTTATAAAAACAACAAAGAACTTTTTGTGAATGCCCATCGAAGCCACATGTACAATACGAGGAGCCAAGCAGATCTAGTTCCACCTAGCACGTATTCAAGCAGAATACAAAGAAATGCTGAGGTGAGAATAATCAAGATATTCAACAAGTTACCCACACGATTGCGAGAACTTCCAACTACTACAATGAAGAGGACACTAAAACCTATACTGGCGGATAATCCTATCTATTGTCTGGAGGAATACTTTGCGATGGACTGGCAGAATCACTTAACGTAGGGATGAAAAACAGCTCTTGCTGATCTCCACGCATTACTAGTAAAATTTAAATTTTATGTGTAATAAAGATCTATATTATTATTATTGACTGTAAATAAAATTTAATTTTGGAACAAAATTAACGCAAACACAATAATTAACATATTGAGTAAACGCTATTAAAAGTCTTATTCTTAATATTTCAATAATTTATTGCGCATTTAACTAAGAGACATAATTGGATAATTTCTTGCTAAATTTTCTAAACTATAATCACATCATTGGGTGTGAAACTGTTCAAACTCTCGTTTACTGTTGGGATAACCATAAAATCCATATACTAATAAACCTGGAATTTTAAAAAAAATTGGCAGCAGACTTTAGATTCAAGAATCTAGAGTATATTTGATACCTAACGCCATCCAAACGACGAATCTGATCCACGTGTGAACGTCCAACATTATCATCAAGGATATGTTCATCAGTATGCTGAGTAGAGGAACCAATGGAACAAAAGGCACCTAAAAATATTACTGAAACCACCATAAATTTACACTAAAAACGACGTACTCTGAAAGCTGTTCGGGTCCTGGAACCTGGCTGCATCGCAATCGATAACATTAACAACAGCATGAAGAACACTATAAGGATCATTCCCAATAACGGCCAAAATTTAGCATGAATCATGTCATCCCAACAATAAAAAATGCTTAATCCTAGCAATATACAGAAGAGAGCTAAAATTACAGAAAATGAATTTTTTAATTCGAACCCAACATTCTTACCATAAACGAAGACTTCAACCACAACCAAATTTTGAGAAATCGTAGTCGGATAAGCCAAATTATCTCTGTTAAAAATTTGTTTTAGACTGAACTTTTCGCTTCCTTTGTTAGGAAGTAAAGGAGTTTTCTCTGTGTTTACGGTATTATAACTTGTATCAGAACTGTTGTTTCTGTGAAAAAGTTTTGTCAAATTTAATGAAGAAAATTCTTAAAACTTACAATCCTTCTCTTAGGTTGGACTCCTTTTGGGTTGTATTTGCTTCGTTGTCATTTTTATCCACCGAGTATCGCAATATCAATACCGAAGCCGCGACTATGGTGTACGCTAAAAGTGTCGCTATGGACAGCATGTTGATCAATTCGCCCAGGTCAAACACAGCGGCCATTAGGCCGAGCAACAGTCCAGCCAAGAGTGTTCCAATCAGAGGGGTGTGAAACTTATCGTTAACTCGCCCCAAAACTTTGAATATGACTCCATCGGAGGCCATACTATAGATTACTCGAGGAAGGGGAAACAGTGACCCAAAGATACTAAAACGAAAGAGGTAATGTATACGAACCTGTGCGTAAAAACCTCACCTTGTGCAAAGCCCAAACAAAGTTCCAACTTGGATAACCCATTTAGCCCACTGCCAACCAGACACTTCAAATGCATACGGGATAGGAGCGGCAACGTTCTGGAAATAAGAAACACTGAAACAAGAAACTGTCAAGTCTGAAATCCACCCGAACCTGCATATAATACGGAACCATCATAGTGATCACGGTAGATGTGCTCAGATACGCTACGCATATAACTGCCAGGTTTATAAAAATGGCCATCGGAATTAATTTTTGGGGATTTTTAACTTCTTCTCCTGTTGCCGATATCGAATCAAAACCTACGAATCCGTAAAAACACGTAGCTGCGCCCTGCATTGTCCCTGAAAAACCGTACGGGAAGAAGCCTCCATGACCGTATGTCGAATTTGTTGGAACGCTCAAATACCAGTTTCCAATATGGGCTTACCAAAAAATGAAACAGAAATTTTATGGTTAAGAAATCACTCTATATCATCAAACTCGTTTACGTTTTTCTAATTCTAATTTCCGTTATTATTAAATAGAGAATGGTACTATTCGTTCTCTTCCCGATTGCGCCAATGATACCGATTCCATTGTCTTTCTTAATAATAATTTTGGACTATTTCATGCAGAAGAAAAAATTCTCACCTTTAAAGGATCCAACTATGACGATAAAAGCCACGATTATCAAGTTAATAACGGTGCCAACATTATTAGCAATTGTACTTTCCTTCATCCCAAAGGCCAAGGCGACTGAAGAACAAAACTGTAAAAGTTGCACGAATTTTAATAATATTCCTACCTGCAAACAGAACTGATATACCAAACGACAAGAAGTCGAAATAAGGGGACATGAAACTGATATTAATAGGAGCTATTTCTCTAAAAGTATTTTGGAGCGTGTTGTTGATAAGAGTGTCCACAAAAAGGCTAAGAGCGCGGGAACAACTGGCAGAGCCTAAAAAATTGGATAATGCGAAGAACTAAAGAAGCTAAGACTATGGACCTTTTCCTCACCGATTATGTATTCCAAAATTAAGCTCCATCCAATAATGAACGCGATAAACTCTCCTACACAGACGTAACTGTAAACATAGGCCGATCCCGCGCGTGGAACTCGAGAACCAAATTCAGCGTAACACAGCCCTGCCAAAAAAGGAAGAAAACCAGAAGGGTACTTTTCTCCAATCGTAACGGGTTGGATTATACGTACCAGCAAAAATTGACACTATGGCCGCTATTAAGAACGATAGAACGGCCGAAGGTCCTGCTATGTTTCTCGCCACACTTCCAATCAAAACGTACACGCCGACCCCTAAACTGCTAGCAATACCAAGAGACGAAAGGTCAAAAAGATTCAGCACTCGGGCCAAAGGCGTTGCCTCAATCTGAGCCGCATCTAAATAAACCTTCCGCCTCGTCAATATTTCGAAACACTTCCACATTATGTTTTTCCAGGCCACTTGGTATCACTTTCAAGGTTTGAGATGTCTGAATGAAGTATCCAATACAAGTTGAATTTATAAAATTAGTTTTATCTATGAAAATGAGTTATCGATACGTTTAGTATAATAATAATAAAAAAACTTCCGGAGAGTAAAGTAAATATTAAAAATTCTACTTACATTCCAGTGAAAAAAAAGTATAACAAAAAAACTAGGTTTTATAATCAAGTGATTACCTCATTTCCTGGAGGTTTACAATTTGTTGCTGTGAGATCCGGGTTTTGTTTTCTAAGTCAAAATTTTAATGGAAGAGTGGTGCACAATTAAGTCTGAAAGCTTTTGAAAATATTTTGACTTTAATACCGTTTAATAAACTTATTAATTTTTAAGTATGGTCTTCTTCGCATTTTATTCGGTCCAGTAGTAGTTGAAGATCTTCAGAAAATTCTGCCATGACGCCAATTAATAAATGTAGACACTGCCAATTTTGATTCCCAGATCGAGCCTTCTCAAAAATCCTATCTACATATAAGTTAAATAGTAGAGGGAGGAAGACACATACTTGGGGTACTCTGCTCTGGATCTCGAGCTCTGATGTTTTGTATTGTTCAACTCTGACCTCTCCAAACTGGTATCAGTAAGGATTCTCTATTATTCTGACATCCTTACTATCTACGCCAGCCCCTCGAAGCATTTTCATCTTCATCATCATCTTTATCATATTCATCATGCTTTTCATTCGTTGCGGAATACAGCCGCATCGATTGAATCTTACAAATCCTTTTTGTAGGGTGGTTTAGTCCCCATGTAATGCTTCTTACTTATTCCGTGTAATTTTTCACGTGTTTTCACTTCTTCTATCGCCCTCCTCCATATGAGTATATTTTGTACTCTCTTCCTTCCGTCATGCACTCCAACGGTTCCGATGTCGTCCATCACTTCGTTCTTCCATTTTGCTCGATGTCTTCCTTTTGCTCTATCTCCCATCCCCCAAGGTCCCATCCATCCCATCTTCATCGCTTTGATGTGCTTCACTATGTCTTTCCCATCTAATTCCTTCCATATCCCCTTGTTAGTTTTCCTTCTGTGTTCGTTCTTCTGTAATTTTAACCAAACTGAGTCATCTTCGCATTATTTTTCTTTGGAAAACTCGCAGTCTATCATCCTCCTTTCTTGTAAGATTCTTGTATCTCTGTCCCGTACTCCACAACCGGTCTTATCAATGACTTGTACATTTTGATTTTTGTCTTCTTACCAATTATTTTATTGTTCAAGTGTCCTTGTATAAAGTAGTACGCTTTATTACCAGCTATTACTCTTTCTTTAACGACATCTTCTCCATCGTTTGTGCTGTTAATCTGCAGCCTCAAGTATTTGAAAGTTCTTACTTCTTCGAATTTGTACCCTTCTATTTGTTTCCCCTCCATGACTTCATTTTCGTTTCTGCAACACTTCATGAATTTTGTCTTATTTTAATTTAATTGGAAACAGTCCAATCTTCTTTGCATCTTTTTCTAGTTTTTTTAGGTTTCCTTTAGTGCGTTACTAAAACTCCAATTATTGGGGAAGCAGTTTTTGGAATATTCTGGCATCGTTGGTTCGTTTCGCAGTTGTATATTAAAAATTGGCTTATACAATAATGTTTTTTTAAAGGGATATTAGACAATAATTGTGTTATCTTATTTTCTTCAATTTGAACTTCCTTTATGAATATATTGCGGTATTTCAAATGGGGGTCAGTTGAATTCGAAATTACGTCCACTACAGAATTAAGATTTATTATCAAAATATTAAAATTTGTTGACGATTATACCTGGATCTACATGTACCTTCTAACTTTAGCTGTTTTGTCTGATTCACTGAGCCATTGGAATAGAATTTTCTTCACCAGATAGTCTGTTTATAAAATGTGTTATGAACAGAGGCAGAATTATGAAGTAGCTCATTTGGTCGTAATAACAAATTACAAATTAAGTAACAACAATTTGTGAATTAGTTAGGCTCAAATTATAAAAACAAGTGAAAGTGGCGTTAAACAGTAGTGAATTGATGGAACTTGTGTTAGAAGGGAAAGTGCATTGGGAATCTGTATTGAAAGAAAATTTTGAATTTTGAAAGTATGGAGGTTTCGAATTACGCTTGCTCGAGAGAATTGGAAGGGAGAAAGTGAAGATTAGGCTAAGAAGAGCGAGGAACGAGGACTCTCTTCGTATCCATCAATAAGTAAGGACGTATTTTTGATTTTTGGACTCTCTTCGTGTCCATGAATAAGTAACGACGTATTTTTGATTTTTGGACTCTCACGGCGTCCGTATACAAGTGAGGACGTAATTATTTAATTTATTTTGGTTAATTGGATTTACCTGGTGTCCACGAACAAGAGAGGATGTATGAATTTTGTTAAGGGGACTCTCCCCGTGTGCCCATCAATAAGTAAGGACGTATTTTTGTTAATTTGGATTTGGAACGAAGTATAAATTTTGGTACCGCTGAAGATATGAGTTTTGTTGGTGATAAGTTTCTTGAAGATTATTAATTATTAACGTAAATCAAGAAAAATTAAATGGTTCCCAGCGATTATTTTATGTTAAGTTTGGAAGATAAATCGTTGATATTTATGGTTGGATATTTTCCGTGATTCGAGTGACAATTGGAGACGCAAGACGGATGCGAACCTTGGTGATGACTGCATACGAATGTACAGCAATTCTTCGTCTGATATTTGACTCACAACTTTACCTGCTTACATCTCCATCTTACTTGGTTTCATACTCGCAGCGTCTTCTTCTATTTTTGCTGTTTCTCTGGTTTTTGATTTGATTGCAAATTGTAAGCGTATTGGTCTTCCGCTGAAGTATGGTTTATTTGATTGATCCATTTTCTTTTCCAATTGCATTATTTTCTCTTCATAGTTTTCTTCCACCGCCTTGAATGTATTATTTTGAAATATTCTTAAGTTCCCTTCTTATTTCCTCCATTGCTTTCCAATTTTTGTTTTTCGTATTTCATGTTTTGATCATCTTGTGATAATTTATTTGTTATGGCTTCCGTGGTCCTTTCCAGGTATAATAATTTAACTTGTTGCGTCTCCTCGTTCGCATTGATTGGGCATCCAATTGTATATTATTTTTGAAAATTCATTAATGTTTTCTTCACCGAATATTTGCTTGTTCTCTTTTTGACTGCTTGTCTTCTTTCTTTCTTCTTGATTGCTTCATGTTTTCTTGCTGATTGTCTTTTGGCTTCTTTGATTGCTCCTTTGGATTGATTGTTGTATCTTTGGATCTAATCGATTGTTGTCTCTCTGGACTGGACTGATTGATTGCTTATTCTTCTTGTCCACTTAGGATTTTTCTTCTTGAATTGATTGGTGTCTTCTTAACCATTGATGTGGCGTCTCCTGTGGACCCATGTATGCGGACTCTCTTATCCAAATTTTTCCAAACAAATTTATTAGTAAATTAATTAGTAGATATGGGGAGGACATCGCATATTTAATTGGCGCACAACGAGTGGGTACGAAACTACGATCGTAAACTCACGACCCACAAGGAAGTTAGACGAGGGGATAAACTGGGGAAAATGAGAGAATTTGGGGTACATTAGAATTTTTATATGATAGAATAGAGGGTGGTAGATATTATTAATGGTTACTAGACAGGCAAGGAAGATGGAAGAACAAGCGATGAAGAAAGCACAAGTAAAAAAGGAAGTGGAAGAGAAAGAAAAAGAAAAAGAGACGATAGAACAAAAATAAACGGAAAACACAGAAGTAATCAAAGAAAGTGAAATTATGATTCTAATGAGAAAAATGAATGAATATAATAAGAAACGGAAATGGATAAAAAACAATAAGAAAAGAGATTAAATGTTTAACAGAAAAATGGATGAAAATAACAAGATGAGAGAGGAAGAAAATTAAAAAAATAAGTTACCAGTAAAAGATATCAACAAAAATTGGCAAGTCAAGGTCGAAGAAGTGGAAAACAAGGTAGAAATTTTGGACGTGAAATTTAAAGGCGAAAAGGTACGAATGAAATTAAATTTGGGGAAATGAATCGATAACTTAAGGATATACAGAACTATTACCAGCCAAGAAATCGGTTGGTAATAGTTTATCATCATCTACACAAAATGGCTTATCATCCGAATACCTTAAAAACCACACGATAACTAAATGCACTGGCAAAAAAATAGCTACTGTTACTTTAATAAATCCGCAATTAGCGATGGCACGAATGACGTAAGAAAACTGCAAAACCCGCAGGCGTCGGTGGTAGTAAATAACATTAATTATGCGAAATAATTAATACAGATGATCAAAAAGGAAGAACCATAGAACCATTTTTTCCTCAGATTATTATACACAAATACTTTCTAGCTTCTACCAGAGTTTGATAGGATCACGGGCAAAGATGAATTGACCGTCATTCAAGTATACAGGGTGGTACACAATAAAAGTAAAATCGTATTGTTAAACTGCGTAGTCTTTTTTTATTTTTTATCTTAATTTATGTTAGGTAAGTTATAACTAGAATATTTATAATTTAAATAAAATTTAGTGCATCTGTCTAAAATAACAATAAATTAACTAATGAGATCATTTTAATTAGGTATAAATTAATTTGTTGTTAAATTTTCCTAATTGTTACTTTATTTGGGCTTCCAACTGTTCATACTCTCGTTTACTGTTCGGATAACCATAAAATCCATAAATTAAGAACCCTAAAATTAAAAAAATCAATTGGTAACAGTGGGATTTAATGTAAACATATTTGATACCTAACGCCATCCAAACGACGAATCTGATCCACGTCTGAACATCCAACATTATCATCAATGATATGTTCATCAGTATGCTGAGTGCTGGAACCAACGGAACGAAAGGTACCTAAAAATGTTAATCAAGTCTTCTTGCATTACCTCTAAAAACTATTTACTTTAAAAAGAATTACTGTTGTCGACACAGGCTGCATCGCAATCGACAACATTAATAACATCATGGAAAGTACTATGAGGGTGATTCCAAACAAAGGCCAAAATTGGACGTCAATGATATCGTCCCAATAATAAAGGATAGTTAACCCCAGTGAGATGCAGAGTAGAGCTAAAATTATCGAAAATTTCTTCTAATAATTTTTCAATTTGAACATAAAGTTATTACCATAAACAAAGACTTCAACCATCACCAAATTTTGAGAAAACTTTGTAGGATGAGGTAAATTTTCTTTGTTAAAAATTTGTATTGGACTACAATTTTGTCGTCCTTTGTTAGGAAGTAAATGTGTATTTTCGGTGCTTACGATATTATAACTTGTATTGGAACTGTGCCTGTGAGAAAGTTTTGTCAGATTTTAGAGAGAGAAATGTTAAAACCTACAATTCTTCTCTTAGATTGGACGCTTTTTGGATTGTATTGGCTTCGTTATCATTTTCGTCCACCGAATATCGCAGTATCAATACCGAAGCAGCGACCATGGTGTAGGCCAAAAGTGTCGCTATCGACATCATGTTGACCAATTGGCCCAGATCGAATACAGCGGCCATTATACCGATCAGCAGTCCAGACAAAAGTGTTCCAATCAGCGGGGTGTGAAATTTGTCGCTCACTCGCCCCAAAATCTTGAAGATGACTCCATCAGACGCCATGCCATAAATGACGCGAGGAAGAGGAAATATTGATCCAAGGAGGCTGAAACGAGAGAAGTAACATAAAAGCACCTTTGTGGAAAAACCTCACCTTGTGCAAAGTCCAAACAAAGCTCCAATTTCGACGATCCATTTTGCCCACTCCCAGCCTGACACTTCAAATGCATACGGGATCGGAGCGGCAACGTTCTGGAACGAAAAAATAGAAGAAAGTGGTGCGTATGAAATATACACGAACCTCCATATAATACGGAACCATCATGGTGATTACAGTAGAGGTGCCCAAATATGCAACAAATATAACTGCTAAGGTTATGACAATGGCCAACGGAATTGTTCTTTGAGGATTTTTAACTTCTTCTCCTGTCGCAGATATTGAATCAAAGCCTACGAACCCGTAGAAACACGTAGCTGCACCTTGGATTGTCCCAGAAAAACCGTAAGGAAAAAAGCCTCCATGACCGTAAGTCGAATTTGCAGGGGCGCTCAAATTCCAGTTTCCGGTATGAGCTATAAAAATAATCAACACCTTTAGATCATTCAAATTGGAATAAATTGTTAAATTCAATGAGGAAATGATTATAACAAAATAATATTCATATACTCGTGACCCTCAATTCCAGAAATCTGGAAGAAGAGTGATGCTATGATAGAAAGAGATGGAAACTGGGAACGGAGAGGTGGCACCGGCCTTAGAAAATCCGTAAATATTGTCGTGTTTTTTTTAAATAGAATTATGCAAAAACTATGCAGATTCAATATAAATTTAAGGGAAGCTGAATTATTCCTTTCTTTAAATGAACAGCCACGACTATGCTCAGTCTTAATGTTTAATCCTAAATAAAAATTAATCTTTGAATTTATTATCAAAATTTTCACTTGACACCAGAACAAATTTTAAATCGACATGAATGTGTCAAGATAATGTAAAATTTAGCACAATCAAATATAGAATTGAAATCCCAAATCCGGCATAAAAACATCTTGATTTTGCTTTCAAAAATAAACCACCCTTTCAAGTATTTCAAACCCCCGAAAATAATTTTACAATGTCAGGATTTGTGACGAAATTTTACATACAAAAATGTTTTTGATCAAATTTAACCCGCTCGTGTCTACCACTGTTAAATATTTACGTTTTTCTCACTGCTACTATCAGTTTTACCGATCAAAATGCACCTTCCAAATCTTCGAAATTTTGTGATACGACCATCACCATGAATAATTTTCTGGAACAGCGTTTTCCGCTAGGAAAAAGATTACGTCCAAAATCTTTAAATTTTGGGCTGCCAATTTTATCTTCATCCAAATTTATTTTAATATAGCAAGGCTATCGACTTATTTCATACCGTCGTAATAACATAATTCAATCCAATTTTGTTGAAGCAAAAATCTTCAGCATGTGAGCATATGAACTCAATAACTGGGGCCACAAACACCTTTTTGTAATTAATTGCGATTTTGGCAAAGTCAAACTTGACAAAAATATTCAAATATTGTAACTCGGTTGGACTCAATAACTTATTTTCTAATTAAATCAAAATCGTCAAAATTAGACGTAATCTTCCCCAAAACTCACGTCTACTTGACGTAAGCAAAATCGTCCTTCCGAACGAATCCTCTTATCTTCCTTCTTCGCACATTTTATTTTAATTTGAAGTCAAATCACTGTCCACAATTTCGGTAAATAAGACATTCTTTCTTGCAGATTCTCAATCTCTCACTTTTAACATTAAATAAACACTTCTTATCGTTATCAAAATTTAATTTTCATATAACTCAAATCAGATCATGGCGCAAAATGGCCCAAACTGGTGGTTATCGCGAACGAAAAATGGATCATAATTTCGTCTGTTCGATTTAGGTCTTTATGTGAACATCGTTTAAAGAAAAGGGAAGATACCGCATGTGGCCCAAAATTAAAAAATAATCATTCCATCGTGGATGTGAAAATAAAAATATTTGGGGAAGGAAAATAACAGTTATTTATATTTTTTGACTGAGCATTGCAACAAGTAAAACATTTTCTCACCTTTAAAAGATCCAACCATGATGATAAAATCCACCACCATCAAGTTAATAATGGTACAAACGTTATTAGCAGTTGTACTTTCCTTCATCTCAAAGGCCAATGCGGCTGAAATTTCAAAAATGTAAAAATGCAAAAATTGTAATCTGGTCCCTACCTGCAAACAGAATCGATATACCAAAAGAGAAGAAGTCGAAGTAATGGGACATGAAACTGATATTTATGGGCGCTATATCGCTAAATGTTTTCTGCATGGTGTTATTCAAGAAAGCGTCCACATATAGGCTAAGACCGCGCGAACAACTGGCAGATCCTAAAAAATTGGAAAATGTCATGATGAAGCTTTGCTGAAGAGGTTCCTTTTTTTCTCACCGATTATGTACTCCAAAATTAAGTTCCATCCTATTATGAATGCTATAAACTCTCCAACACACACGTAACTGTAAACATAAGCAGACCCAGCCCGTGGTACTCGAGATCCAAATTCGGCGTAGCACAACCCTGCCAAACAAGGCACTAATTTTTCTCAAAATCAATTTGGTTGAATTTTACCTGCAAATACGGAAGCTATGGCTGCTAGAAAAAACGACAGTACCACCGAAGGTCCTGCAATGTTTCTGGCCACATTTCCAGTCAAAACGTATACACCAACCCCCAAACTGGTACCAATACCTAAAGATGATAGGTCAAAGAGGTTTAAGACTCGAGCTAAACGTGTTTCCTCAATTTGAACCTGATCTAAAACTTTCCGCCTCGTCAATATTTTAAAGCACTTCCACATTATTTTAACAGACGTTAGCAGACGACTCGATATCACAACTAAAAATTTAAAATGTTTACAAGAGTATATAAATAAGTTATTGACTGGCCTGATAGTGATAAACAAAACTTCCGGATAGCTAAGTAATCATTCGTAATCTTACATTCCTGTGCAGTTAAACAAATAACTTGACAGATTCGCTCCCTCACGAGGGCAAAATGATTCAATGTTTTGATTATCTCACCATTTTAAAGTGATTGATGATATAAAATAAATGTATAACGACATTTTAAAATTTTACTACTTACTCATTTATAATAATTTTGTTATCTCAATCCAATTAATAATTACCATTCCTCTTTAAGTTTGTTGACTTAAAAATGTTGTCTTTTAAAATATTTACTTTTTAATGGATAAACCTTTCTACATATTATAAAATAAACAATAATATTCGTACTATAATATGAAAAATATGAAATCTTGACAAGTTACCAACTCTTGCAGAATAGCAAAAACTAACAAGAAGTTGATAAGATTGTCGAATGTCATATTAACAATATTGTTAACTAACAAGATGTTGATTAATAGCACAGAATATCAACAGTTGTTAGATGGTCAAACTGTCGATGTCGTGCCCTCTATTCAGTATAAAATAAATCCATTAGTATATTTGACGCTGGTAATACCAGGGCCATAAGTACGAAAAGTACCTGAAAAATAAAATAATGGTAATCAAGCTATTTACTTCTCAATGCATCCCATTTATCCAGTCCAATTTTGCTAAATAAAGAGATCACACTAAAACTTTTTATAAACAATCGCCTCTTTGATTTGAAAGCATGACCAACCATTTTAACCTTTGCATTTCTGCGGGTCAAATGTAATCAGTAAATTAACTACGATTTTACAAATTTTATTTATTTTTTCTATTTTTTACCTTCCAATGAACCCACGACAATTAAAGACCATAGAATAGAAAAACCAATGTCTGGTTGATTTATGGCATTCTTATTATGTTAATGAACTCATTTGTGATAATTAGAAAAATAATGCAACCTTGTTAAATAATCTAAAGATACTTTTATACTCGATCTTCTAATTTCCGGCTTTTTTTACCGCTTGTATAGTTTCCGGTTTATCCAAAGATAGAGCGCTCAAATGCTGAGGTGACAATACCAGATTTAGTAGTCGAGCAATCGCACACAATTCGTTCCCCCAATCCAGTAATTTTAATGCTGATAACTTACGTTAAAATTTGTCTTTCGGAACTGACGTTAAACTGTATGTCACACTTAACCCTAGCTTCGAGGAGAGTATATGGTAGAAAAAGAAACCATGGTCAGAAGAAGAAGAAGACAATCGGGAGGCCGAAGGCCGACCCGTATTCATAAGAGTAATTGGAGGCCGAAGGCCAACCCGTATACTTAAAAAAAAGTATACGGGTTGGCCTTTAGCCTCCAATTACTTTTATGAATAATTCATGTTCTCATAAACAATTGGGAGGCCGAAGGCCGACCCGTATTCTTAAAAGAAACCGGAAGGCCGTAGGCCGACTCGTATTCTTAAAAGCAATCGGGAGGCCGAAGGCCGACCCGTACACTTTAAAGCAACCGGGAGGACTTGTATTCTTAAAAACAATCGGGAGACCGAAAATCAACCCATATAACTGAGGCAATTGCCTCAGTCGCCATTGCAATCGGGGCGCTAAACCTTGACAAAACATAATAAATAATAATAGTTTAAAATTTTCAAAAAGATAAGAATCTTTGGGGGGGGGGGCGCATATATTCAAATTTGACTGAATTCCAAAATTTTATATGCAACATCGCCTAAAATTCCCTGCTAGCCTTTTCCCCAAATGGGGATATTAATCCTCTACAGTAGTTTTTCGATTTGGTACATTTAAACTTCACCATCGACGGTGAACAAAACAAAACAAGCTTTCAGGATTTACTTCAGATTTGAAATAAATCTGAAATTATAAATATATTATAAATTATGTAAATTATCATGGAGACAATTATTCAAATATAATTAAATTGAAAAGTAAAATTCCTACCGATAAAAATAATCTTCATATTCGGGGGGGGGGGAGTTTTTCTTTCGCAATAAATTAAGTATGCCTGGGGGGTATTCCATACCCCCCAGACCCCCCGGTCCTAAATGACTTCCTGATAAGCATCAATTTGTTTTCATTACTCTAAATCAGCGCCGCGCCGAAGCAAGGGTGATCGCAATGAGGGCGCTAAACCTCGACAACACCCAATAAATAATAGTTTAAAATTATCAAAATGATAAGAATCTTTTGGGAGAAGGGCGCATTTATTCAAATTTTCCTCAGGCGCCAGAAGAGCTTTTTGCGGCGCTATGTAAGACTATGAACAATTGGGAGGACGATAGGCCGAAAGCGAAGCTAACCAAAAAAATCAGCGAATAGGCCGTTTTTTAAGTGGCTAGTAAATATTTCTATGTTATGGAGTTCATTACTTTGCCCGCTCCCCCCTGGTTGATATATTTTTCGAAAAAAGCTATCTTCGGAATCCTTGGAGCTAGCACCGGCTATCACCCGAATATTGAAGCTAGCGCCCCTTAAGTTTGTCCACATTATATCAACATTGAAAAAACAGAAAACAAAAAAGTTGGCATTGATTTGTGGACAAACCTAGGAGTGCTAGCTTTAATATTTTGGTGCTAGCTCTAAGGAATCGGGATGAGCTAGTTTTTTCAGGAAAATTATCAACTGGGGGGCTAGCGTTACTTCCCCCCTCCCCCCTGCGGTAGAAACATTGATTTGTGGACATACCTAGGGTTTTTTTTCTTTTTTACATTACAGGGTACCTCTCAGGTTTAATTTCTTATAATTTCATATAACATTTATTCAATGGAGGCCGTAAGCCGATTAGTGGTCTCATAAACAATTGGGAGGCCGAAGGCCGAGTCGTACTTTTTAAAAGCAAATGGGAGGCCGACCCGTATTATTAAAATCAATCGGGGGCCGAAGGCCGACCCGTATTATTTAAAGCAACCGGGAGGCCGAAGGCCGACCCGTATTTAATTAAACCATTGAAAGGCCAAAGACCAACAAGAGAAACCGATGGTGTACCCTGTAGACCAACACACGACTATAAGAGATCAAAGAGGCTTTCAACA
This sequence comes from Podabrus alpinus, assembly GCA_932274525.1. Taxonomy (NCBI): domain Eukaryota; kingdom Metazoa; phylum Arthropoda; class Insecta; order Coleoptera; family Cantharidae; genus Podabrus; species Podabrus alpinus. The sequence goes on from OW026456.1 coordinate 78,378,890, forward strand.
ATCGGTAAGCCTATAAATATAGAGTTCGATAGATCGACGAGGCCACAAGTGATTGGCACTACGACAAATCATTTTACTGTATCGTTTTATGAAACGGAAATGCTGTGTGGAACATTTAAAGTCTGTATGACACTATCGCACTTTGATTAAATTTTCGTTCTACTTTGTTGTCGAATGTTTGATGAAACAAATTAAGCCATGTTACATTATCACATTTTCGTCAAAATTCTGTCAAACTTTGCTTCAAACGAAGTAGTGCGTGTTATGGTCGATTTATACTAAAAAGTAACGTAGGCGTAACGGAATGTAGAAAAGATGGGCTTATGCACTTCCATAAAAGCGTTTCAACGGAACGTAATGTAATGTAGTAGGCAACCATAAACGCTTTTATGTAAGTGCATAAGCCATCTTTTCTACATTCCGTTACGCTACGTTACTTTTTAGTATAAATCGACCATTACACTTTCGTTCAACTTTTGAATAATCATGCGCATTGCTGCAAAACTATACAATACTAACCTCAATTATTATTATAGAGTTTAATTATTATTGTAATCGAGCTTTTATTTAAAAAAACAAAGTTTTTAAAGGTAAGCAGCAGGTTATATTCATGATTGCTTGAATTAGTTTAATCAATTTATAGACGACGGTCATGGCCTGATAGCGCGATCAACTGCTAACGTAGGGCTCTCCGGTTCGACTCCGGGTACAGTCTAAAATTTCTTGACCGTCTTCCGTGCTTTCGGAGGGCACGTAAAGCCGTCGGTCCCGCTGTGTTAATTATTTGCCATCATAACGGTAAAAAAACAGGGTGCAGGCACATCGAAAGGCAAGCCTAGCAAGGTACCTTGCCTGATTTGACCTGATCTAATATATCAAACAGGGTAATAAAAATCACCCCTACTCCCCATCGACTACAAAATGATTGACTTTGTTGAGGCTTCGGGCTGGGTGGCCTGGTCCAGGGGCCACCAATCGACTGCACTTAGCATTGGTGGGGTGCGAATCGCGGGACTTTTCAGAGCTCGGTCATCGAGCGGACGTCCCTGGTTCGTAGTGCCGGCCATTGTTGGGGAGTTCTGGTCGGTGGTGAGGCCGAGAGACCGCCTAACGGCTGCGGTCATACTTAGCAGTGTTGACATTGTGGGTCAGGCTGGGGGTGAGCAACGAAGTGGAAACAGTACAATGGGCCCGGTAGAGTGGCCTAAGTACGTGCAAGTTAATACTTGCCCCTCCCCCGAAATCCTAAATCCAAGGTACCTGAGATGTAAAATCCAATAATGCTCACAGAACTAATTACAATATTAGTAAAGAACAGGCCCTGGACCTATATTAAGAGGAAGACTTCTTAATAAAAGTTGAAGAATTTATAGGTTCGAACTTCGGTGGTTGTTCTGAATTTAGTTGCCAGTTTCACTGCAAACATATCCCCACCCAAAAATTTTCATCAAACTTTGAAGCCAATGTTTGACAAGAAAGTTCAATGGAAATTGAACGAAAGTTTGATAGTGTCATACGGGCCCAAGTCATATTGAACTATTATTGCCGTCCCCCAAATATTTTCCAGTTTACATCCACGATGGAACGATTTTTTTAAATTTGGGCCACACGATAAATCTTTCCTTTTCTTCATACGATGTTCACATAAACCCCTTAAATAGAATAGACGTAATTGCGATCCATTTTTCATTCAGTTGTACTCGTACTTTTTAAATGCAAATGAGAGGTCGAAGACCGACCCGTATTATTAAAAGCAATCGGGAGGTCGAAGGCCGACCTGTATTTACATTATCTCCTTGGGCTGGTGCAGGGAGCTCATTACTAAGCAATATGATAAAAATGGAAAATCGTCGAAATTCTTTCGATGCTGTTCTGTACCAATTTTTTAATTTTTTGTTTATCCCGGGATATCCCGGGAGGAAACAAAATTATTAGTCATTTGTAATAATCTTATGGTAAATTTTTTTTCCGATTGAAGAATAAAGCTGCGTAAAATCCCAGGGTTTTTAAATTTCTATTGGTTTAGTATTTACCAGCCAGGTTTGTGTATGCAATATATCATTACGCAACCGTCGCATTAAATAAAAAATATAGTACTATCTGTAAAAATAAAATACTGTAAAAAAAACTGCATCCTCATTACAACACGTTTTTACCAGAATGCAATGCAGTATGCTGGCAGGTGTACCGTGTTCGTATCATATAATGCACTTATGCAAGAAGTTAGTAAGTAGATAAGCAGTGCTTTTATTCAACATTCTTGTCACTGCCAGCACTATTACGACTGTACAATCAAAATGTACATTAAGCATTATCGTTCGACGGAGTCTGTTACAGACACTCTGTGCAAAAGCAAAATGTAAAATTTAGATTATTAATAATTACAATCTGTTTAAAAATAGTATATTACACACCAAGTGGCAAAAGGAGGCCATTTAATCTCGCGTGCGAATTGGGATCCTGCGGAAGGGGGGAAGCGGTAGCTTCTCCCTCTACCAAGGGATCCCAATTAGCACCAGAGATTTAATGGCGCTTTGAAACTAAATCTTTCCTTACTGCTCTAATGAGAAGCAGTTTGGAGAAGATAAAGTCCACGCAGAAGGTAAGAACCATCTACTTTTAAATGCGTGGAGCCCTGGTGTTAGGTCAACTAGCTCTTTGATGGAAACGTCGGTATGCGAGGGCCATGGGTCGTGTAAAAACGCCTCGGAGAACTCAAGGAAGCAGCTTTGCAAACACACACAAAATAAACTTAACAATAAACATAAAAATAAACAATACGATGGTCATTGCTTAAAGGCGTAGAGAATTAACGATGCTTTTGGTGTTAGTATGGCACCAGTGGAACGTAACACAGTAGTCCACTACAGTAGCCGACCAGAACGGCACAGTAGCGACCGCACTGACACCCAGAATTACCACCCAAACAATAAATCGACGGAACACTCGAATGGGCATATAACAATCCCACAAAGGAAACCACATCGAGCTTCCGACGACCAAACCAAGCGGCAGCGAACCCCGGTGCAATGCCGTACCCTGTATATTCGTAGGTCACACATCGTAGCCTTTATAAAAATAATATATAACCAAAATAAACATAAAAAAAAATAAGAATCATAAAAGTTCAAATATAAAATTCGAACGTAGAACGCTCATTCTGGACTCCGATCGCCGATGCATTATATACTAGCGTCGCTCGATGTAATAACGTGGAAATAAAACTTAGTCGAAATACATATTATCAAATATTTTAAAACAAATAATTATTAATTAAATAATTATATCAAACCAAAATTCAAACATAAATTCACTTCCACGTTTAGCGAACGTCAAAGAGATTAGATACGTCAATCACTACGATGCAGGTATACAAAAATGCACCGCAATCATAATCTCGTACAACACTCTGTAATAAAAAATAAACGACGAACGGAAAAACCAGAATGCTACACATAAATAAAAGAAATAAAACACATTAAAAAGGCCAAGGGAAAAATACGTCATCGAGCTTCTGTTGTTAAAATATTGGCCAATCGATTAACCGGTAGCTGTGAAGTAATGGCAAAATAATCAAGTAACTCACCATTCCAAAGGATAAAAATCCTTCCCCGAAATTATGGGCGAGGGTGGTCCGTCCAGAACACATGGCACGACAAAAAAACATCATCCTCCAATCACGAATGCAAATCCCTTCCTGGGATGGAAACAAACAAATTCCATATAATCACTCGGATTGTCGGACTGAAATCCCCAATCGAAACCATATCTTGCCATCTTGAAACCAACCCCCATAATCAAAACACTTCACAGCACCCAAAAACGTGACCTTCTCGTGCGAAAATTCTAACCCAGACCAGCGATGCAGCGCGCAGCACGACTCGCGTTTCGGAAACAGATAACAAAATATGGCAGAGTGTCTACACCACCATCTCATTCAATTGAAATGAAATGGCAGTGGCCAACCAAATTGATGTACAAGGTTGATCATAACGGATGTAAAGTCCAAAATCCGTTATAGCTTTTGTCACGAGTTTTATATACTATTTTATGGAATCCTAATAACTACCGACAAAAAAATAGCCGAAAAGAAAAATTGAAATAAACAGGTACAAATTAAAGTATATAAATTGAAGTGGTTGTTAAAAAACGCATTGCAAAAGATAACAGTGTACGTAAATATACTTTGTAATTATGCAATTTATAAAATTGTCAATTAATGTATCCCATTACAAATGATAACAGTGGTTGTGTGATTAAAAGAAAGAGCGCTTACGTATATGAAGCTTTGGCGGCATACAACGCCTACACGTCGAAAGAATATCTCATTGTAATGTGATAACGCATTCCTTTGAAGGAAGCGATAAATAATTCTAACGTAAGATAAAATATAGCATGTAGACTTTTGTTGAGTCAATAATTATGAGGTCATACTATGATCCCTTGGGATTAAATGACCCCATGGGAGTAAATTTACTAATAAACGTCAAGTGGGACTGAAGGACATTACGAACTGCAGAAGCAGTCATAAATCCTTGATAAACACGCTAGGATTGCATAAAATTCGTTATATCGAAAGTATTGAATCTTAAGAATTAGAAATCATGTCCAAAACAGTAAAGAAAAGGAATAGTGAATAACTATTCTTGAGAATAACTTTGATATTGCATGGTCCCGATCGGGGGAAAAATAACGATTTCAGAAATATTGAAACAAAATCTGGACGTCGATTTCTCCCTCATTGGATCAAGAAACAATTACCCAACGGTGACACCGTAGACCGAAATTGGTTAATTTACTCCAAGAATAAAAATGCTTTATTCTGCTTGTTTGTATTTAACAATGTAATGCCCCTGTAGTTCTCACATTTTTCAAAGTCTCCTTTCTTTTTCTTCTTCTTCCTCTTAATCCAGGACTACGTCCTGTACTTCCCAACTATAGTGCCTCTGTTCAAGGCACTGTTGGTTCTATGAGCAGTTTGGTTTTTACATCTCAGGTAGCTTGCTAGGCTTGCCTTTCGATGTGCCTGCACCCTGTTTTTTATTGTTATGATGGCAAATCATTAACACAGGGGGACCGCCTGCTTAACGTGCCCTCCGAAACACGGAGGGCACGTTTTTTTCACCTTTCTTTTTAATTGTCACTATTACGCCCTCGTTCCATTTTTGTGGCATTTTTTCTTCTAACCATACTTGTTCTATAAGTTCATGTATTCTTTGTTGTAGGATTTCTCCACCATTCTTGAGCAATTTGGCGTTTATACCATCTTTACCCGGAGATTTTCTGTTTTTAAGCCTTTTTATTATTTCGGCAACTTCTTCGTAAGTTGGTATTTCTATCTGTTGATTTTCTTCATTTTCTATGATGGGGTAATCTTTTACTTGTGTTTCACTCAATAAACCTTGGAAGTGTTCGACCCATACTTGTTCTATTTTTCTCTTTCGTCCACCAACTGTCCCTCTTTGTTTCTTATTCCTCTTGTTTTTATCTTATGCCCCATCTTGTGTCTTTTCAATCTTCCGTAGAATTGTCGGTTATTATGATATTTATTGCTTTCTTCTATTTCGTTTATCACTTCCTTTAGCCAATCGTTTTTCTTTTTTTCATATATTTTGTATGCCTCACATCTTTTAATTCTATAGTTTTCCTGATCTTCATGTTCCTTGTGTTTAGCCATTTGTTTCTTGCTTCTGCCTTCAATTTGCTTATCTCTCTGCACTCGTTATCAAACCATTCTCTATCTTTTTTCCATCCTTCATATCTTTTATTTGTTCCGCACTCGTTATTAGACTGGATGTTATTTTTTTGTACTCTTGGTCCATGTTGTCATCTCTTTCCTGGTTTTCCATTGTTCTCTTTAACGCATCTTCAAATCGTTTTTTTATTCTTTCGTCTTGTAGTTTGTTTGTTGCCAATTTCTTGCTAAATGTGTTGATTTTGTATTCTTGGGCCTTATTGAGTTTTATTTTTGCCACTACTAAATAATGGTGAGTATCCGCATTCGCACCTCTGTAGGATCTTACATCTGTGACTAGTGTTTTTCTTTTCTTTATTATCATTACCTATATGTGATCTATTTGGTTTCCGTCACTGATTCCGCTTCCTGGCCACGTCCAGGTCATTTTGTGTATCTTTTTGTGTCTAAATCTTGTGCTACTAATGTCCAAGTCAACAGCCGCCGCCAAGTTGCACAGTCTGTGTCCATTTTCATGTAGCGAAAGAGAGAGGAAAAACGACGATATGGTTGAAAAAGATCCAAAAATAAAAATCCTCGAATCCAAAACCATCGTGAAAGGTAGAGATAAAGATGAAGAACAAAACCCAAAGAAAAAACCACCGGAAATGACCAGAATAACTAGAAGCCAGAGCATAGACGAGTCGCGAAAAAACGCGAAAAATAAAAGAGGTCGGGAAACTCCCGAAAATACCGAAGAAAGTGATGAGGAACAAACGTTCCTTATAAAATCAAAAAGAAATCGCAAGAAAAGGAAAGAACTTACGATTCTAATGGACACCGCCGACTCCTCGTCGAGCGAGGAAAGTGACGGGTACGACCTTGATACGATTCTTAAGGAAAAAGCGAAAGAACTTGACATGACCCAAGTAAAAGAAATAGAAACCGATAGTGATGATACAAAGAAAAAGAAGAGAACCAAAAACCAAAGAAAACAAGATCGAAAGAAAAAAATAGAGGAAGAATACCGAAAAGAAGAAGAAGCCAAAGAAAAGAAAAACGAAACCAAAGATACAGAAGACATTGCGAGGGTGAACACAAGCCCGGAGCAGACCGTTAAGTCTACTCCGGACTTGGCCAGTAGCCAGACTTTGGAAACTGAACCAGATACGCTGACCGACCAACAATTGAAAGAAAGATCGAAGTGTGTGATAAACGACGCCCATGAAATACGAAGGTTTTTAATGAGAAGCAAGGAGGCCCTCAGCGTTCGAGATGAGGCCCTCGAAAGAATAAAACACTTGGAAGAAATAGCGCAGGAACTAATCCAGGACGGCATCAAAAGAAACAACATGGGGACGGGAGCGCCTTCAGCCTCCCCTCCTCAAACAAAAGCAATCATAGAAGAGGTGGTCAAAGCCATCAGCAAGACCACCCCTCCGACAGCACCGACCCTTCAGGTCATTCAAAGTAAATCTACACCGGAAACAGACAAACAAAACCCCCCCAGGGATTACCTGGAGGCGGCTAAGAAAGTCGCCGCTGGCGGCCCCCGTAGCATGCCCACTAGGAAATTCAAGGTCATAGTGTACCCTGACGAAGGGAACACTAATAAATCGGCGGACGAAACCAAAACACAACTGACCAGCATCAAACTAGCAGACCTAAAAATCAAGCCAGACAGAGTATACTCCATAAAAAACAACGGAGTGATGGTTGAGTCCTCTCAGCCGTCGCTCAAAAACTTAATCGGCAATTCGTTGCTAAAAGAGAAGAAATTGGTGGCCCGGGAGCCTTCAGCTACCTGGCCTTCAATTTCTATACAGATGGTTGATAAATCATTGACCAAAGAAAGGGTGGTCGAGGAGTTTACCGCGAACTACCCCGAAGCAACAACAGCGGCCGGGAGCTCCTGGCTCAGGAGCATCAACCCGGTGCATTCCAAGGGGAAAACCCACAACAAGTGGATCCTGGAGGTTCACCCCGTGGTCAGGGAGGCGGCTATCAAGGACGGGAAGTTTCGTGCTTCCTGGAAAAGCTACCGCATCCATGACCACATTACGATCACGCGCTGCTATAAGTGCCAGCGCTTTGGACACACAGCAAAGTATTGTAAAGGGAGTGATGCATGTGCATTCTGCTCCTCCACGGAACACGCCTCACGTGCCTGTGGGGTACAGAATGATCGGGCAAAACATGTGTGTATTAACTGCGTCAGAGCTAAACATAGCGATGCCAGGCACACTACAGGATCCAACGTGTGTAGGGTCTACAAGGCAAGACTTATGGATTATGCCCATTCAGTTCTAACGCTTACAGATATCGTCAATGAGTAAGCCCTTCAAAGTCTTGCAGGTAAACCTGAGGAACTCGGAGGCCGCCACGGCCGACGCGCAACGCTTTGTTGCCCAGGAAGAAATTCTCTTGGCCATTCTTTCGGAACCCTACTGCTACCCCGCGGCAGCAGGAGGGTTTCGTCTTCCCTTCTCCCCGAACACTCGGACGGCAGCAATCTTCGGCGACCACTTCCGAACTTGCATCATGGTTAACGATGCGGTAGGAAATGAATTCACGTTCTCCTTCCTCCCGCAAGTTTCCAGCAAGTTTGTAACGGTCGTGTCAATTACCTTCAGTAACAAAGTGACCTACTATTTTATAGGCACGTATTTTCCTCCCTCAGAGGATATACAAATTCCACTCGAAGACCTCCGGAAAGCACTGGGTGTTTGCGGAAAGGGGAAGACCTATATTTGCGGAGACTTTAATTGTCGATCAAGGGTGTGGTATGACACCGTAGATTCCAACTCCAGGGCACAGGCACTGGAGGAATTCATTGTGCAGCACGAGCTCTTCGTGTTCAATCGACCTAACAAACCGCCTTCGTTCGAGGACTCCCTCGGCAGGAAGAGCAACATAGATCTAACGTTGGGCACTTGCGACACCGTCAATGCAACCCACCCATGGGACATTGCGGAACATGTCATTATCACTGATCATAAAGCCATCACATTTGAAATAGGTGCACCTAATAATCCCATCAGGATTAGTAGGAATAGAAACCCGGATACCATCCAAGCGGAAACCATCGAGACAGAGTTAACTCGGTGGGTAGAGGAAAACGGCCCCAGGTCGGACAATCTAACCACCGAAAACGAAATCGAGGACATGGTCTCCGATTTGCACGGAAGGATCCAGGATCTAATAAATAGGAAAGCCCAAATGAAGAAGATCTACGTTGGCCGTCCTGACTGGTGGACCGACAATCTTGAAAGAGCGCGAAAGAAGTATCTCTCGCGGAAGACGGCTTTGTATAGGAACCGCATTGAGAACGAACAGAACGGGCTGTACATTGCAATGATGGAATCTAAGGAGAAATTCCTGGAAACATTGAAAAAGGCCAAACAGGCCAGTTGGCAAAAGTTCGTCGAGGACGACCTTGTACCTAATCCCTGGGGGGTTACTTACAAATTAGCTGCAAGAAAATATAAGGGGAAAAACATCCTCACCACCTTCAGTGGCGGGGACGGGAGGATAACGGAAACGCCGGAAAAGACCCTAACCTACCTCATGAACGGTCTACTCCCCGACGACGATCGAAACTCCGATGCAACGGTGGATCACCAAACCATGCGGTCGGATTTCGAAAATCTGAGGGGCGTGCCGGACGTGGCGCAGATTAGGGAGGTCGAAAGCGACGAGCTGGATGACCTAATCAGGACGACGCAAGCCAGAAAGGCACCGGGTTTTGACAACATTCAGGGATCTTTTCTTAAAAAACTCTATGTTGTCATCAAAAACGTGTTAATGGGTATTTACAACGCGTGCATTAAAGTTGCTTATTTCCCCAAGCTGTGGCAGAGGGGGGTCCTCAAGATCCTACTCAAGAACCCAGATGGGGAAACAAGCAACATCAAGAACTACAGGCCGATCACCCTCTTGCCGGTGTTCGGCAAAATATTGGAAAAAATAATGAAAAGAAGAATTCTAGAAAGTAATACCCCTTACCACGATCGGTGCCAACATGGCTTCGTGGAAGGTATGAGTACCACAACCGCCCTTAAGGCATTCTACGAAAAAATAGATACTACGGAGATGAAGAGGAAGAAAGCCAAGGGTTTTCTCGCGGTAATCTTCTACGACATCTCCGGAGCTTTTGATAACATGTGGTGGCCAGCCCTGTTCCGCTCGCTGAGCGAAAAAGGGCTCCCTCACAGGTTAAAGGTCATGATCAAAAGCTACCTTTCAGCCCGGGAAGTGACTCTCACCTCCGGGGTCTCAAAGGTAGCGAAAAGATCCACGAAGGGATGTCCACAGGGCTCGGTCCTCGGCCCGATCCTGTGGAACTCACTTCTGGATCATTATCTAAAGAAAGACAAACAGGAGGGTACTCATACCTTCGCGTACGCGGATGACATCGCGACCGTCGTCACGGCGGATTCCCGAATCCAACTGCAAGAAAAACTTCAAACGTGCGTCAACGAATTAAGCGGATGGTGCAAGGACATGAAACTCGCTCTCTCGGAAACGAAGACGAAGATCATGTGCTTGTATCCGAAGCGTGTTCATAATTATGATTTAGATGTCAGACTTAACGGAAAGAAAATAAAGGTGGTAAGGGAATATAAGTACCTTGGGGTCCTTATTGACGAAAACCTATCGATGCAACCGCATGTAAACTACGTTTGCGGCAAAGCCAGTAAACTAGTCCATGCGCTGCATCGAATGGCAAAAAGCGGTTGGAACCTGGACACCTCGAACTCTATGCGAAGGATCTACCAGGGGGCGGTAGTCCCCATCTTGGCTTACGGAAGCGAGATCTGGATACATAGAATAGGGGATAAGCACACGTTGGCCCGGCTGATATCGTGCTATGGATTTTGCTGTCGCGTGATAGCAAAATGTTATAGGACTGTGTCGACCATAGCCGCGGGTGTTTTGGCAGGTATCCACCCAATCGACTTAGAACTCTTACGATTACTGTCATGGCGTGAAGCCAGAAACAAGAAAGTAACCACCTTTATGGGGGTAAGAATAGACCCGAAAGATTACAAATACAGAGTGGACATCAAAAGAAAAATGGAGGACATAATCCAAAAAAAATGGCAACAAAGATGGGACGATGGACTGGTAGGTAGAATTACCTACCAATTCATCCCCAAGGTAAGTAATAAAATAATGAACAATTCCTTCCAGATGACGCAGATGCTAACCGGACATGGCGAGTTCGGCCGACACCTCAAGAGATTGGGGAAATCGGTGGACGGACTATGTCCGGCGTGCGATATTCTCGATGAACCTACACATCGGATACGGGAGTGCGATTTGTACATGCAAGAACAGTTGGAGCTGGCGGCCTATCATGGCATCCATCTCCCTGCACAACTGGACGAGCTGTACGAAGAAACACCACCCGACCTGATGTGTAAGTTCCTCGAGAACAAGACCATCAACATAACTGAAAACGAAGATCTAATCATATAAATTAACAACCCGACAAGGAAAAAGGTTTGGGTGTAACCTAAAAATCGATAAAAGTGATTAAATGAAAAGAGAAAAAAGACACCAAACCAATACATGAAAAACTTATACTTAACAAACAAGTCACGATGGAAAAATGCCCACGCAATCCCGATATGGAAACCTAAAAAAGAAACATTATTAGAACCACAAACTACACAAAAACCAGGCAGATTAATTGTTAGTTACGATAGTAAATACGATACACGGTTTGAAACCCGGAGAAAATTCATACAGAAACCTACTTGAACCAGCAATATTAATTTTGATAAATTATTTTTATTTTTATTATGACAACATGAATGTCCTGCCAATATGCAGGATTAAGTTTTAGATTGGCAATGCTAATCCGTTTTTTATTCTATATAATAAATAAACTTCAATTGTGTCCATTTTCATTTGTTGTGCCGTGTATCGTTTATCTACCTGCCACTTCACCAATATACTCCTCCTTTCCTATCTTGGCATTGAAGTCACCCATTATTACTAAAATATCCCTTTTATTAATTGTTTCTATCAATTCTTCTAGTTTGTTGTAAAAGTCATCCTTCTCTGATTCATCACTATCCTCTGTTGGTGCGTAGGCGCTGATTATAGATGTATTCTGTGGTTTAGTTTGTATTCTCACATATGCAAGCCTTCCGCCCATTGGTCTGAACTGTAGTATGTTATTTTTGAATCTGTTTCCTATCATTACTTCCTTGTTCGTTTTCACCTGAGTACATCATTGTGTATCCATTTTTGTTTACCTCTCCCTGTCCACTCCATCTTATTTCTTGTATTGCTGCTATATCGATTCTGTGTTTTGACAGTTCATAGGTTAATTCATTTATTTTTCCTTTCTTCAAGAGGGTTCTAATGTTCCAAGTCGCTATTCTGGTTATTTTGTTTTTTCTTCCTTTTTTTTATTATATTCGTTTTATTTTTATCTCCCTTTATCATTGTCCTGTTTCTTTGCATTGTTGTTGTTGTAGTCCCAGCTTTGTTTTCTGGAACCTCTGTCTGGGACGTTCCAGTTGCTCCTTCTTCATCTTTTTTTAGTTTTTTGATAGTTTCAGTTCGTTCGCTGCCTTGTCCCATATATATATTTTTTCTTGCTTATATAGTCTTTGGTAGCCAACTTTAACTTTGTTTCCTTCTTTCATTTCGTTCTTGGGAGTTTCCCATATTTTGTCTTGTATCAACTTTTCATTCTTAGTAAGGTCGTTCTCTATATATACTTTCGTGCCTTTCAGTTTGTTTTTATTCTCCATTATCTTTGCTTTCTGGTTACGGTCTCGCAGTTTTGCCACTATTATTTGTTTTCCTGGCATTTTCCCTATGTTGAATGCATCCATCACGTTAACCTGGATCTTCATTTCCTGTTTCAAAAAATCCTCCACTTTTCCCTCAGTAACATCTCCCACCAATGGCATGTTTTTGTTTTTGATGTCAAAAACATCAAAGACACAGCTGAAAAAATGGGACTATCAATAAATCAAGAAAAAACAAAATACATGAAATGTCAAAGGAAAAACACGAACAAAACAAATAATCTAAGAACAGCAGCTGGAAATTACGAAGAGGTAAACAGTTATGTATATCTGGGTGTGCAAATAAATAATAAAAACGAGCGACATGAAGAACTAAAAAGACGAATACAACTAGGAAACAAGGCGTATCACGCAAATAAACGCCTATTGTGCGATAAACAACTTTCAAAGGCAACCAGAATCAAGATCTACAAAACTTTAATAAAGCCAATCCTCACGTACGCAGCTGAAACCATGTGCTTTAGTAAGAGGGAAGAAGAGGAGATGAGAATTTTCGAGAGAAAAATATTGAGAAAAGTAATAGGATTACACCGAGTCAATGAACAAGAAGCGAGACTAAAGATGAACCATGAGTTGCTGCGTGAGATTGACAACGAAGACATCATACGAACAATCAAGTCACTCAGAATAAGATGGATGGGACACGTGATGAGAAGCAACGATAACTCGATCATTAAACGAATAACGAAGTGGAGACCTATGGAGGACCGTACCAGAGGGAGACCCAGGGTAAGATGGCGCGACCAGGTTGAGAATGATCTGAAGAGTATGGAGGTCGAAAACTGGCAACAGAAAACAACGAATAGACAGGAATGGAGAAGAATTGAGAATGGAGAAGAAAAGAAGGAAAAAGAAAGAAAAGAAGGAAAGAAGTAACAAAAGCAAAAACAGACATAAGAATATAAATGTATTAGAATATGGGGACTAATCCACCCAAAAAAAAAAATAAAAACGGATATGTAAAGTGTCGCAAGAGACTCGCTAAATTCCAGCAGGAATACGAGTAAAAAGCGTGTATTATTATTATTCTGCTTGTTTGAATTTCGCCACACTCAAATACCTTTGATTTAGACCTATATGCCTCCTCCATCACGTCGGCAAGGTTTTTGAACAAATGATCCTGGACAGGCTCATCCAGGACATAGAGAGATCGGGCGACCTCAACGAAAGGCAGTTTGGCTTCCGGTGCGGCCGATCGACTGTGGATGCTCTGGAAGCAATAGTCGGTGTCGCGGGAGAAGCAGTGCAAGGTACACGGAGAACTAGATGCTTTTGCCTTGTCGTCACCCTGGACGTAAGAAACGCATTTAATTGCGCAGGGTGGAGGCACATACTGAACTCGTTGAGAGCCCGAAATATCAGTCCCGAGATCTTCAACCTGGTGGCCAGTTACCTTGAAGATAGAAGTCTTATCATCAACGGTGCCACTAGGGAAGTTTCCTGCGGTGTCCCACAGGGTTCAGTACTTGGCCCAACCTTGTGGAACGTAATGTATGACGAAGTTCTCGGGCTGGTATACCCAGACGGCACTACGCTGTACGGCTTTGCCGACGACCTCACCCTCATCGTTGTAGACAGGGAGTCGCCGGCTTTGGAAGCCAAAGCAAACGCAGCGATAGCCACAGGGCGGGCAGCCGCGGACTTACTCTGGTGCCGGAGAAATCCGAGGCAGTCGTAATCCGCGGCAGAAGAAAAGCCCCCACTAAGAGGCTGCTTTTGGGTGGTTCCCCAATTGCAGTCAAAGACTTCGTCACCATACTGGGGGTAAAGATAGACAAGAACCTGAATTTTGCCGATCACATCCGTACGGCGTGCAACAAGGCGACGGCGATAGTTACTTCGTTCGCTAGACTAATGCCCAACATCGGTGGCCCAAAACCGACGAAGCGAAGGATGTTGGGCACCGTCGCACAGTCCGTGATGTTGTACGCCGCTCCCGTTTGGCAAGAGGCAGTCAACGTCCAGCGTAACCGTAAGAGGCTGCAAGCGGTCCAGCGCAAGATGGCACTTCGAGTAACTTGCGCTTACAGGACCGTGTCCGGCGAAGCCGTGCGAGTCTTGGCCTCCATGCGTCCCATAGAGCTTTTAGCTAGAGAGAGAGCAGACGTACGAGCTGGACCGGACCCCACCATTAAGCAGCGGACGCTCGACGATTGGCAAAGGAGCTGGTCCTCCGGCACGAATGCCGCTTGGACCAGAAAGCTCATTCCGGATCTTCGTCCTTGGGTAGCGAGAAAGCACGGAGAGGTGAACTTTCATATAACACAAGCTCTCACCGCCCACGGATGCTTCCAGGCATATCTCCACAGGTTCAGGCTGACCGAGTCACCTGTCTGTCGTAAGATGGGAGAGGGAGAGAGTGATGATTTCGCTCCGGATGGGCGACACACTAAGCCCGGGCAACATGATTGCTTTCATGCTGTCCGGCGAAGACGAATGGCTGGCTGTAGCGGTCTTCATCAGTCAAGTGATGAAGACCAAGGAGGGGGACGGACGAGCTGAGCAAGCCGAAGCTCGAGTCCTCGCCCTACAGTTAAGTCAATGACAGCCTTTAAAGTTCCCTTGAGAAGTTCCCACGAGAAGATGCGCGAGAAGTTCCCAAGAGAATTCCCGAAGAATATCGTCATTGATCGGCGGGTCGGGTCGAGTAGTGACGGTCGTTCGACGGGGTAGATTATTGTCGGTACGACGATAGCGCGTAGACCCTCTGTGGACACAAACTCTCGTGCTAATCCAGAGGGGGACGATCGCGAAAATAGTACCGTCAAATATAAAGCAGTCGAGTGGACTGGCACTTTGCCAGTGTTATGTTAAAGTAAAACCATGCATTAATATAATAATTAAAAATTTCAAATATGTTACGATAGCCTGACTCACATCCGATTCAGCAGTCTATCGCATTCCTTTTAAAGTTCAATAACTGTAAAATTAGTAATAAGCAATATTTTTATTATAAATAGACACAATTGTAATTATAGATTATTATTATGCTGTATGTCTAAAATCGATGTCAGTCGTAATTTTCAATAAATTTATTTAAGTAATTTTGATTTTTTAAAAATAATTTTGTTAAGTGAAATTAACTGGCGCAGTCGGTAGGATACTCAGAAGGGCTTTAGATCAAATTCTCTAAAATAACCCTTTTTGTGTTAACAATCAACTGAGAACCAACATTAAATTTTAAGTGATAAGAAGAAACAAATAAAAAGTGCAACAAGAAGAAACAAATAGAAGACAATCAATCAATCCAATAAGAGGGAAGAAGTTTCGAAAGATTTATAACCAAGGGATGAAGAAATTCACAACGTTCTTCATTTGCTTAGCGTAAGTTTTTGCTCATTATTATATTTCCTTTATTCTTTCCTGAATGTCAGAAGCAGAAATAACCGAATTATTCAATAATTTAACCCTATCATCGGAATCAATTTTACAAAGTATTCCAAATATTCTATCAAACGATCCCCCTAGTAATAATTACGAAATGGCACAACTAGATAGATTTAACTGCGAATTAGTACCAAAATATGATGGCAATCCAGCGACTTTATCGATATTTATTAATGCATGTGAACATTTATTGAGAAGATTTGGTACAACAAATTCAGATGATGTTGTCAACGGACAACTTATACAAGTTATACTGGGCAAATTCGAAGGACGAGCACTCACATTAATTGCTAGTCGAGAAAATTCAAATACCTGGGGTAACATAAAAAAATTATTATTACAACATTTTGGAGATCAACGCGACGAAAATTGTCTACTACGTGATCTGATGAGCCTCAAACCATACAAAAACGAATCCTCATATCAATTCGGAATGAGATGTCAGGATGTACGAAGCTTACTTTTAACCCATCTACAATTACATGAAGCGGACCCAAACGTCAAGTTGGTAAAAACGAAAATTTACGATGATTTATCACTCCAAACATTCCTTCAGGGTTTGAACGGTCAAATTGGCCTAGTTGTAAGATTAAAACAGCCACCCAATCTAGAAGCGGCAATGGCGTACGTAACAGAAGAAGAAAATTTCATGTACGCCCAAAATAAAACAAACATCTTAAATTTCCAACGGCAATATCAACCGATAGAAAAGAAACAACCATTTCATCCAACTCCAATGCCGAGTGTCAACCCACCTATGTTAACCAATTTTGGGCAGCAGCCACTACAAACCCAAAATATACTTCGACCACCCGTATTCAAACAAGCTAGTACAACAAGGACACCAAATCCATTTGCCTCACAACCTCGAACTTTCGGAAGATTTTCAGGCCCACCAACGCAATCAAGAATGGTCCCACAGCAAACAAATAATTACAGTTACAAGAGAAACTATCAACAACCTAATTATAACGGACCACAATGGAACACATTTAAACCTCCACAAGAACGCTACGAACCAGAACCAATGAACATTTCATCTGGGAATACCCGTCGGTCAGGAATACCACAACACCCAAAAGCACAAGAATTGCACTATCAAGATGTAGAACAAGGAGATTATGAAGATACACCCCCATATGAATTAGAAGAAAATTGTGATGAAGTTTACGAAACAGAAGTTTATCCACCATCGGAAAATTTCGACGAACATGAAAATAGCCAAAAACTTTCACATAAACTCCTACAGTACGAACACGACGTAACAAATAATACAATCAACCTTAATATAACGACTCTTTCCAAATTGCCATATATTAAGATTCCAGAATTAAAATTAAAATTTTTAATAGATACCGGATCAACAAAATCTTTAATAAATCAAGAAATCGCATATAAATATTTTCCTAATCAAATTAAACACGAATCGTTCCAAATTCAGACAGCTCACCAAGTGAGTCAGCATGACGAAGTAGCATACATAAAATTACCCGATTCAATCGATTCTACCATTAAACACAAGTTCTACCTTTTTAATTTTAACAATAAATTCGAAGGTTTAATAGGTTTAGATTTATTAAACATTTTAGAAGCAAAAATTGATATCAAGAGACAGGTACTAAAAACGAAAAACAAAAGAATACCGATCTATTTCGGAGAAGACAAAGATGAAAATCGCCACCAAATGTATCAAGTTACCATAGAACCTCGAATGAAAAAAATAATACAAGTCCCGGTTAACCAAAACGACCAAGAAGGAGTAATCAGATACCAACAACTTACACGGGGAGTAGAAATACCAGAATGTTGGGTACGTTGTAGGAATAATAAGGCCCTTACAACAATAATCAATTCTAGCGAGGAACCGATTACAATCAAATTCGTCGCCCCCATAAGAGTGGAACGATTAGAGGAAAACATTTTAGTAAATAATATCGAACCCATGGAAGTAGACAGCATACCCGATTACGATAGGTTACTAAATAAAAACATCAATAAAATTAAGACAGACCATATGAATGAAGAGGAGAGAAAGTCGATTAGGAAACTGTGTCTCGAGTATAAGGACATATTCCACCATGAAGAGATACCCTTGAGCTTCACGAATCAAGTAAAACATGAAATCCATCTAAAAGACGAGATACCAATCTACACCAGAGCGTATCGACAACCACCGGCACAAACGGCGGAAATACATCGGCAAGTCGACGAAATGCTTCTACAAGATATCATCCAGGAATCAAACTCGCCCTGGAGTTCGCCGGTGCATTTAGTACAAAAGAAACCAGATGCAAATGGAAATAAGAAATGGCGTATGGTAATCGATTATAGGAAGCTGAACGAGAAAACAGTAGGAGACAAGTACCCACTACCTAATATCAGTAGTATATTAGATAAGTTGGGCCGATGCCAATATTTTACTACCCTTGATTTAGCATCTGGTTACCATCAAGTAGAAGTACATCCAAGAGATATTCAAAAAACTGCATTTAGCACGGAGAGAGGTCACTTTGAATTCAAACGAATGCCCTTCGGGCTGAAGACGGCTCCGGCCACCTTTCAACGTGTCATGGACAGTATTATGAGGGGCATCCAAAATGAGAAATGCTTAGTTTACTTAGATGACATCATCGTATTCTCCACATCGCTACAAGAACATCTGGAAAAGTTAAGAGCTGTGTTCGAACGACTAAGAAATTCTAACTTTAAGGTCCAACTAGAAAAATGCTCATTTCTGCAAAAGGAAGTTACATATTTAGGTCATGTGATTACACCAGACGGTGTAAAGCCCAACCCCGACAAGGTGAAAGCAGTCAAGAACTTCCCAATACCGAAAACTCAGAAGGAGATCAAAAGTTTCTTGGGACTGTTAGGATACTACCGAAAATTTATTAAGGACTTCGCCCAATTGACAAAACCCCTAACCAAATGTCTAAAAAAGGG
Source organism: Podabrus alpinus (assembly GCA_932274525.1). Taxonomy (NCBI): domain Eukaryota; kingdom Metazoa; phylum Arthropoda; class Insecta; order Coleoptera; family Cantharidae; genus Podabrus; species Podabrus alpinus. The sequence continues at coordinate 78,397,724 of OW026456.1, forward strand.
AGCAAAAATCGAACATAATCAGGAATTTGTGACTTCATTCGAAAGCAGCAAATTAATCTTGATGAACGACCCAATATTGCAATACCCCGATTTTAGTAAGGAATTCATCCTAACCACAGATGCGAGTAACGTAGCCCTGGGTGCCGTTTTGTCACAAGGTCATGTAGGAAACGATCGACCTATAGCATATGCCTCACGAACATTGAGCGAAACGGAACAAAAATACTCAACAATTGAAAAGGAACTCTTGGCCATCGTTTGGGCAACCAAATACTTTCGACCATACCTTTATGGAAGAACCTTCACTATATACACAGATCACCGTCCTTTAATATGGTTATTCAATCTGAAGGAACCCAATTCCAAATTAATGAGATGGAAATTGAGATTAGAAGAATATGACTACAAGGTCAGCTACAAGAAAGGAAAGCATAACACTAACGCCGACGCTTTATCTCGAATACAAGTCAATAATATGGAAGGTAACGACGATGACGATGACGACCTCTCGATGGAAGTCAATCTAGATGAAGCTGAGAACGACCTTAGAATAATCGATTTGGATACAGAGAAAGAATGGGCAGGAGCACCCATGCCTACCATAAGCGAAATCAACAGGTTACTGAACGATCCAAATGAACCGGCAGCGAAAAGCCAAGATGATGGAACTATTCATTCCAACATAAATGACGAACCAGTAACAGCAATTCCTATCCTTAAAGAAGCTATAGATGACAAAAAACACCAATTCATAATTAAGACAATCCACCATGGAGAGTTGAAAGTACAAACAGAAAAACAGAATTCAAAGACCATAAAATACGTAACCATTCCATCCGGGAATAACGAAGAACAAATAATACAACTCTTAAGGGATCATACCCTAGGAAAGAATAATTATTTTCTGTGGTTCGACCAAGAAATCACATATAAACAATTCTGCGTAGTGTACACTAAATATTTTAGTAATAAAGGACCAAAACTGGTAAGATGCACAGAAAGATTAGAAGTCATCAAAGATAAATCTCAACAATTAGAAGTTATAACCTATCATCACGAAGGAAAAAATAACCATAGGGGCATTATAGAGACGACAAAAGCCATTAAAAGAAAATACTATTGGGAAAACCTACAGGATGACGTAGTAAAATTTATTAATTCTTGCGAAACATGTAAACGTACGAAATACGAACGACACCCACCCAGCATTCCAATTATGGTAACAGATACACCAGAACGACCATTCCAGAAAATTCATATTGATACCTTTACAATCGAAAACCAAAATTTTCTGACACTAATCGACAGTTTTGGAAAAATCGGACAAGCAGTTCCAATAACAAGTAAAAATGCTACTGAACTTGCGAACGCTTTAATCACATATTTTTCGTACTACGGAGTTCCAGAATCAATAACAACGGATAACGGGACGGAGATAAAAAACGATACTGTACAAGAATTGTTAAGCTTACACAAGGTAAAGGTTCATTTTACTACACCAAGAAATCCACCATCAAATGGGATGATCGAAAGGATGCATTCCACCCTAATCGAGCATCTACGAATTATGAGGGTAGAAGACAAGAAAACACCAATCAAAAATCTAATGTCATATGCTATTATTGCATACAATAACTCAATCCACTCCAGTACAGGTTATACCCCCTTGGAATTAACATTAGGACACACCCAAATCAGAGATCCATACGAAATATTTTTGGACAAAATATTTTACAAGGATTACGTGCACAATCATAGAAATAAATTAGAAACAACTTATGAACAAGTCAAGGAAAAATTACACATTCAAAAGGAAGAAACAGCATTAAGAACGAATGCCGAACGCGAAAACCCATTTAAGGTCGACCAGACGGTATATGTCAAGAAAACTAGTAACATAAGAGGAAAAACTAAGGAAAAATTTGATGGACCTTTTATCATTACGAAATTATTTGACGATAACACAGCGGAAATTAGGAATAAAAATAATCAAATACAGAAGATACACGTTAGATTATTAAGAAGACCTTAATCACGAATTGTTACAGATACAAATATTATTAACAAATTCTAAATTGCCTATAAACCCGAATTTGGAAGATATTCACGAATTTCATAAAATCATAAATATTAAAGCCTTTATCCAAAATACCAAAATACATTTCATATTAGAAATCCCAGTCGTCAAAAAAATCGACTATAATTATTTTCATCTATTTTCCTGTCCAATATTTAATAATCCTTTATACTCAATAATCATTCCCAAAGCCAAATTCCTTGTAATAAACGAGCAAAACTTCGCATTAAGTAACCAAAGATGTAAAGATATAAATTTTAACAAATTTTTGTGCAAATTGGAAATTAACCAAATCGAAGAAAAGTCACCTTGCGAAGTTCATCTTATTCAACACACAAAGAAATACCAAAATTGTCAGCAAGAAAGTTTAAGTTTGGCCCACACGAAAGTCCAACAGGTCTCTAGTAATCAATGGATGGTAATAACAAAGGGAGAAGACGTAATCAAGAAAGAATGCGATGCAACAACAGAAACTATTTCGTTAAATGGAACATACTTAATATCACTAAATGGTAAATGCAGGATCAAAATACAAACAAAATTACTAACGACACAAGAGAAACGACTTAAAAATAACTTAGTGGAAATCCCGAAGTTAAAATTCGAATACACTAGCAACAGACACAATAATGTCAACATTACCTTCAGGCCGATCGAATTGGAACCGATAAATTTGGACGAAATTAAAGCAACAGAAATCAAATTGCATCAAATCGAGGAAAACATTGAAGAAACATCCCAAGCTCCTGTGTACTTCCATCAAGCAAGTGGATGGACCATCATGTTATATATGTTAATTTTCATTATTTTAATCACATATGTTTTAGTTAGAGTTTTTAAGAAGAAAACACCATCCGGAACAATCAAAGAGAAACCAATCGAACAGAAACCAATCGAACAGATCGGACTTCAAAATTTAAGGATACCCTAATTTTGGTCCTAGAGGGGAGGTGTTATGTTAAAGTAAAACCATGCATTAATATAATAATTAAAAATTTCAAATATGTTACGATAGCCTGACTCACATCCGATTCAGCAGTCTATCGCATTCCTTTTAAAGTTCAATAACTGTAAAATTAGTAATAAGCAATATTTTTATTATAAATAGACACAATTGTAATTATAGATTATTATTATGCTGTATGTCTAAAATCGATGTCAGTCGTAATTTTCAATAAATTTATTTAAGTAATTTTGATTTTTTTAAAATAATTTTGTTAAGTGAAATTAACTCCAGTGACGACAAGTTTTTCAAGATGACCCGGTCGCATCGCGCTCTGAGATTTAATATGATTTGCAGGGTCGCTTGGGGGCTCGGAGCCTCCGGTATGGATGACGGTCGGCTCGGCCTTAACTTTGTCGCCGGAATTTCCGCCTATTAAGTTAATGACGAGTGGACTTTCACCTATACTGACGTTCAGGGACCACTAGGTGACCCGGTGCGACGTGTTGGATCGCGGCGAGCGGTGTGTCCGGTTCAATTGAAAAAGTAGAATCAAGTGATAGTGCCTGACCTCCCGGACACAAACTTTCGTGCTAAACCGGGAGGTCATCGGGAGCCTGCATCATCGATGCAGCAGGGAAGATCGCAGACGACAGCGGAAGTAATGCCGAGAAGGTAAAGCCCGCTATCGTCGGGGAGGGGGTTTTAGTCAGTAAAATCTGACACTACCATCCCTGATGGGGTGGTGCCTATGAAGGTTTCCCCCTTCGCTGCAGGAAAAAAAACCTTTGATTGCCAAACGTCGTGAAGGGTTTTCAGATTGGAAAAATATAAATAGGATTGATGATTACGAGACATCACCAGATCATCGAAAATAAAACGACCATATTTGTTTACATTTGCAGCGCCACCAACGTTAATTTCAGTTCCCAAAAGGTTTGACACCTTCTTATTGGACTAAAAGACGTCACATGTTAAATTTATCTGACAAGTAAGTAAGTAAATTTACCTGTCAAAAAAATCTACCATGTGACGTCTTTTAGTTCAATCAGAAGACGCCAAACCTCACTTACCTAGCAGATAAGACGCATTGGATGTAGACGCTGCGTTAAAACTTACCAAGTTGAAGGTCGAATTTTCCATAATTTTCAACTTGAACGATACGTCAGCGCCAGCGTCAACAACATCAACTACACATTTCGCTTGAAATTCCACAACCTTGATTTATTAATGAAGCCACGATGTGAAGACCTTGGAATTTTATGTGTGGTTCACACGAGCAAACTTTTACCTTTTTAATAGAATTATTTTATAGACCATGTATATATTTTTCAATGTTAAAATTTAATTTTAAAATTGTTACATGTCTATGCTTGTTCAAAAAATGCAGGAACGATACTGATACTTAAGTGTTAGAGCAGAAGTTACTTGTTGGGAGTCGGATTTCAAAGAAAATTACATAAAATTAATAATATGCACCTAACCAAACCCTAACGTAGTACAAATTAGGCTGGAAAATTTGTATCGAGAAAATGTTTGAGAACCACTGTCTTACATCACGTGATTAATTTTTATCATCCCCGATTAGTTACCTCATCGAAGTGTTATTTTATCACCCAAACAATGGTAGTTATGGTAACCAATTTGGAATTTATTAAAATTTCGAGAAATCATATTTCGCGGTTTTTGGATTTCAACTGGCTTGGCGTCATCTGCCACGAAGTGACATCTACAATGGACTCCATATTTCGCATTTAATCGCATCCAACGTGCCTCGATTCACCCACAAAACACGACGAATTTTTTAAACACAATCGCCACTTCCCAGTGTCGAAAAAATTCCAAAAAATATTTCCACTGTTCACCTTTTATTCGAAATCGTAAAACGTTTTGCGTCTCGAGTAAATCAATTTCGCGCCAAAACATGGTGGCAGCACTGCGCTCTAATAGAATTTTTGTGCCCAAGCTAAAATTCGACGTTGCATTTTTAAGGTAAATAAACAATTAAAATGCCGTATTAGCGGTGATAAAGAATCGCAAAATAAAATTTAATCAAAATATACATAATTAAATTCGTTTAATTTGCAATTTTAATTTGAACCTATTCGCAAACATCACTTGTCTGCTGCATATTGTGAATCTGTCTTGATTTATAATCGTAATTGAAAAAAGTAATTTTTTGTGGCGCTAAATATAAATTTTTGTTGTGTTCAATTATTAATTTCGATTTTATGGGCTGAACGTGAAAATTAACGAAGTTTATCGTTTTAGTTAAAAATTTGTGTCCGCATAACCTTACTTTATGTAGAATTGTTGTAAAAAGTGAAAAAACGATAATGGAGAACGATCCATTGGAAATTAACAAGCTTCCCGATGTGATCAAAGGTAAATAGGCTTAATTGGTTGTTTTTCTTTTAATTCCTTTCGCTTTTAGACGCGCAAAATGAGATTTCAACGCTTGATGTCTTGGTATGCGGGAAATGCCATGACACATTTCACTTTGTGGAACAATTTCAAGAGCACCAAGGTACGGATAGTAATTGTAAAGGGATCTCCCAACTCAAGGACAGCAAGAAGTGCGAGTCGAAGCCACAAACATGGGGCTTTCTGTTGTGGAAACACATGCACGTGAAAAAGACCGAATCAGACTCTTCGCTCTCGCCCTGGCTGCTCTATCAAAAGTGGTGCAAAATTAGCGAGGAGCACAAAAATTCCTGGGTTGCCGCTGGCGAAAATCTTTTATTTATTAATAAAATAACGGCCGGTAAGGTACAGGAACTAAAAGCCACGGTGAAGAACAAACTTGCCAAGGTGAATGCCTTGGATAGTTCGCATAAATCTAATGATTCTTTGGAAGAAGGAGAGATCAGTAAGAATAATTTTTTTGTCAAAATGAGGCACTTGTGTATTGATTGTACATATTTTTAGGACCCAATAGAATCATTGAAAAAGCAAAAAAAGTTATCGATAAGCGGCCGGTTCTTAAATCAACACAACCTACTGCGAATTCAGTTTCTGCAATTGTAAGTTTGTGGGTCGCCACCAAATTGTGGGATTTTAATGTTTTTTTTTTTTTTTAGAAAAATGGAAGCCCTAAAAAAGCTTTCCGGACATGCAAAAATGATATTATTGTGATGGCTACAATGGATAAAATACTGAACAGGAGATACAATGCTAAAACAAAGGCCAACGAGTATTTAATTAAGTGGGCCGATTCCGAGGAGTAAGTGTTTGTTATTTTAATTTTATACAGTTGGTTCAACAGAAAAATTTAAAATGCCACTATTATTTGGGGGGAAATTGGAATTGTAAAATGTTGATCCTACTTTTACTTTTCAAGAAAATTTTTTATCCGCCCTCCCCGGGTACTCTACCACTAACTCAGCCACTCGAAACTAAATTTCTTCTGCTACACACTAAAGAACACACTTATTTTAGCAAATTGTAATAATAAAAAATGTGAATAGGGTCCAAACTTTTTAAAAAATCGAATTTGAACTTGGCTAATTTTCATGTAATTCAGTGGTAAAATTAACGAGATTCCCGCGCGTCGCTCATTCTGTGGTCGGTCCGTGCGTAATGAATAACCCTAAGGCTGCCTGCAGACTGATCAAGCAAAAACGTTGTGCGACAAAACGTTTTTGTTTGATCCAATCAAATTTGATTTGTTTGATTTGAACCAATCAAATTTGATTTTGTTTGATTTGAACCAATCACAAAAAACGTTTTGTCGCACAACGTTTTTGCTTGATCAGTCTGTAGGCAGCCTAACACTTAGAATATTTCGCACCGGCAGATGCAGCTTGACTCTCGTACATGTAACATCAGGGTTGCCACAGTGTCACTTTTTTCACCTTTTTCACTTTTTTGAAAATCATACACTTTTCTTCACTTTTTTGAAGAAAATTCACTTTTTTTACGATTTCACCTATAAAAATTATATTTTTTAATATAGTATTTAATAAATTTCAATTTTATATTTTTTCAAATTCAAATTTAAAAAAATGTTTGTTGTTGGTATCTTTTCTGGATTTTTTTGTTGGTATTAACAATAATATTTGATGATAACTATAATAGCCAAGATGACCGACCACACAATTAGGCATTTCCATGTGACGTCACGAACAGCTGTTATCCGACTGATATTTTGAGGTTAGCATTTTTACAAGACAATTTTCATTTAAAAAATTAAAATTAACTTTTATATTATGCAGTTTGCAATTTTTTCAAAGTGAAACTGAAATGTGCAAATTAATTTACGGACAAAGCGCTAAAAATTAAGCAGTATGTACTCGAGGTTAGGTTTGCGATTATTCGGGAAAGATAATAAACAGAATGTACTTACAGTAATAATTTTACACTACACTCTACGGTTTATAAAATGTAAAAAAATTCAATTTTTACCAATAAAACAGATAAATACTCAGATTTATCACAAACTTGTCGGGCAACAGCTGTCACTGTGACGTACTTGGAAATGCCTAATTGTAGATTTTAAATAACAAATAAAAATATCAAGTTACAACTGTTTTGTATATTGGCGATTTACATTACCGTTGGTGGCGCCACCAGCAACAACAACATGGCTGTGTTTAGACGTATATTCCGAAATTTAAAATCATAATCTGGTGAAAATTTGCAAATTTTTCAGTATTGGGAATTTACATTAACCATGCGCCCCTACGCGGCCATAATATTAACTACTCCGTTAAGTATACCCAAAATTTTATACGTGTATTTGTTAATTAATTGTGTGTTAGAATTTGAATTTTACCACTATTACAACGCAGTCGACTAGCTATATTATGACTACGACTACATAACTTATGTGCAATATCGTGCTATACTATAATTAGAACAGCCATTATGACGCAACGTTAGCGCCCTCATCGGTGATGTAAATTCCCAATGGTGTTAAATTTATTATAATATGTTTTGTTGATTAATTGATTTTGTTATGTTTTGAGTCTGAAGAACGAATTTTTATTTTCATGTAATACGTCATTTACTAATTTTAAATTCTCCCGCATGGTGGCGTTTGCGTAATGTAAATTGCGAATTAGACAGGATTAAGATTCAACATGCAACGAGCACAGGACAGGGAGGTATCGGGAAAATGTCGCAAGACGTTCAAAACCGAAACTTTTTCAATAAGAAAGCAAACATTTCTGATTGAGTAAAATTATTTAAGAAAAGCCGGGTCTGTGATCGACCCCCTTCGATTTGGCTGATTTTTTGTGGGCAAATTACCCATCCGGGGAGTAGTCAAAAGCCAGAATATTACGTCCCAAAAAAATTTATTGGCTGAGCTATAGCTATTCTAAGTTTCTTTTCACAATTTTTACTTGAATTTGGGTATTTTCGATTACGCAGCGGGTTTTCGCACTACGTGGCTGAAAATGGGTTTCCTTATGTAAAATTGACCGAGGAACAAGACTATGGCCACAGATTTAACCTACGACCAATACCTACAGAAATATTGACCAAAAACACTCGAAATTTACCAAAAAAGTCCCAAATCTTGGGCAAACTGTGAAAAAAAAAAAATTTCACTATATTAGACCGCCATCTTGTAGAAAATGAACCAACGAATCCAATGAGCACACTCTCAGATTTTTAGGACGAACCGTTCAGGAGATACGCGGCGTCAAAGTTAGACGTTTTTCGTTTTTACTTCCCTATAAGGAAGTACTATTGTAATCATGAAAAAATTCGATGTCGATATTTTAACGGAAATATCCGTTTTGAGCATTTCTGAATCCGTTTTGACTACTTTCGCAATGATGTCTGTATGTATGGATGTATGTAACGCAAAATGTCTGTAAGTTCTGTATCTCTGGAAGGAATTGTTATATAGTAACAAAATTTCATATTTAACACTTTAATCGGTATACAAAGGCACCATTTGATTTTGGAGGAAATCCTTAAACCGGAAGTAGCACTTCACTTGAAGGACGAAATGGTTTTTCTTAAATATCTCAGGAACGAATTGTTATCTAGTAACCAAATTTCATATTTAACACTTTAATCAGTATACTAAAGCACCATGTGATTTTGGAGGAAATCCCTAAACCGGAAGTAGCACTTTACTGGAAGGACGAAATGGTTTTTCTTCAATATCTCAAGAACAAATTGTTATATAGTAACCAAATTTCATATTTAATACTTTAATCAATATACGAAAGAACCATTTGATTTTGGAGGAAATCCCTAAACCGGAAATGGCACTTTACTTGAAGGACGAAATAGTTTTTCTTCAATATCTCAGGAACGAATTGTTATATAGTAACCAAATTTCATATTTAACACTTTAATCGGTATACGAAAGCACCATTTGATTTTGCAGCAAATCCCTAAACCGGAAGTAGCACTTTATTTCTATCAAAAATTGACATTTTCTACCTTGTGGGACAATGTTTGACCTACAGGACTATTTTGCGACTCCTGACTCTCCAAATGGTGCATTGATAGGTTATTTTTATCGAAAGAGACTTATGAGGTGCCAATGGATGGCAGGGAACATCGCAAAATAGTCATGTAGGTCGAACATTGTCCCACAAGGTAGAAAATGTCAATTTTTTATAGAAAAAACGAAAACGTCTAACTTTGACGGCGCGTATCTCCTGAACGGTTCGTCCTAAAAATCTGTGAGTGTGCTCATTGGATTCGTTGGTTCATTTTCTACAAGATGGCGGTCTAATATAGTGAAATTATTTTTTTTTCACAGTTTGCCCAAGATTTGGGACTTTTTTGGTAAATTTCGAGTGTTTTTGGTCAATATTTCTGTAGGTATTGGTCGTAGGTCAAATCTGTGGCCATAGTCTTGTTTCTAGGTCAATTTTACATAAGGAAACCCATTTTCAGCCACGTAGTGCGAAAACCCGCTGCGTGATCGAAAATACCCAAATTCAAGTAAAAATTGTGAAAAAAAACTTAGAATAGCTATAGCTCAGCCAATAAATTTTTTTGGGACGTAATATTCTGGCTTTTGACTACTCCCCGGATGGGTAATGTGCCCACAAAAAATCAGTCATATCGAAGGGGGTCGATCACAGACCCGGCTTTTCTTAAATAATTTTACTCATTATTAAATTACTATGAACGTCTTTGTTTTAATTTATGTTAATAAAATCAAAAACAATTTAAAAATATTACACTTTTTGTTCAAAGTTATTATACACTTTTTTCACTTTTTTTTGAAAATTAATACACTTTCTTCACTTTTTTTGAAAATTAATACACTTTTTTCACTCACTTCTTGCTTAGATCTCTGTGGCAACCCTGTAACATCGATTATTTTTTGATTTTACGCGATTTTTTGGGGGTTTAAAATCCCGGTTGCCTTCATCCCGGTTTGCTTGATGGGTGGCGCCTTCTCGTATGTTTAGCTCTGTCGCGGAGCGGCGTACGCTATTGAAAAACCGCCCGGAGGGGCGTAGTGTAGGTTTTTTGATGCGCCCACTTCTGGCCGTGCCAGATCCACCCAAAAAAGTAACCTAAGTTTTCCCCATAGTTGTTTATGTTTATTTAATATATTTTTCACTTTTTCGGCAATACACGGGTTATTTTCCATTTTTTTGATTATATTTATTACTAATATCCACTAATCACACCCCCATCTATCCGAATTTCAAAGAAAAATTCAAATCGGAGCGAAAAAATTTTACGCATTTTCAAGGGACCACGGGCGAACGATGCACATCGGCCGGGGTCTGCCGCATACTCGATGCGACTTTCCCGTACTTTTCAAAAGTCGATATTGGGGTTGTTTTGACCCCGTTCACACTTTTTATTGTTTTAATAGACAGATATAAGCATGTTCTTTAGTGTGCAGCACTCTAAAAACTGAGTTAGTGGTAGAGTCGCCGAAAATCAGTTCACAATAAGAACAAGTTGCTGTGAAAGAGTTCAAATAATACCACAATCACTTTTATCACTCAAAACTACGATAAAAACATGCACAAGTAAATCGCGCTTTTAATTTAACCACACTTTAACCTCACATTACAGTTCTAAAAACTGTCACATGGTGGCGTTTTCTTATTTGGAGTCTCCAATTAGGTTTATTGTTAAGTAAACAATTGAAAAAGGACTTCACACCAAGATTTTTCTTTAATGAAAAGGGGGTTAATTTTACTACAGAATTTATTTATTAATTAATTTAGCGGGGGGGGGGTTAAATAGTAATTTTATACTCTGAGAAGTGGAAATGTCGAGCACAAATTTTTTATAAAAATAAAAATAAGTTTTATTTGGGGGGGGGTTATAATTTTGTATTTATTATAATTTGTTGTTATTGAACTGAAGAAATTCAAAAACTAAAATTGTGTTCTGCCTGAAAAATGAAGCAGGGGGTTCAGTGAAAAAAATTAAAACACCAACATTTTTGGGGTCGGGAACCCTAACGTAGATTGCGAAATTGAAATTTCCCTATAGAAATGGCTTGATATTTTGAACCAAAAAGTCATTAGCTACAATGTAATAAAAGGATTATTTAGTTTAAATAGGAAATAATACCAAAATTTAAGTAAAAACACTTAGTGGAGCGGATACTAGCATAAAAGACGCTTAGTTTAGGAGTAACCCAATCTTGGCGTAGAACTAATTGAGTGATACCTTAAAATGTCCGCATTGAAGTACTGGATATAAATCCAAAGTTACGACATCGGCCTTTTGGACTGACAAAAGTTATAGGCCAAAAACTAAAAAAATAAAAAAATTTCAAATAAGTTTAAGCTACTCTTTATCGCGCTCGCGATTTAAAACCATTATACGTACTGAGATGATTTTAACACTATTATTTAGTATAAAATGTCTACTTTCCAACCATATATAAAAATATATATTAATTCAATTCTAATCAACCCCAATTTAACATTATATAGGCAGCGGGTAATTCGCGTCAAATTTATTCGGTTAAAATGAAAAGTTTTTCTTTAATAATATTCTTTTGAGATCGAAATCTAAAAATTCCTACACGTGACAAACAGCGGAATTTTATAGGGAATATTTCATACGCTTACATGATATACTTATTTTCATAAATAAGAACAGGGGAGGTCAAAAACTAAATCACTACAACCTATTCTGCCTACCTTCGTTTCACCGCACTACCCGCCGAGATCCCTATAAATAGACGGGCGGATGAACACCAAAAATGTTCAATAACCCAATGTTGGCGTAGAACTAATTAAGTGATACCTTAAAATGTCCGCATTGAAGTACTGGATATAAATCTAAAGTTACGACATCGGCCGTTTGGACTGAAAAAAGTTATAGGCCAAAAACTAAAAAATTTCAAATAAGTTGAAGCTATTTTTTATCGTGCTTGTAATTGAAAACCACTACCGTTACTGAGATAATTTTAACACTATTATTTAGTATAAAATGTCTACTTTCCAACCATATATAAAAATATATATCAATTCAATTCTAATCAACCCCAATTTAACATTATCTAGGCAACGGGTAATTCGCGTGAAATTTATTCGGTTAAAATGAAAAGTTTTTCTTTAATAATATTCTTTTGAGATCGAAATCTAAAAATTCCTACACGTGACAAACAGCGGAATTTTATAAGGAATATTTCATACGCTTACATTATATACTTATTTTAATAAATAAGAACAGGGCAGGTCAAAAACTAAATCACCACAACCTATTCTGCCTGCTTTCGTTTCTCCGCACCGCCCGCCGAGATCCCAACAAGGTGCGTATTTGTTTCGACTTCATTCATAAGTTTTGCTTGCAAACACATTTTATTTTTATAGTAAACATTCCATGAAACTTGTAATATTAAAATTAACTTTAAAAATTAACCCCTTAAACTAACAACAAATAAAATTATTTTTCATGACGTTTCAGGCATGTTTATTTATTGTTATAGTCAGATATCTTTAATAGTTAAAAAATCATATATTTTAAGGAAACTTACAATAGTGCATTATAAAATGTATTTATTTAGTTCTTTTATAATATTTATAATTAAAACTTAGCATCATGGTCAGCACTGCACTATTGTAAGTTTAAGGAACTATTGTAAGTACTATTGTAAGTTTAAGGAAACTTACCATGGCAGTGGTGACCATGATGCTAATTTTTAATTATAAATATTATAAAAGAACTAAATAAATACATTTTATAATGCACTATTGTAAGTTTCCTTAAAATACATGATTTTTTAACTATTAAAGATATCTGACTATAACAATAAATAAACATGCCTGAAACGTCATGAAAAATAATTTTATTTGTTGTTAGTTTAAGGGGTTAATTTTTAAAGTTAATTTTAATATTACAAGTTTCATGGAATGTTTACTATAAAAATAAAATGTGTTTGCAAGCAAAACTTATGAATGAAGTCGAAACAAATACGCACCTTGTTGGGATCTCGGCGGGCGGTGCGGAGAAACGAAAGCAGGCAGAATAGGTTGTGGTGATTTAGTTTTTGACCTGCCCTGTTCTTATTTATTAAAATAAGTATATAATGTAAGCGTATGAAATATTCCTTATAAAATTCCGCTGTTTGTCACGTGTAGGAATTTTTAGATTTCGATCTCAAAAGAATATTATTAAAGAAAAACTTTTCATTTTAACCGAATAAATTTCACGCGAATTACCCGTTGCCTAGATAATGTTAAATTGGGGTTGATTAGAATTGAATTGATATATATTTTTATATATGGTTGGAAAGTAGACATTTTATACTAAATAATAGTGTTAAAATTATCTCAGTAACGGTAGTGGTTTTCAATTACAAGCACGATAAAAAATAGCTTCAACTTATTTGAAATTTTTTAGTTTTTGGCCTATAACTTTTTTCAGTCCAAACGGCCGATGTCGTAACTTTAGATTTATATCCAGTACTTCAATGCGGACATTTTAAGGTATCACTTAATTAGTTCTACGCCAACATTGGGTTATTGAACATTTTTGGTGTTCATCCGCCCGTCTATTTATAGGGATCTCGGCGGGTAGTGCGGTGAAACGAAGGTAGGCAGAATAGGTTGTAGTGATTTAGTTTTTGACCTCCCCTGTTCTTATTTATGAAAATAAGTATATCATGTAAGCGTATGAAATATTCCCTATAAAATTCCGCTGTTTGTCACGTGTAGGAATTTTTAGATTTCGATCTCAAAAGAATATTATTAAAGAAAAACTTTTCATTTTAACCGAATAAATTTGACGCGAATTACCCGCTGCCTATATAATGTTAAATTGGGGTTGATTAGAATTGAATTAATATATATTTTTATATATGGTTGGAAAGTAGACATTTTATACTAAATAATAGTGTTAAAATCATCTCAGTACGTATAATGGTTTTAAATCGCGAGCGCGATAAAGAGTAGCTTAAACTTATTTGAAATTTTTTTATTTTTTTAGTTTTTGGCCTATAACTTTTGTCAGTCCAAAAGGCCGATGTCGTAACTTTGGATTTATATCCAGTACTTCAATGCGGACATTTTAAGGTATCACTCAATTAGTTCTACGCCAAGATTGGGTTAGTGAACGTTTTTGGTGTTCATCCGCTCGTCTAACTATGCGGTGGCCGGGATAGGTTGTCGGCCTATTTTTAGCGTGGTTTAGAGAACAACGGACACGCCCCCAACATGTAATTTAGCAAAATTTTGGGTAATTAACGGCCTTTTTGGGTATGTTTTGATCCGAATGTATAACTTTTGTCGTCGCGGAGGTGATCATAAAAAAAAATCCGAAAAAAGTGTGAAAATAAGAAAGTTGCATTTGTACGGGCCACTGGTACACCACGGGTCGATGTGACATCGTTCGCCCGTCGTTGCTTGAAATCGAGTGAAATTTTTTCGCTCCGATTTGAATTTTTCTTTGAAATTCGGATAGGTTGGGGTGTGATTAGTAGATATTAGTAATAAATATTCGCAAAAAAAATGGAAAATAACACGTGTATTGCCGAAAAAGCGAAAAAATAAAAAAAACTTCCTTCGAATTTTGGGGTGTGCATTCGATAAGGAGGGTAATCCATCGTCAAAACCTACCCTTTCGGGGCGCCGCTCCGCTCTGCACCCCTCCAGTGACTCTGGTTACTAGGCTAAACATACAAGAAGCGCCACCCATCAAGAAAACCGAGATAAATTAAACCGGGATGTGAGAGAACCTCGAAATAGGACGACTCTACCACTAACTCAGCCACTCGAAAAAATTTTTCGAGTGCTGCACACTAAAGAACATGCTTATATCTGTCTATTAAAACAATAAAAAGTGTGAACTTGGTCAAAACAACCCCAATATCGACTTTTGAAAAGTACGGAGGAGTAGCATCGAGTAGGCTGCAGACGGGGTCGATGCACATCAGTCGCCCGTGGTCCGTTGAAAATGCGTAAAATTGTTTCGCTCCGATTTGAATTTTTCTTTGAAATTCGGATAGATGGGGGTGTGATTAGTGGATATTAGTAATAAACATAATCAAAAAAATGCAAAATAACCCGTGTATTGCCGAAAAAGTGAAAAAATTAAAAAAAATTTGCCTTCGAATTTTGGGGTGTGCATTCGATAAGGAGGGTAATCCATCGTCAAAACCTACCCTTACGGGGCGCCCCTCCGCTCCGCTCCGGGTTGCACCCCTCCAGGGCGGTTTTGACTCTGGTTACTAGGCTAAACATACGAGAAGGGCCTCCGATCAAGAAAACCGGGATGTGAGAGACCCTCGAAATAGCATTAAAAAGTATAGTTGCGGTATGGGGCAGTAAACTATTACGTTTCACCCCCAAAAAATCGCCTAAAAACAAAAAATAATCGATGTGTTACATGTAGGACGGTCGAGCTGCAACTGCCGGTGCGAAATATTCTAAGTGTTAGAGTATATCATAGCGCACGGACTGAGCACAGAATGACTGACGCGCTCTGAATCTCGTTAATCCACCACAACCACTGAATTACATGAAAATTAGCTAAGTTCAAAATTCGATATTGGGGTTGTTTTGACCATGTTCACACTTTTTATTGTTTTAATAGACAGATATAAGCATGTTCTTAAGTGTGTAGCACTCGAAAAAATTTTTCGAGTGGCTGAGTTAGTGGTAGAGTACCCCAAATCGGCGATGATGATTTGTATCTTTTTGATCCCTCAAAGGGGATCTAACAAATATTTCACTAATTAAGCTGTCGTTATCCATGCCGACCACACCTGATAAAAGCAAAGAAAATAGGCAGTACAATTAGTGCCGCTCTTATCGTTGCTCGGCTGCCAAGCGTTGCTCAACGCATCGCTCGAATATAAACACCTGCATATAAAATAATGACATCATTTTCTTTGCTTCGCTAGTATCGTCGCTCTTATCGTTTATCACAGCTCCAACATAAACGTACCCTTAGACTAGTGACTAGTACATCTCGCACGGACCGTCAACAAAAAGAACGAGATTCCACCCGCGCGTCAGTGAAACATGTAAAATTAACGATTTTCAAAGTAATAATTTTCATATTAAAAGGACCCTATCCAAGAATTTTATTTTTGAATATCACTCTATTAACCTTAAACTTCACAAAACTTATTTGGATAAAGGCGCGCGCGCGATCTACAATAGCGCCCTTTAGCCCATTTTTGGATGTGTTAAATTTGAGTGCATAGAAGTAGAATTTTTAAAAATCACTAACCATTTTGAATCAATTCAAAAATGATGAGGAGTCAAGAAATTAAAAATATGTAAAACAAAATTATAAAAAAAAAATTTTAAAGAATTTATGGGGGGAGATTCCACACTGAGTGAGAAATTTTGCGGTCTGGGAGGTTGAAATATCAAATTTCAAAATAATTTATTTTCTGGTTCTGAATGGGGGGGGGGTAAAACCTTCTTTTCTGCTTACTATATTTTTCATGTTTGAGTGAATTCAACCAAATAAATTCAAAAATGTAAATATTGTATTCTTCATGAATAAATGAAGCGGGGGGGGGGGTCAAGTAATTATAGAATTTTTGTGAAAAATTTTATATCCTGGATTTTCGTTGTTTGTTTTTTTATAATTTTTACAATTTATTTTGCTGTATATTATTTTTTTATTGTAAATTATAAACATTTTTATGGCAAAAAAGAAGGGGTTGAACTTTAATCGTATATGCGAGGCAATTAGTCCAACTATGTATCCAAAATGTTAAATATAACGTGCCCGTTACGTCAATTTTATCCAAATTGTTATGTTATTTATTAAATTCTTACTACGTATCTGATAACTAAACGTCTAACGTTATCGATAAAAGGTAAAACATAACAAATTGGATAACCTTGACTTAACGGGCACGTTATATTTAACATTTTGGATACATAGTTGGACTGAATGAATCCAAAAAATGAATATTAATTTTTTTATAACGAAAATGAAGGGGTAAATATTAATATTTTTTTAATTCCCAAAGTACTTCAGAAAAGATCCTACTTAATTTTGAGTAATTTTTATTTTCTTGCGTAATTTGAAAATTAAATTAAATATATTTATTAATTAATTTAGCGGGGGGGGGGTTAAATAGTCTTTTATACTCTGAGAAGTGGAAATGTCAAGCACAAATTTTCAAAAATAAGTTTTGTTTGGGGGAGGGGGGTTATAATTTGTTGTATGATTTGATGTTATTGAACTGAAGAAATTCAAAAACTAAAATTGTGTTCTGCCTGAAAAATGAAGCAGGGGGGGGGTTAGTGAAAAAAATTAAAACACCAACATTTTTGGACGTGTTTAATTTTAGTGCATAGAAGTAGAATATTTAAAAATCCCTTTCCATTTTGAATCAATTCAAAAATGGAGGGGGGTCAAGAAATTAAAAATATGTAAACCAAAATTTTAAAGAATTTATGGGGTTTGTAGAGGGAGGTAAGAAACGTGACTTTTGTTTTGTAGAACTTGAATTTAAATCAAAGGCATTCAAAAATCGAACCTAAATTTGTGTTTTACATGAAAAATTGTGGAGGGGGTCAATGATAGAAAATAAAAAGGGTGGGGTTCAATTTGAGTGGATGTGTATGAGAGATTCCACACTGAGTGAGAAATTTTGTGGTCTGGGAGGTGGAAATATCAAATTTCAAAATAACTTATTATTTTCTGGTTCTGAAGGGGGGGCAAAGTAAACCCTTCTTCTTTTCATGAAGCGGGGTGGGGGGTCAAGTAATTAATTTTATATCCTGGAATTTCGTTGTTTTTTTTATAATTTTTACAATTTCTTTTATTGTAGATTATTTATATTATTTATTGTAAATTATAAACATTTTTATAGCAAAAAAAGAAGGGGTTGAATTTTAATCGTATATGCGAGGCAATGAATCCAGAAAATGAATATTAATTTTTTTTATGACGAAAATTCAAGGGATAAATATAAATATTTTTTTAATTCCCAAAATTTTTCAGAAATGATCTTACTTAATTTTGAGTAATTTTTATTTTCTTGCGTAATTTGAAAATTAAATTAAATATATTTATTAATTAATTTAGCGGGGGGGAGGGGTTAAATAGTCTTTTATACTCTGAGAAGTGGAAATGTCAAACACAAATTTTCATAAATAAGTTTTGTTTGGGGGAGTGTGATTATAATTTGTTGTATGATTTGATGTTATTGAACTGAAGAAATTCAAAAACTAAAATTGTGTTCTGCCTGAAAAATTAAGCAGGAGGGTCAGTGAAAGAAATTAAAACTCCAACATTTTTGTACGTGTTAAATTTGAGTGCATAGAAGTAGAATATTTAAAAATCACTTATAATTTTGAATCAATTCAAACATGGGGGGTCAAGAAATTAAAAATATGTAAACCAAAATTTTAAAGAATTTATGGGGGGGGGGGGTTGTAGAGGGAGGTAAGAAACTTGACTTTGGTTTTATAGAACTTGAGTTTAAATCAAAGGAATTCAAAAATCGAACCTAAATTTGTGTTTTACATGAAAAATTGTGGAGGGGGTCAATTATAGAAAATAAAATGAGTGGGGTTCAAATTGAGTGGATGTGTATGAGAGATTCCACACTGAGTGAGAAATTTTGTGGTCTGGGGGTTTAAATATCAAATTTCAAAATAACTTATTTTCTGGTTCTGAAGGGGGGGGGCAAAGTAAACCCTTCTTTTTGGCTTACTATATTTTTCATGTTTGAGTGTATTCAACCAAATAAATTTAAAGGTTGTGGGGTGGGGGTCAAGTAATTATTGAATTTTTGTGAAAAATTTTATATCCTGGAATTTCCTTTTGTTTTTTTTATAATTTTTACAATTTATTTTGTTGTATATTATTTATTGTAAATTATAAACATTTTTATGGCAAAAAAGAAGGGGTTAAATTTTAATCTTATATGCGAGGCAATGAATCCAAAAAATAAATATTAATTTTTTTATGACGAAATTGAAGGGGTAAATATTAATATTTTTTTAATTCCCAAAATATTTCGGAAAAGATCCTACTTTCTTATTTTTGAGTTATTTTTATTTTCTTTTGTAATTTGAAAATTAAATTAAATATATTTATTAATTAATTTCGGGAGAAGGGGGATTCAATAGTCATTTTATGTTCTGAGAAGTGAAAATATAAAGCAAAATGTTTCAAAAATAGCTTCTGCATAAAATTCTTGAATAAAGCAAACGAAATTCTTTTCCTCTCTCATGCAGGATTCCCAGTCCAAAACCTGGAAGTCTGGGAATTTCTATTTCTCAAATTTAGTCAAAATGAGTGGGAATTTTTCATTTTTATCGCGAAATCAAGGAAATTAAACCTTTGGCCAAGGAATATTTTAATATCAATTTTGGAATTTTATCTTCAAATTAAAACATAAAATTTTTTTCATTTTTACGTTTTTCATTTTTACGTTTTTCATATTGGTATTGTGCACTAACTTTCCCTACTCAGTGCATTTTTGTTTTCAAATTTACTGAAAAAATCTGGAAATTTTAAACTTTAGTCAAGGGAAACTTGAAAAATTCAAGGAATTTGCTTTGCAAAATTGAGTGGGAATGCTGTTCCAAAATCTACGTATTATCCCTCAAATATTAATATTTGTCATGTTTAATTTGCTATGGCGAACAAGAGGGGGGGGGGTTCAGATCAAAAACTCAAAATGGATTTACATTACCGTTGGTGGCGGATTGATTGAATAACCTGGAGACTCTGGAAATCTGAAAACACCAAACAAGCATTTAAATATTGTGAATTGGTTTGAATTTCTTATAAATATAAATTAAAAATCTGAAAACGTCTTCCTTGGGGGGAACCTTATCTTCAAATAAGGTTTTATTTTTTGTTTCTATTTTAGTTTTGAAATTTGAATATTTTTCGCGTAAATCAGCTCTGTGTTCTATTTAAAAATTTAACACCTGAAATTATATTCTATAATGACGGGGGGAAGGTAAATATCTACTATAAAACTAGGAACTATTCTGTGATTATTTGAAGAAATTATTCCAACAACTTTTTTTTCACATTTACCAAAATCTATGCTATGAATTTTATGTTGGCCTGGGGGAGCGAAGACTTATTTTTGTAAGAATTTTTTAATTAACGGGTGAAACTAATTTAGTAATTAAATTGAAGATAAAAAATAAAATATGAAATAACACGAGAATTTTATTTAAGAGGGGAAAGCAGGAAATGACAATTAAAATATAATCAAATCCTATTTGCAATGCTGGGGGTGGAGGGGGTGGGCAAATGTCTAATAAGTTTCCATTTTTCTTTGTTTTATAACGAATTTTTTTTTTTGGGGGATTGTGCACTAACCTACCCTGCTCAGTGAACTTTTGTTTTCAGATTTACTACAAAAATCCACGGAATTTAAATTTTAGTCAGGGAAAAGTTAGGGAATTTACTTTGCAAATTTTAGTAAATTACAAAATAAAATATACAATAATTATGTTTTATATAAATAAGGGGGGAGGTCAGATCAACAAATTAAAATATATAAATCAAAAAATCCGAAAAAATCGCAGCATTAAAGTAATTTTATGATGCACGGGAGGGGGGAGCACAAATGCAAAAATGAGGGGGGGGGTAAAAACCGTTTTGGGTATACCCAAAATATTTCAGAAAAGATCATACTTATTTTTGAGTAATTTTTATTTTCTTTCGTAATTTGAAAATTAAATATATTTATTAATTAATTTCGGAAGGGGGGGGATTCAATAATTATTTTATGTTCTGAAAAGTGAAAATATAAAGCAAAATGTTTCAAAAATAACTGCTGCCATAAAATTCTTGAATAAAGCAAACGAAATTTCTTTCCCTCTCTCATGCAGGGTTCCCAGTCCAAAACCTGTAAGTCTGGGAATTTCGATTTGTCAAATTTGGTCAAAAAGAGTCGGAGAATTTTTCATTTTTATCGCGACACCAGGGAAATTAAACCTTTGGCCAGGGAATATTTTAATATCAATTTTGGAATTTTATCTTCAAATTGAAACAAATTTTTCTTTTTAACTTTTACATTTTTCATATTGGTATTGTGCACTATCTTTCCCTGCTCAGTGCATGTTTGTTTTCAAATTTACTGGAAATTTTAAATTTTAGTCAAGCGAAACCGGAGAAATTCCAGGAATTTGCTCTGCAAAATTGAGTGGGAATCCTGTCCCAAAATCTCCTACGTATTTAATTTTCTGCTTATTCAAATAGTCAAATTATCGAAAAAAAAAAATTAACACGTTTTCCAAAAATTAGGATCTTATAGAAATTTAAAGAAAAATTCCCCCTTTATTTAAAATTAATTTGCTACTTATTAACAAATAGAATCATCCATCATTGGATTGATTGAATAACCTGGAGACTCTGGAAAGCTGAAAACACCAAACAAGCATTTAAATAAATTCTTGGGGGGGGGGGTTGAATTTCTTATTATTCTGCTACTGATGTTTTTGAATTAACTTAATTTTAAGATAATTTTATCCGAGTTTTTTTGCAAACTTATTTAATACCTATATAAATTAAAAATATGAAAACGTCTTCCTTGGGGGGGGGGTATTCAAATAAGGTTTTATTTTTTGTTTCTATTTTAGTTTTGAAATTTGATTTCCTTTTTTCGCGTAAACCAGCTCCATGTTCTATTTCAAAATTTAACACCTGAAATTATATTCTATAATGACGGGGGGGTGGGGTAAATATCTCTACTATAAAACTAGGAACTATTCTGTGATTATTTGAAGAAATTATTCCAATTTTTTTTTTTTACATTTACCAAAATCTATGCTATGAATTTTATGTTTGCCATGGGGAAACTTATTTTTTGTAAGAATTTTTTAATTAACAGGTGAAACTAATTTACATAGTAATTAAATTGAAAATAGCAAAGTAAAATATGAAATAATACGAGAATTTTATTTAAGAGGGGAAAGCAGGAAATGGCAATCAAAATATAATCAAATCCTATTTGCAGTGCTGAGGGAAGGGGGGGCAAATGTTTAATAAGTTTCCATTTTTCTTTGTTTTATAACGAATTTTTTTTGAGGGAATTGTGCACTAACCTACCCTGCTTAGTGAACTTTTGTTTTCAGATTTACTACAAAAATCCGAGGAATTTTAAATTTTAATCAGGGAAAACCTGGAAAAGTTAGGGAAGTTATTTTGCAAATATCCGAAATAAAAATCCGAAAAAAATCACAGCATTAAAGTAATTTTGTGATGCACAGGAGGGGGGAGCACAAATGTAAAAAATGAAGGGGGGGTAAATACCGTTCATTTTCTGCTTCTTATGTTTGTCATGTTTGATTTGATTTAATAAATTCATTTTGAAATTTCAAGAACAAGAAATTTCCTAAAAAAATATCAAAAAGATCATTCTTTGTTAAAAATTCTTTTCTTAGGCCCAGTTGTTCAGTATTAGGTTATATTTTAACCTGAATTATTTTCCATGGAAACAATTTTTGAAACAATCATTTCTATGGAAAATAATCCAGGTTAAAAGATAACCCGAAACCATAAATAAAATTAAAAACTTTATTGAACAATAAAAGTCAAATTATTGTGTTTAATGATTAAATAATTGTAAGAGAAAAAGGAAGTACCGCGTTTATCAAAAATTAAGATCTTTTAGAAATAACAAAAAAATAAAATTTGGCCCCTTTATTTTAACTTAAAATTTATTTGCTACTCATCACAACAAGAATCGACATCAGATTGATTGAATAACCTTGAAACTCTGGAAGGTTGAAAACAGCGACCAAACATTTAAATAAATTCTGGTTGGGGGGGGGGGGTGAATTTCTACATTATTCTGCTATTGATGTTTTTAAGTTACCTTCATTTTAACTCTCCAGTACTAACATGTTTTTATATAGCAAGATTACTAACGTCGGTCTGTGGGACCCATTCAAAATACACTTTCAATTGCCGGATGTCACGAAACGTCCTAAACTAGTTGATTTGAAGGTACTGACAACCCCCATCCCTTAGCTGTTATTGTTTTAAATTTACAGTTAAGAATAGAAGTCGTCGGTCTGTGAGACTGACTGTTAGTACTGGAGGGTTAAGATGATTATGTCGAAGTTTTTTGCTAACTTTTAATTATCAAGTAAAAATTTAAAACCGCCTTTCTGGCGGAGGGTGGTCTTTAAATAAGGTTTTATTTTTTGTTTCTATTTTATTTTTAAAATTTGATTTTTTTGACATAAACCAGTGCTATATAGCACATTTCGAAATTTAACCACTGAAATTATGTTCTACAATGAAGGGGGGGGGGGTTATTTACTACAATAAAACTTTGAACTATTCTGTTCCTCTGAATCCCTTGAAACTTTTTTTTAAACTACGTTTTCACAAATACGAAAACCTACATTATGAATTTTATATTGACCATGGGGGAGGGGATTTATTTTTTGTATACAAGCATTTTTAAATTAAAGGGTGGGACTAATTTAGTAATTAGTTCATTGTCTTTTTGAGGGGAGGGGGGTCTTCAAATAATGTTTATTTTTAAAATTAGATTTTAAAATTACTATTTCAAAATTTAACTGCTGAAATTATATTCCACAATGAGGAGGGTGTTAATAATCAATACCTGAACTCCGTTTTTTACTTTCCAGTTTGGAGAGCTGTTATCTGACAGGTTTAATTTGTAAATTAGATAATAATAGTGGGGATTTACCGAAAATTCAAAATATAAAATCGTGTAATTTTTTTCCAGCACTGCAAACACATGGGAATCACGAAAAAATCTCGAAATGTCCAAAACGTTAGTGGAGGAATACGACAAATCTTTTGATAAAGTTAAAACCATAAATAAAAAATCAAACGACACTTTGGATAGTTCTACTCCCATGGAAGTGGACGAACCTCCAACCAGCGGACGGTAAATTTTTTTAAAGCTTAACCGCGAATCTTTTTTATGCATTTTTGTTTCAATTTAGTCCCCAGAGAACTAGCAAAAAAAAGGCGTTAAATCAGGTGAAGGCTTGGTGCGGCGACATTACGGAAGAAAACGAAGAATCGGAGAAACGAAAATTCCTCAGCGACGATGACGATTCTTCGGATTCTTTTGAGAAAAAATTCAAAATGGAAGATGACACGGAGAGCAGCGAAGAAGAAAAACCACCAATAACTATCAGGAAGGTTGGCAGACCGCCGTCAAATTCATATAACGGATTGGCGAAAAAGTCGCCAAACGAAATTACCAATTTGGTGTCCCCGCAGAGGATCGTAAGAGTGAACCAAAAACAAATGCCTAATTTGGCTACGGGTGTTTATCTTATGTCGAAAACCGAGGGAATCGTGAAACTCGATTCCAATGCGCCCGGTGGAAGTCCACTATTAAAGGTGGGACAAAAAATTGGACAGACTCAAATTAAAATGGTTCAAAAGAAAGAGATTCCTCCTAAAACGCCAGTAAAAACTGCGACGAAGTATGTTCAAAAAGTGGAGGGAGGAAAAGTTTTGCCTTCAACGCCGAAGGTCGGCACCAATGTGATGCGTAAAAGTCTGACGCAGGTTTCCGTTAAATCTGCAAGGATTATCGAAAACGAAAAGCACGACGTATTTGGCAACAAAATTATGGAAGATGAGGATTCCGATGGTTTAGAGGAGCTCGCATTTCCTACCGACTTGCCTTTGCCTGTACCAGACAGTCCTCCACGGGAGTTTACGCTGTGTCCGTTAACCGGGAAGGTTCTAGGTCAAACTGATGAACCTGAAGAGACCTTACCTGAAAATGCGTCGCTGGACACTTTGGTTCAACTCGCGGTTATGGATTCGCCACCAGAGTTCGACGATATAAAGGAAGGCAAAGTACTGATTAAAACTGAGCTACCATCGACAATTTGTACGGTTCCCTCACTCCCGGTGAAACTTGAGGAATCGAAAATTCATACAATAACGGATATTGAGATGGATATTCGTCACAGTGAAATTTCTAAGAATTCTCAAGCAAAGCCAATCGTATCTGCGCCGGTCAGCGTCACCAAGGCTCCATTGCTGAACAAAGTTCTAACGACCCCAAAACCACTGCAACCTTTAGCTCCAAAAATCGAGCCAAAAATGGAATATCCGAAAAAATTACTGAGCACCCCTACCCAAATCAGGCCAAAAATGGCGAATCCCGCGGTGACAACGACGAAACCGTTAATCAATAGGCCGATGCCGTCGACCACAATAATTCACAAAGTCGCGTCAAGTCGGCACAAAACCGTCTTGCCAAAACCGTCGTCTCACGATCCAGTGCTGAAGAGAACAACTAACGTCACGACTTACAAGCCCGCGCATAGAAGAATCGCGAACACCATCACAACAACACCCAAACCAGTCGTAAAACCTGTTGTAGCCAAAGTTGTCGTGGCTGCACCACCGCCACCTGTTGTCCAGACTCCAACTCCCATCATGAGTATGCCGCTTCTGACCACTGATGAGGAACAACCAACGACTTCGGATGTGGTGGCGCCTTTAGTCGAAATCGAGGAACCCTTGGATGAAACAGCAGACGATGATTTAGGTGAACTATCCACCTATAACATGCTTGAATCCGAAACTCCCATCTTGATAACCGGCGAAGATGGCACCATCTATCAGGTAGCAGGACAAAATGAAGATGGCCAAACCATTCTGATTAGTGAAGATGCCGATGGGCATCAACAGTGTGTTATCGTTGCATCGGACAATTTAATCATGGATGCGTCGGGCGCCACTGCAGGCGAAGAAATTGAAGCAGTCGAATCTACATACGTAGACGAAGCAGAATCGGAAGGTGGGGATGATAACGAACCGTCGCAAGTTGTAGCCCAAATTGTCAATGCGGAACCACCTAGTCCGGGTAAGTGATTTTATTTTTTGAAATTTTTACGCGAACATATTTGAATTTTAACTGGTAGTTGATATACATATATAACTATGTGGAAATTTTATTCAAATGATAGGTCAGTGTTCTCACTTGTATGGAACTCGGGGAAATTAATTTTTTTTTAATTTTTTTAATAACCATAATGTTTCCCTTTTTGTTTTCTGATTTATTGAAAAATTTAGTGGGAATCCTGAAGGTAGAATTTTAATGAATTTTTAAATATTTTATACACTACACCTTTTCCAGCAGTAATTCAGATAACCTCATCTGCTGTTCAGAAATCGTGAATTGTAATTCAGATTTGTCAACTGATATTCAGAAATCGTGAATTGTAATTCAGATTTGTCAACTGATATTCAGAAATCGTGAATTGTAATTCAGATTTGTCAACTGATATTCAGAAATCGTGAATTGTAATTCAGATTTGTCAACTGATATTCAGAAATTGTGAATTGTAATTCAGATTTGTCAACTGATATTCAGAAATCGTGAATTGTAATTCAGATTCGTCAACTGATATTCAGAAATTGTAAATTATAATTCAGATTTGTCAACTGATATTCAGAAATCGTGAATTGTAATTCAGATTTGTCAACTGATATTCAGAAATCGTGAATTGTAATTCAGATTTGTCAACTGATATTCAGAAATTGTGAATTGTAATTCAGATTTGTCAACTGATATTCAGAAATCGTGAATTGTAATTCAGATTCGTCAACTGATATTCAGAAATTGTAAATTGTAATTCAGATTTGTCAACTGATATTCAGAAATCGTGAATTGTAATTCAGATTTGACAACTGATATTCAGAAATTGTGAATTGTAATTCAGATTTGTCAACTGATATTCAGAAATCGTGAATTGTAATTCAGATTCGTCAACTGATATTCAGAAATTGTAAATTGTAATTCAGATTTGTAAACTGATATTCAGAAATCGTGAATTGTAATTCAGATTTGTCAACTGATATTCAGAAATCGTGAATTGTAATTCAGATTTGTCAACTGATATTCAGAAATCGTGAATTGTAATTCAGATTTGTCAACTGATATTCAGAAATTGTGAATTGTAATTCAGATTTGTCAACTGATATTCAGAAATCGTGAATTGTAATTCAGATTCGTCAACTGATATTCAGAAATTGTAAATTGTAATTCAGATTTGTCAACTGATATTCAGAAATCGTGAATTGTAATTCAGATTTGTCAACTGATATTCAGAAATCGTGAATTGCAATTGACAAATCTGAATAACCGTTGACGATTTCTGAATATTAATTGACAAATCTGAATAACGGTTGCCGATTTCTGAATATTAATTGACCAATCTGAATAACTGTTGATGATTTCTGAATATCAATTGACAAATCTGAATAACGATTGACGATTTCTGAATATCAATTGACAAATCTGAATAACGGTTGACGATTTCTGAATTACTGGTGGAAAAGGTGTAGAAACAACCAAAATTGGATTTATAATTATCCTGATATGACTTGTTTGAAATTTCCGCATATTTATTTATCTCAACAAAATGCTGTAATTTTGCAATACACCCGTCCAATCTTTCTTTACGTGACAGATTGCTTCCAATCATGAATGTGTAAAAAAATACTAAGTTACGCAAACGATTAAATTGCTGAAAACAAGCTGAAATTTCTAGACATGTTGTGTATTTGAGTGTCCAAAGAAATCCCCCAAAAGTCTTTATCAGCTTCTCCCATTAAAAGATTTTACGCCTCCAACGCGATTTCTTTTGCCTGTAAATCGTTTAATTTTAAATTGACAAACCAAAACTTCTCTGCATAATCGATTTTTCCCAAATAAAAAAATCCGAACAAACTAAAATTTTGCAGACTTTTGTATTTGCCTATCGTAAAAAACTCAAAATTTTTCAATAATCCCTCCCTGTCAGCTTTTTCCCCACTTGTGAATATTAGCACTACCAACGCAATTTTTCGCCTAGAACTTGTTAACATATTTTTACAAAAGATTCTGACAAAAACAAAACGAGAGCGGATCCAGCCAAAGTTAATGGGGGGGGGGGGGTTCGTTGTATAATGACGCAAGGAAGGTAAACCATTTTTTTTCTTGAAGTTTGAAAATTTGTAGCGGTTTCCCCCTCCTCTTTGTATCCACCCTTGGTACAAAATTCTCTCGCAAAATTTGAAACCTGATGATAGAAATAAACAAACAACGTTTCAGTAATGTTTAATGCTTTAGATGTTTTTGATTTATTGATTAATTAAGCAGTTAATCATTAAAGTTTTGTTGACGAAATATTATAAAATTTATTTGGGTAATGGGTCCATTCCATCTCAAATCGAATCATGAATTTACTTGTGACCCATGCCTAATTTGACAAAATTTGGTACACACCATCTTAGTAAGAAATAAAAAAATACAAATTAAATGATTTGCCCAAAAAGGCACTCGTTTCCTTGTTTTGGTTCTTTAAAAAGTCAAAAAGTTGGTGTGTAGACTTGTAGGAAAACGACTGTAACTTCATCCACGGTGGTCTAAATTTAAAAATAAAAAATGTTCTGTCAAGGTAAATGAACATTATATTCAAATATTTAACCACATTTTATATTTTCAACCCCTAACTGGATTAATTTTTTAATATTAACCCTATTTCAATCCCTATTTCTAAAGGGGTCTTTTTTTTTGGTTAACTTTTTTACAGTTTTTTTGTACAAATGTGCTGAGCATGTGTACCAAATTTTATCGTGGGATGACCATGGATTCGGTTGCTAAAAATAAATTAAGAATATAAAATAGAAAATTGAATTTTACAAAACAATGTGTGGCAGTATAACAACAAATTTAAAATATAGGACCGAAGCAGTTGACTACTATACAATTTTGGAGTACAAATATATCAGAAATTTTTCCATTTTTTAGGAGATCTTTAGAAATTTCTGGGAACTTTTTAGCAATAATTTTAATGGGCACAGTAATTTTGCTATAAATAGTCAACCGCCCGTATGGATGTATTAAAAATTAATGCGTTTATCATATTTGTATTAATATGACTTGTATATTATGTCGTATGTTAATATGACATAACATGTAGATTTGTGATAAAACTCATTTTTTCTGAGTTATTAATAATTATTGATTGCGCCGACTATATATGAGACTCGTTAAAAACACAACTCAAGATGTGATTTGATTAAAAAACGAAGCTAAGAATAAAAATTAATACTATATAAAATTATTAGATTTATTAATTATAAAATTGATACTAAAACTACAAATAAAGCAAAATTCAATTCAAATAATAAGAAGTAAGCGTGACAACAGAACCGTGTTCTTTTAAAATCTCGTCTTCCTTCACTACCAGAACACTTCACTAAATATTATTTTTGAATCACGTAATTAAGCCACCCAAAATATTGTGACCTAACGGAATTTACCATGGAGAAAGTTCTTGTAAATCGCACTTAAGCGGCAAAACACAAAGAGACTAAAAGTTTGGTATCTACATTATTACTGCACCCTCACATCTGGAAGTAATTCCGTCGCCTAATAAATAATCATAAAAGTTTCATTTCGGCTAGGTAATAAAAGAACTAACCGATGTTTAAAAATGCTAAAGTAAATAATTTTAGTAAAACGTTGACTGACGTGAACCCTGAGTGGAATAGAAGTTTTTAGTCTCTGCTCCCAGGAACGTGTGGTAAGAAAAACTTTTTTGAAATCTGGAGTGAACTATTTTATTTTTGGTTTTACGAAGTGGTTTTTTGTTTAATCTAACTCTTAAACTTAGTTCGTTATGAGTCCTAATAATTCATGGAGGTCAGTTTGTTGCAACCCTTTTAAGAAACACGATCATTCGAATGTAAGAATTGGATTGCGGCGTGTGAGTGCTAATCTGCTGAACAAATTTTCTAGTCTGTCAATTACAAGCAGAGTGTGCGACTCTTGTAGAAAGAAGCTTTGTAATGTCAGTGAATTGCCGGATGATAGTTCGCAGTCTTCAAAGAGCTCATCCTATGATGACATACTTGAATCTCCTTCTGTACGCGATGAGGATGTCGCCGGTCCTAGTGAAATCCGTTTAGAACAAGAAGTTGCTTTGGATTCATTAAATCAAACGTTGGACTTAATTGGACAATCTCCTGTTGTTTTGTAAAAGTTAAGCCAGAAAAAATATCCGAAATAAAAATCTCATCGAGTGAAGAAAGCCATAAAGCGAGTAATAGAGATAGTGAGTTTAGTAGTAGTGACCAAACCGGGAGCTGCCCAGACTGAAATTTTAAATCAGTTAAAAGAAAATTTTCGCAAAAAGGAATCATGTCATCTCCCAACCTCAGGCCAGGGAAGCCTCTTGCTGATAAAGTCGTTTTAGATGTGAAATCCTTTTACCAAGAAGACGACATTAGTCGAGCCATGCCCGGAACAAAAGACTGTATCCGTGAAGCAAGGTGATGGAAAACGCATTCAGGTTACTGTGCAGTTGTTCTGACAGCTCGAAACAAATTTTCTTCAGCTACACACTAAAGAACACACTTATTTTAGCAAATTGTAAAAGTAAAACATATGAACCGGGTCCAAATTATTGAAATAATCGAATTTGAACTTAGCTAATTTTCATGAAATTTGTGGTGGATTAACGAGATTCAGGGGCGCATCAGCGCATTCTGTGGTCAGTCCGTGCGCTCCGATATACTCTTACACTTAGAATATTTCGCAGCGGCAGATGCAGCTCGACCGTCGTACATGCAACATCGATTATTTTTTGTTTTTAGGCGATTTTTAGGGGGTGAAACGTAATAGTTTACTGCCCCATACCGCAACTATACTTTTTAATGCTATTTCTAGGGTCTCTCGCATTCCGGTTGCCTTAATCCCGGTTTTCTTGATCGGTGGCGCCTTCTCGTTTCTTTAGCCCTGCCGCGTAGCGGCTCTGAACATGAAAAACCGCCCGGAGGGGCGTAGGGTAGGTTTTTTGTTGCTCGCAGTTCTGGCCAAGCCAACGTTTATTATGTTTATTTACCCCAAAATTAAAAATTTTAATTTTTTCACTTTTTCGGCAATACACGCGTTATTTTCCATTTTTTTGATTTCATTTATTACTAATATCCACTAATCACACCCCCATCTATCCGAATTTCAAAGAAAAATTGAAATCGGAGCGAAAAAATTTTACGCATTTTCATCGAAGCACGGGCGACTAATGTACACCGGCCGGGGTCTGCCGCATAAAACATGCTACTTTCTCGTACTTTTCAAAAGTCGATATTTTGGTTATTTTTACAGTATTCATACAAAATATTTTTTCTATAGCCTAAAATAAGCCTGTTCTTTAGTGTGTAGCAGTGGCGGTTCTACCACGGGAGCTGCAGAGCTGCAGAACCACCAAAAATAACAATAAAAATACCAATACTTGCATAATTAATTATATAATTATAACCTCAATCAGATTTAAATTATTATAAAGAATGGTGCATTATCAGCTTTGCTTTGAAAGCGTGTTTCTTATTTTCGCTAGCATATCAGTTATAATTTAACAGTTAGTCACATAAATAGTGTAATAATAAATACACGTCCAGTCCGCTATCAAAATGTTTGTCTAACTTGAATGCTATACAGTCTATACACTTGTCGGCAACCGAGCCAGTCAGTCAGTCGGCCAAATAAATATGAAAGCATAAATGCAAGACAAGGTATGCTAACAAAATCGTTGACGGACTACGCAGATCTGTGATCCAAAATTCCACTTCGTAACGTTAAAACTTTACGCTTCGTATTCTATCGGATCGACTCGTTGAAAATTTAAAAGCGGTAAAAATACGCAAAAAGAGCTGCATCACTTGCAGCGCTATTCAAAGATAAGGAAACATTTTATTGTGTTTTTATCATTGCAAGTGTTTAGGTACAAAGGTTAAGATATTAACAGTCGCGCAATTTTTTTGTTGTATTTAAAACGTGTAAACTTGCATTAATTGCAATGGATGTTATATTTAAATTAAGCGAAAATAAGTTTTCTAAACTTAATTATCAAGAAAAATTAGCTGTAAAAGAACAGGGGCGTCCTAAACCTGAATTAATTATTGAAGTGGAAGGCAAAAGTCGCGGTAAAACATAAGAGACAATTTAATAAGGATATTTACTTAAGGAACAATTGGATTTGTGGGTGTAACCAGAAGAATGCCTTTTTCTGTTTTCCATGTGTATTGTTTGATCAGAACCGTAGTGAAAAACTTTGGACGGAAACAGGAGTGCGAGATTTAGTGCATTTAACTGAAAAAATTAGAAAACACGAGAACTCTAAAACTCATATTAGTGCAGAAATACGGTTTGCTTTATTTGGCAAAATCAACATAGAGGTTCAACTTGATTCCGCATATTGGATAAACATAAAAAAACATAATGACGAAGTAATGAAAAATAGATATGTTTTATCAAAAATTATAAATTGTATTAAGTTTTGTGGATCATTTGAACTTGCTCTCCGAGGACATGACGAATCTGAAACATCTGAAAATCCTGGAGTATTTCGCGGATTGATAAATTTTTCGTCGGAACTTGATAAATCTCTTGAGGAACATCTAAAAAATGCAACTATCTTTAAAGGTACCTCAAAAACCATACAAAATGACATTTTAGATTGCATGCTAGAAGTCTGTCATGAAGAGATCGTTCGAGAAATTAAGGAAACACCATTTTTAGCAGTAATGGCTGACGAAACTACAGACGTTTCCGCGAAATTTCAAATGGTTACTATTTTGCGATATGTAACAAAAGATGGGGATCCAGTTGAACGGTTCTGGAATTTTTTGCTTCCGACGAAACATGATGCCGAAATTTTGTCTCAAACTATTTTAAGTGTTATAGACCCGATATTGAAAAATGACAATGATAAACTTATTGCACCAAGTTACGACGGTGCCGCGGTAATGAGTGGAGAACATAGTGGAGTTCAGGCGCGAATTAAACAGAAATATAAAAATGCTCATTTTGTTCATTGTTATGCTCATCAACTGAATTTAGTTATGTTAAGAGCATGTTCTATAAATTCTCAAGTTCGAATTTTTTTCGGTGATTTACATGATATTCCCGGATTTTTTAGTCATTCACCCCAACGTGTAGCAGTGCTAGATAAAATCGCGGGACGAAATGTACCTCGCTCTGCTCCTACACGATGGAATTTTAATATTCGAACAGTTAATGTTGTATATGAACATAGGAACTCCATTATTGAATGCATGGAACACTTGGAAGAAGAGTCTAACGCATTGACTAGCAAGCAAGCTTCAGGTATTCGACGAATTCTGCAAGATAAAAATTTTATTTTTTGGTTGACTTTCTTCCATTATATTATGCCACATGTTGATATTCTATATAATCAACTGCAAAAAAGAAATATGGATCCGACAGAAGCTCACAGAGTCATAGGTGTGTTTGAACAAAGTATTAATTGTGTTCGAAGTAAAATAGACTCCATAGTGAATGAAGCATCAAAATTTTATACTGCTTGTGGCGAGACAAAAAGGAAACGCCCAAATGATGATCACCGTATTGCTTGCATAGAGATTTGTGATGTAATTATAAACAATGCAAAAGACCGCTTTGCATTCACAAACCACTTGGTAGCTGCATCACTTTTATTTCCTGAAAAATTTATAGAATACTTGAACAAATTTCCAGACCAAGAATTAGAGGTTGCTTGCTCAACTTATAATGTGTTGAATAAACCCCCGTCTTAAGACAGAGCTTTCGGTATTATATTCTAACGCAGAATGCAGAGATTTACGTGGTGCAGTTCCTTTCCTAAAATTTATAATTTCTAATAATTTGGACGAGACAATGATCGAAACAAAGAAATTGCTGCAAATACTTGTGACAACGCCGATGACTACTGCTGAAGCGGAACGAAGTTTTTCCACCCTAAAGGGGATAAAAACATTTTTAAGGAGCACCATGTGCGAAGATCGATTAACGGCTCTTTCTATGCTGTCAATAGAAAAAAAATTCATCTCCGCCATACCAAATTTTAATGAAAAAGTGATCGATAAGTTTGCTGAAAATAAGGAGCGGCGTATTCCTTTAATAATTAAAAAAATTAATTAATATTTAACAAATTTTGGTAATAAAATATCTTTTCTCAGATTAGAATTTGACTAATAATTTTATAATGCAGAACACCCAAAAATATTTGCCACGAGCCGCCACTGGTGTGTAGCTGAAGAAATTTTTTTTCAGCTAGTCAGAGTAACTGCACAGTCGCCCGCATTCATATCCAGAAAAGATTAATTTTGAGTAACCTGCGAGAAACTTAAATTCCCAGAACACAAAATCGGATTTTCGAAATTTGCAGAACTACGGCCAGCAGAATGTGTGCTACCTGGTGCCAGCGGTACGCATGCTGTGTGTGCACTATTCACCAGAATGTTAAATTGATGCTACTTGGTGGAAAGATAGCAGAGTTAACAAAAGACTCGGATGGAAGAACGTTGAAAACGTATCACGATTGCTTATCGGAGATAATATGCGAAGAACGTCAATCACGCTGCTATCTACGAGAGTGTCCGTCCTGTCCAGGAACCAACGACTTAAATTTATTCTCGTCGGCGGAAAATCATGGATGAGAACATGATCGAAGAAATTCGTTTTAAAAAATGGGAGTCTATGAACAGATCCACACTTGTGACAGTCTGCATGTCTGTAGATGATTATTTAAATAGTTTGTGCGATAAATTAATTAATCTTCTGCGCGCCATTCTTTTATTGCTACTCAACAAAGTGCCTACCAAAAGCACGCGAAAGCTGCTCTAAAGCTTGGCGAATTTCTTGTGATATGCGACTTTGCCGAGAACTATTCCTTTGTGCTACAATATGAAGCACAAGGGTTTCATTGGAATAATTCATCAGCCACCATTCACCCATTTGTTGCGTATTACAGAGAAAATGATGAAGAGAAGCATGTAAGCTAAGTAATAATATCTGACAGTCTCCAGCATCATACAGTTGCTGTCCACCTCTTCTGCAAAAAGCTTATCAAATTCCTACATGAAAAGTTTGAAGAGATGCCCAAGAAAGTGTTTTATTTTTCGGATGGTGCCGCATCACAATACAAAAATCGAAAGAACTTCGCGAACTTGTGTCATCATATGGAAGATTTTGGTGTTGCAGCGGAATGGAATTTCACGGCAAAGGTGCGTGTGACGGCGTTGGAGGCACTGTGAAACGGCTAGCAGCGCGAGCAAGCCTACATCGCCCATATGATACTCAAATAATGACAGCTCTACCAGTGGGCCAAAGAGAATATTCCAGGTGTAAATTTTGGATTTACCACACAAGAAGACCACGATCAAGAGAAGCAACTATTGAAGGCTCGGTTTTCTAGCGCACGCACAATTGTCGGTACTCAAAAACTACATTCATTCGTACCCATATCTATGACGCATGTTTCCACAAAAGTGTATTCATTTGCTCAGGTAGCGAGAGAAGTTCTTGTCTTAGAAAAAGTTTAAAAACCTTTATTATTAAAAGTTCCTTAAAGAGACGCGGCAAAGAGAGACTGTCAAAATTTTGTTTATTGTGAAATTTTAATGTTTTTATGTTTTGTAAAAATTTAAAATAATTGTGCTAGGTTTAATGTTCAAAATAAATTGTTTTCTCTTTCTTTTATATATTTTATTTTCCCCTGTTCCTGTATTTACTATGGTAAACTAGATGTAACTTCACATTGATAAGTTATATTTTATATATATTTTTTCTCAATCTGAAATTGTCGGCCCAAAATGAAATTTGGTGCACATGTTGATTATGTTAGTCCCAATCTTAAACATTAATTTTTAGGGGTGAAAAAGAGATCCGTTTGGAGAGGGAGTGCAAAATTTATAATTACAAAAAAAATTGTTGCATAATAAAAACTTTTTTATTGAATTTTAATGGCAATCTAAACTAATAATTTTATTGACAAGAAATCAATGTTCATTAGTTCCAAAGTTATATACCCTGATGTTCGCAGGTGGAAACTGAAAAGTTTCACATTAATTTATCTAGCCTTAACACGGAAACGAATCAAGTATACAAATAAGGTTTCACTGCATTGTGATATTATGCTAAACTTTTATTTCAAGTTAATTTAAAGTTAAAAATTATAGATGGTATAGTAAACTTGTATTCAGATAATAAATATTTATGATGAAAATCTATACAATTAATTGAAAATGCATTCCGACCTTTTTATATAAATATAACGGTGGCCGCGGAACTTAGCTCTACTTTGAACGGTTATTACTATGTAAATACGAACCTGACGAAAAATATGTATAAAAGTTTTTTTATAGAGAATTCGATTGCCTTTAATTTTATATTAAACTTTTTTACCATAAAGTTCAAACAGACTCGAAAAATCGGCGAAAAACTGATTTTTGTCCGTTTCTCCCTATACTTAATTTATTTTTAGCAACCGAACCCATAGTCATCCCACGATAAAATTTGGTACACATGCTCAGAACAATTGCACAAACAAACAGTGAAAAAATGAACAAAAAAAAGACCCCTTTAGAAATAGGGGTTGAAATAGGGTTAATATTCGAAAATTGATCCAGTTAAGGGTTGAAAAAATAAAATGTGGTTGAATATTTGAATAGAATGTTCGGTGAGAGTTAAGTAATCACCGCCACTACGAACTGTCTTGTAACCTTCCTAATGGAAAGATGAAGGTTTATATAGGCCCCTCCTGCAAAAAAATTCTGAGAATGTATTATCAAAATTTTGAGTAAATCGATTTTGAAAATTGCTAATTTACATGTAAAATTTTAGAAAGATTTCATTTTGTTGACGGTACGTGTGCTGTGATATACTCTAACACTTAGAATATTTCGCAGCGGCAGATGCAGCTCGACTGTCTTACATGCAACATCGATTATTTTTTGTTTTTAGGCGATTTTTAGGGGGTGAAACGTAATAGTTTACTGCCCCATACCGCGACTATACTTTTTAATGCTATTTTGAGGGTCTCTCGAATCCCGATTGCCTTAATCCCGGTGTTCTTGATCGGTGGCGCCTTCTCGTTTCTTTAGCCCTGCCGCGTTAGCGGCTCATAGCACGAAAAACCGCCCGGAGGGGCGTAGGGTAGGTTTTTTGATGCTCGTAGTTCTGGCCAAGCCAACGTTTATTATGTTTATTTACCCCAAAATTAAAAATTTTAATTTTTTCACTTTTTCGGCAATACACGGGTTATTTTCCATTTTTTTCATTTTATTTATTACTAATATCCACTAATCACACCCCCATCTATCCGAATTTCAAAGGAAAATTCAAATCGGAGCGAAAAAATTTTACGCATTTTCATCGAAGCACGGGCGACTAATGTCGCATCGACCCGGGTCGGAGGCATATCGGGTTACATTCCCCGTACTTTTCAAATTGATTTTTCTCGAAATTTTGACTATACAATCTCGGGCGAAATTTTTACAGGACCTCTAATAAGGTTCCTTTTGCTATAAAAAAAATTTTGGGGCAATTTGGAGTGGCGGTGGTTAGTTAACTCTTCCCGAATGTTCATTTACCTTTCCAAAACATTTTTTATTTTTAAATTTGGACCACTGTGGATGAAGTTACAATCGTTTTCCTACAAGTCTACACACCAACTTTTTGACATTTTGAACGACCAAAACAACGAAACTAATGCCCTTTTGGACAAATCCTTAAATTTGTATTTTTTATTTCTTACTAAGATGGTGTGTACCGAATTTCGTCAAATTTGGCGTGGGTCAAGTAAATTCTTTGGTCGATTTGACATCCTATAACAGGGGTGACCAACCTGCGGCTCGCGAGCCACATGCGGCTCTTTGAAGGATTATTTGTGGCTCACGATAAATGTACCCGAGTTCCCTTTTCATTTTTGTGCTATTATATTTAAAAAAATTATTATCGTTCCGTATGCGTTTCAAATTTTTCGCGGCTCGCGAAAAATTTCAAATTTGAAAAATGGCTCGACTATCAAAGAGCTTGGCCACCCCTGTCCTATAACTATGTTGAGATTTTATTCAAACAATACTTAGGTCAGTGTTCCCACTTGTATGGAACTCGGGGAAATGAATTTTTTTTTAATTTTTTAATAATCATAATGTTTGCCTTTTTGTTTTCTGATTTATTGAAAAAGTCGAAGAATTTACTTTGAGAAATTTAGTGGGAATCCTGAAGGTAGAATTTTAATGAATTTTTAAATATTTTATACACTGGAAACAACCAAAATTGGATTTTTAATTTATCTCAACAAAATGTTGTAATTTTGCAATACATCCGTCCAATCTTTCTTTACGTGACAGATTGCTTCCAATCATGAATGTGTAAAAAAATACTAAGTTACGCAAACGATTAAATTGCTGAAAACAAGCTGAAATTTCTAGACATGTTTTGTATTTGAGGTCCAAAGAATCCCCCAAAACTCTTTATCAGCTTCACCTATTAGAAGATTTTCAGCCCCCAACGCGATTTCTTTTGTCTATAAGTCGTTTAATTTTAAATTGACAAACCAAAAATTCTCTACATAATCGATTTTTCCCAAATAAAAAAATCCGAACAAACTAAAATTTTGCAGACTTTTGTATTTGCCTATCGTAAAAAACTCAAAATTTTTCAATAATCCCTCACTGTCGACTTTTTCCCCACTTGTGAATATTAGCACTGCCAACGCAATTTTTCGCCTAGAACTTGTTAACTTATTTTTACAAAAAATTCTGACCAAAACGAAACGAGAGCGGATCCAGCCAGAGTTATGGGTGGGGGGGTTAATATTCGTTGTATAATGACGCAAGAAAGGTAAACCGTTTTTTTTTCTTGAAGTTTGAAAATTTGTAGCGGTGTCCCCCTCTTTGTATCCACCCTTGACACAAAATTCTCTCGCAAATAATTTTTCTTTTTTTGTAAAACCCGATAGAAATAGACAAACATAATTTAAAATTAAAAATATGTTTCTATAAGCTTCCAACAACTTTAAGATGTTTTTGATTTATTGTTTAATTAAGCAGTTAATTTTATCAAGTTTTGTTAACGAAATATTTTTTATAATATATATTATAAACTTTTTAATGCCCAGCATACCAAAAATTACCTCACGACCTAAAGGTTGGAAATCACTGCTTTAACCCATTTGCATCAGATGTTCATATAATTATGAGCATGAGATGTATTCTGCAGTACCTTGGACGCTGTCGCGGCGAACGGATGTCTCCGCATTTGATTTGTAACATAATTTGATCTCGAATTAATGTTTTCTCATGAGGTCATGGTTTCTAAGTGTTTGAAATCATGTAATTCATCTAAATTTTAATTATAAAATTCCCATACCTCCAGGGTTTCCTGCCATATTTGAAAATTAAAATCGAACCCTTTTTTACCCTAGAACAACGAGTAATTTTCACTCTTTTATTATGAAATTTGAATTGCCGTACACACGCTGGTATTGTAATTAACACTTTCTCCATTTACCAATGCCCATAATCCATAATCGCTCTTCAAACTTTGAAGGCTCCCAACTGTGAGGTCGCATTAATTAAAAGAAATTTCCGTAAATTTTATTTGGTGAGAAATTTGAAATGTTGTTTTTTTAGGTGGAACACGAAAGGTTGTGCTGTTGTTGCCGGATGGAAATTTAGTGAAGACAGAAGTGTCGGCCGAGCAATACGCATCTATATGATAACTTTTTGTTTTTATAATTTTTTAGTTAAGATTTGTAATTGTTTGCAAGGTACAATAATTTTAAGGTGTTTATTTTCTCATCATGAAAAATTGAGAGTTAAATTGTAATTTTTATTTTATCTGTACAAAAATTTTGATTAAACGATTATTGATTAGTTCTGCATGATTATAAGTTTTCAATTAATTATATTTATTGTTTTTATAAATAATTAAGCCAATCCATTGTAACCAACTCGACGAGGTGGTGAACATGCTAAAGCGGACACCAAGCGGTTGGTTTATGTAAAATAAAAAAAATTTAATAAAAAATCATAGTAGTAACGTGAAAACATTTTTTGCGACAATTTAATTGTCAAAATGGATAAAATTCCTTTGATTCCTAAAAGTAGCAATGTTGCAAGTATCGACGTTTCTCCTGTTATTGGAGATGTTTTTCAATGTGCCGGTGAGCCTACATTTGAGAACAAGGTTGCCCACAATGTCGACAAGTACAGGGTCGAAAACCACAACCTTAAAGAGAGCAGTGCAAAAGTTATTGGTGTAAGTTTTTTTTACGAAACGATGTTCTTTCTGATTTTTAGCAAGTCGCCCACCCCAAAAGTGCAAAATTGTGTTGACAAATGTTGGATGAGTCAGCTGTCCTTTATATGTTGCGATATAAAAAGTTAGAATGGTTAATGGATTGTGAAATTGTACAATCATCGCTCCGAGCAAATAGCGCAAAGAATTTTATTAAATGCTTTTGCTTGAAATTTGAACTTCCTGAAAATTAAGGTAGAATTTATCTGAAAAACCTAGAATTGAAAGTGAAGAAGAATCTTGACGGAATTTAACGAAACTGTTCAAATTCTATACTTTCGATTAACACAGGGAATTGTCGCACAATTTTAGTCGTAGAATTTTTTTTAGTTTTTAAAAAAAAAAACTACTGTAGTAATTACGAGTTTCAGGAAAAATAGTTCAAATAGTACTTATTATATTTAGTTAATTACATAAGGCAAGAATGCTAAAATTCTAAGCGGTACTTGCTCGGAGCGACGTTCAAAATTTCACACTGAAAATGTTTAAAATCGGTGTGCGTAAATTCGTGCTACTTCCCCAATGTTTTTTAAAGGCCGACGAAATGTAAAATAAGGCAATCCAGTCAAACATTTCTGAGGAAACAAACTCAGCTTTCCTTGGGTCTTTTCTGCATCAACACCTACTAATTAACCCAATCACAATGTGCTAATTTAAGGGCCGGTTCCACCAACTCTGATTAAATACTTTAATCATGATTAGTTGGAGTTAATCACGGTTAAATGAAAAAGAGCGTTCCACCATCTTTTCAATCTTTGGTTAAAGCAGTTTAATCATGGTTAACTAGACTTCAAACCAATCAACATATTTTGGACTATTAGACGAGTTTAATCACGGTTAATGGCCGGTGCATGCGCATTTCTTTCAATTGAGTAAAAATAATGTTGACTCACGCGCTTGTGATTGCAAAATTTATTATAATGTTGACTTAAAGCCTTTAAAAGCAAAACGTGAACATCGTATTTATGTGTTAAAAAATTAGTTAGAGTGATTATGTTTGGATATTATTTACAATAATGTTTTACAATAATATCTTATCTTCTTCAGATGATGAAGATATTGTAATTTTGATTGTGGTTTTAATGAATAAAAACAGCTTAAAAATTTGCAAATAATAAAATTTGAGGTTATATTTTCTATTAATTTTTCCTTCTTATAATATCATAAATAGCACTACTACCAATTACCATTAGTACAAGTTTAATGTAACTGCATATCAACCAATCAGAGCAGCTTTTGCAAGTTTATACACGAAATAAAAGCAGTCAACTAATCATAGATACTAAGCGCTTGGTGGAACGCTTTGAAATTAATGTCGGTTAAATTCTGAACTTAATCACGGTTAATCATTAATCGTGATTAGTTAACCAACAATTTAATCAGAGTTGGTGGAACCGGCCCTTAGTCTCGAAATAGCTGATAAATTTTAATTAGAAGACGTGGCTATTTTAACTGTACGTCCTCTGTGGTTACCTGCTTTAAATTAAACGGAACCTTTCCTTCCCGCTTTTCTCTAACACACTTAAACCCAGATTTTTAACGACGCGAAACTTTCGATGGAAGACATCGGTTTGGTGGAAAAGAGCCTAATGGTTCGACAAGGCGCGTGCATGAACGAGAAATTCTACCTGAGTCAGGACAAAATTGTATCCGAACACCTCAAACTGAAACGAAAAGAAGTACTTTTAGATTTGTATCCGAATGAAGTGGAGAAGTACGGTTTACTCCAAAAGAACGACATCAAGCCCATCAAACCAGAAAGATCCATGGGTAAAACAAACTTAACGCTTTTCCCCTTATTTAATTTTAAACAGATTTTAGGATCAACTCAAACCAGCATCTCTGTGCAATATGCCCGAGCAATGAAAGCCTGTTGAAACCTCTTCCCAAAAAAAAAGTTTCGCTTATGTAAGTCGGCAGTTGTGATCATCAAATTTCTTTAACATTTTACAAATTTTCAGACCCATACGGCGTCCAAGAAACATTCCGCCAAAAAAAATACCAGAAGTAGTCTTTGTAGCAGAGCCTAACCAAATCGTCTTCTATAATTTCGAACTTGACATTACGTACGAGGTACCTTCCCCCATCCATCCATTTTGCATTCAAAACTTCAGTCTCCAGTTTTCAGCAAACATTCAAGCTAAGAAACGTGTCTCGGAAGCACCAATCCTTTCTGCCCAGTTTGTTGCGAAAAGACTCCATCTTCAAAGTGGCTCTGCACCCAAATTCAAATACGAGATTGGCGCCCGGCATGTGTGCCGTTTTTTCGGTGACCTTCAAAATCGATATTTTCAAAAACCGCAAGGAAACCATCGCCTTCCGGAGCCAATCCGCAAGTGTAACCACCGTAGCCATCATATGCTATCGCGAACCGCCAGATGTCAGAGTTTACGTTTGCATAGATGTCGACCACTTTATTAAAAAAACGGACCTCGTGTTAATCGATGGCCATAAAGTGGGGCGCTGTGTTGCCTTAAATT
Organism: Podabrus alpinus; assembly: GCA_932274525.1. NCBI lineage: Eukaryota > Metazoa > Arthropoda > Insecta > Coleoptera > Cantharidae > Podabrus > Podabrus alpinus. Next base: position 78,440,713 of record OW026456.1, read on the forward strand.
CAACCATCGATTGCGGAAGTTGCTTCGTCGGAAACACCCAAATCGTAACTCTTATTTTCCACAACAGAGGAAGCGCGGGAAATTTTTTCTTTGTAACTGAAGAAGATTGGTATACCAACATCATCCAAGTAAAATGATATCACTTTTGTCATCATTATTTCATTGCTTGATAATTTTAGAGCATATCAGCTGATATGACGGTAGAATTACCACATTTTACCGTTTTCCCGTCCTTCTTTCGAATCGAGGAAGACCACACTATCGAAGTGACCGTAAAGTTTTCCCCGACAAAGTTTGGAGTGGAAGTGGAAAAATTTTTTCTGCTTTGCGATAATAACGCGTTCCAGGATATCGAAATTATCGCAGATGGAGTTATATTTGATGAGAACAGCATCGTTATTAATGTGAGTGCGGAAATAGAGGAAGTTTCAATTTGGTTTAACTAAAATACACCATCAGAACATGCCAACATTAAAGATGCAAAACTCGAGATAATCGACGCAACACTACAAGTTTTGATTACACAATATCACATAATCAAACCTTATGGGAGTTTTAGAAACACCTGGTGTAGTTCAAAATATTTAGCCCTAAATCAGAGGGCTAAATAAATTACTTGAGTTCCAATAAAAACTAAAAATAAATCAATTACTATTCAACACCCTTAAATAAAACGTCCTAACTAACAAATTTGTTTTCGGTTTTAAACAATATTTTATAATGAAGATAGCGTTATAACATCTACGTAAATTCGTTTTTCTCCCAAAAAACCTCTAATTATGCTCAAAAAACTTATTATGAACAACAGTAAAACTCTGGTCCCAGACCTAGCCATAATCAAAACTAAACTAAATTTTCAAGGTACAATTTTCTAGGCAGATATGTTGATATACGAAAATGTGACCTTTTCCGAATTCCGCCAGACTTCCAGTGCCGATGATATTATTATGGAACCACCTAATCCTCATGCGATTGATTTTGGTAATTGCCTGGCGCGTGTGGCCAAAACGCGTTACATCACCGTCCACAACAACGCCGCAGTTAATTTGTACTACAAATGGGTGATAAAATACTCCGATGAGCTTAAGGATGGGTCCGAAATCAAGCAAATGGATTCCGACATGGTCACGATCGACAAAGTGACCGATTATTTGCCGGCAAATAGTACCACCATGTTTCCCGTAATTCTTTTAATGAACAGCGAGAAACTCGGCTATTTTGGTTTGGTCCTGATGTGAGAACAAACGAAACTTGAGGTTATTCAATGTTTGTTTTAGTTTTTACGTTTTAGATGTGCCGGAACGTGCTATAATGGAGAACACTTGTGTTTGGGTTGCGGAGGAATCGCGAAGTTCGAGTTGTCTCGAAACAGAAGGCGAAGTGAAGGTAAACGCGACGCTTATCTGTTCCTCGTGCTAACCGATACGGTTTTAGCGATTAAATTTGGCCATCGCACAAGTGAAACTTTTGTGCAAAATGACCGAACTTGAAGTTAACTTCAATCCAAGGGATGCGATAACATCGACTCATCTTCCGTACGTATTCGAGCGGTTAAGTTGAAGTAGATTAAAAAAATTTATAATATGTAATAGAGCTGATCGCCAATTCGAGCAAGTGATTGAAATTTGCTCAAACTGCAATGTTCCTTTGGAGTGCGCCTGGCAACCACCAAGGAAGTGTGCAATTTCTATCGAACCGGCAACGTTTACTATGGAGCCGGGGGTTACTTTTTCCTGTACCTTGCGTGTTTATTTGAAGAACACGAAAACTATTCGGGATACTCTCAAGTAAGTCGAAAAGTTTTGTTACGAACGGTAAAGTCTCTTGAGGCACTCCACTCTCTTAGATGATCTCTTTAAGTTATTTATTTATTTATTAAAATTAAAAAGCCATGTCCATGTCTTTCTCTCTTCCCCCCCCCCCCCCCATAAATCCCCGCTATGGTTCCTACTCCTAGTGCTGAGATGGTCCTGTACCCTTTTGCTATCAGCCTGCTGCACACCCCGCAGCAGGTAGAGAGAAGTTTGGTCTTCGTGTATCTTTCTCCAAATCTCCATGTGAAAAATTCGCTTCTGTAAGCCACGATGAGGACTACTGCCCCCTTATATATTTTGATCATGGAGTTAGACAAATCCATCTCCCAGCTGCTGCCAAAATGGATTTCCCTTCGGTGAAGCCGAATTGTTTTTCAGGGTGAAATGGGTTTTTACTTTCCAAAAGTCTGGTTGTAATAATTTTCTCAAGAACTTTCCCAAAAACTGGGAGTAAGGTGATTGATCTATAATAATTCTTAGTGCATCCTACGGCATCAGATGAGTTTTAAAGAGAATACGGAGTACTCCTATTTGCCACATTCTGGGGAAGTAGGATAGGCTAAGACAAGCATTGTATATTTTCAATAAAGTTGATTTGACAACACCGTAAATCTTCTTAAGGAAGGATCCACAGATGTTGTCAAAGCCTGAAGACTTTTTGGCTTCCTCATTGACCTCATTGTTTGGTGATCCACTTTGCTCGTCGTCCGGAAGCAATTTCCACAATAAGAATTCGAGGGTTTTTGAGGGTGCGAGAGTGTCCCACTGTGGTCGCCTTCGAACGAAGTCAAAATGGCCTTCCGCCTCATCTTACCCAAAGATCCTTAGCCACATCTTCCTCCAAGAAATTTTTCCATGATTCGTCTCTGGCTTTCTTGAGAGTTATTTAAAAATTTTCCTTTGCTTTCATCATTGCCATGTATAGGATTTCGCTATCTCCGATCAGTTTGTTTCTATACAGGTTTTTCTTTTTCTCTAGATATCTTTTTCTTGACTTCTCGACATAGTCGTTCCACCAATCCGATTTTCCCATATTTTATATGTTTTCTTAAAGTGAGCGTATTTATGTTTAGATTTAATTGTAGTATTCGGATGTTTTTATCCATCCACTGTGTCTGACGTAGCGATTGAATGCACAAGGTCCATCAATTTGGTCTTGTACACTCTATAATTGTTGGATGACAACAGAACTGCGTTTAGCCCTTATGCAGTTTATACACTTATGTTTCGTTATATCCTTTTGAACGTCGCTGACACATGCAACGTGCTCTATCGACAGACTACGTTAGATTTGCAAAATTGTGGTGAGCCCAAACCTTTGACATTTGTAGCACCGGGTCAAATTGATATAGTCATGGACCCTACAGCTGCGCAATTAGATCCTGACTCTCCTTACCTTTAATGTTATGTCTCTAACCGTGGGATGCAATTCGAGAATCCACTTATTCCCGATCTTTTCGTTTTAAAAGTATCAGATTTAAGTTCCTTACCCAATTTGGGCCCGCTACTTTAGTCGCATCCAGAACTGCTGAAGGCAGTCGAGCCTACAATTTCTTTTCATCTAGTCATTGAACCCCCAGGAGGTTTTTCTTCAGATTCCCAAGATTTAATAACCCAGTCGGATTGATGATAGATGATAAATCGTCTTTGTATCGTCAGAAGTTCTTGCCTCGTTACCCTCCCCTGGGTATATGAGGACTTTGTATTTATTTCTCTGTTCCTTCTGCCGCTGCTGGAGGTTTTGTGGTTTTATGAGCACCACGAAATAGTCTTGTGGTGGATTTTTCTTGGAGCATTCTCTTAGAGTGGAGTATTCGGGTTGCCGAACGTTTAATATGAGTGGGGTCATGGGTTTGTGAGTGAGGACTAAGGCCTTGACCACCTCCTGGATAGTTTATTTAGTTAGGGTCTGGGATGCTGAAGGCTTCCCTAAAGAGGGAAGCCTTCTGAATAACTCCAGAGACTTATCGTGTCTTCAAGCGTCTTCCAACGCTTCATCTCGGAAGTGGATTGCTTCCTTAATCCGGATTAAAAAAGTTCTTACCTTATGTCCCCATGATGAGGTTTCGGTTATCCTTGCTTCTATCCTTTCGGGTTTTTCGCTTGCGGTGGTTCCTGCCAATTTTAGGATCATGTCGGTATCCTGTGGCTTCCAACCCCGTTTCTCCTCGCTTTTCTTCGCTACTGTGTTTTCCTTATTTCTTGGGTTCTTTCGTTTCCTTTTCGACAGGGGCGATTGTATTCGATTCGTATTTTGACTCGGATTCGCATCTCCTTGATCCGTTCATTCCCACGGCATCTTTGTCTTCGCTGGAATGTTGTGTGTTTACATGGGTTTCCTCGTCCATGAATTCAATTTCTCTTCCGAGATCTTTCTTCTTCGTCCTGATCCACGGTGGCTCTTCTTCATCGTTTTCTGTATCTTCTTCATGTATCCGCTTAACGCCTTGAGAAAGGCTCAATGCTCAAGCTTCGTTTCATTTTCTGTTCTTCTTTCTTTTTGGGTTTATTCCCATCGCTTGGTTTTGCCAACTGAATGTTCTACCATCCACACTTTCCTACATTCTTCGTTGATCTGCAACATTTTAAGAGGCCCCATCTTTAGTATTCTACCGAGCATCGCGAATTATTCTCAAACTAAGTTCAACCGACGGTATCTCCAATAGAGACGTTTGGAGTACCCAGTCATTGTACCACTTTATTTTTCAGGTTGCAAATACACGGTGGTTCTTACGAAAGATCGTTCCGGGTTAAAATAAAGGTATTCAAACCCATGGCGAGATTTTCGGAAGAAATTTTAAATTTCGGCTACGTTTGTAAACAAGCACGTAAAATTGAGCACAAGCTATATATTAAAAACACAGGATACGAAAAGTTAAAATGGAAAATTTTTGAAATGCGGTATGACACTAAATATCAAATAATAAAAATATTAAGAGCACCCCGTCACTTATCGGCCCGTAAAGGAGTATTGGGACGAAGAGAAACATTTCCAATTACCTACAAAGCAACCACAGTTTTGGTGAGCGAGATATAATTTTAATGTTTTGGTTTAAGTTTTTCTTGTAGCAAAGGAACAGCTGGGTGTCTTGCTTGATTTTATTTTCCTCGATGCCGAAAAAAGCAGTCGCGTTAGATACTTGTCTGGTGATATATAAATTAAACCAGCCTACTATAACGATTAAGACGGATAATATGTTTAAGACTCCGATTTTATGCCCCGAAGAGGTTATGTATTTGAACGTTCCGGAAAAGTTCGAAGTGAATCTGTACAATTCGCACGACGAAGTGATAGGTGTGTATATTTGGGGACACCCCATGGGAAAACAATCCAAACAACTGGAAGTACAATTCGAACCAAAAAGAGGGTTGGTTCCTAGTAACACTGCCGTGCCGGTTACTTTAATCATAACGCCTTTAGAGACTGGAAATGTAGAAAACTTTTTTTTGCCTTGTTTTGTCGGAAATGCGTCGAAACCCATTCTACTCACAATAATGTGCGCCGTAGACAACATACACCTTAATATTTATCTTCCAGCTGGCGATAATTTCATTAAAGTGTCCTGGCCTCTCGAAATCATAACCTCCCTTTCGCAACCCGATCTTAGCGGAGGAGAAGAGCAAATCGAAACGGTAAACATATTTATAATAAATGTCATATGTCAAAAAAGTTTTATCTTACATGTGCGTAGGAAGAATGCCAAAACCTTCCCGAGGAGGAAGAAACTTTGAGAAGCATAAACGTGAGCAGTTCTTTGTCACTTTGTTCGTCTATGGAAAGCATCGTGAAGTACACGGCCGAGGGCATGCGGGAAGGTAGCGAAGAAGAATATCACGGTTCCGTCACTGACGACTGGAAAAATATGATTTCTTTCAAAGAGAGCAAATCAATAACTTTGCCCCCATTACCATTATTTATGCCCTTAAAAAACGCATTTGGCACAGAAGTGTTTCTGCACGATTACGTGATCGAGTTTCGTCAAGTTCCGCTCAAAACACGTATCTGAGAGTCTTTGTTATGACCGAATACAAAAATTAAAGCAATTCATTTTTAGCCACAATGAAATCAATCATTATCGAAAATCTTACGCCGGTGATGGGACGGTTTTCGATCGAGTGCTCCAACTTTTATGGAACCGACGAATATGAAGACGATAAAAACTCGACACATCTTTTGTACAAGTTGAATATAATCAAGAAAGGTGACTTTCTTTTTTGAGTGTGACGACCGAACTTTATCGATAATCGTTTCAGACACATGGGAAGATATTATCGAAGGCGAGCGCGGATTAGTGATTAAGATTTCACCCCTCAATGGAGTTATCACAGGTCGCCAAGTGATGGAGATTGATATATGGGTGTATGCCAATACTTGGGGCACGTATATGGAAGAAGTCAAATTCGAAATAAACGACCTCATGCCGTTTTGTTTTAACGTCTTGGTTGAGGTTGTTGGAGTCCCCATCGAATTTCCCATGGCTTGTAATACCATTCGTAGCAGTCCAGTTTTGAGGTAAAGAACTTCGCATTTTTGTTGTGGTTCACTGGAACCGGCCTGTTTCAGATTTGGCAATATACCGTACCTATCAGATCCGATAACGAGAAAAATAGTCGTCAAGAACACTAGTTGCATTCCGATAAATTTAGGTTGGCACGTCTTTCTCTGCAAACCAAAATCCCCCAAATGGAAGTGTTCCGCTAGAAACCCTTTCAACGTCGTGATGGACACAATCGAAAATCCGGCCGGCCCTTTCTCCGTCGCTTCTCAAGAAACCGACTTTAAATTGATGGTAACTCCGGTGAATTATGGCAAAGAAGACGATAAAATATTTCAAGTAGATGCCACAAACGAACGCATGCGCAAAGTTCATTAAATTTATTTTTACAGATATCGCCACGAGATCTTCAATTAAACCCAAAATCGTCCGGTATTCTCACCGTGATAGTGAATCCACAACTTTTTCAACCACAATTCAATAAAACCTTTATCGAAGCGCGCCTAATCGGGCACCTACACTTAACCAAAAAATATTCGTAACGTTGAAAACTTTTTACTCTTCCTCCCATTCATTTCCAATTTTGCAGGTTCGAATCGAACTTGTACAACAGGCTTTCTGGTACCGATATAGCACCGGCCAAGGTCAAACTTTTAGCGACGATCGAAATGCCGCTCTTGCGAGTAGAACTCGTAAAGGGTGAAACGCGAATCAAGGCCTACGCGAACGACATAATCGCCGCCCAAAAAATAATCTTTGAAGGGATTTTAGTTTTCAAAAATTTCGATACCGCACCCATCATGATTTACATGCACACGTCGAAGCCATTTAAAGTTATTCACTTGCATACCAAAACGAATCCCAAGAAAACATTGGATGCTGCCGAAGTATTACCGCAAGAGTGCGTAGAGGTAAGCAAAATTAATTGCATCTGAGCAACAAGAGGGGGGAATAGCTAAGTGAATAAGAAAAGAATGTTTACTGGGAAAAATAGTGAAAGACCGTCGTCTTAAAATGTATCCCATTTTTAGGTGTTAATTCGATGTACGATAGATGGTGAGGCAGTCTACCAATACTCAAACATGCTGTACAACGAAAAAGAGAGCGTTTTTACCGAAGTTCCCAATTTTGCCCAACAATCCCTTACACTTCGGCGTTCGTTGAATATTCACCAGTACGGACTGCAACAACAAGTAAGTCCTTTTTTTGATAAGCTCGGAAACATATTCTAACGATTTTTGCAGATAACAAATTTAGAATTGGTTTTATATTATCCTAAATTGACTGTGTCGCACGAATCGATCGATTTTGGGTTCGTTTTCGTTGGAGGAACTAAAAAATCGTTGCTTACACTGACAAATCCTACAGGTAAAAGATAATCCCACTTCTGATGTTGACAACTGTCACGAATTTTTTTAGGGTCTCACGTACCGTTTAACATCCAATCAAACTCGGCACACTTCTTGAACATCGTACCGAGCTTTGGAAGCGTCCCTAGGGCAATCGGTATCACCCCTTCTACCTTTGTAATCAGCCTGTATTTTATGCCCAAGTATGCACCTAAGAAATCGTTCGGGTTTTTTTTAGTAAATTTCTAATTTTATTTCAGGGAATGTTTGGTTTTTCAAGATACTCTAAAAGTGATTACCAACATGCCGTTGTATAACTTCTCGGTGAACGTAATGGGAACTGGTTCGAACAACGAGAAATTTTTTAATGACGGATTGTAAAATTAAAATTTTGTAAATATAATTTGAGCATTTCGTTTTTACACATTTAGCTAAAACTATGAGTTTTCTTTTATGTTATCCAAACAAGCGTCTGTTTAATACACTGGAAGGGGAGAGTTATAATTTATGAAAACCATTTTAAGGTTGAAATTTGTATCTTTCATATTTATCCCCGAAAATGGATCGCCATAATATAGCACCTTAATTTATAAGCAATCTAAGGTTTTAATTTGGTTTTTCTAATCGAGACATTTATTTTTTACTTTCCCACAAGGGCAGTAGATGGCGATCAATATTGGGGGAGAAATATGATACATATAAATTTGTATAGCATTTTCTATCTTTGCACTGGCATAATAGGTTTGGTGTTTCTTACGCCGAGAAAAATCACAAAACTATAAATTTCACCCTGCAAAGAAAGAAGACGATGGAGCGCGCCACATAAAAATTTGGTATATTAAAATTGTAAGGCGTGTTTTTACCTTCTGCGATTTTAAAGTGATTTTTGAGCGATTTTTGTGCTATCCTGCGAAAATAATTCAGCCTAGCAGATGGTGGAATCCCTAAGGAACTCCCCTACTTCGATTTCGTCCATCAGCGGAGCCCAAAGTATGACCTTCACTGACGAGAATAAAGTTGAACCTTCGAGGACATCCTCGAAGCGGATCTCGACCACATAGCCGCCGTAAACAGGAAAGTTAAAATCTAGATGGCAGTCGAGGACCCGAACTCCCTCGAGCCCGAGGCGATCAAGGACACCAAAAGAAGAAAAGTTCCAGGATCAAATGACATGTTAACACCTCTGCCGACGTAATTAAATACTGTGGCAAAAACTTTGCATAGCCGCCCTTCCGTAGCACGTTGTCAAAGGAGAAACCAGAAAAGCCAATACCACCCCCACGGCAACCCCCCGTCGCACCATCGGAGAGCTCCTCGGCTTATAGACAGGATGCAAGTGTCAGGCCGAAGACATCTTGAAGGAGAAGACAAAGTGCAGACATGCTCTCGACACGACCATAAAAACTGGTTTCGACGCCACGAAGGTAGAAATCTCTAGAAATGGAGTCGCTACCCACTCGGCCTTCAATGATCAGACAAAGTCGTAAACAGGAGCTGATCTACAATGGCGAAATGCACGGTCTGAAAACCAGCCTCCCATAACGGATGTTGCGACGATCGAGAAGACCATGGGGGCAGTAAACTACCTCAAAGAATAAATTTGCTGCCCCCAATGGAAAGAAGAACTGGGGAGAGTCATCATGGCGGCGGTAGCCTCATTGGGAGAGGAGATGAAAGGATGGAGAGAAAATGCTTCTATCACCGTGGTCATCCCACTCTAATAGCTTCCTTTGCAACTACTACGATTACTTCCCTAAGCAAGTCCCAACTCAATGGTCGAACCGGAAGGACTAGGAAAACCCATCAATCCCGGAGGTGAAAGAGACCTCAAGGCTCCCCAATACACCCAGCCCCAATTGGAGGGCCCACCAGATACGGATACAATAAACCATATAATGGAGGACAAGGACGACCTTCCACCATTGGACCCCCCTCCGTTAAGACCCGCCCCTGCAATCCCCAAGCAAAGTCCCCACGTCCCCGACAAGACGAAATAGAGGGGCGGGAAGGCGATGAAGGGCAGAAGGGCAATAGGCCTTCAAATCCAAAATAGGCTTAATATTTCTTATCGAGGTAGAAAAACTTCCGACAAGAAAAAAAAATAAAAATCGTTTAGACTGTTTGTTTTATATTGAATTTTTATTCGTATTTATTACGAAGATGAGATGGAGACACTGATGTCAGAACGAGAAAGATGGAAAGAGGTTGTGAAGTCAGCCAAGACCCACCCAGGGTTGTAGAGTTGCACGATTTGATTTGATTTAGGTGCAGCACAGCACAAAACAAAAAAAGTGAAATTTTAATAAACATTATCAACACAACAAAAAAATTGCAATCTCTCATATCCTTTAAAAACAACATTAAGGTAATTGTTTCACTTGATGAACAACATCATCAATGCCACATTATTTTTTCTTCATTACCTTAGTAAAAATATTGGAGTGGAATGATACAGTTTTTAATGCACTTACATAAAAAGTAGTAGGGCTATGCGGGGTCGTACTTACGCAAATACGCTTCTGAGATCTCGTGCAGGGGATGTTAAGTGTTTACGAACATTACATTATTCGTTAAGTCAGAATTAGCTAATACTGTTTTGAAGAAAAACGTTTTTATTCGTATTAAAATACAATGGAAATTTAATAAACACTATATTAATTACAAGTGCAATCCATTTCTTATCAAGATCAAACTTTTATTTCTTTGGGTAAGCAATTGGAATGTGTACTTCGCCAAACCTAAAAATTTACAATCTTTATTTCTTAGTTATTTTTTCCTCCGTTCACCGAACCAAAATGAGAGCATTTCTCTTGGTGCATTTTTATGAAAACTGAGGTAGCATGTAATGGTTTTCAACGAATGAAGTGCTTCCATTTTATAAGTAATAAGATGCCAAGCGTTACGGCAAAAAAAGGTTACATAACACTACCTCGATTTTATCTTCTACGGTAACTTTCAATTTCATAGTACCATTTACGGCTGGCGTAGTACGGTTGTATTTAAATGATATAATATTAAATATATTAAAATACTTCTTATTGTATCCCATTGTTTGAACCCGAATATCTCTAAGTTTGTAGCCATGCTGAAAAAACTGAAATGAATTTTATTAGATTTTTTGGATACGGTCCCCTAAGTGTGGCCGCTCCAAATAAATTGAAAATTTCCTATTGCAAAGAGGAAGGTTTATATAGTTTACTGATATAAATAATTTAAACCTGCGAAAGTATTATCAAAATTTTGAGTAAATCGAATTTGAAGTTTTCAAATTTACATGTAAAATTAACGAGATTCCCGCGCGTCGCTCATTCTGTTGACAGTCCGTGCAGTTATAATGACCCTAACACTTAGAGTATTTCGCACCGGCAGATGCAGCTCGTCTCTCGTACATGTAACATCGATTATTTTTTGTTTTTACGCGATTTTTTGGGGGGGAAACGTAATAGTTTACTGCCCCATACCGCAACTATACTTTTTAATGCTATTTCAAGGGTCTCTAAGCTCCCGGTTTCATTTATCCCGTTTTTTTTTATGGGAGGCGCCTTCTCGTATGTTTAGCATAGTAACCAGAGTCAAAACCGCCCTGGAGGGGTGCAGAGCGGAGCGGCGCCCCGAAAGGGTAGGTTTTGACGATGGATAAACCTCCCTATCGAATGCACACCCCAAAAATCGAAGAAAAATTCGCTAAATTTGCGTACTTTCAAATTGATTTTTCTCGAAATTTTATGTATACTTTCGCAAGTGAAATTTTTACAGTATACTCTATAAACCTTCCTCTTTGCTATAGGAAATTTTCAATTTATTTGGAGTGGTCACACTTAGGGGACCGTTCCCGATTTTTTAAATCAATTTGTGCACTATTTTTGTGAATTGTGCAGTGGCAGTGGAAATTCGATGAAATATTTTTGGGGGATTTTCTCAGCAAATCCTCAGACACGTTAACCTTATTTTTTTAAATGTCACCTTTTTCTGTCATTAACATATTTTTATCTTGTTTATTACTACTTGAGCTATGACATGATCGTAAATTTTTTTACATTGCAATCCTTATTTTTCGTTCCGGGGAATATTTTTATTATAAATAATCAGTCCTAAAGTTTCAAGTATGCATGATAATAATATTAGAGCATATCAAGAAGGTGCTGGAAGAAATAACACGATTTTGCCAGTAATTAGAATTTTGCAATATGTGGTCTAGAATTTCGTTAATTAATCGTTGCCTAAATTGTAGTTAGAATTCATTTTTATTTTTTTAACTATTTTAAAATGGTTCGTCGCTTGTCTGAAAATAATCAAAGAATTGAACTTCTAATGATTATCGGTTATGGGGACAAAACTCGCGCTCAGTTAATTTATTCAATAATAATTATTGCGAAAATGCGAATTGATTGATCAAATTTTGATACAAAATCTTTCCTTACTGCTCTAATGAGAAGCAGTTTGGAGAAGATAAAGTCCACGCAGGAGGTAAGAACCTTCTGCTTTTAAATGCGTGGAGCCCTGGTGTTAGGTCAACTAGCTCTTTGATGGAAACGTCGGTATGCGAGGGCCATGGGTCGTGTAAAAACGCCTCGGATAAACTCAAGGAAGCAGCTTTGCAAACACACACAAAATAAACTTAACAATAAAATAAAAATAAACATAAAAATAAACAATACGGTGGTCATTGCTTAAAGGCTTAATGATAAAGTCGATGCTTATGGTGTTAGTATGGCACCAGTGGAACGTAACACAGTAGTCCACTACAGTAGCCGACCAGAACGGCACAGTAGCGACCACATTTACACTCAGAATCACCACCCACACAATCAATCGACGGAACACTCGAATGGTCATAAACAATCCCATAATGGTAACCACATCGAGCTTCCGACGACCAAACCAAGCGGCAGCGAACCCCGGTACAATGTCGCACCCTGTATATATGTAAGTCACACATCTTAGCCTTTATAAAATAAAATATAAAATCATAATTAAACACAAAAAAAAGTATCGACACAAAATTTCAAGTATGAAATTTGAACGTACGTCGATAAATCTGGAGTCTTGCTGCTAATACAATTTACCAGTACGTCGACATAAAATTAAAGGAAATAATACCCAAGCAAAGTTTAATAACCAAAACGTAATAATATAAATAAGTAGCATTACTACATTTATCAAAAACAACACTTAAACTTGGTATTTTTATCGACGACAGCAAACGTGAGATAGTAGTAGATTGCAATTTATCACCAAGTGCAGAAAGTTGTAACCTGTCACTTATCTATCAAATGCAACCATTATTTAAATAAAAATGCAGAACGAAAAAAAGAATACCAAGATGTTACACATAAATAAAAAAATAAAACACATTAAAAAGGCCAAGGGAAAAAATACGCCATCGAGCTTCAGATGTTAAAATATTGGCCAATCGATCGACAGGTACTGTGAAGTAATAGCAAATAAAACATGTTACTCACCGATGCTACTGGATAAACATCCTTCCCAGAAATTATGGGCCAGGGTGGTCGGATAGGGACACATGGCACGGCCAAAAAAACCACAATCCTCCAATCGCGGATCAAATCCCCTACTGGGATGGAAAAACAGCATATTCCATATAATAACCGGATTGTCGGACTGAAATTCCCACAAACGTAACCATACTCCGCAAAATCGAAAACCAACCCCGAAAATCACTTCACAGCCCACAAGACGTGACCTTCTCGTCCGCCATTTTTCCCCAAGTCCCTCTCAGCGCGCAGCTCGACTTGCGTTCCGGAAAACAGATAATAAAAATATCGCAGAGTCCACAACGCCATCTCATTCAATTTAAATGAAATGGCAGTGGCCAACCAAATTGATGTATAAGGTTGAACATAACGGATGTAAAGTCCAAAATCCGTTATAATTTATAACTTTTAACATACCTTAGATAAAAGCATTTGATTGCAGGAGATATCTTGAATACATAACTGAAGTAACAGCAACAAAATTACATTTTTCATTGCGACCTTTATATCAAAACAATTTTATAATCTACGTGGAGGTTACTAACAAAAATTTCCACAAACTCTCAATTTTATACCGGTCCATTTTTAAGCACATTTAATGTACCATAAAATAATAAATTACCAATCTCTCATATCCTTGGTCCTATCCTATCCTATTGTCATATCCTATTTTTTCACTTGATGAACAACATCATAAATGCTACATTACTTTTTCTTCATTACCTTTGTAAAAATATTGGAGTGGAATGATGCAGTGTTTAATGCACTCACATAAAAGTAGTAAGGTTATGCGGGGTGGTACTTACACAAATACGCTTGAGGAGTCATCCTGAGATCTCGTGCAGGGGATGTTAAGTGCTTACGAACATTACATTATTCGTTAAGTCAGAATTAGCCGCCAATTCGATTGGTTATAATGAATTAAGACTGTTCGTTTTACATTGAAGAAAAACGTTTTTATTAATTTTTATGCGCAACGCATTAAAATACAATGGAATTTTAATAAACGCTATATTAACTACAAGTGCAATCCATTTCTTATCATAGTCAAACATTTATTTCTTTGGGTAAGCAATTGGAATGTATACTTCACCTAAAGCAGCTAAGAACGCTATTTCTTCATCCAAATACAAAAATTTCAAATCAACTTTATATCTACCATTGGGAATCAGTGGAGGATAGCGAGTTACATCGATAATTCCACTCAGGGTCATATTAGAGTAGTTCCGACCAATCAGCGTGCGCTATTTTACATTGTAGTTAAATGGATACGACGCATGCATAGTCGAATAATATCCGATATTATATTTCGTATGTGATACTAATAATAATAATATTTCGTATGTGATGTTGTGCTTTTAAGTTGTGGCGTTTCTTCACGGAATTATCATCGCAACAGCAACGCGGGTTCCTTGCCCTTGTGTTGTAACAAATGATAACAAAATTGCATACGTGATAAGTAATATTCTGAAGTAAAAAACTTTAGATACCGATAGGAATTTATTCGAAAATCCATTTTTAAAAGGACAACCTTAATTTTAAGTTGAAAAAAACTTATTTTAATTATTTATATTAGTAAATTTGGCTTGGAAAAGGGGAGTGGGTAGGCAGCGACTTGCTGTATAACTATTTATAATGTAGGGTAGGATGGTCGACAGTGGATCACCAATTTTTCAAACCCATATATCTTGAAAAATAATACATGAATTTTTTTGAAATTTAGGGTAGAGTAACATGGACTATAATCTTATCGAAATATGGTAATTTAAACTAAGTTTAAACTACGGTTAACAGTGGATCAGTCACCACGATTATTGCACATATTTTAAAATGGAAAAACTAACAGATTTTCAAACTAAAAATATAGAAAAACAATATATTTTCGAAAAAAATATATTATAGAGAAACAGAAAAAATACTTTCGCAGTGTAGAAAACCCTTTGCTTTTTTGTACAAAATAGGACGAGCACAAATTCTGCTTGACGTTCTAAGGGTTGTTCTAAACGTTCTTCAGTCAACACGTTTTCATCTACTTCCATTTCGTCTTCTTCAAACCAATCATTGTCATTGTGAGAATCTTGACACAATATTTTTCATCATAGTCTTCTTCAGAATCACTTTGCAAAACTTGACGCTTCACTTTTTTTCTTTGGCTTCTTTTCTTCTTTTAGTTGCTTCTCTGGCCGTTGATATTTCATTTTTTTCTGGAGTGTCGGTGGCTATGATGCATTTTCCTAACTTTCTTGGTTTTCTTTTGTTGGTTCTAGGTTTGGTTTTCAGTGGTGCCCTAAATTGTTCTGGTGATACAAAATTACTGTTGCAAATGGATGATCCAGCAACAGCATCATCGTGTGATACCACATTACTTGCGCCAATATTATGAACTCCTTTTGTACGAGTAGTGGTTGAATTTTCAGTCAATTCAGGTGTTCGCAACGTCAATTCAATATCGTCAACAGTAACAGTAGCTATTGACACATCAACTGGAGAAACTGACGTTTGGTCAACATTTTCAGACTGGATTGCAGACTAGACTGGAATCAGGCTGGCTGGAATCGGTCGATCTGTCACTGTGCTGGGCAAGAAATCATCACTGGAGAATATATCCCTGTCAAAGGGGCACCAGAATATATAATAACAAAATGTTGCATATATAATATAAACAACAGGGTATTTTATTACATTGTGAGAAAAGCATAATAAATATTATACACACAATACGTCATTTCGCCTTTCTGGAAATTACCATTAAGTAATTCAAAATATATTTGCAAAAAGCAAAAGTTTATAATTTTTTGGCCAGGTACTAATATAGGTCCACAGTGGATCATGATCCACTGTTAACCATGTAGCACTAATCCACTGTAGACCAACCCACCATTTAATTTTCAAACCGTGGTTTTGACAAAATAAATTGAGTAAAACCTGTTATTTAAGTGTCCTCACGTGCGTTAATTATTTCTTAAAACAATGAAAACATCCAGAACTCTATCATAGAAGATCTGATCAAATTACACAAAAAGTTTGACTTACCTGCTAATAACAAATGGAAGCTTTAAACCACAAATGTAACTGGTGAACATCCGACCATCAACGGAACCTCTCAGTTGTGAAATGAGTCAATAAGGGATCACATTGGCTACCACGTACATCTCGCACAAGCGCATACATACAATGGTTTAACTAATAAATGAGTGTTTCACTGTGTACCACCGATCCACTGTTGACCACCCTACCCTAATTAAATTGTACTTAGTTAACCCAAATATATACAGGGTGTCCCCGTGACCGTGGAGAACCTTTGAGGTGGTGATAAAGGACACTTTTCTAAGACAAATGTTCAAATAAAATTTTTGCCCAAGTCCAAACCCTTGGGGGGTACCTCCCTTTAAAGCAATTTTTTAATTTCTGATTTCAAACGGCCATAGCTCCGATATTATTGATTTTTTAATGTTAATGGATTAGAACTTTTTTAAAGATCATTCGCTTGTCTACAAATTTTATTATTTTCATAGAATTTCAAATACAAGATTTGAACCCATGTCAAACGCGTAGGAATTCCTAAGCCATTGCATTTGACCAACGCGGCTCGATGTCACCTAGTGAAAATAATGCACAGTTCAAACTTAATTAACAAAACATAATAATACAATAAATAATTAATTAGTTTATCAAATATAAAACTTAAACATTGGAATTATAATCCACGTCTTCGAACGTCAGATTAGATAACCTTTAATCACGTCGAACAGAAAAGTAAAACCTGCGACTTAACGATTATTACGGCCAAAAACGTTCCAATCAAAACTGCAAGGCAAAAGAAAAACCTATATGGCAAAACATAAAAAAATACGAGAATCAGCCAAAGGTGAATTAAACAAAACGAACTCCAGGTGGACGGAGCAAAACTTGTCCTAATCGATCAAAGCATACCACTGTGGAACAATTAAGTAACAAAAAAATGCTACTCACCAATCCGAACGGAAACCAAAACCTTCAAAGATAGCATGGGCAGTAGATCCGACCAAGAAGCGTCCGATATGGGGAAAATCCACCATTTTCCAACAACGAAGATATTTCAGATCTCCATCGAGTCTGCGCGAACAAAAGTTGTACCGGTAGCAATATCTTCGCTCCATATCCGCTAATTACGTAACCCAAAAGCCCATGATTATTCCACAGTAGACATACAAATCGACATTGGTGTGTGAAAAATTCACACCCGCCTTCTTGCTTTAAAATTGACACCAGAGCGTGTTACTCGTTCAATGGTTCACCCAAGACTACCCTTTGCGCAGTATGAACAAATTGCAACGCCTAAACAACTAAATTACGATAAATGTTGCTGCAATTTCGCGAAGTCCGCAATTCGAACCCACAATTTCCGCAACGCAACTCAACCAGCGATCACACCAAACCACGTTGGTCGCCAAGATGAGACGGTTAAAATTCCTCAAGAATTTTTCCCAAATGTGACGTTAATACTCGATGTTAAAATAATTTCTATCCAATAGGTGTTAATTGAAACGACGAAAAAAAAGATGGAATAGGCGCCACTCGATTTCGGTTAAAAAGGAAGACGTCGCTATGAAAGATTAGACAACTCGATTAAAGGGGAAATCGAGAAATCACGAGCTATCTTTGTAAATCTTGCCGGCTAGCTTGGAAGATAATTAATTAAACAAAAACCAGCAATGAGTCCAGGGCATACGGAAAATTTTGAACAACGGAGAAATTTTGTAAATGAAAATAATAATTGCTCAAATATAAAGCGCAAATATCTTACGCGCAGTCCCGCAAAGAACTAACAAAATAATGGCGGACCACACAAAAATGTTATCAACCATATGTTGATTATCACCCAAAAACGACGGAATATTTATACAAAATTTACACGTTGTGATAAGTAAATCAACTAAATAATTAATAATTATTATCATAAATAACCAACTAAAAATGATACGATACCTCAACTACGCTGATTTGCGGCCTATGCAAAATCTGTCCAGCTTCTAATCCCATAAAGGCGGAAGAGAACTCCGATAAAGTAACTCCAAAAAAATTGAGTTTCTCGACCTACGGATTCGAGAAGATAATCCCAGTTTGCCACTGGATGGTAACCACTAACCAATTCTTCTCGAAAATCCGGCTTCAACAAAATTTCGCACAGCACACACACAACTACCTCGCACCAGATTCCACGTATCACCTCAAGTCCCGCGAACCGACTCCTGCGCATTTCTCGCTCGTACCAACGGTCACTGGTTCCAAACCCAAAGAATTCGGCGGCAAATTTCAAACCGTTACAAAATCCCCACCTCGGCGCGGATAGAATGCGCCTTTAAAAGAACAAATGATATATAGGGTTGAACGTAAGTGATGGATTTCAAAAATCCGTCACAATACATCCTCAGGCAAGTGTCGGGTTTTGAACCTTTATGTGTTTTCCTCGTGAAGAATGTTGCAGTACTTTTGCTCGGATTGACACCGATGCGCCAGGTGCTGAAATAATCTTCAAGGTTACTAAGATAGCTTTGAAGGCGGTTGACTACGAATCTCGGTTTAAGTGAGCTTGAATAAATAGCAGTGTCATCCGCATAGAGAGCTGCTTCTGTTAGAATTTCATTTAGATTTGAGATTGAATTAGAACTTGACTTTCGACTCGCCGCGGGGAGATCGTGAATATAGATAGTAAACAACCTGGGGGAAAGGAGACTGCCTTGGGGTACGCCCGCTGTGATGCACTTTTCAGTGGAGCGGACGTCTTCAAGTTTGACGCAGAACTTTCTATTCTCCAGATACGAGTCTATCAGTATTACGAGCTCCTCTTGGATGCCTGCTTTCAGCATTTTATACAGTAGGCCCTGGTGCCATACCTTATCAAATGCTTTGGCAACATCCAGGAACACAGCACCCGTAGACTGTTTCTTGTTCCAGCTCAGTGTTACATGTTCCACAAACCTTACCACTTGGTGGACCGTTGAATGCCCCGGTCGAAAACCAAACTGTTCATTAGGAATAATTTGGCTTTCGCCCGTTGCCTTGTCCAGCCTGGTCAGAATGACCTTTTCTGCTAATTTTCCTAGACATGAGAGTAAACTTATTGGACGATAAGATTTGGCTTTTCTCAAGTTTTGGTTAGGTTTAGGGAACATGATTACGTCGGCCATTTTCCAACGCGATGGGAAGTGCCCTAGTCTTAACATCGCGTTGACAATGGTTGTGGTAGCCGCGAAGCATCTGACGAAATTTTCTAAGTGTTAGGGTATACCATTCCACACGTACCGTCAACAGAATGACGACGCGCGGAATCTCACATGAGATTCCCGCGCATCGGTCGGCTTTTACATGTTAAATTTGTAACTTCAAAATCGATTTATTCAAAAGTTTGGGCCCAATTCTCGCAAAATATTTTTAAAATTTACTATATTAACCATGTTCTTTAGTGTAGAACACACGAAATTTTGATTTGAGTGGGGATGGTTACGTAACCCTAGCGGTTATTTTTTAATCGAGGAAACTTAAATTAGTTTTAATAAGGAAAATTAATTTTTAATAAAAAATGTGATTTTTAAATTAAAATCCAATTTTTAATCAGGAATAACAAATTTAAATTATTTATTTGAAAAACTTTGATTATTTTTAACAAGGGAAACTAATTTATAATAAAAAAATTTAGTTTTTAAAAAAATTCAAGTTTTAATCAGGAACAACAAATTTTAACTGAAAAAGTTATTATTTATTTGGAAAACTTTGATTATTTTTAACAAGGGAAACTAATTTATAATAAAAAATGTAGTTTTTAAAAAAATCCTATTTATAATCAGGAATATCAAATTTTAACTGAAAAACTTATTATTTATTTGGATAACTCGAATTATTTTTGACAAGGAAAACTAAGTTTTAATAAAAATTGTAGTTTATGAAATAAAATCCAATTTTTAATCGGGAATAACAAATTTTAACTGGAAAAGTTATTATTTAATCGGAAAACTTTAATTATTTTTAACAAGGAAAACTAATTTTTGATCAAAATTGTAGGTTTTAAAAATAAAATCCATTAGTTAACAAGAAAAACTAATAACAAAACTAACAAGAAAAAAAACTAAAACTGAGCCCGGAGTCAAACCAGCTATTCAGAATTAGTAGCAACGCATTTAACTGCTTAAGCTGATGACCGTCTCCGTCTTCCGGCGCAAGCTAAAAAAGGTCATAATTTACTAGTAGAAAAAAATATACAAAATTCATATTTAAGGACGGTTTTATTCATTTTCATGTGCAACACAAAATAAAGTGGTATTTTAATAAACGCTATCAAACAAGTCCAAACCGTTTCTAATCGCACTGCAACATTCACTTCTTTGGGTATGGATCTATTATGGTCCTCCCCCTGTGAGGCCGAATGCCGAACAACTATGGCCTTCACGGATCTATTATGGTTCGCCCTGTGAGGCCGAACAACTATGGCCTTCAAGGATTTATTATGGTTTGCTCTGTGCGTAAGAAGCATAGCTTCTGTGGACGGTCCGACGACCGCTCTCATTTTTTTTGTTTCTTAACTTTTCCTTTTCTTCGCGCACCATACCAAAAAGGGATCTCTATTAGCACTACGCGTTGGCAATACTTGGCAGCATTTAACATTTGAGAGAAAGTAACAAAAATGTTAAAGGATATCAAGTAATCACAGCCGCGGCACGCTAATAGTTTTCAGCCAATGAGGTGCTTCCATTTTAGAATAAAACAAGCCTGGTATTAGGACGAAGCAAAGAAAAAGAATGACTATTACCTTGATTTGGTCTTTCACGGTAACTTTCATGTTAAGAGTACCATTTACGACCGGAGTAGTGCGATTATATTTGATATTAAAATACTTTTCATTATAATTCATGGTTTGCACTCGAATATCTCTAAGTTTGAAGCCATGTTGATAAAACTGAAATAGAGTTTATTAGAGCAATTTTTTCGTAGTTGAGTCAACGTTTACATTATTTTGAAAAATAGATGTGAAACTTGGTGCAATATTTAAGTAAGGCAATCCACCACCTAATGTGGGCCCCAGGTCAATTTTTTTAACCGCTAAATTCAAGTTGACCTTGTACATATTGCTGCCCAAAACCACATCAACTTACAAATTTTTCTACATTTTATGAATTTTAACCAACCTTAGACAAAATCTTTTCATTACAGGAGATATTCTGAACACACAATTCCAACAATAGGAACAAAATTATATTTTTCATTGTGACCTTGTTATTAAAACAATTTTAAAAACTTCGTGGAGGTGTATAAACAGTACTGCAAAAAATTTCCACCAACTGTATGCTTTTTATGTACTGTAAAAACTACAATATCATATCCTTTAAAAACAGCATTAAAGTTATAGCATTTTTTCACTATATGAACAGAATCATTAATTCTAAATTGTGTTTTGTTCATTACCTAATCTATGTCACAACATTGAAATGGAATCGGACTGTTTTGTTCAGTTTTTAATGCACTACGTATATTATAATAGTAGTGGGGCTATGCAGTCATACGTACCTGTACGCACAAATATAGGCACCTAATGGTAAAGGTGTAAAATAAAAATTTTATAAAAATATTAACATCATTTATTTTTTACAAATTTAGCTGTAAAAAATCCGACGGTGTCGATTTCCTGATTTGGTCCAAATCTTTGCACCAGTCGTATATCCAGATCACTCAAACCACATCCTTTTAACCCATACCCTCCCAAATGCGGTTCAGCTTTTTCAAGCCGCAAGCACTCAAAGCTTTTGATCGCCCAGGCAACCATCCCTTCGTTTTCTGCGACCGTAATAGTACAAGTACTATAAACTAGGACTCCATTTGGTTTCAATAAACGCACCGCCTGAAATAAACAAACAAATCAAGACCAATTTTTTTAAACAATTATTGCTAGTTACGTTGGTGAAAAGTTTCCTCTGTAGCGGGACGTAAGACTTCAAAACTTTTTCCGAAGTTCTATTGGAAAGTTGGGGTCTCTTCCCCAATGCACTGCACGGAGCGTCCAATAAAATTTTGTCGAAATATCCGGCAGGAAAAAAACTTTGTTCTGGATTGTACTCCGGTTTGGCGATTTGGTCGTGAAATAATTTCGTGGAATTCGCTTGCAGTGAAGTCACCTTTGCACCAAATTCTTCGCATTTACGTTTTAATTGGTCGACTTTGTTTTTTGTTTTATCTATTGCGATCAGGATTCCCTAAAAGTGCGAAAAAAATTGGAATCTGTTTTAATGAATTGGAAGTTCTTCCCTTACCTTATTTTGCATCAAAGCCGCTATATGTGTCGTTTTATTACCAGGAGAGGCGCACATGTCCAAAACTAAGTCATGGGGTTGTGGATTTAAAACGTGGACGCAAATTATTGACGGAAGATTTTGTAAAAGGGCAAAACCTTTAGGAAGGAAATTGCCGCTAAAGCTGGGACAACCGGATGTGGTGTCGGTGACTTCCACCGCAACGCCCCTGAAACAAACATAAATAAAATTGTTGTTTAACCCTTCAGAACGTGGGATGAACTCACCCAGGATTTAAATTTTCACCGAACAATTCGTATCTTGCCATTCTTGCTACTCCATTTCCAATGAAAAGTTTCTTATCACAGTCATATAACTTCTGAAGACCTTTTTTACACCCATCTGACAAATCGGCATAAATGCTCACTTTATCATTTTTTTTGATACCTAAAATAATTAAAGTGAAAAAATAAAGAAAGAAAACTATTAGAAATGTGCTTGAAGTTATATGACTAACAAAATATGATAGCAAGAGAGAAGAGTAAAAGATATTGGGAAAAATTTTGGGACTGATGAAGGTTGATGAGGATGGGTGAAGGTATTCGCCATCGATTTTATATTTACTAGACAGGACATAGACACATTTGTTGTGAATAAAACATTAACAGGTGTAACGTTTGTTTTCCTTTTTGGATGCAAAACAGTTTGCATACTAATAGGGGTCAATATATTTCAAAATGTCATAATCAAAGGTTCCAACATCCCATTATTTTATAAAAATACAATTTTATTACGTTTTACGAAAATAATATTAAAATAATATTAAAAATAAAAAATATTCAGTTGCACCCCTTTCAGGGGCTATGTATAAGGAAAGCATACCCCCCAATCATCGCATATCTGTGCTTCAAAACAAACTGCTTGTGGTATATGGTTATGTCCTATCTACGTAGTAAATATAAGATCGATGGTTTTCGGAAACTTGCAGAAAATTTATCGTTATATTATTTTTTGCCATTTCATGGATCTTAATTAATACACTTTTACACTCTAGCAGTGGTTTGGTGTGACATTGACAAGACAACGTTGAATAACAGTACGTAAAGTTCCAGGTTGGAATCGCGGACTTCTTGGCTATTCCATACCCCCCGCTTTCTGAAACTATGGTCTACATGTAGGCACTTACTGTACCATTAGTAATTTATATTTCAGTAGATCCGATCTTCCGCATTAACCGAACCCCTAATAACGATTTTCCGTGGTATTTGAGGCAACATTATAAAATCCGCCTTGGCGAGTTTTCAATTATCCGGAGTGTCTCCTCTCACATTACGGTTTTTTAACAATGAAAACAAAAAGTGTGGTGTTAAGTTTTACCGCGTGTATAAAAAATTAAATGAGTATAAAAACTATGAACATAACTAATATGAATTCGTAATGAGCGACCTCAAAACCCCTTGAATACCAATTTTAGATAAAATCGGACATCTTCTTGATATATTGGTCGGCCATATTGGGTCCGTCATTTTTTTTAGAGAATTAATAACTATGAATTCGTAATCAGCGACCTAAAAATCCCTTGAATACCAAGTTTAGATAAAATCGAACATCTGTTTGCCATATTGGTCGGCCATATTGGATCCGCCATTTTGTTTATAAAAATTTTAAATTTAGATTCGTAATCAACGACCTCAAAAATTCCAGTATACCCACCAATTTTTGAGGTTTTGGCCAGCTTTTCGTGATTTCACCTCACAGTGCAAACGGTAAAATTGCCACGTTACATAGTAACGGTCCGTAAGTGGTAAAATTGTCACGCAACGGATTCAGATACTTTATAAAATAAACCTTCAAAAGTTATACGGTGGTACGGTTCGGCCAATAGATATAATTTATCGAAGCTCTACAAAGCCAAATTTGACTTATTTTGGAGGGCTGTATAATCTAAACGGTTCACTTTAAGACCAAACAAAAAAATACGGGTTCGTTTATTTGATATAACTTAGAAATGTACCAAATTTGAGCAAAAACGAAGAGGGTCATGAAAATGAGGTGGTTCGATTTATGACCACGATCATTCATTACGATGTCACTCCTAAACCAAAAGCGTGCCCACTCTAAAATTTGGTATGCAAGTAGTGAAAAGTATAATAAAGATAATATATTTTTTTGAGAATTTTAAATTACTGTTTTTGGGGGTGGGGCACTCAAAGTCAAAATTTGATCAGGGCCACCATTTTGTGACTTTAATTTGACTGTATAATGCAAACGGACCACTTTAGGGCCAAACAAAAAAATACGGATCCGTTTATTTGGCATATCTTAGAAGTATGCCAAATTTTAGCAAAATCGAAGAGGGACATGAAATTAATTGCAAAAAATTGATTGATTATTGTGGAAAAAGTGGTACTGATCATAATAAATTAATTCAAATGGTATTTCGATAACAATTGTTGTCTAAAAGCCGTCTTACACCATCAATAATTACTCATGCAGAATCATGGCCATAATTTATTACGATCGTAATTATTGATGACTGGTAAAATTGCCATGTCACCACAGCAACGGTAATACAGCTATATTTTTAGTATATTATCATTTTACATATCATATCAATAAAATTAGACTTCATCGACCGGGGGGTCTGGGGGGTATAGAATACGGGCCAGGTACGCGTAAATTGTAAAACCAAAACTTGTAACCTTATGTCTGATTACTGGTATAATTATCAACAGTAATTCCGATATATTAGAAAATTTCAATTCATACCCATGAACCGGGGGAAAGGGGGGGGTACAGAATACCCCAGTCGCAAATGTTATTTTTTAGAAGATATTAAGAGCTACCGTTCTTCGTTGATTTGTTGCAATTTTCGCATTGCGTTGTTTTCAACGATAAGGGGTCGTCCATAAACGATGTCCTCGCTTGGGGGAAGGGGTTTACAAAATGTGATCAGGGGAGAGGGGAGGGTTAGACAAATGTGACGTCCGCATAAAAATCCCCCATTTTGGGAATTTCTAAGAAAATTGTGTTTGAATGTTTTTATGTAATATTTTGTAAAAAAAATATTATGTAAAAATGTCGTGTCAAGTTCGATTTTAGACAAATGAGGGGGGGTCTTTGATTTGTGACCATACACTGTAAAAAAAGCACGTAAAAATACATTCAAATACACGTATTGGAATGTGTTGTTACGTGCTTTTTTGACAGTTTAGGACGTTACGGGGGGGTTCTAAGATTGCGACCAACTGTGACAATAGGGGGGGGTTGAAAGTCGAAAGAAATTGTAGATGTTCTTTATGGACAACCCCTAAACGTTGTTGGAATCATTATTGTAGATAATTTTACCCTCTACAAAAAAGGTACTAACAGTATATTACGCTATAGGGATATGAGATTAAGATCGCAGCGCCGCTGGATAAAAATGTGAACTAAGTTAAAACACATTCGTGTGACAGCGGTGTTTGTGTTTTGTTGTATTTTACGCGATTTTCGTTCCTTTTTCCAAGTGAACTTGTTATTTTGTTTAAGACAAATTACGGTTAGTGTTGTTTAGTATAGTTCATCTTCCTGCAGTTAAATAATATATACGGTTAGGTGAGTTTTAGATCGCTTATTTTCGATGTGGGGTTTTATGTTTAATTTTTAAAATTTGCAGATATGTCAGAATCTTACGAATTAAGATTAAGTCTTCTTGACTATCTCAAATATTTAGAGGGGTCTGAAACATTTAGATGTGTTTATGAAGACGAAGCAGTTTAAAACGCAGGGCACGTTGTTCTATGTGGTAAAACATTATTAGAAGCGAAGCAGAACAAAATAAATATTGTAGCATTGTGCATCCAATCTTCTGCAATTTCTAAACTCCAAAAATTTATTTACCACGAGGCTCTTGTGTTTTTCAGCCGTGGGGAATAAATGAAAACTTAACTCCGGATTTTTCTTTGCCCAAGATGAACATTGAGGCACTGAACAATATTGATTAGCGCTCATATCGAAGTATATTACTAGAAAATTTTGTTAATCGTCGAAAACTTTTAAAATCACCACTACAACATACGCAAAATAAACGATACTACTCATTTAACTTAGTTCGCCAAAATTTCCGCTAGGTGCCGTGTTGCTTGTCACTAGTTCCCTATTACTTTCCCATTTAAAATTAAAACAAAACTTTATTTTTAATGGTCATTACGACCATAATTAAAATTTGATTGCAAATAGACGGCGAGGAGTCCCGCCCATAAAAACTAGAAATTTACGGGACTCCGCGCCGTCTATATGCAATCAAATTTTAACTTTTTAACAAATTTTTTATTTTGTATTAATAGTGTAATTCACGCCAGTGGCTTGGTGTGATCGCAGGTTGAGTTACAGCGCGGAAATTGTGAGTTCAAATTGCGGACTTGACTGAATTTCTTAGCGCAGCCCTCCGGTGAACATTAACGGCTCTGTGCATAAATTATTTGAAAGTAAAAGAGAAACAAGAGGATTGAGTAGCAATATTCCGAACGGAATGGAAAAGCTTGATAAATAAAAATTAATAGCGTATTTATTTTAAAAAAATTTTGGTATAAACCAACGCTATTGAAATAAAATGAAGTTGAATCTAGTAAATGGGAAAGTAATGTGTTGTCATATCAGATTTTTTTACTTGGTTTTCAAGCTATTTAAAAGAGTTGCGTAAAATGTTTTCTTAAATTTCGAAACTTCGTGAATTTTGAGGAAAAAGGGGGAGAAAATCACCGAGTTTATATTTTTAAAACTATCTTATACTTAGACTTTTTCTGTTCCCGTAAAAACTTTCCCGCAAACATGGGGCTTTCTACAAAAAATAGTTACCAATTAAACCTGAAATTTCACCCTTTAGGAGTGCATTTACATGAAAATATATAAGAAACAATCTTAAAGCCCATTTTTTTTCTGATTAAATTCCTTTTAGCCCCATGTTGAGGCCGATATATTTCAATTTCCTCAAACCCTTTAAATTGAAAAAAAAACTAATGCGCTCTGTAAAACAAAAATTTTTTTTGAGGAATTCATATTTTTTTATTGTAAGTGAATTTTTGGCTTCTCAAGAATTTGGCATTTAAAGATGCTGATCAAGTTTAATTTGCCATTTCTTTATTAACACAGGAACTCCATTTTAAATTTTACCCCCTCCCCCTCCATACATTGCATAAAGAGGGACTAATTTTTCCAGCTTCAAAATTGAAATTTTATGAGGAATGCATATTTTTTTATTGTAAGTGAATTTGGTTTATCAAGAATCCGGCATTTAAAGATGCTGATCAAGTTTAATTTTCCATTTCTTTATTAACATAGGAACTTCATCTTAAATTTTACCCCCTCCCCCTCCATACATTGCATAAAGAGGGACTAATTTTTCCAGCTTCAAAATTGGAATTTTTTGAGGAATGCATATTTTTTTATTGTAAGTGAATTTGGTTTATCAAGAATCCGGCATTTAAAGATGCTGATCAAGTTTAATTTGCCATTTCTTTATTAACATAGGAACTCCATCTTAAATTTTACCCCCTCCCACTCCATACATTGCGTAAAGAGGGACTAATTTTTCCAGCTTCAAAATTGGAATTTTTTG
Organism: Podabrus alpinus; assembly: GCA_932274525.1. Classification (NCBI taxonomy): domain Eukaryota; kingdom Metazoa; phylum Arthropoda; class Insecta; order Coleoptera; family Cantharidae; genus Podabrus; species Podabrus alpinus. Next base: position 78,468,726 of record OW026456.1, read on the forward strand.
AGGAATGCATATTTTTTTTATTGTAAGTGAATTTGGTTTATCAAGAATCCGGCATTTAAAGATGCTGATCAAGTTTAATTTGCCATTTCTTTATTAACATAGGAACTCCATCTTAAATTTTACCCCCTCCCCCTCCATACATTGCGTAAAGAGGGACTAATTTTTCCAGCTTCAAAATTGGAATTTTTTGAGGAATACATATTTTTTTTATTGTAAGTGAATTTGGTTTATCAAGAATCCGGCATTTAAAGATGCTGATCAAGTTTAATTTGCCATTTCTTTATTAACATAGGAACTCCATCTTAAATTTTACCCCCTCCCCCTCCATACATTGCGTAAAGAGGGACTAAGTTTTCCAGTTTCAAAATTGGAATTTTTTGAGGAATGCTTATTTTTTCATTGTAAGTAAATTTGGCTTCTCAAGAATCCGACATTTAAAGACCACCCCAAAAGAATTGAAAATTTCCTATAGCAAAGAGGAAGGTTTATAGAGTATACTGTAAAAATTTCACTTGCGAAAGTATACATAAAATTTCTAGAAAAATCAATTTGAAAGTACGTAAATTTAGCGAATTTTTCTTCAATTTTTGGGGTGTGCATTCGATAGGGAGGTTTATCCATCGTCAAAACCTACCCTTTCGGGGCGCCGCTGCGCTCCGCTCCGCTCTGCACCCCTCCAGGGCGGTTTTGACTCTGGTTACTATGCCAAACATACGAGAAGGCGCCTCCCATAAAAAACCGGTATAAATCACGATACACTTATAACGGTATGCCGACGAGTTTGAGATGCCTATCTCACTCTTACAATTTTCCTCCCAATGACGTCAAGTCAGTGGGAGAAACCATGATAAGTATCATGGGAGAAACTGCAATACGATTACTATGTAATACTGAATGTAAATACTGAAATAAAATTAATTCGTATTTGAATTTCGATTTCATTTATTAAATGTTCTATAATACAAAAAATACAATACGTTCAAATTTAATAAAAATAACAGAGATTTATATTACAAATACCCACCAAATTAATACAATGCTATACGCGAATTTAAAATCTTCCTCCCAATTACGTCAATGCGCTGACTAAACGAGTTTTGGTTTCAAATTCGGCATACCGCTATAAGTGTATCGTGGGTATAAATGAAACCTGGAGCTTAGAGACCCGAACTGCACCACGGCTTATCAGGGGTCATTTCTTGTACCCAGGTAAATGTAATCCCTTGACCGAACTGCACCACGGTCAAATGTCGTTTCGTAATCGCTTTACCGAATTGCACCACGAGCAAACCGAGCAGGTATCACAAGCAAACAGATAATATAAAGAAATAAATACACAAATATCTAAATTCTTAAATTTCGAGTTTAATATATTAATTCATATTATATTATACAGGGTCGGAGCAGGTATTAATAAAATAATAACCCAAAACAGTGAAAAATTAAATTTTTTTTGCCTTCGAATTTTGGGGTGTGCATTCGATGGGCGGAGGTAAATGTGCCACCAAATGTACCTGACCAGGAAAGGGTACCGGTAAATGTGCCACCGACCAAAAGGGTTCTTTAAATAAACACAGGTATTTGTGCCACTAAGGCCCAGTTGTTCAGTATTAGGTTATCTTTTAACCTGAATTATTTTCCATGGAAACAATTCTTGAAACAATCATTTCTATGGAAAATAACCTAGGTTAAAATATAACCCGAAACTGAACAACTGGGCCTAACAGTGAAAAAATTTAATTTTTTTTGCCTTCGAATTTTGGGGTGTGCATTCGATAAGGAGGGTAATCCATCGTCAAAACCTACCCTTACGGGGCGCCGCTGCGCTCCGCTCCGCGTTGCACCCCTCCAGGGCGGTTTTGACTCTGGTTACTAGGCTAAACATACGAGAAGGCGCCACCCATCAAGAAAACCGGGATAAATGAAACCGGGATGTGAGAGACCCTCGATATAGCATTAAAAAGTATAGTTGCGGTATGGGGCAGTAAACTATTACGTTTCACCCCCAAAAAATCGTGTAAAATCAAAAAATAATCGATGTTACATGTAGGAGATGCATCAGGTAGATGCCGTTTTCTCCGGTGGCACAAATACCTGTGTACTTTTAATATCCTAAATTCGTAGCAGGTAGAATAACATTACTGGTGGCACATTTACCTCCGCCCCATTCGATAGGGAGGGTAATCCATCGTCAAAACCTACTCTTCCGGGGCGCCCCTCCGCTCCGCTCCGGGTTGCACCCCTCCAGAGCGGTTTTGACTCTGGTTACTAGGCTAAACATACGAGAAGCGCCACCGATCAAGAAAACCGGGATAAATAAAAACCGGGATGTGAGAGACCCTCGAAATAGCATTAAAAAGTATAGTTGCGGTATGGGGCAGTAAACTATTACGTTTCACCCCCAAAAAATCGCGTAAAAACAAAAAATAATCGATGTTACATGTAGGAGGCATCAGGTTAAACTCCAGCATTGTGCTTTAACTTTTAACAATAAAACCACCTTACCTAAAATATTACAATAGAGGTGGTGCAATTCGGACGACCGACCCTTGGTGAGGTGTTTACCTGAAATTACGGTGGTGCAATTCGGGTAGGAGATTTGTGAACTAATCTTTTCGTGGTGCAATTCGGGTGCACCGTAAAAAGTATAGTTGCGGTATGGGGCAGTAAACTATTACGTTTCACCCCCAAAAAATCGCGTAAAAACAAAAAATAATCGATGTTACATGTACGAGAGACGAGCTGCATCTGCCGGTGCGAACCTGTAACCTGTAACTAAATGTCGTTTAGAGCATCCCGGCATGGCCGGCCTTCTCTTTATCTCGACTGACAACAGGGGTGCGTTCATAAATGATTACCCAATCGCCCAAGTGTTGTGACACTGGTGCGAGAAAGTCGTTCAAAAATTAAAAGGGTGCAACCCATGCCGGCGTTCAGAAATAGCTAGGTGTTTGCCCAAGAGTTACCTTTAATCACCGCGGTCTGGACTGGAGTGTAAAGTGGGTGAACTAGCCGCGCAAGCGTATACAATCAAACAATAGATTTGTCGTGTTCTGTCAAAAACTCTTTGAACATGGAGAACGTGAATATTGGTGACTATTGTGAAAATTTTGTGAAAATTATCACAAATAATCACTTTCTACAACAGAATCAATGAAAAATTTTAAAAATGAGGTTATAGGTTATGAATTTGAAATAAACTAAAAGCACTAACACCTTGAGCCGTTCATATGAAAGCGTACAGGGTTGTCACACCATAGTCACACTCAGGCAACACCTTGTTAAATATCACCTTTACCTTGCCGTGCATTTCTGAACGCACCCCTGGCGATGAATTTGTTTGGTTTGTCGTCAAACTTGGAGCTTTTCTCCGACTTGCGCATTGGGCATATCGCAGTGGTTTGTTTTAAGGAGAGGAGGAGGAGGGAAGTTATTTTTTGTCATCTTTTGATTTCGTCAGAGTTTTTTCGCGTTTTTCACTCACGTGATTTTTAGTGTCTGAAAGTTTTTCGCGTTTTTCACTCGCGTGGTTGTATTGTTTTTCACGTGATTCACTCGCGGATGGTCCTTGACTGGGGGTTTCGAACTAGGTTTAGTTTTTATGTGGCGTGTGCTTTCACGGCGTTACTAACACTTAGGATGATGTTTTCCTGCACTTCAGAACCGATATTTGCCTCCCTCAAGGCAGTAACAATTGCTGATGTCATTATTGAAATTATTTCAGTAATGTTCAGGGTATCGATGTCTCGTCTGGTTTGTTCGGGTTCGCGAACTGTTTGTTCAGTTTGAGGTGGATCGCTTGTGGTGGTTTTCCGCAGGTTGTGCCTGGCAAGTGGATTTGTATTGGATTTTTCCAATATCTGTCTGGCTTCTGGCTGTGAGCTGCTGTCGTGGTTTCGGGTGCGAGGGACACCCTTTATAGTTTGCTGTGTGAGCGCCGCCGCAGTTGGCGCAGATCGCAGGTTCACCGCGTGGTTTAATGCAGGCTGCCGTCAAGTGGTCGCCGGCGCACTTTACGCACTTTGGTTCAGCGTGACAGTTCCTCTGTACGTGACCAAAGTGTTGGCATCGGTGACATTGATTTACACCTGTATTTTTCTTGTTCGGAGTCTCTACTTTTACGTTGATGCCAAGTATGGTAGTGGCGTTGTAAATTGTAATTCCCAATAGTGTTTTTTCAAGTGAAATCAAGAAAAGGGGCATTGGGTGTTTGTCTCGACCGTGGAGCATCTGATGCACTGAGTAGATGTTAAAACTCCGTTCTTCGAGATGTTCTTTTATGTCGTTGCATTTAAGCGTGGCGTGCAACCCTCTAATGACGACTTTGAGGGGTTTGTCTTTTGGTAGTGAGTATGTGTGAGATGGAATGTTCTCTCGTTCCAAAAGATTTGACAAGACGCGGTAGTCCATTTCAGTTTTGGGATGTATTGAAGTGCCGTTAGCCACTGTTTTAATTTTATCGTATTTAATGTTTTTGTCTTTAATTAATTTAAAGATTTGAGGGCAATTGTTGTTCGCACGAACAACAATTGGTGGAACTCTACAAGCGCGTACGGGATGTACAGATGCCGTATTGTTGGGTGAATCGTTGCGCGGTTGTGTTACCGTGTCGGTCGCACTCGCTTGCGCGGGATCTGCATGCATAATTGTCGAGGGGGAGGAGCTATCGATTACAACTGGGTGGGAGGAGCTTGTGGGAGCAAGCGGAGTTGGTGGTCGGGAAACCACTGCACTAACCTGCTTTGTCGTTCGTTGTTTTTTATTCTTATCTTTCCAGTAATCATCATCGTCTGAGTCACTTCCCAGGTCCTCGAGTTGGCAAAATCGGTTGTATAATTGTGTGTTTTCGGGTGAAGATTGTTCAGAATTAGTGGATAGCTTGCGTTTCACGACTTTTCTGGGAGTCTCGAAGGGCTGCTCATTCGAGCAGGATGGGATGTCTTCGATTTGTGGTTCTGCAGTTGTGTCATCCATCACTTCGTCAGGCGGGAGACCTAACGCTTCGAGGATGAATTTGCGTTGTTCCGGTGACCCCTCTTTGATGTTCATGGCCGTGTCGTAAGCCCACTGTAGGTGTTGATGTCGCTTCATGTTTTCTTCGTGCTTCCTATCTATTTCTTCCACCCTTCTTTTTGATTCTTCCAGTATTGCATTTGTTTCGCGGATGGTTTCCTCGAGCGTTTTCGAGAGAGGTGACGAGCCGGGAGGTGTTAATTTCTCAGCTATGACTGGTTTTTGGGTAGCAGGGTCAATTGACGCTACTGGACCCAAATGTTTGGTCTTTTTTAACTTCTTACCCATTTTGCGTGGGTGTTTTTCACTGACACTTCACAAGGCACTTGTTGTCGGTTCGGATACTTGGACGCGACTGCTGACGGTGCGAAATACTCTAAGTGTTAGGGTCATTATAACTGCACGGACTGTCAACAGAATGAGCGACGCGCGGGAATCTCGTTAATTTTACATGCAAATTTGCAAACTTCAAATTCGATTTACTCAAAATTTTGATTATATCATCGCTTGTGAAAATTATGTCAGTATACTATATAAACCTTCCTCTTTGCAATAGGAAATTTTCAATTTATTTGGAGTGGTCAACCTTAGTTGACTCGACCCAACATAGGAACTCCATCTTAAATTTTACCCCCTCTCCCTCCATACATTGCATAAAGAGGGATTTTTTTTGGAATTTGGAATTTTTTGAGGAATGCATTTTTTTTTATTGTAAGTGAATTTGACTTCTCAAGAATCCGGCATTTAAAGATGCTGATCAAGTTTAATTTGCCATTTCTTTTTTAACATAGGAACTCCATATTAGGTAGGTCCTCTGTGCTCGTCACACATTTTCAACACGCAACGAGCAGAGACAGGGAGGTATCGGGAAAATGTCGCAAGACGTTCATAACCGAATATAGATAGACTCCATATTAAATTTTACCCCTCCCCACCCCATTCATTGCATAAAGAGAGACAACTTTTTTAGCTTTGAAATTGCACTTTTTGTGCTTCTAAGTTTTCATTATAAAACATTCAACTTCTCAACATTCAATTATTTAACAGGGCTTATAAATTTTAGTTGATAATAATTAGAATTCCACCCGAAATAAAATCCCCCCCCTCTTGCTGAAACATAACTTTTTCAATCATAAATTAAAGTATTTATAATAAATAAATTTAACTTCTCAAGAATCAAATGATTATCTGTGTTTATCAAGTTTAAGTTGCCGTTATATTTACCCTCGATCCCCTCATTGTGGGACAAACTGGTTTTGCTTTTAATTTCTTTTGTTGCCCTAAAATTTAAAACAGGTTTGCCTCGGCTTGTAAATTATGTTGCCTCTAAAGAGGCAACTATCTAAAGACCTATCTTCCCCTTCCTCTCGCTGTTTTGGAGGAATTATTCGAGGTTGAGAATAAAACATTTGGTGAACTTAACAATTAACTGAACGAGACGGTCGTCAGCTAAAGCAGTTAAGTGCGTTGCTGCTAAAGCTGAATGCCTGGTTCGACTCCGGGCTCAGTAAAAACTTTATTCTGACCGTCTCCCCTCGGAAGGCAATGGCAAACCACCGAGGTGTAATCTGCCTGGAACAGCCTCTCTGGAGATGAAGTATATACACTTCCCGCGGTTCGGAGCCCGCGTTAAGCAGTAGGTCCCCTATGTGTGTGATAATACTTTAAACGCACAACACATACATAGGAGAGAGGTCGCCAACGTCCGGGAGACCGGATATGGCACTTGAAGAAGAAAGAAACAATTTTTACCTGCCGTTTCTTTAAACCTTCTTTATTTTTATAAAATCAATAATGAAAAATTTCAATAAATATAGATAATACCTATTATCATATTTTAATTTCTTTGACGTTCAAATCCCCCCCCCCTTCGAAAATCCACAATTTTCCCGGCTATAAATTCGATTTTTTTTTGTAAATTGAAGTGCTAATCAATTTTAAATTGCAGTTTCTTTAACATTATAATTAAATCTGTATTTTCAACCCCCCCCTCATCTTTCCATAAAATGGCAAATATTCCAGCTTCCCAATGACATTTTTTTAAATTTACTTTTGAATTTACCTTGAATAACATTTTCAAAGTGTTTTATCAATTTTTCAACGATATTTTTTCAAATTCTATCTTGATTTTAACAGCCGATTATAACCCCCCCCTTAATTTTGAATGACAACTTTTGCAGCTTCAAAATTGAAACTTTGCCAAATGCATAGTTTTTATTGTAAATTGATTTTTCTTCTCAAGAATCCTGTATTTCATTTTGATTTCCCGTTCGAAAAAGTCCCCCCCCCCCCGCTGATCTGGATGGCTTGGTTGAGGAATTTTTAAAATTAAAAAATTAACTGAGCTTAATTTTTAGTTGCCGTTTCTGTCAACAAGTTTAAATTATTCTTGAAACCAATTTTATTTTTATGCGATCGTCCCCCCCCTGCTGTATAAAACGGAAAGTTTTCCTGATAGAATATTTTGAAGAATTTCTTATAAATTAGAATAAAATCAATATGGTATAATTCTAATTTAATTATCCTTTATAAATTCAATTGCTAATCAATTTAAATTGCAGGTTCTTTAATATTAGATGCATCTGTTTAAATTCCTTTTAGCCCCATGTTGGGGCCGATATATTTCAATTTCCGCAAACCCTTTAAATTAAAAAAAAATGATGCGCTCTGTAAAACAAAAATAGCCGACACATCAAAACAATAAAATTTAAATAACGGTAATTTCGAAGTATGTACACCAAAAATCAATATTTTTTTGAAGAATTTGTGGTGATAATAAAAGTCTCATCAGCAAACCTGAAAGCATCCCCATTATTCCAGGAGCATAAATGTGCGCTCCTCTCAGCACAGAAGCAGCACAATGAACATCAACAATGACTTCATTTTTTGACGGTTCCAAATCCATACATTTCAAATCCAAATTTTCAACCGTGATCACTTCTTCCAATAAGTCGTCGCACCGCAAACTTTTACATCTCGTTTCTAAAAATTAAACAACAAAAACTAAGCCAACATCGTTTTAATCTCGCCCCTACCAAACTCCTTCTTCATCAACCCCACAACATCGTCCCTCGTACACCTTAAAGTATTCACCCTGTAACAACTAACATTCGGCGACGTGCACAACCACTTGGTAACATCTCGCATGTACGCCTCGTTTTCGATTCGAATCTAAAAATTGGCGCGACGTTTTAAATCGGCACGTGAACACCGCCAACTTGAAAAAACGTAAAATTCTCACCTCGTTCGACGCATCGTCACCGTGTCGCAAAAATAGCCCCAAATCGGTGTCGCAATTAAAAGGCGAGCCGGGATACGGCATTCTTGCAAATTTTCATTACAAATCGTGACGTTTTAGGCGTAACAACAATTTGATGATTCACCGGTCGCGTAATTTATTTTTTATTTTGTCACGTTTGGCGCATTGATTCACCGATAGCGCATGGACCAATCAACGACTTTCCATTGTACCAAGACGTGGCACGAACTGAAATCTCTTCCACGTCCGCCATATTGACGTTCGTACAGTGCGGGGTGGTTTGGTGAATGTGATTGCGTTTTTATACGATTTAGTGTTTTTAATAGACGAGTAAGTAAAGTAATTTGTAATTAAATGTTGTGGGAATTGTTGTGTGTTTGTGGTGAACGAAAATTCAGCTTTTATTTTGTTGCAAGTTGAAAGGTTTCGGGGAGTTGGTTAATTTTGTTGTAAAGGTGACAATAAATTTGACGTGTCGGCATTTTGTGGTTTTACGTCGCAAAATTTCCGATACTTGCACCGTAAATTTCAAGTTTTCGTATTTAATCGATAATTTTAGTTTCGCACTGGAAAAATTGCGAAGCCTCCTTGTTGTTTTTGTGGTGGTAAATTTGGTCATTTTGCTTTCAGGTTATCAATAGACACCCGTCAAGATGGGTAATATGTTTGCAAATTTGTTTAAAGGCCTCTTCGGTAAAAAGGAGATGAGGATATTGATGGTAGGATTAGATGCTGCTGGTAAAACTACAATTTTGTACAAACTTAAATTAGGTGAAATTGTTACAACTATTCCCACTATTGGTAAGTTAAATTCCACGATTTTTGTGGGTTAATTGGAATGCATCATCAATAAGATGAGTCACAGTTCAACGGCCTTATGTTAACCGATTTTCATGTTTCTTGCAGGATTTAATGTTGAAACTGTAGAATACAAGAATATAAGCTTTACAGTATGGGATGTCGGTGGTCAAGACAAAATTAGACCGTTATGGAGACATTATTTCCAAAATACACAGGTGAGTTCCATCGACAAACGTTATGCGGTGACCATCGGGCAAGACCGAGTTTTAAGTTGATGAAGTTATATTTAGATGTTTGTGGAGTAACTCAAGTGCAAAAAATGACCCACTTTGCTGTGTGTAGACCTTGAGGAAATCTCAAAAACTTTGGCTTTATTTTGGTAGCAATTCCACATTAAGGTCAAGGTTTTAAATTAAATCGGTGACCTCGGTTCGTTTTAGGAAAACCTAAATGGTAGAAGGGTGTTTTTAAACCTTGGAAGTTCATTTTTCATTCTGCCATAACTTTCCTTAATTATTATCCTAATAAGGTATTCGTCTGACAAGTTTTAATTGTTTTGATTCTATAATTCAACAAAATGTAAAAATTATCTCGGGAGTTTTGGTAGAAAATAGTTTTGAAACTTACGTTCATAGTAATTAATGATATTGAACTTTGTTCCGTGTTATTAAAACAACGAGATTTGTTAATGTAGAAAATACGTTGACCGAGTGATTTTGAGTGTTCTCTCATTATCTACAACCTTTTTTTTTTGTTATCAATTTCATTTTTTGTCCTTACATTGAAAATTGGTTTTACTTTGATTGTAAATTGTGACCCCTTAAACCGCCTTGCACACAAAAGCGAAAAAGAAATTAAACATACGGAACCCCCCCCCCCGCGGGGGGGGCGTTGTTCTGGGTGAATTATTTGAGAAATTTGTTATAAATGTAACTTGGAGAATAAAGAAATTAACTGAACTTAACAATTTTTAGTTGCCCTTTCTTTAAACAGGTGTTCAAATGGTTTTTCAGACCATTTTTATTTTTTTATGTACCCTCTCCCCTCCCGCACGCGCGCGATCTATAAAATGATAACTTCCTGATTGAATGATTGGAAGAATTATTTATAAATTAGACTTTTAATAATAAAATCAATAATGAACAATTTCAAAGAAAATACCATTAATATCGGTTAACATTAAAATTCTCCGTTTATTTTACCGAATAAAGCCCCCCCCCCCCCCGCCAAATTTCGATTTGTTTTCCATAAATTATTTTTTTATTCTTTTCATAAAATGAACTTTTTAGTTTTAAGTAGAATTCCACCTTTTTTTTAAAAGAGATCTCCCTTCCACTTCTTGGTCACATGACATCTTTCCAGCTATAAATTTTAAAAAATTTGAAATTTTTATGATCTGTAAAACTACGTTATTAAAAAAATCGGAAATTTCTCAAATTTGGTCAAGAAAATTTTTAGTAAAACTTGGGGCAAGAAAATGATCTAATATCAACTTTCAAAATGTTTTTTTAAAAATTCCATCTTAATTTTAACAGCTGCCCTCCCTTAATTCCGTAATATGACGTTATTAAAAAAATATATAAGTTATTAAAAAAATCGGAAATTTCTAAAATTTGGTCAAGAAAATTTTTGGTAAAACTTTGGGGCAAGGAAATTATTTAATATCAACTTTCAAAATGTTTTTTTAAAAATTTCATCTTAATTTTAACAGCTGCCCTCCTCCCTTAATTCCGTAATATGACGTTATTAAAAAAATCTACAAGTTATTAAAAAAATCGGAAATTTCTCAAATTTGGTCAAAAAACTTTTTAGTAAAACTTTGGGCAAGGAAATTATTTAATATCAACTTTCAAAATGTTTTTTTAAAAATTCCATCTTAATTTTAACAGCTGCCCTCCCTTAATTCCGTAATATGACGTTATTAAAAAAATATATAAGTTATTAAAAAAATCGGAAATTTCTAAAATTTGGTCAAGAAAATTTTTGGTAAAACTTTGGGGCAAGGAAATTATTTAATATCAACTTTCAAAATGTTTTTTTAAAAATTTCATCTTAATTTTAACAGCTGCCCTCCTCCCTTAATTCCGTAATATGACGTTATTAAAAAAATCTACAAGTTATTAAAAAAATCGGAAATTTCTCAAATTTGGTCAAAAAACTTTTTAGTAAAACTTTGGGCAAGGAAATTATTTAATATCAACTTTCAAAATGTTTTTTTAAAAATTCCATCTTAATTTTAACAGCTGCCCTCCCTTAATTCCGTAATATGACGTTATTAAAAAAATATATAAGTTATTAAAAAAATCGGAAATTTCTAAAATTTGGTCAAGAAAATTTTTGGTAAAACTTTGGGGCAAGGAAATTATTTAATATCAACTTTCAAAATGTTTTTTTAAAAATTTCATCTTAATTTTAACAGCTGCCCTCCTCCCTTAATTCCGTAATATGACGTTATTAAAAAAATCTACAAGTTATTAAAAAAATCGGAAATTTCTCAAATTTGGTCAAAAAACTTTTTAGTAAAACTTTGGGCAAGGAAATTATTTAATATCAACTTTCAAAATGTTTTTTTAAAAATTCCATCTTAATTTTAACAGCTGCCCTCCCTTAATTCCGTAATATGACGTTATTAAAAAAATATATAAGTTATTAAAAAAATCGGAAATTTCTAAAATTTGGTCAAGAAAATTTTTGGTAAAACTTTGGGGCAAGGAAATTATTTAATATCAACTTTCAAAATGTTTTTTTAAAAATTTCATCTTAATTTTAACAGCTGCCCTCCTCCCTTAATTCCGTAATATGACGTTATTAAAAAAATCGGAAATTTCTCAAATTTGGTCAAAAAACTTTTTAGTAAAACTTTGGGCAAGGAAATTATTTAATATCAACTTTCAAAATGTTTTTTTAAAAATTCCATCTTAATTTTAACAGCTGCCCTCCCTTAATTCCGTAATATGACGTTATTAAAAAAATATATAAGTTATTAAAAAATTCGGAAATTTCTAAAATTTGGTCAAGAAAATTTTTGGTAAAACTTTGGGGCAATGAAATTATTTAATATCAACTTTCAAAATGTTTTTTTAAAAATTTCATCTTAATTTTAACAGCTGCCCTCCCTTAATTCCGTAATATGACGTTATTAAAAAAATCTACAAGTTATTAAAAAAATCGGAAATTTCTCAAATTTGGTCAAAAAACTTTTTAGTAAAACTTTGGGCAAGGAAATTATTTAATATCAACTTTCAAAATGTTTTTTTAAAAATTCCATCTTAATTTTAACAGCTGCCCTCCCTTAATTCCGTAATATGACGTTATTAAAAAAATATATAAGTTATTAAAAAAATCGGAAATTTCTAAAATTTGGTCAAGAAAATTTTTGGTAAAACTTTGGGGCAAGGAAATTATTTAATATCAACTTTCAAAATGTTTTTTTAAAAATTTCATCTTAATTTTAACAGCTGCCCTCCTCCCTTAATTCCGTAATATGACGTTATTAAAAAAATCTACAAGTTATTAAAAAAATCGGAAATTTCTCAAATTTGGTCAAAAAACTTTTTAGTAAAACTTTGGGCAATGAAATTATTTAATATCAACTTTCAAAATGTTTTTTTAAAAATTCCATCTTAATTTTAACAGCTGCCCTCCCTTAATTCCGTAATATGACGTTATTAAAAAAATATATAAGTTATTAAAAAAATCGGAAATTTCTAAAATTTGGTCAAGAAAATTTTTGGTAAAACTTTGGGGCAAGGAAATTATTTAATATCAACTTTCAAAATGTTTTTTTAAAAATTTCATCTTAATTTTAACAGCTGCCCTCCTCCCTTAATTCCGTAATATGACGTTATTAAAAAAATCTACAAGTTATTAAAAAAATCGGAAATTTCTCAAATTTGGTCAAAAAACTTTTTAGTAAAACTTTGGGCAATGAAATTATTTAATATCAACTTTCAAAATGTTTTTTTAAAAATTCCATCTTAATTTTAACAGCTGCCCTCCCTTAATTCCGTAATATGACGTTATTAAAAAAATATATAAGTTATTAAAAAAATCGGAAATTTCTAAAATTTGGTCAAGAAAATTTTTGGTAAAACTTTGGGGCAAGGAAATTATTTAATATCAACTTTCAAAATGTTTTTTTAAAAATTTCATCTTAATTTTAACAGCTGCCCTCCTCCCTTAATTCCGTAATATGACGTTATTAAAAAAATCTACAAGTTATTAAAAAAATCGGAAATTTCTCAAATTTGGTCAAAAAACTTTTTAGTAAAACTTTGGGCAATGAAATTATTTAATATCAACTTTCAAAATGTTTTTTTAAAAATTCCATCTTAATTTTAACAGCTGCCCTCCCTTAATTCCGTAATATGACGTTATTAAAAAAATCGGAAATTTCTCAAATTTGGTCAAAAAACTTTTTAGTAAAACTTTGGGCAAGGAAATTATTTAATATCAACTTTCAAAATGTTTTTTTAAAAATTCCATCTTAATTTTAACAGCTGCCCTCCCTTAATTCCGTAATATGACGTTATTAAAAAAATATATAAGTTATTAAAAAATTCGGAAATTTCTAAAATTTGGTCAAGAAAATTTTTGGTAAAACTTTGGGGCAAGGAAATTATTTAATATCAACTTTCAAAATGTTTTTTTAAAAATTTCATCTTAATTTTAACAGCTGCCCTCCTCCCTTAATTCCGTAATATGACGTTATTAAAAAAATCTACAAGTTATTAAAAAAATCGGAAATTTCTCAAATTTGGTCAAAAAACTTTTTAGTAAAACTTTGGGCAAGGAAATTATTTAATATCAACTTTCAAAATGTTTTTTTAAAAATTCCATCTTAATTTTAACAGCTGCCCTCCCTTAATTCCGTAATATGACGTTATTAAAAAAATATATAAGTTATTAAAAAAATCGGAAATTTCTAAAATTTGGTCAAGAAAATTTTTGGTAAAACTTTGGGGCAAGGAAATTATTTAATATCAACTTTCAAAATGTTTTTTTAAAAATTTCATCTTAATTTTAACAGCTGCCCTCCTCCCTTAATTCCGTAATATGACGTTATTAAAAAAATCTACAAGTTATTAAAAAAATCGGAAATTTCTCAAATTTGGTCAAAAAACTTTTTAGTAAAACTTTGGGCAAGGAAATTATTTAATATCAACTTTCAAAATGTTTTTTTAAAAATTCCATCTTAATTTTAACAGCTGCCCTCCCTTAATTCCGTAATATGACGTTATTAAAAAAATATATAAGTTATTAAAAAAATCGGAAATTTCTAAAATTTGGTCAAGAAAATTTTTGGTAAAACTTTGGGGCAAGGAAATTATTTAATATCAACTTTCAAAATGTTTTTTTAAAAATTTCATCTTAATTTTAACAGCTGCCCTCCTCCCTTAATTCCGTAATATGACGTTATTAAAAAAATCTACAAGTTACTAAAAAAATCGGAAATTTCTCAAATTTGGTCAAAAAACTTTTTAGTAAAACTTTGGGCAAGGAAATTATTTAATATCAACTTTCAAAATGTTTTTTTAAAAATTCCATCTTAATTTTAACAGCTGCCCTCCCTTAATTCCGTAATATGACGTTATTAAAAAAATATATAAGTTATTAAAAAATTCGGAAATTTCTAAAATTTGGTCAAGAAAATTTTTGGTAAAACTTTGGGGCAAGGAAATTATTTAATATCAACTTTCAAAATGTTTTTTTAAAAATTTCATCTTAATTTTAACAGCTGCCCTCCTCCCTTAATTCCGTAATATGACGTTATTAAAAAAATCTACAAGTTATTAAAAAAATCGGAAATTTCTCAAATTTGGTCAAAAAACTTTTTAGTAAAACTTTGGGCAAGGAAATTATTTAATATCAACTTTCAAAATGTTTTTTTAAAAATTCCATCTTAATTTTAACAGCTGCCCTCCCTTAATTCCGTAATATGACGTTATTAAAAAAATCGGAAATTTCTCAAATTTGGTCAAAAAACTTTTTAGTAAAACTTTGGGCAAGGAAATTATTTAATATCAACTTTCAAAATGTTTTTTTAAAAATTCCATCTTAATTTTAACAGCTGCCCTCCCTTAATTCCGTAATATGACGTTATTAAAAAAATATATAAGTTATTAAAAAATTCGGAAATTTCTAAAATTTGGTCAAGAAAATTTTTGGTAAAACTTTGGGGCAAGGAAATTATTTAATATCAACTTTCAAAATGTTTTTTTAAAAATTTCATCTTAATTTTAACAGCTGCCCTCCTCCCTTAATTCCGTAATATGACGTTATTAAAAAAATCTACAAGTTATTAAAAAAATCGGAAATTTCTCAAATTTGGTCAAAAAACTTTTTAGTAAAACTTTGGGCAAGGAAATTATTTAATATCAACTTTCAAAATGTTTTTTTAAAAATTCCATCTTAATTTTAACAGCTGCCCTCCCTTAATTCCGTAATATGACGTTATTAAAAAAATATATAAGTTATTAAAAAAATCGGAAATTTCTAAAATTTGGTCAAGAAAATTTTTGGTAAAACTTTGGGGCAAGGAAATTATTTAATATCAACTTTCAAAATGTTTTTTTAAAAATTTCATCTTAATTTTAACAGCTGCCCTCCTCCCTTAATTCCGTAATATGACGTTATTAAAAAAATCTACAAGTTATTAAAAAAATCGGAAATTTCTCAAATTTGGTCAAAAAACTTTTTAGTAAAACTTTGGGCAAGGAAATTATTTAATATCAACTTTCAAAATGTTTTTTTAAAAATTCCATCTTAATTTTAACAGCTGCCCTCCCTTAATTCCGTAATATGACGTTATTAAAAAAATATATAAGTTATTAAAAAAATCGGAAATTTCTAAAATTTGGTCAAGAAAATTTTTGGTAAAACTTTGGGGCAAGGAAATTATTTAATATCAACTTTCAAAATGTTTTTTTAAAAATTTCATCTTAATTTTAACAGCTGCCCTCCTCCCTTAATTCCGTAATATGACGTTATTAAAAAAATCTACAAGTTACTAAAAAAATCGGAAATTTCTCAAATTTGGTCAAAAAACTTTTTAGTAAAACTTTGGGCAAGGAAATTATTTAATATCAACTTTCAAAATGTTTTTTTAAAAATTCCATCTTAATTTTAACAGCTGCCCTCCCTTAATTCCGTAATATGACGTTATTAAAAAAATATATAAGTTATTAAAAAATTCGGAAATTTCTAAAATTTGGTCAAGAAAATTTTTGGTAAAACTTTGGGGCAAGGAAATTATTTAATATCAACTTTCAAAATGTTTTTTTAAAAATTTCATCTTAATTTTAACAGCTGCCCTCCTCCCTTAATTCCGTAATATGACGTTATTAAAAAAATCTACAAGTTACTAAAAAAATCGGAAATTTCTCAAATTTGGTCAAAAAACTTTTTAGTAAAACTTTGGGCAAGGAAATTATTTAATATCAACTTTCAAAATGTTTTTTTAAAAATTCCATCTTAATTTTAACAGCTGCCCTCCCTTAATTCCGTAATATGACGTTATTAAAAAAATATATATGTAAGTTGTTAAAAAAATCGGAAATTTCTAAAATTTGTTCAAGAAAATTTTTGGTAAAACTTTGGGGCAAGGAAATTATTTAATATCAACTTTCAAAATGTTTTTTTAAAAATTTCATCTTAATTTTAACAGCTGCCCTCCTCCCTTAATTCCGTAATATGACGTTATTAAAAAAATCTACAAGTTACTAAAAAAATCGGAAATTTCTCAAATTTGGTCAAAAAACTTTTTAGTAAAACTTTGGGCAAGGAAATTATTTAATATCAACTTTCAAAATGTTTTTTTAAAAATTCCATCTTAATTTTAACAGCTGCCCTCCCTTAATTCCGTAATATGACGTTATTAAAAAAATATATGTTATTAAAAAATTCGGAAATTTCTAAAATTTGGTCAAGAAAATTTTTGGTAAAACTTTGGGGCAAGGAAATTATTTAATATCAACTTTCAAAATGTTTTTTTAAAAATTTCATCTTAATTTTAACAGCTGCCCTCCTCCCTTAATTCCGTAATATGACGTTATTAAAAAAATCTACAAGTTATTAAAAAAATCGGAAATTTCTCAAATTTGGTCAAAAAACTTTTTAGTAAAACTTTGGGCAATGAAATTATTTAATATCAACTTTCAAAATGTTTTTTTAAAAATTCCATCTTAATTTTAACAGCTGCCCTCCCTTAATTCCGTAATATGACGTTATTAAAAAAATCGGAAATTTCTCAAATTTGGTCAAAAAACTTTTTAGTAAAACTTTGGGCAAGGAAATTATTTAATATCAACTTTCAAAATGTTTTTTTAAAAATTCCATCTTAATTTTAACAGCTGCCCTCCCTTAATTCCGTAATATGACGTTATTAAAAAAATATATAAGTTATTAAAAAATTCGGAAATTTCTAAAATTTGGTCAAGAAAATTTTTGGTAAAACTTTGGGGCAAGGAAATTATTTAATATCAACTTTCAAAATGTTTTTTTAAAAATTTCATCTTAATTTTAACAGCTGCCCTCCTCCCTTAATTCCGTAATATGACGTTATTAAAAAAATCGGAAATTTCTCAAATTTGGTCAAAAAACTTTTTAGTAAAACTTTGGGCAAGGAAATTATTTAATATCAACTTTCAAAATGTTTTTTTAAAAATTCCATCTTAATTTTAACAGCTGCCCTCCCTTAATTCCGTAATATGACGTTATTAAAAAAATATATAAGTTATTAAAAAATTCGGAAATTTCTAAAATTTGGTCAAGAAAATTTTTGGTAAAACTTTGGGGCAATGAAATTATTTAATATCAACTTTCAAAATGTTTTTTTAAAAATTTCATCTTAATTTTAACAGCTGCCCTCCCTTAATTCCGTAATATGACGTTATTAAAAAAATCTACAAGTTATTAAAAAAATCGGAAATTTCTCAAATTTGGTCAAAAAACTTTTTAGTAAAACTTTGGGCAAGGAAATTATTTAATATCAACTTTCAAAATGTTTTTTTAAAAATTCCATCTTAATTTTAACAGCTGCCCTCCCTTAATTCCGTAATATGACGTTATTAAAAAAATATATAAGTTATTAAAAAAATCGGAAATTTCTAAAATTTGGTCAAGAAAATTTTTGGTAAAACTTTGGGGCAAGGAAATTATTTAATATCAACTTTCAAAATGTTTTTTTAAAAATTTCATCTTAATTTTAACAGCTGCCCTCCTCCCTTAATTCCGTAATATGACGTTATTAAAAAAATCTACAAGTTATTAAAAAAATCGGAAATTTCTCAAATTTGGTCAAAAAACTTTTTAGTAAAACTTTGGGCAATGAAATTATTTAATATCAACTTTCAAAATGTTTTTTTAAAAATTCCATCTTAATTTTAACAGCTGCCCTCCCTTAATTCCGTAATATGACGTTATTAAAAAAATATATAAGTTATTAAAAAAATCGGAAATTTCTAAAATTTGGTCAAGAAAATTTTTGGTAAAACTTTGGGGCAAGGAAATTATTTAATATCAACTTTCAAAATGTTTTTTTAAAAATTTCATCTTAATTTTAACAGCTGCCCTCCTCCCTTAATTCCGTAATATGACGTTATTAAAAAAATATACAAGTTAGGGGCCGTTCATGTATTACGTAAGACGTTTTTTTCCTACTTTTAGACTCCCCCCCTCCCCCTTGTAAGAAAAAATAAGAAAATGTATACCCCCCCCCACCCTAATCTTACGTAAGATAAATTATTACCCAATGAGAAGCCTGATATTAAACATTAAAAGTGAAATTAATGAAGATATTATGTTTATTTTATATTAAAAAAAATGATATTCACACAAATTACTTTATAGTGTAAGAAAATTGTGAAAAAAAAATTAAAAATCGGTCTTCTGAGATTTTTCGACGGATTTTGTTAGGTAATTGTTCGTACTTTAACATACTTATTTAGGAAATTATTTAATATCAACTTTCAAAATGTTTTTTTAAAAATTCCATCTTAATTTTAACAGCTGCCCTCCCTTAATTCCGTAATATGACGTTATTAAAAAAATATATAAGTTATTAAAAAATTCGGAAATTTCTAAAATTTGGTCAAGAAAATTTTTGGTAAAACTTTGGGGCAAGGAAATTATTTAATATCAACTTTCAAAATGTTTTTTTAAAAATTTCATCTTAATTTTAACAGCTGCCCTCCTCCCTTAATTCCGTAATATGACGTTATTAAAAAAATCTACAAGTTATTAAAAAAATCGGAAATTTCTCAAATTTGGTCAAAAAACTTTTTAGTAAAACTTTGGGCAAGGAAATTATTTAATATCAACTTTCAAAATGTTTTTTTAAAAATTCCATCTTAATTTTAACAGCTGCCCTCCTCCCTTAATTCCGTAATATGACGTTATTAAAAAAATATATATGTAAGTTGTTAAAAAAATCGGAAATTTCTAAAATTTGTTCAAGAAAATTTTTGGTAAAACTTTGGGGCAAGGAAATTATTTAATATCAACTTTCAAAATGTTTTTTTAAAAATTTCATCTTAATTTTAACAGCTGCCCTCCTCCCTTAATTCCGTAATATGACGTTATTAAAAAAATCTACAAGTTACTAAAAAAATCGGAAATTTCTCAAATTTGGTCAAAAAACTTTTTAGTAAAACTTTGGGCAAGGAAATTATTTAATATCAACTTTCAAAATGTTTTTTTAAAAATTCCATCTTAATTTTAACAGCTGCCCTCCCTTAATTCCGTAATATGACGTTATTAAAAAAATATATGTTATTAAAAAATTCGGAAATTTCTAAAATTTGGTCAAGAAAATTTTTGGTAAAACTTTGGGGCAAGGAAATTATTTAATATCAACTTTCAAAATGTTTTTTTAAAAATTTCATCTTAATTTTAACAGCTGCCCTCCTCCCTTAATTCCGTAATATGACGTTATTAAAAAAATCTACAAGTTACTAAAAAAATCGGAAATTTCTCAAATTTGGTCAAAAAACTTTTTAGTAAAACTTTGGGCAAGGAAATTATTTAATATCAACTTTCAAAATGTTTTTTTAAAAATTCCATCTTAATTTTAACAGCTGCCCTCCCTTAATTCCGTAATATGACGTTATTAAAAAAATATATAAGTTATTAAAAAAATCGGAAATTTCTAAAATTTGGTCAAGAAAATTTTTGGTAAAACTTTGGGGCAAGGAAATTATTTAATATCAACTTTCAAAATGTTTTTTTAAAAATTTCATCTTAATTTTAACAGCTGCCCTCCTCCCTTAATTCCGTAATATGACGTTATTAAAAAAATCTACAAGTTATTAAAAAAATCGGAAATTTCTCAAATTTGGTCAAAAAACTTTTTAGTAAAACTTTGGGCAATGAAATTATTTAATATCAACTTTCAAAATGTTTTTTTAAAAATTCCATCTTAATTTTAACAGCTGCCCTCCCTTAATTCCGTAATATGACGTTATTAAAAAAATCGGAAATTTCTCAAATTTGGTCAAAAAACTTTTTAGTAAAACTTTGGGCAAGGAAATTATTTAATATCAACTTTCAAAATGTTTTTTTAAAAATTCCATCTTAATTTTAACAGCTGCCCTCCCTTAATTCCGTAATATGACGTTATTAAAAAAATATATAAGTTATTAAAAAATTCGGAAATTTCTAAAATTTGGTCAAGAAAATTTTTGGTAAAACTTTGGGGCAAGGAAATTATTTAATATCAACTTTCAAAATGTTTTTTTAAAAATTTCATCTTAATTTTAACAGCTGCCCTCCCTTAATTCCGTAATATGACGTTATTAAAAAAATCTACAAGTTATTAAAAAAATCGGAAATTTCTCAAATTTGGTCAAAAAACTTTTTAGTAAAACTTTGGGCAAGGAAATTATTTAATATCAACTTTCAAAATGTTTTTTTAAAAATTCCATCTTAATTTTAACAGCTGCCCTCCCTTAATTCCGTAATATGACGTTATTAAAAAAATATATAAGTTATTAAAAAAATCGGAAATTTCTAAAATTTGGTCAAGAAAATTTTTGGTAAAACTTTGGGGCAAGGAAATTATTTAATATCAACTTTCAAAATGTTTTTTTAAAAATTTCATCTTAATTTTAACAGCTGCCCTCCTCCCTTAATTCCGTAATATGACGTTATTAAAAAAATCTACAAGTTATTAAAAAAATCGGAAATTTCTCAAATTTGGTCAAAAAACTTTTTAGTAAAACTTTGGGCAATGAAATTATTTAATATCAACTTTCAAAATGTTTTTTTAAAAATTCCATCTTAATTTTAACAGCTGCCCTCCCTTAATTCCGTAATATGACGTTATTAAAAAAATATATAAGTTATTAAAAAAATCGGAAATTTCTAAAATTTGTTCAAGAAAATTTTTGGTAAAACTTTGGGGCAAGGAAATTATTTAATATCAACTTTCAAAATGTTTTTTTAAAAATTTCATCTTAATTTTAACAGCTGCCCTCCTCCCTTAATTCCGTAATATGACGTTATTAAAAAAATCTACAAGTTACTAAAAAAATCGGAAATTTCTCAAATTTGGTCAAAAAACTTTTTAGTAAAACTTGGGGCAAGGAAATTATTTAATATCAACTTTCAAAATGTTTTTTTAAAAATTCCATCTTAATTTTAACAGCTGCCCTCCCTTAATTCCGTAATATGACGTTATTAAAAAAATATATAAGTTATTAAAAAATTCGGAAATTTCTAAAATTTGGTCAAGAAAATTTTTGGTAAAACTTTGGGGCAAGGAAATTATTTAATATCAACTTTCAAAATGTTTTTTTAAAAATTTCATCTTAATTTTAACAGCTGCCCTCCTCCCTTAATTCCGTAATATGACGTTATTAAAAAAATATACAAGTTAGGGGCCGTTCATGTATTACGTAAGACGTTTTTTTCCTACTTTTAGACTCCCCCCCCCCCCCTTGTAAGAAAAAATAAGAAAATGTATACCCCCCCCCACCCTAATCTTACGTAAGATAAATTATTACCCAATGAGAAGCCTGATATTAAACATTAAAAGTGAAATTAATGAAGATATTATGTTTATTTTATATTAAAAAAAATGATATTCACACAAATTACTTTATAGTGTAAGAAAATTGTGAAAAAAAAATTAAAAATCGGTCTTCTGAGATTTTTCGACGGATTTTGTTAGGTAATTGTTCGTACTTTAACATACTAAAAAACGTCCTCTCGGAACCCTGAGCTTATTACCGAATTCTTCGTCAGCAGTTGCAATTTTTTATGAAGGAGTGAAAATTATGTTTTTTGGCAAAATATTTTTAAACAAATTTCGGTATGAGTTATCTATCTCTCACAACTCGAAACAAACTTTCTTCTGCTACACACTAAAGAAGAAGGTTAATAGAGCAAATTGCCAAAAGAATTAGGGTGAACGGGGTCGATTACATATCAATAAATCGATTTTGAAGTTAGCTAATTTTACATGTTTCACTGACGCGCAGTGGAATCTCACCCATTCTGTTGGCGGTCCGCGCACTTAGATATACTCTTACACTTAGAAAATTTCGCACCGGCAGATGCACCTCCACTGTCGTACATGCAACATCGATAATTTTTTGTTTTTACGCGATTTTTTGGGGGTGAAACGTAATAGTTTACTGCCCCATATCGCAACTATACTTTTTAATGCTATTTCGAGGTTCTCTCACATCCCGGTTTTCTTGATCTGTCGCGCTTCAAGCATGTTTAGCCTAGTAACCAGAGTCAAATCCGCCCTGGAGGGGTGCAGAGCGGAGCGCAGCGGCGCCCCGTAAGGGTAGGATTTGACGATGGTTTACCCTCCTTTTCGAATGCACACCCCTAAAATTGGAAGGCAAAAAAAATTTAATTTTTTCACTTTTTTGGCAATACACGAGTTATTTTCCATTTTTTTGATTATATTTATTACTAATATCTACTAATCACACCCCCATCTATCCGAATTTCAAAGAAAAATTCAAATCGGACCGAAAAAATTTCACTCCATTTCAAGGGACTGTAACCGGATATATGTGGCAGACCCCGGGTTCGACCGGCTACATGAATTTACTTTTCCCTTCTTTTCAAAAGTCGAAATTTTGTGTTTTTTTCATCAAATTCACCCTAAATATTATTTCTAAAGACTAAAATAAGCCTGTTCTTTAGTGTGTAGCTGAAGAAATTTTGTTTCAGCTAGTGAGAGTTAGATAACTCTTCCCCAAATTTCTATTTCAGCTATATTGCTATCTCATATAACTCATTAAAAAAATTGAAAACACTTAAGGCTGCCGTCCTAGCAGTGCTTAATATATGGGAAATTTGTCGAGATTGCGGACGCACTAGGTAAAAAAGTATGCATTTTTAGGCAACCATTTTATGATCATTGTAAAGCTAAAACTTGGCCCTTGGATCTGATATATTTTAATTCCAATCAGAAAATTAGAAATCTTGAAATTTTTGCTCTAAAGATGCTCTATTCCACAGGGCATAAAGGTGACCGTGCAATAATTTTTATAATCATTACAGTTACAATTACAAACTTGAAAAGTGTTTCACATCCAGGACAAGTGCTTGACCTAATTTGAAAAAAAAATTGGTACAATTATATTCATTTTTCTAAGATACTGCGTCCGAAAATAATAATAATTTTTTCGTGTTTTGAACGATTTTTTTGAAATGATGAGCAGAGTTCTGTTGCATTTCTAACGAAGTTAGTTGGATCTCGGTTAAAATATATAGTTTGTCTATTCTATATCAGAATTACTTCTTACAGTTTATTGCTCATTTATCTAATGGTATTTTCAATCGCCCATGCTTAGGACGGCAGCCTTAAAATATTTTAACATCCTCGAAATCATGAAAAGAAGAGTTTCCTAAAAATGGTCAGAGGGTTCTAATTTTTGGATATTTAAGGTTTGTGGTCCTAATAAAAACTCTGGGTTGGTGACTTCGGCGAGCGCCCGGAAGTGCCGCCATTTAAAAAAATGGCGAAAACAAAATGTTTCCTCGCAATATTTCCCTACCAGTTGACTTTAGGACGAAAATGACTTCTATAAATCTTACAGAGAATAAAATTTACTACAACTTCTATCTAAGTTATTTTTCTCTAAGTAGTTTATTGCTGAGTGCCAGCATTGTTAAATAGAGCACATTTTTGAAAATTTCGAAGACGCTTGATTTAGACCTGACTTTTTTTTATTATAAAATTTTTTTTTAAATATTTTTTATAATATATAGAGTATATACAGTCGACTCCGGATATAGTGAACTTGAAAAATACTTAAAAACTGGTTCACTATATCCAAGGTTCACTATAAAAGGAAAAATAAAATCTCCCATGTTTATTATACGTGTAACATATTATGTATGTATTTTATACGGTCAGATTTAGATGAAATAAGTTTATTATTAGAAAAAAAACATATTTTTAAAAAAATAAAAAGACATAATAAACTACTTAAGATAATCAGATATTTTAGTTTGTACATGAATGTTATTAAAACTAATATTATTAATATAATTTTCAAGGTCACAAAAATCATTCCAAACTTTTTCTGGAACTTCGCGTGATTGCAAAAAAATGCGAGTATCGGTAATTTTCTGTGTCATTTACAGTAGAATCTGCAACGCTACTGAAAATAAAATTAATTTACTCAACATCTGTTTGTTGTTCAACAAGTTAAAATCGGGGAACTACTGGGAAACCACCGAAAAGTTTACTATAGGTAAACACGTACGTTAAAATCGGAGAATTGTCAGGGGAACCCCCGGAAAGTTTACTATAAACGGAAGTTTTATACCTTACGTGAATAAAATTCGGTTCACTTTATCCGGAAGTTCACTAAAAGCGGGTTCATTGTATCCGGATAAAAAATGTATTAGTCTTATGGGAAAACTTGACGGTACCTAAAGTAGCGTTCACTATAGCCGGGAGTTCACTATATCCGGACTACACTGTATTAATAGACTTTTTTAGAGAGAGTAACCAAAAATTATTAAAAAATGTCTTTTTCAATAATTCTACTATAAAAACGTTCAGCTTTCCGAATCTCTGTAGGAAATTTGTCCATTTCAAGTGAATAAATTCGTGCTACTCCCGAAAATGTGCTTTTATTCATTTCGAACGTAAATAATAATTAATAGTATTGTATTTCACATTAACATTAATACCAACAGCACCTAAATTAAATTAAATAATTTTCAAATTTTGAAATTTAATTAATAAAATAAAATCTTACGTAAGAAATTGGCTTGACCCCCCTACCCCCGAGTAAGAAAAAATAAGATGTCAGCTTCCCCCCTAAACGTCTTACGTAATACATGAACGGCCCCTTATTAAAAAAATCGCAAATTTCTCAAATTTGGTCAAAAAACTTTTTAGTAAAACTTAGGGCAAGGAAATTATTTAATATCAACTTTCAAAATGTTTTTTTAAAAATTCCATCTTAATTTTAACAGCTGCCCTCCTCCCTTAATTCCGTAATATGACGTTATTAAAAAATATGTTATTAAAAAAATCGGAAATTTCTCAAATTTGGTCATGAAAATTTTTGGTAAAACTTGGGGCAAGGAAATTATTTAATATCAACTTCCAAATGTTTTTTTTTAAAATTCCATCTTAATTTTAACAGCTGCCCTCCTCCCTTAATTCCGTAATATGACGTTATTAAAAAATAATTTAAAAAATATGTTATTAAAAAAATCGGAAATTTCTCAAATTTGGCCAAGAAAATTTTTAGTAAAACTTTGGGCAAGGAAATTATTTAATATCAACTTTAAAATGTTTTTTTTTAAATTCCATCCTAATTTTTAAGTTGCCCTCCCTTAATTCCGTAATATGACAACTTATAATATTTTTTGAAGAATTGCATAGTTTTTATTGTAAGTAATTATGGCTTCTCAAGAATCCGGTATTTAACTGGATCAAGTTTATAATTTGCCATTGCTTTTTCAACATTGGAACTACATCCTCATTCATTCTGTCTAGAAAGACATATTTTCTAGCTTTGAAATTGATTTTTTTTTGTGTTTGTACGTTTTCATTATAAGAAATTTAACTTCTTAACATTCAAATATTTAACAGGGCTTATCAATTTTAGTTGCCCCCCCCCCCCTTAACCATGTAACTTTTCCAGCTATAAATTCAAGTTTTTATAAGTAAATTTAACTTTTCAAGAATCAACTACTGATTAACTATGTTTAACAAAAGTTGCCATTACCTTAACATTAGAATTCTATTTACAATCCTCTCCCCTCATTATTTACTAACTATGTTTGCTTTTCATTTCATTTTTTACCCTTAAATTTAAAATAGGTTTCCATCTGCTTGTAAATTATGTTGCCTCTTAAATCTTCTCACACAAAAAAGCTGAACAAGAAACTAAAGATAAGTCCCCCCCCCCGCTCCACTATTTGGGATGAATTGGTTAGGGAATTTCTTATAAACACACCTATAATAAAAAATCTGCTGAACTTACAATTTTTGAATGGTTCTTTAAATAATCTAATCTCTGGTACGGTCCCCTAACCCTGGTGACTCCAAATAAATTGAAAATTTCCTATTGCAAAGAGGAAGGTTTATATAGTTTACTAATATAATTTAAACATGCGAATGTATTATCAAAATTTTGAGTAAATCGAATTTGAAGTTTGCAAATTTACATGTAAAATTAACTAGATTCCCGCGCGTCGCTCATTCTGTTGACAGTCCGTGCAGTTATAATGACCCTAACACTTAGAGTATTTCGCACAGGCAGATGCAGCTCGTCTCTCGTACATGTTACATCGATTATTTTTTGTTTTTACGCGATTTTTTGGGGGTGAAACGTAATAGTTTACTGCCCCATACCGCAACTATACTTTTTAATGCTATTTCAAGGGTCTCTAAGCTCCCGGTTTCATTTATTCCGTTTTTTTTATGGGAGGCGCCTTCTCGTATGTTTAGCATAGTAACCAGTGTCAAAATCGCCCTGGAGGGGTGCGGGCGCCCCGAAAGGTTAGGTTTTGACGATGGATAAACCTTCCTATCGAATGCACACCCCAAAAATCAAAGAAAAATTCGCTAAATTTACGTACTTTCAAATTGATTTTTCTCGAAATTTTATATATACTTTCGCAAGTGAAATTTTTACAGTATACTCTATAAACCTTCCTCTTTGCTATAGGAAATTTTCAATTTTTTTGGGGTGACCAGAGTTAGGTCACCGTCCCCCTAATCTCTATTATTATGCGCAACCCCCCCCCCTAGCTTGCATACATTTTCGTTTCTGTACTGTAACAATTCAAAATTAATACAATATTAATACAAGGAATTAATACAAAGTATCTGTTATTTTCAACAGGAATGATATCATTTACCGGGGAATAACCGCGTCCGGGTGTTTTCATGACTGTCGCACGTGTAAGTTATTTTATAATAGAACACAAAAGAAAGTAATAGTACAAAGTATTTTTAATAGCTAACACACGTGATCTCATTTACTTTACCGGGGAATCACCGTGTCTGATGACTTCATACTTGCTACAAGCGTGAGATATTTTTCTTTGTATAAAGACATTAACATTGCATAAGTCCGGGGAATTACCGGGTTTCAATGACTTCATCGCCACGCGTAAGTTTTTTGTGCTTACGGGGTGCGTGATGACACTATAATATATAAGGACGTACTAACATGATGGGGACAGTCTGATTTTAGTTCGACAACGATTATCTTCAATTATCTCAAACTTACCTTAAATTGCTATTTGGTGTATTTTATTTTAAATACAAGTGCAATTAATACCTTCAAAGAAAACGTATTTATTTTGTGACAAAATAATCAAGTTGAATTATTTTCTTGGTTAAAGACCATTTGCATTATAATTATTGTATATCTAATTAATGGAATTTTTGTGTATTTCACTAAAAATCATCGAATGTGTTGTCAAGTCACATGTAAACTTAGTGAACTTTATTTTTAAATCATCAAGTGTTAAACCTAATTTTTGAACATTAATAATTAATAATGAATATTAAAATAAATTAATAATTCTTTCGTTTATAATTTGAACATCTTTACGTTAAGGAATAACTATCGTCGACCAAGTGCGTGATTAATTCATAGCATAAACAATTTACATTGCGAAAGAGTATAACTCTTATATAAAAACAATGAGTTCATATTACAAAAACAATAATAATGTTAGTGTTTATTTAAGTCAAAAAAGTGTTGAACTATAACATTAATACAATTTGTTTCGCGAAATAAAAACAATCTTCGTTGAAATAAGCAACGTATTTAGTTTGGTGAATCCCCTACCTGCATCTTTATTCAAATAAAGAAAATACATCTACACATGTGTGCCTGGATGAAATCATTCAACGTACTCATCAAACAGGTGTTTTATTGCTGCATTGGCAAATACTTCACCATAGGCAGCGCATAAATAATTTTTTTAAGGTATTGTGTATCTAATTAATTTGTATGTATTGAATTTGATTTATTTTATTACAAATCATCCTACTGTGATGTTTAATGTAATTTGGAGTGAATCTGTGAATGTATGAGAATAGATTATAGGTTTGTGCTAATTTATGTATGTATCATTTTAAATTTTGTTTAAATTCAAATAATAAATGTTGAGATTTGAAGTATTTCTTATTTCTTTGAACGAAATTCGACCTACCTGGGAAGGGGTCCTTAATTATTTTTAGTCATTCTCTACTTTGAGCTAGCTTAAGGGGTTACAGTACCCTTAAAATTCCACCTTTATTTTACATTCCCCCATACAATTTTTAAATTGCAGGTTCTCTAATAGAATTCAACCTATATTTTTCAAGCCCCTTCCTTTTTCCATAAAATGAACTTTTCCACCTTTCTATTGGAATTATTTTTGTTTAGAATTCCGCCTTTATTTTAAAGAGATCTCCCCCACCCCTCCCTGTTCTCTGTAACATGACACCTTTTCCAGCTGTAAATTGAAATTTTTGTTATAAGTAAAAATAAGTTATAAAGAATCCAATATCAGGGTTCCCATCCGTTTGGGAATTTGAAATTTCTCAAATTTCATCAGGTAAAGTCGGTAACATCAACTTTAAAATGTTTTTGTTCGAATTCCATTTTTATGCTAATTTTTCCAGCTGCAAAATTGGAATTTTTTGAGGAATGCATATTTTTTTATTGTACGTGAATTTGGCTTCTCAAGCCAAATTCTTTCTTTTTTAACATGGGAACTCCATAATTTTACCCCTCCCCGCCCCATTCATTGCATAAAGAGAGACAACTTTTTTAGCTTTGAAATTGCACTTTTTGTGCTTCTAAGTTTTCATTATAAAACATTCATATTCTCAACATTCAATTATTTAGCAGGGCTTATCAATTTTAGTTAATAATTAGAATTCCGCTTTCACTGAAAAATAAATCCCCCTCCCCTTGCCGTAACATAGCTTTTCCAATCATAAATTACAGTTTTTCTAATAAATAAATTTAACTTCTCAAGAATCAAATGATTATCTGTGTTTATCAAGTTTAAGTTGCCATTTCCTTATCGTTAGAATTCTATCGTTATATTTACCCCCCCCCCCCGGATCCCCTCATTGGGGGACAAACTGTTTTTGTTTTTAATTTCTTTTGTTGCCCTGAAATTTAAAACAGGTTTGCCTCGGCTTGTAAATTATGTCGCCTCTTAAACCTTCTCACACACAAAAACAAACAAGAATCTAAAAACCTATATTCCCCTTCCTCTTGCTGTTTTGGAGGAATTAATCCAGGTTGAGAATAAAAAATTTGGTGAACTTATCAATTTTTACTTGCTGTTTCTTTAAACCATCTTTATTTTTATAAAATCAGCAATGAAACATTTCAATAAATATAAATAATATCTATTATCATGTTTTCATTTCTTTGACGTTCAAATCCCCCCCCCCTCCGAAAAACTACAATTTTTCGGCTATAAATTTGAATTTTTTTTGTAAATTTAAGTGCTAATCAATTTAAAATTGCAGTTTTTTTAAATATTAGAATTCAATCTGTATTTTGAAACCCCCCCCTCCCTCATCTTTCCATAAAATGGCAAATATTCCAGCTTCCTAATGGCATTTTGTTTAAATTTACCTATGAATTTACCTTGAATAACATTTTGAAAGTGTGAAATTGAACTTTTTAATTTTAAGGATATATTTTAGTATCAATTTTTCAACGATATTTTTTCAAATTCTATCTTGATTTTAACAGCCGATTATAAGCCCCTCCCCCCCCTTAATTTTGAATGACAACTTTTGCAGCTTCAAAATTGAATCTTTGCCGAATGCATAGTTTTTATTGTAAGTTGATTTTTCTTCTCAAGAATCCTACATTTAACTGCTTTTTTTGCACATTTTGATTTCTTCCCCCTCCTAAATTTCAAATTTGAGTTACCATTAGAATTCCATCTTTATATTTACACCTCCCCCCTCGACTCCCTCATTATTTTCAACCTTTTTTTTGCTTTGAATTTCATTGTTTGCCCTAAAAATTAGAATAGGTTTCCCTCTGCTTGTATGTGGCCCTTTAACATTCTCACTCACAAAATTACTGAAAAGAAACTAAAGGAAAGTCCTATTTAACCCCCCCCCTGAACTTAATTTTTAGTTGCTGTTGCTTTCAACAAGTTTGAATTATTCTTGAAACCATTTTTATTTTTATGTGGACCCCCCCCCCACACTGCTGTATAGAATGGAAACTTTTCCTGATAGAATGTTTTGAAACATTTCTTATAGATTAGACTTATAATAATAAAATCAATAGTATAATTTTACGAAAATACGTTTTCGTTTCTTTATGTTATAATTCACTCCCCCCCTCCCTAAAATTACAATTTTTCCGGTTATAAATTCAATTGCTAATCAATTTTAAATTGCAGATTCTTTAATATTAGATCCATCTGTATTTTTGACAACTTTTCTATCTCAAATTGAATTTCTTTTTTTTAGAATTTCCTAGGAATTTACCTTTAATAATTAAATCTGAAATTGAACTTAACTTTTCTACAACATTAAGTTGTCTTCTTTTTAACATTAGAACTCCGCTTTTATTTAAAAAAAAATATCCCTCTATATCGCTGTAACATTACACCATTTCCTGGTATAAAATTAAAAAAGAAAGTTCTGTCAGGGTTTCCACCCCTATGAAAAGTTGGGGAAAATCCGGAAATTTTTATTTTTAACGCTAAAAGAAATTTAAAACTTCGGTCAGGGAAGTAATTTAATATCAATTTTAAAATGTTCCTTTTTCAAATTTCATCTTTATTTTAACAACTGCCCCCCCCCTCTTAATTGCGTAAAATGGCCAGTTTTCCAGCTTCAAAATTGAAAGTTTTTAAAGAGTGCGTAGTTTTTATTATAAGTAAATTTGGCTTCTTAAGAATTCTGCATGTAAATGTGCCGATCAAGTTTAAAATTTTTCCCGCTTCAAAATTAAAACTTTTCTTAGTTTCTGTTATAAGTAAATTTAACTTTTCAACATTCAAATTTGCTTTTCAATTTTAGTTGATATTGCATAATTTGTTGTCAATTTGAGATTGAAGGAGTCCCCTATTTTGATCCATGTCATCCCCCTTTTTCCCTAAATGTGGCGACCGGGGGTGCTGTGATCCCTGTATTTAGACTTCCACCTTTATTTTTAAAAATCGTATGCCCCCCTCTCCGTAACATGACAACTTCCAGC
Source organism: Podabrus alpinus (assembly GCA_932274525.1). Lineage (NCBI taxonomy): Eukaryota > Metazoa > Arthropoda > Insecta > Coleoptera > Cantharidae > Podabrus > Podabrus alpinus. Next base: position 78,500,475 of record OW026456.1, read on the forward strand.
TATATATTTTTACATGTCAAAGGTTATAGTAAGTAAATTTAACTTCTCGAGGCTCAAATATTGAATTGGTTTTCAAGTTTTAAGACGTCATTTACTTAACATTAGAATTCCAGCTCTTTTGCCCCCCCCCCTCCGTTCTATGAAATGACTACTTTTTCCAGGTTCAAACTTGAAATTTTTTGAATAATTTCTATGGTTTTATTAGAACTTTTCTAATAAATCCTTAACATTTGAATTCCATTTTTATTTTTACATCCCTCCCCTGAATTCCGTAAAAATGACGAATGTTCCAACTTCAAAAAAAAATTGAAAATTTTTGATTAATTTGTTATCACTTAACTTCGTAAAAGGTAAAATGACAACTTTTGTAGCTTGAAATTTATAACTTTATTTTAATAATCAATGTTGCTAAGTGTTTCATTACCAAAACTATCGCTCAGGGTTGATTACATAAACTTTAATTAATTAGTATACCTTAGCTAATTCAAGTTAACTAATTTGTTGTTAAGTATACAGTGGAACTTCGATTTCACGAAGTTTTTATAAGAATATATTGAGATTCATTTTAAATTACTTTTATTTTTGTCTCAATTTAAAGATTGTTAATAACAATCCATTTTTTATCTAATCTTTCGACTGTTTGAACAGAAAACGAATTTAATCGCGAAGTTATTTCATAATATTATTTAAAACAGGATAGCAAGGAATGTAAACTATTGAAAAAAAAATAATATAACAATAAAATTGTCCCAATTTTTTCTACTGTTTGCTCAAACAGAAAGAGACCTAGTTCGAATATATTTTGATTTTACGAATTTGTTTTCGTCATAGAAGTTCAGCTTTATTTCAGTACTTGAATAATATTCCAGCTGTGTTACAGTTTTTGCTAAAAATTACAAAATTTAAGTCTCAAGTTCATTTTTCATTTTATTGGCGAACGAAATTTAAAATTTTTATGAGCTGGAACGCCTCAGAAGCTGGCACTGTTGAGTTCTTAGGGAACTGCAGAATTTAACTCTTCATGGCTTCTCTTTTTTTGTTTTCTAAAAAAGAAATTGGAAAATCTTGATAAAATTTTCAACCCCTTAAAATTAAAAGTTCAGCAGTTTCTGACCTTACAATATTGCTTCTAAATTTTTCATTCTAATTATTGTGCCTTCCCTCTGCCATTATTGCAGTTTTTTTCAAATCCTCCCCTAAAATGTTTTATCATCTTCCCTGTTTATTCCTCGGAATCTTGCAAAAGTGAGAAAAAATAATAATTTTAATTCATCCTAAAATTTCTTTGTTCACAATTTTTATAAATTTTTCTTTTCAAAACAACGTTTTTCAACAAAATTCTATCTTTTCACCTCTCCCTCTTCCTGATTCATAAATATTTATAGTTCTATTCTCTCACAAAAAATATCAGTTTTTAAAAGAAAATTTTCACCTTTGCTTGATATTTTGTTTGTCCAAGTAAAATTTTAGTTTGAAAATTCCTAACCAACTCTTTAAAGTTTGTGGTCTGGACTTTCTGCCCCCCCCCCCTCCAGTTTTGCACCAATTTAATTTTTTCCGCTTGAAAACTAAATTTTTACCCCTAATTTTGTATTCTTGGCCGAACTATGCTGATGTTTTAATTATCTTTTACAAGGTTGTGTAACTTTGAGAAACTCCTCCCCCTTCCTGTAACATTTGAATTTGTCCAGTTATTTCTTGCAAATCTTAACGTCAATTTTTTCCTTTCCTTGCAATTAAAAAAACTGGCTGTTATATTTTGGTGTTCTACAAACATTCTTAAGAAAATCCTCCCACAATAAATTGCTCTCTTTTTTTCCCAGGAGAAAACGTCTTTTGGGCAACTCCAGTTTTCTTTCTATTCCCCATCAAATGATTATTTTCATAAACCAAAAATTGAGATCTCCGGTATTTAATTTTATTGTTTCGTTTTTGTTTGAACAATACTTGTTTTTTGTGCACAAAAAAGTCCTCCCCCTGCTCTCTGAATAATCAACTGAATCAAGAATTCTACATAGTTGCGTGTTTAGCTTGAAATAATTCTTAATAGTGAAATAGTCCCCCTCGTGTTCTGCCACAAAATTACTGCTGTAAATTGATGCTGTATAATGATTTTTTGAGTTTGGGATTTTACTTGAATTTATTCCTTGTGTGGGTTAGGGTGCTTAAACTTCAGGATTTTAGATGCTATTTTCAAGTTTTAGTGAACCTTGACTGGATCAGCACTTGAACTTGGGAGATTTTTTGAGCTTAGGATTTTACTTGGAATTTGCTCTTTGTGTGGGTTAGGGTGCTCAAACTTCCGGATTACAGATACTATTTTCAAGTTTTAGTAGACCTTGGCTGGATCAACACTTGAACTTGGAGATCTAATATTTTACAATCGAGTGAGTTAGTTATGGCTCACTTGACCCCCGGCCTCCTTACATCTCTTATAATTCTGCACATTTGAGTTACTCATTCTTTTCCCTGCTTTGTTCTTAAAAAAGTAAGAAATATATGACTTCAGCTTCCTAACGGTCAATTTGTCAATCTTTTGAAGATCAAAGGACTATTGCAAGTATGTGATTTTAATATTAAATTGTTTCAGGGCCTAATATTTGTAGTGGACAGCAATGATAGAGAGCGAATCGGTGAAGCGAAGGACGAATTGATGCGCATGTTAGCAGAAGATGAGTTGAGAGATGCTGTACTTTTAATATTTGCCAACAAACAAGATCTGCCCAACGCCATGAACGCAGCAGAAATAACAGACAAGTTGGGATTGCATTCGCTCCGGAATCGAAATTGGTACATCCAAGCCACTTGTGCAACTAGCGGCGACGGTCTATATGAGGGTCTCGATTGGTTGTCCAATCAACTGAAAAATGCCAACCGTTAAAAGTGCAGTGTTTGTTTCTTTTTTTGCGATACCGAACATGGTTTACATTATCACAAAGTACTGCTGGTGAACTATCAGTGTTTACTTTACCGTATGTTGCAAATAATATTTTTATTGTTTGTTTGTCTAATATATGATTATGTATCAATTAATAAAACAAACAAAATTTAAACTTACATACTTTGTACTTTTATCGTCGACTCTCATCTTCATATGTTGGACAAACTGTTGGGAGATGTGTATGTAGATAAATTTGCATCCTCATTTAACTTTATCCTCCTATTTTTCATGCATTAGCTGTATTTATTATTTTTTTATTAGTTAATATTTTTTGTTGCATTCCCTCCCACCCAGGGGAAGGCACAGTTTTAACCCTTCGTTTGTAACATATGGTAGGTTTTTCTTGAATGCTCTTCGTTTATAACACAAAGACCTCTTTGTCGTACCAACCAGACACACCTTATTTAATTTACACAAAATTGTGTTCGTCTAGAACCTCATACGGGTGTCGGTTAATAATTTATTTAAGCAAATGAGAAATTTTTTTGTAGCTTTTGCAAGACATTTTTTGTGGTTATTTGGAACATTCCCGCTGTATTACAACTTAACTTAAAATAAAATTTATTCTATGAAACTGTTTTGTGTGTGCTTTCAGTAAAAAAAAACAAACTAAAAAAAATTTTGTTATTACTACCACCCTCCCCCTTTGACGCCCCCATAGTTAAGAATATTAAAATTTATCGAAGACATTGTAAAAAAAATAGTTAAATATAAAAATAATTTTAAGTGACTAATGTATGAATGTCAATCATGCGAAATATACTGTACTGTGACTTTATTGGTAAATTGAGTTCTATTTTGTACTTGTGTAGTTTTTTTCATTTTTTTAAGTGACCAAATTTTACAATAGCGTGCCTTTTTAGGCCGGTACACACTGATTTTGAACCGACTGTAACTTTTAGTGTGTACTCGTCTATTTTGAGTATCTGGAACTTTCATTTCGTTTCAAGCATTCAAAAAGATGAGGTTTCACCTTCGAAATAAGTTAGAGCCCCCAGCTATAGTTCCTTGATCTGGTTAAATCTTGTGTAGTTACTTTTTTTTAGTACCATCACTTAAAATATGTAAAATTATAAATCTAAATAAATTGTATTAATTTTTACATCTTTCTTTGTTTTGGGTTGACCCCCAAACAGCCCCTTGCTCAATTTTTTATCTGGATCGTGAGATATTTGTCGCTTGTGTGGAGGTTGGGGTTCTGACATTTACAATGCTGTAGTAAAAGTTGCCTACCTTACCGTATCCTTCGTTGAATTTCTTGTGGTATGCAGAATGGTGTCGACCAGGCTAATGCAATCGATTCAGGATCCTTGTCGCCCCTTTTATTGTGAATTTTTTTATTAAGTTTAATATAACCTCGGCAAGCGATTTAAAAAAAATTTGAAGGTGTGGCAGGCTTGAACACTATGCCTTGTTTTCGCGCAGTTGATCCAACATGGCGGCCAAATTCGACATGCAAAATGAGTATGATTTTTTAAAAATACCGTGATGGTCGCGGGAACAATGCAAAAAGAAGATTGCGGCCAAATTATCAACGCAGAATAAACGTGTGTATATTTTCAATGATGCTTTCTAAATATAGTCGTCTACCTTCAAGTGGGGTGGGGGGAGCGATTGCCTAGGTTGTGCGGCCTAAAGGCCGCACTGAAGGAACTTATTCAGTTTCTTTGGGATTTATTTGACTTTTCCCATGTGAAATGTAGTGGAACTTTGAAATTGCCAAATCTTGGTAAATTGTACTGCACATTCGCCCGATTCAGATTGGTACCTGGCGTTTCTATCTCGGGATTTCATGTCCGTCCCCCGATTCAAATTTGCCCGGATTATATGTACAAACCAGTAGATAAATTGCGGGCGCTCTTGAATAATATGAATTCTAGCATTTTCAAATTATTGGACATGCCGAATTTGCAAGACTAATTGAATCCCTAGATCAGAACATTTATATGTTCATCATCCCCCCCCCCTCCCATACATGTTAAAATAATAAAATCACCTGTTCGGCTGCTTATTCGTCTTCGTCGCAGTGACAACATTTTGGGGATGCCAGCTTTCTGAACCGTCACACTGGACCCAACAACCCCAGAAGCGGAAAAAGATCCACCGTTTTATTTACCCCCCCCCCCCCACATTGCAGAAGAAAAAGAGCGAGAGAACAAAACACCCCTCGCACCACGAACCCCTCCCAGCAACAAACAGCGAGGCGAACTAATGCCACAGCGTCCCCATGCCTCATGGACATCCACTGGGTAAACAGAGAGGCGCCCGCGCGGAGGAGGTCCGGAATAGTCGAGGCATGTCCCCCCCCCCCACACACAACGCCGCGACCAGAGACCGTAATCATAAAAATCCCAGAAAATAAAACGTATGTGGACACCAAAATGTGGAGAGACGGTCGCCAGCTTAGCGGTTAAGTGCGTTGCTGCTAATGCTAATTACCTGGTTCAACTCCGGGCCCAGTAAAACTTTATTCTGACCGTCTCCCCTCGGTAGGCAATGACAAACCACCGAGGTGTAATCTGCCTGGTACAGCCTCTCTGGAGATGAAGTGTATACACTTCCCGCGGTACGGAGCCCGCGTTAAGCAGTAGGTCCCCTATGTATGTGATAATACTTCAAACGCACAACACATAGATAGGAGAGAGGTCGCTTACGTCTGAAATCAGGCACGGCACTCAAGAAGGACACCAAAAACCACCATCGACCCCGTTTCATTGGGAGTGACAATCCAGTCGGTCGGAACGACTCGAACCGGAGACGTTATTATAAATTTAATATGACCAGAGGAAAAGAAGAAGATTAGAGAGGTCGCAGCAGAGATTAAGACCAAAACGCTCTCTCAGAAAGAATCCTGGGGATGGAGGCAGTCGTTACCAGAGAAGAGTTCGAAACCGATCTCAAGAAGGCAATAGGCCAAGCCCCTGTAAAGATCGACAGCATCCGCAATGCTGCATATGGCACCCAGAAAGCCATCGTGCAAATGGGCCTAACTGCAGCCAATGTCCTCATCCAAAGAGGAAACATAAAGATCGGATGGACTTCTAGCGAGATTCAGAAGGTCCCAAAGAAGCCCCAAATCTGTTAGAGGTGTTGGGGGGTCCGACCACCAGCTACGCGACTATAGGGGACCGGATAAATGCGGTGACTGTCTCAACTACGGTTCCCCGGACCACCAATCCACAGCCTATAGTAGATCCAGATCGCACTGCGGTAAATGCCAGAGAGAGGGGCACAGAGAATCCAGGTCTCTCGGCATCCCAGCGAAAGGAAGAACACCAGCTCTTTCCCTAAGGCTTTCTCAAGCACGCTGCCAAGGTATCCCTCAGTTTATAAGAACCTCCCCCCCCCCCTGCGGAGAGAGATCCTCCCTCCCCCTCCCAAGACACGAGCATCGGAACGGCCCCCCGCCCCAGAGACCCAAGCTTCTGCCTATAACCGACATCACCCAAGGATCGAAAATGGACAGCAAATCGCTCTCTCAAAACTGAGATATCCAACAGTATTTGAAACTTCCTCCACGATCAGAGTGATCTTATCAAATGTAGAGGCCTGGCGGCTTACGCAAACTACTGCGCGACAGACTCGAGAGTGAGACTTCAAAGAGTCAGAGAAGCAAACACCGCCTACATGCATCCTCGCCCTCCTCCTCTCTCTGGCTAAATTTTTAAATACCAAGACGCGTAGGAGAGGGCAAGGGGTCTCTCATCGAAGCGAGCCAGTCAGGTTCCTAGCCGACCTCATCAAAGACCTTACGAGGAGAGCGTCTCAGCCCACCAGCGCAAAGATCGAGGAGTTTGGTGACGACGAGGGCTTCGCATGGGTTTAGGTCTACGGAGTAAAAATTATCTCATGCTATTACTCTCCCAAGGACTCCCACGTGTGTTTGCTCGCCAATTGAATTGCTTTGCCGGCGAAGTGGGAAGAACGACGGGGATGGTGATAATGGGATACGACTTTAACACCAAGTCACCCGAATGGGGATCTCCGGTAGAGGATAGAAGAGGCGAAGCGCTCTTAGCTCAATGATGCTGGAGGTGTACAATGATGAGGGAACGCCCACTTATTCGTCCTAGACATCAAATATATCCCTCCATGGGTTCGTGGAGTGGAGGCTGCTCGCAGAAGAGACCCTCAGCGATCATCTCTACGTCTCCTTCCAACTGGAGACCGTCGACAACCCCACGCAAAAGACGGAAGCTGGGCGTACCATGCATAATATGGACCAATTGAAGCTGAAGCTACAAGGAGAAGCCCCAAGAATGACCAACGCGGACGAGCTGACGTTGGCGCTCCATCTCCAAAAGAACAGGGACCTTCCGGAAATCAGTACATTGGTAGACGGAAGAAATCGTGAAAGAAAGGCTATCTCATAGAACCAGAATAGCCAGAGAAGAGGCTGAAGCCGAATATCGGAAGGCCAAGTGAAAGCTCTCCCACGTCATAGCGGATAGCAAGCGGCGCTTTTGGATTGAGTCAATGGCGGATCACCGCACAGGCGTATGAAGCGCGCGCCTGCCGCCTCAGAATCGTCAGATGTCACGCATGAAATTATCAATTTTCGTTTGAACAAACTAAAGAGGTAATTTTTTCTTTTTAGGGGGCCTCCAGATCAGGTTTCGCCTGGAGCCCCACGAAGTCATGATCCTTGGTACCCTGAAGGACCTAAGAGGAGGGGGTAAACCCACCGGACCCCATCATCTAAAGTCCGGGAAATAGAGGCAGTCTTGTTCCCAGAACATGGAAAGTTCCTGGAGCCGCGAATGGACCCTCTCCCGGCGAGCGCAGATGGTCCCAAGCTTCCGAACTTGGAGAGGCGGTAAAAAGGCTGGATGATAGGACCCCTTATTGTTATTCTACTTAGGGGTCGATTGGCCGCAAGAGCCTTTCAGAACTGCGACCAGTTATCTTTTGTTCATTACCCTGCTAATTAGGTGTTCAGGAATTCAATTTTGCTATTTTGAGAGGTTTTTGTTGCACCTCATTGGGTGGTAGTTGTGTCTGTCCCAGATATTTTAGCTAAGGCATCGCAGGCTACAGAGAATTTGTTCGGCCGATTCAGTTTCCGATTCACAGAGTCTGCATCTGTCATCGTCCTCCATTCCCATTTTTTTGAGGTGGTATCTCACCAATAACACCTTGACAATGTCCGGTGAGCAACCCCGTGATGAGCCTGATTTCATTTTTTGATAGTAGAAGAAGCTTTTTAGCCTCTGCAGTCGAGTACTCTATAAATTTCTTCGCCTGTTTTTGTCCTGGTGTATTATGCCATAGGGTTTTTTGTTATCTGCTTCCCACTTCCGTACCTCCAACCCCCTGCGTGTCTTGGACAATCCACAGAATGGTTCGGGCCCAGTCGGGGCAGCTCTTGAGCCTGATCTAGCCAGTTTGTCGGCTATCTTATTACCCTCAATTCCCTCATGACCCGGCACCCAGTGGAGGGAAATTTTATTGCTCTTGGCCAGTTTCTTGAGGGATTGTCTGCATTCCCATGTGGACAAAGACTCAAAGCTATTTGCTTTGAGTGCCTCTATCGCAGCTTGGCTGTCAGACATTATATTGACTTTTTTGCCTGTAATGTTCCTTCGCAGGCATTCATGGGCACATAGTGCAATAGCAAGTATTTCAGCTTGCATAATTGTGGGATAGGTTCCTAAGGCTGTAGATGCCTCATACTTTGGGCCATATATGCCTATGCCTGTTCCCTGTTCAGTTTTTGATCCATCTGTGTACCAGTTAGAGGATTTTGTATCCACTTGTATTTTATGACCTCTAGCCGTACTTCGATCTTGAATGATGACCTCAAACGGTGTTTCAAAGTCAAAGATTTTCGGAATGATATCCGAAGGTTTTTCAAACAGATCTGGCTGTAAAAGTCCAGTATCTTTAGGTGACCTGTCTTGTCTCCTGGTTTGAATTTCTTGACTTGGGTAATTTTTATGGCAGCTTGTATGGCTTCCCTTTTCACTCGTAGGTGAAGAGGTGGCAGATCTAAGAGTGCCTCCATAGCCGCGGTTGGGGTTAGGACCCCTGCCGCGCAACTTATCACAGTGTGTGTGTGTGTCTGTCTGTAACACTAAATAGAGGCTATTCAAATATTGTGCGATAATGTTTCATTTTTAACTTTGAATAATAGTAAGAAGACACCTTGAGGAACACCCTGTATAGGCGAGGTAAAATAAGCTTGCAGCGGAACGCCAGCGTCATGAGGAACGCATTTGCGAACGCCCCGAGGGGGGGGGGAGTTGTTTAACTAACATTATCATTAGTGGAATCTCGTAGATTGCTCTATTAGAGGGGGGATAACGACTGCAGATGAGATATTTCACTTTGTAGTAAAGTATTTTAGATCTCTTACGATTCAAGCGACCTCGGATTCGCTTAAAAGAGTATTATTCTGAGTTACTAATCTGTTTAGGGAGGGCGACGCTCCGTTGCCCTCTTGGAACCAACTGACACTGACTATAGCTGCAAAGTTGGCAGTAATCGTCTAAAAAGTTGGAGTGCGGCCTTTAGGCTGCACAACCGTGGCAATTAGTTGAATTATAAAAATAATAATACAAAAATCGTTAATAAATATTAAGAAATTTGGTCTACCATGACTTTCTAATGCGTGATTGTCAAGATGGCGCCGCCTGGATTCTAAAATATTGAACGCCCCTGACCGGGGGGGTCTGGGGCATTAAAAATGTTTTCTGATATTATTTTATTTTTTTGACTATGATAAGATGCTGGGGGGGGGAGTTTGGTCGCTGTAGATAACAGAAACATTTTTACATCCACACAGCGCAGAGATCGCATTCAAACCTGAACTTCTTAAATGTAAGTGTTTTCTAAGCCAAGGGTTATAGATTAAAGTTTCTTTGGAATTAAATTACCTTTGAAGTAAATAAAAATACGGAAAATTAATTTTTTTCCGTTTCCTTTCAATTTTGTGCCGTCTACGTCTATTGAAGAAGTCACGAATCACAACTACTTTAACCGAATTTTCCATCAATTATTCATTATCTCAGTTAAATTACTTTATTATCAGTTTTTAGCTTATTTTCCAAATTACCTTTGCTTTCACATCAAACTCAAATTTTCATTTTAATCAATTGTCATCAAATTCAAAATAGAAACTTGCCTGCTCAAGATGTCAGAACGAAGTCCGTACTATACACTTTCCAAGACAGTCGTCAAAAAACCAGCGGTTTTACCCAAATAAATGACCTACCAAAATTATGGCTCGTTTCATCGCTCCCTCCCCTTATTTTGAATATTTTCTTGATCGTGGTTCTTTGCCATTTGTATTTATTGCCGTTTTTCTTGGTGGAGATTGGAATTCTTAGCAATCTTATCGTGCCCATTTTATTGCAATTCGGAGCTTGAAGAAATGCTAAAATCGCCTACGGAGCATAATTTGTTCAAATTATGCGTATCCTTCCGTGGGTCACCAGTTTATTGGATTCCTTTGAAATGAAAGCGTGGAATTATGATCGAGTGTTTTAATATTCGAATCTGTCGATTAAACGAAAGAAGTTTCGTTAATTGCTTTCCAATGCCAGAAAGAAATGCATAGTCATTGGGCTCTACTACATCAGTTTAGTTGAATAATTGCATTCGCTTGGCTTTAATTAATGATTAAAGTTGTGTAAAGGGAAAACCTTAAAAGACTTGATTTATGGTATTTTAAATCAACTAATTAATAAAATTGTATATTACGATAAACCCGTAATTATTATTAGTTACGACACGACAATTGGATTATTAAAATGGAAACTTAACAGCAGCCCGGCCGAGTCTGATGCAGACTTCCAGTAGATCTTATTTAAATTTTAATTGAAAAATCGTTCACCATTAATTAATGAAAGTGGATGACTTTAGTTTATTACTAACGACAAATAAATAATAGCTCAAACAATAAATAAAATTTACAAATTGCATTTGTATATTAATGGAGCAACTGACACGACTATAGCACGTATGGTGTATTAGTTAATTAATTTCAAATTGATTTTTCATCTCGCTTGTTTATCAATCCCTTTCTTTACACTTCTTGCAGGGCAGGATTTTGTAATTCATACAAAGGGCCGTTCATTTATTACGTAAGGATTATTTTTGTAATTTTGGACCCCCTCCCCCCGCCACGTAAGGGTACGTAAGATTGTGGCAACCCCCCGCCCCCACATCTTACGTAAGGATTATTTAAAGGAAAATTAATTTTGACCCCCCTCTCCACCCCTTAATTATATTTATAAAATATGAATAATAATATATTATATTAGCTGGCACAGTCGGCCTACCGGCCGCCTTTAGCCATCTAGACCGTGTCGGATGTGGTTGTTCGGCCTTCGGCCTCACTCCAAGGTACTAAAGTAGCCTATGTTTTTCGTAGCATTGTAAATAACTTCTACACCAAATTTGGTTAAGATTGGTCAAATAGAAACGTAAAGCACGTGCACGCGTATTTGCATTGTCGATCGGTTGACAGTTTGACAGCATTCATTATTGTTCTTAGGCTTCTATACAAAGTATAACAAGAAGCCTTATGATCTGGTTTAAGTTGATTTTGAGAGGACTCAAAATCAACTTTCCTTTGCGAATTTTTGCATTATTTCAATACAAAAACATGCGCAGGGACCTACATAATAACTGTGCCAAATTTGGTTCCGATCGGTCAAACGGTTTAGGAGTCTATAGGGAACATCCTGTTGTGTCACCTCCTCTTGTGTCGCTTTTATGGACAGAGGACGTGCGACAACAAATCGATGAGCACCTACCTTCTATTTGACTCTTTGGCTCTCAGGGTGCCTACTATTAAGCTTTACTGACTTGATCGGCGGAAACACAAAAAAGACACAATTCAATATGAACAATTTTTAATAAACACAAATAATAAATCAAATTAACAAACATTTCTTAACTAAAAATAAACGAACTCAAAATATAACTGTGAATGTAAACACCTGCGAGGTTAGGCTTATCAGTGCACTTGGTTCGGCGCACTTTTGGAATATTTGGCTCTTGACTTCTCGCTTCTTCTGGACAATTCTGTTTTTTCTATTCTCTTCGGAATTCCGGTACCCGGATTCCGTCTTTCGATGCCGTTTCAACACTCGAGGACGAGTGGAATGCCTCTATTCCGTCCAATAGTCCCCAACTGTGAGGTACTAATTGGCTTTGTAGTGCGTGCTTAGCACTTGAATTCAACTTCGAACTTTATTTTTGCGGAGCAAATTATTTTGCGACTATTCGCTTGCTCGCAAATTTATTATCTTTCTTATCTTGGTTGTTTTCTATTGTGTTACCAAGGTGATTCCCTCTTCATTTTGTTTTTCGTTCTTGCCATCCAGATTTATTTTTATTGATTTGAAAAACCCCGTTTCCTTGCCTTTTACTCGCACTCACATTTAAATTAATAATAACAAAACTTAATTTAACAATGATTAATCCTAACAAATACAATTATACAAATGCATAGCAACAAACAATAATTGTGCCTCTTTCGATGTATTGCTATAAAATAAGCGAATTTACCCTCGTTCGCGGTAGACACAACAATACATACATCCATTTTTATATAATATATAGATAGATAATAATATTAAATTTTTATTTACATAGTATGTAGATGAAAAGGGAGGTTGTAGACTGCGCCGATGGTTGAAGGGTCTCATAATCTAGCATGCAGATTGCGCCGGGTTCGGTTAGGGTAAGTATGTAGAATGCGCCAATGGTCAATTATGGTCAATACCGATGGTATTGGTCAATTGGCCGATGGTCAATACCGCGACTATACTTTTTAATGCTATTTCAAGGTTCTCTAAGTTCCCGGTTCCTTTCATCCCGGTTTTCTTGATGGAAGGCGCTTCTCGTATGTTTAGCCCAGTAAACCAGAGTCAAAACCGCCCTGGAGGAGTGCAATGCGGAGCGGCGCTCCGTAAGGGTAGGTTTTGACGATGGAGAAACCTTCAAATCGAATGCACACCTCAAAAATCGAAAATAAAAACCGACTTTCAAAGAAAAAATAAAAACCAACTTTCAAAGAAAAAATCAAATCCGAGCGAAAAATTTCACTCGATCCGACAGGGGACCCCGATGCGAGTATGCGAGTCTGCCTGGGGGGCGTGGCCTATTCAAACGTTTTCTTCGCTAAATTTACGTACTTTCAAATTGATTTTTCTCAAAATTTTGACTATACATTCTCACATAAAATTTTTACAGTATACTCTATTAACCCTAGATAGATAACCTACGTCGAATCGACGTAGGTGAATTTTCAAAATCGTTATAATTCGCTGATATATGGCGCCACGGCGTTCGTTGTTCCTGCCAACTCAGTTGACCCATAGAGCTTCCAGGTGACACTTGTTCTGATAAGAAAAGGGCATTACTTTCATAAATATATGCCATAAAAGTAGGAATCTCTTTGTGGAGAGCATAAGTCGAGCGCTTGTCCCAAGTGCCTTTAAGGCCAAAATGAATAAAATATTGTTTACTAACGTACTTAATATTTAAACTTTATAAAAAAATTATTTTTACAAGTTTATAAGTCTGAAGAAAGTATTTCAAAATATTTCAATTTTGCCAAGTGAAAAATGTCAATTTTTGTTCGTTTAAGTTTATTCCTAATAAAATACGAAAAAACCTTAATGTTTTTTATGTATTCATAAACACAATGACATTTATGGGGATACATTATTACTGACGCAAGCATATTGTGCACACAACCCAAAATATGTGCCGACAAACATGATACACGTCGAAATGACGTATGGTTATCTTTAATGTATCTTTAATCTTTAATGTAATAGTATTATTTTTGACTATTTTTGCCTGAAGATGCGAATATATTCGCGAAACTAGTCACAAAAGTAAATTTTGTTTTATTACGCGGAAGAAGTACAAAAAGAAAGCTTGTTTGACTTTAATGTACGTTACGATATGGTTATCTATCTAGGGTTAACCTTCCTCTTTGCTATAGAAAAATTTTCAATTGATTTGGGGTGGTCAGTAATAATTTTTTTATTTTTTTATTAATATTTAATAAACTGATTTACAATAATAACCCCATTATGCCTTGGTAATACTTTTTAATCCCTCAGTACACCATCGGCGCAATCTGTATGTTACCCTTAATGACCATCGGCGCAATCTACAGGTTGCCCATGGTCATTTACCCAAAAAAAAGGATTAATTTCTGACCATCGGCGCAGTATACATATGTCCGATGAAAAACCGTTCGTAAAGATCGCCAAAGTTTGATGCCATTTTCTATAATTCACACAATTATGCCACTATGTTTAATGATTTTTAAGTACTATATATTTATAATATATAATATACCATAATATATGGTATTTCCATTATACCTGGATATAATTACCAACATAAAAAGAAAAAATTATATTTGATTTTTAAATTTAATTTAAAAAAATATTTTAAGAAACTTACGTAAGGAATACGTCGGACCCCTCGCCCCCTAAGTAAGGGTCCGTAAGATATCCAAAACCCCCCTCCCCCCAAAAAACCCTTACGTAATTAATGGATGACCCCCAACAACAATTTTTATTTCGCAGACGTTTACTCCGAGCAACAGGGGATACAAAATCCCTTACTCCGAGCAACAGGCGAACCAATTTTTTTTTATATTTAAAGTTTCCGTACTAACATTTTTGTGGCAGTCCGCCCCTGGATTTAAGCATTCTTCCACCGCGATACCGAAAAAGAAAGGTTAAAAAAATTTCATTTTGTGCGTACGTCGAGATCCTCTTCAACTAACAAACATTTGAATACATTAAATATTTTTTCAATTCCATTACAATCTATACAGAGTCTTTCATCTTTCATTTATTCACAATATACAATTTTTCATCGCAAGAACTGACAAATCATTGCCAGTTTGTGATACAGACTTAACGAGCCTTCTTTGTTAAAAGAGCAACATTGTAAGCATTTTGAAAAAAAGACAAAAAGACGCAAAATTAGGAATTCGTATCTACGTAGTGTTAATATTAATAAACGATAATTGGTAATTAAGGCCATGTTCGACCAGAATGCAAATGATAATCAAGTTCTGTAATTTAATATTTTACATTTTCATAATCAATTATTGCAATTAATTTTATTACTGTGTAATCATTCTCTTCTTACTTTTCATCGGAGCTGGATTACCAATTAAGTAGATACAGTAATTGTTGCATCAAATTAAAGTCGTCGCCTGGGATTTTCTCAGGATTCGAGGGGCGTCCTGAGCGGAAGCCGGTGTCAACAATTCAGGAAAAATTCATAAATAGAAAAAAAAACATTTGGAACGCACGATGAAACGATGACTTACCAATTAATTAGAAGGTTTGTGGTTAAAAAATAATTTTCTATTGACCAAGTCTGAATTCGGCTTAATTCGATTTAAATAAATCAAATGAGGCTGGGACGTACAAAAATAAAATTTTTCCTCGAAAAAAATATTGGTTCATTATGGGGACTCGTTCTGTACAAACAAAGTTAAATAGAAAGGCTAATGAATAAAAATAGACGTAGTTTATTTAACTTGACAGTATAAAACCATCAGGTAGAATAAAATTCATTATGAAATAAGAAGAAGAAGAAGCAAAAGTTAATGATGACGATGCTAAAGAAACTATTAAGCACTTGATAGACGATAATGCACGGCCCAACTCTTCTTCTTCCACATATGAGCGTTAACCTTTCGCAATTTACGATTTGTTAAACTATAAAAAAATAATGTGAAAAAGTTGAACCGCGGTAGACGTAGGTGTTTGTTGCATTAAGTATGAATAAAATAAATTATAAAGGGATGATTTATGTTTGTGTGCGCTGTTGTGCGGTCGACGGGGTGTCTAAAGGTGTCAGACAAGCTTTTGAACTATTCCGAGAATGTCCAATCTCACACCCTCGTCGCCTCAATTAGATACGGTTATTTAAATATCAACGCCAACATTTAATTATACAGAGCGATCTAATCGCTAAACCACAATCATCGTTCTTACACCGCTTCGTGTCGATCTCGTCAGACGAAACGTGATAAGTGCTAATATCTCAGTCTTCTTCCATTTATGTAATCTTTTATGAAGTCCACCGCCTTCACAATTTTTTATCTATCTTCGTCCATAACACGATTTCACAAAATCAAAAATTCATGTGAATAAAAAGAAAGCACGATATTTCATATCAACAGAGCCGCAGGTGATTTTTTGAATACGTACAAGACATCCCGATTTTTTATATCTTAATTTTAGGGCTTAGAAAAAACCATACCTGTAATCCCGATACGATTATAATATTAAGCCTGATCGAGTGGATTTCCGGTTTTTTTTAATTCGTGGATTTTCTGAAAGGATAAAAATTTAATGCCGTTCCTGTATATTATTTTCATTAGGTCTATTGAAAATATTACGAATTTTCACCATTTATCAGAAGAGAGAGTTATGTGACTCTCCTTCCAGTTTGCTAATATTTTGGTCATCTATAGGCCTGAACAGAAGGGGGGGGGGCTAAATGTTCAAAATTTCTGATCTCAAAGTCTGGGTACATCCATCACTTGTTTTTCTGAACAAGCCCAACATAAATGCACTATATTATGACTATATAAGGGCTCCTGACCTCCGGTGTCGAGGTTATGGAATATCAAAATTTTGTCACCTACAGCTGATGGAGGGTTTCCATGGAGGGATTTCAGACATAATTATTATGTCTACAGAAAATTGGATATAAGGAGATAACCAAATTTTGATAGTTGATGCAGCAAAGATAAAAATTAAAATATATTGTAGCGTCTGGTGCACTTGAGAAATGCACGAGAACACCCTCAATTGTTTTAGGTCACCTACCTTTATTTGACTCTACTTCTCAGGTTAGCTGCGTCGGGATCTGATTCAACAACGACACCTTTTATATACGAGCTTATGTATGGACGACTTCTCGATGCCAACAAAGACAAAACACGATTGGATTCCATTAACAAGTTTTTAATAAATTTAACAAATTTTAACATACAACAAGTAACTCAAACAATCTTTATCAGACTAATATTCTACGCACTGTATTAATGAATTTTAGCTAACCTGCTTTATCGTACCGTGCGCACAATTTTCGTTCTTCGCTCTTGTATCTTCCAATCTCTCCTTCCAATCTTCTCAAGATCCACTCTCGTTCTGATCTGATCGTCCCAATATTTCCACGATCTCTTCTAATAGACCGGATATTTTTGTATCCGGATCTCCCATACGTATCCGTACGATACGATTTCGACCAACAAATCTTTGTTGCCGACACCTCCCGTATTCCACTATCTCAAGGAATTTTAATTGCTTGGAAGAATTATTCTCCCCTTGTAGCACCACCGTTTAATTCGCGAATATAATTTATTTCAGTTATATTTTTAATTGAATCTCAATTATTTACACGACTCCGTCTCGCAGTACTTTTGTGCGACCGTCCCGTTTAGGAATCTTGATGATACTACCCTTATTTACTTTGAGTAACTTTCGTTACCATATAGTTTTGTTTTTAAAACCGGAGCTTCATATATTTTGCGGTTTGTTTATATATGGACGACGGTTCTCTGCACCTTTGATTTTTGCCATGTTGTATATAATGCTTACATACAACATGCAACACGCACAACTTAAAATTAATCAAACGACACAAAAAACAAACACATGCTAACAATGTGTTTGAACCCACCGTCTCCAATCGTTGTTCTCTCCTTGTTGGTAATAACCTATCCTCAACCTGGATAGAGCGTATCACAACAATATATACAAGTAAGAAACCGAGGGTCTGGAGGCGGGGGGTTATGGAAAAGTCGGTGAAAGTTTCGACATTTATACTAATAATATGGCATTTTTTTGTGTAGATGTTGCTTGGAGTTTTTGAGACTTTAATTAAGCATTAATGGAGTTTAACTAATAAGAGGTCTGGAATAATAATAACACCCTGCTAAACAAGGTAAAGAAATAATAGAATTAAATTCCAGCCCCCCCCCCCGACCCTCCGGTCCTGACGTTGTAGTATGTTGATACATTCTTGAAGCATAATTTTTAAAAATCTCAGTCACGAATATTTACAGAAAGTACGGATAAAAATATAAATAAACCGGGGGGCGGGGGCGTTCTGACATTTGTAGGAATATGGAACTTTGTGTGTAGATCTTGTTAGGAGCTTATGAGAATTAATTAATATTAAAATTATAATAATTAAATGCATTCTTGTCGTAAATTAAATACTGTAACTTTGTTTGTTACGCGTTTCGGCAACAAACTGACATCATCGGGCAAAGTATTAAAAATTTGCAATAAGCATCAATTATGGAAAATAATAATTATTGTTTTTGTTGCCGAAACGCGTAACAAAAAAAGTGCATTTAATTATTACCTATAATTTTATTATAAAAAACATTGTAATTTCTCACAATATTATTAATTAATGTAATTAGCAGAACATTATTGATATTATTATTATAAAAAAATTATAAAATTCCCGCAGCTAGGGAGACCAAACAATCGATCTCCAAAGCTGTTATCTCTTAGTAACTTCTTTATAATTTAAAAAAATAAAAGTTTGTAAATGTCTTCGAAGAGAGACAAAAATTAGAAACTCTTGGAACCTCAACTGCCGACCTGTTGCGAATGATTATTCCATGACCCCCCCAGACCCCCCTCGGTCTCCAAAGTTGTGGTAAATTATTACATTCTTTAGATTATCAAGAATAATTATTAAAAATTTCGAGAGCAAGTAATCTATAGAAAACTGGATATAAAGAGATAGCCAAATTTTGATGACGTAATAAGGAAGAAATAAAATTAATACAAATAAGGGACCGGGGGGGGGGGGCATTCCGACACTTGTACGAAAATAAGATTTTTCTGTTATCGATAATTTAATAGTCCTTAACAGAATGACGTCCTGACTAAGGGACCCGTCCATAAAGCACATCCACGCTTCGGGGGGGGGGGGGGGGAGACGGGTTTTAAAAATGTAACCAGGTGGAAGCGGAGTTGCACAAATGTGACGTCCGCATAAAAATTCCATTTTTGGGATAGTCAAATAAAGTTTATTTTATTCTTGCTTGTGTAATTCGAATTTTTATTATAACCATAGAAATTTAAAAAAATTAATGAATAGGTTTTTTAGTTTAAAAATAATTAATTTGTGACCATATGACGTTTATGGGGGGGGGGGGCTAAAATTGTAACCAACTGGGACAAGGTGGGGATTTAAAAGTCGGAAAAAATTGCGACGTCTTTTATGGACGATCTTTACGAGGTCTCAGGGTTGCAGAATACCCCTGGAAGACAAAGTAAAGAAATAATAACAATAAAATTCTTGCAGCTGGGGGGTATTCCATACCCTCCAGACCCACCGGTCAATAAGGCTATAGTCTATTGTTTTGGGTTTCCATGCATCTCGGGATTGTCCCGATTTTTAAACCGGTGTCCAAAAAGAGGGCGAAATTTTAAAAAAAATTTCAGAAGATAAATTGACCATCTACTCCAACAAAAATTGAATTTCCAGAATATTTTGGTATATGGAATCTTATTTTAATTCCTGGACATAATTGAGACGTTGGACCGAGGCGTATGGCTACATTTCAAAGTTAAGACTTTGCCGAAGAAAGCAAAATGTTGCCCAAATCTGTATTTTGTTACAAAATTTTTATTTACTAGTGAATTTTTCGTTTTTTTTTTAATTCGTGGATTGTCTGAAAGTTTAAAAATTTAATACCCTTCCTGTATATTATTTTCATTGAATTATTTATGTTAATCCTATTGAAAATATTATTAATTTTCACCATTCATCAAGAGAGATCTCTTGTATAATTGTACCAAATCTCCTTTCAGTTCGTTGATTTTTAGGTTATTTGAAAACTTCAACGGGGAGGGGGCAAGTGTTCAAAATTTCTGATCTCGAAGTTTGCATACATCCATCATTAGTTTTTCTGAATAAGTTCAGCATAAACGCAATATATTGTGGCAAAGGGCCCCTGAATCTGGTGTCGAAGTTATAGAATATCAAAATTTTAGCTGATGGAGGGTCAAATCCAAACTTCCAGGTTTCAATTCCTAATTATGGTTAAAATCATGAGGTCAAGAATGTGTACAGAAATTTGACAATAAGGAAATTACCAAAATTTTGATAGTTGATTAGCAAGCATAAAAATTTCCCCAGCAAAAAGTCGATGAGAATTTCGACATTTATACTAATATGGGATTTTTTGTATAGATGATGCTCGGAGTTTTTTTGAATTCAATAGAATTTGAATTAATTTAATTAAACCTTAAGAGAATAAAAACCCTTTCAACATCTCAGAACTTTCAGGACCCTCACTTGCCTTTTATATTCCATAATCCCAGACCCCCCAACCCTCTGGAGATGTTGTATGTTCTTACATCCTTGCAGAACGATTTTTAAAATATTTCAAGGTCAAAAATATCTACACAAAAATAAGTTCTTCCGTCCATGAAGTCGAACTTCACGAAAGCCAAGATGACTAACTAGGAAAGAAACTTAATGGGGTGGTTTCCCGTTGCCTCACCCATAGCCCACAGATCGATATTCGATTTGAGATCATAGCAGTTCATCCGGTGTGATTATTGGTAACCATGGCAACGTTGGGGAGGGGGGTTTTAATAAAATATCTTATTAACTCTCCAATAATCTGTAGACTTTATTGTCTTTTGTGTTGATTTTGATTGGAGTTTTCTAGAATTTGGTATACTTTAAAATTTTGTAATGGAGTCTTCCTCTTCCTCAAGTTCTAATCGTTTGACCATCAATAAACCGCCAATGCTAGCAACCCCCCACAATCCTAATGTACCACTTGTGTCTCTGTTGCCCAATACTCTTACAGCTTAATGTTCTAACGTGTTCTAAGTATCGAATCTAAAAATTAAGGTTTTTTTCCATCTTCGCATTCCATCAGCAATTCCCTACACAAAGAGTTTGATGTAGACAAAGAAACAGCCAGTGGAGTATTAAGAAGTATTTGAATCCTAGGCATGATTCAACAAAGGGCCCTGAAATGAATTTTTTCCAAAGTTTTTTGAACAAAATTTTTATTTCCAAGATGATCCAAAAATCACAAAGTTATTTATTGGCAGTTTCCTTACGCATCCCATACCATAGACCCCAAGTTTCTTCAATTGTTTTACCTTATTGTATGCAGAGCTAAATCTCAGAAATTTTTTTAAAGTTTCTATCCTGAATTATATCCATCAGCGTGGTTGTTTCTAAGGATGCCTGCCCACTCAAATAACTTTTGGGTTTTACGATAACATTTTTCAGGTTGCATACTTTTCACAAAACTAAAAATTCATGTTGTGTTTAGTTTATTTCAACAGAACCGCAAGCAATTTTTTAATACCTGAGAGACCTCCAGATTTTGAATGTCCCAGTTGTAAGAGCTTGGAAAAAATAATTAAAAAATCTGTGGACCAGATCTCGTGTTACTGCTATCCTTTCAGTTCGTTGATCACTTAATCACTTAAATCTTGGGCGTGGGGGACGGGAAGGGGGCAAGTGTTCAAAATTTGTAATCCAAGCCTGTATATTTCTTATTTTCTTGAACATGTAGCTGCCGAATCCTTCGACGCCAGCAAAGTCCAATAGGCACTCACCATCTTCTGCATAAAAATCTTACAAATTAGGACCACCGCGCCAATTCTCAATGCCAATATTGTAAACCAAACGACGACGGTAAAGCCCCTCTCCTGCGTCCAACATCCTCAGTCACAAGGGTTCGAAGAACTCCAAAAATCTTCTCAGTCAGATAGAATAATAGATGAAGGAGAATTGGGGTCTTCCCTGATCCGGAAGGGGTTACTTCGAGTTCTCACCATTCTTCTTCTTCTTCTAGTGCCCTATCCACTGTGGACGTTGGCGATCATCATAGCCCATTTTACTTTATCAGCCGTAGCTCTAAACAACGCTGAAGACGTCATTCCGGTCCATTGCCTTAAGTTTCGTAGCCAGGAAATTCTTCGTCGTCCGGGTCCTCTCCTATCTTCAAACTTTCCTTGCATAATCAGTTGGAGTATGCGGTACTTTTCATTTCTCATCACGTGACCAAAGTATCGGAGTTCTCTTTCTCTCACTGTTTTTATTATTTCCTTGCCCTTATCCATACGTTGCAGCACAGTATCGTTGGTAACCATATGTGTCCATGATATTCAGAGCATACGCCTGTAACACCAGAACTCAAATGCTTCCAGACGTTTAGCTGAGTCCTCTGTCAGGGTCCATGCCTCCGCGCCGTATAGGAGTACAGAGAATATATAGCATCGTAGCACTCTTACCCTGAGATGTAAATTTAGGGTCATATTGTTAAGTACCTTCTTCATCTTCATAAATGTGCTTCTTGCTCTCTCTATTCTGATCCTAATCTCTTGGGCATGATCCCAGTTTGCGTTAAGCGAGCTGCCCAGGTATGTAAAAGATGTAACATTCTGCAATGGTTCTCCATACGCATAGCATTGTGCATCAAGATTCGACGTTTTGCTGATTATCATGACCTTTGTCTTTTTTATGTTCAATCGCATACCGTATTTCTCACTCGCCGCGATGACTCTGTCTATCAAGCTCTGTAGTCCCTCGGGGCTGTCCGACAGAAAGACTGTGTCATCTGCATATCTTAAGTTGTTTATTATTTCACCATTTACTATTATGCCCTCTGTGGTCTCTTCTAGGGCTTCTCTGAAAATATATTCTGCATATATGTTAAAGAGTATATGTGACAGTACACAGCCCTGTCGGACTCCCCTCTGAACTCGAAAATCCTCCGAAATATCATCTTCCACGCGAACATTTCCCGTCTGTCTCCAGTAGAGATTAACAATAATGCGTTTGTCCTTTTCATATATGGTTGTTTTGTTCAGGCACTCAATTAGGTGTTCGTGCTGAACCATATCAAAAGCCTTCTCAAAATCAATAAAGCAAGCGTACACGTCACAGTCGACATCTCTAGTCCTTTGAACCAATACCTGCATACAGAACAGAGCCTCTCTCGTGCCCATTCCATTCCTGAAGCCAAACTGAGTCTCACTTAGATGTTCTTCAATTTTTCGAAAGATTCTCTCATGTATCACGTTTAGAAAGATCTTAAGTATGTGGCTCATGAGACTAATGGTTCTATGCTCCTCGCATCTCTTCGCATTAGGTTTCTTCTGTATGGGTACAAATACTGAAGTTAGCCAATCTTGAGGAATATCTCCCGTGTCATATATTTTATTAAAAAACCTTATTAGGAAGTCAGTTTGACCCTCTTCTAGTAGTTTTAAGAGTTCCCCATGTACTTCGTCTGGGCCTGTTGCCTTGTTGTCTTTCAGTCTTTTCACTGCTTTCAGTACTTCAGTCTTTGTAATGGGTAACCCTTCTACGTCGTCAATGATGGGTCTTTCACCCCTGTTACTATCCCCAAGTAACTCCCTCATGTACTGTACCCATCTCTCTTTCCTTTGGTCATGGTCTACAAGTATCTGTCCTTCCCTGGTCGTGAGTATACACATACTTCTAGGTTTCCACATACCTGCCGCCTCTTTCACTCTTTTATGTAGGTTGAAAGTGTCGTGTTTGCTTTCTAATAGTTCGATCTCCTCGCACATTTCCCTCAGCCAATCCTCCTTTGTTTTTTTAATTTTCTGTTTGATCATTCTGTTTATTGTGTTATATTGGCAGATGTTTTTGTTTCTATGTGCTCTTCTTTTATCCATTAGTTGCATGATCTCATCAGTCATCCATTTCTTCTCTTTTTTACCCTTCTCTGATTTTAAGTGCTGATTTGCTGTTGAAACTAACATATTTTTGATTTGCTTCCATGATCCTTCCGTGCCTTCGTTATTGTCATCATTTAGTTGTATTTCCATGATTTGCTCGTTCATAGTGTCTTTTATCTTCTCTCTAATATCTTTAACCTTGAGCTTTCTCATGTCTATCTTTGATGTTTTTGGTCTGTTATGCACCTTTTTCAAGCGTATGTTTATGGAAGCTACTAACAAATTGTGGTCAGAGAGCACATCTGCTCCTGGATACGTTTATGCAGATGAAACTGCGTTCCGCCAACGTTTCGGTATCAGGATGTAGTCGATCTGATTTCGTACTATACTTATGTCATTGTCTGTCGGTGCTTTCCAAGTGTATAATCTTCGGGAGGGTAATTTGTAGAAGGTGTTGGTAATTATGAACTGATTTTCCACGCAGAAATTAATCAATATTTGTCCTCTTTCATTTCTATTTCCCAGGCCATAATCTCCTATTACCTGTTCGGGTCCTTTCCTTCCAACCTTTGCGTTAAAATCGCCTATTATCATAGTAAGTGCTTTTTTCGTTAGTTTTATAGCTTTGTTAATGTTTGTATAGAAATTCTCTAACATTTCCGGACTGCTTTTTGCGGTTGGTGCATATACTTGAATGATATTTGTCTTAATTGGTTTGTTGTTTATTCGGAGAATGATGGATGACTCTATCTGATATCGGGACGCAACCTTCAACTGAGTGTAAAATGTCTTTGTGGATTATTATGGCTACTCCGTTTCGATTTCGTGGGCTATCATCACCCGAATGATAATATATGACGTATTCTTCAATTCTCTCACCATTATGGCAAGAATACCAAGCTTAGTGCAGATGTTGCTCGGAGCTTTCCGAAATTTGGTCAAACTAAGTTTTACAACATTTAAAAAAATTATTGCCTTGATTGACCACAGCTGTAATTTATTTCATACTATTGAACTCAATTTTAACATTTTTAAGGTTACCAAAAATCTAAAGAAAGAAAGAAACTAAGAAAATCTATCATACAAATACTTGATAAAAAAAATTGATCAGATCGTAGAAGCTAAACTGAATAAACTACGAATCGTAGAAGCTAAACTGAATAAACTACGATCTTGGAATCTATCAATCAAAAATATACCGTCAGGCGAGCTTCCCTTTCCCCAATCGTCTGGTAGGTAAACTTAGGGCAGGTGTTTGTCACTCCGGGCGGAGGTAAATGTGCCACCAGTAATGTTATTCTACCTGCTACGAATTTAGGATATTAAAAGTACACAGGTATTTGTGCCACCGGAGAAAACGGCATCTACCTGATGCATCTCCTACATGTAACATCGATTATTTTTTGATTTTACACGATTTTTTGGGGGTGAAACGTAATAGTTTACTGCCCCATAGCGCAACTATACTTTTTAATGCTATTTCGAGGGTCTCTCACATCCCGGTTGCATTTATCCCGGTTTCCTTGATCTGTCGCGCCTCTCGTATGTTTAGCGCCCGCCGCGTAGCGGCTCGGAGCACGAAAAACCGCCCGGAGATGCGGAGCATCGGAGGGTAGGTTTTTTGATGCTCGCAGTTCTGGCCAAGCCAAAATTTATTATTTTGCCGAGTTGGTCTATGTATTTCCAGGTAGAAAATTTGGACCCGGATTAAATATCTGACCATTTGCCGAGCTGGCCTACAGCCTTATCGAATGCACACCCCAAAATTCGAAGGCAAAAAAAATTTAATTTTTTCACTGTTAGTGGCACAAATACCTGTGTTTCTTTAAAGAACCCTTTTGGTCGGTGGCACATTTACCGGTACCCTTTTCTGGTCAGGTACATTTGGTGGCACATTTACCTCCGCCCGTCACTCCACACCTATCAAGCTTGACACAGCATACCACGTTAATACTCGCAACAATTTATTTTCAGGTTTTCTAATTCAACTTCAATTCAAAAAATTAATTATTTAAAATTAAATGTTCCATCGCTGGACACTGCACCCAGCAACTTTCATGAAATATTCATAACTCTTCCGCTGCAAATAGTTTTCAGTTAAAACCTTTTAGATAAATTATTTAACTTTTTATATGAACATTGCATTTTCACGTTTTTCACTTGAAAATTCTGTAAAAGATAGTAAAGTAACCGTACTCGGCGATTGCTTTGGATTTTCTGCTACGAAATTACATTTTAAAAATTCATAGAGCAGGGGTCGATAATGGAATTGCTTTTAAAAATTCACAGTGATCCCACTTTTCTTTTTGACACATCAATTATTAACGCAAAATCTTTCAATAAATTAACTTAATCATCACCTAATTGCTTTTGGGGGCTCCCCTGTACCTTTTAGTGTCCAAACTTTTGAGAAAGCAATTTAGTTTATTTTAAAAGGGCGCTTTCATTATGCAAATTTGTCGTTTGCAGGTCTGAACTTGTAATTTGGAAGGAATTACGACTTACGACATCTTCTTCTAAAATTTAAGTTCCAAAACGATTAAAGCTGGAAGTCCGCCGCTGATTCGAAGTACGTCCCTGTTGACAAAATGAATTTTTTATGATCTCGTGCGAATGTTGTCCAAATATTTACTTTCGTTTACGTTTTTACAATGCTCTTTCAATGAAGATTAACTGTCGCCAGAAATCCTTATCCATTCAGACAGGTAATCAAAATTTTACCATGATAAAATGCAAAACTTGGACGTCCTGTAACAGTTCCTCGAAGAAACAGGATCAAAAGTTAAAATCCTTTAAACGGGGATTGATAAACTGAATATTTAAATTTTTGACTTTCCTTGAAAAATAATTTTTTTTCAATAAAATCAAAAAAATCTGCAAGTTATTACTTGGTTAATTTATCTCTGCAATAAAAAAATTGTGATTGGTTTAAATTTGCACACCGCCGATTCGTTTGTGTTTTATTGTTACCGACAAGCCTAAAATGCAGCTTAATGTGGCAGTGTACGTTTCGGGTTGAACGAAAATTCAATTTTGTGTACAAAAAATATGATTTGTAAATCTAAATTTTTGGGGTGATTAAACCCTCAAGTGTCTTAATTGTATTCCTGTAATTATTTTACTTCAATGTGAAAGAATAACAGCGATGTGGACGAATTTTTGTAAAGTTTTGTGCAGATCGTCGATTTGACATTCTAGAAGGTAAATATTTTTTCAATTAATAATAAATTCAATCTTGTATGCAAAAAAAATGATTTGTTAATCTAAATTATTTGGGTAATTAAACCCTCAAGTGTCTTAATTGTATTCCTGTAATTATTTTACTTCAATGTAGAAGAATAACTGCGATATGGACCAATTTTTGTAAAATTTTGAGCAGATCGTCGATTTGACATTCTGGAAAGTAATTTTTTTTTTAATTAATACAATTTCGAGTTTCTCTGATGTTGAATGCTGAAAATGTGCAGTTTCAGTAAAGAGAATTTAAATTGTAGTTTATTTGGTAGCATTTTGTGAAATCTAATAAAAGAGAAAATTTTTCCACTTTTACAGTAGGCACCTGTTGGCCTGTTGCATCCCCGCAGTCGAGAGTCAAGGATTTTCCTCTTGCAGAAACGGTAAGCTTTGACATTTTCTTTTAATGTTTAAAAATAAATACAAATTTTTACGAAAATGCAAGCAGTAATTTATTGTACAAAATTACTATTCTAAACTTGACAGGGCCGGCTCAAATAATTTATTATTTATTAGGTGCTTCCGGTGTTTTCTCAATTTTTTGTATAAATGATACGTGAATTATTTTGTGATTTCGTGGTAAAATGCATAGTGAAGAATTTAATCTTGAGGTTTTCAATAATTTTATGTACAGAGTGATTCAAATGTATCCAGTAAAAAAATCGCTGCCATAATGGTAGAAGGTCGTATGTAACATTTTTTGAGTTTTAGACATTATGTACATAGAAATATTCGTAAACTTCAGCTGTATGATCTGACAGAATATGTCTAAAACTCAAAAAATGTTACATGCGACCTTCTGCCATTATGGTAGCGAAATGATACTTAAATATTGTTGTGTACAGCAGATTTATTTGACATTTTATTATAGCAAAGTTCTTTGGGGTAGTTCTTTTTCAAAAATGTTCACTTCAAGGTTTAGATCTCTCGAAGGGGGGGAGATAGGGGTAAAAATTTCGTCAATCGAATTTTATTGTCTTGAAATCCTGATTTTAGTGCATAGTCCTAAATCTCCAAGTATTCTGATAATTTTTAATATATTCCTCCCCCCCCCATCTTCAAGATGTTACCATTAACGGCTCTAATCGGAGAGTTGAACCATAACATTTACAAACAATAAAAGTTGTACTAGCAAGTTACAATTTCTGCCACTTAAAGTTAGAAACCTACAAACTTTTAGTTTAATCAATTTATTAGATTCTTTGATTTTTGAAAATGTATGGAGGTAACTAAACCTTTTATCCCCCCGCCCCGGTGTATCCACTTTTGGTTTTTGGTCAATATTTCTGGTTTTCATCAGAATATATTTTTTTAAATCAATGAAGTTATTAGTTAGTTGACCATTCATATTATATTCTTAAAATAAACTTTATTGAGAAAGGGGGCCAGTAAAAGACTAAATAAATTGTCCATTGTTTCGGGCCTTTATTCGCCCATTTTCAAGGCTAATGAGAGGGATGTGCTTTAAGACACGCGCAACTAATTAACCGTTTCGCCCTTTGTGACTCGGTCGTCATAGTTACTCTGGAAATGACTTTCTGTCTTAAAGCACTTGTCTCTCATTAGCCTTGAAAATGGACGAATGAAAGCCCGAAAAATTGTACAATTTATTTAGCCTTACTGACACCTTTTCTCAACACACTTTTTAACAATTCAAATATAATAATTTATATAATAATCAATTATAAAATCGAGTTCTGTATATCTGTATGTATGATTCGTTTGTATTTCTCATTGATTTATTTATTAGTTACCAACCTAAAATAATAAGAGTGCGGCCTTTAGGCCGCACAACCATGACCTTCTAGTACAAAATAAATACCTATGCTTTATCAGGTAAATTTACATGCCAAATTAAATCTAAACGAAGTTACAAGAATTTACATAATAAAACAGGTTTTCATTTTGATTTTCAATGATTTCTTAATTTTTGTATTAACTTGACAAGGACTGAAATTGGGTACCCAACTTAAAAGTTTAAACGAAATTACTTCCTGTAATTATGTTTTTTTCCGTTTACTTAAAAATGCGGTTTATTTCGATTTTCAATTCAGCTCCGGTTCGACCCACTCCCTGGTTCTAATTTACAAAAGTTTTTTATTTTTAATAATGCATAAATTAAAATTTAATCGCATCAAAACCTAAAATTAAATTACCTGAAGAAAACAGAGTTTTGCACTTTTCTGGAAAACCTGGTAAGTCAGGGAATTTTTGATATTTAAGCGAAATTTCGCTTCGAAGAAATTTAGACCTATAAGAAAATCAGGGAAAATTCTTTGCAACTGAAAAAAAAAGTTTTTAATGTGTGGAATGATGTCGAAGTTTTGATTTATTCAAATTCTATATTTTTTAATAATTATATCTACTACTTAACTTTTTTTCCATTTCATTCAACATTGCAAAACTAGGGAAAAAAATTAATTTTACTCAGGGATATCCTGGAATCGCCAGGGAATTTGTAATGGAAAATTCAATGGAAACAGTGTATTTTTTTTGGAAAACTGAATTATATCAGACAAAGTTGAAGGCTTCGGAAGAGTTAGCAGCGGGCTGTTACACTATTTTTTGTATAAAAGTGCCGCAGGCGATTATTTTAGAATTTACAATAAAATATCATTTTATATTTTAAGTTTTATAGTATTATAGCTCAGAACGTCTATACCATTGATTACTAATAGTAACCGGTAAATTGTCAGGTAACCATAACAATGGCATGGTAATCGGAAACATTGTCACGGTCTGATGACCACTACAATTGTCACGTTACCATAGCAACGATCAATAAGATGTATTATAAATCTTCAAAAGTTCCTACCGATAAAAATAAACCATCATTGACCGGGGGGTCTGGGGGGTATGGAATACCCCCCAGTTACGCGTAAATTATAAAAGCAAACTTTATAACTGAAAATATTCAAGAATTGATCAAAAATTATGCGATAATATTATGAGACCGTAGGATTAAATGAGACTCCGTGGAATTAAATTAACCAATAAACTCGCAAAAGTCGTCATAAATTCACCTTTTAAGTGTTAGGATTGCATAAAATTTTCTTGTATCAAAATTTTCATTGCATTCAAAATTTCGCGCGAGTCAAATGCGTTAAGAAAAATAGAAGCCTTTGAGGTAAAAAAAAAAACTTTTAATGCAAGAAATTTAAAAGGAAAAGTGATTTTCCAATTTTGAGTTCACCTTTATAAAGCTTTAAACTGATAAAACTTATTTTTTGCTGAATTTTTATTTTGTAGCTTTAAGCTTTATCATGTCTTGATAAGTTTGATCATGAACTTGATAAGTTCTATCAAGTTCCTACCGATAAAAAGAAACCTTGTATACCGGGGGGTCTGGGGGGTATAGAATACCCCCCAGGTACGCGTAAATTGTAAAAGGAATTTATAACCTTATGCTCCTCAGTATCGGATGATCTAGAGAAATGTTGACAATAATGCAAAGCGAAAATTGTAATAGAGTCAACGAAGGACGGTAAATCTGGAATGTTTCTGAAAAATAACATTTATTATAATATCTGGGGGAAGACCCAGCTTTACACCGTAGGCAAGTTAAGCGGTTGTTGCCTCTTATAAGTTAACAGTAAGTTTACATGGTAATCCATCTATAATAAAATTCGCTTCTAATGGAAACTCGCTTATAGTCGAATTCACCAAGTTCCGGTTAAGCTCCTCTGTCGTCAATGCATTAAAACTAATTTAGATTCCCATTAACCATTTAGGGTAGTCATTGTTGGAGGAGGGGGGGGGCAATTGAAGCACGCTGATTTTGACCGTTAGACATTGTTGAAGAGTTGGAAAGAGTAGACAAGTCCCCCCCCCCCCCCCATAGTAAAACTTGAAATGGCTCCTGCAATTATGGCATCGTCTGTGAGATCATTTTCCAAATTAAAAATTACTTGAAATCATAGATTAAACTAAAATTGCAATAGAGCCAAGATTATATTGTAAAAATTACATTTAAACGACTGAATTGAAGCTTTTGTTGAAGCAAAGAAAAGACGTGGGTATATTATTTTAAATTCCCGGGAATAGAATTTTTATTTGGTTTTTAAGGAACTTCAGATTTTAATTATTTTATTATTTATTAATTTATAGTATCTAATACATCATAACATATTTTTTATCCGTATGGAAACTATAAATTGTTTATTTTAGACTGCTTCCGAATGTTGTTCTTTCAATATAGTATAAAACAAGAAATAAATCGAGAACTGCAATTTTTCGTTCGTTTTACCTTGAAAACTTGAAAAGATTGACTGCGGCAGTTTTTCATTTTATTTTTATTCACATGGATAAAATAATTCCGCGTACGGCCCTGAGTTTTGTTTTAAATTAAATGGTTAAAAAATGAGATTTTTTATAATAGTAGGGGGTGGCAACCCAGTTTCCCCAAAATTCACTTTGTAGAGAATTTTGTGCTCTTCAATGTTGGTCTGATGATAATTTTCCGTAAAATTTAAATTACGCGAGTTATAGGCAAAAATTTACATTGGGGGGATTAAAATCTCCAGTTGGAGTAGAAGCAATTTGAAGGAACTTTTGAAGGGTTCATCAATGTAAAAATTTAATTTGTCGGTACATTACTGTAAATTTCAGAAAAATATGCCAACCAAAATAGTGCACTCCATGGGCTACAAAAGGACGTGAATCCCTGAACTGGCTAATCGCCTTCTTCCTTGTTAGAATTGAGGATTTAAATTTCTTCAAGATTTCTGCAAGGGCTGTAACAAAATATATTCGAGTTTTGAATTTATAGAGCCCAGTTCACGTAATCAGAAAGGTTCAGACAACGCTATTTTTATATTGGTAGGTACCTCACATAGCACGGAAAATTGTTTTAAGATCGGATAATCGGGGTTCTACTGTAGTTTATTTCAATAAGAAAATGAATTAAATATAGGATATAAACTGTTCCTTTTTCTAGACTATTTGCTGACGTATTCTAGTTTCTGTATTCTAAATTCTGGGTTTAGTTCGTTTATTACCTCATGACGCTCTACCTTTATAAGTATTCTCCCGGTTACGTTAATGCATATAGGGATAATGCATTCCTGTAATTCCTGACAAAAAGGTTAATCAATATGACGTTTCTAAGGTTCACTAAATTTGGTTTCAGGATTGAATACATAAATGAAACATTAAAAACATTCAATTCTTAATACTATTATTAAGGACTATAGTTTTCGAAGGAGAATTTAATGTTAAAATAGTCTGAAAATTCTGAAAAAAGTCCCCCCCCCCAAATGATACTCCTTGGATTAATTTTTAAATTATTCTAATGTAATGTAAAACAGCAGAGAATCTCAAATTTTGAAACAAAACCACAAAAAAAATACAAAAACCTCATTTGAAACGAAATGAAGGCTTGAAGCTGTGCCGATTATTTTTTATTCACACCGAATTTTAATTTTCACTTTTTCAAAATCTCAGATAGTAGGGTAAACAAGACCCCCCCCCCCCCACCGAAAGTGTAGACCACAGAAAAAGACATTTTAAAACTCATCTTATTCCTACACTGCCTGATGACTAAATTTATTTTTATTTTCAGGTTTCCTTCTTTTAAGAAGGATTTTCTCCTTCTCGCGGACGGGAATGAAGTGTCGAGTACGAATTCGTGTGGAATAGCTTGATGGAAGCTGTAATTATCGAGAATCAATTTTGGTTTTAAAATTTTTGTGAAAAAGTAGTGTTATGTGTTCACTTTAATTATTTTTGCAATAAAAACCGTTAAAAAATGTGTAAGTGCGCGATGGTGGTGTTGTGAATTGGACTTGATGGCAGGAATGCAGAAGATGGTGACCCCGCAGGAGAGGAATAAGGCGGAAGGACTACAGTGTTAAAGGTACAAAATTTTTTTCCAGATCGAACAAAATTATTTCTCTGATTTCTTCTTTCTTACAACACGTTCCTTATTCTCTTTACGAATTTGCGCACTGCGCAAAATTTGATACAATTAAGAATGAAAATAAGTATCGTGTCATACGGTCCAAACTATGTATCCCAATAACACCGAAATAAAAAACTTTTCCTCTTGTTACAGGTAGGATCCACGACGTGGGGTGAGCAGCAAAAAAGGTTAGTAGTGAAATTTGTTTTACTGTGATGTAAGTAGGCAGTGAAAAAGTGTAACCAAGGGCAAGGAAATGTACGTTTTTCTTTAAGCGTAGGTTTTGGAAAAACAATCTGCGGTAAGAAAATGTTATCTTTAATTGGACAAATACTTAGATTTGTAAAAATTTCAGAACATGAAATAGAATTGTTTTCTTTGTCAATCTAATAACTGATTTTCAGCTGCTGATAATTTAAAAAAGTTTTACTCGAGGAAATTCAATAAAATTTCATCATTGGGAATAACCGGAGCACGTGTTACATGTTTATCAGCAATCATCAGGTGGGCATAACCAATATAATATGTTATTATTTTTACACACATAAAGAAACTGTAAAATAATACCGCGATCATCTAAATTATATGTAGGTACAACTTTTCGCGTTATCTGGAATATAAATGTTCCTCAAAACAATAGATATTTAGTCTACGATTGATTGGAAGTCTGTAAATATTGACATTTGAATCGCAAAATAAGCCGGTACTATTTCGACTTTGAGTTAAAACATTAAGTCTCAAGGATGTAACATTGTAACTTTGTAACATCAACTTCTATCTGTCTTAATTCATTTACAATTGAATTATTACAGTTAACACATAGCCTGGTTTCATTAGTGCTGCCAAGTGGTGGTCTACCAAATGTATCCCGTCTATCAACAGAGATTTCTCTTTTGTTTGCTTGTCGCGCTTTCGAAATGCAACAAAGTATCGATTATTTATAACATTTTTATAATACCAGAGTAGATGCACCTGATGATGAATATTTTAGGGTGATGCTATGTGGGCGCGCCTGGGCTTCAAGCGGGGATGCGAGAGATTCACGGCACCCGGGGGGGTCGGAACTCCAGGGGCGGAAAGCTAGAAAAATTAATTAATGATAAAAATAATTCATGCAGAACACAAAGCGAGCGTAACACACAAATTTCTATAATATGCTTTGATATCTTTTTCGTAATATTACATCAAGATTTCACATTTTGAATAAGAACAAATTATAAACTTGTGAATTTTTTGTCCATCAAATTCAGAAGGACATCTGCATACCTTAAAATAATACTCACATGGTTAAAATTCACTAATTTAAATACTTTCATAAATACAACGAAAAAATTCATAAATCTAATGAACTGGTTTGTTAATACAATAGAACCCTGATTATCGAGTCTTAGTTAACCGAACCTTTTAAAATAATCTGCCAGTAATTCAACGATACCACACGGTAATCTAAAATTTTGAGGAGAAACGCGAAAATTTCGATAACATAAAAAAATGTATTGCCTTATATGAACAATTTTGTCTTGGTAAATTGTTATCATTCTTAAATTTTTTATGCAAAAATTAGAGTGAGTACGTTATTAAATCGATTAAAATTGATTTTTCTCCTTGCCCTCCTCAGCCTTTCCCTTTGCAACTTTTAATGAAAAATTCGAAAAATATTTTGTTTAGCCAATACTTGTCAATAAACTTCTTCACCTAAATATCAGCAATGGTTTGGTGGGTTCGTTCTTCGATTCAAGGGTGAGGCGTTTGCCTCAGGCGCCATCGCAATGGGGGCGCTAAACCTTGACGAAACCCTTAAATAATAGTTTAAAATTTTTAAAAAGATAGGAATCTTTCGGGGGGGGGGCATATATTCAAATTTGACTAAATTCGAAAATTTGACCGCGATTTTATTTGTAACATCGCCTAAAATTCCTTGCCGGCCTTTTCCCCAAGTGGGGATTTTAATCCTTTACTGTAGTTTTTCGCCTATAACTCGCTTATCTTCATTTTTAGAGAAAATTATCATCACATCAAAATTGAAGAGTACAAAATTCTCTATAAAACAGATTAACAAAATTTGCCTACATCATACTATAAGTATTTATGAAATAAAAAGAAAATCCAGAGAAAACAATTGAAAAAGGTTTTGAATAATACATATTCTGAATAATTATTTCGTACATTTAAACTTTACCATCGATGGTGAACAAAACAAAACCAGGTTTCAGGATTTACTTCAGATCTGAAGTAAATCCTGAAACATCGTTTTGTAGAGAGTTTTCTCCTCTTAAGATTTGGTCCAATGATAAGACTGGGGATTTTAGGAAAGTTGATTCCAACCCCGCGTTGTTTTTCATTTCCCTTAACTGACTGGGTAACCGGTAAAGCTATCACGTCATCATGGCGACAGTTATTCAAATATATTTAAATTGAAACGAAAAACTCCTACCGATAAAAATAATCTCCATATTCGGAAGAGTAATCCGTTACGTTACCATGGAAACGGTGATTCTGACATACCATGCGTATTTTCTATAAGATCTTCAGAAGTTCCCCACGATAAAAATTGATATTACACGACCGGGGGGTCTGGGGGGTATGGAATACCCCCTAGGCACACTTGCCATTATTCAGAACCATCAAAATTTATTATTTTTCATTGAATCTTTTGCAAGTTTTGTTTGTAATCCGGCGGGGGGTATTTTTGGTGATATTTTTCATAACTATCCCAGTACCGTTCTTCTTAATACCGAAGGACGTAAAAGTGAAAGTTTTACTTTCACAATAAATTAAGTGTACCTGGGGGCAGGGATGGGCAAAATACATGACAAATGTATTTGAAATACAAAATACATTTATGCAAAATACAAATTACAAAATACAGTATTTCAAATACAAGATGCAGTACTATGTTATTATAACATAATACTACTATTCCATACCCCCCAGACCCCCCGGTCTAGGCAGTTTAAATGAGTTCCTGATAAGCATCCATTTGTTTTCATTAGTCTAAGTGAGCGCCGTAGCAAGGGTGAGGCGACTGAGGCGTTCGCCTCAGGCTCCATCGCAATGGGGACGCTAAACCTCGACAAAACCCAATAAATAATAGTTTAAAATTTTCAAAATGATAGGAATCTTTTGGGAGGGGGAAGCATATATTCAAATTTGCCTCAGGCGCCAGAAGAGCTCGCTTCGGCGCTGAGCATCGATATGGTGTGGATTTATTCTAGTCAATTGACAACACATTAACATCAGGAAAAACTTCGACCTTCTAATAAAATCTACGGTTTAATTTGCCCCCCCCCCCCTCCAACCCTTTCTGGTTGATAAATAATTATTACTACTAGTTTTTGAATCTTTTCATTAAAAACAACTTGGTTTTATTTATTTATCGTATGGCGTGTACACAAAATAGAAAAGAAATCACATGTCAGTAATGCACAGTCAAATTGCAATGTTCAGGCTTTCAATCCAAGTGACAGCCGGTGGGGTGGCCCTCAAAAAGTCTTCAGCTGTACAGTGGCTCGGTCTGCTTTCGCAGTTATAGGAGAGATGGTGTATAGTTTGCCTTTCTTCGCCGCAGTCGCATGCGGCTGATACGGATTTGCCCCATTTAAACAGGGAATCAGCACATACCCCACAGCCTGTCCGGACTCTGTTCAATCTGCACCATGTATTCCGCGGCAGGGCAAAACCAGGTGGTGTCTGTCCGGTGTGGAGAATATCGCGGATCTCAGGTAGCGCTTTAGCTTGCCATTCCCGTTCCCATTCCTGGTCCAGGCTGAAGTTGTTGGCAAGTAATCGTTCAGCGGTTTGAATGGGCGGTTTTCTGGAGCGCAGTCTGTGGCCCAAGTGCGCGATGTCTTCATGGATTTTTAGGAGCGGATTTCTTAGGATTTTATTGTACTCTCTGACTAGAGCGCTTGAGCGACGGAGGTAGGGAGGGGGGATGTTACTCAGAGTGGGCAGCCAGTGAATAGGAGTGGGTTTAATGGTTCCACTGATGATTCGCATCGAGTTATTTAATTGAACATCCACTAGATTTGTGTGTGGGCTGTTTAGCCATACTGGTGAACAGTATTCTGCCGTCGAGTAAACCAGGCCCATGACGGAGCACCTCAGTGTATCGGCTGCAGCTCCCCAGGAGGTACCGCTAAGTTGAGAGATGATATTATTTCTGGTCTTGAGTTTTGCGGCCACGTTGGTGAGATGTTTTTTGAACGATAGTGTTCTGTCTAATGTAACGCCGAGGTATTTGGGAAACTTGTTGTGGTTTAGGCGGGTGGCATTGAACTGGACGTTCAGTTCAACGTTGGCCATCTTGTTGGTTAGGTGGAAACATGCTGCTTCGGTTTTTGATACATTCGGTTTCAGTCCCCATTTAGCGAAGTAGGCGTTCATGGTTGTTAAGTCCTCGTTCAGTGCGTCTTCTGTTATCGAGAGGTTACTGTGACTAAATGCCAGGGCCATGTCGTCAGCATAGCAGAATATCTTCGAGCTTGTTTCAGGGAGGTCAGCCACATACAGGTTGAAAAGCAGCGGGCCAAGCACGGATCCCTGGGGGAGACCGTTGTTCAGGGTACGTTTCTTGCTTGTTCGGTCGTTCATATGTACTTGAAAGGTGCGATTTGTCAGCATGTTTTCAATTAGCCTGGTTGTTATTTTACATTTGGTGGCCTTTAATAGTTTGTATATGAGACCTTGTCGCCAGACCGTATCGTATGCCGCTGTGAGGTCTATTAAGACTACTGATGTTTTATGCCGTTTTTGGAAGCCGGCTTCTATGCACGTTGTTAAAGAAAGAACTTGATCGCAGCAGCTTCGATTCCTTCGGAACCCCGCCTGCTCCACCGGGACGTGCTCCATTATTTTATCGACGATGCGGTTGTAAATCAGTCTTTCCAGTAGTTTGTAGCACGGGCTGAGGAGGGCAATTGGTCTATAACTTTCTGGCTTGGCCTTATCCTTGCCTGGTTTAAGTATTGATATTATTTTTGTTTCTTTCAGTTTTGGCGGTAGGTTGCCAGTAAGGAGAATTTTAGAGTAGAATTTGGTTAGCCAGTTTCTAGCCACAGGGCCGCAGTTGTGCAGGAATTCCGAATGGATTCCATCATAGCCGCGGGAGCTCTTCCAGTCTTCATCTCTTTTATAGCGCCAGACAGCTCCTTAATTGAAAAAGGATACGTGGGGACTGGCTCCTCGATAGTTTGCCTTTTAAGTTGTCTTAGCTCTTTTCCAGTCAGGTTTTTTTATTAAAACTATTTTTTAAGGCTATTTTTTATATTTAGATGCCATCTAAAATCTGTAATTGTTCTGCTGCGTTTCGTTTTTGTCAATCTGTCAATCTTCCACTTCTGTTGACTCAAATAAGCACAGTACTTTTGAATAGCAGCAAAAGTTTTCTGGTCATAAAAACGTTTAGTTCGACGGTTGAAGGATTATCTTCTTTTGGCGAAAGAACTATAACCATCAGTAGACGTCTGTACGCCCATTTTAACATTTTAAATTTTAACCATTTCAAATCAAAATTAAAGAGCATAAAATTCTTTACCAAGTAAAAGAAAATTTTATTCTAAATACAAGGATTCACTATAATTTGTTTGAAATAAAACGGATTTTACCTTTCTGGAACAGATTTTTATTCTTATTCAGTAATGGTGCTATGTAACGATATTTTTTTAAATTCTTTTTTGTAGATAATTTCGTACTCTTCAATTTTGATCTGTTGAAAATTTTCCGTAAAAATGCTATTACTTACGTGAGTTTATAGGCAAAAAACTATTGAGGAAGAAGTCGACAGGGAATTTTAGGAGTTTATGAAGGTTTTTTTAGTGAGATCAAGGAAATTTAGGAACTAAATTTTTTTTAATATGTTCGGCTCAGTTAACGCGGAAGATCGGTTAACCAAGATACGGATAAAAGGAATTCTATTTTATTGGTTGGTATATTTTTTAGGCAAATTTTCAAATTTGTGTGACAAAAATTGAAGAGCACAAAATTCTCTACAAAATAGATTCTTTAGAATTAACTTCAGATTGTATTATGCAAAAAAATTCTATTCGAAATAGTAAAATTTTTTTAAAATAAAACGCATTTTGCTTTACTGGAACTGATTTTTATTATTAATCAGGAGTAGGTAGAAGGTATTACATACATCAGAAAATTTGAGAAAACTCTTATTTTGTAAAGAATTTTATACTGTTTAATTTTGATCTGATGAGAAATTTCCGTAAAAATGAAATGAAGTGAGTTATAGGCTAAAAATACAATTGGGGGAAAACTCGACAGAGAATTTAGATCTTTTTAATGAGGTTAATGTGGGTAATTATTTTAAGAGGTTCGGCCTGTTAACGCGGATGATCGGAAAATCGGAATTGAACTTTATTTTTTTGTTGGTGCATTTTTAAATTTTTTTGGGAATCGCCTTCTTTCTTATTCCTCTTTGAAGGTTGCGTTACTATAATAATGATTTGGTAACCACTAAAATTATTACGTAACTTTAAGAAGTCTATAGCGATAAATTTAAACCGGAGAATCGGGGGGGGGGGGTATGAAATACAGCCCAATCGTAAATGTGGTTTTTCAGAAACATTCAAGAGTTACCGTTCGTCTTTGATTCTATTGCAATTTTCATTTGGCATTATTTTCTAAATTTCTCCCTTGATCATCTGACACTGAGAGTGTTATCAGGTAATGAGTTTTTGCTTAACAATTTGTGTAAAAGTTTGAATTGAGATGCAACCTCCATGTTTTCGAAGAAATTTTATACACATCAAGTTATTCGAAAGTCAACCATAAACCCGGGTACACAAAAGAAGCAGGTACTTCGATCCTTTCACGCTTTGACCCTTTTCATGAGACCGGAGTCTCACTGTACCTCTTCCTACTATCAAATAAAATTTTAACTAATTCAGTTGGTTCAAACCGAGTTCAAAAACCCACCCACCCACAAATCAACAACTTCCATTAGTTAATATTTTATTTGATAGTAGGAAGTGGTGCAGTGAGACTCCGGCTTTACCAAAAAGCGAAATTTAAACGAACACCAAATTAATCAGATTCATTTTCTGCAATTTTTTTGTTGACCTGTTGCGAATTAAAATTTGTTGTCTATATTGGAAAAAATTTGAAACAACATCATATTGATGAACACTGATCATAAAATAATATTCATCATGATAATGAAAATATTCATCAATATGATATAAAAATCATCAACAAAGTTTGAGGTTTGATGAATGCTTGCATCAATACAATTAATTCGATTTCATCAATTTCTGTTCATAAAATTGATGAATATTTTCAACATTGTGATGAATTTTGTTGAAGTTTCTGAACCTAATGTGTATATTTTTCCATATGTGACTTGAAATAAGTTAAACCATAAAGAATGCATGCAGAAACTTGATGAAACTTTTTTTTACTTTTTTTAAAGCGACCAAAACTTTGCAATGCTTAAAGTGTTTTGTTGCTTAGTGGCCTGTTGCAGTAACTGCAACGTGAATTAAAGTTTTGGCCCATGGCCGCTACCTACACTGATGGTGCTCCGTAGAGCATAATGGAGCTAGTGACCGATGCCAAGACTGGTCTTTTTGTATACGACGGTCCACCTATGTTCGGCATCAGTCTAGTGCCCCAACACCTTAGCAGTCCTTCCCGGCACAACCTGGCATCCCCCAACTCTATCTCGAGATCCCCGCACTTCCTCTTCTCTATCAGTAGTACGGTTTCCGTTTTTTCTGATACCAGGGTTAGGCCCCTACCATCGAACCACTCCTTTATTCTACGGAGAGCTTCGTTTGCTGCATCCGTCAAGGCTACGTTTATCTTCGCTGTTAATACCACGTATAAATCGTCGGCAAAGTCGACTATTTCCACCCCTTCTGGCAGGTCCACTCGCAGGACCCCGTCGTACATGAGATTCCACAGGTTAGCGCCCAGTACCGATCCCTGTGGAACCCCGCTGGTAATTGGTACCTCTTCAACTAGCATTTCCTCGT
This sequence comes from Podabrus alpinus, assembly GCA_932274525.1. Taxonomy (NCBI): domain Eukaryota; kingdom Metazoa; phylum Arthropoda; class Insecta; order Coleoptera; family Cantharidae; genus Podabrus; species Podabrus alpinus. Next base: position 78,541,245 of record OW026456.1, read on the forward strand.
CCACAATCAAGGGTTGTTCGCTTAAGAAGTTCTTCAGAACGTTGAGCAGGTATGATGGTGTGTTTTTATTTTCTTGTTCTCGGACAAAATTTAAATCACCCTAAAAGTTTAGTGCGTCACTACTGTTGTTAAATACGATTTTCATAAGCAAATCCGAAAAATTTTGCAATTTTGAGAATAAATAAATAATGGAAAACAATCGAAAAGTAACAATAATAAATCGTTTTTAATATTCAATTTAATTTCGATATTAATCTGGCCCACTAATAAAAAATGAACCCTCTTCTTTTTCAAAACATCGTTGTTTCACTGTGATATTCAATGCTTGTAATATCGATATTTAATAATATATAATTGATTATCGATTATTTCTATCTTAATAATATTAATATTTATAGGATACCAATTAATGGGCCATATTTGACTAATTGGAAGTATCAGTCACGTATATATTTAAAAAACATTATAATATCATCGTCGATGACAAAGTATCGAATATCAATAATACATCAATATTGATGAGTTACCCAAGAAAAACCATACTTTTATTAACAATTTTCTCACGCTTCTGGTTTTCAAAGTTGTGAATTTTATTGGGTATATTTTATTGCAATACAGAAGAATTTATTAAGTAAAGGCTTTAAAACAAAAGGTAAGGAAAGAACATTCAATCAAAAATTGATTTAAAATAACCGACATTTTTTTTCAGAAAACAAAATTTAACAAACCGAGAAACATAATATGACAAACGTAATATATTGAAAACTTCTATGCCAAGGACAATAAAGGTAAATATTTTACACAAAAAACTGTATTTAGTAAATAAATTTTCTTAAAATTTCTTATTATTAAAATTAGGACTATTTTGAATCCAAAATAAGAGAATTCGCTCTCCGAGCAACTGGCGCGCATAATTATACTTTCGCTTGTTCTTGCCGATGGGACGTGTAAATTAGCTCAGTCATGCTCTTCGATGATGCTAAATTTCTAAAAATTATAATTTCTTCTTATTTATCGACAATTAAATATGTCCAACAAGTTTGACTTTAATTTATTAGTGTGGTATTGATGAGAATTATAAACCGCAATTTAATCATTGCTTACAAATGAAGAGAACATCGCACACGATTCGTTTGTAGAATTAACATTCACGTCTTGGTAGTAACATGAATAAATTACTACCATTGAATAATTGATTAATTCGAGCGAAAAAGAACCGGATGATGAATGTTTTAGCGTTTCAATTGATACATTTTTTAATTGAACTAATTCTGAAAACGCGGTTCGCTAGTTTAGCATAACCTGAATGTTACAGGTGATATTGTGACGAATTTATGGATATCGATCAAGTTCGATATATCCTGATTGGATTTGTTAAATTTAGAACGAAAATATCTCGAAAACTAATAATCAGAATGGTACGATGTTACATATCGTTGAACTCGTCTAAATCTACTCTTTATGATTTTGTAAAAAAAAAAGGTTATATACAGGGTGATAATTTACAAGCGGGTTTAAATTTGTGAGGGTGTTTGTTAAGGCGCCTTCCTCTGCATACTTGAGTTCACAATGGGAGCCAAAAATTTTGCAATATGAATTATTTGTATTGTGTTCATGTTTATCGTGCCATAAATCTAAAAGTCAACTGGGCTTGGAGGGTCAAATGTCACACGATCTTATTTACATTGACAATACATATAAGATATAAGGATTATTACGTGTGAGGTGCAGCTCGAATGGTTGCAAAATGCAAATGTCCCGGGAGTGTTATTGGTTCCGGTCGCATTTTTAGACGGATATGGTATTTAGATGGGGCGCCACGACGTCATATACTTGTCTGATTGGTACAATTATGGCGCCTATGTTAAGTTATGTATAAACGGCGTCAATTTAACATAAACAGCAAAGGCTGCTTGTTGTTTACAAAATTATCGTCTAACGAATTAGACATTCCATTTCGAGCGCACAACATATTTGTGGTTTTTTATGCGCCCGGGTATAATCCACAATAATTGATGACACGATCACAATCTCAATTGGTTCTCACCGAATACTAGAAATTAATCGACCTTTAAGTGTCTTCTCTGTCACAATAAGTTAGGATAAAACTATTTTTATTATTTTATACTTTCCATCTTATCGCGAAATCTACGATATCTTGCAAATTTTATGGCAATATTTCATGATTAACAAAACACTTTAAATAAAAAAAAATTAAATCGGTTGTAGGTACCAGGAAATTTGATCGATATTTTTTTATCGGGACGAAATATCGTCTAGCCCATATTTTTAATTAGCCCGGATGTTTGGCCGTCATATCAACCAAGTTTATTACTTCGCTATTTGCAAATACCACCACCCTTCACTTTTTATTTTTAAAATAAACGCGCAACAAGCAACAATGTAATATTTAAATTTTAGTATGTGGAACTGGAAGACTTAATTATGTTTGTCGACAGAGAATTTGAAAAATGCAAATAACAATACGTTACCTTATTTTAATTCTATTTTCTGTACAATAATTTATTTCAATGATCTAAATGGCCTTGTAAAGATACAAATCTTATCCTGTAGTTGTTTTTTCGTAACGAGAAAACAAGAATGCACAAACAACTAAAGTATTAAGGGTGTGTAATATGAAAATAATTTGCTGCTTTACAAATTTTTATGAAGACAACATGAATTACCATAAAAAAATCGTCTACAGGATGCTCCAAAGACAATGCCAGAAAATTTTTTAAATATCAGTCAGACCCGGGTTATCGTCCTTTTCGTCTACACAACGAACCGAATTGCCCCAAAAACTGAAACATCCAATATAGTCTTTCGCGTAGGGTTGAGAAATCACGACCACCCTGTATAACGCCGAGTAAAACGATAATCTCCCTCCGAAATCGTGCCGCTGAGTCTTGCTTTCTTCGAAACATTTCAAACGATTTTTTTCATAATCTGACAATTTATGGTCGCATCAACTACTAAAATTATTAGCGACAGTTTAGACAACACGTTTACCTTTAGTGAGCTTCATAAACCGGTGTGTTGCGGCGAGACATGAGCATTACGTAGTAAATAAATGTGAGAACGCGATTTAAATTTTCTCCAGAACCATTTGCTTGAAGTTTTTATTTTCTTTCTGTGTAATTAGGAACTGTACGAAAATGAGAGAAAATCGTCAACATCCGGACGTCGATGCAAATTTTGCCGAGAGTAATCTTTTCTATGGTTCGGATTTAGACGTTCCCTATTCGTCCTAAGTGCTTTCACAAATATAGGGGACCTACTGTTTAACATGACTTCGTTGTGAAATCTGAAGCTCCAAAATGGCAACATAACACTCTTCAAGCTGTTGGATCATTAGGACGAGTCAATAACAGAACCGAGTAAAATAAAAAGTCTTTACTGGTTTATTATAATGGAAAGGTGCGGCGGATATTTCTTGCAAGCAAAATAAAAAGATATTTTATAACATAGAAGAGAACGTATGAATGAAATCCATTCAAGAGAATTTTAGCTTCAATATTGGTCGGTGGAATCCATGGATTACTTGACTATGAGAGAAAGTAGGGATAAAAGTAACTGATCTTCGTATGCACACAGTAAAACTCGATTAACTAGATTTCAACAAAAATAAACTCGAGTTTATGACATTCGGTATATTATTTTTTTCGTGAGCTTTAATATCACCCACTACTGAACGTTACCTCTTTTTATGTCACATATTCTCGTCAGAGGTAAGGTTGAGTATGCAGGAACCGTCGGTACAGAACAACAAATGTTAGAGAATCGTTTCGGCATTTAAACACCACTGCTGCCTACATCGGGTTGGGAACTTGTGCTCGATTGGTTGCAGTATTAGCTTTTATCATACCCAGTACTTTCACCTCAGCCGTCAAGCGGTCTACCAATATTCTAAACCCCACAATTCAACATGCATATTGATAGAGCAAAACGATTTAACAGAAAACATTTTGTTTTATCTAAAAACATGATACGGTCGCCAGCTTAGCGGTTAAGTGCATTGCTCATAATGCTAAATACCTGGTTCAACTCCGGGCTCAGTAAAACTTTATTCTGACCGTCTCGTCTCCCCTCGGAAGGCAATGGCAAACCACCGAGGTATAATCTGCCTGGAACAGCCTCTCTGGAGATGAAGTGTATACACTTCCCGCGGTTCGAAGCCCGCGTTAAGCAGTAGGTCCCCTATGTGTGTGATAATACTTCAAACGCACAACACACACATAGGAGAGATGTCGCCAACGTCTGAAATTCAGGCACGGCACTTTAAGAAGAAGAAAAACATGATAGAACAAAAAGTTGTAAAACAAAACGTTTTGTTTCGAATTGACACGTTTTGCTTCATCTGAAAACAAACTGATTAAAACGTTTTAAGACAAAACATGGTTCATGGTTTTAGGTGAAACAAAATGTTTTTAAATGCGACAAAACGGTTTGCTCTATCAATGTGCATGCAGCCATACTGTCGGGTTCCCCACATGAAAGCACGCCCCCCCCCTCCTTCTGTTCCATCTCAAATATTTTGCAAATCAAAAACAATATCAATACAAAAATATATAAAAACTAATTTACGAAGGAGAAAAATAATTGGTAATTTTTTGAATTTATAAATTTCACCTTATTCCCTCAACACTACAATATTAGATAGGTTCGTACCCTTTATAATATGTCAAATGAAAACTGTATAAAAATGCTACATTTTAACCTAAGAAAACAATTACAATTAAAAGTGGCGACTCGTGACTTATTTCAATGGGTGGGCACATAATTTAAAGAAAAGGTAAAATATAAAATTACATTCTTGTGTTGCTTTAAAAATGTCAATACTCTTCATTATCGAATTAAATACTCGAATCAACAATCGGAAGTAAAAATAGAAACCGTGGGGGGATATGGAATACGCCTCAGCACATCAATATGACCATTTGATCTCCATGCGCTGGGGGTATTCCATACCCCCCAGACCCCCCGGTCACAGAAGTTACCAACTTTTCACAATTTTGTTATTTAAGTGCATCGATTCGGGGGAGCATAAAATAAATCTAACAAGATCTTTCAAGGAAACCGTAGGGGGGTACGCCGCATCATGTGAACGTGGCCATCTTGAACTTCATTCGCTGGGGGTAGCCATACCCCCGGTTTCAGCAGTCATCAACTTTTCACAATTTTCTTATTTAAGTGAATCGATTGGGGGGGGGAGCATAAAATAAATCTGACAAGATTTTTCAAGGATTTCCTATGTAATTCCAAAAACTCAGACGTTGTTATTAGGTGTTTGTGCTTGTGCTAGTGGCACACAATACCCGGGTTGATGATCCAGTCCATCAGTGCTGCCTTTAGGCCGTACAATGTGGGCAATCGGCGACTTCGAAACACCACTTCTGTGTATCTATTTGTTCATAATCCTGGGCTGCATAACGGTGATAATCATACACTAGTAGAAAAGGAATGAATGAATAAATAATTAATTATTTATTAATAAATAATTCCCCTCCGCACTGGAGGGGAATTAACGGGTCAATTTACGAAGTGAAAACTTAATTCAGATTCACATTGGAATTATTATTTAATAGTAATGACATCACCTTGAGAAACGCTCTGTATAAATACTACATGTTAGTTGCTTTTCCACTTAGCGAGGGCGACGCCTCGTCGCCCTCCACGTATTAGCCGCCACTGAAAATTCCTGATTTATTTAGCATTAAAAAGTGCCTTTTTAAATTTGAAACTTAATCCAGAATTTTTAGACAAAATGGGGGAAGGGTAAAAAAGATTAATATTATTAATTGTGTCAAACAAATAGTTGCTACCTTTTTATAAAAAAAACTGGCTTGTAGATTCTTTGCCTTCCTACAAAAACGTCCCCGTGAAGGAGGTGCTTTTAAAAACATTGAACTAAATATTAAAGCTGAATAAAGTAGAATAAATCAAATGACCTCTCTTCTCGTATATAAATTATATATTTGTGATACGTTTCGGCATTCAGACTGCCCATCAATCATCGAATAAAATATTATTAATTTAAAGTGAGATTTAAATTTAAACGAATAAAGGATTTAAATGAAAGGAAGTAGTAAAACAGTAATGCTTCTACTCCACTTTTTTCGTAATTTTTCTAAGTCCACATAATTTGATTAATTAATTCAATCAAACCGCGAATTAAAACCAAATCAATTAAATCTCCGGATCGCTTTAATTTGAATATTATGTGATAATTTTGCGGGTAATTATTAATATGTAATGAAAATATGTGATTAATTATTTCAATCAAACCGCGAATTAGAATCGGATAAATTAAATCTGACTAAATGGGACAGAAGCAATGCTGTCTAACTACTAAAGGAAATAAATAATTTAGTTAAAAAATACTTTCCATAATTGATGCTGTGATTCGTTCGACTTTAAATTTATAATGTTTTGTCTCGACGATGACAGTTTATATGGCGAAACGCGTCACAAATATATAATTTAAAGATTGTAGTTGACTTATTCTAATTTATTGTTAAAAGAACCTCGCAATTTTCTTATTTTTATTTATTTAAGCTTAAGTTCAAGATTGGAGCGAAGCATTCGCATTAAAAAATATTATTTTTTATTCTGTATTGCTATTCCGTTTTGGGTAGGCGGTGCCCCGTCGCCCTCCCCACACCAACCGCCACTGTCAGTCTTAAATCTGACTGATGGAATAGAAGCAATGCTGTTTAACTTTCCATAATTATTGATGCTGTGATTCGTTCTGCTTTAAAATTTAAATGTTTTGTCTCGACAATGACAGCGTGTATGCCGAAACGCGTCACAAATATATGATTTATTTATATACGAGAAGATTGTAGTCAACTTATTCTAATTTATCGTAAGAAGAACCTCATAATTTTCTTATTTTTATTTATTTAAGTTGAAATTTCATCCTTTAAAATTGCATTTAGATAAAAATATCTAATAAGCGATTTTTTAGCCTATTTTTCTATCAATAAATTATACATTTAATCGCATGTTGGGTAGGATCAATAAGGGTTATGGTATATTTAGAAGCTTTAGCTTCAGCCCCCCTATGTAGTAGTGGGCCTATACAGTATACAGACCAATAGGAGCACGGATGTCATTTTGATTTCATTGTCGGTGGATGATCTTTTTGTTTCAAATTGCTCGGCATTCAGCATCGCACGTTCATCCTCTACTATCAAAACTACCTACTAATTATATGTAAAATGCGGGTATCCTATAATAGACGCTTAAATTAGCTCGGCCTGCGGCCTCGAACATTAACCTTCTATCAGCAGAAAATTTTGATTTCGACATACTCAGCATATTTGCTGCCTTTCTCAGGATCCAGGTGAAATAGAAGTGATTGAACATTTTTATTTATTCACACAGTAAAAACAGATCCAGCCAAAATGTCAATTGTGGGTTTGGGGGAGGGGGAGGGGGTAAAGTTAAAAAAGCCCTAAGATATTTACCTACATGAGACTAAATTATTGCAATTCCATCCAACAGGAAAAGCTATTGGCTTTTTTCCATTAGGATTGGCCTTTCAAAAAATAAATGTTCGGTCACTCCTACACCTTATTGCAAAACTTAGACCTCTGATTAGTTCAGTCATTTATTACCAATCTAAAATAATCTTCGTAATAACGAATGTGTCGAACACAACGAAGTCAACCCCATGTTGGTTTTGATAAAAACTTAATATCGAATAATTTTTTTTATAAGGTCTTTCAATAAAATAGACGAAATGCCACTAAATACCCTTGACTATATAGTATCAGATTCGTGAACCTTATAGGAGTTTTGGAAATATCTGCCGTAATTGAAAAAATAATCAACAGATGACGCCACATAATGTGAAGTCTTAATAAATTGATTTATTATTGTAATTATAATTCTTCATTTGTCTTGATGCCACGGATTTGAATGGGTCAGTGATTGGGATTCAAGCCATGTATTCCGCCTTCCAGTGTAGTAGCGCCATCTGTTGCTAAATTTTGGAATTCCACCAGGTGTTTCCAAAACTCCATAAGATTTGTTTATATGATATTACATAATTAAAGCTAATGCAGAAGAATTCTTAAGATATCGAGAAAGTATCAATATCATGGTGACTGGATATTACTTATAATCGAAAATAGAAAGAGATACTACAGTAGAATCCCGATTATCTGAACTAATGTGCGGAAGAAATACTCGAATAATGGAAAATAAAATTGTATAAATTAAACCGTATAAATAGCAAAACAAAAATTTACCTCAACAAAACGAAGTCTGAATTTCATACCCCCCCCCCCCCTCCCAGTCGATGGATATATTTTTATTGGTAATACCCCCAGCCCCAGTGTTATAACCCCTCTAGATATGACCCTACCCCAGTTATATTTAACTTGCTAAAGGAATATATTGATATCCTCGAGCCCTTCAGTATCAGGTCATTAAGAGATGAAATCTCAAAATCAATGCAAAGCCAAAATTGTAAATCTTGAGTGCATCTGAAAATTAATAAATGCAACTGGGGGTATTCCATAACTGGGGGAATTATATCATTTATTATAAAATAAATTATAGTGTAGAAAGTGCCTACCTATAGACCATAGTTTCGCAAACCGGGGGGTCTGGGGGGTGTGGAACGCCCCCCCCAGGTACGCATGAATTGTAAAAGAAAAACTTATAACCAGATTCTCCAAGAGAAGAAAATCTATTTCAAGAGATGTAATCTTGAAAACAACGCAATGCAGAAATTGCAACAGGTTTTCTATGGTTTGCGTGGTTCCATGCTATGGTTTTCCATACCACCCGGTTCATGGGGGTCTATTTTTATCAGTATGATATGTAGAAGGTTTTTAATACATATTTCTAAATTACCGTTACTATGGTAACATGACCATTTAACCAGGAGTCAGACTACAGACATAAGGTTAAAAGCTTGCGTTTTGCAAATTAAACGTAGCTGGGGGTATGGAATACCCCCCAGACACCCCGGACTATGATAGTCTATTTTTATCGGTAGGACCTTTTGAAGGTTTTCATCTGGCATATGGAAAAGCTGGTTGTGGGATTTGACGGTCTATTGACTACCGCGTTTAGCACTGGGCGGGATCTGGCTGAATGATTAGACCCATATTTTAGGTAGAAGAAAAAATAGAAGAATTAAAAGTGACGTTACTGAAATAATAAGACATTAATAATAAGACTTGGTGGATGCAGAGTGCTGGTTGGGACGTCTTTTGTGGATGGTCGTCTTGTTGTGACGGAGTTGTGGGCTTCCTTTTGCTATGTGACCTGTAAGAGTAATTAGAAATGCTAGCGGGCGGTGGGATGTGGTCAGGTGACCGGCAGTTTTTCATTCATCAGGCTTGATTTTACCTGGAATCCTGCCCATTTCGGGAAAAATAAGTTATACGACAAATCTATTAGATTCCGATTCACTTATTAAGTTATGTATTCATTTATTGTTTAATTTATCTAGTTAATTCTTTAAGTTTATTTTAATATAAATAATTTAACTTTTTTAAATTGAAGAAACGCGGATAACTTTTTTCGCGGGGTGAAATTTATAGTTTTATGATTTTTCGCGGGCAGAAGGATACCGAACCTATATTAGTGCAAAATTGTATCTTTCGAGATGGAGTTGGAAATCCGTAAGGTCTCCGACCTATTACGGGGGGTATTCCATCCCCCCGACCCCGGTTTATTCCTTCTTTTTATTTTAATTTTTATGCTTTCTACACATCAGTTAATAATCCAATTTTCTCTAAAAATTCTTGACCTTGATATTTAAAAATAACATACCATAACATTAGGAGCTGGGGCGTCCGGGGTATAGAATACCCCCCCCCCCCCCGCATACCTGTGATCAGGAGGTAAAAAATTTAAAAAGTTTTATGATAGTGCTTTATGTTCCTTGGTGATGATGATATCCTGGAGGATATCCCATAACTCCTTCCCCCCTTCCCCCGAATTATATTATTTATTTGCTATTGTTGACTTGAGTACTTAATTTAACATTAATTTTTTCAAATCAATACAAGAAATAAATTTCGTTGTATATAAAAAATGGGGAATAGATGGGATAGGTTAGTTATAGCAGGCGGATAATTATTGAGGAACCCAAGAACGGATCCAGTCCAAGTTCTCAAACGGATGGAGATTCACATGCAAAACAAAGGTGTATTTTTTAAATTTGTAGCAATTTTAACACGTAGATAAAGAATAACTAAAATTTCTGATGTTGGTTTGGACAACTTGTCGTCGGCTATCTGAATTTCTTATGATCTTTAATTTATTTAATCTGACCGTTGCATTACAATTTAAAATATTAAAAGTTTGAAATATTTTTTAATCGGTTTACCGTTGGATCCGAATCCTTCGTGGTACGAAAGAGCAATTTCGCTTATTCCATTTATGTTTTTTCTTACGGTGTTGCATAAGAGGGCGAGTACATTTATTTGGGAGTACTTTTTTGTAATGTCTTTTATTTTTTCTTTAACATCTGTTAGGTTGTAATATGTAGTGTGGCGCCGTCTTGCAAGTGGTTGCACGCGTGTCGTTTTACTCACCATGAGCCACTCGTGGGAGTATCAGAACCAGCTTTTCATTCAGGTTTCTGAATGTTATTTATGTATAATGTTGTTTGCGTTCATCTTCATCTTACTAATAAATTTACTACATTCATGTTAATTATATTGCATAATAAAAATCTAATTAATGTAGAAATTTAAACGTTGAAATATGTTAAGCTCTTTTTTGGAAATTGGAAAGGAGAAGTGGGTAAAACTCGAGTTAATTAAAAAGTAATAAATCCGAAATATGAAAACATAAAAAAGCTTTTTGCATCAGAAACGGTTTTTCGCAGTATAATCGTGTGGTCCAATTTAAAATTATTTTGGCATCTGCGAAATTTACGATGCCACGTCGTCCTTAAATTATTTTTAATCGGGACGGCGATTTAAAAATTAATAAAAAAGAAATAAAAAAATTAAGTGGGTACGCGATGTTGAAAAAACGTTGGGTTTATTGTCGGAATTAATTATTTTCAATTTTTGGGTGGCATAAATCTCAAGCTGACCCCTTGGCAGAAGAATCCAAAAGACGTTGATAAATAACCCGCCGAAGAATGTCTCCGTAATTTAATCTTCGATCAATTTAAAATAAACGTTGGTTGCATGTTTCGCCTTTGCCCTCCAAGTCATCAGGAAAACATGGTTCAATAAATAGGTGGTGCCTACACGTAGTTGTTTCACCCGTTTTCGTGTAAGAAGCAAAAAAAGTTGGTGTTGTGCACGATATTTTTTGCTTCTGTCGATGATGTCGTGTTGACCATTTTGATAAACCTACTCCTCCATCTCGTTTGCTTGCTTTCTCCAAGATACCAAGTGCAGTTCACCCACACTCTTCTTCGCTAATCTCCATATACGACGACTTCTGCTGCGCCGAGGTGCTAAGTGTGGCGTGGGGTCAACACTCCGAAGTGGGCGCCTCGGCGATGGCTTTCATCACTCACTGTTAGCGTTGGCGCCGACTTCTTGGTGCACACATTACATTTGTTTAGATTTTAATAGTTCGCTGCTGTTGCTGCTGCATCTTGTTATGCCTGGATATTTTTAGCATCCACTTTATGAATTTGCGAATAAAATTTACATCCCATAAAACAATGCAGGAATTTTGAATTTAAATATTTATTCTATAAGCGGACGCCAAAATATATGTATAGGTACGAACTGGAACTTTTCTTTTTTATCGCATCTCGACTTTACATGCCATCGATCGTAATTCGATATACGATTAATCTAACAAAATCCTAGAATCAACCAGGATAATAGTTAGAATTTCTCTCAGGTGTAATAAATTTTTTCCTCTGTTACTGAACTCGAAGTGAATTTCATTCACAACTCATGTCAGATATTTGTGTTTGTTTTTACTCCAAAAGAGTAAAGTATTTCGAAAGTTATTTTCCCATGCTGATAAACCTATTAAGATATTCAGACCTTATTCAGATCATTCTTTTTGCTTCGCTCTAATGACGAAAAGTAGATCTTTCAAGTCTGACCAACATTCCTTTCAGAAGGATTCCTATGCCGTGCCGCTCAAAAGAAAATATACAGTAGGACCCAAATTATCCGATCTCCCGCTTTATGCGAGGCACCAGAATGTAAACTGGGCTCTATAAATTCAAAATACAGATACATTTTGATGCCAGGCTACTAAATTCAGATAAATTATAAAACCCTATAGAATATAGAACCCCCCCTCGCAAAAAATATTTTTCGGAAGTATTTAAGATTTACCATTCTTGGTTAATTCTGTTGCAATTTGCGTCTTGCATTTTTTCATGATTTCTTCCCTTGATTACTTAAAATTAAAATTTATGCGAAACTGGGAAGACATTCTACGCCTACGCGCTTATATGAATAAGCCATTGCAATCGGATGACATAATGCCTTATTAAATAAGCGATAAATGTAACAAAAGATTACTAATAGCGGTAGTCACACTTATAAAATTGTTATATATAAATTATTGGATGTGTAGTATTTCATTGGTAGCAGTGGTAGCAAATTGAAACTGACATAACAAGATTAATAATTCTAACGTCACCTGCAAGACTGATGAGTCAAAAATTATGCGATAATATTATGAGACCGTAGGATTAAATGGGACTCCGTGGGATTAAATTAACAAATAAACGCAACTTGAGACTGAAAAAGTCGTCATAAATTCACCTTTTAAGTGTTAGGATTGCATAAAAGTTATATAAATGCGAACTCAAAAGTAGAAAATAATTTTTTCTACTCATTTTCTTTGAAAAAAAACTTTTAATGCAAGAAATTTAAAAGGAAAAGTGATTTTCCACTTTTGAGTTCACCTTTATAAAGCTTTAAATTGATAAAACTTATTTTTTGCTGAATTTCTTTTGTAGCTTTAAGCTATATCATGTCTTGATAAGTTTTATGAAGTTCCTACCGATAAAAAGAAACCTCGTTGACCGGGGGATCTGGGGGGTATGGAATACCCCCCCCCCAGGTACGTGTAAATTATAAAAGCAAACTTGATAACCTTATTTCACTAATACCTGGTAAAAATTTCATGTTACCGTAGCTACAGTAATCCAGATATATTAAAAATCTTCTGCATAGCATACCGATAAAAATAGAGCCCATGAACCAAAGAGGTTTAGAATACCCCCAGTCGAAAATCTCAATTTTCAGGAGATTTTAAATTTTACTGTTCTTTGTTGATTCTGCTGCAATTTTAACATTGCGTTGTTTTCAAGATTTCTTCTCTTGAACATGCGGTACTGAGGCACATCAGGTTATAAGTTTTTTTTATAATTTATGCGAACCTGGGGGGTATTCCATACCCCCCAGACCCCCCGGTCTACAACTATGGTCTATAGGTAGGAACTTTCTGTATGATTAGTAATGTGTAATGTCTAGATCCGATCTTCCACTTTAACCCTGAAAACACCTACGTAACATCAGAAAACGAGATCGAGTGTTTGGAGGCCCGAATTTCGGAGTTTGACGGTGTGTGCAAGCTAAACAACTGACTTGACATTAAATGTTGTTGGAATCATTATTGTAGATAATTTTACCCTCTATATCTTACTTGGATTTCAAGATATTTGAGAAAATATCGTCGCGTCTTTTTTTATGATATTGCTAATAACTGCTAATAAATTTCGATTGCTCCCCGGATACCCCTCGGATATCTAAAACTACGGTCTACTATTATTTATTTATATTACAGTTCAGCAATGCCTTAGGGACATTTGAGCCAATTTTTAAATTTATAATATTTTTTCTGGGTCAAAACCCAACTGTTTTGGACAGAAAACTTATAAAGAGAGAAATAAATAAAACGGGCGTTTCATGTCTTGGGAATTTTAATATATTGTTCAGCAATTATTTAGGAACATTTAGGTACCTTTTCAAACTTACAAAATTTGTGTCTGGGTTTTACTGAAATTTCATTGCATTTACATACTAAGTATTTTTTAGTATATGGCCACTTTTTTACCAAAATTCTACGTAATTCGAATTTTTAATTATCCTTCCAGATTAGTTAGAAAAATCGGGGAAAAAGTTAAGATGAAAAAATTTTTGTATTTTGAAACTTGGTTTTACTCTTAAGCAAGAAAGTGTGAGACGGAGATAGAAATGCATTTTGCTGATGAGTATTTCTTTGGATACACAGAAGAAGAATTTTACGATCGCCAATAGCCTGCAGCAACGTCACAGATTAAGGATTTAGAAACCAGCAGCTCCGGACCTAGAAGTATATGTATATAATATGTATAATTTGAATTACATTCCTCGTGACTCCCATTGTTGTAAAATTTAAACAATTCCTTCATTTACACTTTTTTGGTACCTACCATCTGGTAAGATGGAGCTGCCCATCTTGAACGCTGATGGTTCAAATAATTATTGTAATTACAAAAGCAAAATACTTACACCAGGTGGCCTGTGACGGTTCTAAAATTAGAGAAGGATAGCAGACATTATACAAGCAATATACAACATATCTTTCGACTAAATTGCCAATCATCTGCGTGTCTCGTTTCACTATCTTCTATTGTTCTCTCGCCAAGCTGAGATTTTATTGGGGTAAATTAACCACTTTTATATATTCAGTTCATATCCAGTCAAATAAATAACTTTTATTCCTGTTCAGATATTGCACTGGATTAAATTTGCATAAGGTAGTCAATGTTACCCCAATAAAGATTTTCACATCATAAAAAACGCACTTCCTCTCTAATGAGGAATTTGCCATTCTAAATCAGTTTTAGGAATCTAAATCGTATAGAAATTTTATGTAATTTTCTGGAGTTTTAGAAATCAGGATGTAAAGGGGGGTATTTTAAAGTTGCGCAAGAGTTAAAATCAACAATTCCAACAATTGGGGTGGTCAAAACAGGAGTGAATCAAGTCCATTTTTGTGATTTTTGGAGTTATGGTTCCTATGCGTCCTAGTTCATAATTTACTTCACTGCAAAAGTAGATCAAGTCACATTTTGTTCGTTTTGTTCTCCTATGTAACTTGTTTACTTTCTTTACTGACAAGAATAAATATATAAAGATCAAAATACTTTAAGTTGCGATAATTCATTAACAGCATTTATGGACTTGATTCACTTCTATTCTGACCACCTCAATTATCCCCTTGTTCCATCTTTTGGGAAATTAAAAATGCGGGGAGTATTGTAAACTAGAGGATTTTAAATGATTTCCGCCCCCCTCCCCCAATAGTCGTTCAGTATCTCATATTCTTCCCTTTATATTATAGGCTTCTATACACAGTATATGAAAAAGTCTGTCCATTCGCATAATTCCGAGCCAATCAGAACGCTCCAAATTATAACGAATATTTTGCGATATCGAAACCCCAGATTTCCATTTCAGAACAAAATATTTAGAAAACTGATTTATTTGTTAAAAAGTTGAAGATGTCTTGAGAAGTTCTTCATAAAATTCCCTAAACTGCGTCAAATCAATTTCGGTGTTATATTTTCGTTCCTAAATATACTGAAAATTCAGTCTTGTAAGAGTATTTAATGAAATTCGCTTCAAAAAGTAATTAGCGAAACTTTTTAAAATTTTTATTTAATTAATTGTCTGAAGTGATTAATTTCCATTAAGTTTTCGAAATTTACAGAAGAAATTCGGTCTGGTTTATTTCGAACAAAATGAATTTAGATCCCGCACCGTTAAAAATCAAACGAAAACTACGTTTTTTCCTGTAAATTTACATGCTCAATTTATGTCAATTATAAATTTACATGGTAAATCTATGCAAAATTATATAATTGTAAAATATATTTTTCATATAAAATTTACGTAATATAACATTGGTTTTTATATTAATGTACAAAATAAAAACCTTTGCTTTATTGTGTAAATTTACATGTTCAATCTATGTAAAGTTATAAATTTACCTGGTAAATCTAAGCAAAGTTATAAAATTGCAAATAGTTGCAATATAAATTTATGTGATAAACGATTAATTTTTATATTATTATACCAAATAGAAACCTATGTTTTATCATTAAATTTACATTCTCAATCTATGTAAAATTGTAAAATTACAAAGAGTTGCTATATCTATCTATGATAAACGATTACTTTTTATATTAATATACAAACCAGTTTTGTCATGTAAATTTACATGCTCAATCTATGTCAAGTTGTAAATTTACATGATAAATCTAAAGAATATTATGAAATTACAAAGAGTTTCCATATAAATTTACATGATAAAACAAATTTTTTAAGAATGGAAAATGCTGATTGATCTGCAATGTCATATTTTTATATCTTTAGTTTTTCTTTTTCTGATGGAATCCTTGGTTTTACTCGAGTGGTTTTCCGCTTTGGGAACCACTGTTTTAGATGCTAGTAAGCAGGCAAGGTGGTTTCTTCGGAATTCGTATCTATTTACGGTTTTCGAAAAAAGAAATTATAAGTTTCGTAATATTTGACCTTGAAATGATCAGTGAGAGATCAATTTATTTAATCAAATCGACACTTGTAGCGTTTTAACCCCCCCTCTGGAATATCTCTGGAATATCTTAATATTGTTTACAATTTACAGCAACATCAACATTAAAATCAGTGCGTCTTTTATGAAGTTATGTTGACACTACAGTGCTGCCTGTTGGTACAATATGTAAGGACCTAAATACTTTGGGATTTGTGACCCG
The DNA here is from genome assembly GCA_932274525.1 of Podabrus alpinus. Taxonomy (NCBI): domain Eukaryota; kingdom Metazoa; phylum Arthropoda; class Insecta; order Coleoptera; family Cantharidae; genus Podabrus; species Podabrus alpinus. The sequence goes on from OW026456.1 coordinate 78,557,953, forward strand.
GGGGATACCGACGGAATACCGTCTGTAGATAAACAAGAGTAGAAACTCTGGGGCTGGGGGAGACCCTTCGCAAACTATGTGACCTCGTCATGCCCAGAAGAAGAACCAACGCAAAGAGGGAGGTTTACTGGTGGTCGGAAGAAGTGGCTTCGGCCAGAAGCCGTTGTGTCGTGGCGCGAAGACGATACATGAGGTCCAGAAGAACGACCCATAACAGTGCGACCGAGGAAGCCCGAACTTATCTAGCCCAGTGCAGAAAGGCTTTGGCCAAAACAATAAGCGACAGCCAAAAGAGGTGCTGGAGGGAGCTGATCGAGGAAGTAGACGGAGACGTCTGGGGGAGAGCGTACACTATAGTGACAAAAAGAATGGGAAGACCAGCCATCCCAGGACTAACCGAAACTCGCCTTAAGGAGATAGTCAGCGCTCTCTTCCCGGCTCATCCAGAGATCCCGTTCACACTAAAGCAGACGGATGAGCAAATCCAACCATTCAGCGAGGAAGAATTGGCCGAAGCAGTTAAGAAGATGTCCATAAACAAGGCCCCGGGGCCGGACGGGGTGCCGGCGTTGATCCTGCGCGAGATAGCCTCCGGCAAACCTGAGGCTCTGCTTAGCACATACAACAAATACCTGGCAGAGGGGGTCTACCCCCGGAGTTGGAAGAGAGCGAGACTTGTCCTACTGAGGAAGGGTAACAAGCCGTTGCACCTTCCCAGCGCATATCGACCCATTTGCCTGTTGGACCACGTCGGCAAGGTCTTCGAGAGGCTAATACTGCGGAGACTCCAGCAAGAGATAGAGAGATCGGGGGGTCTCGCCGACGCGCAGTTCGGCTTTCGGAAGGGGAGGTCCACCGTAGATGCGGTGGACGGAATAGTCAAACGCATCGTATCGGCGAGAGAGGGTACCCGGAGAACGAGGAAATTCGTGGCCCTGGTTACTCTCGATGTAAAGAACGCATTCAACTCGGCGAGATGGGATGTGATCCTTACGGAACTGGAGAGAAGAGGCATCTCTACCTGCCTTCTAAATATCATCGCGGCGTATTTTAACAGGAGAGAAATAATAATAGAGGAAGATCTATGGCAAAGTACCGTACAAGTATATAGCGGCGTTCCACAAGGATCGGTGCTCGGCCCTCTTCTCTGGAACGTCATGTATGACGGAGTCCTTCGTATGGCCACACCACCCGGGGTAGTGATCACCAGCTTCGCAGACGACCTCTCCATAGTAGCAGAAGCCCGCACGGAGAGCGAAGTGGAGGACCTAGTAAATGATGCGGTGTCAAACATCTGCGCCTGGATGGCCGCGAGAGGCCTTACGATAATTCCGGAGAAGACAGAGGCGGTCATGGTGTCGGGAAGAAGGAAGATGAGAACTGTCCAATTCCTGATAAACGGAATCGTGGTACCGACGGGTGATGTGGCCAGAGTATTGGGTGTGGATATCGACAAAAATCTCTCCTTCAAGGCCCACCTAGCGAGAGTATCACAGAAAGCGGCAAAATCGACGGAGGCCCTACATAGACTTATGCCTAACATGAGAGGCCCCAGCGAAGCCAGGAGGAGGCTCCTAAGCTCTGTCGCGGACTCGATAATGCTGTATGCAGCCCCTATCTGGGCAAAGGCACTAGATAAAGTCACATACAGGAAACAACTGGAGAAGGTCCAACGTAAGAGCGCCCTGAGGATATGCAGGGCATACAGGACTATATCAACAGATGCGGTCCTGGTGCTGGCATCCCTTCTGCCAATTCACCTCAAGGCAGAGATGAGGGATGCTAAGTATAGAGCAAGCTCACCAAACGACTTCGAAAACAAGAGGGCGACAATTGAAAGCAAGTGGCAAACAACTTGGAATGCGTCCGATAAAGGTAGATGGACCCATCGCCTGATTCCGGACATAGCCCCGTGGGTCGGAAGATCTCACGGCGAGGTTACATACGAAACCACACAGGCACTTAGCGGGCACGGGTGTTTCCGCAGCTACCTGCATCGTTTCAAAAGAGCGGACACCCCGAACTGCTACTACTGCGGGGAGCTAGACGATGCGGAGCACACAGTCTTTTAATTGCACCAAGTGGTCCAACGTAAGAGACAGCGCCCGCCTCCACCTGGGGAAGGATCTGAGCCCTGAAAACATGGTCGGGTTGATGCTGAGTAGCGCAAAAGATTGGACAACAATTGAAGACATGCTGGTGGAAATCCTGTCCACCAAAGCGAAAGAAGAACTCGAGTTTCAATCATCTCGCCAAGAAGAGCAAAGACCCGAAAGGGCGGAAAACCACGAAGAGGCCGGAGTGTGTTCGGACGAAATGCTTTAGCGATTCCCGGCACCTCCTAGGAGTGGGGTTTTAGTCAGTAAAAATCTGACACTACCACCCCAAAACATCGGGGTGGTGTCTTTTGAAGATTTCCCCACTCCCAGCGCACACAGAAAAAAAAAAAAAAAGATAAACAAGTGCGTTCTAGATCATTTTTTGAAAACTGATATTTTCTGTAATTCTGATTTGGATTATTCGCAAATTTAATAAATTTATTTCGATTAGCGGTTTTATCAGTGGATTAATTAATTCTTTCTTGCAATTTTAATTTTATAATTATTGCCTTGTGATAAATTAATTATGGTGTAGAATCTATCCTGAGTATAAATAAACGATACCGACATAACAGATAATCACAAATTTTTCATCGGGTCAAAACGCCACCGTGCGGGATAATTTCGAATCAATAAATGACGTATTCATTGAAATAGGAATACGTTCTTCAGGCTGAAGCCATAACAAAGTGAACAAATTAATAAAACATATATTGTAATAAATTTAATTAAAACCTTCATAATAAAATGACTTTGAATTTTGAGATATACATCCAAACACAGCAATGCTGTTGTTGCTAGTGGTGTCACCAACGGTTCCAAAATGAAAGAGATGCTTTCGGGGATAACGAAATACTCTCCTCCATGATCATTTGGGGGAAATACTTATAAATCCCGTCTTCGCAATCAGAGGTCTATTGGAATTTTCCCAGCTAAGAGCGATGAATTTTTAAATACCCTTGGTGGTTATTTGATCATCTAACGCTGGCGAAGTCGAATCCATAAAAATTAACCAGACCATAGTAGGGTATTTGATCAATGGGGGGAATGATTAATTATCTGAGCCCAAAAGCCAAGATTGAGTTTCTCTTTATAACATTTGCATTTATCCTGCCCTTCCTAAAATTTTCTTCATCATGTCAATCTCTTCCTTCTGGATATTCCGGCTCCTGCAGCTGTTAAACTCTTAATTTTAGACAAAGAACTCGTTAAAGTCACTATAGGTAGAACATCAATTTAAATATAATAGAATGCCAGCGGCGATAAACAATTCTCCACCATGAAAGGCATTAGAGCGATCCTTTTTTTAAAAAGTCGTAGAAGATCCAAGATCTAGGAACTGGCGAATCAACTTCTTCTATCCTTCAATCCTTCCGTTCCATGTTCTCCAATTTCGGACCTGATTAATTAGAGTAATTTCGCACTTGAATATAGCTCGAAATGTTGTATGCGGTTTGAACAGCATATTTTCCTAAATGAAATAAATTAAGAGTTTGTCAAGAAAAACCAGAAACTTACATTGTATTGGTAGATTAATTTAAAACGACTTCTTATTGCACTTTTACATTATTTTCGATGTCAATTTCTTACTGAAAATATTATCATAACTTAACAGCTTTCCATTTTAAGCTAAAGCCGTTACATAAAATGTAAATGAAAGATATTAAGAATGAACCTTAACCTATGCTTCTTCATTCACAGTTTCAACATGAACTATGCAAATGAATTAGCAGTTTCCATTCAATTATTGGTTGAGCATAATGACCCAACACCTACGACGCTTTTTGCTAGACAATGACCGGGTCACAATTTGATAAAAAATAACGTTTAGTGATCAAAGGATATAAAGTAAGTTAATATAAACACAAAACCGCAATGTTAACAAATCTAGTCATGTCCTAATATGGAAGGAAAGTCGATCCAGCCGCGAAGAACGACAGATGGACGATGGTCTGTAAAATGCGCGGGTGTTGGTCCTCAACATCTGCACATTAAATCGGCGACATTTGATATTTTTCGAATAAAACAAGAAAATTAATGTTAATTTCTAGTAAATATTTAATAAAATAATGCGATTTTTGAACGACAAAAATAAAGGTGCCATAAATTTACAAGTAATAAATCTGAGCTGAGGGTGCATTCCATCACAAGAACCCTCTGGTTTTGTTCTCGATTCAATATAAATATTTACAACAGGTCGTCTTCTTTTTCGGCACATGTTCCAGTCAGCTTAACAAAATCCATTTTCAAGTTAATGGTAATTCTTTCTCACGTTTTAAACCCATTAATCGATCGAAAAAAAAACAAGTGTTAGACACGTGAGGCGCCTCTTATGATTAATTTACGGCAATCAGCTACACCTTCGGGTATTATAAGACGAAATCCTCTTCTCGTTATTTAATTCGCACCCAAAACGAATTTTATTCGAGACCGAAAAGAGCAGCGCGGCTTCGAATGACCATACAAAAAGCTTTTTTTTAATATATCCGATGTTGTCGGCCACCAACACGGCTACATCGGATAATATCAGATTATCACCGACACACTGTCAATCAGATAGACGGCCCGAACCTTACAAAGGATCATGTGGAATGCTGAGAAAGAATGCTGGGAATAAAGGTGACAAATACACAGAAGCATAAAGAATCTCACTTTGAGGTGTTTATGCACAATGCATCGGACTGTCCGGCGCCAGCGATTCATTCAGTTTTTCACTTCAATACATCCTGCCTTTTGTTATATTAACTGCTTAAACGCTCTCTTTCGAAAAAATAGTAAAATTCACCTTCACAAGGCACGTACGTACGTTCGTCTATTATGCTTCTTCCTTCCAATCACTCTGAAGGACCGAAGGAATTCGATGCTAACAGCTAACATAAATTCCACCTTATTCTACCTTTCCGAAAAAAGGTAACATTTCGTCTTTTCTACAAACACGTTTCGGATTTAACTACATGTTAACTCGTTCAAATTTCTAAAATAACTGCATTATATCAAAATCAAAATAAAGTCTAGTGGAATTCGCTCCCGCCCGGCCCATTTTTTGTTGTACTATTATTATTTGTTCCTTTAAGACCGACCACTTTAGTGCCTACAATAAAGCAAAAATAATAATGTATAATGTTTGGAAATACGAAATACCAAACCGCCTCTTGTTGAAAATCGGACAAATCTATTTTGCCGCTCTAAACCGGTGGTGTAAAAATAATTTGATTTTTATGGTTCGAACGTCAAGCACGTGTAAATTACCGTGCACAAATTGGACTAGGATTTGATGATGAGGTAACTTCCGAAACAATTAACTGATATTCTATATCGGTTCGAGTCGCAAATAAATCGTGGACTACTATTTTAGTATACTTGGAACGCACCATAGACTTTTGGGAGCCCGATTAAATTTAGTTCCTCCAAGTAGGTACCAAGTATAGCCAGCAAATACAAACGGAATTACCTGAGGTGAGATGTAACAATTTGGCTCAGCAGGACACTTGTATTTTGAGAAAAAGTGCCTAATAATTTTGTAGACGCATTGTCTCCTGAATCGAACCAGATGTTTAGTCTCGAAGAGAAGGTAATAGAAATTTTGACAAAGTTAATTACCTTAAGTATGACATCGTAAAATACGGCGATTATGGTTAGCGTTAACAGGAAGATTACGGTCATGAATTGGTTAAAAGGTGCCGTAAATTTGTGAATAGCATTTTTTTTGTAAATCTAATTGATTGTGAGATATGCATATATCTGCATGGTTTGGGGAAAATTTAGTTTGAAAGGTTGGGTCGTGGTATAAAAAAAGAGAATGTCCGGAAAAGGCCACAATAAACAAATTAAATCACACTTGCAGAGGCGCCAGAGCCAACAACGTTGTTAAATTTATAACGGCACTTAAAAACTTAAATTATCCTTCTGTGTAATTGTCCTTCACGTGAAGTGGAGCAGATGACTGGAATAGATTTTTCCTGAAGAAGGTAGACATTTTAATGGTTGAAAAATTGGGCATTTGGTACATTCGAAGCTCAAATATGCGAATAGATTTTTAAGCAAAACAGTTTTTTTAGTTTTAATGGGCCAAGGATTGCTCAAAATATCGTAGAAGAATGAGGACATTCGTTGCATCTCGCATTTACAAATCCCCCATTTTGCTCCATTTTAAAGTTGGATTTTTGATCTTGTGAAAAAATGTGTTTTTGTGTTGGTCTTTTCATAGTCTAAATTTTAAAGTTCCAATAAAAACTGATAAAATTAATTTAAATTATTTGGAATTTACACGAAAACCAAGGAGGAGGGGATCGAAATTCACGAAAAAATCTGCAAACAACGACGAACTGGAACAAAAATATTAAGGAAAAGTAGTTTATTGTCAAACAGGAAAATAAAATCTACTGATTAAAATATACCCCGTCAATAGACTGAGGGGTGGGGTTATGGAATTTCTTTCAGAAAAATGTTATTTTTCAGAAGTATTCAAGGTTTACCGTTTTCGATGATTCTGTTGCAATTTTTGCTTTTCATTGTTTTCCAAATTTCTTGTCTAATCACTTGGACTGAAGGGCATAAGTTTATCAATTTCTTCTCAAATTTACGCGTAACTGGGGGGTATTCCATACCCCCCAGACCCCCCGGTTTCTAAAACTATAGTCGACAGGAAGGCACTTTCTCTGCTGCTACTGATTTATACTAAGTGATCATTCCAGCTCAAAAATCTACTGAAGAATTGACATGAGCCACATCAAATTTGACGAAATTTGGAACACACCACATCTTAGTAATAAATAAAAAATACAAATTGGATTTGTTCCAAAGGGAATTTGTTTCTTTGTTTTGGTCCTTCAAATGTCACAAAGTTGGTGTGTAGATTTTTGTGTGTAGATTTCACAACAAATGATGATAATAAAACTGTAGACACCGAATCAACACCACTAAAGATGTACAAATGACTCCTGAAACTAAATCTTTCCTTACTGCTCTAATGAGAAGCAGTTTGGAGAAGATAAAGTCCACGCAGAAGGTAAGAACCTTCTACTTTTAAATGCGTGGTGCCCTGATCTTAGGTCAACTAGCTCTTTCATGGAAACGTCGGTATGCGAGGGCCATGGGTCGTGTAAAAACGCCTCGGAGAAACTCAAGGAAGCAGCTTTGCAAACACACACAAAATAAACTTAACAATAAAATAAAAATAAACATAAAAATAAACAATACGATGTTCATTGCTTAAAAGGCTTCAGGATATAATCGATGTTTTATTGGTGTTAGAATGGCGCCAGTGGAACGTAACACAGTAGCCCACTACAGTAGCCGACCAGAACGGCACAGTAGCGACCGCACTGACACCCAGAATCACCACCCAAACAATCAATCGACGGAACACTCGAATGGTCATATAACAATCCCACACAGGAAACCACATCGAGCTTCCGACGACCAAACCAAGCGGCAGCGAACCCGGTGCAATGCCGCACCCTGTATATTTGTAGGTCACACATCGTAGCCTTTATAAAATAAAATTTAACTAAAATAAAACACAAAATAATGTCGAACATAAAATTTCAAATATGAAATTCGAACATAGCACGATCATCTTGGACTCCGATCGCCGATGCATTATACTAACGCCGCTTGATGTTGTAACGTGGAAATAAAACCCAGTCGAAGTACACATTATAAAATAATTTTAAATCAAATAATTATTATTTAAAATAATTACATCAAACCAAAATTCAAACTCAAGCTATCTCCACGTTTGCGAACGTCAAAGAGATTAGATACGCCAATCACTACGATGCAGGTATACAAAAATGCACCGCAATCGTAATCTCGTACAATATTCTGTAATAAAAAATGAACGACGAACAGAAAAACCAGAATGCTACACATAATTAAAAGAAATAAAACACATTAAAAAGGCCAAGGGAAAAATACGTCATCGAGCTTCTGATATTAAAATATTGGCCAATCGATCAACAGGTAGCTGTGAAGTACTGGCAAATAATTAGATCACTCACCATGTCAAAGGATAAAAATCCTTCCCCGAAATTATGGGCCAGGGTGGTCCGACAATGACACATGGCACGGCAAAAAGAACCCATCATCCTCCAATCACGAATCAAACCCCCTACTGGGATGGAAAACAACATGTTCCATCTAATATTCGGACTGTCAGAATGGAATCCCCAATAACGCAACCATATCCACTAAATCGAAAGCAACCCCAAATCAAACACTTCACAGCACCAAAAACGTGACCTTCTCTTCCGACATTTTTCCCTAGACCCCCGATCAGCGCGCAGGTCGATCGCGTTCCGGAAACAGATAACAAAATATCGAAGTGTCTACACCACCATCTCATTCAATTTGAAATGAAATGGCAGTGGCCAACCAAATTGATGTACAAGGTTGATCATAACGGATGTAAAGTCCAAAATCCGTTATACTCCTTCTTCAGAATCCTATATAGAACATCGTGTAATGCCCGAGAAACAACGAGTTTGTTAACTACATTAATACGAATCTTACGAAGAATATGTTTAGACATTTTTTTGAAAAGAATTTAATTATCTTTAATTTTATATTTAACTATTTTTACCGTCAAGTTGATAGAAAGTCGAGAAATTGATTTTTGTCGTCTTTTAATTTATTTTTAGTAACCGAACTCAACCTCATCTCACGATCAAATTTGGTACACATTCTCAGCACAACTGTACAAAAACATCGTAAAATAATTAAGGAAGAAAAAGATGCGTTTAGAAATAGGGTTAATATTAGAAAATTAACCCATTTAGGGGTTGAAAAATAAATGTGGTTGATTAGTTGAATAGAATGGATGAAGTTACGGTCAGTTTCCAACAAGTCTACATGCCAACTTTATTATTACTATGATGGTGTGTATACCAATTTTCGTCAAATTTGGCGTGGGTTAAGTCAATTTTGCGAATTTTTCAGTTGATTTGAGATGGAATGACCCCAAAGTAGATCCTAATATCTTCCGCGTTAATTGAACCCAATGGGTATTCCAAACCCTCCCAAATAGGAACCGCGATTTAATTTTTATTAATGGAATATTTAATTTTTGTTATTCTATCAACCTTAATTATTTCCATAATAATTATTGATGTTAATTGCAAATCGTTAATACTTAATCCGATGTTGGCAGTTTATTTACAAAAAGAAAAACCTCTTTCGTTTTTTTAATTGCTACTTTTTCTCCAGCAAACTGCAACATATTTCAAGCGTGACATCTGGCAACCCTGAGTGAACCTACACATACAGTATATAGAACCCCGATTATCAAATTTTTCGCGTTATCAGAACCGAATCTCGCAAAACAACATTCGGCATTATTTGGAGGCACCAATATAAAATCATCTTTATCTAAATTTATCTGACAGGCAATTTTTCAAATTCCGGGAAACCCCCTTCCTCTCCATTACCCTTCAAATGTTACGTTACTATTGTCAAAATTGTCAGGTTATACATGGTCTGGTAACCGGTACATATTGCTGTATACCCTTGGAGCTTTATTAGGGCTACACGTTTGAATCTTATTACCTTGTACGAGTGTACGTAAAAGTACCTCGTCAATAGAAATGTAAGCAAATTATTATTGACAAAATACAAATAAAATAAATTTATGCCTAGGCTTGACAGTTTCGGTGAGCACAGACCTACCTTCTCTCACGTTAGGTTCCTTCCTTGACCAAATCTTAAACCTGAAATGCAATTTAGTGGCCCTCGGAATGATTAAACAAAAATTATGCTCCGTCTTATATAGCAAATCGTGTTTTATTATAAATTTCAAATGTAAATGATTAAAATTAATAAAGTTCTTATATTTAATGACAAATATCTTAATTCTAAAATAAACCCGGAACGTTTTCCCGCACGTGTGAAATTAATCGTCAATTTTTCACTAAATTTTTAATTTTAAATAATTTTGAATGGGACGGTACCTTTTATCTAGGGTATTTCTATTTGCTCGGTTCATATACCATTAAATTATGCAGTTGGATTCGCTGGATGACCTTCAAGGGTGTGAAATGTTTCTGGATTTAACTTTCTCGTGGTAACGTCTGCTTGTATTGTGACCAAAGTTTTCTTCAAAAATAATTCTGATTTTTCTCAATCTTGCACAAATTTTTACTTCGCAAATACGTAAGTATAATATTCTATCGATTACTAATCTTTTTATTCACTTTTTTAGTAAAATTTTCTTATATTTTTCACTTTTTAGTTGAGCACACCAAAATTCACCACCATTAAACTGTATTAAGCAATCAACAACCTCTTCCAATTGTTTTTTCACCATAGCTACTTGTATTTTCCAAGGCACTTCTGATTTTTGTTTTATTGGTCGATGTAAAATCGATATTTGACGTTATAATTTTACAGGTTCGGCTCTAGCCCAAATGTGACTTATAAAATTTTTTAATAAATTTTTTTTTATGTTTCAGATTAATTTGAATTACTTGCATCGCCTGTGATCTTCCAGTAAAGTTTTGAAGAAAGTGATTTTCCCATTCGTGGTACATTGAATTACGACGCACTCCGATAAATGTAAAATTATTTTTAATTTTTAAGTTTTACGTTTAACACATTTTTATAACTAATATTTTGGACAATTATTTTGATTTCAAATTACATTTCTTATTACTAATTAAATTAATTTATAATTTTAACAAACATTTTTGTTAACAGAATTAAAACGTTGCATTAGAATGTATTTTGTTATTTCGTTCCGTGATCCCTTTTCTTCATGTAAATTTATGACTTTAAAACAAATTTTGATATCAGATGAAACTCTTACGTTTGAACAAATAAGTCTCGTGCTACCTTTATTAATAAATAAAACCTTGAATCATTAACGTGGTCATTTCTATTGACATGGTAGTGGTACATTGCAATATATGTCCCATTATCATAGCAATGGTCTGAAAGATATGTAGGTAGAGATAGTTTCAAAGCTCCCTAATCTGCGCGAGGAGGAGCCAAGAGGGCAAAATACATACATTTTTACATACAATTTTTAGAGCCCTTGAGCTTTGAAACAATCTGTACAGGCATATTAAAAATCTTCAAAAGTCCCTACCAAAAAATAGATCTTAGAAGACTGAATAAATGTTATTTTTCAAAAATATTCTAGATTTACCATTCTTTGTTAATTCTGTTGCAGTTTTAGCATCGAATTTTTTTCAAGATTTCTTGTCTTGATTGCCTAATAATGATAAGAATAACTTTAGCAACTTTTGTTCTACAATGTATGCATAATTGGAATTCCCCTCCCCCCTCTCAGTTGCGTTCTAGTAACAGTCATTTCGTTATATTAAAAACTTGCAAAAGTTACCCTATAAATAGACTATAAAAAGATGTTTTCCTTTGATCACCTAATGTCCAGGTAAAATTTTCTTTATAATAATTAATTTATGCGTACCTGGGGGGTATTCCATACCCCCCAGACCCCCCGGACTCACGTAGTATGGTCTGCAAGTAGGCATTTTCTCTGCTATTATTTATTTACACTAAAATAGATCCTATCTTCCGCGTTAATAAAAGCAATCTTCCGTACTTTTTGAATCACCAATAGTTATAAAATCTTATATACCGATATATTATGTAAGTATCAGGCCTGAACAGTTCAAATTCTTGAATCACTAGTGCCCACACTTATATTGAGAGGATTAATCCTAGATTCGTCAATCCGTCTTTATATTCTTTGTACAGAATAGAATCAACAGGCGCCTTAAAGGTCCTCTCCCCTTGTCACAGCTGGTCAAAGACAAATCAAAGACCCCTCCTTAATTTGTCTAAAATCTAACTTGACCTTGTAAACTAAAAGAAATCTATTAATTAATTTTTTTAAATTGTTATGAAGTTATGATTAATTAGAATTGGAAATAAACAAGCAAGAATTCACAACACAATTTTCTTAGAAATCCCAAAATGGGATTTTTATGCAGACGTCACATTTGTCCATCTCCCCCCCCCCAGGCGTGGACGTCCTTTATGGACGACCCCTAACTACGTGAGCAAGGAGCACAAGTTGGAACAATATGCGGGCAAATATTTTTTCTTTTCGCGTCTGCAAGCATAAAGGCCACCAAACAGGCGAGCACCCGAATGAGTCCAGCTTAAGAAAAACCAGCAGCGAAAAAAAAGCGAAAAAAAACCTCCTAGCCTGGAAGGACACCCCAGACCCCCAAAATTACTCGTTGAAAAAAATTATTAGATTCCTTTCCTGTCTTCATAAACCACCGATCCTCTCCCCCCCCCCCAACAAAAAATATTAGCTACGGGACCTCCGGTACGCTGTAATTGTTTGCTCACCTTTAGACCACTTGGAAAAATGAAATTTTACATTGACGATAATAAGTAGTATGAAAAGTGCCTGCCTGCAAACCATTGTTTTTCAGACCTGGGAGTCTGGGGGGTATGGAATTACACGTATTTTAATGTCAATATATTTACATGAATTTTTACAATGTGTTGTTTCCAAGTTTGAATTTCCCCAAAAATTAAATGAGATAGGCCTAAAGGAATATGAAAGAGGATAAAATGAAACAGGCCGATAACTCAAGCAAGGTTTTGAAAAACTTCTCAAAACAGGCGTTTGAAACTCTTTTTTCAAACCCCTTTTTTTCTATTTTCTGATTTGCATTGGATGGAGCATCGGGGTTTAACCCCACATCTCCTTCTGTCGTGTAAATTTTAATAAGTAAGACGTGCAAAAATCAATTAATTAATATAGAAGATAGATAGATAGCTGTCGCAATTCACTCAGTGCGGCCTTTAGGCCGCACAACCAAGGCCGACTAGTAATTAATGTTCTGACTTTAACTTTCCAAAAAGTTCACCTCCCTCAATTTAATAAACTCATTTTGATAAATTTATGTAAATTTTCAAAATAAATTTACGCGCTTCAAAGGAACTCCATTTCTACCAGAAGAGCCTTTACAGGGTTACTTAACTATACACATCCCGAGGCATCCCTTTTTTTTTCTATTTTCTGATTTGCATTGGATGGAGCACCGATGTTTGACCCCACATCTCCTTCTGTCGTGTAAATTTTAATGATAAGTGAGACGTGCAAAAATCAATTAATTAATATAAAAGATAGATAGATAGCTGTCGCAATTCACTCAGTGCGGCCTTTAGGCCGCACAACCAAGGCCGACTAGTAATTAATGTTCTGACTTGAACTTTCCAAAAATTTCGCCTCCCTCAATTTACTAAACTCATTTTGATACATTTTTTGCTCGAATTGATATTTCATCCCCAGTCCATCCCCATGGTCAAGGAGCTCGGTTACCATGCACCTGATCGGTGTTGAACTCAAATGTTTGAAAGGACGGTGCACAATTAACATCGACTTCTGCAGTTGACTACGTGACGATACGAATCAAATTTGTTTGAATCGAACACTCCATTGATGTTCTAATATTTTTTTAACAATTAAATGTGTAAGTGTGAAGTGTGAGCGAATTTATACCACAATATAAAAATGTAAAATTATTTATCGTAGATATCGATAAGATATCGTGCAGATTATGAGAACATGCTTTTTAATTATTATGTAAATAAAGTGTAGTATTAACGTAATTAAGTAAAGTGCACACCTTAATTACGTGATTGAAAAAACCACAATTATGTAATACAAATTTTTAATGTGGCGGAGCGCGTTCGGAAGACTCGGGTTCGATTCTCGTTTTGGAGCGACAACTTTTTTGAAATTTTTCATTAATGATTATTATTATCACCAATTTGTTTTTTTGGTTATTTTAGTCCCACGCAATTAACCGTTTCGTTTACCATAACGTAACGTTTAGTGCTTCTTAATTGGTATTAATTAATTTCCTCAATAAAATAGTTTAGGAGATGCAAAATTTTGGCAAAAAATCGACTATTGAATATTAATTTATTGCATTTCGTATATTCGAGTGTATTTTTTTCCGAATAATCTTGATTTGTATTCAAAAACAAGATAATAAGTTGTGCTGTTAACTAACATCCCACATATTACCCCATTTAAAAGAATGTCGTATAATTTTCGAGATCATAATGGCGATTTTGTTAAAAATGTCTTTGATCTATTCTTTTAATTAACAACAACTACTAAAAATGGAAACAATATGTATCTTCATTAAACTGATAAAATCAATTTCGAAAAAAGGTGACTTGATTAAGTTCGTTGACACAAAAATTTTACATACAAGAAAATCGTTGATAACTGTGAAATCAAAAAAACTAGCGCCTCCAAGTTGAGGAGTGGCCCCTCCTTGGGGCGCCATCCACTGCAATGTCCCGACGACTGCAACGTCCAGATGAAGGTTCGAACCTCAGACATTCAGAACCACGGACGGTAATCGGTATTCCTATTATACGCTTGCCTATCAATAAATTATTGCACAATTAAACAGTTTGCACCATTACTAAATTCCGGAGCTTTGTTAATGCATAATTGCAGTTTACGACAAATAAAACTTTAACGATATTACAATTAAGATTAGAAATTGTTAATGAACAAGAATGTTAATTGCAGTGCTAGTAATTTCGAAGCTTTTTATAAAAGCCAGTAAATACCAGATGAAGAAATTAAATTTTTTTAATTTAATTTTATTTTATTTTATTTTCAAAATACAAAAAAACGGCATGCAAGATGTGCAGACTCTCTGATTTTTAAATTGTATTCAAGATTAGATTGTTAAAAGTTGTTGACATAATGTTTTAATAAGACACTTTAGTGAAATGGTCCAAGGACTGAACATACACATAACATACATGAATAAGGCTTTCCTTTACCGAAGTTACCATTTATAGTAGTAAAGCTATGGAGAAGTTTCCATACTGAGATGTTCGACCAAGACCTACCAAATCGTTGACGCTCGTAAATTAAAAATGATTTCTCTTAAATTTGAAAATCAAAAAAAGTATATGTTGCTATTTAAAATATTGAATTGTGGCGGGTGGCCGGGTCGCGGTAACGTGAACAAACAGGGATTTCTTCTTTTTCTATTACAAATAAAGTTTTACGACAAAAAAATTTTATAGTCGAAAGTTCCTACTTGTACTTACCTAATAAAACGGTCTAACCTTACAAACTGTTGCAATTTACATTTTGATTTATATTTCACGCTCTGGAGAACAGTGTCATAGAATCATGCATACAGGGTGGGTCAATATCACCGGGCGATTTTTACCAATAGGTGACATTAAATATGCGGCCAAGAGACAGTAAAATTCCTGTAATATGGTGCCCCAGGCAGGGGTCGGGTTTACTTTGTAATATCAGTTCGATTGCTCTTTAAATCAAGAAAAAGAACGTGTAGAAGATGCACAGGGTATGGGGTGCAAATCGAGAAAATATTAAATGATGACCCCCGATAAAACATCAAGCATCTTTTATTCTAAAATCGAACTTTCATGAAATATCATACTTCACTCCATTCTTCTGCCAATCATCAAAATTTAACTAAAAGCCTCACAAGTCGATAGTCACGTCACATCACCGCTAAACTTGTGGTTGCTTAGTGGCGGCTGGTATGTGGGCGACGGGGCGCCGCCCTCCCTAAGAAGAATATCAACTCGGAATAACATCTTTCAATGCGAATGCACTGCTGGTATAATCGTAGTTCGCCACCGAATATTTGCGACAACCCGACGTTGCTTGGACCGTAAACGGTAGCGCGGATTTAAAACATTTTGCTAAAAAGTGAAAATGTAATTTATAAGTGGCTCCTCCTAATGATAGTAAATTAATGCGTTGTAGCCTCTGTAACATGTAGTACAAGCTGATTTCTTCTTTTCCTCTTACGTTAGGTCTTGGACTTGCGCTTTTTGCTTTTCTGCTAGTGTCTGATTATGATGGTTGTGCGACCCGAAACTTTTTCAAGTTGGTAATTAAGAGATAAACCAATTAAAGATACTTTACGCGCAAATAGATAGATAGACGTGGTGTTCTAAAGCTGCAGTGATTCATGATTGTCCAGGTTGTGCGGCCTAAAGGCCGCATTGAGAGACCGAATGATTATTTCGGGTATTGTGTACCACTAACACAAGCACAAATACTTAATAACAACGTCGGATTTCCTTGCGATTAGGTAAGAAATCTTTGAAAAACCATTTTTTCCTCCCTCTCATGATCGATTTACTTAAATACACCAATGCTGCCTGGACAGGATGACACTATGTAGTGCATATCAAGATACAGATGGGGCAGTGGCAGATGTACTTTATTTTTATGGTTGGCTATATGATGTTTGAGATGGTCATAGCTTTGGCAGTTAAGTTAAACGCTCGGATCGAATCAGGGTAAGAACTTTATTCTGGCCGTTTCTCCTCGGAAGGCAATGGCAAACCACCGAGGTAATTTGCCAAGAGCGCCCATCTCAACATGAAGTAGTGTATTACACTTCCCGTGGTTCGGAGCCCACGTTAAACTAGTAGGTCCTCTATGTATGTGAAAACACTTAGAACGCACATCACATGCATAGAAAGAGATGGGTTCGGAAATGAACAATACGACTTACAAGATATGATGTTTATCTTGAGTTTGCCGTAAAGGTCACGTGTCGTCTTATCCAAAATCGAAAACAACAACTACCTATCTAAAACCAATAATAATAATGTTGTAAATAATAAAACAACGTTTTTCCTTCTTTTTCTTCTTCCAATTCTTCCTCTTGCTTTAAATTTTGTGCCTCATCTAGCATTGATCGTTGCTATTGCAAATTAAGTTGCAAAAAATTGGCTGCTGCTGAGACCGGGGGTCTGGGGGGTATATATAATACCCCCCAGAATAATTATTACCCAGAATATTACCCAGAATATTATTACCTGTTGTATCATTTAAATACATGACTGTTCAATCTATGTCAAATTCTGTACCAGTTCGGAACAACGGCCTAAGTCCATTTTTTTCACTTTTTCAGATATATACTTATATATCAAAAAATTCGTTTTTTGAGCTTTATCGATCTGTATAAAAATCTCAAAAAGTGAAAAAAATGGACTTAGGCCGTTGTTCCGAACTAGTACAGAATTATAAATTTACATGGCAAATCTAAGCGAAATTGTAAAATTACAAAGAGTTACCGTGTAAATTTACACGATAAAACTTTGATTTTTATATTAATACACAAAATAATAACCTATATTATGTATTATCATGTAAATTTACATGCTGAATCTATGTAAGGTTCTAAGGTTACATGGTAAATTAAAAGCACGGTTATGAAATTACAAAAGTTACCATGTAAATTTACATAATAAAAGTTTGAGTTTTTATATTAAAATACAAAATATAGACCTATGGTTTATCTTGTACATTTTTATACTCAATCTATGTACAATTATAAATTTACATGGTAAATATAAACAAGGTTATAAAATTATAAATGTAAATTTATATGATAAACGATTATTTTTTATATTAATACAAAAAATAAAAAATCCTATGTTTGATTAAGTAAATTTACATGCTCAATCTATGTAAAGTTAGAAATTTATATGGTAAATCTAAGCAAAGCTTTAAAATTACAAAGAGCTACCATGTAAATTTACATGATTCATCTATGTAAAGTTATAAGTTTACATAGTAAATCTAAGCAAAGTTGTAAAATTACAGAGAGTTACCATCTAAATTTACATTGGTTACATAACCAAGCATTGGTTTTTATATATTAATTTACAAAATAACAAGCTGTTCTATCATTATGTAAATCTGCATATTCAATAATATGTTATGATTTTGATTGCGAAATGCGTTATGAGCAAATAGATAATAGAAGTGGTGTTTTAAGGCTGCACTGATTCGTGATTGTACAGGTTGTGCGGCCTAAAGGCCGCACTGAGGGACCGGATGATCAGTTCGTGTATTGTGTATCCCTATCTTCTTATCTTATAAGTCGTTATGCCTATCTACAGAAGCGTCGTGATTCATCACTTTCTATGCATGTGATATGCACACACTTAAGTATTTAATTTGCAATGGAGAGTATTAACATTTTCAAAGTCGCAATGCAAGGATATAGTACTTATGTTTTATTAGATTTTTTCTTTCATTTTATTTTTGTGTCCTACGATTGAAATACATATGTCACGAGCCGCTACTGCTGAAAGCATTGTTTACATGGTTACGGATTTGTTTCATTTGATAGCTAAACTACCAAATTTGTTTATTTGTGCAATCTTCAATGTACTCCGCGAGTAGACGTGTCTGGTATATATCTCCGAGAGTACATTAAGTCAGTGGCGGCTCGTTACTTGTTTCAATATGGGAAGGCACGAAGTTTAAATAAAAAGGAGAATTTAACTCTTTTCGTTGTTTTGAAAATAATCATACTCTTTGTTATTAATCAGAACAAAACATGTATTTCCTGGTTGTGACGTATTTTGAAATTGGTTTAATCCAAAAACAGGGAGAAGTTTGCTTTATCCCAACACTGTATTGGGTTATGAGCGAAGTTCAAGCCTAAACGCACACTGAACCTTTTCAAATGAAATACTTTAAAACGCCGATTGAAATTAGGGGTTCCATTGTACAGCGATGTACTTTTAGTTCATGTAATTCTTTGTTTGTGATGGGGCTCAACCCATTTATTACGACTTCCAATTTAGTACCGCCATTTGTTGATAACCTTTCGAACTTTACCATAGTGTTTCCGAAACTCATTCAAAACATAGTTATCTTGCTTTTTCATCATGTTGTCATCTTGATTGAACTCTGGGGGTAAATAAAATTAATTTCGGAAATCTATTGTGTGTTTTACACAAGTGTTTTAGTGTTTTACATCTGTGCCAACAATCAACATCGACTTGTTCAATTCGCAATTTACATTGCCATTGGTGGCGCCATCATCAACAACAATATGGCTATGTTTGGACGTATATCTCAAAATTCAAAGTCATTTTATGATGAAAGTTTTTAATGTGTTGTTAAATTTATTGTAATATGGTTTGTTAATTAGTTCACTTTGTTATGTCTTGAGCCTGAAGAACGTAGTTTTAATTTCATTTAATACGTCATTTACTAATTTAAAAGAGAGGGTGTCCCGTCGCCCTCCCAGTACCAGCCGCCGCGGTGGCGGCTCGTGACTTCTTTCAATGAGAGGGCACACAATTTAAAAAAAAAGGAAAAATATAAATTTACTTATTTACTACTTCCAAAATATTTTAATTATATTGATGACCATTAGAATAAACGCAAACTTTAACCAAATGCAGTGTTTCAAATGCTTTCCATAGATTAATGATGAAAAGCCCGAAAAATCAGCCAACTTCGTACGTTATTTTGAAAATAGTATTACTTTTTATTTTAATGGTTGTTTTGATCACCATATACTGGGGGGTATTCCATACCACCCAGACAGACCCCCCCGGTCAGTTAAAGTATGGTCTACGAGTAGGCGCTTGGTACACTTAATGTAGCATTTTATTCAAGTCTATTAGGATTTTTTAATTCAGCACCTAATGGGAGATATACGAAGCAGAAGACAGATTTACAAAGCATGATTTGGAACCGGGTGGTCTGGTGGGTATGGAATACCCCCCAGTTACCCATTTATTATTTATTCTTCACTGATTCTGATTCAATATTCTTTTGGCATAGCATTTTTATAATTTGGAGGGGACTGGGGTTATTCCATACCCCCCGTAAGAATTAGTTAAGAAGAGGCACATGCGTGTACCTGTAGAGACCCCCCCAATTTACAATTTTTTTTTCGAATATCTTCGACATTAGCTGTATTCTTTTTACCTATTTTAAGTGAGATGTACTGAGATACTCAGTTGACTCAGTTAAAAGTGTGCTCTTTTTACCGTTGTACATTCGTCAAACGAATGTGCCGTGCCGTGCCGAATTGAGTTTAAACTGAGAAAATTACCTCCCACCCTATACCAACTGATCTTGCTATTTCGAAGTGTTACAACTGAGATAAAGTTGGAAATAGCTCGGATTGGTCGATTTAAAAAGGTTAACGTCATCTCTTTCGTCATATTTCGTCTTTTTGGAGGTTATGAAATAAATCTTTTATTGTTATCGACAACACCCCAATTATATCATGTGTAATAAATATTTCACGTTTCTAGTTTACTAGTAGGTAGTTATTACAATTTTTAATTACAAAAATTTAATTAAACTTGTCACTTACTGCAATCGTTTTAGCATCTACTGAAGGTACTTCTTCGTACATCTTGGTTTTAATTATTGTACTTATTTTACTTCTTTAATTTTAATTGCTGGTTGCAATAAATTTCTATTTTGTATTTTTAGAGGTTATGTAATTTGTTTTATGTATTTTGTAATATGTAAGTTGTTCTTTTTACCTTATGTTTTTCTCACTTTGACTCAGTTAATCTCTGTTCGGCTCAGCTCACTTCGTCTCAGTTGCGTAACTGAGATGGAAATAAAACTTGTAAAAAGAATACGCCTATACACACGATCAACTTCCTAATCTTGGTGGCTTGTCTGTTTATCGCTAAACTATGATCGAAAAGATCTCGATGGAAGTTACAGAATAGGGGGGTTAATGTGCATTATTGGATTAATTTCTTGGAATTGGTAATGATTAATTTACTATGTATGTAAGCAAATTAAAATTTTTCTCCTCGAAGATTGGTCTCCTCGAATGAAAAACTTATGAGCCTCCAGACCGAGACTGATCTGGTCAAAAACTATGAAACCAAATGTAAAGCATTAAAACCTTCATAGTGAATTGTCAGCACAGATCTGATCATTGGCCCCAAAAAATCAGCCAACTTCATGGATTACTTTGAAAATATTATTACTCTTCATTTGAATGGTCCTCCTGATCCCTGTATACTGGGCAGTATTCCAGACCCCCCGGTCTTAGCAGCCTTCAGTTTTTTAGAACTTCACAGTAGCGATTCGTGCCTTTTTTCAATGGGAGAGTACAAAATTTAAAGAAAAAGAAGTAACATTTTTATTTATTTGCTTAAAATTTGGATAACAACTGTTGTTTCTGGTTTTGATATGAGCGACGGGATTGTTTAACTAACCTGCTAATCACTGGGGGGGACTAAAATGACTTTTTTCACTTTTTAATCAAGTGTTTTAAATCTGTGACACCGTTTATGGTCCAACGTCCGGATTGGCATGAAATATCCCCCAGCAGTTTGCATGTTTTCTTTTTATTTTAATTATGTGCCTCCCCCCCCCCCTCATTGAAAGTAGTTACGTACTACTACTGCAAACTTTTATTTTAATTATTTCCTTTTACCTATTCAACTGCTGTGTTTGGGGTTCTTGGGGGAATTTTATTTTTCTCTACCCGGAATAAAATTAATTTAGGTTATTTTTAGGCAAATCTCATCTTATTATCGTCCCCCTAAATTGGGAGATTCCCTAGATCAGTAGATGTGCAATGGCCTTCTATGAACTTCCCTAACATTAAAAACTAACAATTAAACATAATATTATGAAACCCTAATCAGTTCAGATGTTTTTGAAAGCGATAATAATTATGTTTAATGGTGACAAATTAGGTCAAGGAGAAAGAGGATCGAAAGGATGAAGTGTTCCGAATAAATTGTTTAATTAGGAGACCACTCCCGGAGGTAGAAATATAATCATTGTTGAACAACTTGTTTGATATTGTCCTAGGGCCTGAATGTAGAATCGTGAACAGCTCACAAAAGACAATTTTTTTGTTGTGACTCACGCTGGGCTTCAATTTTAAAAATCTTAAATGAGTTGAAAATTCGCATTATAATAATTAACCGTGACAGGTAGATAAATTCGTTTCTCGACCAAATTATACAATAATAAAAATGGCAAGAAATGAAAATAGCGAATATGCGATATAAATAATAAAATATCTAATATAGACGGTCAGTATTTTAACGAGCCGTTGACACTGTCAAATTTTAATGGTATTGGCTAGATTTTAGTTTTTTGCAGGCGTCTATATGAGCATAATGGTATATTTATTGCTTCACAATGTTTATGTGTCGTCCGGCGCCATCGATGTATTATTTAGTCTCAACCTCATTAATATTATGAATTTAGATAATGACACTAGCAGATTTATTAAATATTTCCATAATTGTTTTCCAAATTGTCAGCTACATTTTTAACCTTTTTCACTCGTTTGGACGCCCGCCGTCGTAATTCATTTTTCATTAGACAAGCTTTGAAAGGTAAATTTCTAGCACCGCAAGATTTAATATTTGTTTATACACGTTCTAAATATTTATTAATTTGTTTTGGAAGTCAACTACAAATAAAACACTTTTTCGAGACAATTTTATTCAAATAGTAACAAATTTTCTTCACGTGATCGCGTTATAAACAATTTTGTTTATAGTAGCTTTTCACGAATAAAACGATAAATTAATTTCAAACAGTAATATAATCAAATAATTCTCTCATGAGAGAAATATTTTAAACTTTTTTCTTGCTAAATAACATGCCAGTAATTTTCGCGAGGTGTACTAATCGAATACTTGTAATGAGGGGGGTCTCAATTATTATAATTTTTTTTCCTAATGTGCGTAGTTCCTCGTGATCACGAGATGTAAGTGATTTTTAAAATAATTATATAAAGCAAGGGTCAAGTACGAGCTTCCAATTTTATTGCATTTAAGATATTTCACATTATACTGATCCTCCAGCTCCCGGGCCAAGGTCTTTGAATCATCATTGTACAATATTTATCGAAACAATTCTTCAAGGTGGTTAATTTTACGCCAAAATGAAAAAAGCGAGAAACAAAATCTTAATTTTTATGTGGCCGATTAATATCTATTTTGAGTTATCGAGAATTTATCTTTGTACATCACACGCACGTAATAGTAAACCAAAAGATTAATTGGTATAAAAAAAGGCTAGAAAGATGTTCTGGAACTTTTGATATTTTCGAAATAGTACAATACTCTTCCGACTTGTACATTTTCGCTGAGGATAAAAAGAGTTCTTGATCACGAAAAATTATTAAGTACCTACATGATGAATAACTATTTAATACAGTTTACTATGGTATAACATCCAATCTTCTAATATAAATGGTAATTGATAAAGGTGCTAACCAGTGGCGTACCTAGGGGGGGGCGGAGGGGGCGGTCCGCCCCGGGCCCCTTTACTAAGGGGGCCCCACCCAAAAATAAATAATTCCATGTTTCTCAAGTGAGCGAGCTCGTTCGTGGCTCAGTCGTTCAGAGAGCGGCGGTTTCGGAGCTGCGTTGCGTCGTGCTGAACGTCGTAGATTCAATTGTTCGAATTCGGGCTCTTACGATAAAACTTTTTATCAGTTTAACATTTTTAACAGTAATGATAATTGATGACCTCGGACTGCACGAGTTTGTTCCCTTATTCTATCTATTATTTCTCTGCACAGGGCAATAGCTTATGGAAGACGGTTAGATTAAGGCAAAAAAAGGCTAGCCACATTAAAAAGTTTTTTTTTTGAGGGTGAGGGGGGCCTCCAAAATAAATCCGCCCCGGGCCCCAAGTGGTCTAGGTACGCCACTGGTGCTAACAACAGTTAGCACCAATTTCTGATAAGTGAATCAGCAGATTTTAAAATATAGGAAGTAACTTAGTAACTGATATTACTGCAACCACACTGATGAAAATATTAATAAATTCAAAAATAACTCCTTTATCCCGATGGGGTTGCTTCCCCAATTGGGGATTTTATCTTTCGCTTGTAACTCGCCTAATTTTATTTTTAGGGAAAATTATCATCTGACTAAAATTAAAGCGCACAAAATTCTCATCAAAATAGATTTGTTCACAATTTACCTACTTACTTCATAATAGTGATAATATTTTTGAAATAGAAGTGAATCCCTATTGCGTCTTTAAAACAAAATTGGGGTACTGTGCAGTTATTCTGACTACTCGAAACAAATTTTCTTCAGCTACACACTAAAGAACACAGTTAATATAGCAAATTGTAAAAATATTAAACGAGAATTTATTATCAAAATTTTGAAATAATCGATTTTGAACTTAGCAAATTTTACGAGATTCAGTGGTAAAATTAACGAGATTCCCGCGCGTCGCTCATTCTGTTGACGGTACATGCAAAATGAATGACCCTAACACTTAGAGTATTTTGCACCGGCAACCCCCGCACAGATTAATGTATGTTCACAGGCCTAAATTACACAAATTCTCTTCGAAAGTGAATTTATTCACTAGATTTGTGTAATTTTTCGTTCAATTTCCACAAGCTTCGACAAATCACCCCCCATAGCATCTTCACTGCAACCTCACTAGTCGCCAATTCTGACTAGTTCCAAGTAGAAGCCATCCATTTCAAGGTCATCAATAGAAATTAATTCATAATTTCTATCTTCGAATTAAGGACTCGACTGTATCGGTAAACGTAAAACTTTCTTTTTCTTCATATATTTCATATCCACAGACACAGCCCAGGTTTTTACCAGTCAGTCCGCCAAGCGCCATTTCCCAGAGACCCACCGGTCTCTACAACTTCCAAAGTCAGTCATTCAGCTCAGATGAAGGAGAAGGCCGGCTACGCCGGGATGCTCCATCAAATTCATATCAGGTAAAGGTAAAGGTTTGCACCGGCAGATGCAGCTCGTCTCTCCTACATGTAACATCGATTATTTTTTGTTTTTACGCGATTTTTTGGGGGTTTAAGATCCCGGTTGCTTTCATCCCGGTGTTCTTGATGGATGGCGCCTTCTCGTATGTTTAGCTCTGCCGCGTAGCGGCGTACGCGATTGAAAAACCGCCCGGACCCCCGGAGGTGCGTAGGGTAGGTTTTCTGATGCGCCCAATTCTGGCCGTGCCAGATCCACCCAAAAAAGTAATAGGTTTTCCCCATAGTTTTTTAAGTTTATTTAATATTTTTTTAATTTTTTCACTTTTTCGGCAATACACGGGTTATTTTCTATTTTTTTTATTATATTTATTACTAATATCCTCTAATCACACTCCCATCTATCCGAATTTCAAAGAAAAATTCAAATCGGAGCGAAAATATTTTACGCATTTTCAAGGGATCACGGGCGAACGATGCACATCGACCGGGGTCTACCGCATACTCGATGCGACTTTCCCGTACTTTTCAAAAGTCGATATTGGGGTTGTTTTTACTCCGTTCACCCTTTTTTTCGTTTTAATAGACAAATATAAGCCTGTTCTTTAGTGTGTAGCCGAAGAAATTTTTTTTCAGCTAGTCAGAGTAACTGCACAATCGCCCAAAATTGCAATTTGAGCGTTTTATATAATTCTTATCTTTATTAATTAATCATCTGAATTAAATCTTACAAAATTAATTTTATAGAGAATTTTATGCTCTTCAATTTTGGTCTGATGATAATTTTCCGTAAAAATAAAATTAAGCGAGTTATAGGCAAAAAAAAACATGTTCCATGTTAAAATTATAGTCCAAAAATATATAGGGCAAACGGGCAGAAATTTTCGTCTAAAAAAACAAAGTCTACCTTCGCGAAACACTTGCTAGAAAATAACCTTAAAAAGGAGGGGTATAAAATATTTATCTCCTCTTTTAAATAAACAATCTGACCTTGGCAACGCGCCTTTGTTGAATATTTTTAATAAATAACCCATCCCCACCTCTTTAATCACATAAAAATAACCTCCCCCCTCCCAAGCCTTTTCCACTCGAAACCTTCTGCCCTCCACCACCCCCGCCAAATTTTTGCAGTAATATTTATACAAATTTTCTTTTCATGTCAAGTTTTCTCATCTAAAGATGATATTTTACAATATAACTTGTGAAAATTTGTGCTTTTTAGCACCTGAAAATTTTTATGTAATTTTAGATTAAACTAAAAATACAGATATCGTAAAATCCGCATTGGAGGAACTAAAATTCCTAATTGTTGTAGAAGCCAACAGGAGATTTTCGGGGACTAAAGGGGGGGGATAGACACCGAGACACTCAAATGAGACTGATTCGTGATTGCCCAGGTTGTTCGGCCTAAAGGCCGCACTGAAATACCAAAATATCGACTCCATTGAACATAACTGGTATACAGACACACACGGATACGTTTAGGCTGATACATATTATGTCGATAATAACAATGTTGACTTTTACGAACCCAAGGCTCCCGAGTTCACACAAATACCTACATTATTAAAAATTAAAACAATAAATAATAATTTATCATGTAAATTTATACGGTAAATCTATGTAAATTTATACGGTAAATCTATGTAATGTTATAAATTTGC
Organism: Podabrus alpinus; assembly: GCA_932274525.1. Lineage (NCBI taxonomy): Eukaryota > Metazoa > Arthropoda > Insecta > Coleoptera > Cantharidae > Podabrus > Podabrus alpinus. The sequence goes on from OW026456.1 coordinate 78,584,233, forward strand.
ATGGTAAATCTATGAAACGTTATAAAATTACAAAGTTATAAAATTATTTAAAAAAATGTAAATTTACACGATAATGCATTAATTTTTAATTTAAAATACAAAATGTAAACCTATAATATGTTTTATCATGTAAATTGACATGGTAAATTTATGTAAAGTTGTAACTTTACATTTCTTTTGAAGGTTAAAGCTTCAATGGCGTGAGTCAAATGTGCAAAGGAAAATATAAGCCACCACAGTTTGAAAAGAAAATTTTGATGCAACAAATTAAAAAAAAAACTTATTTTCTACTTTCGAGTTCACTTTTAACTGGAAATTTTTGTTTCTGCTTAGTTTTTTATTTTATTTATATATTTTTGTTTAAAAATTCTTTATACCCCCTTTTTCCACCCGTACATTTAAAGTAAATTTTAATGCAAGATTATTAAATTTAAAAAAAAATTTTAAAAATTATGCAGGTATGGATGGAGCCTTGGCATCCCCCCTCCCTTATGGCCGCCACTGAATTGAACTGGCTGAACCAAGATTACTAAAAATAATTTGTATTATTAGGTATAATTTAAATATTTAGTTGGTTTAGATTTTTTTATTTGGAGGGTGCGCGGCTCCAGGGGCGTAACAAGGTAGCCACGGGCCTGTGTCCTGGTAACAAACCGGGCCCCAAAGTAGTTAATAAAAATAACGCTAAAATTTTTTAATGGGTATAAGCTGGGCATTATATTTTCAAAACAAAATCAAATTCACAATTAATATTTTGGCAATTTATTGGTTGTTTTAAACAAAAAAAAAGCAAATAATATAAAATAGATTTAATTAAAAAATTAAAAACAATTATATAAAAAATAATAAATAAAAAAACGAAAACAAAAACAAAACGAATATTTTTTAACACTTACACCAAATACTGTAGACTTACATGTTTATACAAAAAGAGAAAGAAAAGGACGCACAATAAACTTTATACATAAATAAATTACTATTATAAATATATAAACTTATAAATCTTCCACTTTTTTTATTAAGAAGTCTCCCTCTTAATATAGGTCCAGGACCTGTTCTTTACTAATTTTTTGTAATTAGTTCTGTGAGCATTTTTGGATTTTACATCTCAGGTAGCTTGCTAAGCTTGCCTTTCGATGTGCCTGAACCCTGTTTTTTATTGTTATGCATGATGGCAAATCATTAACACAGGGGGACCGACGGCTTTACGTGCCCTCCGAAAGCACGGAAGACGGTCAAGAATTTTTACACTGTACCCGGAGTCGAACCGGGGAGCCCTACGTTAGCAGTTGATCGCGCTAACTATCAGGCCATGACCGTCGTCAAACTTATAAATAATTATAATAAATTTATTTAAAATTTTTTTTCCTTGCTTTAAGATGAGCAAAACTAGACATAATGCTAGAAATATCTATTGTCCTCGCAATTTGGTTTTCTATCGATATGATTGATAACGCAGACAATCTTTGTTCACTGATGGTGCTTCTTAAAAAAATTTTAATTATTTTTAATTTAGAAAATGACCTTTCTGCCGAAGCTACCGATACAGGAATAGTTAGAAATATATAGCATGCAGTTAAAATTTCACTAAAACTGCTGCACGAAGAAAAATTCTTTATCAATATGAACTCAGTTAATTCCATGATTGAATTAATTTTGGATAAATCATTTTTAAAACATTGTCTAAATGATAGCAATTGCGAAGAAATCGTGTCTGAAATATCTTCCGAATATTTTAAGTAAAGCTCCCGACCCATTTTATATAAGTTTTCGTCAGATACAGAAGTATTACATAAAATATTTGGAGATAAAACTTGAAAAACTGTGTAAAGTTCATTCAGTCCAGAACTTCGATTTTTCAATTGAACTATCATAATATCCAATGTTTTGAAAAATACATTTATTTTGAACCAGTCTTCGCTTGTTTCTATTCTAAAATGATTACTAGCTTCATCAAAAAACCGTTTAGGCCTAGAAATTCTTTTTTTAGAAAATTCGACAGTAGTTCCCCATTTTTCAGCTAAATTAATTGCTTCGGTTTTCATCAATTGAAAATTCAGTTTTCAACAACAGTTTTCAGCGGTTCAGTTTGGGTTGATACGGTTAAGCGCACGATAATTTAGGACTAGTTTCCAGTCCTCTCCCCGCCCTCTAAGTCCATGCTTGTTATCAAGAAATGCGTAGGGCATATTGCAAATTTTTGAAAATGTGAGATTATAGCATTTACCACCGGAAACGGTAACAGATCAAAAAGGGTATTTGCATAAAATTTGCTTGCAATTTTGTAAAAGTAAAAGGGATTAAAACTATTTAAAATAGTTGGAAACAGTAGGTATCAATCGTGGTACTGTGGTAGGTATATATTGTTACTCATCAGTCATCACCATCTGTTTATCTTTTCATTTGGAGAAGTAACAGTTTTACAACTAAAGAATTTATTGTTTTTTTTGTAGGGACAATTTATTGACCAAATATAATATTTTGTAGGGCTCATTCTGTTTCTAAGAAAAAAAGCCGCGTTTGTTAAAAATATTTTGTAGAAAATAATAAACTTGTTTTTAAGCGTGGCGCCAGTGAAGTCTCGGGCCCTGTGAAGTCTCGGGCCCTTGTTTCATCGAACACCCGGAACACTGGTAGTTACGCCACTGCGCGGCTCGTAGCCCCAAACCAAATTACCACTGGCAGAATATTCGTACACATTCTGCTGTGTTTCGGTACCCCGTGAAACCACTTGTTGACATTTTCCTTCGATTTTCGAATAGGGTCTCCACCTAAAAATCACGTCGAAAAGTTAATTTTAATGACATGAGATTTCAAACGAGAGCCCCGAGCCCCACTTCCCCAGGTTTCCAATAATCAGCCTTCGAAAAGAATTGATTAGGTCCTTTCCGGTCGTCGTGTAAGAGAGGAAGAGTTGAACTGTGGACCTAATTTAATAACAATGAGCTAAAGTCGTGTTTGGATTCTACGTTAGACTCATGAGAGAAATGTTACACCCCCCCCCCCCCCCATCGTGAAGTCGTATCAATCGAAGAGGTTCTATAATTAAAATAACAAATCGTATTTTTCGACAATTGCAGCTATCGTTCAGGTAGTAGACTCTGGTGCACACTCAGAGAAATAATTGTCACATTTAAACACAAGTCGAGATTTTGGTACCAAATGTTACAAAATTGTGAACAGTTTTACCTACTGAAAGATCAAAGATAATTTAGATAAAAATATAGAAATAGCGCATGTTATATTAATCAGCATTCTCAATTTTATTGAGTGGTATTTTTAAATTATTGAAATTTTTGTCATAAAAAAAAATAATAATGTTGTAATCGGTAGCGATTCCATGCCCCTCCTCCCCCATTCTATATCATAAATAACAACTATCCAAAAATAGTTATAAATTTTATTCCCCCTCGTTGAAAACAGTCACGTGTGGACGTTGTAAATGTACATCTTAAAAATTGGCGGTAGCCGACCGGGGGGTCTGGGGGGTATGGAATACCCCCCAGGTACGCATAAATTATAAAAGAAAAACTTATAACCTGATATTATTCAGTGTCACGTTCAAGAAAAGAAATCTTGGAAACAACGCAATGCGAAAATTGCAACAGAATCAACAGAGAACGTAAAACTTGGAAATCTTCTGAAAAATAAATAACATTTACGACTGAGGGGTTTTCTATACCCCCGAATTTTGCCTGAAAATAACATAAGGTTATAAAATTTGCTTTACAATTTGTGCGTACCTGGGGGGGTACCCGGTAGATCCCCCGGTTTGTAGGGTTTATTTTTATCCTTTTGGATAGGAACAACACAGCAGAGAAATGTAGACTATAGTTTTAGAAACCCGGGGGTCTGGAATACTCTCCAGTGACGCATAAATGAATGATAAAATAAAAATCTATTAGGGCATCGGGTTATCAAGGGACAAAATTTTTTTTATAGTTTATAGGAACTTTTGAAATATTTTTAATATATCAGAATGGTCGTTGTTATAACGCAAAGCGGGGGGGGGGGGGGTGAATATTCCCGAATTCTGCATAAATTGTAGAACAAAAATTTCTAAGCTTATTCTCATCATTATCACAGGTAATCAAGAACCTCCACAGATGTGCAGATTAAGTTAAACAACCCCCTCCAAGGTCACAGATTCGCAAATATTAAATTGTTTTATACCTCACATCCCAAATTCAAATAAAAATTTTAGTTCAATATTAAATTCACCAATTAATTATTATAATTTAATATGTTTTAGCCTTAATTTATTGAAGTCAAAAATATATAAGAATATAACTTTTATTATGTAAACATTTTACGAAGAAGTATACCTAAAGTAACCCTGTTATTAATTTATCTAACTCTCTGTATGTCTCCGGCAATCCTTCAAATGGTGCGGCCTATAGGCCGCACACCCAAATATTCGTATTAAATCCTAGTAATTAAGTTGATATGAATTATTTTTTGAATTATGTTAAGTTGTTACCCAAAAATAAACCAAGGAGGTGGTGTTCTAAGGCCGTACTGCTTCGTGATTGCCCAGGTTGTGCGGCCTAAAGGCCGCACTGAGAGAACGGATCATCGTCTCTATTTAATATAACAGATACACACAGATACATTTAGGCTATTATATTTTGATGTCGATAATAATGATGATGGCTTTTACCACCCCAGGGGTCCCGAGTCCCAATTATTTTATTCGCCTTCTCCCCCCAAACGATCACTTAAATAAACAAATTAATACTGACTGGACATTCCAGCATATTGTTTATGTAAAGAAACAATTTGGACACTGGAAACCTATGCTTTGTCGTTCTAATTGGCTAGATCAGGGGTGGGCAACCTTTTGTATAACAGGGGCCAGAATAATATTTACGTTTCGTCCGCGGGCCTTAGTATAGTTAATGGACACATTTTTGTTACTTATATTTTTTTCTGAAAGTATAAAAACAATAATATTTATAACGAAGTTAATTAAGTACTATATTTATTTTTCTTATCATTTATAACAAATTACAAAGAAAAAAATTCGCAAAGGAAAGGAAAGTTGATTTTGAGTAGCCTGCCTTCCTTTAAGGAATCTCGATAATCCATTCATGCGCGTCCCTTAGGGACGCGCATGAATGGATTATCGAGATTCCTTAAAGGAAGGCAGGCTACTCAAAATCAACTTAAAAAACAATAATGAATGCTGTCAAGCTGTCAACCGATCGACAATGCAAATACGCGTGCACGTACTTTACTTTAGAACCTTGTAGTGAGGCCGAATGCCGAACAACCACATCCGACACGGTCTAGATTGCTAAAGGCTGCCGGTAGGCCGACTGTGCCACATAGTTATTTTAATAATACGCGAAAACTTAATTCGCGTTAAAGGGAATTTTGCTTCGCGTATAAAAAATTCAGGTATCAAAATCTAATTCGCGTTATTCTGAATTCGCGTACATCGAACTCGCGTACATGGAGGGTCTAGTGTACTTTTCAATTTGCTTTTTACAATACTTTTTAATTTAATTTAAATAAGACGAATTACCTATATCGAAAATTAAACTGTAGATCTCTCCTTTTTCCTTATGTTAGGTACTAACCTAATCCTTTTCTTTAAAATTTTTGTTTTTGAAAATATTTATTTATTATTTCTTCTAAAGATCTCGCGGGCCGGATTAGAACTGTACGCGGACCGGAGTTGGCCCGCGGGCCGGAGGTTGCTCACCGTTTGGCTAGATCATGTTTGTGTTATATTTTTGTACCCTCCCATTGGAAGAAGTCACAAGCTGCCACTGGATATTAGCTTAATCAGCGAAGGGTTTGTCTTTGGTCGAGTCCTACACCTCAATGCCATCCTCTTATGCCATCGGGAGGTGCAACTATAAATAAAAAAGTTTCCCCTCGACTCCAGATATTGCACTATGTTTATCAAAGCAATCGTTTTAAAGCTACTTAATTAACAGTCCACAACAAGATTTTAAATTGTTGTTACTTTATTATTCTTTACAACAAAAATATTTTGTGTGTTCGGGAAACAAATTCAGATTTCTGAGTGCAATGCTGAAAAGTTTGCTCCAATTTTGTTTAATTTGATGAACAAAAATAATTAGGTAATCAAAAACCGTTGCGTTCACACTTGCCGATATAAAATTTTTATAACTTTGACAAAAAGGTGGTGATGAAACCAAAATTCATAAAAACGACAGTGGTAAACGCGTGTGTAAAAATGAAAAAATAATCCAATTATAAACAACTGTTTCGCAATAAAGTAAACACAACAGGGGATAATAATTTTTGTCAAAAGTCATAAAATTTTAATCGAAAGGAAAATTCTAAAATTTTGGTTTTCTTGTTCCTTTATCAGCGTTCACGTGGCGCGATTGAGATTCGATACAAAAATAATACTAATTCAGACAAGTACTCGGTATTTCCTTAAATAAATCGGCGCCGAAGTAACCCTTGGTCGTTTTGCCTTTTTGGCTGCCCGAGTGACAACCGTAAGCAATAAATAATAACTTATTGTAGCAAAAAGATTAACTTTTCCTACGACATTAGTATTATTACGCCTCTGTCGAAAATAAAGTGTGGGTTTTTCCAGATTTCAAAAAGTTTAATTTACCGTAATTTTACAGAAAACGTCAACTTGAAAATTTACTTACTGTAGCGTTTGATAAAATAAAATTAATTGTGCTATCGTTTATCAATGTTATAAATGTGTCAAAATTTACGCTTTGCTGTTTTTCTTGACCGTGTAATCTTCATAGGGCATTTAAAACAATAATATGTAATTAAAACGATAATTATACAGTTTATGTCGTTATCTCGTTAAAATTACTATAAACAAATAAAATAACTCTCGGTTATTTAAATAAATAATTTCATAGCAATAAAATAACATAAACAATTACCCGGGCGTTTCGAAAAGTTTCGCGGGCGCCCCGTGCGTTTATCATTTCAAAACACTCGCTTCCCCAATCGCTCGCTTTTCCCCGCGATTTTCGAAAATTATGAATCAAACGAGGTCAACGAACTTTTTATCGAAACGTTAGGCGCCATTAATTTACCTTATACAAACAAATTGCGATTAATTCAAAGCGTGAAAAAAATGTTCGTTGGAGGAGAATTTTTCGCTCGGAACACTTGAACAAATTTATTAATAGAGAAATACAACAAATCGGACTAATAATAAAATTTAAAAAAAAAGTTATCAAATCGTAAATTGTATTAAGAATAACAATCGTTGATTACGATAAAATCGTAGATTAGACAAGTGACACTATTTTTTTTCTTAGTACTTGAACCAGTTAGGTCGCTTTGAGTTTGCGTTTAGAAATTCGGTGCAAAATTGGATTTTTGAGAAACGTAAGTAGGGTTACGTTAAAAATAGTTATTTCCTATTTGTGTACGGAAATGATACGGTTTGGTTTTTATCGTTTAAATAGTTGATCTGGTACTGGAATAGTAAAGAGAGTGTTAGAAAGGTTTTTGATAACATTTTGCTTGCTTGGCTGCTTAAAAATCGTACTACGGCTCTGGATAGGTAATCGCTTGATACGAAAGGTTGAGGAGTGAACGAATCAAAGTTCGATGTGATTTTGCGAAAACCCTCTTAACTTTGGTTTTATTTCACGCTGTTGGTTACAAATTTAAATGCGACATGAGAAAATCCGGAGAGTGCTGTAAGGTGATTGCAATGAAGATGAACTGTTGATTCTCGATTTAGAAAAGAAAGTGAAAATTTCATGAACGAGTGAAATCAAAGTGAAATTGAATCTGGAACGAATACTGGAAAGTTCAAGTCATCTTTGAGTAAACCGAATTATTAAAGTTTCTTCAGATATCTTCCGCATTTTGCAAATTTTACGCTGAAAGTTTTATGCTATCGCGGGGAGGGGGCAAAGAATGAAAACAGGTTAATTCTTCTGTAAGATTTACCCTTCCTCCTTTCATTGGAACAAATCTAATTTTATTTAATATTTGGCTCAAAAACTTTTCCCATGGCAGTAAATTAGGTGCCTCCTGAATCGATTACTAATAACAGAACGTCTGCGGCTAGCTGAATTTAACTTGGCAGATTATTGATAAGGAAATTTTTTTATCGAAATTTTCAAAAGATAATCAATCGAATGATTTCAAATTGCCCATCTTCTAAATTTACGTAAATAGAACGGGATTTAAAAACTAAAGAAAGTCTTTGCTGTATGACCAAAATAATATATGCTTGTGTTGTGTACCAAAGAGTCTATTTTTAAGAATAATATTGGGAACCCCTTCCATAGCTCCTTCTTAAGTGCGCAGGCGTCCTTCTCACATGATATGTTTATGGTTTTCCTTCAAAGCTCGATCGTACACGTAGGGGACCTACTGTTTAACGTGGGTTGCAAACCACGGAAAATGCAAAACACTTTTAATTTTGAGAGGTTTTACTAGGCGGATTATACCGGTAGCTGGCGCCGGCTGAGTGCATCGTTACCGGCACTTGGATATAAATTTTAAATCTATATTATATATTTTAAAATAGACAAACTTCCACGTAGGCTAAAAGCAATCCCTTCGGATCCACATCAGATCAGAACAGTTAATAACTTCGAAACTGATACGATGATTTCTTGTGTCCCCCCCACCCCCAGTGATGTGCCAATCCTAAATAACATCCGAGTTCGAAACCAGATTAAAGTACAGACTTTCAACACATCAGTTTGCTAAAGTCTTAAGTTTAAAGACCTTCTTTGTTTTGCTGCAGAATTAAAATTTTGTTTCTTTTTTTTGCTCCGCCATTAGTTTTGTATTGCTTGATATTAGTAAAAGATCCCCCCCCCCCAGCTCAATCGCTCGAGTTACTTTTGGATCTTACCTATCCAAAACAGGAAAATATTTTATATAAAACTTCCCCCCCCCCTGGTCGTTAAGCCATGACCCATGAAAAGCTATTGCAATCCCAAATTTTCAGGAATTTAAAGAAATGGGTAAACCACGAATTCTGGTCTAAATTTACAGACCACTGCAACCCACACAGTTAATAATTTTTACTTGGATATTCCTAAAAAATATTTATCGAAAAATATCGAGATAATCTAATTTAAATATTAATATGTCGATTCTGGGCTTTTCTTTAAACCTTAACTGCATTTGAACTTTAAGTTTAACTAAATCAGCTAATAAAAATCTACAGTTTTATTTTAAAGGCGGGGTTAAAATAAAAACGTTGAATTTCATTGGTTAGTTTAGTCAAATTTATAATTTAAAGACATTTAAGTGATAACGGAATGATCAGAATCGACGTATAAGAGCCGATTATTTTACTTCCAAAAGTAAAAGAAGAGAAGGTCGAGTTAACCAACTATTAGTTAACGTTTTGGGTTGCTTACTGTTCTGCTGTAGTATTGATGAAAAAATATCGAGATAATCTAACTTAAATATTAATATGTCGATTCTGGGCCTTTCTTTAAGTCTTAAATGCCTTTGAACATTACATTTAACTAAACGAGCCAATAACAATCTATAGTTTAATTTTAAAAGCGGGGTTAAAATAAAATCGTTGATTTTCATTGGTTAGTTTAGTCAAACTTAAAGTTTAAGGACTCTTAAGATATAAAGGGATGACCAGAATCGTCGTATAAGAGTCGATCTTTTTACTTCAAAAGTGAAAAAAGAGAAGGTCGAGTTAACTAACTGTTAGTTAACGTTTTGGGTTGCTTAATGATCTGTTGAAGTATTGATGAAAAAATATCGAGATAATCTAATTTAAATATTAATATATGTCAATTCTGGACTTTCATTTAAGTCTTAAATGCATTAGAACTTTTAAGTTTAACTAAACTAGCCAATAGCCTAGGATATTTCATAGTCAGCGTATTTTACTTCCGGGAGAGGGGAGGACTGCTATCAGATTTCATATAATACAAGAAGTATTAAAGAATTAGGCAAAATTTATCTTGAAAAAGTATCAGATTAAATAAAAACAATAAGGAAATACGAAGAAAATTTGTATACAACTGTTACACCACAAACTTACAAAGAAATCAACCTGAACCTAATCTGAACCTAACCTAAACATAAACTGAACCTAACCTAAACCTAATCCTAATATTACCAAAAAATTTTTCATTGTTGGAATTTTGTCCTTTTCTGGATTTTCGGTGATATCTAATAGAACCAGGTATTTTCAGCCCGCAGTGCAATGGTTTAAACGCTGACCGAGAACGGGGTTTAAATACTAATTTAATTAACAGAGGCCACAGCTTCTTTGCCAATTTCGGTAGTCCCACACATCCCGAATTAAAAAGGATGGATAATGATTTTAGAAATACACAGTTGCCGGCTCCAATAGAAATTCCGTGGATCTAAGAAAACGTTTATTGATTTTTAGTCGAAAAAAAACGTTTACAGCTTGCAAAACAATGGATTTTCATAGAGTCGAGTGGTCGCCTTCTCCCCCGCACCTAAAATCCCCTGTCGGATTCTCCTGCAATTGGGAATCTTAGGCCTCCAGCGAGAATGTTCGCATATAACAGGTTTAATTTCATTTATACAAAAAATTCTCATCAGATTAAATTTGAAGAGGATAAAATTCTTTACCAAACAGAATTTTCAAAATCTCTATTCCTGAAATAAAAATCAATCAAAATAAAAGTTTTTTACATTTCATCTTCATCGCATAAAGCGAATTTTGAAAATTTTCTTTTGTAGGGAATTTTGTGCTCTTCAATTTTGGTTTGATGATAAAATTTTCCATAAAAATTAAATTAAGCAAATTATAGGAGAAAATCCACGTAGGTGGATTTGAAGGAGCTTTTTTTTGGGGGGGGGGGGTTCATCAAGGTGAATGTGTAACTTGGTTTCTTCATCTGAAAAAAATTAGGGATAAAACTTTTTAATACCATCCATTTGCTTTACGGGATTTTAGACATAATTTTGGTAAAGCTGATACTTTCTCACTGTGGTTTTTGCCCAAGTTTTTAATAGTTCTGAAATCAAATGAAATCTGATAGCAGTCCCCCCTCCCCCCGGAATTCTAGTGATTTTTCATTTTTGGGATTTATCTTGTCGGGATTCTAGACATGATTTTGGCTTTGGGATTGTGGTTTTCAGGATTTCGTCACTAATCCGATTGGATTGGATTCCGGGGAAGTTATTGGCTTATTTGCTTCGTTTTTCCTTATTGTTGTTATGTAATCTGATGCTTTTTCAAAATGGTTTTTACCTAATTTTTTAATACTTCTGGTATTGAATAAAATCTTATAGCAGCCCCCCCCCCCCCAGGAAGTAGGATATGCTGGCGATGAAATATCCTAGTGATTTCCCATTTTTGAATTTTATCTTGTCGGGATTTTACACAAGATTTTGGCTTTACTCTGATACTTCTTTAAAGTGGTTTTTGCCTAATTTTTGAGTAATACTTCTGGTATTGAATAAAATCTAATAGCAGTCCCCCCCCCCCCCCCGGAAGTAAGATATGCTGGCGATGAAATATCTTAGTGGCTTCCCATTTTTGGATTTTATCTTGTCGAGATTTTAGACAAGATTTTGACTTTGGGATTGTGGTTATGAAGATTTCGTCACTAATCCGGTTAGATTCTGGGGAGGTTATAGAAAACTTTTTAGTACAATTAAAAATTTCCAAATCCAGTAGGTATAAGCGCAGTTGTAGGATATAAATTCTGAAACCCTTCGACCTTTGGAACCGACATTAAACAGTAGGTCCCCCATACTTTACTTTCCAGAGCTTCCTTTTCGTTCATAGATGAGATTTCTATGTTCTTTCTTTTACTCTTCATATCCGGTTTCAATTCAATTTCAAAGCCGACACTAGTAGATTGGATTTCAAGCTAATTTTATTTAGGGGTTGCAGAATTAAATTTAGAAATCTGAACTCATTTTTTCCGTTCGTGCATCCTGGATCAAGACGATTTGTTTATTCTTGTAGAAGGAAATGTGGTTACATTTTCGAACATTCTGTTGATTTTTGGCCGTTCTATTGATAATCGCTCTTACATCGGTCCTAAACAAATAATGGTCCTTTGAACACCGTAAATGAGTAAATTTTCCATTAGATTTTCGGAAAAGCACGCACATGTAAGGATTATCCTAGTGTTTTATTAAACTAAAATAAGATTCAATTGTACGTGTAAATTTTTTTTTTGGAATTAGTTCCGGTTTTCTCTACACAGAAATTGTCTGATCGAAGGGGGGTAGGGGGAAAGGCGGAGAAAAATGTTTTTGCCTGTGCTTTCCTATTATCTGTCGATAATCAAACATCTTGAAAAGTAGAAAAGATCGGCAAGCAGAGTCAGATCATTGCTTAAAATATTACAAAGCGAGACTACATAATTTTCTAAATATAAAAAAAAAGTTTTTCATTTTCTATTAGTTTAAAAATAATGTAGTAATAAAGCACACGTGTCTATTTTTTCTACTGCATATAATTTGAGAATCTGACAAGTGTTTACATTTTCTCAACTTAAATAAACTGTGTTGCTTATCTATTTTATTTAAATGTTGTTTACCGACGACGTCGTCACGACCAAGTTAATTAAGCGCGACTTTTTACTATTAAAATAATTTTTTGTATCGAACGTCCGTCGCGTCGCGCCTTGCGAGCGCCCCGAGGAAATATTACATAATTTTTCTAATAATCCAACTACTACACGAAAATCATCGATTTATTAATAACACTCAGCCAGAACGACTAATTAACGATAAAAATCCACTCGTGATAAAGAAAATTCTATTGTTTATCGTTCTTATATCAACAACTCTTTCATAATTTGTGATACCGATTTTATTTCTTTCAGATAAAATTATCAGTAGTAATAAAAGTTTTCGTACTTTTCTCGAGGAAAAATCGAGATGTAAGACGATTATTACATTATAAGGGTAGGAAAATTGTGTTGCTCGTAATCCGTGTAAGTTACACCTAGGGTGGCATCCTTCAGGACCGCAGGATTAGGAAGGAGTCCCGAGAGTAGGGGAACACTACATACATAGGCGCACGTTGAGCTTTCAGAGCAATCAGTTTACATCAAACTGGCAGTGTGTTCTGTTCGTACGATGCAAATATCCTTTCACACAAGTGGTGTCATCGTAATTTTTAGGAATTAATCGGTGGTTTTTGGAAAAAATGGCCCATTAAATTTCGAAAAAACTGTTTTAATTAAAAACTTGTGAAGTGTTACAGTGTTGGTGTTTTATTAAAATTTCATTTTGCAAAATGAGGCTTCGTGGTTTCGTAGTGATTTTTGGAATCATCATCACGGCCGAAACGCGCTCAAAATCGCCGCTCATCGACGACGACGGAGGCAGACCCCGGAATAAAGCAGCAGGTGCTCTTAATTTTATTTTATTTCGCTTAATTAATTTTAATACCTTGAAAGATACGGCAGTCGACAAATATTAACTTTTAAATCACATCTGGATTTTCCAAAGAAGGGCTTAAAGGCTTTCTCGTTCTTTAATCCTGTAAATTATATTATTCTCACGTACTTCTGTTTGTTGCGAAAGCTTTTCGACTTACGGCACTTCCAATGCAAATCCCATTATAATGGGCGCTTAAAATTTTAAATTGTTTTCGCAACGAGGGGGGGGCGTGTGAATTTTACTTTGCCTCGCGACCGAAATAAAAAATTTTGTTGTTTTCCCGCCGCGATTTTTGTGTTCGCGGCGATTTAAATTGTTTATTTAACACAATTCGACTTCGTATTGCAAACCGACGTGATTAGTCGACAATAACCAAGTTTTTTATTCCACTCAGCTTTTTATTCTCGCCTTGTGTCGTGCGAATCTTCCGAAACGTGAAATTTTGTTAGATAACTTGAACGAGAAAGTTGTTTACATTTTCCGTGTTTAATTAGGATTTTAGCTTAACAATCGGTAATTATTACTTCCTACACAAACGAGACGCACAAGGTTGTCTGAAAGGACATTCGTCGCCCTTGGAGCCCTAACGCGCGCCGGTCCACACACTTCGCTCCATCCGATCGATTCACATTTTACTTCTCGCGATTTTGTATGGACCGCTTTATATAAACCCGTTGTTACCGTTTACGGTTTACGTGATGTTTTGTCACCACATCACGTAAACCAATAACCTTCCTTCGGTTAATAAAATTTTGCTCTTTAAACGCTTATTGCTACCAAGTTCAGATTTTTCGAAAACGAGGTTCGAAAACCTCGCGGAAATGATCTGACCAAACCACCATCGAGTCCCAGCAAATTCCATCCCCAAATTTAAATTGTAATTTTCGAAAATAATCCCGACGGTTGAGATTTCGAAGCGGGACAAACGTCAATTTGATATAAAATTATGTTCCGTAAATTTGAAAGCCACAATTTAGAGTTTTTTTTTTTCGATGTAAAATATTTTAAGTGGGCAGTGTTAATCACACTTGTAGCTTTTTTCTTTTCCGCACTTCCACATTTACGCATCATTAAATAGTCATACTACTGTTTTATAATGTGTTGTGGCGGTGTGATGACCTGAATCGAACGCGACTCAAATAGACCAGCGTCGCGACGCTCATCCAACTTTCGTATTCATCGGAGACCGCAAATTTTATTTTCTGTCCAATTTGCAATAACCTCCTCACATGAATTTAAAATATGAGCGGCGGCGTATTGTCGTGTTGCAAAAATGCAAACTAAATTTATTTTTGGTGCTAAAACTTGCTTGTTTTTTTTTCTCGAATGGAAACGACGCGCGCTCAAGTATCACATTTTTCATTCATTCGGATCCAAAAATAAAGTACAATTAAATATTCGATTACTTACGATAAACGTAATTCTAGGAAATTCAAAATATTCAGATCTAAAATAGAAAATTACATTTTTCGAGAACGCAGTTTTCTCACTGCCAAAATGATTTCCTAATCGAAGCGTGTAATTTTCAAATTTTGGAAGGACTTCCTAAATTTCACGCTTTTATTTTGATTTGGAAATATGGAGGAGTCGCAACTTGTTATAATAACGTCAAGTTAACAACATCCACAATTTTGCCAAGTGCACTAAATTTTGAAATAGTGATTGGTCGAAAGGCTGCGTTTTCCTAAAATTCTTCAATGCTTTTCAATCAAATGCTTAATCGAAAACTTTTATTGGAATACAAAGTAAAGTAGTCTTCTTACGTGCTGCTATAATTTTGAAATATAGACTGCTTTGAAGCTTGCGGCTTAACGTCGCGACTAAATGCATCCCTTCATAATTTTCTTCCCTAAAAATTTTAGAATGCGTTTGAAAATTTGCAAGGTTCACATGATGGTTAAAAATTCCTATAAATGGGTATGTATTTTACATCCCCCCCCCCCCCACCCGGAGGATATTTGTAAAATCGACTCTTCAATCATATCAATCAACTGCTTCATCTCATGCCTTTGCTACCTTCAACTGCTGACGAGGTTAAGAAATCCTATAAATTGGGATCTGCTAGCAATTACGTCAGCAATTAAAGGTTAATCCGGAAAATTGAAATTTCTTCCTTCCAAATTAAATCGATCGCTCGAGAGTATAATAAGCTTAACTCAGGTACCAACTTCGAACCCTAAATACATTTTCATTTTAGTTTTCTCGAAGTTCTTGAACAAATTCTACACGCGTAATCACTGACTGAAAGTTAAGAAATGTTCAGACTTCCACTTTTTTTTAAATTAAAGCAAAAATTTATTTTGTTTAGATTTCTGTTAAATCTGGTACTATTTTAAGTTATTTGCTTAATTTTAACTAAAGTAAAAATTATTGGTGGATTGTAACATTGCAGAAAATTTATTCGGTTTCCAAGTCGCTATCAAATTATTTGTGCCGTGGTTCAGATTCCACGTTAATGGATATTCCAAAACCTTCCATCAAGGAACGGCGGTTTAATATTGTTTTATTGAACCTCCATATAAAGTAGAACCTCAACTATCCAATTTTTCGCATTAACCGAGCCGAATTTTGCAAATCTATTGGGCATTTTTAATGCACCAATATAAAATCACCTTCATTAAAATTTATCTTGCAGTAAATTTATCAAATTCTGGGAAATTGTGACGTTATAGCAACGGCCGAACAGAATTTTAAAAACCTTCAAAAGTTCCTATGTACCAATAAAAATAGACCTCAACAGGCGGCAGAACAAATGTTATTTTTAAGAACTGTTTTAGATTTACAATTCTTCGTTGATGCTGTTACAGTTTTGGCTTTGCATTTTTTTTAAAGATTTATTGTCTTGATTATTTGATCATGATGGCGATAGCACAAGAAATGGAATCGCGGTTTTAAAAATTCCCTATTATAGACATTCGGAAAGTTGAAGGTTTATATAGTAGAACTAAACAAAACAATTTCTGGAAAATTCATGTTTAACCTCAAAACAGCCCATAAAGTTTATAGTGAAACAGGGGCTCCCATTGGATCACCCCGATTTCGTTATAAATTGTGGAATAATTTGCGATTATTATTTTTGTGTCCTTGTGACGTTTTACGTTCAAGTTGGAAAAAATATAACAAAACGACAGATTTTTAATAAAACGGATCTAGATTTTTCGGGTAAACTTAGAAAAATTTAATTTAATTTAAAATTTAATGTAATACACTTAAAATGAACGATGAAGTTCTGAGGTGAAATACGGAGTTAAAAGTAATTGAAATAGCACGGTTATCCAATTCGCTTAAGCTTTAAGTTTTTAACGCAAAACGTCGTATCTACGGGTTCCATATTTACGTATTCTTACTGATAATGATGAGAATAAGCTTAGAAAGTTTTGTTCTACAATTTATGCACAAATCGGGGATGTCGAACCCCCCCCCCCCACCGTTGCGTTATAGCAACGACCATTCTAATATATTAAAAGTCTATCAAATAAAAAGATACCCTATAAATAGATTATAAAAAGATTTTTTCTCTTTATAACCTGATGCCCAAGTAAATTCCCCCGGTTTATAAAACTAGAGTCTACAGGTAGACACTTTCTCTGCTGTGTTGTTCATACCCAAATGATAAAAATAAGCCATATAGTCCGGGGCGGTCTGGGGGATACCCCCAGGTACGCGTAAATTGTAGAAGCAAACTTTATAACCGCATGTCCGATTCCTAGTAAAATTCTACCTAGTAAAACCCGGTAAAACCTAATAAAATTTTTTCTCTTGATAACCTGATGCCCAAGTAAATTTTTCTTTCACAATATTTAATTTATCCCTAACTGGGGGGGGGGGGGTATTGCATACCCCAATTTTACTAGGTATCAGACATACCGTTAGAAAGTTTACTTCTACAATTTACGCGTAACTGGGGGTATTCCATACCCCCCAGACCCCCCGGTTTCTAAAACTACAGTCTACACGTAGGCACTTTTTCTGTTGTGTTGTTTCTGCCGAAACTATAAAAATAAACCCTACTGACCGGGGGGTCTGGGGGGTATGGCATACCCCCCAGGTACGCGTAAATTGTAGCAAATTTTATAACCGTATGTCTGATACCTGATGGTAAAATTGTCATGTTTTCCTAGCAACGGTAATTCAGATATATAGAAAAATCGAGCCCGTGACCTCGGGGGGTATAAAATACCCCCCAGACGAAAATGTTATTTTTCAGAAGATTTCAAAATTTTGAGTTCTTTGTTGATTATGTTGCAATTTTCGCATTGAGTTGTTTTCAAGATTTCTTTTCTCGAACGTGGGATACTGAGGGATATCAGGTTATAAGTTTTTTTTAATAATTTATGCGTACCTGGGGGGTATTCCATACCCCCCAGACCCCCCGGTCTCGAGAGGTATATAACATTTGTATTTTATATTACCATTCCTACATTAACTCCGATAATCGAGGTTCTACTATGCTTTTAGTAACACTCCACACTCGAGCTTACGTGGTTATTACTAGAAAATCTTTTACAGTTTCAAGGCACCTCATTAACTTAATACCATTGTTGCGTAGTAGGTAATTTATTTTAAGTAACAAAATTTAAACGTTTACTAATCCAAATTTTTAATCTTAATTTTTCTCAATTTCTCCTAAAAAAACAAGAAAAAAATCGCGTTATAACAAATCCGCGTTGAACAGGCGGGGGGGGGGGGGTTACCTGTACTTATAACATTGGGCTTCCTCGTAACAAGTTAATAATCAAGGCAATTATTAATTAGATTACTAATTTAATAAAGTGATTGACATTAAAATATATAATAGCCTTAATTTATTTATATTTGTGCCTGAATATTAAATAGCCGCCAACGCTTTAGGCCGCACAATGAAAAGGCTAAAAGACCGTCTATTTCGGTTGTTAATAACAAAATATTCGTTCTGTCTATTTACCTGCTTGTAGCGTACTAATATAAAGAAGTTTTGGTGCGGCCTTTAGGCCCCGCAACCATGCTAAATAATTATATTATGTATCAAAAAATATTCTGGTCTATTCTGTTTACAACAGTTCTGAAAAGATGTTTTGATAATTATTCTCTTGATCACTTTGTATCATCACATGATCATTTTTCTTTCATAATTAATTAACGCGTACCTAGGGGGTATTCCAGACCCCCCGGTCCCTAGAGGTTTCCTGATCGTTACCAGGGCAATTACTAGATGACTAATAAATTATTTATTGAAAAATTAAGCAACCTAAAGGTTTCGTATAGCTGCAGTTGGTCAGTCACGAAGGTGTTGTGAAATAAAATTTTAATAATTGTCCAGACAAGTTACATTCTGAGCTTGCAAAAATCAGGACAAACCAAAATTAAACAGACGTCCTGTCTTCAACGGCTCAGTTTTTGGTCTATGGCTCGCTCAAATTCGTTTTTACGGAAAATTATCATCCATCCGTTTTAAGTATGCAGAGATGCGGTCTCGAACGGCAACGGTGATTGGTTAACTTTTAAATACAGCAAATCTCATTTGCCGTTCGATGCTGCACCTCCGCATACTTAAAACGGATGGACTGTAGTTTACTTGTGGCTGACGCAACGTCTAGCGGCAAAATCCACCTTATATAAGCTTAAACCAATCACGATGGAACCCCACGCCTCTGTAGACTTAAACTAAATGAACTACGATGTCCCATTGTCTTTTTACTTCTAAAATTTAGCGCTGCTTGGGATTGGGGAATTAAAACTTCTAATTTTCGATTTGGTTAAATTGTTTGTCTTTCAACCTTTATCAAACGTACGATCACACCAAACTTGAACCTTTTTGAAATACGAGAAAATTCGCAACTAAACTGGACTGATATTGTCGAATAAGTATTTTAAGTTTCTAATATTTTTTCAAGAGATTCCATCTTCTAACATTTCAAACACGAACTTCTGAAAACCGACTAAATTGATTTTCTTCATATTAAATGACAATTTTATCAGAACTGCGGAAAATTTATTAAAAAGTAGGAAATTTTAACGCTTCAATTTTTTTTAAATTACCAATTTATTAAAGCAGTAAATTTTCGAGTTTTTCTAAAACTGGAAATTTTAAGGATCACTTTTTATTAATTATGACGGGTTTGGAAGTTCCAAAATTTTTAAAATACCGGTTTACAATAATTATTATTCTTATTAGAACAAAATTTCCGGATCATTTAGTATTTTCCATTCCCTCCATCACAAATTTTCGTCAAGACTTGGTTGTACAAAATTATCTTGCAGAAGGCGCCTAATCTGACGACTTAAGGAAGCATTTCCACTGAAACAAATTTATGCAATCAAAATTAGGGCTAGCCAAGTTATTGCATGGCAATAATGGGATGACACAATACAATCTCAAACCTAATCGATGATAAAACTTAAATCGATTTTAAAATTAATCGACCTACTTCTACCCGATTATCATCCATCCGATAAAGGAAGATACACACGTAACACAACTTTTTGCACTAAAAGTAAAATGTGAAAAAATGCACTTTCTCCATTCTCCATGTGTAAGACGCAATAATTAAATGTGCAAGTTAATCAAGCCAAGTATCGTGTTTATAGACGTTAATTAGTGGTAACGCGACCTTTAGCTTATGTTCCGACCTTCGCCGTGGACATAGAATTGTAATTTACGATATCTCGTTTAATAACACGAGAAAAATTATGTTGTACCTCCCGACAGACAATTTGTACTCGTTTAATTTGTTTAAAGATCGAACGACCGCGATTTTACCGACAAAAACATTTTTTGTAATAAATTAAATGAATGAGTAAGAAGAAACGGACGTGATTGCAACTTTGCATAATTATAAATTTTCATTTATGAATGAATGGGAACAGTTTCGATTAAAAATAGTGCGGATTATTGAACAAGGACTGAAACAATTTTTTAAGGCGAAAATCAACTTCCTGATGCTGTGAAAAGTCGAGACGAAAATAACCATGCAGTTGTTGCTTTCACTCAGAAAAATTGATTTGCTCTCCTTATTAAATATTAGTAATAATATTGCTTTCGTACATATCACTAAAATCGTCCACGTATATTATGGTCCTAAACGTAATTCTATAATTTAATAAAACCTTGGATTATATCGGGTTAATGCATAACTTCTTAGCGTTTTTTTCAGTTTAAAATTTAATTTTTGAAATAAAAGAAATTCTCCCAACGTTCTGGCAGTTCTTCGATTCCACGCCTGAAGAAATCCGATGATTTGGAGGTGAAGAAGTCGTCGAGCCAGTTTTGAAAAGCAACGTCGTTATTAAATGAGATTCTTCGGAGATTGTAGGATAGAGAGCGGAAAAGATGAAAATCTGGTGGAGCAAGATCAGGAGAATAGGGTGGATGTGGAATAACCTCCCAACCGAGGTGTTCAATAGCTGCTTTTATAATGTTAGCAGTATGCAAACGGGCATTTTCATGCTGCAAAAACCACTTGATGCCGTCTTGCCGGTCGTTTTTCTTGAATTGCAGCCTCCACGCGACGCAGTTGTTGACAATAAACCTCAGAAGTGATGGTTACATTCCTCGGAAGCAATTCATATTAGTAGATGACGCCTTCTTTATCCCACCAGATACACAACATTACCTTGCGTGGATGGGCACCAGTTTTTGCACGAGGATTTGCTTGTTTGTTAGGGATCAGCCAATCCTTTCTGTTCTTGATGTTGATGTAAAGGCACCATTTTTCGTCACCAGTAACAATTTGAGACAAAAACGGCCGATGTTGTTGACGAGCTAAACGATGACGAGCAAGCAAAGAAGCCGAAATGGTAACACGCTGATTTTTGTTGTTTTCGCTCAAAACGTATGGTATCCAAACACCCAACTTTTGAACTTTGCCCATGGAATGCAAATGTCGTACGATAGTTGATTGGTCACAATTCATCATATTGCCCAATTCCTGAGCTGATTGGCGTGGATCATCACGCATGGAAGCATTTAATCGGTCTTCATCAAAGCCGGATGGTCTCCCTGAACGTGGGAAATCATTCATATCAAAATGTCCCCTTTTTGAAACGAGAAAACCATTTTCGTGCAGTACTTTCCACGATGGCGTTCTCTCCGTAAACAGCACAAATGGTTCTAGCGGCCTCCGATGCCTTAACTCCTCGGTTAAACTCAAACAAAAGGATATGTCGGAAATGTTAATTTTTTTGTACTGGACACTCCATTTTCTTTAGCCAATAATTACTATGGCATTAAAATGACATTGATATTTCTCAAACAAATTTGTTTTCAAAGCACTCTTACCTTGGAAATCAAAAACGCTACGAACTTATGCATCAACCTGATATATTAGCAGATACGCCAACCTTATGGAAATTTCGGAACGCCTAATGCTTAGCCCTTGTCACATCTGAACAGAAATTTGTGGTGCAGATTATTTTACTTCCAACCTAAATCACTTTCTAACAGCAAATTAATTGTTAATAAAAGTTGTCAGACTTGACAAACCCACATCGTTTTGCGGACCACCTCAACATCACCCGCAATTTCCGAAGCGTTACACATAAAATAAACAAATTTCTTTATTAATAAAACATCAAATACTCGCACTGGGAAATTGTCGGGCGATAAGCTCAAATTGAAAATAAAAATTGACGAGGTGAAAGTAGATAACAAAAAGGTTGTGGCGTAGGTACTTTAGGACTCATCACGAACGGAAAATCGACTATCAAATATTGAAGGGAACAACAAAATATGTATACGTAAAACCATACCAACAAAACTAATCGAGCAAAGAATAACAAATGAAAATTTTTTTTACGGAAAACCCAATTGCCCTTACGATTAGTCTTGAAATATGGAAACACTATTTTTTATCTACTAATATTACCTCGTTAATTTTTATTTACAATTCGAGCTTATTGCTGGTCAATATCTCCTTGTCAGTAAATACAAATAATATGTAATAAACTAAAATAATAAAATTACCACGCGAGCCGCGGGTTGGCCAAGCCTGATTTATGTAATGCAATAAATAGAACATACCATCGATGTTTATCAATAAATTAAAAATAAATAAGTTGCCTTCCCAATAGTCAATTTAATTTGAGAAGACAATGCGATTTATTACACAAAATGTGAAAATCCAACACAAATGGCTATTATACTACAGCTTCAATTTTTTTGTGCTTCTTAATAATTATTATTAATTTTGTCAAAAGAGTAAGGACCGGATCTGCATTTAATTGATTTTTTTAGTTGGTTGCATAGTTCTTGTTTGAAAGTAATAGAAATTACACGATACACAACGACGTGGTTTTTCGGTTAGGTGGCCACCTTCTGCGTTTAAAGCTAAATTCGTTGCGTAAATTTGTAATTCAGCTTATCGCGTCTTGTGTAGTTCTGGGAGTGTATTATTTTTTGGAATATTTTTTAAATTATGGCAAACCGTCTTCTTCGCAAATACCCTACAAACTTTACGTTACCACAGAAACGATCTGGTAACCGGTACAATTGTCACGTTACCATAGCCAATTGAATTTTAAAAATAAAATTTGAAATTGTGGGTGGGAGGTGAAAACGAAATTTAATTTCGCGAATAAACCACCTTAGGGGGGGGGGAGGTTGTTTAACTAATCTGCTCTTCTGTGGAAGCTCATGGTTTGCTATAATGGGGAGGGAGGTGCTGACGACTATAAATAAAATCTTTAGCTTTGATTTTTATCTCCTAGAAATATTATTCTGAGTTTTTCTGTTTTGAGAGGACAGCGCCCCTCACCCTTGCCGTACCAGCCGCCACTGCCTGGAAGTCTGGGAATATATTTTATTTTAGAACTGTATTTTTTATCATTTTTATTTAAAAATTTCTGCTTCAACGAGAGCTTTAAGTTGGAAAGCGTAATAAAAGAGTAAAGCTTTGAAGTGGAATGAAAGTGGAATCAAAAGAGGGGGGAAAGTTAACAATATATTTTATTTATAAATCCGGGAACAAAGATGCGAAAAGTAGGACATAAAGACTTTTAATCCCTCGTGTGATGTTTGATCTCGACTGCGTCTCGTTTATTTGCTCAATAAAAAATATGTTCGAGTACATATTTATATTAAATATTTTGCATTAATAATAAATTATTAGTTTCTGGTATTTAGACGTAGATTTCTGTTCAGTTCAGCTACCTGGAAAACTTGGGGAATTTTACTTTCGAATATCTCTCGGAACCTGTCATAGCTTAGAAAAGTAAAACCGGATCATAAACCATTTTTGAACGTTTTCACGCCTAAGCCTGTACCCTATGCTGGGGGGACTCGATAATTGATCACCTGATGCTGAGGTAAATTTTTGTTTTCTAATTAAATTATGCCCAACTGGGGGGTATTCCATACCCCCAGACCCCCCTGTTTCTAAATATATAATCTATAGGTTGGCGATTTTTCTGCTGTGTTGTTTATACCCAAACGATAAAAATAAACCCTATAGAACGGGGGGGGGTATGGAATACCCCCCCAGGTACGCGTAAATTGTAAAAGCAAATTGTATAACCTTATGCAACTTTTATATTTAATTAACGCGTAACTGGGGGGTACTATCAATTAATTTTAACCTATCATATTACAATAGAATAATCGCTGGATTCGTGATGAATGTAGTAAAATTGATATTAATCATATCTGTATTTTTATTATATCCTAAATGCTATATTTTACAGTGTAATTTTCTTGTGGAAATTTGTGCGTTTTACTGTTTTGTATATTTTTAGGTTATACTAAAAATACAGATATGATTAATTTTTTAAAACAACGTTGACAGTTTGGTAGCTAGGTTTATTTTGTGGGAGAGGGGGCTCTCATGGTTTCTATTTTGATGGTAGCAATTCTATTCGAAAACAATAGATTTTGGTCAAGATTGATTGTTATGGATAGGAAGGGGGAGAGGGATAGGAAGGGTACGAGCCCCTTGGCCACGGGTCTGAATATTGAAATGTTAAAATAATTGACTTTTAATTTACTTTAGTTCACCAATGTATTGGTGAGCGTATTTATTTGCAAACATTTATGGAAAAATAATAAATTTATAATGAAAACCGTTGCTGAATTGAAGAGGAGGGTACTCTACCACTAACTCAGCCACTCGAGTGCTACACACTAAAGAACATGCTTATATTTATTTAATAATATTTAATATTTATTTACGGATACACCAATTTAAATAATACAACACAAAAGCACAAAAGCAAAGCAAAAAATCAAAACTCCACACCACTCAATCTCCACATAACAGATCTCTTGAACCCGATGTAAGACGGGTGAAATAGGTCAAACTGATGGTCACTCTCGTTTAACTGATGGTCACTCTCGTTTCTGTCTATTATGGATAGGAAGGGGGGGAGGATAGGAAGGGTACGAGCCCTTTTTCTGTCCCGTTTCTGTCTATTCTCATATCTGTCTATTAAAACAATAAAAAGTGTGAACATGGTCAAAACAACCCCAATATCGAATTTTGAACTTAGCTAATTTTCATGAAATTCAGTGGTGGATTAACGAGATTCAGGGCGCGTCGCTCATTCTGTTGACAGTCCGTGCGCTATGAATGACCCTAACACTTAGAATATTTCGCACCGGCAGATGCAGCTCGACTGTCGTACATGTAACATCGATTATTTTTTGTTTTTAGGCGATTTTTTGGGGGTGAAACGTAATAGTTTACTGCCCCATACCGCAACTATACTTTTTAATGCTATTTCCAGGGTCTCTCACATCCCGGTTTCATTTATCCCGGTTATCTTGATGGGTGGCGCTTCTCGTATGTTTAGCCTAGTAACCAGAGTCAAAACCGCCCTGGAGGGGTGCAACGCGGAGCGGAGCGCAGCGGCGCCCCGTAAGGGTAGGTTTTGACGATGGATTACCCTCCTTATCGAATGCACACCCCAAAATTCGAAGGCAAAAAAATTTTAATTTTGTCACTTTTTCGGCAATACACGTGTTATTTTCCATTTTTTTGATTTTATTTATTACTAATATCCACTAATCACACCCCCCTCTATCCGAATTTCAAAGAAAAATTCAAATCGGAGCGAAAAAATTTTACGCATTTTCAAGGGACCACGGGCGACTGATGCACATCGACCGTGGTCTGCCGCATACTCGATGCGACTTTCCCATACTTTTCAAAAGTCGATATTTTGGTTGTTTTGACTATGTTCACATTTTTTATTGTTTTAATAGACAGATATAAGCCTGTTCTTTAGTGTGTAGCACTCGAAAAAATTTTTCGAGTGGCTGAGTTAGTGGTAGAGTCGCCTTTAGCATAATAATAACTTCGAGATAACCCTGTCCACCAGGTGGCGTAAAAAGCCATCTGTCGAACTGAAACGTGGGTAATTTTAACATTGCTGGCCCTTTTATACATCCTCTTTGCTGTCGCCGAGTTAGAATTTTCGATTATCGGATTTTATTTATGAAAAATCTTTTAATATTGCACTAACCCCCCCCCCCCCCCGTCAATATCACTAAAAACCGTTGTTATGCTGCAATGGAAGTAGTAAAGCCTATGCAAAATTTATCTTTATTGTATTGTCTTTATTAAGCCCGGGGGGGGGGGAATTAAAATGCATAATAAAAAGCCAACAAAATTGCTATAATTGGGAAATTATTGACTTCCAGGGGGATCACCGCCATATATACTGGCCTGCTAATAATAATTTAGTAATGATAGATTCCACGTCGCGTCGTATCAATTTTAAATTAATTAAAAAAATTAAGACCCGTAAATTAATTAATACCAGAAATAAAATTATGGCTGTAATAAAAACAAGCAAGAATTTTGATAAACTTGATGTGACTACCCCAAAAATGGGATTTTTATGCAGTCGTCACAAAAATTCCGCCTCTTGATTAAATATACTTATACGAAAAGAAGTTCTGAAGGAGAGATCTCTTCAGGGGGAAACTGGACTCGATAACTGAAAAATAATATTAAAAAATGTCAATAATATCGACCGTAAAATGAAATTTTGTAGACTTACTGCACAATCATGTAAAGGCGATAAATCAGAAATTTTCCAATATAATGTGGAAAGATCTTTTTTAGTTTTGATATGGAGTAAATTGTCAATATTAAAACTTGTTTTTATCCTACTCTTGCCAGTAAATTACAAACAAGACCATTAGCAGAATTCATTACTATTGTAATGTGATTACTTATTATCTTAAGTATTTTTTTAGTTATTTTTAAAAATATACAAATATTTAGAGATGGTCTTAAACCTCTATAATGGTTATCCAATACTTCACAAGTGAAAGATAAGGGTATTTCACACCTCAACTGTAGACCATGTGGCCTCACGGTTTGTATAACAACCCTGCTGGAAGTGCAAACAATTCATGATAAAACATGTAATTTAAATTTATATTGTATGAAATGGTAGTTCTCTGAATAGCCAGCCGCCACTGAAGGAATAGCAAATGTATACCGCGCGCTCTAAAGGCTATAACTTTGCAACCGATCGCTTAACAAAAAAAAAGTAGAAGATCTTTTTTGTAGGCAAGTTAACCTGCTTTATTTTCAATTACCGCACATTTTCCTCTAAAGTTAACCCAAACCGAGATATCACGAATAGTCATAAAACTGTCTATTTTCCTATTAGGTTTTTCCACAAAATTCGAAGTCCAGGCCCACAAATACATATATTAAACGTTGTAACAAATTTCCGTGCAATTATAAAAACAAGAAAATGGATATTTTTGGTAACTTTTCCTGAACGTTCAACAGATGAGGAATATATCAGAAGCATGCCGTATCTCAAACTAGGATGCATTTTTGAACAAAGTCGTTTGATGGTGACAGCGTTGAGAAGTAATTGGAATGGTGGCTTTTTGAAAGTAGACGTGAAAAATTGACCACATAATTCAGTTTTATTAAAATTTTAACGGTCTAACGAAAAGGATTCCTGAGACAAAATTGCATCATAAAAAATTGAAATATTTTCGTGTCGCTGGCCGGTGTAAAAACATTTTTTATCATTTAATTGTAGTCGTAACTTGATGTATTTATGGATAAAAGGCAAAGATCTGGCATAGTTACACACGCTCTCCATTTTTATCTCCCATACGGTTAGGCGCCAGCTTAACAATTTCGATAATTCGCATAAAAAATTAACGACATATTTAAATCGCACGACAAGACGGCAACACAATTTTTCAATTTATTGTAATTGATTAGATCAATGGGGCATATAAATAAATAAATAAATTTACTTCGTAATTATTGTATTTGTAAATTAAAGTTAAATGGCAATAAACCTCCAATTGTTTGCTATTTGTTGTCGTAACTCAAAATAGACGGGCGCCATTCTCGATTGTTAAATTGTACAAAAATAACCAAGACAATGCGTACGTATACGTGTATGCATGTTGTGTTAATTTAATTATAAATATTTGTACAGTTTTCCATGTCGGTTTAGTGTCGCCGAATCGGCTTGTTAAAATGGAAATCAATCATCTATTGACAAGGCCGATAGAAAACATTCGCGGCGGTAAACCTCCGGAGGAGGCTTTCACTCGCTTCCTTACAACTTCCAAGTGGTTCTTTCAGAATTTCACATATTTAACGTCTTTTCATCAGATTGTTACATGGTTTTTGTGTTAAAAATGTGATGGATTGCATTCACTACATCGTTTTTGTGAGTAATTTTCCTGCACTTCAACCAAACAGCGTCGCGAAGCTTCTTCGTCCATCAACAGCATTTGTTCGTGTTGTTGGATATTATATGAAAAGCTCCAATAAAGGCCACGGAAGTGTCAAGATCCACTTTATTCGACGATCGGGGTAAATAATGATCCAAGCTGTGTTTATTTGCCTTAATTTTTTATTACAAGTTATATTGCCCTAGTTTTCATTTTATGGATGGAATTCAAATCGCAGTGCAACAGTTAATGCTCGAATTTCCTTTTGAAAACATGCGATTGAATTCGGATAAAATAAGAAAAAATCATTCAAATTTAAAAAAAAATGTGGTGGAAGGTCCTAACTTATGGATGCGTATCCAAAATTCTGTCCTTTAATCAGAAAAATATGAAATTTATCTGTCTGCATTATTCCTGCATTCTGCTGCCAATATTATGCTCAACCTGGTTTCATCTCAAACAAATCGTTCTTTGTTTTAGAATTAGCTTCCTCATTATTTTAGGATTTCATCCGAGAAACATATTATTTAAATTTTACTTATTTCTCATAATACAGCTCCATAAACATTTTGCTTGTTTTTCGCAGTTCCTTAATTTTTATTTAATTTTAAAAAGTATTGGGACGATGTTTTCCCTATGCAGATATTTAAATTCTGTTAAGAAATTCACAAAATAAAGAGAGCGAAACTGTGAAATAAGCGCCTGCACTGAATGCAGCCAAGAAGCTGTCATATGATTTTTTTTTATTTTTCATTTAAATGGACATACTCCAGAAATTTTCATTCCAATGTCTTCATTTTGCAAAATTTGCTTTCCGTAAGTGTTTATTTTTTGGTATAAAAATTGACTCGTAATTTAAAGAGAGATGAACATCAGGACTTCGTTTTCGTATTGGTAATTTGCGGTTGTAAACAACTTGAACTGGAGTGTTATGGTTAAAAGTTGTAATATGAATTTTTGTTTCAAAGCTAAAATTAGAATCCCCTCCTCTATTACCGATTAATTAGAACATTTTTCGAAATTATGCCAAAGAGGAGGCTCCACCTATGGCTGCAAAACCGTCTTTAATTCACCATCGCGATGGTTTAACTTGATATTACGATATTCCAAATTACTTCAATTAATACCAGTGACGGCTGGAAAGCTGAAAGTTTATATAATAGAATTAAACAAAAATATTTGCGGAAAATACATGTTTAACCCTCAGAAACAGCCCTTAAAGTAGTAGTGAAATAGAGATCTCCCATTGGTACTCTTAGGCCACGCCCCATCCCGACTGTAATAAATAGTAATATAAGTAATATCTAGCTTTCTACGGTCAACTTGTAAAGAATTTTCCTGAGCGCGACAGATCCGTGAAAACGGATCTAGATTTTTCGGGTACACTTTGAAAAAAGGGTGGTTTCTTATTATTTTTGTGTGCATCTAGCTTAACAGTAAACTAGGAAAAAATTTGCCTGAGCGCGACAGATCCTTACAAAACGGATCTAGACTTTTCAGGTAAACTTGGAAAAAAGAGTGAAAATTATTTAATTTAATATGCATAAAATTAACGATGAACTTAGGTGTGGTATGGAAGGTATGGAGATCAAGGTGGTCATGTTGATGTGCCGGGGCGTACGGCGGGGCGTGCCGGACCCCCCCCCCCCGGTTTTTATTTTTACTTTATATTGTTGATTTGAGTATTTAATTTGACAATGATGATTAATAGTAATTTCTAAATAACACAAGAATATATTTTCCTTTTCTTTAAATTATGCGCCCTCGCATTGAAACAGGTCACGAGCCGCCACTGATTGATATGAATAGGGGATTCCCACAGCCGAAGATGATCATAAGGTTCAATTGTTTAAAAATCTTTCATAATTCATTTTATCTACGCCGCATTGGGAGGGGGGGAGTATTATTCAACACCTACTGTTTTTAAAATTGTGGCCTCTACCTCTTCAAATTATTATATCTTACAAAAATTCTGCCGAATGCAGTGGCGGCTCGCGCCCCCCATATCGATTGGAAAAAAACCATAAAACGATTTTTATGGAAGCTCATTGGAACTCAAACGATTCTTTATGGATTTATAACAAATTTATAGAAAAGTTCGCGATGTGGGGGGGGGAGCTGCCGTACCTACAGCTCCTCCCCACCTCCCCCAAAAGTTTTCGCTGATAACTTTGCGATGCGTGTGGTACAAACGATTTTTATGGAAGCTCATTGGAGCTCAAACGTTTGACACAAATTTCGTTAAAAATTTCGCGATGGCGGGGAGAAGGTTGAAATGTACCTGGCTCGGTTAGGATTTTGACATATGGGTTGCATTTGAAAATTCGGAAACTGTTCGTACAGCTACCATAATCAAGAAAGATTTACACGCATTTTTCGCTCCCGGTTGAAAAAGTTGACTCGGTTGACTTCTCAGTGCAATTTTTATTTTTTGAAGGTATAAAGCTTATCTTTTACTCCCTGAAGAATTAAAGTTGAAATAACCGAAGCGTTGCCATGACAACAAAAATGTCAAAGCAAAAATAACGTCATTACCTGCAAAATTTGCACCGATGCAGCGGCGTAGCGTCACTGGGGAAGGGGGGGTCTTTATGTAAAACTTTATTATTATATCGTAAAACTAAAGAACGTATTTTTATTTTCATTCAATACGTTACTTGCTTATTTGAAATTCTCCCGCGTGGTGGCGTTTGCTTAATGTAAATTGCGAATATTCATTTTAAATTTTATGTAATTCCTGGATTTAAATTGCTATTTTAGTTCTTTTTTTTTCTAAGACTTTAAATCTCAAGACTTGCATAAAAATAAATAAGGTGTTTGTATGACGATCGCATGCAACTTGATAATTGAAAAACGTCAAGTTGACGTTGATTTGATTGAAAGTATAACATGAAATAATTATAATTTGCAGTGTAAGTCCCAGAAATGCAAAAAATAATACCTGAGGACTTTCGTGCATGTTAATCCTACAAGTATTATGAAGTTTTTGCCTGAGACCAAGTCGAGGGCAAGAAATCACACGAAATTAAAGACTTATGTAGGGCCAGTTTATCAAACTCCAGTTAAACTTAAAAAGTTAAACCTTACTTACCAGTCAGATAAGTCACCGGAACTTTAACTGGAGATTGATAAATTGGCGCTTAATTACCTACTTGCGTCTAATACTTATAAAGTTTTAAAAATTGAACTGCTGCATTCTCCGCTCTTAAGACCACCCTACACCACTCCATAGGAGTATTCCCTTGGCAACAAAAAAATGTCAAACACCGTTGCTTAGTTACCTGCAAAATTAATACTAAAAATGTCAAAATATTTGTTTTGTTTTCAATATTCATAACTGGGAGTGCAAAAAATAGTGTATTTGTCACAGGACTACATACAAAGCATTTTAATAACTCTTGCGATTATTGCCCGAAACGAAGTTTACTCTCGTAGTTACAAGAAAAAAAAATTAGCAAAACGGGGGTCTGGAAAGTTCTGGTCCGGCATGGAAAATTAATTATAGAAACCCTATTTCTAACGCATAATTTTGGTTCTTTTTTGCCTAAATTTATCACATTTTTTGGAAGTTGTTTTTTCTTTTTACAGTAATTCACACTATTATTTTTAATTTTTCTTTAATGAGGAATTCAAACTAACCCGCATTACTTGGGTCCTGGTCCACGCACATACGAGTAAACCAAATATCTTCCAAGGTGATTGTGGGAATTAAATTTGGAAAAAATCTTAAACTTGCTGAGCTGATATTTTCACATCATATTTAATGGTGTTTAATCTAGCAGCCCAAATTTTACAAAATCATTTTATTGAAAATTTTCCAAATTACAGATCATGTTTAGAAATAACTGTCCAATCGGAGGGTTTTCGACGGTCTTAGTCACCTCAAATAAACCAATTTTGAATATGGGATTCTCTATGTATGTGATTATCGTTGGAACCTCGAAAAAGTAAGTTTGAATGAAAACTGACAAAGTGGCTCCAATTGAAAAGGAGTTCTCTGATTTTTCCAAGTCGATCGGCCCTGTATAATTATTGTAAAAAAATTGGCGCCAGATTTTAAAAATGTAGTTTCGCGAAAAACGCGTTTAAAATTTCGGTGGAGACAAACGACACCTTTGGCTTATACGTTATTAGTAAATGAAGTTTAGGAAAATATAATGGCAAATTGGGTTGTCTGCACCCTGAAATCAGGCAAGATCTTAGGCCAGGATACTTTTCTTATTCGTCAAACACAAAAATGAAACCGGAACAAAATTTGCACCTGATGGTACAAATTTCCGGCAGAATGATAAATCCAAAATCTTCAAATTTGTTGTGACGAGAAAACAGCAGCAAACCGAGATTTAAATTGAAGAACTTCCTGATTCGTTTATATCTTCCGGAACGACTTAAAACCGTCATAAAAGCATCATTTAAATTTCACAAAATAAGAAATTTTTTTTGTAAAATTAAAAAATTATTATGGTTAACTGTATTGACTAATCTAAAGTTTTATCTGAAAGATAACAAAAACATGAAGTGCAATTAACGAACCAGTGTGTTTTCAAAACTTGAAAATCAATAATAGTGATAACCACCTGAAAAAAAAATGGAGCAAAAAAATTGCGATGAATTAAAAATGGACGATGAAAGAAAGCGAAAAATTTGCATTAATGTTAATTTTACAATTTTTAATACTGGCAATTATTTAATTACTTCCGTCGTAAACTTCTAATTTTGGTCTAAACAAGTTGACACAAGGACGAAATCTGCATCAACTTACCTCGATTAATTTAATAAAATAAAAATAGCTTGAATTGATCGCTCGCAAAAATTAATGTTGATAAATAAAGCAGCAGTAGCAACTGTACCAGCAGTAAAAGTTAAAATGAAAACGAGAAGATGGATAATTAAATCGAGTCTACTTCCGTTGTGTTTTCATCACTTTTTATAACTGCACGTAATTATTATTAAATTAAATGATAAGTAACTGCCGATGGTTGCGCTCTACGAGGGAGGTTCAAGAAAATCCTGGCGTTGGGTTGCGGTTTTTCTGCTTGGGGCGCTTTAAACGCCCTTTTCTTCAAACTACAGAAGTATTTTTTTAAGTTCGAAAGTACAGGATGTAAAATGTATAAATATATTTGAAGATAATGAATTATTATGCTTTATATTTGTCGAGATATGATTTATTATGTAACGATTATTTATAATATGACAATGGATAATAGGTTGTAAAAATAATCCCAAGTTCAAAGGTCTCCAATAAATGTTGCTATAATCGTTACGTTACAGGTAAAATTTCGCTAAATATACAGTTTTGTGTACTTCGGTCACACGTATTTATAATTTAACCTAATATAGAAATTACCCAAAAAATTAAAATGCGGGTAAGTCGTCTAACGGGTCAAGTTGTCCCCAAACCGGCCCCCCAAATTTATTCTTGTAAATCGCCGGTTTTACATATGTTTGTTTACATTACGTTTTTTATTATTTAAATTTAAGTAAAATTGATAATTATGAATGTTCCGGTTTCGATAAAATTTGCAACCAAATCGTGAAAAACCAAATGGAGCGTTTCATCATTGGGTAATTTTCTAAAAATGTTGCCACTCTTTATTGGTTAAAAATGTAAATTTGTGTTAATCACACCTAGCGACATTTGTTAGTTTTATCAGAAATTTCCCGCCAAATGACTCAATCCCGAGTCGAGGACTCCTGTGAATGTTTAGAGGTCGTAAATTCGTCCATTCGTTCGCTAATGCATCACCGAATGTTTTTTCGATCGGTTAAAAATACAAGCGAAGGATTTTCTAATAATTTTTGTCACAAAAATTGTAATATTTTATCGCAACGGTTTTTTACAGCGCCACATAGAACAGATGGGAAGATACAAATCATTGGGCATAAACATATTTTCATGCCAGTTTTTGTGGTCCAAGTAGTTGTTTCTTTTAATTAATTTGATCGTTTAATGGGCACCGAAAATTTTTATATTGGTTTTTCCTTCATCGTTTGATCTATTTTTTGTTTTCGTCTTTTCTCGAATTTTTAATTTACGTTTTTATTTTTGTCTGCTTAAAAGTTGTTGCTAATGTTTGTTGTGTCTGCTTAACTCGGTCAGGTTTGGACCAATGAACTGACGAAATTATTGTAGATCAATTGCGTAAATTTTCCTCACCGTTTGCTACATCGGTCCTTCGCATCGGCGAAATTTCTCACACCGACGCGCGACGCGACCGGCGGTAATTAAAAAAATTAAACTAAACCAAACATGGTGCGTTTGATTTTTATGGCGCGGTAAAATCGAAAACCACCATAAAATGCCGACTTACGTGGGTGCTTCAAAAAGTTAATCGACGTAATTTAAATATTTATTATTATTAGATTAAAGATTATAGGACATTTAGTGCAAATAATTTATATGAATTTGAATAGAAATGGTTGGATCGGCCCGAGGCGGTTAAATATCCATAAAATTATATCCTTGGTGTGTCAAAATTGAATGAACTTTTTTTCTTAATCAATTTTTTGTCGAATCGAAGACCTAAAATTAGAAACCAATTTCTACCTGTCATAAGTTAGTTATTTAATAGTATTATAATTTGGCCCTCACACCTAATTCCATCCTCCATAAACCTCTAAACGACCACCCACATAATTTATAGCTTGCCAAATGAACAATACACACACCTAGAAGACATACAGCTATTTTAAATAAGCATGACACATGACTGGTTCGTATACAAATATTTTTTTGAAAACTTTTTTAAGAGGATTAACAATGGATGTGCGATTTTTCTTATGCACAGACTGTTCTCTAAAGCTTTTGCACACCTACGTATGCATTTTATTCCATTCTGCATACACGGAACTCCTATTCTATTAGCATTCAATAAAATCCAAGTCGGAATATATTTTTTTATCTATTTAATTAACATACGCACTTGCAATGGCAAAACTATTGTACCGAGAATTTTTAAAATCGCAAATACGATTTTTGAATTATTTATGAGAGCCGAGTTATTCGACGTTTCTCCGCAGGGAAAATTGCGATGCCCCTTATTGTTTAGTACCTTGCGGAACGTCCACGATTTCGCTACCATACATCAGGATGAGAAAATGAAGTTTTGTGATGACTGCGTGATTAGCATGCTAAACTTGTAGTCTGAAGGTCGCCGATTTAAATACAACCCGGGCTCATGAATAATATTGTGTGTTTGTTTATATTAAAACGAATTGGTTACATATTAATACTACACAGTTATTGACTCATGCTTTTAATTGCTACAATCAGTTTTAATTAAAACTTAAAAATAGAGAGGACTGCATTAAGCAATGTAATAACTTAATTGGAAAAATGTTGTAATGCTCGATGCATCACGAGGAGCGATACGAATTTTTTACAACACTGAAAATCGAGCGTAAAAAATTTATCTGGATGAAAAGAGGAAGTGAGGCGTGAACGTGACAACAGGAAGAATTATTTTTTTGATTTCTTGCCAGATAGTCCAAGTTAAGATCAACCGATACGGATGGGATCATCTCTAAGATCCTGAATCACGAAAACATCAAAAGTGTTTGTGTGAAATCTGGTGGAACGTACTGGAACTTTTTTATTTTTGAAGAAACATTTCAAAATCACGCCAAGTGGTGCGCAAAAAGTCCGAGTTGTTCTTTAGTTTAGAGATTATTCTTTAGTTTAGAGATTATCTAGGAATTATTCACGCCTTGCTGCGTGAGCTGAATTTTTCACTATTCGCGAGAATTGATTTTGTATGGAAAATCGTATACCTACTTACTTCACATGATGTCCGGCTTGACAAGTCATCATTCTTGGGATGATGGTCCTATACCCAATCAGTTTGAAATGAATAGGATCAGGTCCATATGTAGGGGCCTTTAATTGTACTCGACCACGCCAGCATAACATTTCTGAAAGAAGTGAAAATTTACACTCTTTCTTAATTTACATCACTTGACATTTTTCAGTCTGGAAAAGGTTTCACTCCAAAGTGGGGATGTGATTTTGGATGCCGATTTATTGAATCATAACCACTTAAGTACACATTTTGATACAATTAAATCTTGCAAATTTAAGTCCTCCCCCCCCTTAAAATAAAGAGATTGAATTTCTTCTTTTATTGTGAGCGTTTCCTTCCCTGTTCTAACGCGAATTACAGTTTTACAGTTTGGCTTCATCAATAATTCATTCTTTGAATTCCTCAATGACAAAAATACCCCTCCTTCTCAAAACAATTTAACAGATGTGAGAATTGAGAGTCGAGCGATAAATTCTTGTGTTACTTTGAAAATATTAGTAGTACTCCTAAATAATCAAGTCTAAAATAGAAAATGATAATTAGAAACCGGGGGATCAAGGGGTATGGACCCCCCCCCCGTGCATGATTGCACTACAGTCAGTGCAGTCTGATGACAATAATATACTGGGGAGTATTCTAGTCCCCTTTCTGCAACAGTAATTTTATATGCATCCTCGTTACTATGTTAATACACTGGGGGGTATTCCATACCAGACCCCCCGGTAAGCAACTGCAAATTTTTTAGAACTTAGTTTTCAGTGGCGGCTCGTGATTTCCTTCAATGGGAAGGCATACAATTTAAAGTAAACGACAAAATATCATTTTAACAATTAAATTTACAGATAAATAGAAACCGGGGGGTCTGGGGGGTATGGAATACCCCCCATTGCAACATCATAGTAAAGCCGCATAAAAAAAAAATTTTAAAGTCTGATCGTCCGACGACCATGATAATACTGGGGGTATTCCAGACCCCCTCTCTCTGCAACGGTCATTTTTTATGCCTTCTCATTACGGGCGGAGGTAAATGTGCCACCAAATGTACCTGACCAGAAAAGGGTACCGGTAAATGTGCCACCGACCAAAAGGGTTCTTTAAAGAAACACAGGTATTTGTGCCACTAACAGTGAAAAAATTAAATTTTTTTTGCCTTCGAATTTTGGGGTGTGCATTCGATAAGGCTGTAGGCCAGCTCGGCAAATGGTCAGATATTTAATCCGGGTCCAAATTTTCTACCTGGAAATACATAGACCAACTCGGCAAAATAATAAATTTTGGCTTGGCCAGAACTGCGAGCATCAAAAAACCTACCCTCCGATGCTCCGCATCTCCGGGCGGTTTTTCGTGCTCCGAGCCGCTACGCGGCGGGCGCTAAACATACGAGAGGCGCGACAGATCAAGGAAACCGGGATAAATGCAACCGGGATGTGAGAGACCCTCGAAATAGCATTAAAAAGTATAGTTGCGCTATGGGGCAGTAAACTATTACGTTTCACCCCCAAAAAATCGTGTAAAATCAAAAAATAATCGATGTTACATGTAGGAGATGCATCAGGTAGATGCCGTTTTCTCCGGTGGCACAAATACCTGTGTACTTTTAATATCCTAAATTCGTAGCAGGTAGAATAACATTACTGGTGGCACATTTACCTCCGCCCCTCATTACTATCATGATACCTCCCGAGACCCTCCGGTCGGCGAAAGTTAATTTTTTAGAACTTAATTTGTAGTGGCGGCTCGTGGCTTCCTTCAATGAGAAAGCATACAATTTAAAATGAAAGACAAGATATAATTTTACCATATTTTTATTATACTTACTTATATTATTATTTTTTTTTGGGCAGTTGTGAGGGAGACACATGCCTTTGTTGCTTTTAGATCAAGCCGCCACTGCTCTGTACAGTAGGCTTTTCGAAGAGCAATCTCGGTTAGACCCACGAAGGGGATTTTGGGTTTTCTTTGGAGAGTATTTGAAAATTAAGAGGACACACAGCTTTTTGATGGAAATTTCGATCGAAAACAAATTTTGGTATTACGTCACTACCCCCGCCCCTCGGCTACGGTCCTGACTCATTTGCTCCTCGAAGCTGAGCGGTATTTAAATTTATTGTATGTTCTATACTTGCTCGCAAAATAAACTCCATCGCTCTTAAAATACAGGAACAATTTGTTTCAAAAATATTGCATTTACTGTAACGAAAGGTACAATATTTAGGGAAACCGGAGCAATAGCACCCTTACGGTTATTTGAGTCTATATAACCTCCAAGGAGATTTACACGGACGACCCTACGAATTAGGCTTCAAGTCTGAAATACAACAAGTTTGACTCTGTACAATGATCAAGAACTTTAAAATTGTGACTACTTATAGAATGGGGGGGACCCCCCCGCCGGCATAAGATAATCACATTTAATTTTAAAATTATCAATTATTCCTGCTTGATGCATTTCCGGTATACGGTACACTTTTTTTTACTAATTATCTACCCCAACTTAAATTATTTACGAATAATCGAATTTTTATTTCGGATAATAGAACTTTCATCTCAACGTGGAACCGAAACCACGGCATAAATAATTTAGCAAGAACGGAAAATTGAAACGACGATTTCGGATCCCATCGTCTACTGCTCTACTGCATTGCAGGGAAATCTCACAAGTTTTTTGTTTCAAACGGCGGCTCGTGACTTGTTTCAATGGGAGGACACAAAATTTAAAGAAAAAGGAAAAATATTATTCTGGTTACTTTGAAAATATTAATACTGTTTGTCAATAGGATCAATGAGGGGGCACACAATTTAAAAATAAATTATTTACTTAAAATTGGAAAGCACGTGCCCTTGTACCCTTTAGGGTAGAACATATACAACGCTTCTGTGACATGCACGACAAATGTCGTCGTGTCCAGGCAGAATTTTTTGTTTATATAAGGAAATCGCATGTAGAGTGAAGAATAATATAAACCGAAATGGGGTTTTCAAGGATTTCGTAGGTATTTGTGCTTGTGGTAGTGATAAATGGTACCCAGACTGATGATCCGGTTCCTCAGTGCGGCCTTTACTTCATCACGATTTAGTGCGACCTTAAAACATCAATTCGGTCGATCTATTCTTTATAACGCATCTCGAATCGATTTACTCATTAATTACCAACTGAACCAATTTCAGTGCGGCCTTTAGGCCGCACAACCAGGGTATTAACGGATCAATTTAGCACGTGAAAATTTGAAACAAAATTCTTATTTAATAATAACGACGTCATTTTGCAGAAAACTTAGTATAGATTATACAGTTTGCGGAGACTACAATGCTTTTGTTTTTCGGAATCTTAAGGAGGGCGAGGGTTAATTTTTTTTAACTCTGTCACCGTTTACGGTTCAAACGACGTCGGACTGTCGCCAATTGTCGAAAATATTCAGCGGTGTATGTTATTCCGAGTTGGGAGGGCTGCGTTCCTTCGCCCTCCACGTACCAGCCGCCACTGATCCTAGGACATTTAAACATTGTGCTAACAATGATAAGCACCCACGTGGCTTCATACCTCGTTACCACGAAAACTGATCTGAATGGCTCGCCAATTCCGGCGTTCTGGATGGTTTAAAACCAGCGGCGTAACAACAGGGTTTTCCCATATTCTATTGTTGTGCTGCCTAAAGGCCGCATTTGAAGTTTTTTAAGTTGATTACTAAAAATTTAACTAATCCGAAATGCGTTAAGGAATGATCGAATTTAGATTTTTCTAAATGTATGAAGGTCATGGTTATATACCTAATCTTTTGTCAAAGGTACTTCTTGTGAAGCCCGAGAAACGCAGCAAATTTATATTGAGCACAACGAAGTCATGACTCATCTTTGATGGAGGCTTAAGATGCGAGGCCGAACGCCGAGCTTAGCATTAAAAATTATTATTTATGAAAAATTTAAGTAGCGTAGCCATGATTATAGACAATATTTGCTACATTATCGCATGTTATTAAAATAAAGTAATTTTAACTTAAACACAAAATGAGAATGCTTATCAATATTTGTCAATATTGTTAATTAACGTGAGTGTCGTAAATAGCACTTATTCATAACAAAATTTCATCAGATATGAATGTTATACAATTTTTAAATGTTTAATAACAATTAAACAATAGTCGTTTAACTTGTTTAAGATGAAGTTCCAGTGGTCTCAAAATTTACAAAGTACGAAAACAAGGTTTAAACTTCAACTTTAATAAAACCAAGTACCCATACAGACCAACTTTGTCAAACTTTTGGGGTGTGTAACCGAAGTTATTGTCATTTGTCTTTTTATCATTCAATTTTGCCTAAATGGATTCAATAAATTCACAGTGAAAATCCCAACGTGTTGATACTTCACCTGTTGCTTCGATAATTATTATTTAATAATATAATGTCAGGGCGATAGAAGTTCGAGGTCTTTAGGCCGCACAACCATGCCAATCTCGCACAGTTGAATTACAACATTTTCGAATCGATTTTTAAAAACTAAACCAATCAGATGTGATACGAACAGATACCCAAAAGTAGTTTTGATGATTATTACAAAAATAGGCATGTTTCCTGTTACTTTCCCTATAATTTCTTTTGAAAAGCGATAAAACATAATTAAATAAATTGAACTAGAACGTAATAATGCAATGTGACGTCATTTCGTGATTATCATCAATCACAGTTGCATTTAATAAAAAATGAAACCAACAATAATTAATTGAGAAAATTGATCGCAAAAATTTTATCAAGTTATATTTGAAAGATTTATTGATATAAAATCGCTATCGTAAAGTTATTGATGGAAAAGGAGAAATGGGAGTTTAAAAAACCACTAACACGTGGGTTTTGATATAAAAATGTTATGTTTACAAAGTGGGAAATAAAAACGTCTTAAGTGTTTTTCGAGTAAATTTCTATATAATGTATCACTTACAGTTAAAATTTAAACATTTTAGCATTTTTATTATAATTCCAAACCGGAACGGACCGGGGGGTTTTGGAATTTCTTCCCCCCCATCACGGTTGAGAATGGATCGGTTTGCTAATATAGTTTCAACTAATGAATTATCGCGTTCTACATTGTGCCAATGCAAAAGGGAAAATTGTTGAAAACATCCATAAAATTCACAAAATGTTGTTGTTATTTATTACAATTGGCGAATCATCACTGTAACTAATGGGCACACCTGCTACTTGTACTCTGTCGCCAAACAAGTAAAAAAATCATGTACTGTCCAAATGTACGAAAGTCCCAAAATCTGACAAGTTATTCCATCAATTTCGCGAGAAATTTTTAGAAAAGAACCAGTTCGCCAGAGTACTTCTGGTGTCCAACGCGAGCTCGACATCCGATTGCTATCAATATCGAAATTTTTTCGGCCTGACGAAAAGCTGAATTTCCTGAATTTATTACATTTGAGTTTGTTCCAATTTTACGACAATCACATGAAATGATCTGGCAAGGCAACAATACACGGTGAGATTTGGATGGATGTGCCAATTGTGGTGTTTTCTTGCGAAAAGAAGAATAAAGCGAGTATAGTTTTTGAAGTGTCCTCGTATGAAGCCAAGTTATGTGCGGTATTTTGAGTTAATCAAGCAAATAAGCATGGAAATCATAAATAGCATTCGACAATTGTTTAATGAGTAATTTCAGTACGAGAACCGTATATTCTGGGACACGCATAGTTGCAAAGCGAACAGACCATACCGAGTGCGAGTTATAATTAAATGACAGACCGCATACATACGTAACAGAATTTAATTTAGACGTGTGACCTTTCTTGAGTATTGTTCAGTAGACAACTTGTCTCTCTAAACTCTGAAGCAACAAGAACACGATTGTGCTCTCAGTGTGTTCCCTGTCGGATTTTATCAAAATTGGCTCATAATGTACGTGGGTTACACCTAAAAGTGTGTTGACCCAGAATGAGAAAAAAACACAAAAAATTAAAAATCTGTTATGCAAAGTACAGTGCACTTTGTGGGTGCGCCCTCCATTCAAAATACTCCTACGTCTCTTATGACATTGACCTCAAAAATTGCATTGGTAAAATTGTCGAAATCCGCACCAATTTTTGGATGATGAAATTTTGAACGTGTTAAAAGTGCAATGACTGCATCATAAAATTTAAATAAGTCGCATTGCGTTTGTCGTGACGATCGTGTGTGATGGCGGTCTTTTCGAAATGTCAAAACAAGAAGGTGCAACACGACTCTCTACTTAGGCGCCTCATTTAGATTTTAGCATGACGGATGAAAGGCGACCAAATGCAAAAGCGCTTTAATCAAAATTGGACCACCTACGATATTAAAATGTAATACTTGTGTAAACGAGAGCAATTTTCTTTTTTTGCTTTTTCCTTGTGGCATTTTCCACTTCACGGTGGGCTCAGGCAGACAGAAAGCGAGCTTCGTACGAAGAGGAACTGGTTTAATTTTTTGAAACGTCTTTATTATATAAAAGTTCCCATTTTAAAATAGTAAATACGTAACACCCGCCTGAAGACGTCGCTTTGGAAGTCGAAATTCGAAACCGGTAAAATTGGAAAACAAGTCGATTGGTTCGTCAGCCACGAAGACGACGCATCCTTGACATACCTACGCGTTTCTATTGGATTTTATTTATTCGGAAAAGTGTCGAACCGTAATTGGTTTTAAATGCGATTTTAAACTGCGTATTTTGCTATGTACGGCGTAATTTTTTTAACAGTCCTCTCTTAGGAAACAGAATTTACAATGGCCTCACAAACAATGTTAACTTATGTATTTACCTTTGTTTACTTTTTCTATTATTCAATCGATATGTGTCGAATCATGCATTTTACATTAGGTTTTCCATACAAGGATGGAAGTAACGTTTTTTGCATCCATTATCGAAAATTATAATTTGAACTCGGCTTTGGAGCGCGAAATCAAGTTCAATGTTAACGGCCGAAGGGGGGCGACCGAAATAATAAATATGCAAGTGGTCGAATTTTTTGGTTTAGAAAACGCGGGATTACGTAAACCCGCGCTCATTTTCCACGAACTCCTCAAACGAAACGTTTTTCCCAGTAATCTTGATAATTACATTCAATTAAAGAAAAAGACCGCGAGTTAAATGAATAAAGGCTTATAGGCTTAACGAACAACTTTAGTAGGTGTGTCTATCGTCTTCGGCGTTGAATTCGAGCCAGGCTTAAATATAACATGACTAATATATCCCGAGGCCCATCTAAGATTTGAACTGGCAATTTACCTAGACGCTCTCCAGATTTTCTTTCCTTTCACTCTCGCTTTCAAATGAGAATGTTGCGGCGAGTTAATTACTTTGTGCCGAGCAAGAGACAGCTTTAAACGTACATCAGAGCAGTTACCATCTTGACCTATCTTAATATAACGTAGGTTGGTGCAAGCCTCGCTTCTTTGCGCTCACTCTTACCCGGTCATTTCCTCAAAAAATTTTGTTAAAGCTTTTCCTCGTCGCCAAGCTCTCTGGCCGTAATTCCAAGCGAACGCCGAACAATAAAATTGTGTCTGACGCGTGTGTAACGAATGCCAAATTTTGACCAAAAGGTGTGTCAAAAACGTTTCGCTGTTTGAGAGAATTAACCTTGTCGCGTACCTGTCCATTCCCGCGTTAGCTCATTCATTTGGCTAACAATAACTTGGGTGAGTTCATAACAGTTTTTAGCAACGACTGGCGTGGAATTTTGATTTTTGAACCTCGCGTTATGTCATTGTTGTTTTAAAAAGCGTTAAATTACCTAACCATTAATTATTATTTTCGATGATAAAAAACGAAGATAAAATCGGCGGCGCCAGATATAAAATTGTTTGGTGTACACAATATGTCAGTATTACAAGCTCTGTGTCGGTTCTAAAGTCAATGATCTCGTAATGTCCATGCAAATTTACACCCAGCAAACAGGAAAACATTGCCACTCCAGCAATATATCTCCCTTTATATTTAGACTTCAAAACCGCCAGAAAGAAATAGATTACACAACACCTCGTGAAAATTTCACAATAATTAGGTGCAGACCTCTAACTTCATAAAATATTTCATTTTTTTTTCGCATTCATCCAACGGCTATTCTTGTCCACATTCTTTCAAACGGTGACACTTCAAAAGTTATACATGTCTGCATTTTTGACGCATGCTTGTGGGCGGTCTGGTGCCCCTCATTGTCTTCTATAGGTCAGGTATCTTTTAACCTCGACTGACCTAAAATTGCCACAAGATGGCTGCGCGAATTGTATTCGGTCATCATTTTTTGTTCTCACGTTGTGCGCCATCAAATGGCTGGTTCATAGATGCTGTTGGGTTAGAATACAAATAAGATGTAAGGTAAATTTCCGATCACAACAATAGAAAATAATAACCAATTTTTTACAATTTCATTTGTTTGTAATAACTAGGAAAAATTATTTTGTAAAAGCAATATCATAAAACATGTTTTAATTTTTTACCGTCACGTCGACATGGTCATCTTGATCACCATGTGCTGGGGGGTATTCCATACCCCCCAGACCCCCCGGTCTGTGCAGCCTCGAATTTTTTTGAACTAAATTATCAACGAGGATAAAAAAGGAGATATATAAATTTACTGCATTTTTATTTACTACTTAAATTATTATTTTTAGATAGTTGATAGAAAATAAATAATGAAAACCGGATGGTCGGGGGGGGGGCATGAAATATCGTCAGTCAGGAAATGGAAAACTCTGCCCCCCCTCTCGGTAGTCTCTGCAGCCACCGATTTTTCAAAAACTTCATTTGTATGTAATAACTTCAAAAATTATTTTGTACAGTAGCGACTCGTTACTGAGAGGGTACTAAATTTAAATAAGACGGAAAACACAACTTCTCGGATTATTGTAAAAATATTCATACTTTTAATTGATATGGAATAACCCCCTCTCCTCAGTAGATTATTACGGCTAGAAAAAATATTATTAAAAACAATATCAAAAATAATGTTTCAATATTTTACCGCCACATCAACATGGTCATCTTGATCACCATGTGCTGGGGGTTATTCCATACCCCCCAGACCCCCCGGTCTGCGCAGCCCCCAATTTTTTTGAACTAAATTCGGAAGCACACAAAATTTTAAGAAAAGGAGATGAAAATTTACATTAATTTTG
This sequence comes from Podabrus alpinus, assembly GCA_932274525.1. Taxonomy (NCBI): domain Eukaryota; kingdom Metazoa; phylum Arthropoda; class Insecta; order Coleoptera; family Cantharidae; genus Podabrus; species Podabrus alpinus. The sequence goes on from OW026456.1 coordinate 78,629,137, forward strand.
ATTCCTATTTGAAATTATTATTTTTGGAGTTGTTGATAGAAAATAAATAATGGAAACCGGGGCATGGAATATCCCTCAGTATATCGTATCGTCAGCCAAGAAAAGTAAAACCCAAACCCCCCTCCGGTAGTTTTTCCAGGCACCGATTTTTAAAACTTTATTTGTTTGTAAAGCCACAAAATTTAAATAAAACGGAAAACATAACTTCTCGGGTTAATTTAAAAATTTTAAATTCCATGCCCCTTCTCCCGACCCCCCGGTATGTATAGCCTCCTATTTTTTTAACTAAATTGTCGACGAGAGGGCACAACATTTAAAGAAAATGAAATGTAAATTTACAGTATTTTTATTGACTACAAAAAATTATTATTATTAAAAGTAATATCACCATGTGCTGGGGGGTATTCCATACCCCCCAGACCCTCCGGTCTGTGCAGCCTCCAATTTTTTTAAACTTAAATATCAATGCAAGTTAGAAATTATCAAATAAAAAATTAGAAATATATATTTAGTGGATTTTTATTTACTACTTAAATTTATTATTTATGGATAGTTGTTGTTTCCGATTTTGGATGGCACGCACCTTTGTGCTCTTTAGGGCAAGCTGCCACTGGTTAACACGATATTAAACATCGTTTAGTCAATCAGAACGACAAAGTACAAGTTCCTCTACCCAATTTGTTTATTGACATACACGCGTTTGTTTGTTTTAGTGAATCACTTGGGCGGGGGGTGAAACCGAAAAGGTGATTTCAACGTTTTGTTCCATGATTGCAGGTACAACCGACTTTGTTATGCCTGAATCATCATCAATATCGACATAATATAAATATAATAGCCTAAATTTATCTGTGTTTGTTTGTAAAGTTAAATTGAACTGATAATCCGGTCACTCAGTGTGGCCTTTCAACTTAAGCAATCATGAATCAGTACGGCTTTAAAACACCGCTTCTCTAAATCTAATTCTTCATAACGAATCTCTCATTGGTTTTTTTATTGCCAACTTAAATAAGTTCCACTGCTTTCTTCCGCACTGGCGAAAAAAAATTTCATTTGAATGTTCACTGGTTATTAACTTTTAGTTTAATATCATGGTGATTATATAAACAGATGTGATTGTGAATTTACCTACCGTTTTCTAAATATTATAAAATATTAGCCCGTGAAAACTTGGTTTACACTGTAAAAAAAGCACGTAAAAATACATTCAAATACGTGTAATTTTACATTCAAAATTATACTAAAATTACATATTGTGTATTATTCCATTGATAATAGTGTGAAATTACATTATTATCAATGAAATAATACACAATATGTATTTTTACTATTATTTTGAATGTAAAAATTCGGTACGCGACAACTGGGCGAGTCAAACTGGGCGACGTATAACTGGGCGACGGACAAGTGGGCGATGGGTAAACTGGGCGACGGGTAAACTGGGCGACGGTCAACTGGGCGACGATAAAACTTGGCGACGGTCAACTCGGCGACGTTTAGCTGGGCGACGGTCAACTAGGCGACATAAATATGATATATTTATGATATATTTATGTATCTTGTCAATGTTCCGAATTTTGGGGTGTGCATTCGATAAGGAGGGTAATCCATCGTCAAAACCTACCCTTACGGGGCTCCGCTCCGCGTTGCACCCCTCCAGGGCGGTTTTGACTCTGGTTACTAGACTAAACATACGAGAAGGCGTCACCCATCAAGGAAACCGGGATAAATGAAACCGGAATGTGAGAGAACCTCAAAATAGCATTAAAAAGTATAGTTGCGGTATGGGGCAGTAAACTATTACGTTTCACCCCCAAAAAATCGCGTAAATACAAAAAATAATCGATGTTATTGTCGTTATCAAAAGTTACCGGAATATCGCCGAGTTCATCATCGTCCAGTTTTCCCGTCGCCCAGTTAACCGTCGCCAAGTTTACCAGTCGCCCAGTCATACGTCGCCGAGTTTACCTGTCGCCCAGTTATACGTCGCCCAGTTTGACTCGCCCAGTTGTCCGGGTCCGTAAAAATTACACGTATTTGAATGTATTTTTACGTGCTTTTTTTACAGTGTAGAATCGCATCAGAATTCTTATTTACTAGTAACGAAGTCACCTTGCGGAACACCAAGTGCGGTGAAATAAGTTTGCAGCCGAGCGCTAGCACAATAACGAACGCATTTTTCCTTCCTATTGGGGGGGGGGGGGTAGACCAATTTAACTTTGCGAATTCACTCCCTTTGGGCGGTTAACTAACCTGCTCATCAATGGGGGGGGGACTACAAATTAAATTTTTTCACATTTTAAATCCTTGTTACCGTTTACGACAGTGCGAAGCAACGTCGTAACTTCGTAATAAATAATATTATTCCTAGTTGCTATTCTGTTTTGGGAGGGTGGCATCCCGTCGCACTCTCCGTACCAGCCGCCACTGATTTTGTTTCTAGTAAATATATTGTTTGAATGAGTGATATATGAATTTACAACTTTTTTCAATTAAAAATATTCAATATACAGCCGTTCTCAAAATTATCACGAAATACCTAATAAAAATATTTTTATTAATTTATTCTAATAATATTAATATTGAACTAAATTAAAAAATACGCGAATAAAATATATATTGCGTGCCCTTGTCTACTAAATATGTTAACAACATAATTTCAAAATTTGAAGTCAAACCGTTCACCCGTATTTTGAAATTACCACAATAAATCTCGGCACGCACCGGATATCTCCACCCTCAAATGTGTTAAGTTTATTTTTTCAATTTACATTGTTTTATTTAAACGTTTGCTGAAACAATAACTTTTTCGGTTGGTTTATAACATCGCCTACATTGATGAACTACAAAATTTATTTACTACAGTAAATAAATAATTATATTAAATTTAATAAAGCATAAATATCATAGTCCTAACTTTCAATAATTCAATAATATCTAAAATTTTATTTTTTACAGGAAACTGAACTCATTTAAATTTTCTTGCCGATTAATAATAACTATTTTGTGTAGGTCCTGAAATAATAGAAATATAAGTAAAATTTCGTCAAACTCCAATAACGCTAACGGCGCACAATTTGATAATGTATGGGAGAAGCCGCTTTTAAGTTTTTTTAAATTTTGAATGTGCATTTTTGTATTTAACGGAAAACAAAATTTTGTTGTTCTTTGAATACCACGCACTATAACTTTCTCTTCTCTATCTGTGGTATACTTTCATAGTTCTATAAGACATCCATACTGACGTGCTTAGTTAAAACGTCCTAACTAACAAGTTGGTTTTTGGGAGAAAACTGACTATGTATTAGATGTTATAAATCTGTCTTCATTATAAAATTGTATTTAATGCCTCCTATAATGTATGATTATATCAAATTTCTGTTTAAAGATATGAAAAGATAAAGAAAAAAAAATGGCGTTCTAACATCCATATATGAGGTGGTCAGAATAGAAGTGAATCAAGTCCATAAATGCTGTTAATGAATTATCGCAACTTAAAGTATTTTGATCTTTATATTATATTCTTGTCAGTAAAGAAAGTAAACAAGTTACATAGGAGAACAAAACGAACAAAATGTGACTTGATCTACTTTTGCACTGAAGTAAACTATGAACTAGGACGCATATAGGAACCATAACTCCAAAAATCACAAAAATGGACTTGATTCACTCCTGTTCTGACCACCCCATATGTGAACTCATTTTTTTCCCGAAAACCAATTTGATAGTTAGGACGTTTTAACTAATGACGGTAACATAGGGGACCTACTGTTTAACGTAGGCCTCGAACGATAGGAAATTTAAGCAGGTTTCGCTAAAACAGGAGAGATTGTCGGAATTATAAAAATTAAGTATAAAAAAAATCTTGATTGAATACTAAGCTGGTAACTAAACCTAACCAATCAGAGGTGTATTACGAATAGATAAACCACCCTATGGTCAGGAGTTTTGGGTGGGCTTAGCTATTGATCGTCTCTTTCGGGTACTGCTTTTCTATTAATTTGGGTGTTAATTGCACTAAATAATATTGTCGTAACTACAGTACAACGCCGGTTGCAAAATTGTTTGAATAATCGGACACAGGAAGTATTATAATTTTAAGATAATAAAAAATATATTCGTGAGTAATGCAGTGTCCTTGATGAGTGGTATATTACGTTCTCATTAGGTATTTAATAATTTAGTATGCATATTCATTGTTGTAAAGCAAAGGTAACAATTAATTAATTTTAAAATGTTTGTTAGAGGTAACAAAAATGTTATGAATAGGGTTTGGATATTGAAGATTTTGTAAAATAATCTAATTTTATATGTACAGAAGAATCTCGATTATCAGAAGGTACCTCGGATTAACCCCCCCCCCCCCCCCTATTGTATGAGCTGGTTCTATTTGTGACACTGTCCTATGTCTCTGATGTGCATTAGAAGCGTTCACATATTATAAAAGGGAACCTACTGTTCAACGTGGAGGGCTCCCATTTCATCGCCCCAGTTCTTTTTCTGTTACAACCTTCCATTAAAAAAGGAAGATTTTATGCATTTCAGATGTACCACTATATTTAATTTGTTTGTCCAATTTCAGAAATATTAAGCATTTCGTTAGGGGTCATCCATTAATTACGTAGGGGTTTGGGGGGGGGTATTGGATATCTTACGGACCCTTACGTAGGGGGGGAGGGGTCCGACGTATTCCTTACGTAAGTTTCTTCGAAAAGCATGCTACTATGACGTAATTTTACGACATTTACGTCATAATAGACGTAATTTTACGACAATTACGTCATAATAGCATGATTTTCGTGCCAGTAAGTAGCATGTGTATCAGCGCCTTAAAAATCATTAAACATAGTGGCATAATAGTATAATATACTAGCTGGCACAGTCGGCCTACCGGCCGCCTTTAGCCATCTAGACCGTGTCGGATATGGTTGTTCGGCCTTCGGCCTCACTCAAGGGTATCGCAGGCATACGTGTAGACCGTGGTTGTTCGGCCTTCGGCCTCACTACAAGGTTCTAAAGTAGCCTATGTTTTTCGTAGCGTTGTAAATAACTTCTACACCAAATTTGGTTAAGATGGTCAAATAGAAACGTAAAGCACGTGCATGCGTATTTGCATTGTCGATCGGTTGACAGATTGACAGCATTCATTATTGTTTTTTAAGTTGATTTTGAGTAGCCTGCCTTCCTTTAAGGAATCTCGATAATCCATTCATGCGCGTCCCTGTGGGACGCGCATGAATGGATTATCGAGATTCCTTAAAGGAAGGCAGGCTACTCAAAATCAACTTTCCTTTCCTTTGCGAATTTTTGCACTATTTCAATACAAAAACATGCGCAGGAACCTACATAATAACTGTGCCAAATTTGGTTCCGATCGGTCAAACGGTTTAGGAGTCTATAGGGAACATACATACACACATACATCCATTTTTATATACATATATAGATTATTATTCATATCTTATAAATATTAGGGGAGGAGAGGGGGGTCAAAATTAATTTTCTTTTAAATAATCCTTACGTAAGATGTGGGGGGGGGGTTCCACAATCTTGCGTACCCTTACGTGGGGGGGAGGGGGTCCAAAATTACAAAAATCATCCTTACGTAATTAATGGACGCCCCCTTACCATTTTTATGCTTTTCACTAATTTGCATTTCTAGTTATTTATTATACATTTTCTTGTAATGTAAAATTCGACAAATTGTTCAGAAAAAATATTCCAAGTGCACAGAACCGGAAAATTCACCCTGTACAAACTAAACCCTGTCCACTGGTTCGAATAAACCGCTAGGGATCGAAGCCCCGTTTATTCAATTCAAAACTAACAAATGTATACAAATAAGAAGAATATTTCAAATTTTGTAACCAAGTTATCCCATATTACGTCAAAAATGCTCGATGATTTTCATCCCGAGGGTAATTCATTGCGATACAACAAAAAGTTTCCTTCAGCTCCGCAGTATAAAAGAACGTCTCCAGAGTAAATAAGCAAAGTTTAAGAAAATCTGCGATAAAAAAACTCGTGTCGCAAATAACTCAAATATTAAAACAACTTTTACCTCATCTAATAAAATTTGTAATGGCATTTTTAAGAGAAAAGCTTTAAAAATGAAAATGATTGATGCCAGCTTCCCTTGAGCTTTTCAAATTTGCGTATTTCGTGATAAAGAAAAACACCAATACGGTTTTCAATTTATAAATTTTATAGCACGTCTTTTTGTAAAACACTTTCGTGGAAAGCGTTGAAAATGTGTTTTTTAGAGTTCATAAAGCGGAGTTTTTACTACGCGTGTTCAATAAGTCATGAGGAATGAAGGAACGACGCACTTCTCTTTCGGTTTTAAATAAATGAAGACACTAAAGGAAACAAAAGAATAAAATGTAACCAATTTTTTATCGTCGCCATCTACCGTTCTGATGGGCAGACCTACCCCGGGATACCCCCGCAAGAATATTTTAAAAACCAAACTTTTTTTTATGTTTGCCTTAACTTTTGCTAATTTTACGATTTAAAAGAAACAAACCGTGTGTTTTTACGAGAGAATTTTTAGCGCCATCTTAAACGTGTGAATTGCAATCCAAACTCGTCAGACATGCTAATTATTCAATTTATTCCACCTGGTATACGATTTTTTCCGTGCAAGTGCATGAAGGCCGATACAGATGAGATTTTAAACAAACACCACATTTTTCTATAATTTCGACCTTTAAAGGTCACTCGGAAAAGTTTCGATGAAATTTAATGGATTTTTTTTATTTTCAGAGTGCGTTTTCGGAAAGCAAGTTCGTGAGCTGGGCTCGCAATGGGTTCCAGATTTGGGAGTACCGATTGGCGTTATGTACTGCTGGAAATGCGAGTGCATACCGGTAAGTTGATCCCAAAAGAATGAGATAACCTTGACAAGAGTTCATTTTTATTTAGCTCACGTCGCTTCAACAATCATATACCAATTATGTACTTTTCTGTGCCGCCAGAACACATTTTTTTAGTAACCAATAACCAGTTCTCTTTGCATTTGCAAAACGGCAAATACTAACAGGTTACGGTACTTTTTTCGATTGTGAACAACTGAATTTTTAATGCGAGCTTTTGGCGCGTCCTTTTAAAAAATCCGATTATGAAAGTGGGCCAAACATTTGAACACTCGTCGAGTTAATAAACTTCAAGGTTCGTTGCTCATTTTTATTTCATTGATGAATACTTCATTCAGACCGAAGAAGGCAAAGCTACATCCACAGGATTAAGAAATGAGACATGAAATCAAAAAAATAATAAATATGTCTGTGGGCTGGTAGTGGTTGACCTTTGTGTTGGCGCCTTTAAAATCCTTTCTTTACCATCACTTTTCATAATCGCATTTTTCATAAAGATCATACTGAAACGACTTTGTGTGTGTAATCCTCTCAAGTTATTAAGATAAACGAGCTTATAATGATTTAATTTTCCTTTGAAAAATGCCTTTTTGCCGTTGGGTTTACCATATCGTCGGCTTACTGCTAAAACAAGATAACTCCAAAATGATAGTTTTAAGTAAAACTGATTTTAAAGTTTGATTCACCATAAACAAGTTAACAAAAGTTAAAAATGAACTTCTTAATACTCCTTTAATATTTGACTTACTGTTATTAGGTTTTGTCAAAATGTAGTTTGCTCTTATTTGAATGCAATCATGTATATAACTCATTTTGTCCAAAAATGGAGTTATCTTGTTTTGGCAGTAAGCCGACGATATAAAACATGCAACTTATAACGAAATATTTTTTATCCTACTTCATCCATTTTCTAATTCAATTTTACGATCATCCAAAATTTTTCAATGAAAGCACATACATTGGATTGGATGAAAGCACAATGAAACACATCGTTTTAAGACGGTGGTCCTGAATTTTGGCTTCAGGCATCGTCTGATTGGTCCAATTTTGTTTCTCCAGATTTGCTTGGGCATTCCACAGGCGATTTTATCCCTAAGTAACCCTTATTCGAGGTGGAACTGGTCCTTAGGGTTCGTCCATGAAGGACGTCCGCATTTTCTTCCGACTTTTCAGGGGGAGGAGGGGTTGGTCACAATCTTCGCACCCCCCCCCCCTCATTTATCTAAAATCGAATTTGACTTTTTAAAAACCTATTCATTAATTTTTAAGTTTTTAAAATTTGTTATGGGCTTTTGTAAATAAAAATTTATAAAATTTACAAAATTTGTCCCCTTCCCCCTTGGTCATACTTGGTCACATTTTGTAAACCCCTCTCTGCCCCAAGCGTGGACGACCCCATATTAACTAAAAATCTTATAGATATTCGCGATTTACATTACCGTTGGTGGCGCCACTAACGACAACAACGTGGTTGTGTTTGGACGTAAATCTCGAAATTCAAAGTCATTTTATGGTGAAAGTTTGTAAAGTTCTAAACTTTTATTTATTGTAATATTTCTTGTTATGTAATTAACTTTGTTGTATTTTGAAACTAAAGAACATATTTATGTTTTCATTTAATACGTTACTTACTCGTTTAAAATTCTCCCGCATGGTGGCGTATGCTTAATGTAAATTGTGAATAGTTAAGAGTAACATCAACATATAAATAAAAGCCTTAATTTCTGTATGTGTGTCCTTCACGCTCAGGAACGCATCTCGAATCGTATCATAAATTAATTTGTGGATTACCGGGCTGTGCCCACACATCCTTCACATAGCTGGTGCGCAACAGCACTTGGGTTTAATTGCAGGGCTGGATTTTGAGCCCTCCCTCCTGTAAACAAAGGCCGTCGATGGACAAGGACGGTGTTACCCCCCCCCTTTCCAGCGATGGGCTTTGCAATTATGTTTAGATTTGGCGTCGCTACCAGACGACCTCAGACCAAAGCCGAGGTTCTTTTAACCGAAAAAAAATGGGGTCCCCCCTCTCTGGAGGAACCCGATCTACGTACTCGGGTTGACCGGAGCATAGCCAGAGATAAAATATTCCCCGCATACATTCACCAAGCATCCCAGCCCGCCACGAGGCTCTAACCAATCCCCCCCCCGCCGGTGTCTAGCACAAGGAGGAGAGAGATCATCAAAAATTGATTGAGGATCACTGGTTTAGTATTCGCGATAGAAAAATTGTGTTTTTATTGCTGTCAAGGCAGACATTCTGAAAGAGAATAATTAAATGTTAAGCCTGTTCCTGTAGCTGATAGGAACGCATCTCTATTTCTATTTCTTTTCTTCTCCTTCGTCACATGGACAACGGAGTTTGGATTTATTTGGCGGGGGAAAACTTGAAATTAAATTTCGGCTAGCGCGTTGGGCTTTATCCCAATGTTGTAAATATGGAAGGTTGAGAAAGGAGGTGGGGTTTTAGTTTTATGTCATCGCACGGTTGAATTTATTGTCTAAATTGATTTTCATGTCAAAAAACACATCTCAAATCGAATCGAAGGGAGCAACGAATGTCACGCCATCTGTCGTGTAAATTTTAATGATAGGCGAGACGTGAAAAATATCAATATATTATATTAATATAGAAGATATTGTTTATTGCTGTCGCAATTCACTCAGTGCTGCCTTTAGGCCGCACAACCAAGGCCAAATAGAAAAGGAGCATTGGAATTCTTTTTAAGTTAATGGCTACCGCTTTATTGTTGGCAGATAGTTCTGTATACATCTTCAGTAGATAAAATATGATCGTTCTGGTGCATTTTTAATAAAATGATCCACTGATTAAACCGCCAATTAAATTTAATTTAAAATGTGCCAGAACAATCATAGTTTATCTACTTTTTCGTCCGTGAACAGGAAAAATATCTTCGAGTCCGTGCTAATCTTAACTAAATTATCCCCCCTAGGAGTTCCGATCAAACCGAATTGTCTGGATTGGGTTGAGTAAGGATGTTTTAAAATGGGCCCAAGCACATTTGGAAGGAGAACGGTTGGGATTAACCTTGGGTTTAGCTAAAACACTCTTGTGCTCTTTTTGGCCATTCTTCCCATTTATTATTAAATAACGTAGCAGAATCACCTAAAATTTTTGAACCAGACGTGAGGATATAAAATTTTGCTTAATCAATCCAGATTTTTTGTTCATCTTTTTTTGATCAAGAGTTGCAGTTAAAGAAGCCTTCTTAATATTGAGGGGGGGGGTAAATCCAATAAGTTTTGGTAACTTTTTTTTAAATTGATATGATCCTCTTTCAAAATCTTCTTATGGGTCGTCCATAAAGGACGCTTACACCTAGAGGGGAGGGTTTTACAAATTGTGACCAGAGGGAAGGGGGTTGGACAAATGTGACGTCCGCATAAAAATCCCATTTGTGGAATTTCCACATTGAACTGTAGGTCCCCTAGGTCTGCGATAACGATAACACTTCGGTTCGGTATCAAACAATTTAACCCTATAAAGAAGAAAAGTGTAAACTTCGATGAAGGAGGCCCGGCCAGATCATTTTTTGAAAAAAAAAGAGAATGTTTTCGAGTATTATAATTTTTACCCATTTTGGAGTCAATTGAAACCAAGAAGCTTCCAGTTTTTAATTGTTTTCAATATTTATTGTAAAAATTCGCATGGACGTTTCATTCGAGCCAAAAACGTTGCGCCCTGCAAATCCTTTCAGAACAGCACTCGTAATAGTAATATTTTTCTCGACAATCGGGATTGCATTAAAGTGTTTTTACCGATAAAGTTTCTAACGACATCTCTAATTACATTAAAATTCTTCCCACGATTAGCGTAAATCAATTTGGTGGATCGTCTTGTATTTTCTTTCCATTTCGAATTCCAATCAAGTTCCATGTTTTAGCATTTTGTGCTTCTTGAATCGAATCGGAAATTATCGGATGTTTATGCTTGAAATAAAAGCGCAAGCAGAGACCACCAAACGGTGGGTCCCGACTCCCGATAACCCCCAAAAATAGATTCCGTTCTGTCGAAATAAAAAATGTTGCACAATTAATTCGGAAGGATTTCCACCTCGTGGTATTTTGGACCTTAATTTCTGACGCGGCCAAAACAATATGCGTTAAATTTGATAAGTGAGATTAAAAAGCGCGATGTTTGACCAGATGGACTAATGAATTAGTGTCATTTGCGTAGGAAAGCTTCTAACTGATGAAGACGCATTATGGGGGCGTTTATAAAGGTAGAGGTCAGCTGGGTCGGTGACCGCCAACAGTTTCACATTATTTTTGTGATCTACCGACTCGATTTTTTTATTCTAATTCTGTTTTTTGTTTTAGGCGCAGAAGAAACGTCGGATTGTTGCAAAAGTGTCTTGTCAAAATATTAAAAACAGTTGTCCGGTAGCGGATTGCGAGAAACCCGTCCTACTGCCGGGACGGTGCTGCAAAATATGCCCTGGAGAAGAGAGTTACAGTAAGTTGTTTGAGAAATCTATAGATTAGTAGGTAATTAGTTTACCTGAGACTTGTTGACATATTATGTCGTCGTTAGTTGGCTAATTACGGTTGCAGTTACTACAAATTTGTATTTCAAGCATCCGAACGATCAGATAACATCGATCTTCGATTTGTTTTTATGATTTAAAAGTATTTTTTTCCTGATGCGCAGTTTTAAGTGCATCCAAATTTACGACGGTTATAAATTTTTTTTTTTTCTACGGAAAAGATTTAAATTTCCTTTTGACGATTTGTTTTGATCGAGTCACGCCCGAACACGCGCCTTATTTCAAATTACAAGTCGTAAATAACTGGACAAATTTCACACCGACCGACCGGCTTTTTACCTGCCGAACTTTTTGACTTTGGTTCCAAAATATTTTTATTTCCTATTCGATTATTTTTATTGTAATTTGTTGTCGCGACGATAAATTCGGTTGCAGTAACATTCTATTTATAGAAGAAACGTCATTTTTATAATTAAAAATTGACTTATTGCCAAACTTTTAATAATTATCCTTGTATTTTAATTTGTAAAGGGCAAACACAACAAAAACTCGCATGTGATGTTAGCCGTAACCTTTCCACATGGTAATTTTTAAAATTTGATCCCAATTTTATAATAATCTTGTGAGAATTGTACAAATTCTTGGTTTAATTAAAAAAAAAATTAAATATCGAAATCTTACCATGGAAGAATTAATGGTATTACAATTTACGCGCATTAGTGGAAATCTATAGTTTATAATCTACTATATTAACAGCATAAGATTTACTATATTTGAATTTTAACTGTTGGTTGCCCCACCTTGCAGAGTTAAAGTGAATGAATTATTATAGTAACGCCGCAGACGATTTTTCGGAAATATTTTAACCAAAACTTGCTAATTTTACGAAGTTACGATGAGCCTATTCATACAACAAAAAAACTTAAAAAGGTTGACACAAAAATTCAACAAATCCCCCCCCCCCTCGTCGGTTCTATTTCTACGTTCTATTCTTCTATTCTAACTTAAAAATAGAAGATAAAAAGTATAACGACGGGAGCGTTTCCAAGATAATTTAGGATGTCTGGACAGGTTTTCCTTTGTAAAAGTTTCTTTAAATGTTATTGTGATTTTTATAAAGCAGATTTTTTGAATTTTATATTCTGCGTAAGCTCGGAATTTGTCATTCCGCAAATAAATTAAGGTACCTATCCTTTTTATTCGAAAAACGTGATGTTGGGTGGTGACGAGTTAATATTATAATGGTGCTTACCTACTTATTTGGGAGTACCCTGTACACGACTACTCTCCGTATTGATATACGCATAAACTTCACGTTTGGTGAATTTATAAAAATGTTTTTCCACTAGGGTCATTCCATAATTTGAAATCAATCAATATTTTCCTCTCCGATTTTGCTCAAATTTGGTATACTTCTAAATTATGCTAAATAAACGGACACGTATTTTTTTGTTTGGCCCCAAAGTGGCCCTTTTTGGTACTTTGTGTTTCGATTTATAACCACGATCGTTCATTTCAATGTCACTCCTAAACCAAAAGCGTGCCCATGCTAAAATTTGCTATCCAAGTGGTCAAAAGTCTAATAAATATATATTTTATTGAGAATTTTAAATTACCCCTTTTTGGTGGAGGGGGACACAAAGTCAAAATTTGATCATGGCCCCCATTTTGTGACCTTAATTATTTATACAAAAAATTCACTGAAAAGGCCTATTCGATATCTTCATTTCACAAAAAAATTTTGTCTTGAAATGGTACGGTTCGACCAGTAGAAATAATTTATCGCAGCTCTACAAGCTAAATTTGACTTATTTTGTAGGGCTGTACAATATAAACGGGCCACTTTAGGACCAAAGAAACAAATACCGGTCCTTAGAAGTAGACCAAATTTGAGAAAAATCAAGGAGGGACATGAAAATGCGTTGGTTTAATTGCTCTTCTTTTTGGTATCCTTATTCGCATTCACAATAATAAACCTATAAAATAATAAATAAAAATAAACAATAATAAATAATAATAATTGCATAGATTTACTGTATAAATTTACATGATAAATTATTTATTGTTTTAATTTTGTAATAATGTAGGATCCCTGGGTTGGTAAAAGTAGTCATTATTATTATCTGCGTATGTACTATCAGTCTAAAGATATGCGTGTGTGTCTGTATGCCTGTTACGTTAAAAAATGGAGTCGATACTCTGGTACGTTAGTGCGGCCTTTAGGCCGCACAACCTAGGCAATCACGAATCAGTGCGGCCTTAGAACATCACCTTCTTCCTATCTATTTGTTCACCAACCGTCCTCATTGGTTTATTTTTTGGTTGTAACACCCCCCCCCCAGCCCAGTGACAAATATTATTTTTCAGAAGCATTCCAGATTTGTTGTTCCTCGTTGATTCGCTTTGAATTGTTTTCAAGATTTTTTCTCTTACTCGCCGGATACTGAGGAGTATATGGATATACATCTTTCTTTTACATTTTATGTGTACCTGGGGGGTATTCCATACCCCCCAGACCCCCCGGTCTCAAAACCTAAAGTTTGCTAGCTGGCGCTACTTGTAGTATTATTGATTTGCTACCTAGATAAATAAATAAATAAACCTAGCTAATTGAACTAGGGAAAACGTGGAAAACTCTGGAAATTTTACTTTCAAAAATCTCACATAGAGAAGTAAATCAAAATCATAAAACATTTTTGAACGTTTTCACGCCTAATCTGGGGAAAGGGGGGGCTCGATAAAAATCGGTTCCTTCTGCACAGGTAATTTTTTTTTCTAATTTAATTACGCGTACCTGGGGTGTATTCCTTACCCCTAGACCCCCCGGTTATGAAAACTATGGTTTGCAAGCAGGAAATTCTTTTACTATTATTAATTTACTATTTACCTAACCCTTCCAAGCTGGCGGCCTAAGACCACAATAACTCGGCCTTCGGCCTCGCACTTTGATTTCTATCAAAAGTTACTCGATCACATTTCTGAGGCTAAACTTTATTGTTTTTAACCTAATTATTTTATGTCTCTAATAAATAAATGAACCAATCAAAGGAGTCAATTTTGTAGGTAGTCTAAAAGTGGTCGAAAATTTATCCCGAAAAAGGCAGCAAGTATATCAAGAACCAGGTAGTCGAGAAACTTTTGATTGAGATCTAAGTGCGAGGCCGAATGCCGAGCTTTTGTCGCCGATAAATACTACAGCGCTCAAAGTGTTTACACTTAGCCCCCATGCACTAACTCAAATCTTTATCATTCGGATTGTTAAAAACCGTTAAGGGGAAGACTGTTAAGGCCGGTTTATATGTAAAATAAGTAGTTCTGGTTTTTGGCCAATAACTTTTGTTCTACACCTTTTCCAGAAGTAATTCAGAAACCCTCACCTGCTGTTCAGAAATTGTGAATTGTAATTCAGATTTGTCAATTGATATTCAGAAATCGTGAATTGTAATATCAATTGACAAATCTGAATAACCGTTGACGATTTCTGAGTATTAATTAATTGACAAATCTGAATAACGGTTGACGATTTCTGAATATCAATTGACAAATCTGAATAACGGTTGACGATTTCTGAATTACTGGTGGAAAAGGTGTAGTTGGGCTATTTTCAAAAACGAAGAAGTTTCTGGAAGCTAACCCACTTCCTCACTAGATTTTTATCTTGCAAAAATTATATTTGTTTGCGAATCCTAATGTCAAACGAAAAACAGTGACCATCGATTACAAGCAGTCCCCACTGCTGTGGGCTATGATTTATTTAGCTAATTTTCACCGTAAATAGGTAATTCTGTTCGCTGATGGGGAATAGCCCCCGGTCTCCGAAGCTTTTACTGCTTTTACGTTTATAACGTCCTTTATTTTTACCCGAAGAGCAGATCCATTATGCAAAAGCAGCTGGCGTCATTTTTTATGTGAATATCACGCACAATTTTAGTTATTACACCCTTGACAGTAATTCTTGGGTTAACTACTGACAACATGAAGGAATAGTGGTGTTCTTAACGTCGAAGTAGTTGATTCCGTCTTGCAAATCATGTCGTTGATTTAGTAGCCAAACCGTGAAATGAAAATATTCAAATTTTGCTGGCGCGATATTTTTTCTAAGAAACCGCATTAAAAATTAAATACTTTTTCTACCATTTTTATTAACTATTGGTAGTAGGTAATGCATAGTACACTCGGTCCTTGTGGAGGGATCCAGGAAAGGCGAGAAGTGAAAATATGCACTTATTGACCAATCCGAGATCGTCTCATTGTTTTAAAAAATGTTGTGCCTTGATTGGTCAATACGCATTGCCATCTACTATATTTCATCTATCCTGCTCTCATAAACAAGAGTGTGGCATCTACATTTGTTTTGAAATGGAAGCCTTACAATGAAGGCTTGAAGGTTAGGAAATACTGATTCGACGATTTAACTCCTCCGCTGACTGAGTGAAGGAGTATCATCTATTCGATGACTATCCTAACTAAGAACCAAAATTAGTAATGGAATTATTGTCAACACATCGACCTTGAAAATTGACAAGTATGTACCGGTTTAGCGAGCCAACCCCCCAGGGCATCTGTTGCCTTCCTCTTCTTCTGGACCGTAGCCAAGGTTGCCATTGCTCAATTTATTGCATTCCATCATTCATCATTTTAGCGATGCAGTTTCTCAAAATTAAAATAATCCTTTCTGCTCTTTATCTCTTGGAACTTCCAGATGTAGTCTGCAGATGACGAATAACAAATCACTCTGGCTTTTCAGAAATCTGAGGTTATGGAATATCCCTTCGAGTTCAGAGAAATCAGGTTCAGATCTAAAATCAATTCGATCCCATAGTTTTTACTTCATAATTATCTGAAGCTGAGAAACGTTGAACTCTCGAGGGGTGGATTACTCCAATCGCTCTTGGTTCTCTTATTTTTTCCTCGTTTGGTTTTGCTTTCTTTGGTGTCGAAATCTTCTCGGTCTGTTCAACCAACAACTTGTTAAGTTTTCTTCCGGCAGGCAGGGGAGGTGGGGTTATAGTGTTCCGGTAGTAAGTTCCAAATTTTCCATGGTGTGATAATTTCGATGGAATTAAAAATAATCTGAACTGTGTAATGCAATAATACAATAATTGTAAAAATTTTCGATTGCACGATCGGTATCTAAAGTGGTTATGTATTGTACATTGAAGTGTACATATCTGGTTGTAAATAAAGTGTATTAGCTGCAAAAATAAAACTAATGTACGACGTGTACGGTACTAAATATATAATTTACTTAGCATTAATGAGGTGACTGCATTTTCTGCATTCTTTTACAGTGCATAGGATTTAAAATGCACGTAAGGTTTTTGCGATTATGGTGACTTACAATTAGATTGAGTAGAAAAAGCAAGGCCATCTACAATGTATACGCATTATGTACGTACGTACGTCTGAGTTTGGCGCCTTGCGACCTACATATGAATCGAGTACTTGAAAATGTTTACTATAGTCTTGGAATAATGTGTACAAAAGTTGAAATTTCCGTCCTTTTCCCACCCACAGATTTCACATTTCAAAATCCACACAAATTATAACCCTCATTAAAACGGCGCCTCAAGTTATTTCGAAATGTGTGTTTAACTTTATAAATATCAACCAGCGTCTTCAGTTTTTTTCCCAATTTGACGATACGCTGTCCTAATACTCGGCCCGAAAACTTTCTCACCGCGTCCCGTATGCGAGCGCAACTCCTGCCTGCACCCTGCACGCGCACTGCTCTTGAGGTAACTCGACAACTGCACGCTCTTGGTGGGCGAGTACACCCACTAGTTTCTCTTGGCGCCGCTATTATATTTCCTCTGTCTACAAAGAGTCTGTCAGTCCAATAATTATTACCTCTCCATTCCAAAATTTTCCCTTTATCTATGTACAGTCACGTATAGCATAATATCATGACCCGTTCGTAGTGGATGTGGAAGTTTGGCAATCCACCTCGAATAATAGTAAAATTATTTACTTATTTAAAACAAACAATTGATAAGAATGTCTCGTAATATAAAAATAAACGACCTTGTAGGAAAAAAAACAAAAAATTGCATCAATAACAACAAATTATAGCCGAACGGTGGATAAGATGGACAAACCCAACTTATCGATAGCACCGACCATCAGGCACCAAAGGAGATTGCATTGGAACATAAATCATCTCGACTATTTTTATGCGCGTTCCTATTTCCTTATGATAATAAGTAAATATGGGAATCTGCAAATTTTTTATGGGCAATAAAATGTGCTAACGCGGCGAGTGCAGTTATTAAAAATAGACATAACTGCATTTACACTCAAACTTTTTCATTCTCACCAAAACCATCATCTTCTTCAACTAACGTTTTGTTACATGATGGTATTTGCGATTAACTTCCGCTCAACACTTCAATTATCCTTTTAATTTCAATCTGGTTTGACAAGTAGGTCAAGAGTTTACCAACAATATCATTCATGAGAAATTTGCCCACGCTTTGGAGTCGCACGTTTTTTCTTTTTGGAAGTGGATCGGTTTTGGGAACCGCGGGATCGGCAACATCAGTTTGGACGAAAAGTCCAAGTCATCAGGAAGTGAACATACTTTCGTATTTTGTATGAATGCGGAACTTCATGGCATACATACTACATTTTTCTCTATAAAATTCTAGAACTGACCAAGTGATGGATCATCTCCCAATTTCCCGCCTCTTTTTCTGCTATATACTCCCATCGGTACTAGGGTTGAACATGGGGACTACAGTTTAACGTTAGTTCCGAACGACAAAGTTTCGGGATTTAAAGCCCGCTATTGGTGTTAAATTTTTGCTATATGGACATAGCAAATTACGGATCCCGTAGAACGAGAATCCAGGTTATCCGAGCTAATGTTAGGAGGAGGTATTGTGTAAAAATGAAAGATATTAGATTGATTGACTAATGGCATCGTCATCTCATCCGGGCTCGTTAATGATTTAAATTAGTGGCGGATCATCTCAATTTTATTTACTTATTTGCTTCCAGAGTAACTTAATTTCAAGAAGCTTTAAGGGTGTCTTCTAGTTTTTTTTACATATTTTCATGGTGTAGGGTCTTGTAGAGAATTTTCTATAATATTGCAATACACCTCCTAACGGCACGAGAAACTTGAAACGCGTTTTTCTCGAAACTACATTTTTTAAATTGGACGCTGACAAACTACCAGACAGATTGACTTCAAATTTTTTACATGTGTCGAGTCCATTTCAGACTATCGTCCAAAACTCAAACTTTCAAAATACATTAAAAAAATTACCACTATATTTCCGGGTTGCGAGAAATAAATATTTTACAGTAAAATTTGGAGTACCATTTTCCCAACATTCTTTTCAAAATTAGTTTTTTTTTGAGGTTCCAATGATAACAACATGCTTTTGCATACCACCCCTGTGCGCTGCGCTGTAGGGGTGTAAATATATTTCTGTAATCTGCAGCAGCCTAATGAAAATATTCATGCTCTGCATTACCAAATTAAATACTCAAGTCAAGCCGATATGACATCAATTTTCACAGTATATTTTTAAAAAGGACCACACATCCAAAAATTTATTAAACAAAAGTTGTAGTTACTTCATTTTCAATAGTCTTTGGTTTAACCAAAACCATTTGGAATAAACCATTCATAGGTATAAAAATTAATATTTTGTTTCTTGTTGATATTTAATATTTTAAACCAAACGTAGTTTTCCGTCAGGTCCTTGCTCAATGCTCAGCTATAGGAGTACAGAATTGTGTCAAAATTTAAATGATGTAGATTATCCTAATCCTATCCAAAAGTTTATGTTTAATTAGGAATTTAATGCGATTTAATTCCTGAAATACCGAATAACATAATGAATAAATTAGCTACTTTTGTAAGTACTCAGTAGCGGAACATTTTTCAATACGGGGGTCACAAAATTTAAATAAAAATGTAAAATATAAATTTGTTGTTTTTAATTTACTTTGAGAATAATTAAACGCCAACATTTAAAAAATTTAGGCTTGCATGCGATTCCTGTGCTGACCCCGACTGCTTGTCCAGTGGCAGTGACGGCTGGCCTCCTCCCAAAACAATATAGCAACTTAAAAAACTTTTCTTTTATACCAGTGTAGTTATGTCGGTAAATATTGGGTATCCGATGTCGCTTGGACCGTAAACGGTTGCACGGATTTAAAACACTTGACGAAAAAGTGAAAACTTTTATCTGCAATTCCCCCTCCCCCCAATTATAGCAAACCATGAGTCGCCACTGATGAGTAGGTTAGTTAAACAACCCCGCTCAAAGCAGTCGATTTATGAAATAAAACTGGTTTAAGTCTTCCCTCCAATCGGAAAAAAACAAATGACGCTAGCACCTACACAGGGTACTGCTAGGTGGTAAAATTTTTGAATTGTATTTTAAATTTCATTTCACATTTGGGTTGTACCCTAAGGCATTCTCCTTTAAAAAGAATTCTAATATGGGTTCAGAATTAATAATTATTTTCGAGGACGGTAACCTAACCGTGGTCACCCCAAAAAAATTGAAAATTTCCTATAGCAAAGAGGAAGGTTTATAGAGTATACTGTATACTGTAAAAATTTCACTTGCGAAAGTATACATAAAATTTCGAGAAAAATCAATTTGAAAGTACGTAAATTTAGCGAATTTTTCTTCGATTTTTGGGGTGTGCATTCGATAGGGAGCTTTATCCATCGTCAAAACCTACGTTTTCGGGGCGCCGCTCCCCGAACATTCGAGAAGGCGCCTCCCATAAAAAAAAAACCGGGATAAATGAAACCGGGAGCTTAGAGACCCTTGAAATAGCATTAAAAAGTATAGTTGCGGTATGGGGCAGTAAACTATTACGTTTCACCCCCAAAAAATCGCGTAAAAACAAAAAATAATCGATGTTACATGTACGAGAGACGAGCTGCATCTGCCGGTGCGAAATACTCTAAGTGTTAGGGTCATTCAAACTGCACGGACTGTCAACAGAATGAGCGACGCGCGGAATCTCGTTAAATTTTACATGTAAATTTGCAAAGTTCAAATTCGATTTACTCAAAATTTTGATAATACTTTCGCATGTTTAAATTATATCAGCAAACTATATAAACCTTCCTCTTTGCAATAGGAAATTTTCAATTTATTTGGAGTGACCACGGTTAGGTTACCGTACCCTTATTTTCATATGAATTATTTTCTCATTTATTTATTCATTATTTTTGTAATAGTGTGCGATTGTTATGGTTGTGGGGCCTAAAGGCCGCACTGAAGCTTTTTTAAGTTAATAACAAGATTACTTCAATAAGCATAATTGGTTTCTACATCTTGGCTAGCTTGCTCAGCTGACCCTCGATGTGCCTGTACCTGTTTTTTATTCTAATGAAGGCAAATCATTAACACAGGGGAACCGACGGCTTTACATGACCTCTGAAGCGCGGAGGCGGTCAAGAAGTTTTACGATCAAATCGGGAAGCCCTACGTTAGCAGTTTATCGTGCTAACTATCAGGCCATAACCGCCCCCCCCCCGCCAGCGATTTACTTAAATAAACAAATGCTGGCTGGACAGGACGACAGTATGTCGTGCATGGGACACACCAACATTCGTGATGATGCAGTGGCGGCTTACCCTAAAGTGCACAAGGGCACATGCCCCCCTATCCAAGATCGAGTAAATAAGTAAATAAATTTATATTTTTCCGTAAATTTTGTGTCCTCCCATTGAAAATGTCACGTGCCGATATTGCAAATAAAGTTATAAAAAATATGGCGGCTGCATAGACCGGGGGGTCTGGGGGGTATGGAATACCCCCCAGCGCACGGTGATTATAATGACCATGCTGGTATACTGGGGGCATTCCATAACCTCCCCACCCACGGATTATTTAATTTGACAATGAAGAGTATTAATATTTTCAAATAATCGGCCATAAAGGACATCCACGCCTGGAGGGTTTAAAAAATGTGACCGGGGGGGGGGAGGTTGACAACAAACATTTGTGGGATTTTTTGTAAAAAAAACTTATTCATTCCTTGAATTCCGAATGTCGTGTCAAGTTTGATTTTAGACAAATTATTGGGGGGTGGGGGTGTCTTTGATTGGTGACCATAGGACATTCCTGGGGGTCCGAGGATTGTAACCAACTCTGACATGGGGGGGGGGGGAGTTGGAAATAATTGCAGACGTGCAAACCAATGTTTTGATTATTTACTTTTTAGTGTTTTGGGTTATATCTCTGACTCTCAGTGTTTTCTGGGGGCCTTTCGCAGCTCTTCTGGTCATTTCGCATCTTCTCCTTATATTCTCCGAGCTTCCACCTTCATTTGTTTTCAGCGCTCCCGGATAGTAGATGTACTGATTGATCACCTGATAGTCACTTGGTATATGGATGAAGCCTTGTTTATTGTTATTTGCCCTGTTCATTTTGCCGCTGTTGATTTTCATCTCACACGCCTTCCATTCTCTTCATCAACTTTGTAAGTATTCCTAGCTATCTTTAATAGAAATAAAATTTGTTCTATGTCCTGTCAAAAATGAGAAATGATGGCTCTATATCGAGAGAAGGGTGCATACTTATGGTATTTTTGCGGCTGATTTCGTGATCTCGTCACACCCTATGGTGGTACCACATCCTTGATGATGGTTTTCTGCTGATAAAATTCTTAGGCAAGAACTTCAATTTTGGAAATTAAATTTACACTTATTTCGCTTTAATTTATTGCCAATTTGTAATTGAATATTTTGAAGAATTCATGCATATTATTTGGTGACGTCCGTTAATATTTTTTTTGATAAATTATTTTTTGCGGTTATTAATAGAAACGTGTAAAGTTGTCGAATGATTTATTTTGTAGTTTTCCCACAATTGCCAAAAGTCATTTTTAAATTCAAATGTTTAAAAAATTTTAACTGTCTGGGGCCGTCTAATTTTGGAAGTTCCTGACAAACGCTTACTCGTGTAAAAGGGATTTTACAAGATGCAAATCGATCTTAAAAAATTTCTACATGCTTCATTTTACAAAAAAATTACATTTTATTTCTTGCTTTGAAGTAACGAACGTGTTTATGTTCGACTTTCTAAGATTAATACATATTTTACTACCTCAACGAGGTGAAAGCTTAACGCCTTCCTTTTAGTACTGATTATTTATTGTAATCGTTTTTTACATTTATGGACGTTTTAGGTTGGGATTCTTTTCTAAAAATCGTGCAGGGCCGTAGCCAGTCGCAAAAATTTCGGTTCGTTTATCCGAGACCCGGGAGCACGTCTTTAATTAGTTCACATAGTTTACATTTTATCATGTTTCGTGTAAACAATTTTCTCGTCTTCTTTCCTTTTAATTTATTTTTCCAAATTCCGCTTGTAAATAAAATAGCATCGATAAATAACACAGCGAGTCGAGTCGATTCCAACGCGGCTCATCATTGTCCAACACAAATTCCTCGCTCAAATCTGATCACTAATTCGGTGTTGTGTTTCCAAGAACGAGGATTTCAGACATTTTTAGCTGCATGTCGATCTCTGATATAACTTGACGGCCAATATATTTCACGGCGTGTCACGGGCTGTCGGCGACTCGCACGTCTATTTTTTCACGTCGTCTGAAGTCTGCCACGAAAGACACCGTCCGCAGTCAAGGGCGTTGGAATAACTTTAAACCGTGTGTATATTTATAGTTAATTACGCCGCCCATTCATAAAAAATAAGCGCTACATTCTCTTTTTTTCTAATTTAGGATCGAACTTGGTTGTGAAAGTTTTCTGAAACAATTGCGCGGATCGTCGTTCTCTTTACATGTTTCAAGTTCACTTTTTTGGCAAAACTTACACTTTTTGTTCCACTAACCAACTTTTTACTCGTGGGTGTGGTTTGCAGCTTGCTCGTGTTCGTCAAGGAGCGAGCAAATCGGAAAACCGACCATAAATTTTATGGTTGGGGTTCGGGGAGTCCCCTAGTCGTAGGGGGTTGCTCGGGGAGATATTTACTTATACATACAGGGGCGGACTGGCGCTGCTATAAGACGGCTCCTCGTATCTATTTTACAAAAAATATGTGAAAAAGGGCACTTGAAAACAAGTTTACAATTAGACTATTTTTTAAAGGTTCTGTCATTTTGTAACAGTGGATAAATAAAATAACGGATAAAGCACCGCAGGTTAGGTCAATGTTGTGTTTGTTGGTTAACCAACAAAATATTTTTATAGATTAAACAGAATTAGATTGGCAAACCTTATGGGAGTTAAAACCAAAACACCAAAATTCAGAGGTCTTGCAGAGGTTTGTGATTGGGGTTCAAGTTATTTATTCAGCCTTTCAATTTAGTGGGTCATCTATTGATAACCTTTTGAACTACACGCGGTGTTTCCAAAACTCCTATCTGATACTACAAATATGATCTAATCAATCATTGATTTTTTGATCAAAGGAGTTAATTCAACTCCGTGGGGGGAGGCTCTTAAGTTTGACGTCCAGTCGAGGAGAGTGCACTTGAAAATTTGGCAGGATGAATGGGAGGGAAAAATGTCACTATTTGCGCTACTGAACTCGCAGGAATATTTTGAAGCGCAATAGGAAAAAAATTTAAAGCACATGTTCTCGGAAATTAATAACTATTTTCGTAGAGCGAGTTCCAAAAATGTGTTATCTTTCTGATAACAATTATTTTCATTGTTGATTTTAATTAATTGATCATTTTGAATAT
Source organism: Podabrus alpinus (assembly GCA_932274525.1). NCBI lineage: Eukaryota > Metazoa > Arthropoda > Insecta > Coleoptera > Cantharidae > Podabrus > Podabrus alpinus. The sequence goes on from OW026456.1 coordinate 78,653,207, forward strand.
TTATCATTTTTCTGTACTGTATATTCTTAACTGTAAACTTGACCAGAGCCAAGATGACTGATTAGGGCATCAGCATAGGCATCATATAGTCCACAAATAGATGTTGGGGTTTAGACCAACGCAGATGTAATTCGACTGAATAATTTCGGTATTTTCGCGGGGAAGTCGAGTGATGAGCGTTCATGGACTTCGCATTCCGACCTGTGCTACGCGGGGGTGGGCTGAAGATTTGAAATAAATAAAATTCGTCGAAAATCGGAAAAATATTGTTTTGGATCTTAGTTTTTGGGAAATAACATTATTAAATTACGCAGAATTAAGTTCTCCATAACTTTTGTGTACAACTTTTATTCAAAGAACTGGTGATTGCTTTGTTGTGCGGCACTAATTTGTGATTATCTTGTTTGTGCGGCCTAAAGGGGACGGATCATCAGTTGACACATCAATTTGGTTTTACAGGCCTTACTGATTTAACGCAATTATATTATCCCAAAAACATATTCTCTCATATATTGACCTGGGAAGAAATTTAATATTAATCAGCAATTATATTATATACTAAATTTACATTATTATTGTGTCGATGTCGATTCTTCGAAAAAAAAAACAAATGCTAGCATCTTTACCTTATAAATTGTGTGCGCATTGAATGAGCGTAAAAACAGAAGAGCGCTCTCAGAGTACTCTCAGTGCTCACTAAATTTACCAGTTAAAAACGACTATTTTGGAAAGTTATAATATTTAATTTTGTTTTACTTTAAAAGTAAAATAAAATATAATTCCAGGAATTCTAGCTGTCAGATTTTATCCATGGCTTTTCCCCAATTTCAAGGGTCGCTCTAAACCGTGTACGATCATACTGGCGAAGGGGGGGGGGAGGTTATAGAATACCCCGGTTTCTATTATTAGAAACGCCTGTAGATCGTAGTCGTAGATACCGGGAGGTCCATACCCCCCAGTTACACGCTAATTGTTGTAAAAGGAATTTATAACCTCATGTCAGTATCAAGGGGTTAATCACAATGGAAGTCTGGTGTACAAATGTTTTGGAATTTTGAAAGTCTCTTGGTATTTTTTCGAAAGTCCCTTGACATTTTTTGTAAATTATTGCAAGTCCCATATTATTCCTGGAAGTCCTAATAGATTATGTTGCAAAACTTAACGCATTTTTTAGTAATCCCATGGCATGCAACATTTTCGATTCCCCTCCCCGTCTATGGAGTCCATTTCATGGGTAGGAACTTTTGATGGTTTCATTGGGCTGTTGCTATGATAACGTGACAATTTTATTGGTTAACATGCCGTTATTATGCAGTGGCGCTGCCGTGCTAAGCAAGAAGGTCTTATCTGACATTTTTACGAAAATCGAGTTAAACATACTACGTGTAAAACATTACTTTTTCCCATGTTCAAATTTTGAAGACTCTAAAAGGTTGTAAAATTTGTCGTAAATACAAAAATGATTTGTGTTTTTAATAAAACAAAGTTTGCAAATTACTTTACTCATAAAAAAATCGTATCTGTAATGTTCTGTCGTGAGACAGAATTTTTTTTTATAATAGTATGATACTATTAGGGATTTTTAAAAACTTCTGTTTGAGGAACAAAATACAAAACCTTTTATTACTCAAAACTGTCAGTTATGTATAGTTACGACTTTCTTGCTTAGTAGGGCAGAGCGGTTATTCAATGTTTTTTTCCGTAATTGCAAGGAAATCCGACGTTGTTATTAGGTATTTGTATGGACACAGGAGCTACTGATTCGTTCCCTTAGTGCGGCCGTGTTCATTTTTTAGTTTCCAACCTAAAAACGGTTAAGGGCGGCCTAGCAGTCGTGCACTGTTAGAAAAGTAAGGAATAAATAGATGAGAACATAATTAATGTATTACATATAAATAAAAGCTTTAATTTGTAACGTCCGGACAAAAATCCTAAGAAAATTGTGTAAAACAACATTTTTACTCCTTAAATTCCAAATGTCATGTAAACAATGTCGTGTCAAGAGCGATTTTAGACAAATGAAGGGGAATCCTTGTTTTGTGAACATAGGACTTTCTGAGGGGGGGGGGTTCGAAAATTGTGACCAACTGCGACAAGGGGAGAACAGAGGTTGAAAAGTCGGAAAAATTGCGGGCGTCTTTTATTAGAGGACCCCATAGCTGTCGCAATTCATGCAGTGCGGCCTTTAGGCCGCACAACCAAGGACGACTAGTTCATATATAAATAATTGAAACCACTTTCAGCCACCTAACCATTCGTTGTATTACAGTGAAACAGTGAGATTTCAGCTTTATTCTATAACTAGCGCGTTATAGACACACATAGTAGATTAATAAAAAAAGTTACTTCAGGTATTTCTTCGGAACACGCTGTATACTGATCAAGCTTTTCCATTTCATTCGGAATATTGCTCCTTGCTAAGAACCCACAATTTTGCTGCAGATCGCCATCGTTTCAACGAATAGAGTTGTTTATTCCTATTCAAACAGGGGGGGGGGTGTTCAATCAATTAATTTCGCGAATCAATTACCTGGGACGGGGTTATTTAACAAATCTGTTTATCAGCAATTATGGGGAGGGGGGCTAAAATAATATTTTCGCTTATTGTGAAATTTATTGACCAAGCGAAGTTTGTTTGCCCAATATTCAGCGGCGTAACTATCGTGATTCCAGCGCAGCATTCGCATTAAAAAATATTAGTTTTTATTCTGTGTTGCTATTCGATTTTGGGTGGGCGACGCCCCGTGGCTCTCCCCGCATCAGCCGCAACTGATATTATGGTAATCTGACAATTTTTAATCGGTTACCAGAGCGTTACCATGGTAACGTAACAAATGAGCGGCAATGAGGAAAAATGCCGGTTTACCACAGAATGTGACAAAATTTACCAATAATAGTACACGCCCAGAGCTACCGCGAACTTGTACTTTAAATTGACAGTAACTTATCGATTTTAATTTATAAAAGATTTTTGAAAAGGCCGTTGCTATAGCGGTTGATTATACAGGAACCTTCAGGAGTTTTGGAAACACCCGTCGTGGTTGAGAATGTAATCGACGGATGGCGCTAATTAATTTGAAGTCATAAAATATTGTAATTTTTCATTTGCATTGATGAACGGATATTGAAGAAGTTCAAACCATTTATTCTGCCTTCCATTTTAGTAGCGCCAACTATTGATAACCCTTTGAACCTCCACCGGGTGTGGATGGCTTTGTGAAAAATTTTGAAGCCCCACATCAAAAGTTATCCATATTTAGAATTTATAAAGTCCAGTTCACGTAAACAGCAAAGCCCCGATAAAGCGGATTTTCGAATAATAATTGCGTTAATTATTGTACATTATTAAACCCTGGGAAAAATATAGTCAATTTTCTGCATATTTATTCCATGTGGCCAGGCCGCTCCTGCATACCGTCATGGGTGTCTTTATAAGCACGACACCCACAAAATCCGTTGGACACGTTCTCTTGGTCGTTTAAAATTTCGTATTACAAAACGTGGCGCGAATTCGAAACCTCCTGGAGTAAAATTGCAAAAAGCAGAAATTACACACTCGTGGTGTGCTTGCATATTCAGTAGGAGATATAAAACATTGTTATCGCTCGATGACACGATTTCATGACGTTTTAATAAAGCATCGTGGCGCCAGCGTAAATATTTGGTTACAACACAGTGGACCTTTACTTGAGGATGCAGGAAAACCTTGATCGAATTTTGCGAAATATCCACTCTTCGACAAAAAAGTTACTCTCATAATTATTTCATTTTCTCTCGTGTTTATTTATAGAAACCACCGATAATTAAAAATCGAGTCAATTGTAGCATAATCGATGAGTTTTATAGACAGGTTGTTTGAGATGAATGCAATTTCTAAACGCCAGACTGGCGCCCGCAACACGAGATAGATGAAACTATTACCATTTGCACCTTTTTACATTACTTAATCAAATTTTATTATAAATTACCTTGCGTCACTATAAAAGGAGCCGATATTTCCGCAAATCCTTTTCGGATCAATATAATAATTTCGTTGCGGTTCAATAAACTTGTTTAACAAGTGCACAATAATTTATTTTTTTTTTGGTTTTTTTTTCCAGATCCGGACATAATCCAAGACGTGGTACCCCAGAACGTAATCGAAGAGGAACAAAAAAGCACGAAACGTAAGCACACTTTTGTTTTGGCCCTCTACCGATCGACTAATCATTTTTGTTTCGCAGACTTCGCAGCCCTTCTAACCGGTCGCTCTTCGCTTATTTTACGAAACGACGACTTGCAACCGATACCAAACGACCAAAACAAAAATAACGTGGTCGCGACCGGGCGATTCACTTTTCACAAGAAAAATTTATACTATTCCTTCTACATATCCGATAAGGCAGCGCGACCAAGAGCCCTACAGTTCGTCGACGGTGACAGTAACATTTTAGAAGAGTATACGCTCTCGGGAGCGGGTGGTTTTGTGAACAGTTTGTATCAAAATACAACCAGGAAGGTGTGCGGTGTGTGGAGACGCTTGCCGCGGGATTACCGCCGCCTCCTCAAGGAAGAACGGATGTTCGTTGTTTTAGTATGGGGAACGAAAGACCAAGCCGAATTTACGCTAAGTGGTCAGGTTATGAAATACGTCGCCCTAGGCACCGAATTATTCAGCTCTTTATTGGAACCCGCACCCGGTACTAATTTAACTCTCATGTCGGGTGCTGGAGGCACCGCTATCGTTTCGGCATCTACCGCAACGTCACCTTCCATCCACATCGCTATCGTTTTTAATGGCATTTTCCTCCCTGGTGAAATTTACGACGTCCCGGTCAATATAACGTTAGCGATCGAAGATAAAAAACAAATTATTTTGGAAGAGGAAGTTCGTGTGATGAAACCAGGCCATGAGCTAAATTTCATCGAAGTCAGTTCGCCTGTTTCCCTCGCCGATTTAAGGTTGTTAACGCGCGGTAGGCTCGTTTTATCGGTTACTTCGTTTTCTAGGCCCGAAACTTTGAGGTTAAGCGGGAACGTCATCACCAAAGCTACTTGCGAGCTCTTCCAGACGCCGTTAAGTTCGACGAACAACGAAAGGGGGGTGAACCCGTACGGAACTTCGGGTTTGGCGTGGCTTTATCTAAACAACGAAGGTTCTTTGGTGTACAACGTCCAGGTTGATGATGTAAGTCCGGAACAGAAACCAATTTTCATCACATTGGTTGACGTAACCAACAAGAGAAAGATGGAACTGGAAGACTTAACGCCTTACTTTATGAACGGATGGGCGAACGGAACGGTCGATAAATTAAGTCCCAGGGTACTGGAACCGCTGTATTCTGGTAACTTGGTCGTTAACGTCGCGACGCAAAAAGAGAGCAGTTTGATTAAGGGTCGCCTTTCGGGTCGTTTTGTCGCCGACGCACGGGACGCTCGTGCTCCGAACTTGTTAAAACGAGAAGACCCGACCCTTCCGACATCCGCGGTCGGATTGGCGTGGATTAACGTCGACAACGAATGCCACATCCACTACGACGTTTCGCTAACAGGTTTAGGATCAAACGACAAAAAATTGGATCTCTACTTAGAACTACTACCGATGCTTGCACCTGGAGCGCCGGTGATCACTCGCTTTTTGGACGAGTTTCACGGTAACCAACTCGAAGGAAGTCCGACCGAAAGTCTCCTGAAAGAGGAGTTGATCCGGTTGGACGCGGGAGCCGTTTTTATTAAAATTAAGGAAAAGGGAACCCACAAAACCTTACTTTCGGCCGTATTAAAACAGGTACATTTCGGTTCTTCCCCGTTTTAACTTTGTTAACTAACTTTGTTTCAGATAAAAGTGCCGTTGGTTTGTTTACCTCATTATACTGAAAACGACGTCCCGATTTTACAGCTCAATTCGGACGTTAGCGAAGTTGGTGCTTGTTTTTACGAAGGGAAATTTTTCCAAGAAGGCGATCAATGGACAACCAAAGACCCTTGCACCATGTGTTACTGTCAAAACGGTAACGCAAAGTGTGACACGTCAAGTTGTCCCGATATCGAGTGCACCTCCAACCTTACGGTCCAAAATTCTGGCGAGTGCTGTCCCACTTGCTCCAAAACGACGTCGACGCAAGAAAGCAACACGAGCGTTCCCAAGGGCTGTTCGTTCGGCGGGAAATTTTATTCCGCGGGTAGTAGATTCCATCCGTTTTTGATACCAAGCGGTTTTGACTTGTGCACCGAGTGTATTTGCGATTCGTTGTTGCTGGAGGTGAGGTGTACCAGGCAAGGGAACGAGAAGAAGTGTTGCAAGCACTGCTCAAATTCGAAAGCGTTGCAGGATTCGGAAAATGGGACGTTTATGGGCGATCCTGGTAGTTCTCACGTCAGGCCGTTTAAGGTGCACAAAATTGTGCCTCTCAAGTCGGCTCAGAAGATTTTGGCCGAAGGCGGGTGCAAAAATCCCGGTAATTCGGGTAGGCCATACGAAAACGGACAGAAGTTTCATCCTTGGATCGAATCTTTGGGAAAAATCAAGTGCGTTACCTGCAAGTGCAAGGTAGGACTCGCGTTTGTTTATGTATTGTTTCTGATGGTGTTTTTTGTTTGTTTCAGAATGGTAACCATTCGTGCGAGCGCAGGAAGTGTACTCGAGCTATGTGCCACAAGTTGTTTAAACCAAAACACAATGACGTCACGAAGCACAATGATATGACAAGTGATACGGCGGAAGGTTGTTGTTCACAACAGGAGTGTAAAAGTTTTCGGCGGCATCATAGGGCGCGCCACAGTTGAAGAGAAATTGTGAAAAATTATTAATTTATTATTTTTTGTTGAAAAGAGCGGAACTGATTTGTGCATTGGGAGATGGAGTTACCCTTTTACCAAAGAAGACTGAGGCAGTTGGAGAGTGGAGCGCTGTCATATTTATTCGTTATTTTGTAGAATATTGTAAGATTTTATGTATTATTAGGAAAAACTCATGGAAATGAATTTTTTTTGTATCTAATTTATTTTTTCACCGAGTGTACATAGATTTTATTAGGTTAAAATATTGAAAACTGTATTGACTGCATTTGTGTATATATTATTGTATATTATTCCATAGGCAGAGTTTCTATGAGACAAAACTCAATACTCTTTGAGGTGAAGGCTGATGATGGTTATCTAAATCGAACCCAAGTTTGTTATTTGTACATTTTTACTTGATAGAAATTTCTGTTGATTTTTGTTTAGTGTTTTTATTTTTTATTAAATTGTATGGTTTTGTCAAATTTTCCCAGTCTATATCAGAAGTGGGATCAGTGGAGTCATATCAGTGCCAAAATGTAAGGGCAAGTCGCGCTCAGGTGATTTTGCCTGGCGCCCTCCGGCGGGTAAACTCTTTACATATCAAAAACTATTTATTTTGCAAAAGTTGGCAAATGCATATCAAGAGAAAGGGTGCTACATATCGGTAAAAAACACAATAAGGGGGTTTTAGTTAAAATTTAACTGGTTTATACGTAATTGGAATCTCTCCATGCAATTTTACAGTATTTCCTTAAAATAAATAATTCATTAGTTTGTATATTTTGTGTGAATGCGAATCAAATTTGCGAATAACGAGAATTAAGCGCAAAAAGTACACAGTTCTAACCTAACATTTTACTGGCGCCACCTGTCGACCCGCGTTCTCGTTATTCCGACCGTGTATGATACAAAATTAGATGGTAGAAGAAGTGTTTAGTAAGATATTTGTACATGATTTTTAGATTAAATTTGCATCTATTATTATAATTATTAAAATACGCTTTGTACACTGAAAAAATAGTTTGTAAGTTTTACTTGTACGAAGTAGTTGTATAAAGAGCCATAAACGTGTTGTTATTAATAACTAAATAACTTTTTATTATTTAAGTTTTAAATTTAACAAGAATTAATAACACAGCACTCGCTACATTTGCATTTTTTTAAAGTTGCGATTTTATGCCCTAAATTGAGCGCCGCAATGATTATTATTATGTAGGGTGTTATAAGGACTGAAATTAGATGTCAAGTGGTAGCGTCTTAACAGTTTAGCTGTTTTGAATTATAAGTGTACCTGCTAGCTAGAAATATATGCTTCATTAATAAGTGAAAATTATGGTTTCATTTTGCCCAAACAACGCGAAACTCGAGCCTCAAAAGCTTGCAGAATTACGTTTATTTCGGTGTATTTCATAACGCAAAATGGAAATTTGTTATTAGAAGGTTAACTTCAGGGTAATAAGGTAATTCTCTGGCGGCCACCTTTTTATATAATTTCTGGGTATGCAATAAAATTTGTATTCTAATGAGAAAACTTTTGATAGCCACTGCTTAAATTATGTAGTTGAGCTTAAGGACTTTGGGATTCGACTATTTATTACTTCATTTACTGTTGCAGGTAATTCGCTTGTACTTCAACTACTTTACATATTTCAGGAGACTTCAGGGGTATTCACCCTATTCTCAAATGCTTGGAACATAGCATAGAAACCCCTTGGAACATAGGCAATGCGCTTGCCTCGTTGTTTAGGGAATTCCCAGAAACTTTCAAACAAGGGACTTGGGAACGCAGACATCTTTGTTTGGGCTTAGGATACGAATTTCAGGGTATTCCTGGTTTTAAAAAATTTGTGTAATTCACTAAACCCTTTCTAGACCCCCCCTCCTGTTAGTTTTAATAAAGATCTAGAACGATCTTATTATCTTTATATAGGGAATGTTTTAAAAACTATTTGGAAGAAATGAACATTGACGCTATGCGTTAAACTATTGATCATGCATTTGGTGGAGATACGCATTCATTTTCTAACTCATTCTGTAATAACCTAATAACGCAAAATAGTTCTTTTTTTTTTAAGTAATTGTTAGCAAACCTTTTGGAACATGGACAATGCCTTTACCTCGTTTCTAGGAAATTCCCAGAGACTTTCAAACAAGGGTCTCTAGAATGCAGACATCCTGGTTTGGAGTTAGGATGCGAATTTCAGGGCATTCCTGGTTTAAAAAAATTTGTATAATTCATTAAACCCTTTCTAGACGCCCCCCCCCCCTTCTGATAGTGTTAATGGAGATCTAGAACGTTGTTATTATTATTTTTACATAGGGAATGCTTTAAAAACTATGCCAACCTATTTGGAAGCAATGAACATTAACGCTATGTAATTGATCGTGCATTTGGTGAATAATAATGTGAATAGGTCATTTTTTTAAATTAATTTTTAGCAAACCCCTTGGAACATAGGCAATGCGTTTACCTCGTTACTAGGGAATTTCCAGAGGCTTTGAAACAAGGGACTTTAGAACGCAGACTTCTTGGTCTGGGAGTTAGGATGCGAATTTTAGGGCATTACTGGTTTAAAAAATTGTGTAATTCACTAAATCTTCTCTAGACGCTCCCACTCTCCTGTTAGTTTTAATAACGATCTTATTGTTAATTTTACCTATAGTGAATGTTTACAAACTTGCCTCCGTTACCCAATCCATTATACTTTACTCATATGCTCTCATCAGAGGAGAACTCGGAGGCGGTGTCACAAAATATGCGAGAAAGCACAACTCCCCGAAAGGGTGGAAGGCGGAAGAGCAACGTCCCGAAAGGGCGGAAGTTGATTAGGAAACAGAAGACTGCTGATTGCAACGGAAGACAACCGTTAGGTGAAAATGTTACGAGATATTTCTGTGCTGATTTTTATTTGTCATAACAACAAAATGTAATATTTTAATTATGTCTATTTTTTAATGTACTTACGCCAAATTTGTGTTTTTATTTTAATTTACTTAAGTAGTAGCGAACAAAATATCGCGAAGTGCTTTACCGCCCTTGTATGTTAATATACTAATTATTCTAAGGAATTTCGGGCAATGTAATTTTCGCCTACCATTGCAAGGTTTTTGAAGATGAAGATGGATGTAAGGATAAGACACGAGATTAAATTGCAAGTAACGATTGGCGGTTTTTGTTCTATATTGTCCTTTTTCCACGTGACAGTTTTGGACACTCAACTCTTCGCGTCCTAATGTTTGAATAATCAAGATTGACTGTCACATGGAAGAAGGAAAATGTACGGTTAAGGCACCCTAACGAGCCCTCCGAAATTGACTTTTTCCCATTAAGTTTGGCGAAGTTTAAGGTTTATAGAGTAAAATTAAATAATAAAATTCTTGGATGAGGGACTTTTAATATGAAAAAAATAACATTGAAAATCGTAAATTTTACACGTTCACCGACGCGCATGAATAAAATTTGTGGAATCTCGCCCATTCTGTTGTCGATCCGAGTGATTTTATATACTCTAAAACTGAGCGGTTTACGCACCGGCAGATGCAACACGGCTCTCGTACGAGTAACGTCGATGAAAGGTTACTGTTTTGTCATTATTTTTTTTATGCGATTTTTTGGGGGAGAAACGTAAAAGGGAACTGCCGCATACCGCAACTATACTTTTAAATGCTATATCCAGGTTTTCTATGATCCCGATTTTTTGATCCCGGTTTTCTTGATGGAAGCCGCTTCAAGTATGTTTAGCCCTAGGGCGTCAGCCAGCTTTTACAGCGCCCGCCTCATCCTCTGTAACGTATCCCGATTTTCACACTTTTAGGGTTTTTTACATCAAATAATAGTAACCAAATTCTAAACAATTTTTGGATATGATGAGAACCGTTTTTTTATCAATGCGACGACAGCATGTGTTCATATGCTACAACATGTTCAAGAGCACGATTAGCACGTCTTAACGTGTCGACCACCCGAGGTTTACCGATGTGTCGTATTTACGTGATTTTTATGGGCGTGGCCTTAATTTCCGTGATTTCATAGGCCGGATGCAATCCGAACGACGCATTTATTTTTCGCTTAAATTATGGTTCTTTTTTCAATTTAAACTTAATGATCCTCGGTTTATATTAAAGCTAAAGACTTTTTTGACCGAATATTAAGCCATTTCTATAGGGATATTTCAATTTCCGAGTCACCATTAGAATTCTGGACCCAAATATACAACAAAAAAACTCCATTCGTTACTTGCAATTTAAAAAGTAGTGGCTTACCCTTACATCCATCTTCATCTTCAAAACCCTTGAAAATGGGCCAAAATTAAATAGCCCGAAATAGTGGACAATACAGTAAAACCTCGATTATCCGATCTTCCGTGTTAACCAAGCCGAACCTTTTAAAACAATCTTCCGTGTCATTCAAGGCACCAATATAAAAATCCACTTTATCTGAGCTTTGGGATCTATAAATTCAAGACGAGTAGGTATAAATTTTGATGTCAGACTTCTAAATTTTTCAGGTTGCCATAGCAACGGCCCTTCCAGAAATCTTGAAAAAAATTCTTGGATAAATTTTGTTCATATGATTTTGGATATCTTATCTACATAATGTATAGCCTAAATTTATCTGTATGTCTGTGCTGAGTGTGATGTTAAATTAATTCGTTGATTACCACCTGCTCAGTGCGGCCTTTAGGCCGAACAACCATGGCAATTAGGTATTAAATAGGCGACAGCCATGCCAACAAGGGAGAGGCATAAAGTCCGGGAGGGACGTATGAAAGTTGTTTGATAAGGCAGCATTTGGACTATAGAAGAAGAACACTTTATGGTTCACATCATGAGAAAAAATAATATTTGAATATTATTCCGTTCCCGCCAAAAAGAGAAAATACTCGGCGATTGATCCTGCATCTTACCCAGGACGGCTCGTGACTTCTTTCAATGGCAGCGCACAAAATTAAAGAAAAGGAAAAATCTAATAACAGTATGAATATTCTTGTGTTACTTAAAAATGTTGAAGTGTCAACAATAGGAACTGAAAATAGGGGGGGGGGGTTATGGAATACGCCTCAGCATATCAACACGTCCAACTTGATTTCTTTTTACAACTTCATTTGCAATAGTGAAGATAAATGGAAGGGGCATCATAAAATTTAAAGAAAAATAAAAAAAAAAAACGATTTCTTCCCACTCTCAAATAGTCCCCACTCTTCCTACGCCTTCTCCCTTACGCCTATATATTTTTTATTGTCACTTTTATCTTGCTTTTGGTTAGATTCATGATTATTCACCTTATTAAAATTTTTAATTCATCTTTTTACTTAAGTCTTGCAAGCCTAAATTTCTTAAACGTTTTCGTTTATTCCGAAATCCCTCCCACTTTTAGATGAAAAGATCACAAAAGCTGTCCATATGTGGCCAATATCACCTAGATAAATATAAAGATATTACAACGGCTTTTAGTAAGATATGACTTGTTGGTACACACTGTCAGAGGGGCAGGGGGAGGGCATTAATCGATTTGTTAGGTTCATTAGCGAATTTCCAAGTTTGGAAAGCAACTTTTTTAAATTTTATTACTTATTGAATTTTGTTGTTTCTTGGTTCCACTTTTTGGACAAAAATTCTAAGCGTGAATACAATAACCCTCGATCCGGACCATTCGTTTTAAAAAGTTAAGACTTCTTCTTCTCACAAATTCATTTAATCGGTCACCCGAAAAATTTTTCGCTCAAAACGGAAACTGTTTTTGAAACTTTTAAAAAGTTAATTAGCGACGGACGACGTCACAAAGTTCCCTTCCAAGTTTTAAAAAATTAATTAAACTTCCAGATAAACACTTCATTATTAACTTTCAAAAAATTTTAATTGGAAAGCGTTTAATCTAATTACATTAAATGATTATTTTATCACGAGGCGTGATTTCGTTAAAAGTGAGGAGCAGTTCATACTTTCGGCGTGCTTTTGTTTCAACAGAGTTTGTAAAAATGAGTTGTGGTTGGAATTGAAGGAAGTATAATTTGTTTTGATTATTTTGCAATAAGTGGCGGCCGTCTGCGAGGAGTAGATTTTTTAAATTTTTAGGTGCCTTTTATTAATAATTATTTTGTTTTAATGACCCAGTCGAGCGATATTGCACAAGGGCACCTGTCCTAGTGGTTATTGCCCTAGGGAACTTGTATAAGCGAATACAGGTCCTTCGTGTAAAGTAAAATAGCTCTCACGCAATTGATTATAAACCGGTTTTAGTTTATCTAAGTGGAATAATCGCACGATACAACACAAGGGCTAGGACAATACTCAAAGATTCAGCGAGTACAGGTTTTAGCAAGGAGATTGCACGAGCGAAGCGCAGCGGAGCTCGTGCAATCTCCTTGCTAAAACCTGTACTCGCTGAATCTTTGAGTATTGTCCGAACCCGCGTTGCTGTTGCGGTGATAATTCCGTGAAGAAACGCCACAACTTAAAAGCACAACATCACATACGAAAATCGACATTTCAAACGCCATTTTTAATGTCGAAAATTGTGAAACAAATTGACCATATCGCATCACAATCATTGCAAAAAAAAATCAAACAAAAAATTTCGTAAGTACCGAAAAAAATGGAAGCATAATCGCACTAAATTTGTAATATAAAATTCGTTACTATAAAATTCGTTAGAAGTACATTGCTTTAAGTGAACTCAGGTTGGAAATAATGCGTTGAACCGGTTTCCTACATCGCATCTGTTGAGTGCGTTAGTCATACACACTACATAAATTATAATATTCGAAGAGATTTTTTATTACGTATGAATTCTTTTACGCCCTACTACAAATATTCGATATTCTGGTAGGGTATTTGGAATATTTTTTATTATCGGATATTATTCGACTGTGCATGCGTTGTACCCATTTAACTACAATGTAAAATAACGCACGCTGATTGGTCGAAACGACAAAATTTGACCCTGAGTGGAATTATCGATTATATTGCAACACTGCGTCGCTCCCACTGTGTTATAAGTGGCGGCTGTCAGTGGGGCATAGATTTGTTAAATTTTATGGTGCCATTTGTTAATAATAATTATTTTGTTTTAGTGACCCAGCTGTAAAAAACTTTCAATGAAAATAACTCGACTTTTAAACATCCTGGTAAGCTGCCACCAGTAGTCGCATTAGATTCGTAATGCATTTTTACTGTAATAAAACATATTTTTAGAGAAATGCCACTGGAGACCAAATTTCAACTACACAATCGTGGTGAGATAACTCTGCAACGGAACAACACATATTTGAGAGATAAAAATCATTCAGTTTTCCAAAATTTACTTTAATGAAACCAATTTTTACACTTTACTAACCCTATGTTTTCTGGAATATTCCAGAGCTTCTCCAAAAATTTTCAAAACCATGTCAACATTTTCCGTCTTGGCGTTATAACCCATCAGACCGATACGGAAAACTTTATTGATGCTCGGTCCTAATCCACCGCTTATTTCAACGAAATAACTGAAACAGAATAATTACTCCAAGTTAACAAATTTAAACCAAAATTACTGTTGCATTGCATATTTTGTTACAGTTGGCCAATCCACATCTTCAGGGACTTTGATAGTCGTCACTGTTGGTAGTCGAGCTGATTCTGTTTCCACTAAAAGCTCCAAACCCATTGATTGCAAACCTTGATAAAGGCGATGTGCGCATTGCTTATGCCTGCTTATGCAATTTTCGAGCCCTTCTCTGGCGACCAAAGCCAAACCTTCTCTTAAACCGCACAGAAGAGTGGATGAAATGGTGTGGTGGTACCTAACAAAATACCGACGTTAAATTAAAAAATATTACGGTACTCATAACTTACACCCGTGGTCTTCCAAAACAGGCCCAGTAGTCACCCAAGATGGTCATATCCCAATAATACACCACAACTGGAGTCTTCCTGGAAAAAATTCGATTTCTGCAAAAGGAAACCAAGTTAGTCCAAATTGCCATATTATTTTTTTGTACCTTACTGTGCTTTAAGACTGAACGAAATTGGCGTAATGCCCGGTGGACTCCCCAAAACCTTTTGGGATCCCGTGTATACCGCATCAACCTCCCATCGGTCCGCGTAAAATGGAACTCCACCCAAAGAAGCTACGGTATCCACTGCCAATAAACAGTCATACTTGTGACAAATACGACCCAGTCCTTCCAGTGGTTGATAAACACCAGTGGAACTTTCTCCTTGAACTACGAACAACACAGCAGGGCGATGTTCTTTAATGGCGTTTTCAAGTTGAGACAAACTGAAATTTTTTCCTATTTCTCCCTTAATTTGGCATACCTTAGCTCCATATCTCGAAGCCATAATGGAAGCTCTTTCGCCCCATATTCCGTTGATCGGAATAAGCACTTTATCGCCTGGTTCTAATAGATTACTAAGGACGGCTTCCATTCCAGCATGACCGGAGGCACTTACAGCTAAAGTCAGTTCGTTTTTGGTTTGGAAAATGTACCGGATGCCTTCTTTGACGTCGTCCATGATCTGAAAGATACAACTGGGTTATAATTAATTATTTTTGAGAAAATATTTGATTACTTTTAGTGTTTCAGGATGTAAGTGTCCAAGGACGGGTAAGCTGAGAGTTGCCAAAACGGAAGGAGGACAATTTGAAGGTCCCGGTCCCATTAACTTTTTTTCGGGAACCACTAACGGTAAATTTAACACCTGCGGAGGTTGCACGTCCATTTTGAAATCACTATAAGCAAAAAAACTGCGACACGGATGTTGTTGTTTTCACTCGAGCAGTCTCTGGAAGTTTACTAAATTGATACGGCTTGTTCTAATTATGACGTAGCTCAAAGGTTATAAAGATAAGGAAGTGAATGTTTTCGAGATGAAAGTAAAGTCCAGCAGTTGGAGGACACTAAACGAGGAAATCAGAAGTATGAACTTTATCGTTTTGTAGTTTTTTAGGGGAGGAATCAATCTGAAGCCGGTCCTACACTGAACACAAGCTTAATTGATCGCTTATTGCTAAACTAAAAATTGTGTTGACATTGTAGACACAAATTTTATCTTATCTTTGTTATGATGAGAGGTTACATCAGCGTAGGTTTTGTTAGAATAATTAATAAATTGGCCGAGTTGAATGATTGGATTCTTTACAACTTAATTTGTTTTCGAAACTTTTAAAAAGTTTTAATTTATCGAGTTTAAAAAATTTAATTAAACTTCTAGACAAACACTTTTTAAATTAAATTGAAATTTGAAAAGTGTTAAATGTTTACCGAAGTTATGTGCTCATTAAAACACTAGGGCGATGTTTTTCAGAAACTAGTTGTGCTTTTCATTCTATGTAAAGCTGCTACATTATCCCCTACACTGTAAAAATTGCACATAAATATGCATTCAAGATCATGTAATTTTACCGTTCCAATTTGCGTAAAAATACAAATTGTGTAAGATTCCATTAAAAATAATGTGATATTACGGTTTCCCTGTAATTTTCCTCATATATGTGATTTTACCTTGGAATTTGCGGAATTAAACAAGAAAAAGTAAAAACTACACAAAATAATGTAAATTTACCAGTTTTTGGCATCACGAATGTAAAACTACATTTAGATGTTGTATATTTACATCACCAAAATATCTGTAATTTTCTTTGCATTTGTCCTGGAATCTGTGGAATTTAAAAAGTAAAAACTACACAAAAATATGTAAATTTACCAGTTTTTGACATCACTAATGTAAAACTACATTTGGTATTGTATATTTACATCACTGAAATAAGTACAGGTAAATTCATTCAGGTTATCAGGTTAATTCAGGTTAATACAATAAAAACCATGCAATTTTTACGTTACAAATTGTGTAAAAATCAATATTGCGTAATATTCCATTAATAATAGTATTAAATTACGGTATCTCTGTAATTTTCCTTGGATCGGTAATTTTACCTTGAAATTTGCGGAATTTAAATAAAAAAGCGTGAAAACTACACAAAAACATGTAAATTTACTAGTTTTTGACATCATGAATGTAAAACTACATTTGGATATTGTATATTTACATCACTGAAATAAGTGCAGGCAAATTCATTCAGGTTTTCAGGGTAATTCAGATTAATACATTAAAAATCATGTAATTTTTACGTTACAAATTGTGTAAAAATACATATTGTCTAATATTCCATTAATAATAGTGTGAAATTACGGTTTCTCTGTAATTTTCATTATTTATATGATTTCACATGGGAATTTGCGGAATTTAAAAAAGAAACAGTAAAAACTACACAAAAACATGTAAATTTACTAGTTTTTGACATCATGTATGTTAAACTACATTTGCATATTGTATATTTACATCACTGAAATAAGCACAGGTAAATTCATTCAGATTTTCAGGTTAATTCAGGGTAATTCCGGTTAATACATTATAAATCATGTAATTTTTGCATTCCAAATTGTGTAAAAATACATATTGTGTAATATTCCATTAATAATAGTACGAAATTACGGGTTTTCTGTAATTTTACTTGTATATGTGATACTAGGGCGGTTTGATAAGTCAGTGACTTTTTGTATTTCCCGCGTTTTTTTTTCCTATTTGTATTTCCCCCTGTCAACTACCATCTGTCAATAGCCTACTGTCAAATTTTGAGCAAGCTGCGTCATTTAGTTTGTGTTTGACAGCCATTCAAAGCAGACAACCTCGTGAAACCACTTCAATTGAGTGTTAGGCGATGTTCAACCGCAATCCGAATGAGCTTTTGCGCAGTTTCGTAACCGTGGACGAAACATGGATCCATCACAACACACCAGAGACCAAGGAACAGTCAAAGCAGTGGACTGCTCCGGGTGAACGTGCACCAAAGAAGGCCAAGGTGGGTCTGTCGGCCAACAAAGTCATGACGACAGTTTTTTGGGATGCACGCGGTGTCATTCACGTCGATTACCTTGAAAAGGGTAAACCGATCACCGGCAAATATTATTCAGAGCTGTTGGACAGATTCGACATTGATTTGAAGCAAAAACGACCGCATTTGGCGAACAAAAAAGTGCTCTTTCACCAAGACAATGCGCGGGTGCACACGTGTGTCATCGCCATGGCAAAATTTCATGAATTGGGCTACGAATTGCTTCCTCATCCAGCATATTCTCCAGATTTATTCCCCTGCGACTATTTTCTGTTCCTAAACTTGAAAAAATGGCTCGGCGGTAAGAGATATGTGTCTAATAAAGAGGTCATCACTGAAACAAGCGCCTATTTTGAGGGCCTCGAGAAATCGTATTATTTGGAAGGGATAAAAAAATTGTAAAAACGCTGGACTAAGTGTATAGAGCTAAAGGGCGACTATGTTGAGAAATGAAACGTTTTTTTGCCGAAAAAAATATCCTTTATTCAAAAAGTCACTGACTTATCAAACCGACCGCACTGCTTTGGAATTTGTGGAAATTAAAAAAGAAAAAGTAAAATCTACTCGAAAAAATTTAAATTTACCAGCTCTTTGGCATTAGGAATGTAAAATTACATTTGGATAATGTACATCACTGAAATATTACCTATTGTAGAAAATTTACATTTTATAATGGTAACGTACTTTGGTACGAGACGGTGATCAGCTTAAGCGGTTAAGTGCGTTGCTGCTAATGCTGAATGCCCGGTTCGACTCCGGGCTCAGTAAAAACTTTATTCTGACCGTCTCCCCTCGGAAGGCAATGGCAAACCACCGAGGTGTAATCTGCTTAGAACAGCCTCTCTGGAGATGAAGTGTATACACTTCCCGCGGTTCGGAGCCCGCGTTAATGAAGTAGGTCCCCTATGTGTGTGATAGTACTACAAACGCACAACACATACATAGGAGAGAGGTCGCCAACATCCGGTAACGGATAGGCACGTTAAGAAGAAGAAGAACGTACTTTGGAACGGATGATGTGTCGTGTAACTTTACACAATGCATAAATAATTTTTACAATGAACCAGGAATTTTATACAATGAGCAAGCAATTTACACACTTAAAACACCAAATGTAATATTACAATGATAATCTTGCTCGTGAAAATTTGCCTATGATTATCATTGTAATTTTACATAAACATTTTCTACATTCCTGGCATGACTCTCCATTTTTGGATGTTTTTGAGAAGTGCGGAAAACTGCAAGGTCAAGTCCAGGATGGATTCCTCTTGAACCCGCCTCTTCTTTCTTCCGACGTTGCACCCCCCTCCCATTTTTACCGTTAGGATATAGCTTTGCAATCTCATGACGGGATGAAGATTAGAATCATGGAATAAAGATAAAATAATTTCGTTGAGGGCTAAAGAAAATACTGATCTTCATTGGCAAGAAGATCTCGATAAAATTTTTATTTTTTTATTTCTAAAGATATGCAATATTTACAGGATTATTTACACTATGTTAATTCTTATATTTTGACCACAATGGTCGATGGTAGATACAATCATGATCACTTGAAGAAAAGTGGATTTTGAAAACACAACTTATTTAATTTCTTAAAATGGAAATTATTTTACATAACATTAGGTTCGACATCCATACGATTTTGGCCCTCTTCGCTCCTGCAATATTCCAATCCGTCTTTCAAAATTGCCAAAGCTTTATCGACAATTTCAGGTCTTGAATTGTAACCCATAATTCCAATCCTCAAAGCTACTCCGTAAGACGGACCAAGTCCAATCGAAATCACCACGTTGTGTCTGAAAGAATAAATAAAAATTACCAAACTCCAAAATCACCATTGCCTGCTTACTTTTTTAAAAAGTAATTCATCAGCACTGGTCCTTTTACATCAGGTGGAATATAGAAGCACGCAACGGTCCACAAACGATTCTCCTTTTCCGGGACAAAATTTTGTAATCCCAGCTTATCTAAACCTTCCCAAAATTTTTCAGCATTTCTTTTGTGCCTTGCCCAAACATTCTCGATACCTTCTTCGACGATTTGGGCTAAAGCTTCGCGTACAGCTGACACCATGTGAGAGTTGTACGTGTAATGGTATCTTTTGGCCGTTCCGTAACACTTCCAGGCGTCTGCAGATCGAAGAACGTCGAAATAAAATGGGGGTTTATGTTTTATCGAACGTACGCGCTCCCTAAAGAAATTGAAGGAAATAAAGAAGTTTCGAGCCGTTAGGTTTTTACTTACATTGCTCTCGGACTGAAAGTTAACAACGCTATACCTGCTGGTGCACCAATCGCTTTTTGGGTTGCAGCAACAACGCAGTCCAGACCCCAGCGATCGACATATAACGGAACTCCACCTAAAGACACCACAGCATCGATCGCCAAAAGGCAGTTATACCTAAACAGATTCCGTTCAGGTGTAAGTTTTCCAAAAAATTTTGACTTACTTGTGACAAATATCGCCTAATCCCTCAAGTGGTTGCGTGGTTCCACCAGAAGATTCACCATGTACCAGAAACAACAAAGCAGGTTTATGTTTAATGATTTCTCTCTCCAATTCATCCAATTTGAAAATTTCTCCAGGCTTCGAAGTTAATTGAACCACATCCAAATCTGAAACACAACTGTTAAAATCGGTCCTTTTGAAAAAAGAATTGAAAATTACTTCTCAATTGCGCTTTAACCACTGTTCTTTCGCCCCAAACTCCGCTAACCGCAATAATCACTTTTTCTCCTGGATCGACCACGTTATTAAGAATCACCTCTATTCCTCCAGTTCCAGTCACTTGCATAGCTAGCGTGCAGTCATTTTTTGTTTGGAAAATGTACTTCAACATTTCCTTTATGTCCATTTTTGCCTAAGGAAAAACACCATGAAGTTTTTGTTTTATTTAAATTATTTTTTAAGTCTTACTTGATACAATTCGTCGCATAATGATCCGGTGGTGGGTCTCGTTAAGGCCTTGATTACCCTCGGAGAAAAATTTGCTGGACCTGCTCCCAAAATTAATCTGTCCGGGAGACTAAGATCCACTTCGAAGGGTTTGACCGAGCTTTCATAATCCAGTTTCCACATTGACATGTTTAGATTTTGAAAATTATGGAATTTTTCAGTTGTAGGTCAGCTTTTATAGAGCATTATGATAAGATGATAACTGATGTTTTCCCGCATCATGCACTTACGATAATTATATATAATTAATTATCCTTATCAGAGATTAAGTAAACAAAATATGTATAATTACTATTTGGATAATAATATGCTAAATCATCATCACCATATAATAAAAAATTATGAAGTACCTGAAGGTTAGACTAATTTTGCTACGCAAAATTTGCTGAAAAATGTACTTATGCGATATTTTACTCCATTAATAATGCTTGTTCTACGTAAGAATGGGAGCAGCTTAGGCTGAAATGGGCGGGACCTGCACTTAATGATAGAAATTTGGCGAAAATGGGAGTGGCTTACCTTGCGATGACAGAAATGGGTGGGGCCGGGTTTTAGGGCTCTTTTAGTTTTAGAAACAATTTTTTTACTAATTCACACAGGGAGTATTGCGGTAAATACATTTTTAACCCTAAAAACAGTCCTTGAAATAGTAGTGAAATAGACGTCTCTCATTGGCTGTTAGTACTCTTAGACCACGCCCCACTCCGACTTTGTAATAAATAGTGGAATAATTTCCGATTTTTATTTTGGTGTGCTTCTAGATTTTTACGTTAAACTTGGAAAAAATATCCCTGAGTAAACTTGGAAAAATTTAATTTAATTTAAAATTTTATGTAATACACGTAAAATGAACGGTGAACTTCGGGTATGAAATGCAGCTAAGGTTAAGACTAGGTGAAAGTACGCGGACTGTTAACAGAATGGTGCGGCAGATCCGCCCTAAATCGGTTGCGAGCTTCTGATTGGTTGAACTATCGAAAATTAATGATTTTCTATCTCGATTATTGCTATAATTACAGGGGTTATCGAATTCCTACATACCTTATTCGTTTAATTTTAATTGTGCGTAAATGGGAGTGGCTTGGTCTGTGCTGGGCGTTGCTTAGTATGAAATGGACGGGGGTCCCAAAAATTTTCGAAGAGACGTTTTACGACATTTTACTACATTAACGGTAAAAGGAAAGAAATATTTCCATAAAAATAAATTTTACCACCATCAAGAAAAATTGACTGAAAATTATTGTGCTTTTTGTCGTCCCCAAAAGTTGCACCTATGGCTATGTACGAGCATGAAATTTATGTAATTTACTGGTGAAAAGAAATAAGTTTATTTATAATAAATTATTACAAATATTATGATGGTAGACCACCATACAAGCTTGGCAGTTTTAACTATTATCTACAATCCCCTTCTTCACAAATATTAACTGTTTTTTTTTAACCAACACCGTATTAGAAACTAATAAATTCACATAACGTCCGGTTCGACATCCATACCATTTTGTCCAGCTTCACTCCTACAATATTCCAATCCATCTTTCAAAAACAACAAAGCTTTATCAACAATTTCAGGTCTTGAATTGTAACCCATAATTCCAATCCTTAAAGCTACCCCATAGGTGGGACCAATTCCAATCGAAATCACCACGTTGTGTCTGAAATAATGATTTTGAAACATCTGACAAACATTTTGCTTTCTTACTTTTTCAAGAGGTAATCGATCAGCACTGGTCCTTTTACATCGGCGGGAATGTAGAAGCACGCAACGGTCCACAAACGATTTTCTTTGTTCGGAACAAAATTTTGTAATCCTAACTTATCTAAACCTTCCCAAAACTTTTCCGCATTTTTTTCATGTCTGGCCCAAGAATTTTCGATTCCTTCTTCGACAAGTTGGACAAGAGCTACGCGTACAGCTGACACCATGTGAGAGTTGTACGTGTAATGGTATTTTTTGGCGGTTCCATCGCACCTCCAGGCATCTGCCGATCGAAGAATGTCGAAATAAAATGGAGGTTTATGCTTTATCGATCGAACGCGGTCCCTAAAAAATTTGAATGATGAGCAGAAGTTTTGATTCGTCAAGTTTTTGTACCTACATTGCTTTTGGGCTAAAAGTTAACAAAGCCACACCTGCTGGGGCACCTATTGCTTTTTGGGTTGCAGCAACAACGCAGTCCAGGCCCCAACGATCGACATATAGCGGAACTCCGCCTAAAGAAACCACTGCATCGACCGCCAAAAGGCAGTTATACCTAAAACGTTGCGTTTAGTTTTAAGTATTGGAAAATATTTGGTATTACTTGTGACAAATATCGCCTAATCCGTCAAGGGGTTGTGTGGTCCCACCTGAAGACTCGCCATGTACGATGAACAACAGAGCTGGTTTATGTTTGATGATTTCTCTTTCCAATTCATCCAATTCGAAAATTTCTCCAGGTTTCGAAGTTAACTGGACGACGTCCAAATCTGAAATACAACTGTTAAAATGGACCTTTTTGAAAAAAATAGAGTTACTTCTTATTTGTGCTTTAACCACCGTTCTTTCGCCCCAAACTCCACTAACTGCAACTATCACTTTTTCTCCTGGATCGACGACGTTATTAAGAATCACCTCTATTCCTCCGGTTCCAGTCACTTGCATAGCTAACGTGAAGTCATTTTTCGTCTGGAAAATGTACTTCAACATTTCCTTTATGTCCATTTTTGCCTGAGGAAAAAAATTATATATTTGTTTAGAAATTACATTTATACGTTCTTACTTGATATAATTCGTCGCATATTGAACCCGTGGTTGGTCTCGTTAAAGCGTTGATTACCCTTGGAGAAAAGTTTGCTGGACCTGCCCCCAGAAGGAGTCTGTTCGGAAGACCAAGATCCACTTCGGAGGGTTTAATAGAGCTTTCATAATCAAGTTTCCACTTAGACATGCTTGGATTTTGAAAATGATCGAATTCGCCAGTTATTAGGTCAGCTTTTATAGAGCATATGTGATAGACATATGGTGTATTTCACCATGTCACTTAGATAATTATGAATAATTAATAGCGTTATCATTAATTAAATAAGCAAAAACAGTTAAATTGCTACTTAAGCGTAAAAAATCATTATTAATTTGATAATAAAATTATGAAGCTCCTGGAAGATAGACAACTTTTGTTACAGCTTGTCTTCTTGGTGCACTACTAAAGAAAAACGAAAGTTCACTGTTGTTTCTTTGCCATCTTAAGATAATGCCATTGTCTAGGAAAAATTAAGGTGAAATCTCGTCTGCATTAAGGTTTAACGAAGGCGAAAATTTGCTTCAAATTTGCAAAAAGTGCGGGCAAGTGACTGTCGAAACGAATACCCTAAAATCCCCTGCCGAAATCTCCAATTCCGGATTCCAAAGCTTCAAAAAATTTCCCTACAAAATAGATTGTTTTCAAAATTTTCCTGCTAGTTCCACGTCAAAAAAGTCAAAAAAAAAGCTTAGAGCTCGCAAACAATCCCGGGCAAGCTAAACTTGAACAGGGATATGTACTATTTTGAAAAATTTCCCTAAAATCCCCAGTCAGCTTCTATCCCTATTGGGAATTTTAGCCTCACAACGTGGTTTTTCACTAATAACTCGCTTAATTTTATTTTTACGGAAAATTCGCATTATATCAAAATTGTAGAGCACAAAATTCTCTATGATTAAAGTTTTCAAAATGTACCTTGGTCGTACAATTTATTATTGAAATAAAAATCCATCTAGGAAAAGCAAAATGCATTTTATTGTTAGAAATTAAAATTGCAATCAAATTTTTAAATATTTCTTATTCAAAATAATCTCATCAAGTAAATTCTTTTTAGTAAACAATTTTCTGCCCTTCAATTTTTGTCTAACGATAATTTTTCGTAAAGATGAAATTAAGCGAGTTATTAGGCGAGAAACCGTTTTGGAAGAATAAAATACCCAAATTGGGAAAAAACTGACAGAGGATTTTAGGGGACATTTGGGGGGTTCACTAGGACACTCCAATAATGCAGTGATCTTGTCTTGGACTAAAATGTAGTTTCTTAGGACTATCCTCAAGAAATCCAATCCACTATGCCAAAAATTAAAAACTGGACGATAAGGAACTTTTGGCAACATTTCATTACCATTATTGCTTCAGCATGTAAACAACAAAAAATGGCCAAACCGAGAGTTTGCATAACTAAAGGAGCACAATTTGATGGTTCCCTTCCTATTAATTTTTTTCCGGGTCCAATTAATGGCAAATTCAATATTTCTGGAAGTTGTACGTCCAATTTTAAATCACCACATATAAAAAACACAGCGACACGCATTTTGGTGTTTTCACTTCAACAACATGATAAATTACTAAATTTACATTGCTCGTTTCTGATCCCCATGTAACTTAAAGGTTATCAAGATAAGAGAGCGAATTAATTTTTTAAACATGAAGTTAAAGTCTAAAAACTGGAGAACACTTTTTCTTAATTTTTTTTAAGGAACGTAATTAATGGGGTAGTTTTCATAGCTAACAAATCGATCTTGGACTTGAAATCGCAGCGGTGTATCCGGCACGATCACGATAAAACCGCGGTTTTCCGTTCCCTAACCTGCAGGTTTATGCTAAATAATTGGTACCTTTTCTACTGATATAAAAATGCTTTCTGTTATTGTTTTATTTAAAAGAATTTTGGTGCATTAGTTATGACAACTTTAATTAATTGTAAGAGTCACCAGCTTCAAGTATCTAAAGTGAAATTACATTACTGATCAGCTGACCCAGAGAAGGAGAAGAAGGCTACCATCGAGGAGACCATCTTTGAAAATGGCGGCCAAAATCGCACTTTTAACATTTTTATTTCGGAAACTATCCATGCTATCGAAAAATGTTTCAAATAAAAAATATTTTACACAATATTATCTACATCTTTTGTTCTTTGCATTTTTTTGATAACATTTTCCATTAAACCATAAATGTAGTTGAAAACTTAGTCAAAATTATTAGCCCACAGCAGTCTAGAGAAAACTCTAACAAATTTATGTAAAACTGAATTTTGGTTGGAAACCCTATTGATGACATAGAACGACCTATTAAGATTATCAGAGATTTTCATGCCGGCATCCTAGTGTTTTTAGCCGCCATCTTGGAAATAGGCGGCCGAAATCCCACTTTTAACATTTATCTCACAAGCTATCAATGCTATCAGAAAATGTTTCAAATAAAAACTGGTTTTCATGAAATTATCTACGTCTTTTGGTTTTAGTGTTTTTTTGATAAAACTTACCGTTAATTCGTAAATTAAATATTAAATATCATAAAACTGAAGGAGGATTGGATTTTGGATTTCGGGGGAGGGGCAAGTATTAACTTGCACGCACTTAGGCCACTCTACCGGGCCCATTGTACTGCCTCCACTTTGTTGCTCACCCCCAGCCTGACCCACAATGTCGACACTGCTAAGTACGACCGCAGCCGTTAGGCGGTCTCTCGGCCTCACCACCGACCAGAACTCCCCAACACTACGAACCAGGAACGTCCGCTCTATGACCGAGCTCTGAGAAGTCCCGCGATTCGCACCCCACCAATGCTAGAGGTGCAGTCGATGGGTGGCCCCTGGACCAGGCCACCCAGCCCGAAGCCTCAGCAAAGTCAATCATTGCGTAGTCGATGGGGAGTAGGGGTGATTTTTATTACCCTGTTTGACATATTAGATCAGGTCAAATCAGGGGGACCGCCGGCTTAACGTGCCCTCCGAAGCACGGAGACGGTCATTGAAGGAATGAAAGTCCGAAAGAAAATTGACTCCTACTGGACTCGAACCAATGCCTTTAGCATCAGTAGTCGATTGCTCTAACTACTTGGCCAATGACCGTCTCAATCTGAAAACTGAAGGGGATCAAAGCCCTATAAATTTTATTGCCAATTTTTGCACAGGGATCCTATTATGAATGGCATCTGATGGAAACCTGGAATAGCTGCTATTTTAGGTTTCCAGGATGTTTACGTATTTTCTTTCTCATTTCAGCCCCTCTTCAATTTTTTCATATGAGTTCTTGTTTATGATATTCGGGCAGATAAAGAGAATTCACATGGTGTTGGCTTATTTTTCAACAGTAAAAAATTAATTTTATGACTTATTGGCAAAGTTTATCAAATAAATACTAAAAACAAAAAATGCATATAAATCATTTTTTGTTTGAAATATTTTTGGATAACGTGGGTAATTTTCGACATGCATACATAAATGTTAAAAATGTGATTTAGGCCGCCCGCCATTTTCCAATATGAATTCGCCATAATGTACGACATTATTTGCGGAATCGAGGATGAGTTTTTTTTGTGGTGAAAAGATTGTAATTTTTATTTTAGAAAATTTTAAAATGATACGACCACGATGGTAGACCACCATACAAGCTTGATGGTTGTAACGATTATCTACCTTTCTCTTCTTCTTCTTCACAAAAATAAACTAATTCTTGGCAACCAGCACCATATTGGAATATTTACAATAAAAAATTTCAATAGTTAGGATGACATATGCGCGGATTTTTTGAAAAGGTAACTTTCTTTACAAACTTGAAATAATTTTACATAACATTGTGTTCGACATCCAGACGACTTTGACCCTCCTCACTCCTACAACATTCGAACCCTTCTTTCAAAATCGTCTAAACTTCCAACCTTCCAATTCCAATAATTCCAACCCTTAAAGCTACCCCGTAGGTGGAACCAATTCCAATTGAAATAACGAAATAACGTAAAAAAATCTTATGGACGTTTTGCCTTCTTACTTTTTTAAAAGGTCCTTTTACAACGATTTTCTTTTTTCGGTACAAAATTTTGTTATCATAACTTACCTAAACCTCCCGAAAATTTTTCAGTGTTTCTTTCATGGTATTACTTCGTAAATATTAATATTCTTTCTTGCCAGAGTAAAATACTCAGGCCAACAATAGAAAGTGCAAAATAGAAACCGCAAATCATAATTATTATCATTGTTCATCGTCTGATACCCCCCGACACTCCGGTCTCATCAGACGCCAATTTTTTAGAACATCCCTTGCGCTCCTTACACATCCTTTACGCTCAAACCTGGAGTCAAATAAGTAAGCCCTACGTTAGCAGTTGATCGCGCTAACTATCAGGCCATGACCGCCCCCCCCCCCCTTAACCATTCACTTAAACAATAAACAAATACTGGCCCGAACAGGACGAGAGTATGCCGTGAATGGGATACACCAACATTCGTGTTGATGCAGTGGCGGCTTACCCTAAAGTGCACAAGGCCACGTGCCCCCCCCCTATGCAAAATCGAATTAATCTATATATATAAAAGAGCTTGTCTGTTTGTTTGTTTGTTTGTTCGCTATACGTTCCTACACCCTTTGACCGATCTCAACCAAATTTTGCACAGTTATTCTGTAGGTCCAGGCGCAACTATTCGTGCATAAATGGAGAAGAAATTCCCGCGGGGAGCAAAGTTATTCGCGTTTTTGATTTTTTATTGATACACTGTATATTTTACCCTTAGGTTAAGTACCCAGTTACCTGGGTACTTAACCCAGTTAACAAACCCTTACTTACTTACAGGGCCGGGCTGGCCTGAACGTTCCTACACCCTTGGACCGATCTCAACCAAATTTTGCACAGTTATTCTGTAGGTCCAGGCGCAACTATTCATGCATAAATGGAAAAAAAATTTGCGCGGGGAAAAGAGTTATTCGCGTTTTTCAATTTTTTATTGATTCACCCTATACTACGGTGAATCACCCTATACTACGCTTTCGCTAGATGGTGAACAAAACACGTGTTTGCCAATATTATAGTATAGTATATCCAGGCACAACTATTCGTGCATAAATGGAAAAAAAATTCGAGCGGGGAAAAATGTTATCCGCTTTTTTCGATAAATCAAATAACAAGTCTTGCAAACAAAAAATTTAATTTGTCAAAAATCGAAATATTCTGACATACTGTCAATGATTCAAAACACTGTCAACAGATGGCGGGATGGCGGCCTTCACGGATCTATTATGGTCCGCCCTGTGAGGCCGAAGGCCGAACAACTATGGCCTTCACGGATCTATTATGGTCCGCCCTGTGAGGCCGAAGGCCGAACAACTATGGCCTTCAAGGATCTATTATGGTTCGCTCTGTGAGGCCGAAGGCCGAACAACTATGGCCTTCACGGATCTATTATGGTCCGCCCTGTGAGGCCGAAGGCCGAACAACTATGGCCTTCACGGATCTATTATGGTCCGCCCTGTGAGGCCGATGGCCGAACAACTATGGCCTTCACAGATCTATTATGGTCCGCCCTGTGAGACCGAAGGCCGAACAACTATGGCCTTCGCGGATCTGTTATGGTCCTCCCCCTGTGAGGCCGAAGGCCGAACAACTATGGCCTTCTCGGATGTATTCTGGTTCTAGATGGCTAAGGGCGGCGAATGCCGCCCGTGCCAGCTAGTAAGTAAATAAAAATAAATGTTGTGTCCTCCTATTGAAAATTAATGCATATTGTCAATATTGCAAATAAAGTTATAACAAAATTGGCGGCTGTACAGAACGGGGGGTCTGGGGGGTATGGAATACCCCCCAGCACATGGTGATAATAATGACTTTCTTGATATACTGGGGGGTATTCCATAACCTCCCCACCCACGGATTATTTAATTTTACATTGAAGAGTATTAATAATATTTTCAAATAACATAATGGGTTGTCCCGAAAGGACGTCCACGCCTGGTAGGGTGGGTTTTACAAAATGTGACCAAGTGTGACAAGGGGAGGGGGTTTGGACAAATGTGACGTCCACATATTAATACCCATCTTTGGGATTTCTAAGAAAATGATTGTGTTTGAATATTTTTTTATGGAATATTTTGTAAAAAAAAACTTATTTATTCCTTAAATTCCAAATGTCGTGTAAATAATGTCGTGTCAAGTTTGATTTTAGTTGGTCAAATTAGGGGCGGGGGGGGGGGGGTCTTCGATTGGTGACCATATAGTTAACGTGCAACCATTTTTCGTCTAGAAAATGTACTTCAACAGTTTCTTTATGTCCACTTCTGGTTAAGAAGGAAACTTTTAAATTATTTTTAAGTTACAATTATTTTATTCGACTTCTTGCTTGATACAATTTGTCACATAATAAACCGGTGGCGGCGGTTGGTCATGTAAACGCGTAGATTACCCTCGGAGAAAAGTTTGGCGGACCTTACCCCAAAATTAATCTGTTCGGGAAACTAAAATCCACTTCGAAAGGTTTAATTGCGCTTTCATAATCCACTTTCCACGAAGACATGCTTGCAAGTTAAAAACTGTTGACTTTTTTTTATCTAGTCATCTTTTATGACCTCGTACACTATAATTAATAATGTTTATCTCTAATTAAATAAACAAAAAATGCGAAATCACTGCACTATTTTAATACGCAAAAACATCATCGTCAAAAATTTTGAAGAGCCTGTAGAGTAGACAACAATTGCTACAATTTCAGTGCGAAAAATAATGTAAACAAAACACTTTTTGAGGTATTTTAACGTCATATTTCAGTCGTCTCCGTTTGGATTGTTTTCAAGTGGAGTAACAAAAGGATAAGTAAATGAAAATTTGTCTTCATACTTATACTTACCCTAAGTGGTTACTTCCAGGAAACACATACGAGGGATGTTAAGAAACGAAAGAAGTTAACACTAACAAAATAACAGTCGGGAAAACATGCAGAATATTTATCAGCGCCGTAAAGCTTAACTGTTGAGGTGAAAGTGTCAGGTTCGATTCCTGGTAAAAGTAATGCTGCAACCAACTCAGCGCAAATCCCCAATTCGATGTTGGCAGCCGTAATTGAGTCTAAATAACGAAATATTTCGAAATAAACTGTAGGTCCCCCATACCTAGACCTTAGCTTTGAGGTAAATCATTGAGCCATGGCACTATGCAAATGAAGTTTTAAAAATTTGAAGGCTGCAGAGACTGGGGGGTCTGGGGGGTATGGAATACCCCCCAGCATATGGCGATTGTGCGGTAAAGTTTTAAAGAATGAAATAAGGTGTCTATAGACTCTGTAAGCAGTCAAGCCATTGCAGATACGGGCCTGGTTCAAGAGGGTGGGCAGAGTGGGCTCCAGCTCAAGGTGTTTTCTATCAGGGGGCGGTAAACTATGGGGTACGCCTGATCGAATTGTACCCCCCTCCCGGTCTCGCCATTAATCTGAAAAATCTATAAATTTACAAATTGTTTTATTGAACATTAAACCATTATTGACTGATGAGTTATAAATTTTTGCAACTTTTCAGTCACAAAGGCTGGAAAACCGTAGAAATTCGAAAAAAATCAAACACATTCAAAGATAAGAACTAAAAATGCAAAATCTGGAACTTGAAATACCTCCAGCGTTAATACTCGGCATTTAAAAAATAGTAAACTATCTATGGTGCTATCATAAGTAACTAATAAGAAAATAATGCTTATTCTAAAAAGATGTGCACCCGAAAAATTTTCCAATCGTAGTGAACGCAATGCTTACCATTAGCCCATAGTAAAAAATATTCTTGTGCCGGGTCTGTACATATTACAGAAACATTTTGACATCGCCACATCACGAAGGTAAAATGCAACCGTAAATTTCAAAAATGTTTGAGTTATGAATAAAAGCTTCTTTGGAAAAAAATTACTCCGGAAGTAAATAAAAATATGGTAGGTAATAAATACATTTATTGGTTACTCTACCACTAACTCAGCCACTCGAAACTAAATTTCTTCTGCTACACACTAAAGAATACACTTATTTTAGCAAATTGTAATAATAAAAAATGTAAATATGGTCCAAACTTTTTAAAAAATCGAATTTGAACTTAGCTAATTTTCATGTAATTCAGTGGTAAAATTAACGAGATTCCCGCGCGTCGCTCATTCTGTGGTCGGTCCGTGCGTAATGAATGACCCTAACACTTAGAATATTTCGCACCGGCACGCCCAAACCCTCTGCCGCGCCCCCCCCAAATGCGTCAAATGCGCAGGGGATCATCTCACTCAGGCTTGCCAAAAAATCCGCGAGGACCCCGCCACCTGCGCTAACTGCACAGGAAACCACCCCGCAAACTATAAAGGTTGCGTTATGTTCCCCAAGCCCAAGCGGCGAGAACTTTCAGCCCGCGAAGCATCTTCCCGCTTCGCTGGCCGCCCCACTTACAATTACCCCTCCTCCCAAGGCCCCAATCGACCATCCTATCTAGGAGTCGCTAGCCAGCATGCCCCTCACAGGGAAGCAACACATCCCACCCCCACGCCCACCACCTCCTACGATGAGGCTCCCTCCCGACAAACAAAAGCAATTTTTGAACAACTTCGTAATTTCAATGCCAATGCTGAACTCGTCCGCAATATTGAAATAATCATGAACGCCAAAGCCACTAATTTCACACCCGTTAATGTCTAAACCCAGATTCCAACCCACCACTTTGCAGACGGCTTTTTGGAACGCCAACGGCCTTTCAGCCAAACGAAATGAACTTCTCGCGTTCGCGCACCATCACGACCTTGATGTAATCTTGGTCAACGAAACCCACTTCAGAGCTGGCCAACTGGCAAAACTCCCTTGCTATTCACTTTATAGGAATGACCGTGACGGACGCGGCGGCGGAACCGCAATTTACGTAAAATCATCCATCGAACACGTCGCAATACCGACCCCCGACCTAGAGTACCTTGAAATCACTACGGTGAGCATCCACACCGCACATCACGGTTGGTTGCAAATCTCCTCCGTCTATAATCGCCCTCAGCAACGCATCCTCAAAGAGGACCTAGAAACCCTCCTCGAAGGCCCCGACGCGAAGATCATCGCCGGCGATTTCAATGCTAAACACTCCAACTGGTTGTGCAAACACACAAACCATGTAGGACGCGACCTACTTTCACTAGCAGACGAGCTGGACTTCGCGATCATCGCTCCCACCTCCCCCACCCACTTTTCTAACGCAGGTACGCCGTCCATCTTGGACATAGCCATTTTCAAAGACGTACAACTCCAATACGATATCTCCACCAGCGAAGAACTAAACTCAGATCACTACCCGGTCCTTCTGACACTCGGACCGTTGTTACCCCCAAAGGGCCCTCCCACGAGAACGACAACAGACTGGACCTCTTTCAAAGACAATCTGTCAAAAAACCTTGGACCAATCCCATTCTTTGAGTCCCCCACTGACCTAGACCAATTCATTGCCAAATTCCAAGACAACATCAAAAAATCCGTTGACGAAACCTCTTTTCAAGTTAACACCACGGACGTCAGAGACAAACTCACTCCCTCCCTCAAAGATCTTATCAGAGCCAAAAACCGAGCGAGGAAACTCGCTCGGCGAACTCGCAACCCTGATGACCAAAGGTCATACAACCGGCTCAAAGAGCAAGTAGACGTTAAAGTCAAAGAATTTCATGACAATGAATGGTTAGACACCATTAACTCCCTTTCATTTAAAGACATGTCCGCATGGCGCATGGCCGCCGCCCTCCAGGGAAAAAAGAAAGTCACCATCCCAATTCTCTCCCGCCCTGACGGCACTATTGCCCGGAGCGATCTTGAAAAGGCTGAAATCTTCGCCGACAGCCTCCAAGCTCAATGCTCCCCCAACACCACAAGATTAGACCAAGACCATATTAATTCGGTCGAAAATTATGTCACCACCACCCTAAACACCTCCGATGACACACATATTGTAACAAAATCTTTCCTTACTGCTCTAATGAGAAGTCAGCTCAGAAAAGATTAAGTCCACGCAGAAGGATAAACCATCTACTTTAAATTTGCGTGGGGCCCTGGTGTTAGGTTTTAAACTAGCTCGTTATAGCCTGGAAGCGAGAGTCGTGGATCGTGTGAAAGAAACACCCCGGAGAGATCAAGGAAACAGCTTTGCTAACACAACACAATTAAAATTAACAATAAGAAGTTCATTGTCAGAAGGCAAAGATATACGCGATGTCGGATGTAAGAGGTGTTAGCCGACCAAAACAAGCACAGTAGCAACGACATTGCCACCGAAAATCACTCCCAAACATAAACCAAGGGCACATTCGAATGGTTATATAAAAATCCCACGATAAAGTGGAACCATATCGAATCCCCAATGATAAAACAAAAGACAGCAATCTCGGTGAAATGCCGCACCCTGTATATGGGTCGAACATCGCAGCCTTTCATAAAAAAAAGAACATAAAAACAAAAATAAACACACAAAAAAATGTTCAACATAGAATTTCAAATATGAAATTCGAACGTACTACGATCATTTTGGAATTCCTCCGTCAATGCATTTTACCATAAGCTATTCGTTGTAATAAGTGGAAATAAATACCCTGAACAAGTTAATTAAATAAAACACAAATATCAATAATTAATAAATAAAAGTTTATTACATATCAACCTGAACATTCGATCCATTTCACACTTGCGAGTGCGAACTGGATAAGATAAACTGATATCACCTCGCCGCAGGAATATAAAATTGCAAGGCTATCGCAATCTTTGCGACCACTCTAAGAATAAAAAATGCAAGACAAAAAGGCAAACCAAAATGTTACACATAAAAAATACATAAATTGGTCAAGGGTGAACTCCAACGTCATCGTTCTCCAGGTGTACGGAAGAACATTTGGCCAAATTAATTATCACGTAACTGTGAAGCAATTAACAAAATTATTAGGTGACTTACCATTGTGAAAGGAAGTAAATATTTCACAGGAAGTATTGACCATGGGTCCAACAAAAAATGTACGATCCGGAAAAAAATCAACCATCCCTCAAACCACGAATGTAACATCCCCATGACGGGTTTGGAGCGCAAAATCCAAAACAACTCATGATGCGGAAAGGGACCCATCACAAAATCGCTACCATATTTTGTCAAAATTGGAACCAAAAATTGTTATCACTTCACATTGAAAAAACAAAACCGACCGCTCCGTACGAGCGCTAACCCAAGAAGTCCTTATCGTTGCATGCGCGAGTTTTAATCTCTGTCAAATACGTTCGCTATACAGAGTGCTACGAAATATGTCGCTAGATGTAAAAGTTGAATTTAATAAATTCAACGTTGTTGCGAAAAAGAGAAAATTTTTCGTAACACACCCCCGAAGTAAGATATCTGACCGGAGGTCAAGATAAAAAAATCAAAAAATTATTAGAGAAACGAAGTTGACAACGAACTGTAAATTGACGGAAAAAAAACTTATTTATTTACTGTAGTGTGGAGGTAGTTTGTAGCAGTACTTGGTAGGAAAGAAATATTAAGCGTTGCTAATAAAAAAATGAGCTTAAAATATTTCAATAAAAAAATAAAAAAATCAAAATCTCTAAAAGATTGAGATAAAAAAATAATAATAATTGTATGGTTCTTTACACATGGGACTAAATGTCGCCTTAAATCCGCAGAAGCGAAAACCAAATTGGTAGAGCTAATGATAGCTACTGAAAACCATAATGTATAAATGATTTTGTCTCAGATAAAAATCAATGAGTACAAAATGGGCAGCCCGCATTGGACCTGCACCGAAACCCCCGCCTCCCTTCTGGAGGTCACCATTGCCATTAAACGCCTCAAAAAGAGGAAAGCCCCAGGTCCCGATGGCATCACCAATACTACCCTCAAAGAACTCCCCCAAAAAGCCAAAGTTGCCATCACCGGCATAATTAACGCATGTTTTCGACTCAACTACTACCCACAAATATGGAAAACCGCTGACGTAGTGGTAATCCCCAAACCCGGTCAAAATCTCAAACTTCCGAAAAGCTATAGACCAATCAGCCTGCTCCCTTCCATCGGAAAAGTAGTTGAAAAAGTCATTCTCATCCGTCTCCAAGAAGCCATGTTCGATAACAGTATTATTCAAAACGAACAATTCGGCTTCCGTGCTGGACACAGCACGACCCACCAAGCCCTCCGATTAGTTGAGCACGTCACGCAGGCACTCAACAAAAAAGAATTCACCGGCCTAGTACTACTCGACGTATCGAAAGCTTTCGATAAGGTCTGGCACGAAGGCCTCCTGTTCAAAATGCTTCAATCTAAAATTCAAATTCCACTAGTCCGACTTATTGCCTCCTACCTTCACGACAGAAATCTCCAAGTCAAACTCATGAACACCAGATCCACAAAGCGCCCCATTACCTCCGGGGTCCCCCAGGGTTCGATCTTTGCAGCTTCACTGTTTAACATCTTCATGAGTGACATTCCAACCCCCTTAGATCCCGCAACAAAAATTTCACTATATGCAGATGACACTGCAATATACACATCCTCAATCCACCCGGACATAGCCACAACCCGCCTCCAGGAGGCGATCACCGATCTCGGAAGGTGGTACGAAACTTGGCGCATCGAGGTTAACTCGAGCAAAAGTTCCGCGATCATGTTTCGAAATCGTTGCAAGCCTCACAACTCCAGTGTCTGGATGTTCGAGGAGCAAATCCCCTGGAAAACCAAGGTCAAGTACCTTGGCATTACCATGGACCGGCGCCTCAAATGGGACGCTCACATTTCCTCCGCAGCCGGTAAAGCCAAATGCCTCTTCAATAGACTGTTCGTCCTCATGAACGCAAAAAGTACCATGTCCCCCGCTAACAAACTAAGATTATACAAAGCCATAATCCGCCCGACAATGATTTACGCCTCCCCTGTCTGGGGATATGCACGCCCCAGGGCCATAAATAAACTTCAAGTCATTCAAAACAAAAATCTCCGAGCTATTTTCAGCGCCCCCTACTACGTCACTAACAGACGACTACATGCAGACGCCAAACTAGACCTCATTAACACTCTTAATCGTAAACATGCCACCAATCTCTACAACAAATCCAAATTCTCAGAAAACCCACTAGTAAACCAACTAGGTCAATACAACCCAGCTGACTTTCTCATTCCCCGTCCCAAATCACTCCTGACCACGGACAACTCCTGACCATAACTCACCCCCACACAGACTAATGTATGTTCATAGGTTTAACTTACACAAATTCTCTTCGAAAGTGAATTTATTCACTAGATTTGTGTAATTTTTCGATCAATTATCACAAGCTTCGTTAAATCACCCCCCATAGCATCACTATAATCCCACTAGTCGCCAATTCTGACTAGTTCCAAGTAGAAGCCACTCACTCCGAGGTCATCAATAGAAATTAATTCATAATTTCTTTCTTCGAATTAGGGACTCTACTATATCGGCAAACGTAAAAATTTTCTTTTTCTTCTTATATTACATATTCACAGTCACAGCTCAGGTTTTTACCAGTCAGTCCGCCAAGCGCCAATTCCCAGAGACCCACCGGTCTCTATAAATTCCAATGTCACTAATGTATTCTTTCAGATGAAGGAGAAGGCCGGCTGCGCCGGGATGCTCCATCAAATACATATCAGGTAAGGTAAGGTATTCGCACCGGCAGATGCAGCTCGACTCTCGTACATGTAACATCGATTATTTTTTGATTTTACGCGATTTTTTGGGGGTTTAAAATCCCGGTTGCCTTCATCCCGGTTTGCTTGATGGGTGGCGCCTTCTCGTATGTTTAGCTCTGCCGCGGAGCGGCGTACGCTATTGAAAAACCGCCCGGAGGGGCGTAGCGTAGGTTTTTTGATGCGCCCAATTCTGGCCGTGCCAGATTCACCCAAAAAAGTAATTTGCGTTTTCCCCATACTTGTTTATGTTTATTTAATATTTTTTTAATTTTTTCACTTTTTCGGCAATACACGGGTTATTTTCAATTTTTTGATTATATTTATTACTAATATCCACTAATCACACCCCCATCTATCCGAATTTCAAAGAAAAATTCAAATCGGAGCGAAAAAATTTTACGCATTTTCAAGGGACCACGGGCGACCGATGCACATCGGCCGGGGTCTGCCGCATACTCGATGCGACTTTCCCGTACTTTTCAAAAGTCGATATTGGGGTTGTTTTGACCATGTTCACACTTTTTATTGTTTTAATAGACATATATAAGCATGTTCTTTAGTGTGTAGCACTCGAAAAATTTTTGCGAGTGGCTGAGTTAGTGGTAGAGTCGCCAAATTTACTTTTGCCATCTTCATCTCTTCTTTGGATGCCAAGGAATTTGTTATTTTGTTACCCAGCAAAGTGGTTATGTTGTCTATTTTCCAGCATTTTGCCTTGTAGGACCGACTGTAACAACTCGTATCTTCTATTTCTCACAATTAACATTCAAGTGTTCTGGTTTTTACCATCTTAAGAATTTCTTTTTCCT
The DNA here is from genome assembly GCA_932274525.1 of Podabrus alpinus. Taxonomy (NCBI): domain Eukaryota; kingdom Metazoa; phylum Arthropoda; class Insecta; order Coleoptera; family Cantharidae; genus Podabrus; species Podabrus alpinus. Next base: position 78,691,053 of record OW026456.1, read on the forward strand.
TCTTCATTCTTTACAGAGCACGATGATGGTTCAATAGAGCTAACATCTCAATTAAAAATTCAGCTTTCTTTATTTAATAACTAAAAGTTCAACAGTAACTTGGCCAAAAATGACATAAATTTAATGGTTAACGCGGAAGATTAGTCGTTATATTTACTCCTCTTTAGCCCGTCTTTAGCCTTCTTTAGCAAAAAAAATTGCTAAGAGGCTTCTAGAAAAATGTGACTTGAATGAAAATTCCGTGTGTATTTAATACCAACCCATTATTCAGCCGTGAGGCTGCCTGACCGTTTCGTAAATTAATAATAGTACAGAAAGTGCCTACATGCAGACCATCATTGCAAAGACCGGGGGGTCTGGGGGAATACCCCCAGTTGCGCATAAATTATAGAAAAAAAAATCAATAACCTTATGCTCCTCAGTATCAGGTGTTCAAGAGAAGAAATATTGCAAAGCAAAGAAAACAATGCAAAGCAAAAATTGCAACAAAATCAAGTAAGAACGTTAATTTTGAAAGCTTCTGAAAAATAACATTTGACCCCAGATCCCCCGGTCAATGGGGGCCTATTTTTATTGCTAGGGATTTTTGGAATCTTTTAATTTTACCAAATACCGGGCCGTTATTATGGTAACTAGGTCCCTAGCTAGAGGAAGCCAAATAGGCTCGCCCCCCCCCCTCAGAAATACAAAATCGTATACTATTATACTTTGCTCTATTTCGCAGGGCTACTATATTATACATAAGACCAGTCAAAGGAAATCCAAAGAAACTGAATAATTACATTGTATGTACACTTGTGATAATAATCCCTGTAGCAGCCATGACAATCACTTACTATACGGCTCAAGACCGCCGGACAACCGCCAGTAACATCGTTTTGTTTTTGTGGATATGTTATAAAAGGTTTACATTCGCGACATTAAATTGATTTAAGCCCCCCCCCCCATCGGACTGATTCGTGATTGTCCAGGAAGACCGGATGATCAGCATTGATTAACCACTAGCACAAGCATAAATACCCAATAAAAACGTCAGAGATTTCTTTGCAAATATGTAAGAAATACTTGAAAAACCCTCCCCCTCTCTGCCCCGAATCGATTCACTTAAATGAACAAATACTGTCTATAGGCAGGACGACAGTATGTCACGTTAAGATACAAATGGGACATTGGAACATTTGGCTATTGCATATTGACTATATTAAATGATGTTATGTTGATGCAGTAGCGGCTTGAAGTAAAGGTCACGTGCCTTCCTATCTAAAATCGAAAACAACAACTATCTAAAAATAATAATAATAATGTTAAGTAAATAACACTGCAGTAAATTTATATTTTGGGTATCCCAACTGGGGGTATCCCATGACAGTTTGCTGCCAGACACCTATGACAGGTTGCTGCCAGCAATCTGACAGCATACTAGCAGCCTTGTTACAAGTACGCCACAAGTTTGTGACTGCAATTTTACAGCAGTCATTTTACTCATATAGTAGCTGTCACGAGCTTGTGAAGAATTTGTTACAGCAACAGCAACCTGTCAGATTTTACTTGCCAGGTACCTGCCAGCCTTAAAATGCTCCTTGGGTTCTATCTGGGCTGCCGAGTCCGCGATGGTCTGTAGGTCCTCTAGAACCTCTTCCGGTGACGTGTCCTGTGCCAGCCCACGTATTTCTAACTTGGTCTTGCTGATACTCATCTGGAGATCGTGCTCTGGTAGGACTGTCTCTAGAGTCTCTTTGAGGATCATATCTTCCTCTGTCTCCAGAAGTAGGTCGCTCTCTTGAATGGTAATGATTCTACTAATTTTGAACGGGAGATCGTTGATTCTTCTCCCCACCTTGATCAGATTGGTGACTTCTTTGGGTCGCTCACGGTTATTTCGAGTAGGAGTTAACCCAGGGGTATTTGCTATTTAATTGGTTGATGCACCAAAAATCCCTTAGGTTAACTCTCACTCGAGGATGATCTTCTGTTATACAATTTCTTCTATCCAAAATCGGAAACAAAAACTATCTAAAAAGAATTATAAAAATAGTAGTTTTAAGTAGGTAAATACAGGAATTTGGGGATCGAGTTATGTAACCCTGGTAAGCTGAAAAAAATTTCTTCAGCTACACACCGGCTACACGAAAAAATATTTTTCGAGAACCCTTGAAAAACAACCCCAAAATCGACTTTTTAAAAGTAGGGAAATTAGCATTGAATAGGCCACGCCCCCAGGCAGACGCGATCAAATGCATCGGCGTTCCCTTCGAAACGGGTGAAATTTTTTCGCTCGGATTTGATTTTTTCTTTGAAATTCGGATAGGTGCGGGTGTGATTAGTAAATATTAGTAATAAATATTAGCAAAAAAATGGAAAATAACCCGTGTATTGCCGAAAAAGTGAAAAAATTAAATTTTTTTTTATTCGATTTTTGGGGTGTGCATTCGATTAGGAGGTTTATCCATCGTCGAAACCTACCCTTGCGGGGTGCCGCTCCGCTCTGCACCCCTCCAGAGCGGTTTTGACTCTGGTTATTAGGCTAAACATACGAGAAGGCGCCACCCATCAAGAAAACCGGGATAAATGAAACCGGGATGTGAGAGAACCTCGAAATAGCATTAAAAAATATACTCGCGGTATGGGGCAGTAAACTTTTATGTTTCACCCCCAAAATATCGAATAAAACAAAAAATAAATCGATGTTACATGTACGAGAGACGAGCTGCATCTGCCGGTGCGAAATTCTCTAAGTGTTAGGGTCATTCATTCCACACGTACCGTCAAAACAAAGACGACGCGCGGAATCTCGTTAGGATTTTACATGTAAATTTGCTAAGTTCAAATTCGATTTCTTCAAAAGTTTGGGCCTAATTCTCCAAAATATTTTAACAATTTGCTATATTAACCATGTTCTTTAGTGTGTAGAAGAAGAAATTTTGATTCGAGTTGCCAGGGATAGGTAACCCTAGCCGAATTTGGTGCCCTCCCATTGAAACAAGTCACAAGCCGCCACTGAAGTGTAGTAACTTTAAATGTTTTTATATTAATCGGGGGGGTTTGGGAGAGGGGGCAGAGTGGAATAGCCCCAACAGAAAAATAAAGCAGTATCATAGAAGAAATAATTTAATATTTTACCGCCTAAACGCCAATTGCTGCCGGGGGGGGGGTAAATATCATACCCCACAGTCTCTGCAGGTTCAATTTTTTTAGAACTTCATTTGCAATGGCGAACAATGGCTTTTTTTCAATAAAGGCACAAAATGTAAAGAGAAAGGAAAAATATATATTTACAGTAATTTAATTTACCTACTTATTTACATTTTTTTAATTATTTTTGTGTAGTGTGAATTGGGGTGATAAAATCTATCATCTGTGTGTGTCTGTCTGTTTGTTAGCTAAATGGAACCGTTCTCTCAGGTAATCATGAATCATGAATTAATTCTATCTATTTGTTCATAACCCATCCTCATTAGTTTATTTTTACTTCCCTATAAGGAAGTATTGTAATCATGAAAAAATTCGATGTCGATATTTTAACGGAAATATCCGTTTTGAGCATTTCTGAATCCGTTTTGACTACTTTCGCAATGATGTCTGTCTGTATGTATGTCTGTCTGTATGGATGTATGTAACGCAAAATGTCTGTAAGTTCTGTATCTCTGGAACGAATTGTTATATAGTAACCAAATTTCATATTTAACACTTTAATCGGTATACAAAGGCACCATTTGATTTTGGAGGAAATCCTTAAACCGGAAGTAGCACTTCACTTGAAGGACGAAATGGTTTTTCTTAAATATCTCAGGAACGAATTGTTATCTAGTAACAAAATTTCATATTTAACACTTTAATCGGTATACTAAAGCACCATGTGATTTTGGAGGAAATCCCTAAACCGGAAATGGCACTTTACTTGAAGGACGAAATAGTTTTTCTTCAATATCTCAGGAACGAATTGTTATCTAGTAACCAAATTTCATATTTAACACTTTAATCAGTATACTAAAGCACCATGTGATTTTGGAGGAAATCACTAAACCGGAAGTAGCACTTTACTTGAAGGACGAAATGGTTTTTCTTCAATATCTCAGGAATAAATTGTTATATAGTAACCAAATTTCATATTTAACACTTTAATCAATATACGAAAGAACCCTTTGATTTGGGAGGAAATCACTAAACCGGAAATGGCACTTTACTTGAAGGACGAAATAGTTTTTCTTCAATATCTCAGGAACGAATTGTTATATAGTAACCAAATTTCATATTTAACACTTTAATCGGTATACGAAAGCACCATTTGATTTTGGAGCAAATCCCTAAACCGGAAGTAGCACTTCGCTTGAAGGACGAAAAGGTTTTCCTTAAATATCTCAGGAACGAATTGTTATCTAGTAACCAAATTTCATATTTAACACTTTAATCAGTATACTAAAGCACCATGTGATTTTGGAGGAAATCACTAAACCGGAAGTAGCACTTTACTTGAAGGACGAAATGGTTTTTCTTCAATATCTCAGGAACAAATTGTTATAATATAGTAACCAAATTTTTGGATTTTGGAGGAAATCCCTAAACCGGAAATGGCACTTTACTTGAAGAACGAAATAGTTTTCTTCAATAGTTTTTAATAATTTAATTAAATAATAAAATAAAATTTAAATAATATTTCTGCGAATCTTTAGATGAACGATGAAGGAATGATTCCTTATAGGGAAGTCATGTGCTGGCCACATCAGATTTTTTAGTTACTAATTGGAAAATGTTTAAGTGCGGCCTATAGGCCGCACAACCATGTCAATCCTGCACGAGTAAAAAGATAACGAATGAGAAAATAATTCATATCAAAATATGGTGCCGGTGACAACGACCCAAGTGACAAGAAATATCCCAAAAAAAAAATCCCTTGATATATAGGTCACAAAAGGGATTAGTTACAATATAAAAGGAGGATAATTGAGGATTTTTAAGAATTAATACCGAAATTTGAGTAAAAACCCTATGCGGTGGCCGGGATAGGTTGTCGGCCTCTTTTTTGCGTGGTTTCAAGAACTACGGACACGCCCCTAACATGTAATTTTGAAAAATTTTGGGTAATTAACGGCCTTTTTGGCTATGTTTTGATCCGAATGTATAACTGTTGTCGTCGCGGAGGTGATCATAAAAAAATCCGAAAAAAAAGTGAAAATAAGGAAGTTGCATTTGTACGGGTCACTGATGCACACTAGTCGATGTGATATAGTTCGCTCGTGGTCCCTTGAAATCGAGTGAAATTTTTTCGCTCCGATTTGAAATTTTCTTTGAAATTCGGGAAGGTGGGGGTGTGATTAGTAGATATTAGTAATAAATATTCGCAAAAAATGGAAAATAACACGTGTATTGCCGAAAAAGTGAAAAAATTAAAATTTTTTTTTCTTCGAATTTTGGGGTGTGCATTCGATAGGGAGGGTAATCCATCGTCAAAACCTACTCTTCCGGGGCGCCGCTCCGCTCCGCGTTGCACCCCTCCAGAGCGGTTTTGACTCTGGTTACTAGGCTAAACATACGAGAAGGGCCTCCGATCAAGAAAACCGGGATTAAGGCAACCGGGATGTGAGAGAGCCTCGAAATAGCATTAAAAAGTATAGTCGCGGTATGGGGCAGTTATCTTTTACGTTTCACCCCCAAAAAATCGCGTAAAAACAAAAAATAATCGATGTTACATGTTGGAGAGACGAGCTGCATCTGCCGGTGCGAAATATTTTAAGTGTTAGGGTCATTCATATTGCACGGACCGACCACAGAATGAGTGAGATTCCACCCGTGCGTCAGTGAAACACGTAAAATTTACGATTTTCAAAGTGGATTTTCTCTATCAAAAGTTGGTTTATCCTGCCTAAGGAGTGTTACCATTGACTTTTAAGAACATTAAACTATCCGAAAATCGATAGCTAAAATTGAAATTCGATGTTGGATAAAAGTCACCCTTCCCCAAAATATTTAAAACAAATTTTAATATAAATAGGTCCTCAAGAATCACAAGAACATGATTGCCTTGGTTGTGGCGGCCTATCGGCCGCACTGGTGAAGGGATTGACGTATCAATTTAGCGTTTTAGACCCGAGTTATTTTGTTTTAGAAGGACGGCGCCCCGTCGACCTCCCCGTACTAGCCGCCACTGATTATCTAATAAGTTTTCTACAGTGTACATTCCAGCAACTATAAATTTTAGCATTTAAAATGATTCAACACTTTCACTTCTGGACACAAATTTGTGAAAGAAGTTGTTGAAATTTCCAGAAGTTCCAATTTTGTATAGGAAAGATCCTTTGGAAATGTTCAAAAAAATAACCTTCCTGATGGGTTCAACTCGCCCGAAAAATATCAAAATTTAATATGTATAAAATTTGGATCATCGATATCTTTTCCGCGACGATATCTCTTCATTGCAAAGAACGCAAAGCTTTCAGCTGAATTTCGAAGTTTAAATTTGGGGTTCTAATATTATTCAGGGATCGTAAACTTCAGAAGTTTTTATTAAAAAGTGATGACTCAAATTTGTATTTCGACACCTGGTGAACCCACTTTTATTCAATTTCTTCACGTTGACATCGAGCAACACGAATTTTTTATTATCGGATAATTACCCGAATTAAATATCATCGTAAAAATATTTTACATAAAATTAAGTCCCTCAAAAGTTAAAAATATGGCCGGCCACCTGTTGAGTCGTCGACGTGTAGTCGGTTCGACTCGGATTTGGACCTAACCTTAGCGCGCTATTCAGCCGGAGTTTTAATCGTGTGCCGTTCGGTAAGTGGATGGAGTGTTGATGCGATTCCTAGAATATTGTAGTGTTTTGGTGCAAAAATTGATTTATTTATTCGGTTTTGTGTTGGAAGTTTTTATTTTGTTTTGTGTATTTGCTTTCGTGATTTTGTGTTTAAACCCCATTGGATTAGAAATAGCTGAAGAATAGTGGTGAGTTTTTTTAAAATAATTTTTTGAAAATATTTTGGTATCGTGTTTGGATTTTAGCCGGTTTTGTTGTTACGAGTTCTCGAAAAAGCCCCCTTTTTATTTTATTGTACTTGCACCACCCGTATTAAGGGAACCAGATTTTGTTAGGCGGTTTATTTTTCTAGGCTCAAGGGTAGTTTATTACAATACAATGTTACAATGCATTGTATTCCGGAATTTAATAAATCACTGGAACCTTTTAACAACTTTTAACGACACCTCGCTATTTAAAATGATATAATTTATGGGGACGTGCGCGTCACAATTACCAGTGGATTAGATATTCTTCGCAACCCCTAATCTCACCCCGAGTGAGAAAAAAAATTTCACTTCCGATGATTGCGTTTTATTGGATTCGAAACAAATTTTAGGGTCGGTATTGTCGAAAACAAACAACCGAAATCTATTAAACAATTGAAGACGGCACTGCCAAATTTGACATATTTCAATTGTAAAACAAAACTTCGGTTGACATTGCAGCTATTGTTTCATTACAGTGACTGAAATTTGGTTAATTGTTTTGTAGATATTTCACAGATTCTCGGTTTAACTTTTTGCATGTTACAACTTGCCAATACAAATTTTTCCGTTTCAATCGTTTATATTTTGTTTTGGAAAAAAATCACTGGAAAAATTAATGTAGGTATTGTTCAAATTCGGGTGTTTAAAAGTTCTGAATATCAAACAAACAAAAGTTTTTGTTTTTTGTATTGCACAGCTGTAATTGTTCCACGCCATATAAATCACTAAATAAATAAACATGATGGTTGTCGTGGTAACCAACAATTGTTTTTAATTTCATACCGTTTCTGACTTGTTGCAACAACAATAAATGTTTTTGGACCAATCACTGATTTTCACTTATGTCTGAATTTGTTGTATCGAATCCGTCGATTGTTTCTCAGGATTTCAGCTTGAAAAACGAGCTTTTTTCCGTATAAATTCAGAAAATTAGTAGCTCCCAGCGATTGTTTTAGCTTTTTGTGTAAAATCACTAGTTTGTTTGTGAACTCGCCCATCACTGTTAAAAATATGTTGAATTTCCATCTCCTGTAAGAAAGGGGCAGATGGACAACTTCTAAAAATAATTTTGTTTTCGTGGCAACTTAAACAAAGGTTTATGTTTTTTTTTGTACAAATCGCCAATAATTTGTGTTGGTCATGAATTTTCTGCGCGAAGCAGTTGATTGGTTCTCAGGATTTGAGCATCCAAAGTAAAATGTCAAACTTTTGTTTTCTGTAAGTGCAGAAAATACAAGTTGGTTGTCATCACAATCAGCAATTGTTTTAATTTTTGTATTGTAAATCACTGATTTGCGCATTTTTGTTTGCGTATCTTGTTGTCATACCAACCAAGAAATATTCTTTTTTGTGCAAATTTCTCGCTTCTGTAGATTTCAACTTTCAAAATTAAATGTCAAATTACCATGACAACCAGCAATTTTTTCGGTTTTTGTAGAAAATTACGAGAAAATCATCAAATTGAGCTCTTTTGTTTTCACCTAATCATTTTTGCTTCTAAAAATGTGGAATATCGTCGGCCTAAGGGGCCGTCCATTAATTACGTAAGGATTTTTTTTGATTTTTTGATTGATTTTTTTAATACTGGACACCCCCCCGCCACGTAAGGCTTCCTACAGACTGATCTAGCAAAAACGTTGTGCGATAAAACTTTTTTGTGATTGGTTCAAATCAAACAAAATCAAATTTGATTGGTTCAAATCAAACAAAATCAAATTTGATTGGATCAAACAAAAACGTTTTGTAGCACAACGTTTTTGCTTGATCAGTCTGCAGGCAGCCTTAGGGTACGTAAGATTGTGGCAACCCCCCCCCACATCTTGCGTAAGGATTATTTAAAATAAAATTAATTTTGACCCCCCTCTCCACCCCTTATATTTATAAATATGAATAATAATATACTAGCTGGCACAGTCGGCCTACCGGCCGCCTTTAGCCATCTAGACCGTGTCGGATGTGGTTGTTCGGCCTTCGGCTTCACTCCAAGGTACTAAAGTAGCCTATGTTTTTCGTATTATTGTAAATTACTTCTACAGCAAATTTGGTTAAGATTGGTCAAATAGAAACGTAAAGCACGTGCATGCGTATTTGCATTGTCGATCGGTTGATAGTTTGACAGTATTTATGATTGTTTTTTAAGTTGATTTTGAGTAGCCTGCCTTCCTTAAAGGAAGGCAGGCTACTCAAAATCAACTTTCCTTTCCTTTGCGAATTTTTGCACTATTTTAATACAAAAACATGTGCAGGGGCCTACATAATAACTGTTCCAAATTTGGTTCCGATCGGTCAAACGGTTTAGGAGTCTATAGGGAACATACATACACACATACATCCATTTTTATATAATATATCATTAGATAATAATAGATACAAAAATTTAAATTAAATTTTTATTTACATAGATGAAAAATCGTTCGTAAAGATCGCCAAAGTTTGATGCCATTTTCTATAATTCACTAATGGATGACCCCTAATAAGAAATGTGCCTAACTCCATTTAACAGTAAAGCAAAAAGAACTGTTTAAAATATCATAAAAATTGTAAAAAAAAAACAAATCTAAACTAAACAAAAATAAATGCGTTTTGTTTTGTTAATAAATTCCCAAATTTATTTTAAACTGTTTTTTTTTTGTTCTACCACCACGCAATGGTGTCAAATAGAGTTAGGCATATTTGTTATATTAGGCCGTCGATATCTATTTAATACCAAACTCCTTCTCCTTGCTTAGGGGTCTACCAATTTTTTGCAATTATTTTCATATTTTTCTTCGAATTTGCTCAAATTCCAAAATAAACGAACTCGTATTTTTTTATTTGGCTCTAAAGTGGCCCGTTTACATTATACAGCCCTCCAAAATAAGTCAAATTTGGCTTTGAGTGCCCCTCCCCCAAAACTGGGGTAATTTAAAATTCTCAAAAATATATTATCTTTTTTACACTTTTGGCTACTTATACACAAAATTTTAGACTTTTGATTTTTTTGGTACTTTTGGCAAAGTGTTTACCAAGCAGGAGTCAAAGTCAAAATTTGATCAGGGCCCCCATTTTGTGATCTTAATTATTTACATACAAAACTCACTGAAAAGGCTTATTCGATCTTCATTTCATAAAAGAAATAATTTATCGAAGCTCTACCAGCCAAATTTGACTTAAACGGGCAACTTTAAGGCCAAACAAAAAAATACGGGTCCACTTATTTGGCATAACTTAGAAGTGTACCAAATTTGAGCAAAATCGAAGAGATACATAAAAATAGTTGGTTGATTTGATAAGAGTCTTATTAGGAAAATGGGTGAGAGTGTAATAACCACCGCCACTACGAACTAACTTCTAACCTTCCTAATGAAAAGATGAAGGTTTATATAGGCCCCTCCTGCAAAAAAATTCTGAGAATGTATTATCAAAATTTTGAGTAAATCGATTTTGAAGTTAGCTAATTTTCATGTACAAACACCCAAAAACCTAACGAGATTCCCGCGCGTCGCTCATTCTGTAGACGGTACGTGCAATATGAATGACCCTAACACTTAGAAAATTTCGCACCGGCAGATGCAGCTCGTCTCTCCTACATGTAACATCGATTATTTTTTGTTTTTACGCGATTTTTTGGGGGTTTAAGATCCCGGTTGCCTTCATCCCGGTGTTCTTGATGGATGGCGCCTTCTTGTATGTTTAGCTCTGCCGCGGAGCGGCGTACGCTATTGAAAAACCGCCCGGAGGGCCGTAGGGTAGGTTTTTTGATGCGCCCAATTCTGGCCGTGCCAGATCCACCCAAAAAAGTAATTTGTGCCATCAAAACCGGCCCCGGGGCACAGCCCCGAAGGGACTAGGTTTTCCCCATAGTTTTTATGTTTATTTAGAGACCTTATTCTTAAAATATTTGTGGTTCTGAAAAGAACAGTTTTTTTATTCATTATTAGTGCTATGTTATACGCACGGTAGTCGACTCACAAATGCGCTCCCGACAGTGCGAGCGTGGGTTATATTTATAACCTCGGTTAGGGGCGTGGCCTCGTCTTGCGATTTACATGTAAAATTTAGCTTTTTCCAAATTGATTTTTCTCAAAATTTTGACTATAATTCTCGGGCGAAATTTTTACAGTACACTCTAATAAGGTTCCTTTTGCTATAAAAAAAATTTTGGGGAAATTTGGGGTGGCGGTGGTTAGGTAATTCTTCCTAAAATAATATTATAAAACTGAAAAAACATTGTTGTTGAGGAAAATCGCGAATCTGGGCTTCTTCATTGTGAATTTGCTACAAAATTCCGATCAATCACTTTTGACAATTTAAGCTTTAAAATTTAAATGTTCGATATTTTTTGTTTCTGTCCCAAGTATATCGGTTGTCATGACAACTATCAATCACTAATTTTGCGCTAATCGCCAAGATGTCATGACAACCAACCAACAATTGAAGGGCCTAGTGGAAAAAGTAGTTAAGTCATTTTTTTTTAATTTGTAGTTGAGCACATTTTCACATTGCGGCATTTATTCCCTACAAATTAGTATAAAAATCAACAAATTGAAAAAAAAGTGACTTACCTACTTTTTCCACTAGGCCCTTCAATTGTTTTTGTTTTTTGTATAAATGACTTCGTTCTCAAAGCAACACTAAACAATTGAAGATATCCGTTGTCACTATAACGTTCAATTTTGACATTTTGCCGTAACAACAAACTATCGATCACTAATTTTGTGTATAAATGATTTTGTTGTTATAGCAACACTACAAATTTGACATTGGCTCAATTTTGTTTTTTTTTGTCAAAAACAACCGTTTCGCTTTTGTTTTTGCAATATTGACATTCTATTTTTAGTTGAAGGTATGTCAAAAAGCATTGTTTTCTCCAGACGTCGAATTTGCAAGGTGTTGACCTCGTTTAAGTGCCAATTGTGTGCGTTAAGGCCAAATTTACGATTTAAACTTAATTTTTTAATTTCAATGCATTCTCCTGTTGTGGGACGAACCTTGATCTGAAAGTGATTGTTTGATAAAACTAACGAGATGCGTAGGCCCGCTACCCGATACCATCGAAAACCGCCCCCCGAAGGGCCACATTAAAATTTTTATTCAATTTATGAGCCTGAACCCACATGAAATTTTAAGACGGATCTGGAAAGCAGAAAACACCCTAATTCACATTTTTACTGATGAGCGGTGGTCCGGCCACCGACAAAAACTGTAACTCGTTAGGATTTCGCACGTGTTTTAGTCAATTACGTTTTTGTGGCTCACTTTTTCTTTTAAATAATTGTCTTACGATATTTTAAGTTTTTGTAAACGTGTATCGAAGTTTTGTAGGAAAAAAGAGCGGGACAAATTATTTTAATTTGATACATTTTAGTAAAACGATTAAGAAAATTAATTAGATTCGTTTCTTTAGAGTTGTGGGAATGAGAAATTAATTGGCAATCGAACCGAAATATTGTTTCTTGAGCGGATAACCCGTTCACCCATGAAATGAACTCCGCCACGATAATTTTGCTCGTTACAAAACCATCTTTGTAATAAGTGTTGAGATAATACGTAGACGCTCTCCACGCTTATCGATACGTGAAGGAGAGCAACGGACTGATGTCAATTTTGGTATTACGGAAAATCTTGAAGAAGTCCTCGAAAACGACGGTATTTAAGGGTTCTTACCCCTGACCGCTCTAAAATGCACTTATTTTAAAAAATATGTCAAATACAGCTTAAATTGTTCGTTAAAATGTCTAGTTTACAACGGCGCACAGTGGAGCAAGACAGCTAAAACCTGCAATTAAATGAACTCTCCATAAAGTTTCAATACACCACTGACCCGCGCACATTAGAATATAATTAAATTTTCGGTGGTCCCTCTGTGATCCCGATTAGCGCGATTTTTCTTCTCCGGAAGCATTTTTAAGAATTCAAATATTTTTTGTATTAAGTATAAGAAAACAGTTGCGTTTACAAATTATGTAAATTTTTGCCTATGCTTCACTAGATACAATTTTGTTTAGTTTCGGAAGCAGTTCGTACAGGGTGATCCAAAGTTTAAGCGTATTCGAATCTCGTTAATCCATTCATGCGCGTCAATTGCTGGTTGAAAAGATTCGATGTTTTTAATAAAAACAAATTCAAGAATCTACTTCTGAATTTTTTAAATACTAAATACTAATAGCCCCGAAAAGAGATATCCAACTTAAAAATCAATTAAAATAGTATTTGATTTAATAGCAGTTCTGAAGCTGTCTTGCCCCACTGTGCGGCGATATTAAAAAACACAATGTTTGAAAACTTACAGGGTGATCACTGATCAGACCCCTTGACAAATTAAAGAATTTAATAAAAAGTAATCTGTAATTGGTTGTTTTTTCTTGCAAATGAAACGAAGCGAAATCCCTTAATTTTTGTGCTTCTATCTTCTATGATCACAATTTATTCATCAGCACGCATCATAAATCAAATGTGAAGACATCCGTACGTTTCGGTGGAATGCTTTGCACTTTACGCTTTAATATGAGTTACTATGATAATGGCCAGGTGGCGGTGATTTAAAACATTTTGAACAAAAGTAGAACCAAATAGATTCTTTGAAAATATTTAAAAATTTCGAATTTTGTATATTTATTTTTAATTCCTTTGAAATCTTTAGAATTTCTAGGAAATTCCTTAAAAATTCCTGTGATTCCCTGAAATTGTATATTTAAAATTTGTGGTAATTCTTTGGTAATCACTGATATTTATTGCAATTCTTTGAAAATCATTTGTATTTGTTATAAAACTTTGGAATTCCATAAAGATTATAGTGATTTATTAAAAATCATCTTAATAATTATTTCTTCATTTATATTTAACTAGTCGGCGTTCGTTGTGCGGCATAAAGGCCGCACTGAGTGAATTGCGGCAGCTATCTATCTTCTATATTAATATATTGATTTTTTCACGTCTCACAAATTAAGGATATTATTTTTTTATATGTAGATTCCTTTGAAATCACTCGAAAGTTCTTACAAATGCTTAAAATTCAATGAAAATCATTAGAATTTCTTGGAAGACCTTGAAAATCGTTGGGGATTCTTTGGAATTCATTAAAAATCATTACAATATCTGGGAAATAATTGAAATTCCTTAAAAATAACTGAAATTTCTTAAAAATAATTGAAATTCTTTAAGAAATCGTTTGAGTTCTGTGGAAATCATTCGAAAATCTTCCAATTTATTGGTAGTTATGAGAATTCTTTGAAAATTGTAGGAATCCTGAGTTCCTTATATTTATTTAATTATTATTTTTAATTCTTTTGAAATCACTGGAAACGTCTTGGAATTCCTCTTGCAAATCATTAGAAATTATTCGGAATTCTTGCACTTTCGTGGATATATTCCTGGAATTCCCAAGAGTCTTTTATTTGGAATATATTTAAAATCACTGGTAATTCTTTGGAAAATACGGAAAGTCCTTGTAAATCATTGTAATTATTTGAAAATAATTGAAATTTTTAGAAGTCATTGAAAAACCCTAAAAATCATTTAAAATCTTTCGAAATCATTGAAATTTTTTATAAAACATGTTGGAAGTCCTTTGCAATTTTAAGGATTCTTGAAAATCTTTAAAATTCCGAAATCTAGATATAAATTTATTTGTTTTCCATTCAAGTCACTGGAAATTTCTTGGAAATCCTCATAATTCTTTGATACTCCTTAGAATTTTTAAAAATAATTAGAATTTTCATGGAAATACTTCGAGTTTCTTTAAATTATTTATTTGGAATTTTCTGGAAATCACTGGACTTTAATGGAATTCCTTTAAAATCATTAGAATTTCTTGGATATAATTAAAATTCGATTGAAGTAATTGTAAAACCCTTATAAAACGTTGGTATTTCTTGCACATTCTGGGTATCCCTTGAATATTAAGGGAATTCCTTATTGTAAATCTATCAAATTCCAAGTTCTGTATATTTTAAATTTTTATGAAAGCGCTGGGAATTTCTGTGGATTTATGTGTAATTGAAAATCGCTAGAAATTATTTGGGAATCACTGGAATTTAATGAAAATCACTAAAATTCTTACAAATAATCGACGTGTTAGAATTCATTGGAATTTTTTAAAAAATCGTTTGAATTCATCGGATTTTCTTATAAACCCTTGGGATCCGTTAAAAATTTATTATTATTTGTAGATTTTTAATTCATTTAAAATCACTGGTAGTTTATTGTAAATCCTCAGAATGCCTTGGATATCATACAACTTTTCTGGAATTCGTTGGATATTCTTCGAGTTCTTCGGAATTCGGAGTTTTGTCTACATAATTTTTTGTAAATATTTACCCTTGGGTCAGTTTTTTATCGTAAGGGGACTTGCAGTTTATTAAAAGAAGGGGTTCATTGCCAGATTACATATCGATTGCTTACCGAGAAAAAGAGGCCAAAAAATGTCCCATTTCATCCGAAATCAAACCGTGCACTGCAGTAATATCCTTACTGCACATAAATATACTAAAATGATATTGAAATTGTGAAATAAAAACTTCAGTGTATAAACTATATTAAATTATTCAAAACGTGGCTGGGCGAATTTATAAAAGTTACAAGCCAAAATTTTAAGTAGCATCAGAAACAAGGGGTGGATCCAGTCAAAGTTCATTGGGAGGGGGGGGGGTAATTCATTGCATAATAACACGAATTTTTAGGTTTTTTTTAGTAATTTTTAGAGTATTCCATCGTTTTTTATTCAAATTTTTGCGAACAGCTAAGAAATGCGAAAATATTCCTGGAAAATGGCGGGGGTAGATAAAAATCGTTTATCTGATTTATAAACCATGTGAAAGTTAAACTTTGAATGGGATAATAAATTCTCGATTAGTCAAAAATTCAGACCTAACTTTAAAAAATAACCTTAACCCCCGGTGGGGCTAGAAAAGGGCAGGAAAGTTTTTTTTTCGAAGCCACTTTGAATAATTTACAGTGACGTTTCGTTCTTTATGACCAATCATTATTATTATTATCATCATAATCATCTACTTCTTTTTATGTTGTGATTCAAGCAATTACGTGTTCCTTATCACACTAATTTTATCTAAATGTATATACTGTAAAAACTTTTTGTTTAATGTGCTTTAAAAATTTACAATCGGAATTCAATAATAATTATTATTATCTGAAATAATTTGGAATTTTTCATTCGTTTAATACGGAAATGGATTTTTCATGTTCTTTTAATAACAGACGCTCTTCTTTTACGATCTTTTGATAAAAATTTGTTACGGTGTCTGGGTTTAAACGCGAACAGCTGGTATATGACCGCGGTAAGAAATTTTTCTATTGTTCATAAAACCGATAGCTGCGTTGATATCCGTCCGTTATTAGTTTTACCGTGTGCTATTCACTAAAAAATGCACGCAATCGGAATTTTATCCTTGTAACTACAAACGTTCTTTGATATTTTTATCAGTTATTGCATTTGCATTTGGGCGATTATTTTATCTCAAAATAAACATTTCAATAAAATTTTTCCATCGAGTTCCAAATTTTCCTGTTCCTCTAATGCCGGGCCCACAATTTCAAACCATCACTCATTAGCCACTAAAATTTATCACCCCAGCTCCGGAAGCAATTTAAAATGTTAATTTGATTTAAAAAAGTGGTTCGAAAAATATTCTAAATTTTTCAAGTCGTAATCCTAAAAATGCGATATTGTTGAACGTTGATTCATTTTTATTTATTTTTAATGCATGGTGGAATTTTTACTCAAATTTCGATGACGGATGAGTTTTATTTCGTTCCATGTTAATTTTTCTTTTGTGTTATTTTGCTTGCTATTATTATTAGAACTTGAAAATATGAATAGGGAAGATGGATTTAAGTTTGTAAGTTCAGCCAACTTTGTAATTTTCATATAACGAAAACTGATACGTTATTTAGTTCCGCTCAAGCTTCTATTGTGAGAATTTTTTCTTTTATTTGACGCAGCCGGGCTGGATTCCGGTCTTCGGCCAGTGCGGCTCGTGATTTCTTGTAATGGGAGGGCTACAAAAAAAGAACGGGGTGTAAATTCGTCTCGTCAATTAAAACCAATTGAATTAGGTTTAGCCAGACCGTCTCCTCTCCAAGAAAACTAAGAGCGCTATCAGGATTCTGTTGACAGTAAGAACTGGGACAAACCACAGCCAGTTTGTTCCTGACCTGACTTGAAAAAAATAAACGGACCTGTATTTTAACACGGGGGCCCTGATCAAATTTTGGCTTCGAGTGTCCTTACCTCAAAAACTAGGTAATTTAAAATTCTCAAAAAAATATATTATCTTTATTATACATTTGGCTATTTGCATTCCAAATTGTAGAGTGGGCACGCTTTTGGTTTAGGAGTGACATTGAAATGAAGGATCGTGGTCATAAATTGAAAAAGTATCTACAAACTATTGTTGCTTGCAATTTAAGTTATTTTAGAATTATGGTGGGTCATCACCGTCACTGAAAGAAATATTCAATGTGGAAATTTAGTCAAAATCAAATCAAAAATAATTTTATTGAAAAATTGTCAACTATGCAATAATTGATACAAAAATTTAGTAATTTTCAGTATAATGAAAATACTCTAGAAGTAACAAAAATAAATTGTATATGAAATAAAAGCCAAAGTAATTCGTGATGGTCTTGGTTGTGCAGCCTAAAGGCTGCACCGGGAGACCTGATCAAAAAATCAATTTCGCGGTACACAGATAAAAAAAGGTTCTAAAATTTAGTAATATCTATGGAGGGGGGGGGGGTAAAGATTGTATGAATTTGGTATTATCCAGAAACAATCCGTTTTCGTCTCCATATTTTTTGTTGCACATGAGAAGAACCTGGCAATCAATCACACTTGATGATCGTGCATAGCAGATCGTGCTATTTTTTCTTATGACAACCGAATCGGTGTAACGAAGGAAACATTAGTATTGAAAAAGAATCACGAATTTCGGCTTCTGTAATTTTTAATTTGAGCTTGCAAAATTAAATGCTTGATAATTTTTGTTTTTTGTAACAACGAATAAATAGTGTGCCATGTTGTTGGTTTCCATGACAACCAACGATCACTAGTTTTTTTTTTATTGCGCTAATAGTGACGATGTCATAACAACCAGCAATTATTGTTTTTTTTACACATGATTTTGTTGTCATAATAGCAACTGCGATTTGTTTTGCTTTATAACATCACTGATTTTATCATTTGTTTGTCACGGCAACAAAAAAAAATTTATTTTTGTATAATCAGAATTTTAAATTACCCCATTTTGGGGGAGCCGCACTCAAAATTTCAAAATTTGACCAGGCCCCCCATTTTGCAAACTTAATTATTTACACATAATTATGACAACCCAGACTATATGAAAATACGTTGGGGTTGATTTGAACTATCGATCACTAATTTTGTTTTTTGCGCTAGTCGTCATGGCAACCAACAATTTATTGTTTTTGTAAAAATGATTTTGTTGTCGTAGCAACCACAACTTGTTTTGTACAGCAATTCACTGATTTAATCATTTATTTGTCATGGCAACTAAGAAACTGTTTATTTTTGTATAATCACCAATTTATAGCGCCAATCACAAATATTACCCAATTGTTTCAAATTGACAATAATTATGTTGTATTATTTATGACAGCCCAGACTGTATCACGAAAGAAACATTGGGTATTTTTGAGATACATCATGAATTTGAACTTTTTTTATTTGAGAGTTTGCTGCAAAATTCCGGTCAATCACTTTTGAGAAATGGTGCTTTAAAAATGAAACGTTTAACATTTTTGTTTTCTGCGTAACTGTCAATAAATACGGCGGTTACTATAACAATCAAAAATCACTAATTTAATTTTTGCTTAATAGTCGCGATGTCATGACAACTAACAATTGAAGGGCCTAGTGGAAAAAGTAGTTAAGTCACTTTTTGTTTTCAATTTGTAGTTGAGCACATTTTCACATTGCGGCATTTATTCTCTACAAATTAGTATAAAAATCAACAAATTGAAAAAAAGTGACTTAACTACTTTTTCCACTAGGCCCTTCAATTGTTTTTTTATAAATGATTTTGCTGCCATAACCACCACGACTTGTTCTGTACATAATACCACATATTTTATTTGTTATGGTAACCAAAAAACAAATAATGTTTATTTTTGTATAATCACTAATTTGTAGCGACTGAATATTTCAGCTCTCAAATTGATAGCTAAGTCACTTTCACAAAAGAAACATTATTGTTGAGAAAAAATCAACGAATCTTGACTACAAAATTTCGGTCAATTTTTGAGAAGTCGATCTTCAAAAATTAAATGTCTCGTATTTTTAGTTTTCTGCAACTGTCAACAAGTATCTTGTTTGCCACGACAACTGCCAATCACTAATTTACTTTTTGCGCTCATTGTGGCGGGTGTAATGACAACCAACAATTGCTTTTTTACACGTGATTTTGTTGTCAAGTTGTCATAGCAACTGCGACTTGTTTCGCTTATAATATCACTGATTTTATCATTAATTTATTTGTCGTGACAACAAAAAAACTGTTTATATTATTTGCATAATCAGTAATCACCAATTTATAGCGCCCTTCACAAATATTACCCAATTGTTTCGAATTGACAATGTTGTTTTTTGTTGAAAATCATAAGTTTATTTAGTGCTATAACAACCAAACCCTAATCCAAAAGAAACGTTAGGTATTGTTGAGATAAATCACGAATTTAAACTTTTTTTTATTTGTGAATTTGCTGCAAAATTCTGGTCAAACACTTTTCAGCATTGGAGGAGCTTTGTTTTCTGCGTAACTGTCAATAAATACGGCGGTTGCCATGACAACCAACAATCACTAATTTATTGTTTTTATGAAACAACTGTTTTTCTTATAAACGATTTTGTTGCCATAACAACCACGACTTGTTTTGTACGTAATACCACTGATTTTATCATTTATTTGTTATGGCAACCGAAAAACAAATGTTTATTTTCACGAGTCACGAACTTGTTGACTTATTGTTGAAAAAATCACGAATTTCGGCTTCTTCAATTATTGTAGATTTGCTGCAAAATTCCTGTCAATCACTTTGAGAAATTGAGCTTTAAAAATGAAATGTTGCTTATTTCTTGTTTTCTACAATATTGTCAATAAGTAAATATGTTGGTTGTCATGACAACTACCAATCACTAATTTACTGTTTGCGCTAATAATCACGACGGGGAAGAGCACGTTAAATGGGCTCCGAAGATACGATGTATTTCGTTAAAAATTTCATGGAATTAGTTAGACATCATTAATATGAAGCGAATAAGCTAAGGATGAATTTGATAACCTTTGTAATTTTGGTAATAATCGATATTGAAAGTCGATAATTTTCTAGAGCTGAACCAATCAGAATCAGATCAGATGTATCAACCAATCAGACGTACCTCACCATTCTGTTGAAGGTACGTGTACTTTCATCAAGTCTTAACGCTTAGGATTTTTGCTGTATCAGCCAATCAAATGGCAGAAATCTCTGAGTTAACTCTTACTCGAAGTTGAATCTCTGTTATACAACCGGCCCTTCGCCTAATTTTTGTCAGTTAGCCTCAGAAGTTCATCTTTCATTTTATGTGTTTTAAATTAAATAAATTTCACCTTTTTTTCTAAGTTTACCCGAAAAATCTATATCCGTTTTTTTACGGATATGTCGTTTTTTTGATCCGTCGCGTTCAGGCAAATTTTTTTCAAGTTTAACGTAAAATTCTAGATCCGTTTTTTTAAAGATCTGTCGGTTCTTTTGATCTTTCGCGCTCAGGCATATTTCACTACAACTTTAAGGGCTGTTTTTGAGAGTTAAACATATATTTTCCAAAAAAAATTTTTGTTTAATTCTACCACATAAAGCTTCAGCTTTTTGAATGTCTCGTGCTACAACCAAAAATTGTTTTTGTATAAATCTTCTTGTTATTATAGCAACCACGACTGGTGTTTTGTTTTGACATTTTAGAATTTTGAAACCCGCTAAATTATGAAATGGACGTTGGTAAACTGTTTGTAAGTCGGCAAGAGATTTAAACCGAATGGTCAAAATGCGTTTAACGGAGCTTCAAAGCGAATCAAGTGCCATATTACTCTGATCTTTCTCAAAGCATAAGCATGGCTTATAAGTCCATCTGTGATAAATCACATACAGAGACTTATAAATGCCTCGATAGTGGTCAACATATTTATGATAAGCGGCGGAAAGTCAATTTGGACTTCTGATGTAGGTGGAGAAAGTAACCAATGTTGGCCTGGTTACAACAGGAGCCCAGTTCGACTGGATGGAAAATGCAATAAAGGACTAAATCCACAATTTTTTGTTATTATTATTTCTTTTTACTTAAAACGTATATTTGACCCGTACGAGTCACCACTGATTCCGAATGAGGTCACATAATCTGAGTTACAATTCTATTAAACTTTTTATATAAAAATTAAAATTCTAAGTTTATCATGACAGAGAAGCGAGCCCATTAGCGAGAACACGTCTGGAGCTGGTTTCATTTTTTATCTTTTGTTCATAGTTTTTGGTTGTAAAGCCATTAATAGAACTAATTTTATTGTGATAATTTGATACATCCTTTTGGACCGATGCAATAATACGAGTCTCGAGTTCAGTAATAAAAACCACAAAAGATTTTTCCATCCAATTCGTACCTAATACAAAAGGCACCTTCCCCCGATGTAAATACATCCTGTGTAATATGAAAAGTTCTCTCAAATTACCTCCCGATTATTATTTTCGAATAATGAATTTTATTCTGGGCGGAATAAAAATTGGCCAGCACAAACAATCGCTTTTTTAATTAAGCCGAACAAAATGTTAAGTATTTAAGGATCCTGTTTATTTCAGCGGCTGTTCTGTACAAGTTCTTACACTTTTATTTGTGGCTTAGCGGGTTCAATTTGGGTGGTCGGTTTTTATGTCAGCTGCACTTTTGACAAACTTAACCTCAAAATTAACCATCACAATCTGAGCGTTATCGCGTGACCATTTTATTAATTATCGCGTTCCCACATTAAATAATAATATAACGACCGACCTCAATCAATTACCCAATAATAATTATTTTTCTTTCAAAGCCACGAAAGAGATAAAATAAACAAGTTGGTATGTGTGTATGAAGAGAATCATTGTTTATTCGTTACGGATTAAAAGCGGAAAACTTGTTTTTAAAAGCTTATTTTCACTTAACATTAGAAGAAGCGATTTCTTTGTTACATCCATGCACCTACCTGACCGAGCCCCATTATCGTTAAAAACCAGGCACGCCAGTCAGAAACACCTCCTTTACCTCAAGATGACCACGCGTCACCTGCCCGGGACGTTAAATGTACGCACCCTCGGGCAAATAGACGATACATCATGTTGGTTATTGGGATCACATTTTTCCACTAATTCACCGTCGGTCGGTCGGCGAAATAAAGCTGCAACTTGTGCCTGCTGACCGTAAAATTTGGCGAACCCCATATGGTTCCAGAAATCACCCTCTTGATCAAAATTTATACATCCGCTTCACATTTTATCTAATTCTGAGATTTTAAATTATTATGACTTTGCCTTACATCCTGTACCATCAGAAGTGGTCATGTTTTTTTTCATAACCGGGTGGGGACGATGCCGATGTAACGAAATTTTGAAGTAAACTGCTCTTGCATGATTCCGACCAGGAAGATGATTTAGCGCCAGCTATTTTATATTATTAAATGGCTCGGTCAACACCAAGCATTGCAAGATTCATGTTTATTTACAGTTTCACTTCTTCATGACCTTCGCATGCAATCAAGCAAAAGCAATCACTTTAATTAACCCCAACCTGCGCAAGATATTTTCGTGCCTGGGAATCA
This sequence comes from Podabrus alpinus, assembly GCA_932274525.1. Lineage (NCBI taxonomy): Eukaryota > Metazoa > Arthropoda > Insecta > Coleoptera > Cantharidae > Podabrus > Podabrus alpinus. The sequence goes on from OW026456.1 coordinate 78,713,897, forward strand.
CGTTTTGCTGTGTCACTCTGCCTTGGTCGTGCGGCTGGAGAGAACAAATTTCTTGGTACCTTCACGAAATGCGATAAGGATACACGAGCAACCTTGACTATCAAGTGAATTCCTTCGGGTTGCTCAAAAGAAACAAGATTTCTGAAACTTTTTGAAAATGACGAAATCGAAATCTGGATTGCTTGAGCCAGAATCAATTGGTTAAGCTGCAGTTGAAAGAAATCAACAGCAAAAATAGTACGGAGATCAACATTTTGATTTTGGATTTCTTATTCATATTAATATAGTAAAGAAAGTATCTATTTGTAAACCATAGTTGTGGAGGGGGGGGGTAAGGAATAGCAACAAAAGTTGTAAAAATAAATTACCTTATGCCCAGGTGATCAACAGAAGAGATCTGGTATGCTTTTATAATATTTGCGACTTTGGGGTATTCATCGGGTATTCCATACCATGATCGGGGGGTATTCCATACCCCCAAACCCCCCGGTCTATGTGATCTATTTTTATCAGTATAGGCTTTTGAAGATTTTTAATATATCAGAATGACCGTTGCTATGGTTGCTTGACCATTTTACCGGTTACTACCTAAATGGTAACTATGTAACCAAATGTAACGGTAAACATTGAATACTTCTAAATGCTAGAATTTACGACTAGGGGTTTTTAACAAGATGGTATGCTGAAAAATATGTTCCTCAACTTGGATTCGAACCCAGACGTATTAGCTGTGAATACGTGCTCTCAAACAACTGCGCTGCCGAGGCGATTAGTTTAAGTAGCGCGGAACTTCTATTTATCGTGAACTAATTCTAGGACCGCTAGAAGTTAAACCCCCCCGCCCGGACTACCGGTCTTAAGGGTGTAATTTTATCGGCAGAGACTTTAAGGTTTTTGTGCAATGACCGTTGCTGTGGTAATGTGACAATCGTACTGGTTACCATACCGTTATTATTGTAACCTGACAATTTTACCGGTTACCAGAGCGACTCCCCACTTTTTTAAGTGGCTGCAGGATTTTTGCTGTATGCTCTTCCGACTTATCGGGCCTTTGTCGATTAAAATGCTTATTTGACCGAGTTGCAAAACGTTGCGTCGTCAGGTTGTGTAGATCGCTAGCCCCTCATACCCCCCCCCGGTCAGTGGGGAGTCTACTTTTATCGGTAGGAACTTTTGAAGGTTTTTAATATGTCATCTGATTGGCTGTTGCTATAATAACGTGACAATATTGCCGCATACCAGACGGTTACTATGGTAACCTGACAATCTTGTCAATTACCAGATCGTTATTATGGTGACTAGGCCCTAACCAGAGAGGGCATTAACCCCCCCCCCCCTTATAGAATACCAAAACCTTCTGTTTTCGACTGTAATCTCCGCCGAACAATTTCGTATGAATGCTATTTTCGCCCTTAATTTGCAAATTTTTTTCGGAGACAGTCAAAGAGGGGTGGCAGACCCCCCAATCTGCAGACTCCCCTAAGTAGACTTTGAAATGAATTGTCGAAATTCGTTCTTGCATTCACAAACCACGAGTACCCTTCCCTCCTCAAAAATGTTTTTTTCTCTTTGGGGTCGTCCATAAAAGATGTCCACGCCTGGAGGGCTGGACAGAATATTACATAAAAAAAATATTCAAACATAATTTTCTTAGAAATTCCAAAAATGAAATTTTATGCGAACGTCACATTTGTCCAACGCCCTCCCCTTTGGTCACTCTTGTTCGTTGTAACACCCCCCCCCCTCTTCCCCAAGCGTGGACGTCCTTTATGGACGACCTCTTTTGACTTTGACGTTCTGTCAATTGGTCAGACTTTAATGTATAATTTAAAAAAAAAGTGGTAAAATTCGTGGTCCCTAATATGAATATCTTTTTAATTGTTATCAGCAAAAAGAAATGGAAAGAATTCTTTGTGGAGGTCCTTCGTGTCTCTTCCTTAAAACCATTCTTGATTTCATTACTTTGGAAGATATTCTGGGTATTTTGGGTGGAGTCGTCTGCAGTTATGAATACCCCTAACTGCAGCAGGTGGTCAATTGATTAAAATCATCGAACTTCTTCGCATTGGGGATTGAGGGTATACCATACCCTTAGTTAGCCATCCCCCCTCTCCGGTTAGACATCCTGTGATTTTATCTTGTTCTTACGTTAGATTCATTTAAGCAAAACGCTTAAACCTAATACGGTATTGGGTCATTCCATAATATGAAATAATTATTTTCATGCCCTTCTTTGATTTTGCTTAAATTTGGTACACTTCTAAGTTATGGCAAATAAACGGACCCGTATTTTTTTGTTTGGCCCTAAAGTGGCCCGTTTACATTGTTCAGCCCTTCATAATAAGTCAAATTTGGCTTGAAATAGAGCTTCGATAAATTATTTCTACTGGTACAGAACCGGACCACTTAGAAACACGATTTTTTAATGAAATGAAGATATTGAACAGGCCTTTTCAGCGAATTTTTGTATGTAAATAATAAATTCACAAAATGGGGGCCCTGATCAAATTTTGACTTTGAGTGCCCCTCTCCCAAAAATGGGGTAATTTAAAACTCTCCAAAAAAATATATAACCTTTATTATACTTTTGCGTATTTGTATACCAAATTTTAGATTGGGGACGCCTTTGGTTTTTTTTGGTACTTTTAGTCAAGTGTTTCGATTTATGACCCCGATCGTTCATTTCGATGTCACTCCTAAACCAATAGCGTTGCAAGTAACCAAAAATATAATAAAGATAATATATTTTTTTGAGAATTTTAAATTATTGCATTTTGGGGGAGGGGCACTCTTAGTCAAAATTTGATCAGGGCCGCCATTTTGCCACCTTAATTATTTACATGCAAAAACTCACTGAAACTGAAAAGGCCTACCTATTCAATATCTTCAAAAATCATATCTATCAAATCTAAAAAAAAATCGGGTCTCTAGTACGGTTCGGCCAGTAGAAATATTTTATCGAAGCTTTGCAAGCCAAATTTGCCTTACTTTGGAGGGCTGTACAATGTAAACGGGTCACTTTAAGCCCAAACAAAAAAATACGTGTCCGTTTATTTGGCGTAACTTAGAAGTATACGAAATTTGAGCAAATTCGAAGAACATGAAAATACGTTGGTTTTTGTTATTTTGTTATGGTGCCGACCCCCCCTTTTCGGGGTCAGGCACCTCGTGACCTTACATTGAACTTGGATAGGCCCATTTCAATGATAATGCGTAGGTCCATAATCTTAAAGATCAGCGATTTGGAACTGCTTCCTGCCGTGAAGGCAGACAACCTAGAAAAGTTTAGTTGTATTCCGAGTTCTACTCCGTTGAATTTCTTCTCCTTTGGTTTAGATTTCATGTCAACCTATATAAGGTAACTATAATTATTACAGTTCATATTTTATACAGAAGTTAAAGGACTGTGATGAGAAATAGTCTTGAAAAGTAGAACTTAATTTTAAGTTCATCTCAAGAAAATTCCCATTGATATAGCACACCTACGAATTTGAAATTGATCCAACTGTTTTTTGCTATAAAAGTCATCGTCCCGTAAAGTTCGACTCGAAACGATCGCGGCGCGGTGTTGCGTTGCGATCGACGATTTTTGTTTTTTTCATAATTACATCCCACACATATCACGACTTATGTTCGCTCCAGTGTAAATCATCCTTTGGTGCGATAACCAGACCCTGTAAACAACTTTACACCACCGTTTTTTTAATAATAAGATGGAACATTAAATTTATTTATTAATTAATTACCGAGAGGCCCGTCAAACATAACAAATTGACCTCGAGTAAAATGGATAATTAATAATTTTAATGAAACGAACAGTGCAATAATTAATGAGACTATTTTGGGACCTCTCGTTTTTAATTCGAAATTTAAAACTAAAAATTTTGCATCTGTTTTTTTGTTTCCTCGTTCGTCGTTTCGTTCGAGCAGGAGATTCTCGTTCAATTACCCATTGTTTGCGAGTTAATTACAATTCTTGTTTGTTTAAAAGTTAATTTGTTTTTCTTTTTCTATTTTGTGTCGATTCATTGGTTAACATGATACGTTAATGCAACCATTGTAGAAAGGTTATTTAATAAATCGTTGTTCTGTGGAGATGTGTCAGTCAAGCGTCGAGATATCACGAGTTACATGTTTTGTGTTGGCCTAATTTTTTTTCCAATGGAATCTTTTTTTCTGTCCGGGCTTAACGATTCTAAAGTCCATTAGGCATTCAAATTGACTACACTAAACATTAAATTTAATTTGAACCGCATAACTCGAGATTCGAGTGGCGCCCGAGTGCATCCTTGTACCCTAATTTTTGCAGCCTTGCAGCGACACGAATTTGCTCAACTCGAGGCCTTTTGTTTCGGTTAACCCTAACCTCACGACGACGTTAATTAATTACTTGGATTAAATTTTGGAAATGACAAGTTTTGTTTAAAATTGAAAAAATTGTAGGTAGTTTAGTTGGGTGTTTTTGATGGGCACCTAACCATGTAATTATCTCTACATGCTGACAGTTAAAATTTTTGGTATAAAAGGAGGCGTTCGCTCGTCATGCACCTGCTGTGTTTTTTTTAATTTTACCTTTTTTTCAATTTAAAATTTTTATTTAAATTTTTTTAAATATCGAAGTAGGCGCCGTTTAACTCACAACTGCAAACTGACGCGGTTCCCGTACGAAAACAGCCCTCGTGCCTGTTCCAGACGCATCGAAGAACCTTTTTGATGTGCGAGCCGCCTAATTAGCATCGGACACGTTTTGTAACGTAGACAGCGAATTAAATCAGTTAAAATATAAATAATCTTGACGACATATCATTTCCAACTTACATTTCAATTACATCACATTGATAAAATCGCACTCTCTCATCTCATTCGGTTGTCATGTTACTTATTCTGATTAAAGATTTCTTTCAAAACTTGATTAATCTGGAACGTCCATCACAGTCTTCGGCTTCCTTAGTGAAAGAGTTGATCTTTTCGAATTATTTATCGGATTTTATTAATCGTTGATTGGATTTTGCGTTACGAATCAAAATAGGTAAATTTTGACAGATTTTAGAAATGTCAAGATTAACAAGATTTGTTGATCTGCACGATGGCCAAATTTGGTTTAATATAGACGAAACCGGAGGTAGAGGTTATCGCGAGTTCCATATCTAAAAATTAGGTTGAAAAAAGAAATGTTGACTCTGAACCGGATGGTTCTAGTCGACATTACAAAATAATTTTGTTGTTTGAAATGGAAGGATCTTAAACTTTTAAATTAAATAATTGACATTAATAGCAGATTATAGCAATTGATCCGGCATATTTGTTGTAACCGCCCCGATGGAAATCATAAAGAACAACAGGTCGAATATTTTTTATCACTTGCCGCGATCTGTTTTGGGAATTGCAGCACTGAGGGGATGTTAACAGCTCAAGGACTGTTACCTCCGGGCTAACGGCCCTCAAATATCAACACGCCGAGGTAACAATCCTCGGGCTGTTACCATCTCCGCAAGGCTGTAATTCCCCAAACAGACCGCGGGGAGTGATAAATATTCGGTGAGTTTCCCTTTGACAGGCAACATTAAAATATTAACATTTCCCTTGGGCTCCATACAATTGCAACCCGGGGGTAACAGTCTTCGGGCTATCACCATCGACTTAGGGCTGTAATTTCCTGTCTATAACGCAAACTAGTGGTTCCTAGAAAAGCATACCTTAAGTTTGACGTTTGATTAGTAAATTCAAATTTTTATCGTTCTTTTTTATCGAAGTGACGGGCGAGATTATTTCATTTTCTAGTCGGTAAAAGTTTATAAAAAGTATTTTTCTTCTGCAATATTATTTAGATATTTTCAACATTTAAATTTCCACTGGTTTCGATACTTTTTTAATGTTGTCTTCCCTCTTTAATCTGGCTACCCGCGACGCGCATGATTGGACTAACGAGATTCCAAATTATCCAAAATGTTGGCGGCCATTATTCCCCCCCCCCCAATTAAAATATTATTTTAAACATTTTTCAGCTATTTAGTTTATGTTTAAATTATAAAAAGCAATTAAATGCACTAGCACTGCTACAATCAAAAAAATTTAATTTACTTTGTTTTTAGCGTAATTCTACTATATCCCCCCTTGATGTTTGGCTGAAACCGCTATTGAAATGGTTCAGCACTTTGCTAAAGAACGTGAAATTATCTACAAACATAATTATAACTATTTCTAATCTAAAATCAATGGTTTTCAAGTTATGAATCAAATTAATAAGTGAAGAAATGTTGAAAATTGGAGGTTCAATTATTTTAGTTATTTTTCTTACAAATCCTGCATCTTTTAAACGAAATCATTTACAAAAAAAAATTATGCACTTCTCTGATAGGAAATTTAACGGACTACAACAACTTTATCCTAGTAAACTTTTTTGAAAATCCAATCCATTTCACAGAAAAACTGAAATTGCTTGTTGATAATGTGCGCAATTTATCACCGAATTCTCAAAATCTTTATGTCAGTCGACTTCTTTCGTTGATGTCTTACAATTAATAACAAATAAAACAAAAAAATTAATTGTTATATTTTGATTTATTATTCGTATTTGCTTTATTTATAGTGTATTTATTAGAATAACGAACTACTTTTTTCCCAAGTATTTTTGTTTTTTTTTGAAATGGATTGGTTTTTCAAAAAAGTTTACTGACGCAATACTAAGCAAAAAGGTCGTAACTACATAAAACTGACAGTTTTGAGTAATAGAAGGTTTGATATTTTGATGTCGTATCTCACACTCCCCATCCCATATCTGCGTTATACCAGTATAATTTGCGTTATTGGTAACGCAGATTACTTTGTTGATACGAAAACTTTCACAACAGTTTAACATCTCCACATTGCTAGATAGGATGTTCTAACTCGGTGGAAAACATGAGAAAGCGTCATTTTTTTACACGTAGACGCGATAACTCGACTTTTGTAAAATTGTCACATACGGCCTTCTTGCTTAGCACTGCAGAGTTGTAGTCGAAAGGGAGTGTCTATTTTTGTAAAGCGTTTCGATTTAAAGGTCCAGGGTTTGAAAGAAAAACATGAAATAAAACATTTCTTTACTTAATTTGATTCATAACTCGAAATCCGTTGATTTAAGACAATAAAGGGTTAGAATCTAGTTTGAAAAATTACTAAATCATTTACTCGAAAAAATCCATGGTTTCGATGCTATGGCGATTTAAAGGTAAATACATATTAAAAAAATTTCTTTGAAGGGTTTGAATAAAAGAAGAGTCAGAGTTGACCCAGGGTTAACGTTAACCTGCAGTTTAGCCAATCATATTGGCTGAAAACTGATTTAACTTTGACTTGAGCTTTATAAAACTGACCGCACTTCTTATTAGTTCATTTTTTTGTTATTAATAATTATGAAAAAGGTACAGTGCGGCCTAACACAACCATTACAATGACGCCCTAACTACATATAAATAATAGCCTTAATTTATGTAGAGATAGTTTCAAAGCTCAAGAACCCTAAAAATCGACGTAGAAAGCTCATATGTATTTATGTTATGAATTACTAAATTAAAAAATAACGCAAAACAGTTCAACGATGTTTGGCATGCATAATTGTTTAAAGGTTATGTTTGTGTTTAAACAATATACTTTTCCGCGTGTGCAAAGGCCATTAAAGTCGACGTTCGTATCTACGTCAACTACCATGATTCCACATTCAAACGTCACCAAAAACATGGATATTAGTGGTTTTTGAACCTTTCTATTAAATAGAGATAATATAGAATAGCTATCTAGGCCGCACAACAACGGCCGACTATTTTGTAAAAAAAGGAACGAATGTCACGTCATCTGTCGTGTAAATTTTAATGATAGGTGAGACGTGAAAAAATCAATATATTAATATAGAGCATTGATAGATTGATAACTGACGCAATTCGCCCAGTGCGGCCTATAGGCCGCACAACCACGGCCGACTAGTTTATAATAGCATATTATGATTTATAATTCAGTCTTTATAGGTTTATTCCGACTCGCATGTTGAGATATTGTCATATACAATGTGTATTGAAGAAGTTGTTTAAAATTTCGGTGATTGCAGAATAAATTATAGGTCACCTACAATGGTACGTTGTCCTTATGGTCGTAATCACGTGAGCTAGAATATGAGTCATTCTTGATGAGTATTATGTGTATAATACTTATAAAGTTATGGTATAACCACGAAATCTGCGGTATCTCTTACGTTTACACACATGTTTTTTATTATATGTATGTATTTACATTAATGTATAGTGTATTTCAAATTAATTGGAATTAAAAAAAGTCTAGCATCAAATTACGTTGTTATAAAAACATACAAACTATGCAAGGAAAAACAATATAAGAGGTAAGATTATCGCGCCAACGAAAGCCCGCATTTCATACTCCACGTGGAGTAGTGTAGTTCTAATTGGTTAATATTTATAATAAGGACTTATTATTGGATAATATTTCTATTACGAAAATTCTCTTTGCGACTCCACGTGGACGCGTGTATCAGGTGTACAGTAAGTTTGTATGTTTTTATAACAACGTAATTTGATGCTAGACTTTTTTTAATTCCAATTAATTTGAAATACACTATACATTGATATGAAAGGATCATGATGGATTGCAGTTGTCGTATCGTTTCAAAAATATTGTACTATCTTGTTGTAATGTAATTATAATATTTACAATTTCATGTAAAATGTTTATTCGTAAAAATAATAACAGAAAAAATACATCACTGAGCTCGTGAAGTTTGTAAGAAATTCGAAAAACATTTTTAGAGGGATTTTCTCAAAAAAATCCTCAGACACGTCAAGTTAACTTCTATTTTGTAACACTTAATTTTTATAAAAAAACACTCTCAAATTTTATTAATTTATTTTCCTTTAGTTATTAATTTCCACAATATGATTTAAAAACTAGCAGAGTTTCTGTTTAACTATAATAATGATTTAAAAATACTAACTAACATAATAACGACTTAAAGAATACTTTTTGAATACTGACTGACATTGGTTTTTATGTGTTTTACAATTTTGCTTGTTTAGCGAATCTTAGCTTCCACCTGGCAAACCACCGAGGTGTAATCTGCCTGGTACAGCCTCTCTGGAGATGAAGTGTATACACTTCCCGCGGTTCGGAGCCCGCGTTAAGCAGTAGGTCCCCTATGTGTGTGATAATACTTCAAACGCATAACACACACATAGGAGAGAGGTCGCCAACGTCCGGGGAACCGGATATGGCACACTAAGAAGAAGCTTCCAGAATGTTCTAGAATATCCTATTTGCTCAAACAGCAATGAAATTTAATAATTATAATATTTGCATTTCCTTATTACATCACATTATGGAAAATCACCTGATTACCTAATTCTTATGGGAATATAACTCGTCAACCTAATTTTTTTAAATGTCACTTTTTTCTACCATTGACATAATTTTATCGTGTTTTGTTTTTGAGCTGTGACGTCATCGAATTTTTTTTTTGGAATGGTAATCCCTATTTTGCTTTACGAATTTGGAAAGAATTTTCTAAGTATTAAATTGTAAAATGAACCTGCCGTAGAAAGAAAAGCCCCCCCCTCATAGTCCCATAATACATAATTGTCTGAAAAAAAAAATTTACTGCGGAGAATTCATAAAAATTTATGATAAAATATTTTTATTGTTAATAAGTATGGACGTGACGTCATAGGCAGTATACCCCCCCCTACCCCCATGTCACACTTTGTAACAAGTTGATGAACCCCTCGAAATGTGTCAAATCATTAATTTATGGACAGCCCCTAATCTCAGGTGTAAATTGCTTTAAATTTGTGTTTTGTTACGGTATCAACAGTGACGGGTTACCTTACAGGACACAAGGGCACATTCAAAAATAACTAGAAATGTAATAATTTTTGGTAAATAAAGTTCTTTAAATTTTATGGTCGGGGTTGCCCCCTCTGCGATTTTGCTGTAGGAGATGGTGCAAATGTTTGCTTTGGTAATTTTCGTCAGTGGTTAGCCCCCGTTTTATGCGTTTCCATTTAAAAACAAGTCCCGAAATGACACTGTGATAATTCCATTCAGGGTCAAATTTTGTCGTTTCGACCAATCAGCGTGCGTTATTTTACATTGTAGTTAAATGGGTACAACGCATGCACAGTCTAATAATATCCGAAAATAAAAAATATTCCAAATACCCTACCAGAATATCGAATATTTGTAGTGGAGCGTAAAAGAATTCATACGTATAATAAAAAATCTCTCAAAACGCACTCAACAGATGCGATGTAGGAAACCGGTTCAACGCATTAGTTCCAACCCGAGTTCAATTAAAGCAATGTACTTCTAACGAATTTTATAGTAACGAATTTTATATTATAAATTTAGTGCGATTATGCTTCCATTTTTTTCGGTACTTACGAAATTTTTTGTTTGAGTTTTTTTGCAATGATTGTGATGCGATATGGTCAATTTGTTTCACAATTTTCGACATTAAAAATGGCGTTTGAAATGTCGATTTTCGTATGTGATGTTGTGCTTTTAAGTTGTGGCGTTTCTTCACGGAATTATCACCGCAACAGCAACGCGGGTTCGGACAATACTCAAAGATTCAGCGAGTACAGGTTTTAGCAAGGAGATTGACACTCGCTCCGCTGCGCTTCGCTCGTGCAATCTCCTTGCTAAAACCTGTACTCGCTGAATCTTTGAGTATTGTCCTAGCCCTTGTGTTGTATCGTGCGAATACAGGTCAAAAATATTTGCGGCTGTTGAAACCAGTATGGAATACTCCCAAGCAGCAGGCGATCAGGCAGTAAAATATTTAAAATTTTCTATGATAGTAATGCTTACTTTTCTATCTCCCCCCCCCCCAAACCCCTCCGTCAAAATTATAGTAATGTAACAATAAAGTTTTATTGGAATTAAATTAATTTGTAAGCAATATTTGTAGGTTTTCTTTTTATTTAAATTTTGTATCCTCCCCCATTGGAAGAAGTCTCGAGCCGCCACTGTACAGTAGTGATACAAATATACACGGTGTATTCGAATTTACTAGAAAATTATGAGAACATTTTTGTTAGTCGATGTCATTTGTCTCATATCTGACAAAATTTTCGAGGACGTGTCCAGTTCCAGGTTACCATCATAACCTCAATCCAAAGTCCATTCAATTTCTTCCTCTGCTGGTTTAAAAAAATCTCCATAATCTCCTACCGGCCGCCTTTAGCCATCTAGACCGTGTCGGATGTGGTTGTTCGGCCGGGGACGCGCATGAATGGATTATCGAGATTTCTTAAAGGAAGGCAGGCTACTCAAAATCAACTTTCCTTTCCTTTGCGAATTTTTGCACTATTTCAATACAAAAACATGCGCAGGGACCTACATAATAAATGTGCCAAATTTGGTTCCGATCGGTCAAACGGTTTAGGAGTCTATAGGGAACATACATACATACACACATACATCCATTTTTATATATATTGTTGCGTCCCCAACTTGGCTATTTTGAGAAAAGCCAAGATAAGGATGAACACTTCGAACACTCTTCTACCTCAGGTGTATTCCTCTCAATACTCGCTTAAACGTTTTATAAGCAAACAGTACAAAAGAAAACAATCGGATGGCATAAATACAGATTTAATAACATTAATATAGAAAAACGGAACAACAAATCAAAAACGTAAACACAAATCCAACAAACTTAAAATTATAACGAAATTTATCCTAACCTTTATTTTATGGTGATTCGTGGCTTATCACACAACACTATTTTCCCAGTCACTCTCTGCTCGTTTCGTATCTCCTGGTCCAAATTGTCGCCTACAATGACTAGACCTGCACCAATCCCAGTCCAATTATCTCCTGGTCCAAATTGTCGCCTACAATGACTAGACCTACACCAATCCCAGTCCAATTGCTGTATGGTTCTGTACAATCTTCTCCTTAGGACAAACACGGAATACTCTTTCTTGGTTCTTCAACTTAACCGTTGATCTGAAGATCTATAATTCTCGTTGCATTTTATAATGCATCACATCTTCTATGCTTGTCGCTTATTTTACTGGAACTTTATTCTCATACGACTGTCTTCGTCGCTTATTCTTATTGAACCCCCTTTCTTATCCTCATGACTACCCTTTTTCTCTTGTTTTTTTCTCATTTGATTTTTAATTTAATGATTTTATTCTGAGTTGTTTATTGCCTACGCACTTATCACCAGGCGTTTTTAAAATAAACAAAACTTAAATTAACAATAACTTAAAACTAATACATTTAAAATCATCTCCGATTGTTTCCCCTTGCAGTGCTTGCCCATAATTGGTGGTACACGATGGACACAACAATATATAGATTCCATCGAGGGAACTACTGAAAAGTTTCACGATTGTTTGATCCGTTCGTTTTCCCAAAACAATGAATATTTCAACAATAAACTCCATTTCCAGTTTTCCCAGCTATAAACGTGATGATAATTATGCTTCGCGAAAGCTCTTAGCAAACTGTCTAAAATGCACTAAAACTCATTAAAATCGAAATGAACGGTTCATTAAGAAAGTTTTCCATGGGTTTTCTAAAATGATAACCTAAAACCGCAGAAACGGATTGCTTTAGAATAGCAATTTAAGTAACAAGTTGCTTGTAAATCTCGGGTCGCTACCTTTACATGCAGTCCTCGTTTGGTTTAGCAATTTGTGGACTTGGAAAACGAATTAGATACGTGAAATAACTACACAGAGTTAACGTAATTTAAGTTGCAGTACTTAAATGGATTTTGAAATAATGTCGACGTGCGTCGTTTGGATCTATCGAATAAATGTTAAAGTTTAAAAAACATCGCTTTTATCTCATCATCTCGTAATTCCGGTGTCGTGTTAAAATTTGTACTTCAAAGGATTTTTATAAGCAGAAGCAAAATTCTTGTTGCATTTCAGCACCTGTGCATAAAATATGTATCCATCTAGCAGTGCTTTTAAGCAAGCGGAGGACGACATCGCGAAGCAGCTGTTAGAGTAAAAAGGGACACACGTAACAGGATTCCACATCCCATAAAACAATATATAAAAGAGCTTCAATTTGTCATGTATACTTAAAATAATAAATCAAATTTAAAAGCAAAACGGACAAAAAGTTGGGTTCCAGATTTTCAAGGTCGTCTAGATCCCAGCCGAGCGCTTTTTATTAGCCACACGCGAAATGCTTCTTCATAATCTCCATTTCTCTTCCACTCGTTGCACACTTCTGAGGTCATCACCATCTTTTGCCCGCTCAAGACGTAGAGAGAAAATCGTGTTCCTCCTTCACCGACTGAGTTGTTTGGATTTTGAAAGTTGAAAGTAAATTTACTTGTTAGCAGCATTGCGAAATAAAATTCTTCTACAATAATAAACTTTTTATTACAATGAGAGCAGCAAAAGTTTGCTTTTGAAAGGGATACCGTAATGAATAATTCGTTCGAGCGTTAAAAATGTATCGATTATTTAGAAACTTCTTCTTTGTTCACGTATCTAATATTTTGATGACAAAAATAGCATAAAATATTCACAAAGGGCACTCTCGAAGCAGACGCTTTTAAAAGAATTTTTCACATAACTTCCGAGAACAAAAATAAAGAAATTACAAAATATCGATGCGGGCTTCACAAATTCAAAAATAATGCAGGCAGTTTGAAAGAAAAAGAGAACATCGCGCAGTTCCACCCTAAGTGCATTTAAAAGTTTTCGATCGAAATTTTATTCCCCCCCCCCCCATGTCCTGTCCACGATTATTACAACATAATATATCATTATTTCTTTTATTACTACAGGTGATAGCAATTTTGATGTCACAAAGTTTATTAATATCACTTGTCGGGTAATTTCAAAGCAACAATTTGAGTTTATTTAACTTTTATCTCTCAACTATAAAAATAATCAAAGCGTTCCATTTAATAAAGTCCAATTCCGAAAGCGTTACGTGTTTACGTATTTTTGTAAATAATTAATCACTTTTTGTACACATCCAATTTGCCAATAAAGCAAATAATTGAACAGATAAAATGTAAAAGTGACAGTTGACTATTTGTTTAAAAAACAACCGCAATAGCAGATACTTGCCACAAATTTAGCGTTTATTCGCAATTTTTATTGGTTATAAAAAAGTGGTTACGAGTCTGTTAAAAATAATTGGCCGATCGTGACAATTTACTTCGTCAACCAGTAATAAAATTAGAATGTAAATAACGTATTTTAAGGGAGAATTCGGTTTTGTGGGGGGCGCTCGGGTCGCCAAACAAAAGAAAAGGAAACTATTTTTTTGTTATAGATTTCACCATTGGACAGTTTTATGTATTAAAATGTTGTTGGAGATAATTGTCCACAAGTAGGACTTACTGTTTAACGTGGATTCCGAACCACGGCTAATCGGAAGTAGCAGGGAGGACTTATAGTTCTTATAGATCAGGAATCAAGGTGAAGGTTGTAAGGACGCAAGCAAAATCAAAAAATTGGGATATTTATAATTTTTGAATGGCATTTTTTCGCCCATCAGAACTCCTTGGAGATATGCTATTTAAAAAATACCAATAACAAATATTCAAAGAAAACTTTTGGAACCCCTCAGTTTAGGCGGTTATCGGTTATCAGTGACGCGCATGAACGGATTAAAGAGATTCTGTTTCGGTAACTGTCCCTGGTAATTAACGAGATTCCAAACTGTCCTTGAAATTTAGGGGTTATGTAAACCGTCTTCTAGGAATGAGTGTAAACTCTAGCGGGGCGAACCTGATGTAAACACCACCCTGAGAAAAAAGGTCAACACTAATCTTACATTGCTCTAAATTTGTATTTTGTTACGGTATTAACAGTGGCGGGTTAACTTAAAGGGTACAGCACGTGCCCTCCCCTTAAAAAACCGAAAACAATAAATGTTAAGTAAATGAATTTTTTTAAATTTTATGACCCGGGTTACCTCCTCTGCAATTTTGTGGAAATGTCTGCTTTGGTAATTTTCTTCAGTGGTCGGACCCCGTTTTATGCCTTTCCATTTAAAAGAAGTCACGAAATGCCACCGTGAATGAAAGGTCTAAAAAATTAGCGGCTGCAAAAACCGGGAGATCATTGGATAAAACATTGAAGAATATTTTATGACACGGCCTGAATTTTCTATACCCCCCAGGCTCCCCAGTGAATATTTTTGTCTTTTTGTTGTTGACTTGTGGTTAAGTATTTAATTGGACTTTGACGCGTATTAACATTTTCAAAGTAACTCAAGAAGGTGTAACTACACTTGGTAAGCAGTTGAACCGCTGAAGATTACAGAAAAAGTTTTAACTCCCCCCCCCCAGGTAGAACGTCGCATTTCTTAAATGTTAGCATTTATCCAACGGGTTATCAATTAAAGCATCTTTGGAATTAAATTACTCTTATGGTTAATAAGGAAATAAAATGTTATCCGGTTGAAGATGGGGGCGGGTGGGGGGGGGGATAATTTCCAATGTTGGAATTTCGCAGCTAAATTAAAAGAAATAACTTATAAAACTCGAAATCGGGGCGCGGAGTCGTAACCATTAGCGACCTGACAAAAATTTCTTCAGCTACTCACTAAAGAACAGGCTTATATTTGTCTAATAAAACAAAAAAAAGGGTGAACGGAGTAAAAACAACCCCAATATCGACTTTTGAAAAGTACGGGAAAGTCGCATCGAGTATGCGGCAGACCCCGGTCGATGTGCCATCAGTCGTCCGTGGTCCCTTGAAAATGCGTAAAATTTTTTCGCTCCGATTTCAATTTTTCTTTGAAATTCGGATAGATGGGGGTGTGATTAGTGGATATTAGTAATAAATATAATCAAAAAAATGGAAAATAACCCGTGTATTGCCGAAAAAGTGAAAAAATTAAAAATTTTTTGCCTTCGAATTTTGGGGTGTGCATTCGATAAGGAGGGTAATCCATCGTCAAAACCTACCCTTACGGGACGCCGCTGCGCTCCGCTCCGCGTTGCACCCCTCCAGGGCGGTTTTGACTCTGGTTACTAGGCTAAACATACGAGAAGCGCCACGCATTAAGAAAACCGGGATAAATGAAACCGGGATGTGAGAGACCCCCGAAATAGCATTAAAAAGTATAGTTGCGGTATGGGGCAGTAAACTATTACGTTTCACCCCCAAAAAATCGCCTAAAAACAAAAAATAATCGATGTTACATGTACGACAGTCGAGCTGCATCTGCCGCTACGAAATATTCTAAGTGTTAGGGTATATCATCACGCACGGACTGACCACAGAATGAGCGACGCGCGGGAATCTCACTAATTTTACCACTGAATCTCGTTAATTTTGCTAACTTCAAAATCGATTTATTGATCATATGTAATCGACCCCGTTCACCCTAATTCTTTTGGTAATTTGCTATATTAACCTTGTTCTTTAGTGTGTAGCAGAAGAAAGTATGATTAGAACGCTAATGGTTACTGCTCCCTAGCCCGAAAGGGGCAACCTTTTTATAATTTAAAGACAAACTAAATAGCTGAAAAATGTTTAAAATAATAATGGTTATTATTACCCCCCCCCCCCTCGCCAACAATGGCTGCCGCTGGTTCACATTTTGGGCAATTTGAAATCTCGTTAATCTAGTCATGCGCGTCACCAAGAGTAACCAGATTGATAAATTCAGAGATTCAGGTTTTCGGCTGGAATTTTTTGGAGTCTGGAGACCTTCACACTACCTCCTATCGTTGAAAATAATAGAAGAACATTGAATTTAAGAAGATCTCTCGGGAAAGTCTTTAATTCCTAGATTGACAGTTCTGACTTATCTAAAAAAATTTGCTGATTTTGAAGCTTAAATTAATATACCTTCGATTCCAAATCGAGAACGTTTTCGATAGTTGACGGAAGTGTAATGAACGAAAAAGACCCGGGAATAGTCTGAAAGTTATCGCGAAATAATGACAGAAAAATTAAGGCAATCACTGTCTAAGTATGAGCCTCCAACATAAAGTGTTAATTTTTTTGATTTCCTTATCCTATTGGCTTTTAGTCCTGACCCCCCCCCCCCCCCCCCCCACTGTAAGTAAAAAGGATTTCTCGATTAGAACCACAAATTAAGTATAAAGAGTGATAGTATCGTATTCTTGTGCTCCAATAACTAAATAAGGCCCGATTTGTTGGCATTTGTCTTATCAACATTGTTCATGTTGGATCTTCAGTCGTTCACATACAAACATGCGGAGCTCTCATAGTTAGACTGGTTCTGCTCCTGGCGGACGTTTGGGATCGGTCCTGGGTACGATCTTAAACTGCATCCGTTGTTCTTCACCAAAACAACAAAGACCCCGTCATTTTGGTGGCTATTACGAAGTCACGAAAATATTATCGCGGGATATGACGCCATGGTTCGGATTTCACGTCAAGCTGTAAGTCCCATTATGGAACCAGTGCCTCCAGCCTTGTATAATGATGGTAATGAAGCTGAAGGTTTGGTACTCAGACTCGATATAAGCTGGAACCAGCAGTTCCAAATTTTCCGATGTTTGCGTTCCAGGTAAAAACTTACTCGATGAAGGGGGTTTTAGGGCTTGGAGCCCTGATACGCCACAGTGACATGAAAACAAAGCAGTGCCAGACATTCTGACATACTTTTCAAAGCGGTCACTCGAAAGGAAGCTGGAACATCTCAAGGAATACAGTTCAAAATTGAAGGGGGTTTTAGAGCTTGGAGCCCTGGTATTTCACGGTGCCATGAAAACAAAACAATGTCAGACATTCAGACATACCTTTCAAAGCTCCCGAATACGCAATTCTCGTCACCTCGAGAAAATTCCTGTTGGGTGACTTCCGGTCTAATAATATTAGCCGTCTATATTTCTAAAGTTAAACTTAAGACAGGATTAGCTTCCGAAGTGAGAATGCTAAGCGGACCACTAAAGCGTAAATGTACATGAGCTTACTCAAATTCCCCTTGTTCTACTTCAGAAACTCCAGTATTTGCAGGTTGATGGGTGGCTGTAACTCCGCACTATTGTAATATTAACAGATCAGGATTTATACCTTTCTTTTTCGTTTCTTTTATTGACGACCGTTGATACCTTCAACATCTTTTACCGTCACTCCGAGCAACATATGTGCAAAAATACAATCAACTTCCGATATTAAATTCTGTAGCATTTTGTTACTTTTATAACTCTTCGTGTCGAAAGCGTCCAGAGTTTTTCTTTCCCACTCGCTTGAAAAATTCCACTCTATAAATAACCAACAAAATTACTCGTCTTAAATCTTGAAAATTTATTAGTAGATGTAATTTTTGGAACGCGGGTTAGTATTTACGTGCCGTATACAAATTAACGGTTGTTAATAATTTTAAGAACATCCAAATCATGGCCAACTATCAATAAATTATTATACCCACGATATTTCTTAAACGTTCAACCCGTAAGGTTTAAAAAAAAAAAACTTTTTTGGACGGATATGACAGAATGCTAAACTAATTCGAAACGAAAAGTGAAACGCTTCGTTTTGGCTCGAGTGAACAGCCGCAGGGATTCGAAATTATGTATATCGCGAGCTGTCACATTTTATAAATTTCTACCAAAAACGAGGTAGCTGCAAGAGAATGCGCTCGGGACCAGGGTCGAAAAATGCAAACTGGCGCAGTCGGCGCACTACATCGAAAATCGAAGGGCATGACTAAGAGGTGATTAAATAATTCAAAACAATGTACTAATTTAACACCTCCACGATTAACAATAAGAAGACAATTAAATTAGTTATTATTTTATAAAAAGAACTAACAATGGATTGTTTTATATTCTCATGCCTATAAAAGCCGATATTTAGCGCTGCACAAACACACCTTTTTAAGAATCCATTTGCTATAGTCGTTGGGTATGCTTGGTAATTAACGCGGAACAGTTTAATCAATTCTCAATTCTAGACGGAATGTTGGGTGATAAGAAATTAGATAATATATTTGCTAATTAATTGTTAATGCGTGACGGCGTCGTTAAAGTAATTTCGTTAGTTTTTCGACTTTTCATCCCACTTCTGATGGTTTCAAAATTTTGTGTGTGTATTGCGGTGTGTAACGTAACCGCTAGGAAGTGAAGAGAATATTTTAGAACCGGTTCTGTACGGATGATACAATTTTATATTTTATTGCTGTTTTTACTTCGTGATGGCAAAGTAAACCGTAACTTGATTAATGAGATTATTTTTTATATCGCTCGAATTAATTAAAAAAAACATCAAACAAACCTTATTCCTTCTAAATTTTTTCGGGATTTCTAAACGCCTAATTGTCATCTTTCACCGGTATGTAAATTGAATTATGTTTAATTCACTTAAATCTTAAACCGATAATAAATCTCCGATAAGATCAAGAATGTCTCGGTTAATTGGATATTAATTTACCTAAATATTCATAAAACTGGATTTGAGTGAACAGGATTGGATCGTGTTGATGTTTAAGAGACGCATCATCAATCGGTAGCTTAATTAATTAAAATTTCTGAAATATTTTTAATTTATAGTTGCCAGAAAAAGTAATAAATTAAAAAAATTTAAATACGGGGATCGTTAAACTTTTTTTTGAACTTCAAGGTCGCTCTTCGTCGCGGCCATTCGACTCTATAAAATAGTCTGACTAATAAGCCCTACTCGCATCTCACGCTAATTACTCGAGGGTTGTGAAAGGTTTATTCAAGTTTTTCAGTAATGAAAATTTTTCTTCCTTTGACAGCATTGTCAGTGGGTCCGTCCGGAGGGAAACTTCACATCCGCTCCCTCGCGTAGGCTTTGTTCCGTTCATTTGAATTTTCAGGTTCGGTTCTCAGGTGCGTCTGATTAAAAAACTCTTAATCCGTTTGGTCGATACGCTACCACATTTCAATTCGGTACCTGTAAACCAAGATTTTAGTGTTCGACAAGATTAACAGCGGTACCGGAATGTTTCGTAGGTGGACTTGACAAAGTTTTATCGACTATCCGGTCGGTCTCCATTGAACGTTTCATCGGTAGGCATAAACGATGCCATAAATCGACATAATTTACGCATTAAAACGAAATACGGTGTGTAATATCATTACCTAATAAGTCGCGTTACTAATAGAATTTTTATAACATTTTTTAGGGGATTAACCCAGTTTAACGTTCAAATAATTATATACTAGGTAGACTTCCCTAATTTTGTTACCCAAGTGGAATTTTAACCAACTTGTTGACTTTTTAACGTAATTACAGTTTGTGGTGTTTCGGAACCGGTAATCGACATCTGCCTGCCCAAACTATTTTCAATTTGTGTATTTCAAAATTAAAATCCTTCCAAGTATAAGTTCGAGACAGCCTCGGGTCGCCCCTTTTATTGGGCAATAATTACAGGCACGGCGGTCGAGATAATTGAAACTTTTTCAATTTCGATTCTCACACATGGAGAATCAAGTTGTTATCCGGCTCGATGGACCAAAAGTTGCGCTACACTTTTTGATACTCCCCCGTGTTTGTGCGCTAAACAAAAGCGACGTTTTCAATATTTTAGCCAGCTTTAGAAAGCATTTGGCATTGTTTCATTTTTAATGGCCGTTTAGTCATTTTTAATAGGACAAATTCTCGTGACGTTTGTGTTATTTTCAGTTACGACAAATGATTTACGGTTGTGTGACATTTTTTCGTCGGGACGATTAATAACATTCAAAACTGGATGTTTTAAAAAGCAACTCTCCACGACTTCACGCTTCCAGATCAAAGAAATTCGTCTTCTGCTAAGTGTTTGCTTTTCCTTCGAAATTTTTGTACGTCCTATTTATAAAATCCACTTGTAGAAAATCTGTACGTGGTGATGTATTGAAGACCTAAAATAACAGATTACGAGTGTTGTTACAAAACTAATTGGATTACTTTATTTTCACAGCGCACTAAATAAGAATTTAAAAGTTGATTAAGGGAGGCGTTAATTTAGAAAGATTGTTTTGAGTTTAAGCGTGGAAGGGTGGGTTTGCGAAGGTGTAACGTAAATTTTGATTAACAAATATAGGGCACTCGTGTATAATTTTAACCGTTAATTTACAATAATTACAACTAGGGCAAAGCTGGAACTTTTAATTTTATAGGACTCCTACACGTCGCTGGCCGGGATAATACTCGGGAGGTTTGTACTCAAGTTCATTCACATTCGGTTTAATCTTATTGATGTAGGGATAGATTTGGTGGAAGATTTTTTAAGTTGTACCTGGGGGGTATTCCATACCCCCCAGATCCCTCGGTCAGCGGCTGCACTCTTGAATCTATGAAATTGTCCCAAGTTGATATTTTACTTTTAAAAGTTTGTTACCGCCTTTATGCGGGATCTGTTGAAGAAATTTCACTAACACGTTTATTTTTCACATTTACATTATTTGCGCTAGGTGTAAAATAGTAGGCTCATAACGATAATGAAACAACTAAATCGTGATAAAAATGCTCTTCTTTGAAGCAAAGCATAGGTATGCAAAAAATTATAGATTACTGGAAGTATTATGGATAAAATTGATTCAGAAGATAACGTCGCCTTTTATTATATTAATTATATAAAATTCATCTTCATTTGGTTTATATAAAAACACTTGATCCCCAATGATAATTTTCTCTACATCTGCAACAATTTCTTCAATAAGACTCACAGGGGGGGGGATTAAAGTAGTATTTCATGGCCAGTTGTGTAAGAGAAGATGATCAATTCTTGGATCAGGGCTATGTCAGATTTATGTTTATGGGAGGGGGGCTTTATATAGTTATAGAAACGAAGACCAAACGAAAAAGTAAAAATACCTGCTAAGGGGTCGGGGGGGGGGGGGGTTTACTATATATATATCCAAAGAAATATTTATAATCCGTCTGTGTCATTTTCAAGTGCCTTGTGAATAAATTTTATTTTATTTACATTATTTCATATTAGAGAATTTCATATTAGTAAAGGACGTATTAAATGAAAATAAAAATACGTTCTACAGGCTCAAAACATAATAAAATGAACTTTAACAAAACGTATCACAATAAATTTAACAACACATTAAAAACTTTTGCATTGAAATGACTTTGAATTTTGAGGCATAGTACGTCCAAACACAGCCATGTTGTTGTTATGGGTAGCGCCACCAACGGTAATGTAAATTGTACATACCAAACTTGCAGTTAAAATGCAAATATTTTAACGTTCAGTTAAGTTTTTGTTAAATTTTTTAATTTTAATATTAAATTATCAGTCGTAATTTTTAATTTTAAAATTTAACCCTGGAAACACGCAATAACTAATGGATATCCAGTGGATATCATCTGGATCTTCGTAGATCAGTTAATTACAATTTAAAAAATTCGCATTAAAAAATTAACGGCGGTGTTGCTGTAGACTTTTTTTTAGCCCATTCCGTACAACGTCCGTCGGTTTCTATATTCACCTTCTGTACCCCCACAGACTCTAATCAGATGCCTTGTTAATCGTCCATCTGGTAATATAAATTGGGTTATGCAATTTACCAATAAAATATGTCTAAAAGTGACCGAAAAATGACTTTGAAAAAAAATCACTTCAAAGTCATTTTTCGGTCACATTCGTAAGTTACATACTGACATTAGTTTTTAGGTGGAAATCTTAGCTATCGCCTCCAGTAAACCGCAGGTCGCTAGCTGAAACGGTTCGCGAGATATTTGCGTTTATCTCGAAGTACTTTTCGGGGAGTGCCGTAAAAGTACTTCTATAGAAACGCAGATATCTCGAGAACCGTTTTAGCTACCGACCTGCGGTTTGCTCGAGCCGATAGCTAAGATTTCCACCTAAAAAGTAATACTAGCATGTAACTTACTAATATGTCTAAAAGTGACCGAAAAATGACTTTGAAAAAAAAATCACTTGAAAGTGACCGAAAAATGACTGTGGAAAAAATCACTTCAGAGTCATTTTTGAGTTACTTTTAGACATATTCGTAAGTTACATGCCCCCATTCGTTTTTAGCTGGAAATCTTAGCTATGGCCTCGTGCAAACCGCAGGTTCCTAGCTAAACCGGTTCGCGAAATATCTGCGATTATATCGAATTTCTGTTTTGAAACTCGATCATTTCAATGTATTTTAATTGAACAAATCCTGTAGTCACTTAAAAAAGTGGGGAGTGAATCCGGTAATTGGTAAAATTGCCAGGTTAAAATAATAATGGTCTGATAACCAGTGAGATTGTCGCATTACCATAGAAATGGTTATTGAACAAAAACCATTTAAGTTCCTACCGATAAAATTATTCCCCACAGACTGGTAGTCTTAGGAGGGGGGGAGGGAGGTTTAACCCCTAGTCGTAAATATTGGTATTCATAATAATTCAATGTTTACCGTGACAATAATTGTCAACTTACCGTAGTAACGAACTAATAACCGCTAAAATTGTCACGCAACCATAACAACTGTAATTCCGATACATTAAACGTCGTCAAAAGCCGTTACTGCTAAACATAGGTCACACAGACCGGGGGGTTTGGGGGGTATGGCATTTTTCGGTATGGAATACCCGCCAATTACGGCACGGAATACCCCCAGTCTCATATACCATATTATTTATCAAAAGCATAGGTTTTCTTTTTTGGAATCCGAAGTTTTGTACTCACAGTCCAAGCCAAAATCAACTCTATTTCTCATAGGTTAATTTTTTAGTAACCACATAAAAAGTTTGAAAGCGCCCTTGAGGCAGTGGCGGCTCGTGATTTCTACCAACCGGAGGGCACAAAATTTGAACAAAAAGGAATCATAAATTTGTTTATTTTCTTACAAAATAATTTAATTCTAAGAAGCTTCTACAAAAGGCCGCGCGTGGTGGCATTTTCTTATTTGGAGTTGCCAATTGACAACAAAAATTAAAAGTAGCACATACTTAATTCTTTATTGCATTAAAGAATTGTTTCGATAAAAATCAGCCTCTCGTTGATTTATTTAAAAAATGCAAATATTTGGGAAAATATTCACTAAGTTATTTTTTATTTTGTCATTTATAAAATACGTGAATTGATTTAGCTATGTTATGAATATTATTCTTTCGATATAATATAATAAAATGCGGCCTAACAGTCACCTTATTTGTTTGAACCAATCAGAGGAGCGTTTCGAATAGATGAACGACTTGAATTTTTATAATGGAGTAAATTTTAATTTTGATTTTTAATAATACGACTCGCGTTGTATGCCAAATTCTGTAAAATTTTCTTTTAAACACAAACTTTTTAATTTCTTTTTCAATTAAAAACTTCTTAATAAGTTCAACTTTATTTGTACATATCTTTTATAAACTTTCAAAAATGTAATGCCCAAAGCAATTTCAAAATTATAACATTTTCTACAAATTTTTGGCGTGACCACCTCGGCGAGGGTCAATACAATTCGGCTGTGTTCTCACATTATCACAGAAATAATGAAATTCTCCTAAGAACAATTTTTCAAATTCACATTAGCACAAAATCAAATCTTTCCAGAAAAATCATACCAATATAGGCAGATACACAAAAGTGGTGTTTTTATAATATTAGTACAAGATTGACTTGGTTGTGCGGCCGGAAGGCCGCACTGGTGAAGCCGGTTCATCGGATTACAAACACAGATAAATTTAGGTCACGAAATAATTCCATAATGGTGATTGAAAAGTTTAAAACAAACAATTTTAATTATACCGCGATGACGTCCCCCGGTGCTGGCTCTTAACCCAATTATTGTGTAAAATCCCTATCAAGTTTGTCGTGTAAAATAAGTCAATCCCCGATTGTTCCGTATAAAATAAAAAGTATAAGCAAGCGGCGCTTTTTTTAATTTGAAAACTACTTTAACGCAAGGTCTGTTTTTCGACAATAACTTTACTTTTTTTGGTAACAAATCAATTGGACAGATAATCTTCCACTTACTTTCTTGTCGCTTTTTCGAAATTTAAAACAAACTTCTACAACTTCCAGTTTCGAATAGATTAAACAGCTTCTTGCGCTCCTCGTACGATTTATTTCTCTTCCGATAAATTCGAACAGGGTCGAGAGTGCATTAAATTTTTTTATTCTCTTTAAACGTGGTTTTATCGACCTTACGTTGTTTAAAAAGTTGAGCGCTGTTTTGGCTAGAGCTGGCAGCTGGTAATAAAAAGTGTTCCTTCGCTTTCGTTTAAGAATGAAATGGACGCTCGAGAATAATTGTTGTTTAATAGCCGCATTTGCATTCATAAGTCGAGGTGTTACTGATGCGGGATGCTAATTAACCAACTCGAATTAAGTCACTGGCGTTTACAGTGCGGCCTCGTAAAATTTTGCCTATTTTGAGAAGGAAGGCCGTATTGTGAAAATGCCTTTGTGTAGAACGTCAACAACATCGCCGACGAGTAAATTCGCGGCCTCCAGGTGACCTGCTCGGAGAGGTTAACCGAGGTCACATCTTGGTTGGTAAACTACTTGTAGGGAAATTCGATCTGTCTCATTAGGTTTTTAAGTACTATTACTTGATGGTGTCCATAATATGGAATGCTTTTATGACTCGGGGCAGTTACAAATTACATCTCATTACAAATTATCTTCGAGTCTTCAACTAGCAAAGTACAAGATTTTCAAATGCATTTATTCGGCATAACAAATTGTCCTGTTTTTTTGCATAAAAGAAAAACAGTTTTTAAAGTAAACAAACGGCAAAGGGATGGTGATGGTTCGTTCGGTCGGTCATATTTTATAAGCTTTCATTCAGTAAATATGATATAATAATTCATAAAATGTTTTGCTGCCTGAAAATTGTATGATAACAATGAAAAAAGAAATTATAAATAAATTTTCCGCAATCGGGAAATACAAATTTGCTTTCCGTAGGTAAAACATAAATTTGCGTTAAAAAAAACAAAATTGTTTCTTGCGGTAAATAAATGTCTCGTGAGGAAATGGAAAGAATTTAAGTCGAAATGTTTGTTTAAATTTATTAAATTAATTTCGAATTGAACAATTTCGAATGAGAAATTTTATAAATTAATTTTGAATCCATTTCCTCTAATGGAGAAAACTTCGTTTGCGTAATGGATTATTGCAATTTTTAAATTGAAGTGTCTTTTACCGAAATTAAAATTATTGTTTGCAGCCTTAAGCTGAATATTCAATTGTCGTGGGATTTGTTGTTGAAAAACAAATAGAAATTTTTTTGATTTTTATACTGAAAATGAATAAGAAGGGGTGTATGAGTTTAAGGTGTACATTTGTTGAGTTACACGTTCATCAGTAATGAAGTATTGCAAGTATCGCCTACATTTTTTTTATAGAAGAAAAGGTGAGGTGAATGAATTAAGGTGAAGAAAAGATGAGATTTAAAAAAAATGGAGTTTAAAAGCGCCCCAAATATTTCTTATGGGGAATTGACTCCGAACCTTCATAGCTCAACTACTGATTAATTGAAGAACTCCAAGCAATACCCAGCCTCCTCTGATCCAACTTTAATTGTCGTTTATCGTCAGATTCCGATCAATTTGCATCTTTGTCTGTCCAATCTCAACTGTTTGTTTCGGATGATATCGACCATCATGACAGTGGCGTGCATAGGCGGAGGCTAGAGGGGGCTAAAGACAACAAAATGTCAATGATGAGTGGAGATACTAGAAAGGTTTATCATCAGAGCTGTACCTACGAACTGACGATTTTGGGATTTGAAAAACTTAATTAATGTAAATTTAAAAAAAGCACTACCATTAAAGAATGATTTTGTCGAAGTAGGGGATTGAACCCCTTCCCTTAATGAGGTCCTGTTTATTACAACAGTGAAAAAGATTTGTTTCAACTTTGATTAGACAAACCTTATATGAGTTTGGGAAACACCTGATTGAGTTTAGATGGCGCTATTAAATTGGAGGGCAGAATGTATGGCTCGAGCATCAATCTTAATGATCCGTGGCACCAACACAAATCAAGAATTACAATAATAAAGCAATTTATTACGACTTCGAATTAAGTAACGCCAGCTGTTGATTACCTTTTCAACTACGAGAAATGTCTACAAAACTCCCATAAGGTTTACCAATCTATCTTTCAATCCGACTTTTTCGACATAATATGGTATTTTACATTAAATGCCCATGACAGCCCCCCCCCCGCCTCCATACAGTATCGACGCTATAATTCTAAAATGTGTCCTTCTGTTTGTCCGTCCCATTAAAAACCCGTAAATGGAATGGTCTATCGACTTTTACAGATCATTGTGCTGCGAATTTCTCAACGCAACTATTTTTGTATTTAATTAATTTAGGTTATTATCCGGTTATTACTTTTTAATATCGGTGTTTCTCCGTTCTAATCTTAAGTGATCTTATATTATGTTAAAAGTAGATGGCGTGATAATAAAAGGTGTAATTCGCTCTTTTTCGACATAGAACAAGCTGAACAATTATTGCTTACACTTATGATTATAAGCTCTAGGCCGCACTGGCCTATAGTCAATCACGTAGTAGATGGTTAAAGGTGACCGAACAGCCGCCGGTCTGGTGGGGGTGATTCTGTTGCAATTTTCGCATTGCGTTGTTTTCAAGATTTCTTTTCTTGAACGTGACACTGACGAATATCAGGTTATAAGTTTTTCTTTTGACCCCCCGGTCTGTAATCTCTATTTTTATTGGTAGGGACTTTTTAAGGTTTTTAATAATAATCAAAGAGGATGTATATAAATATAGAGGGCCAGCTACATGTTAAAAAATCTGATGTGACAACACATTGCTTTCCCATTCACTAGATTCTACAAAAAAAATTTTAAATTTGTTAAAATACACAAATTACTTTGACATTATCAAAGTTACCAAATTTAATTTGTAATTTGTTAAGTCATATTTCGAGTTAAAAAAGTATTTTTCATGTTTGTATTGAAAAATATTTTTAAAGCGTCATTTAGAGAGAGAGACAGACAGTCTCTCAAGAGAGACAGTCGTCAGCTAAAGCAGTTAAGTGCGTTGCTGCTAAAGCTGAATGCCTGGTTCGACTCCGGGCTCAGTAAAAACTTTATTCTGACCGTCTCCCCTCGGAAGGCAATGGCAAACCACCGAGGTGTAATCTGCCTGGAACAGCCTCTCTGGAGATGAAGTGTATACACTTCCCGCGGTTCGGAGCCCGCGTTAAGCAGTAGGTCCCCTATGTGTGTGATAATACTTCAAACGCACAACACATACATAGGAGAGAGGTCGCCAACGTCCGGGAGACCGGATATGGCACTTGAAGAAGAAGAAGACATTTAGTAGAAAAAATTAGAAATTTGCAGGGCGTCATCTATATGCAATTAAATTTAAGCTGTGGTCGTAAAACGTCAGAATTAATTTTATGATAAGTAATTTAAAAATTCGTTTGATAATAATTACTTATGTTTATACATATTATGTAAATTTATTAAAATAATAAATTATACTATACACGCAAAATAATACAAATCACTTCGACAGATCAAAATTATCCAATGCAACTCATATTCTTTTAAAAGCGATTATTTTATTTTTGCATTTTAACAATAATTTAAGAGAAAAATATCAAGTGTTGGGTATTATAAGACGCGGAAAAATAATCTCTTTTGATTGATATGATTTTCATTCTCATATGTTCTACCGGGAAGCGGCACTACTCTTTGGCAATTTTCTTTCTTCTTAAAAATGGACGGTTTTCAACCAAAATCTAACCAGCTCTTAAGACAGCTGCTTTAAACTAGTGTATAAAATTTAAATTCAATCGGTGCACGCGTTTGTATGTAATCGTTGACGGAAAAAACACCACACACACACATCCAGACATCATTCCAAAAATGGTCTTAATCAATTCGTATGTCCTCATTTTTTTCCTTTGCCACGTAAAAGGGAAAGTAAAAAATTGAACTAAATAATTTGCATAGTTTTCAGTTCGATATAATGACTTTTTACGCCACCTGGTGGACAGGGTTATCTCTAGGCTATTGCTATGTGATTATAGGCTATTGTAAATTTTACCAAAACAATAACGTAGTAATAACCCTGTCCACCAGGTAGCGAGAAAAAGCCAATGACTGAAAACATACAAAATAGTTTTGACAGGTCGTTCCATAGAAGCTGATGTCCCTCTATATTATAAAAGATAACCGAATGTCCGTTGCTATGGTAACGCGATTTTTATCCGGTTACCAGATCGTTATTTTGGTAACCACATGATTTAACGGTTGCCAATACGGGAAGCCCGCATCAAATTTCAAGTCCGGTTCAAGTAATGGGCGAAACTCAGATAAATCGAATATTACGAGTATGTTGATGCCTCAAATAACACGAAAGATTGTTTTAAGAAATTCGGATCGCATAACGCAGAAGATTGGATGAAAATATTTTGACCCACTTTTCAAAAAGGTTTGCCATCACTGGTTTATACTATACAAACAAGTAATTTTTTGGGTGCTTGGAATTTTTAAAATGATTAATTTATTACATCAAATATTTTTAAAAAGTTAAAAAATCAACGCCTACTTAATCTTAAATTCTTAATCTTAAATTCAAATTCTGTTAGTAAGCGAATTTGTGTGATTGATTGTTATAAGGTTTTAATAGCAACAACGTAACTATCAGAAAATGATGACAAAAGTAGCAGTTTCATTATCGGCAGTGTATGGAATTTATTAAAAAGTCACTCAACATCCAAACGGACCCTTCTGGCCGTTTGTCCTGTCGAGATAGGATTTGATGGGTCTGATGGGAATTATGTAACCAAAATTGCAATGCAACTTACCTCACTATAAATAAACAGACTTCACTCACCACTACATACCCAAGGAAGTTCTTATCTCTTTCTGCGGGTTTCCTCGATTCTGGTGTGGCATAAAAGGTAACCCTAAGATAGACTTTTTTGGATATGGTTTTCTGTGTTTTTCGTTCAGTAAACCTTTTTGGTTTGGAAGCCATCTTGAACAGATTTAATTCTTTCCGAGTAGCTGAATATTCTTTCTTTCTGAATAAATTTGTGTAGTATTCATGGATGGTCTGGATGGCTGGAGCAGACAATTGATTGTGATAGATTTTCCTCTCCAATAGGTTGATAATGTAATCGTCGGTTTCTACTGCCAAAACCACGAATGTGCAATTTCATTCTTTTTTTGTCATACATAATATATGTGCACAAAATTGAACATTCGTCATTTTGGCACTGACATGAGACTATTATTTCCTGAAAACCTCATACCAATTTTTATGCTGACTCACCTGATGCATTTCCAAAATTTTTAAGGAATTGGAAAATTTTTGTTCACCATCAGTTTGGAGTCCACAAATTTTTCTTATAAAATAGTACAGCTGCGAAGGTCATCTAATTTTGTGCGTCGAACGGAAATAATTGTATATGATTTACATTTTAAATTGAATCGATTTTCTAACTAATGTTTGAAATTTTTGGAGAAAGTGAGATGGAAGAGGAAGTCGTATTTGAAACCGTGTATTGATGTTTATATTTATTTTATCGTTAAAAAATTTGTCCACCCATACCAACCGAATTTTAATAATCCGCGATGTTTCTTACCTTAAATGACACTTAATCCGTACAGGTTTAGTAAAAATTTAATTGGATGCTTTTACTGTTTTTCGTCTGCTTCTTACGTATCTTCTTTTTTGCGGGATACGTATTTGGACAATAATTAAATTTAATTATCGCGGGCATTTTAACGGAATTCACGCGGTCCTCTTAATCGTAGCTTCGAATGATTGCTAATTTGTAATTTATTTTAACGAAAGCGCAATTTCCGAAAGCGAACCCAAAAATGTAATCCGTAAGTTAAACAAGGTTGGTCCTTTTCTTTGGAAGAAAACCTCGTTTAAAGTGAAAAACTTTAAAATTGAGTTTGGGAATTTTAAAACTTCTTTTGGTGTGCACCTACTGTTCCTTTAATAGGATTAGCAAGGAACGGTGTTGTCGGGATTTCGAGTTTAACTACAGGAAGGTTCGGTTAGATCGGACGACCTGCAGCTGACGCGTCGACGATTTCCTTATACCAAATTAAAGTCCAATTAGGGAAATGCAAGTTTTTTCAATTTCCGATTGGAAACTTTACATTCCATTTGCGTCTTCCGCGCCTGGATGCAGACGCTCACGTTCGATCGGCGGTAACCTGCATTGTCCGAATTTAATAAAAACAAAACAATTTTCCGAGCTCGAAACTTCCAATAATTAAAATTGCACCTCGAACTTCTTTTTATTGATTTTAATTTGTTTCAGCGCTCCTGAAACAAACGAGAAGTTAATTATGCTTACCTTTCATTCCCTACAACATATCCGACCATTTTAATTAATGCAGCTGTTAGGGATGATTTTCACCCAAGAAATTTCCCTTTTTCCTGTTTTAATAATGCAGCTGAATTTTTCGACTTTTCAGCACAACAAACGCATGCGTTACACTTGAACACCGTTCGGGTAATTGACAGTGCAATGCGCGCCTTCTTACCATTCATACGCGATTATCCTCGGTAACAATTTTCAGGACGATTTGCGTTCTTCGGTTAGGATGAACGAAGTAAGTTTCACTTTTTTTTGTCACTTTTACGGTTTCCCAATTATTTGCGGCACGGTTCCGTCTTCCCTCGTTTTTAAAGGGTTTCACTTCGTAATTAGGTAATTTAATTACAACTCAAAATCGAGACAAAGCAGCGCCTGGTTTTTCAGGAAAAAATATAATTAGTATGTGGCGGAAGTAAAACTGAAAATTTTGTCAAGCCAATCGCATTTACTTGTTAACGACAGGAAGTGAGCGAAGTTATTTTGGTTTCTACTATTTTAGTTTGGCGAGAATGTGGCAGTGTAAGTTTTTACTTGGAACTTTTAAAAATTGGATTTACGCTTTTTAGAGCGAACGAAAAAATTTGTTACGGTTGGTTAAAAATATTTTCGGAATCATCTAGGGAAAGTGTGGGCGCAATTTTGTTGTAATTTTTTTAAAAGGAATCAATCAAAACTTTTCCAACTTGTAAAACGTCGCACTTGGAATTTTAATATTCGGGATCAGGGGACCTCCGCAGTAAATTTTATATGATCGCTCTCCAAGTTTCCCTATTTTATTTTAATAAGTTTCCAACGGCGAGCTAATTGTCTGACTTTTGCAATTTGTTCTCATTAAGAATCGAACTTGCACGCTTTTTAGGATTCTTTTTTTATGGTTTCATGTCGCCCATGCATAATATGGTAATATGTTAATTGCAAAACTCACAAGAAGATCGACCACCGTAACAACGAAACAATGGATTTAATAATGCAATTAATTCATTGCATTGTAAGCATTACATTCTACAATTTCAATTAATAAATAGGTGTAGGTGCTGTGTAGGCCAAGATCCGCTTTGCAGTAAACCCTCAGATAACGTGAATACGTTTATAAACGCGAGGTAAATTTCAAATTGCAGTAACAAGAGGGGATTCCCATGTTATCAACAGATTTTTATTTTTACGAGCTTTTTGGATAGATAATTGTTCGATCTAAAAAAATTCGTTACCACATTTTTTATGTACAATGCCTAGTTTTTGAGATATTACCCAGCCAAGTTCAAACAGCTTCCGAAATCTAGAAACTATTTTATTTTATTTTTTAATTATAGTTGAATTTTTATTACAAATTCTTGTTCTACAAAAAATGATTTGAAATTTTTATCCACGGTGGCCGGTTTTTGAGTTAGTGCGCTCGTTTAACTCATTTTCAAGTAGAAATTATCAAAATCTATAATAACTCGAAAGCCGTCTGTTTTAGAGAAAAACTTGAAGTGTACTTTTTGCCGTAAATTAACAAGTGGGTGTAAATTTGTAATGAAACCGAACGATATTTAGAAAAAAAAAGAAGTAAATTTCGAAATATTTATGAATTTTAACTTCAAGTTGTGATTGCTCGAAAAATATTCATTTTAGCGCAAAATATGTGGTAACTTGTTTCTTAGCTTCGAAAATTAGCATTCCAAGGAGTCCAAAATAATTCAAATTGATTAATTTTTGTAGAAGTTATCGGTGGTTGTATTCGTCAAGTGCACCAAATTCAGTGAGTCACGAACTCCAAAACCGTGTGCACGGGACAGTAAGGTAACCGCGGGGAGGGGGCGGGGTCAATCTGAAGCTTCTGAGAAGCTCTAAGAAAATGTTGAGCTATTTCTGTTAAAACGCGACACGAATATTAAAACTTGTAGCAGAAAATAACACAATTTGTATTGAAAGTTCGAAGAAAAACTGAAATTTACGAATTTTGATCTTTCAGGAATGATTGGTTGAAAGGTATTAGTTTTTATGAAAAACGTGTGCTAAAAAGTTTTATAGCTTCAGTATTTAACTTTCCAAATAGGCCGGAAAAATTTAAATCGGTTAACTTTTGTAGAAGTTATCGCCAGTTGCATTCGTCAAGTACAATTTCTTTCTCGGAATTTCAGCCCCCCCCCCCAATGAGATTCTACTGGGTACGCCACTGTGTGGGGAGAAACTGTGATGATTTTTTTTGTAATAAAAATTCACCGAATTTGTAATAGATAATTGCGTTATTTTTAGACTTGAATCTACTCACAAAATATAAATTGTTATTTTTGGAGTCGGTGCCAGCCAAGGTTAACAAACGTGTATTAACGAAGTAGCGGAGTACCACTAGGTATACACGACATCGGTATTGCTACATTGTCGTATTAATGTGATTTCAAATACATCGGTATTGCTACATTGTCGTATTAATGTGATTTCAAATACATTTTGTAAATTTCTTAACAGCTTGGCTGGCACCGACTCCAAAAATAACAATTTATATTTTTTTTATTATAATAAAAAATTTATATTTTGTGAGTAGATTCAAGTCTAAAAATAACGCAATTATTTTTTACTTTTTAGTGCAATTTTTTTTAGTGCATTTTTTTGAAGTCGGATTTTGTTTTTTTGTAAAAATTTTTTTTATTTCTTGCTTTTTAGTGAATCTTGCGTTCCTTAAGAGTGCGCTGCGGAAAGAGAGAGAGGGAATGATGTTGAAAGAAGCCTCTAATCTTTTGTACAAATTTAAAAAACTAAACGTCGTATCAATATAATTCTTTTTTTATATTCATAAGAAAAGACTATTGAAGGCAATAACCAATTTTGAGCGCTTTAAATTAAAAGTAAATAGGTTAATTTAATTAATGTACATTAATGTCATAAATTAATTCATTTGTCACTTTGTAACTTGATTTTTGCTAATTTTAAAAATATTGTGCAACGCCACTGAGTATATGTCAATGTCATTTTTAAGGTTAACATTCTTATGTCAAAGTTGTGCCCCCTATTCTCGAGCCGCTACTGACTATATGGCAATGTCATTTAATTAAACTTTTAGTGTCAAAATCGCAACGTAATTATGACAACGACGTTGACCTGAAGTGTTTAACTACAGATGACCGTCTTATTTAATTTATA
This sequence comes from Podabrus alpinus, assembly GCA_932274525.1. NCBI lineage: Eukaryota > Metazoa > Arthropoda > Insecta > Coleoptera > Cantharidae > Podabrus > Podabrus alpinus. Next base: position 78,748,259 of record OW026456.1, read on the forward strand.
AAAACCAAAGTACTCAACCGATTTTGATGAAATTTAAATGGGACCAATCTGAAACTATATCCTTTCGAATTGTGAAAAAATTTTGAAAATCGGTTAATAAATGACGGAGTTATGAGGTAACAAACATAAAAAAAAAAAAATACAGACGAATTGATAACCTCCTCCTTTTTTGAAGTCGGTTAAAAATGAAATCATTTGTAGTAAAAGTTTGGAAAAAACTGAAAATCGAACTAAAATTTGCGAATTTTGATCTTTGAGGTGATTACGTTTTTATGAAAAAAAAGGCCTAAAAGGTTTTCTAGTTTCAATAATATTATTTATCCCTCCAAAAGAGTCAGAAATATTTAACTCGATTAACTTTTGTAGAAGTTATCGCTAGTCGAATTCGTCAAGCACAATTTCTTTTTCGGGATTCCCCCTCCCCCTCGTAAATAAGGTTCCGGTGGTTACGTCCCTGTCTGGGGAAAAAACTTTGATGCTTTTTTGTTGTAATAACTCGCCGCGAAAATATTAGAATTTATAACAGATACTAAAAGAATTTGCAGTTGAAGTTAGAAGAAAAACCGAATATTAGGGAAAATTTACGAATTTTGATCTTTGAGAGGTGATTGGTCTGAAGGTATACGTTTTTGTGAAAAGCAAGTGCAAAGAGGTTTTATAGCTTGAGTATTTATGTCTCTAAAAAGACCTAAAAAATTTTAATCGGTTAACTTTTGTAGAAGTTATGGGCCAGTTGAATTCGTCAAGTACAGTTTCTTCTTTCGGATCCCCCCTTTGTCCGCCCGAAAATGAGGTTCTACTGGTTACGCCACTGTGTGGGGATAAACTTTGATGATTTTTTTGTTATTAAAATCCAGGAGCATTAGAATTTGTAATATAAAATGAAATAATCTGTAATAAAAGTTTGGAAAAAACTTATTTCTATGGAAAATTTTCGAATTTGGATCTTTGAGGATTGATTGGTCGAAAGCTACACGTTTTTATGAAAAACAAGTGGTAAAATGTTTTCTACCTGCAGTATTTATCTCTCCAAAAAGTCCGAAAAAATTTAAATCGGTTAACTTTTGTAGAAGTTATGGTCGGTTGAATTCGTCAAGTACAATTTCTTCTTTGGAATTCCCCCCCCCCTCCTCCTTAAAATGAGGTTCTATTGGTTACGCCACAGAAACTTTGATGATTTTTTCGTAATTAAAATTGTATATAAATAAAATAAGATAAATACTGATTTATCTCTCCAAAAAATTTAAATCGGTTAACTTTTGCAGAAGTTATCGCCGGTTCAATTCGTCAAGCACAATTTCTTCTTCGGGATTCCCCCCCCCCTTCCTCTGGAAATGAGGTTCCGGTGGTTACTTTACTACTTGGAGAAAACTTTGATGCTTTTTTTCGTATTAACTCACCACGAATATTAGAATTTGTAACAGATAATAAAACAATCAGTAGTAAAAGTTTGGAAAAAATTGAATATTACGGAAAATTTACGAATTTTGATCCTTGAGAGGTGATTGGTCGAAAGTATACATTTTTATGGAAAACAAGTGCTAAGAGGTTTTGTAGAATTTCCAAAAAATTCGGATAAATTTAAATCGGTTAACATTTATAGAAGTTATAGCCGGATGAATGCGTCTAGTAGAATTTCATCTTCGAGACTTCAGTCCCCCCCCGCAAAAGAGGTTCTGGTTATTAAGCCATTGTCTAAGGAGAAACTTGGATGATTTGTTTTGCAATAAAAATCCACGAGCATTAGAATTTGTAGTAGAAAATGAAATAATCTGTAGGAAAAATTTTGAAAAAAACCGAGTAATGCGGAAAATTTACGTATTTTGATCTTTGAAGAGCGATTGGTCGAAAAGTATGCATTTTAGTGGAAAATGTTAGCCAAGAAGTTTTCTAACTTCAGTATTTATCTCTTGAAAAACGTCGGAAAAATTAAAACCGGTTAACTTTTGCAGGAGTTATCGCTAGCTGAATTCGTGGAAGTAATAACTCGAAAACTGTGTAGACGAAAAAGTTATCGAACAGTTGAACTTAGGAATAATAAAATAAAAAAATTAGAATCGACCAAAATATCAAGTTTTCGGATTTTGTCAGGTAATAACTCCAAAAGTAAGCTTTTTAGAAAATACTATATGTTAACATTTTCATGAGTTATCGCTGTTTAAATCGGTCCAAGTGTAAAACTTTTAACATACATTTTGTAGTCGTTCAATATCAGAAGAGCGATTTATCCCAAAATACGTAAATTTTTTAAGAAAAATCAAAATTAAGAAAAGGTTATAAGTTATTTATTGTATTTTGATCAGCAATAACTCGAAAACAGTGCACTTTAGGTAAACACAACTGAACGCATATTTTGAAGCCACAGTAATTATATTTTTAAAGAATCCAAAAAAACTAAAATCGGTCGGTTTTTCAGAAGTTATCGCCGTTTGAATAAATTAAGTGTACAAAATTTGGGAAGTAATAACTCGAAAACTGTGCGCTTGACCTAAAAACACTACAACATTAACATTTTGTAGTAATTCAATAATTGCATAACTAAAATGAATAGACTTAACAGGCCGCACAGCCTAAACAAGCTAATATTATTATAATTATTGTAATAGACTAGATGACACTGAGTCAGTCCTATCGTTGGTCCTATGTACTATTATCTATTTATTTATAAAAAATATTGACCTACGATCGTCTGCGTCAAGCGAACTACGGAGTCGAAGTTTATCTTCGAGCTTCAAGAATTCTAAAATTTGGACTTTTATCTTTATCCATTTGCTTGTAAATAAATAATTAGGATTAATTAATTGAAAATTAATAATAAAATAAAAATAACGATAATAATTAATGCCTTGTGCGTTAACATGGTTTTACAACATGGTTTTAGGCATAAAATTCTTTAAGAATTTTTTTTAAGAATTCGAAAAATAATAAATATCTCGAAAACTGTGTGCTCTACGACTACGAAAAAACATTTTAAACCACTTTAACAACACTAGTATAATTTCGATATAAAGAAACATAAAAATATCAGGAAAACTTTTATATAAAAAATAATTAGAAAAAGTTGTAACTTGTATTTAGGTCAAAGATAACTTGAAAACTGCGCGTTTTAAATGAAATCGAGTGAATAGCTTTTTTACAGCTTTACCAATTATATTTCTAAAGAATCCGGAAGCATTAAAATCGGTCGATATTTTTCTAAGTTATGGCCGTTTCAGTCGGTTAAATGCACGAAATTAAGGAAGTAATTCGAAAACTGTGCGCGTAATCGTAAATCACTTGAACAAACATTTTGTATTTGGTAATTTAACAACAAAACTATAATTTTTCTTGAAACCCAGTAATTTAGGGAACAGAAAATTAAGTTTTAGTATATTGTGTTTTGATAAGCAATAACTCGAAAATTGTCCGTTTTAGATAAATGTGAGTAGGGATATTTTGTTCAGGTTAATTAATTATCTTTCAAAAAAATCATGAAAATTAAAATCAGAACTTTTATTCAGAAGTTATCGCTGTTTTGATCAAGTAACGTGCAAAAAATTTTGAACAGGTAATATATAAATTTGTACTTTGATATGGAATAACTCGAAAACTGTGCGCTTTTTATAAATGCGAGTGGTTACAGTTTTTTCAGCTTAATCAGTTACCTTTCAAAAAATCTCATGAAAATTAAAATCGGAACTTTTATTCAGAAGTTATCTCTGTTTTGATCAAGTAACGTGCAAAAAAAATGTGAATAGTTAATATGTAAATTTGTATTTTGATACGGAATAACTCGAAAACTGTGCGCTTTTTATAAATGCGAGTGGTTACAGTTTTTACAGCATAATCAGTTGGACATATGTAGACTGCGCCGATGGTCAGAAATTAATCCTTTTTTTTGGGTAAATGACCATGGGCAACCTGTAGATTGCGCCGATGGTCATTAAGGGTAACATACAGATTGCGCCGATGGTGTACCTGAGGGATTAAAAAGTATTACTAAGGCATAATGGGGTTATTATTGTAAATCAGTTTATTAAATATTAATAAAAAATTAAATTGCGGTACCTAATTATCATTAATATGACAATACTTATTGCAATACTTATTAGTAGATATTAATAATAAATATTATCAAAAAAATGGAAAATAACCGGTGTATTGCCGAAAAAGTGAAAAAATTCAATTTTTTTTCTTCGATTTTTGGGGTGTGCATTCGATAAGGAGAGTTATCCATCGTCAAAACCTACCCTTCCGGGGCGCCGCTTCGCTGCGCTCCGCTCTGCACCCCTGCAGGGCGGTTTTGACTCTGGTTACTAGGCTAAACATACGAGAAGGCGCCACCCATCAAGAAAACCGGGATAAATGAAACCGGGATGTGAGAGAACCTCGAAATAGCATTAAAAAGGTATAGTTGCGGTATGGGGCAGTAAACTATAACGTTTCACCCCCAAAATTATAGAGTATAGACCAACAGAATCGTGCACAAATTGTCTCGAAATTGCAAATTTCTCGTAGTTATAAATTTGTGTTATAAAAGTTTTTAATAATGAAAGAATCAAAATAATGCAGTTATTTAAAAATAACCTCGTCAAATTACTAACCTAATTAAAAATCGCACATAATGTATAGTAGGTACTCCTGTAATAAATTAAGTACCTTAATCCTCTAATGGGATTTTCACTCCGTCGTTACCCAAAAAGATTACCTATTAATTGACCATCGGCGCAATCTACAACCTCCCAATCAGTTACCTTTCAAAAAATCTCATGAAAATTAAAATCGGAACTTTTATTCAGAAGTTATCGCTATTTTGATCAAGTAACGTGCAAAAAAATTTGAATAGTTAATATGTAAATTTGTATTTTGATACGGAATAACTCAAAATAAATGCGAGTGGTTACAGTTTTTTCAGCTTAATCAGTTACCTTTCAAAAAATCTCATGAAAATTAAAATCGGAACTTTTATTCAGAAGTTATCGCTGTTTTGATCAAGTAACGTGCAAAAAATTTTGAATTTGTACTTTGATACGGAATAACTCGAAAACTGTGCGTTTTTTTATAAATGCGAGTGGTTACATATTTTCAGCTTAATCGGTTACTCTTCAAAAAATCCCAGAAAAAAAATGGGGCAACTTTTTCAGTCACCATTAGAGTGATTTTAAGTGTAATTAATTAGCAAAACACGGGGAAAGGGGGGTTAAAAATCTAACGGTGCCGTAATCGCGCAGAGTTCTGTAGGAAAGTTGCTGTCAATTTGTTTTTCACGGACCGACAATAAAACAAGTTAACATGATAGAAAAACAAATGGTACCCATGTTGTAATATCATCGATCTCTATCAAATTTGACCACTAAAAGAGTACAATATCCAACTAATCATGTAGATACGTCCATAAATATACGCTGGTTCAGATTGTTTACGCACAGATGAATCGAGTTGAGTGGACACAACATAAACTGGTGTCAATTGGTGGACGACCTCATGGAATGATTATTTTCAACTTTATTACCAGCTGCTTTCGTTCCCATAGTTATTTAATATGCACCAGTCGTTTTGTTTTATGCATACACAATCTCAATTTATTAATAACGAGGTTTGATTAACACCAAATTAACAAAAAAATTGTCCGCACAATTAAGCCGCGCGTTAAAACATGCGTTAACAAGTTGCGGGCGAAGGGTTAAAAATTCAATGAAGGGGAAGGAGGGGCAAGTTATTTACGAAATATAAGTTTTAATCATCGTTGAAATGAGGGGCAATAAAGAACAACACAATAAAGTACCTTCCAGTTATTACCATCGTTTTTTACCGACGACGACGATGGGAAATGTCCGGTTGGCATGCAATGTAAACGAACTCGGTCAGATCTAATTTCGGAAAAGAGTTTGCAATTTTAATATCGCGCCGTGCTCAAAATTTATATTATGTGAATTTTGTAATTCCTATAAAATTATTTCAAGTGGCCATTAGGTTGATCATAAAACACGAGATAAGAATCAAAATATCTTAAGCATGTAGGAATTAAAGGACGGACTTGTTTTTTCATTTCGTTCACTGAACTTCTCCTTTACATGCGTTGATGATGGCGATAAATGGTTCGACTGCGTTAATTGGACGTCTTTTTTACGGTCGAGATTAATTTAAATTTGACCGATACAAATGCCCCTACAAGGTACCTTATAACCAAACATCTCTTTTCGATCTTGTTACATTTTTATGTAAAAAGTTTGTGTTGTAAACATAAAGAAAACTTTCTACTTAGCATAGAAAGTAAGGCCATTTAAAATATAAGAAGCCTCATTAAGGATAAACTTGGATTTTTTTCGACCGCATGAATAGTTAATCAAGCTATCGATGATGGGCCCTCTGGATGTTAGAATTTAGCTCCCCATTGTTACATTTTAGGGTTGATCACTTTTTCATCCATCGAAACAAATTGCAACGACCGTTTATATTTAATTACGTTTTCCCGGTGTTATTTTTCAAGTTTACTTGACCGATTAATGGTGCAAAATTAAAACGTTGCGCCATTTTTGATTATTCTTAAGCCGATTATGCTTTTGCAGATTTATTTTTAAGCCGGCCTTAACGAGAGCGAAAACGTGAACCTACAAAAATATAATTAATTGTGAGTTCGATTCAAAATTTCTGTTATTAGTATGTACAAAGCCAACTGTAATTTTCTATTATTCGAAAACAAAGATACTCGTCGATTTGTCTCTGTATCTTCTTCCGGCAGCTGCTTTCTCCTAATTAGGAAAACTGCGATTTGAAATTACTTCGCGGGTGTTAAAATATCACCACGGCCTGAAAAATGAGAAACGATGTAATTCCGCCTCTTGAAAGCTCCAAGATCCACATGTCGGTCTCGCACGTTGTAAAAATACCATGTGTCAAGAAGGCTTTAGTTCTTATTTTGCTCCCGGTTTTGTTAGAGCTTCATGTCTTGAGTAAACACTTTTGAAAGGGAATACCAGAATCGATACCTAAAGAAACAATACCTTTTCAGCGATATGAAATTTTTTGTTAACCAATCTTGTAATAAATTGCGTTTGTATAGGAACAAAAGTAAGCACAAATTGTACTCGGATCAATATTGATCTTCGTGCCGTAAATATTCAAATTTACCACTCGTCCTGATCTGAAAATATTTTTTCTAAATTGTTCTAATATAACTTCATGTTAGAACGCCCCCGATTTGAGGATGTCGCCTCAGGTTTATTTAAGAAAATTATATTTTACACAATAAAATATTTTATGGTGCCCACTTTTTGAGTTAATGTTTTTAATTAAGTTGTCAACACACCTTTTAATTTAATAGTCGAATTAAAATGTGTAATAAAACACACTGACGTCATAGTGAATTACAAAAATGTTGTGAACTTTAAACTTCGAAGAGTGCTCGAAAACTGTGCGATATACCTATGGTGACCATATTATTTTTATGAAAAAAAAGTACATTTCGGCGAAACACGGTAAATACCTAAAAAAAGGTCAACGGCGCACAGTGTGGTGGAGGCGGACAAATGGTGATTTTTAAAGTAATTCATTTGGTCTGTTTAATAATAGTTTCTTGCTAGGAACATCCCAAGGATTCAGGAACACAAAAAAAATCATAAAAAATGCGCTTGGAAAGTGTCGAAAAAATGGGGCAAAGTCAACCTTTCTTATATACATAATATGTACCGTATACATAGTGCTGTGTCCCAAGCTACCAGGTCGATGCAAAATATTGAATTTCTTACTTATATCTAAATTTCACATAGAATTTGACCTCATTAAAGTACTACAGATAAGAAAGATAAACAAATTTAGCAATTTCTCAATATTATGAACAAGCAAGGATCTTTAAGCATTGGTAAATGATGTTAAAAGCTGTAAAATGATTTCACAAAGGTTTTTGTCACCTCAAAATTTGATAATAAAGGATTGTTTAGGTCAAAAATGGTAAAATTACTGTGAATGTTATCACAAATGAACATAACCACAATTTGGTGGAATGAATTTGCTCTAAGTCGTGCGATTGTGGCATGCAAGCAACGCTAGTTTGGGAAAGCACTCAGATGGGTGACCGACTAGAAAATTAAAAATTATAATGCGCACAAGCCTTCAGAAGCATTGCGATTTGATTATTTTAATTAATATAAAACCATTTTACGATTCAAAACAATCTTTTATTCATCGATTCTATTCAATAACAGTAAGCATTTCAAAGTTTAAAGATCATCAACGAAAGCAAATTTGTTCATCTCCATTATCACAACATCAACAATTTACAATCTACAAAACTTTATTCAACCTTAATGAGCATCCCTTAATTGAGTTCATGAACCTACCACACCTTGAGTTGAATCTCCATGACTGAGCTATAAGAGGGACAAGGATCGTGAATTTCTTGAGAAGTTGCACCCCTGGAAATTTCATTTTTCAAAATTTTATAAATTTGCTTTTTATTTAAAAAGCTGGCGCTCAACACGAACCCGGGGTGTGCAAATTTGATAGAGATTACACAGCAATAGGTACTTTAACTATGCTTAAAAACGGAAATACATTGATTTTTTTCAGTTTTCAGGTTGAAATATTATTTCTGTTTCTCGTTACTAGCACACAAGTGCCAAAACAAAACAAAGAATTACATTTTTAACGGTTTGTAGACCTAATTTCGACCTAAAAACTCGATTTTTTTAAATGTTAACTTCTCTTAAACATTTAGTTGTGTGAGAACGCATGAGACACACCGAAAATTTTTTTGTGGTATCATTGGTATCTCTAGTACTTGCCCTCCAAATTTCAGCTGCAGATACTTGCAGATGCGAACACAAGAGCGTTTTTACTGAGACTTGTCCAATTTTTACCGAAGGTATTATTGGATTAACAAATCAATAAATTTTTCCCAAATGCCTTTGTAAACAATACATAAGCAGAACGGACGATACAGAAAGATATTAAAAACAATTGAAAACTATTTTAAAATGACGAACTTTAGCATTTCGGATCGTGGCTTATGCAATATTCTGTGGGAAAACACAAAAATTATTGTTTTCTTCTATTCTATTAAGGACTAGCTGGCACAGTCGGCCTACCGGCCGCCTTTAGCCATCTAGACCGTATCGGATGTGGTTGTTCGGCCTCACTCCAAGGTACTAAAGTAGCCTATGTTTTTCGTAGCGTTGTAAATAACTTCTACACCAAATTTGGTTAAGATTGGTCAAATAGAATAAAGCACGTGCATGCGTATTTGCATTGTCGATCGGTTGACAGTTTGACAGCATTCATTATTGTTTTTTAAGTTGATTTTGAGTAGCCTGCCTTCCTTTAAGGAATCTCGATAATCCATTCATGCGCGTCCCATAGGGACGCGCATGAATGGATTATCGATATTCCTTAAAGGAAGGCAGGCTACTCAAAATCAACTTTCCTTTCCTTTGCGAATTTTTGCACTATTTCAATACAAAAACATGCGCAGGGACCTACATAATAACTGTGCCAAATTTGGTTCCGATCGGTCAAACGGTTTAGGAGTCTATAGGGAACATACTGTCATGATCTCTTTATCATAAGGGTAGGTCTGTCATGATTGGGTCTGTTTCGGGTGGAATGCTCATATCGAGATAGTCACTTCAGAGACTGATGAAGGGTAGGAACTTGCACCTACATTTTCTTAATACTCCATAGTAATCTGCTTGCTCCATTTAACCTGATAAAATAACAAACGTAATGATTTGTGCAAAAGGGTATGTAAAAAAATGTGTAAAAGGCAAAAGAGGATTCAGTTGTTTTGGTTTGACAAAGTTAGGATTAAATTAAAAATAAATTTTATTTGTAAAAGCGTAGGGGATTAATTTAAATAATTGTGATTTTGGAAACGAGTGCGCGGTCAGATAGACGATTTTGGTGGGGACAGGAAGAAGAATGCAGCGGGAGTCTCGTACAGTGAATGGAGGCATGAAGACGTTATTTTTCGAGTAAATTGGAAAATTGGGGACGATCTGTACGTCTGGGTTAAGAATTAAAACGTAATTAACAATAGAGTTTTAAATTGTCTTGGAATTATTTGCGTGTGAATTAAGATTAATTAATTATAAATTAATGAATTATAAGGTGTGAATGGAAGAGAAGATTAATACTTTTGAGAAATATTTGGAAAAGTTTGGTGACCACTGCAAATTTGGTATGGTTTACAATATTTTATGGTTATGTTCTGAGTTATTGAAATTAAAGAAGATTATTGAAAATTCAACTTACCTGAACGTCTATCCTGTCAGTAGCCGATATTCGATTAATCATTAATTCACCCTGGAACTCTTCATGGTATGGAATTTGGATCAAACTACGAGTCATCTTTTCCTGGTTATCCGCTGTGTGTTCTTTGCATCGACTGTGCACGAGTAAGACCAGTAAGCAATTGTGTCGACACATTTTCGTAACATTCAGTTCGCGCGTGTTTTAAAATTTTGGGGGTTTTATGAAATTTTTATTATTAATTGATATTTTTGTAAATCTGATTTAATCCTAGTAATTAAAAATTCATCTTTTGTTTTTGAATAATTCTGTTTATTAATAAATTACATTTCTTGTTGTACAATAGTTACATTTGGTTTGATTTAATTAATAGCAGTGAGTAAAAGAAAAATAGGTGCAAGGTAGAGTAAGTTGTTGTCCGGTAATTTAAAAAAAAAAAGTCATTAAGTTAAGATAGTCATAAATGAGCATTCGACAGATTCAAGAACCCACCTTTGACCCTGAATTGATAGAGTTCTCATACATAGCTGGACAGATCATTTAATTAAGTGCCATCTCATTCCCCGCTATAAAAATTAAAATTTTTGAGTTTTACAGTAGCGATACATGGCAATACATACATCCATTTTTATATAATTATATTAAGGATTAAGGATATAGTAAGACAACTTCCAGATTTTTTGCCCTAAAATTGAAGGCTCAGCAACCGTTTGTCCACAAAAACTCCATTTCACCACACTGTGCGGCGTACCTAAATATACGACGATTACGATTGATGACCTTTTTTTTCTGGGGTTGCACTGAAGGAAACAACCATGAGGTTTTGTGGCAGCGTCGGGTGGCACCCCCCCCCCCCCCCCCCCGGCGGGTGTACAAAAAATAAGTACATTATTGTAAGTACTTGGAGAAGTTTGTAAGTACATAGGACATCGTTCTAAAAAAGAGTACTGTCCTACTAAAATAAGTACATACATATGGTCACCATAGATATACCGAAAAATTTCAAGTGAACTATTTTTACCTTTCGTAAGAGATTTAAAAAATTAAAATCGACTGACAGTAGGTATCAGAATTTGTAACGAAAATTCCGCATTTTCATGAAAATATGTTGAGCAGTAAAATTAAATAGGATAATTTTTGTTTTAGTTATCGCAGGTGTAATAAATTCGGGAATAACTTGAAAACGGTGGTTTTCTTTTAATTCACAGCAGAATTAACTGTGGAAAATGTAATGAGATGCAAATAAAATAAAAAAATCTGGATATTAAAGTACTTTATTTAAGTGTTTCAAATACCGTTGCAATATTTTGAATTTTCGTTCAAGTAGGTACATAATAAAATATCGTGTACATATTTCAAATATAATTAAATTTATGCACGAAAATAAAATTGCATTTTCATTAATGTGCATAATAAATATTTGAAATAAAAATTCCGTACAAAATAACTCAAATCATAAAAAAACTAAATTAAAATATTTTAAATACTAAAATTTTATCAAGGCGCATTTACCAAATACTGTTCAGCTAATTTTAATTTAATTTAAATATTTATTAAAACGACTTTTACTATTAAATTTTTTTTTTGATTTTCATTTTCAACATTGTCTAAATTTTAATTTATTGTAGTACAACAATATCGGGTTATATCGTAAGATATCGTTGTTATCCTTTTTTTTTCAATTTGGAATTTTTGTCTAGTTTTTGTCTAGGCAAATGAATTTGTTTACATTATTATTGCTAAAATTAATTCGCTAAGGTATTTTAAAAATAAATTGGGTTAAAAATATCTTGAAAACTTTGTATACATTTACCATGTGGAAATCTTTTTCAGGCATTTCTTCAGAAATTCCTTGAAAATCCTTTATGTTCTTATAAAGGAACTCGAATACGTTGCGGTCTTTATTTTGAAAACGTTTAAAATCACTGGAAATTCTTCAGAAATCCTTTGAAAATAATTGGAAATCCTATAAGTTCTGAATCGGGAAAATTAGTTTGAAATCACTGGCAATTTTTCAGAAATTTCTTATAAATCTTTCGAGTTCTTTTGGAGATTCTTTGAATTTTTCATTGGAATTCTTTTAAAATCACTAGAAATTCTTCAGGAATTACGTGGAAATGATTTAAATTATTTAATTTTAAAATCACTCGAAACCTTAGAAATCCTTTGCATTATTTATTTGGAGTTCGTTTAAAATCACTGGTAATTCTTCACAAATTTCTTTTAAATCTTTAGAATTCTTCATTTGGAATTCTTTCATCAATTTCTCAGAATTCCCTCGAGTTCCTTATTTGGCAAATTTATTTCAAATCACTGGCAATTCTTCAGAAATCCTTCGAGGACATCATTTGAAAAATTCTTTTAAAATCTCAAGTAATTCTGTGAAAATTATTTGAAATTCGTTTAAAATCATTGGCAGTTCTTCAGCAATTTTTTGTTAATCTTGAGAATTCCTTGAGATCCTTTGAAACCTTTATTCGGAATTCTTTTAAAATTTCTTAGAAATTCCATGAGTTTTTTATTTGAAAAATACGTTTAAAATCTCGACAATTCTTCAGAAATTTCGTGGAATCATCTGAATTATTTATTTGGAATGCTTTTAAAATTATTTATTGGTAATTCTTCCGAAATTCCTTCGAGTTTTTTTATTTGGAAAATTCGTTTAAAATCTCTAGCAATTTCTTGAAAATCCATCAATTTATTGATTTGATATTCGTTTAAAATTGTTAGCAATTCCTCAGAAATCTTTTAGAAATCGAGTTAAATCTTATAAAATCACTAGCAATTCTTTAACATTCCCTTAAAAATTGTTTCCAATTACTTATTTTGAATCGTTCAAATTCATTGGCAATTTGTCAGAAATCCTTTGGAAATCATTGGATTTCTTTATTTAGAAAATTCTATAAAATCTCCAGCAGTTCTTCAGAAATTACATGATAATCATTTGAAAAATTTATTTGGAAATATTTCTTGGAAATTACTTGGAAGTCTTCGAATGATTTATTTGGAATTCGTTCAAAATCACTGAAAATCTTTCAGAAACCTTGTAATTCTTTAGAATTCCTTTGAATTATTTATTCTGAATTCTTTTAAAATCATTATCAATTTCTTACCCATTCTTTGTAAATCCTTCCAATTAGTACTTATTTGGAATCCGTTTAATTTAATCGCTGGCAATTCCCCAGAAATTATTTGGAATTCCTTCGAATTCTTTACATGAAAAATCGTTTAAAATCACTAGCAATTCTTCAGAAACTACGAGGATATAATTTGAATTATTTATTTGGAAATGGTTTAAAATTACTGGAAATTCCTCAGAAATCCCTTGGAAATTCTTAGAATTATTTATTTGTATTTCGTTGAAAATCACTGACAATTCTTCAGAAATCGTGTAGGTAATTCTTTAGAATTTCTTGTAGATCATTTGAATTCATTATTCGGAATTCTTCTTCTTAGCAATCCTTTGTAAATCGTTCCAATTATTTATTTGGAATCCGTTTAAAATTATTGGCAATTCTTCAGAAATTCTTTTCTGAATTTTAATTATTTAATTTAGAAACCGTTTAAAATCACTGGAAACCTCAGAAATCTTTTGCATTATTTATATAGTATTCATTTAAAATCACTGGCAATTCTTTACAAATTTTTCATTTAATTCTTTAGAATTATTTGTAGATTCTTTGCATTCTTTATTTTGAATTCTTATAAAATCTTGACCAATTCCTTAGAAATCCCTCGAGAAGCAACATTTGGAAAATTTATTTAAAATCACTGGCAATTCTTCAGCAATCTGTTGAAAATCCTTTGAATTGTTTATTCGGAATTTGTTTAAAATCATTGGGAAATTCTTTTGTAAATACGTTGAGTTCTTTATTTGGAAAATCGTTTAAAATCATTAGCAATTAATTCTTCAGAAATTAGCTGGAAATTATTTGAATTATTTATTTGGAAATCGTTTAGAATTATGGGCAATTCCTCAGAAATCCTTCCGAATTCTTTATTTGGAAAAATCCTTCAAAATTACTAACGGTTCCTTAGAAATCCTGCCTGTTACTGATTTGATATTTGTTTAAAATCATTACCTATTCCTCAGAAATGTTTTGGAAATACGATATTTTGAGTTCTTTATTTAAAAAATTTGTTTAAAATCATTGAAAATTCCTTAAATATCCCTTTGAAACCTTTGATTTCGTATGAAATCACTGGCAATTTTTCAGAAATTTCTTGTAGATCTTCAAAACTCGTAGGGAATCCTTTGAATTTTTTATTCGGAATTCTTTTAAATCACTAGGAATTCCTTAGAAATCTCAGGAGTTTTAAGAAATTCATTGGAAATCCTTCGAGTTTTTTATTAGGAGAATTCGTTTAATATCACAGGAAATTCCTCAGAAATCTGTTGGAATCCTTTAAATTTTTCTTTGTAATTTGTTTATTTGTAATTACTGGCAATTGTTTAGAGATTTCTTTTCATACTTGAGCATTCCTTGGAGATCCTTTGAATTTTTTATTCGGAATTCGTTTAAAAGCATTAGCAATTCGTCGGAAATCCTTACAGGTCTTTTTTTTGGAAAATTCATTTAAAATCACTAACAATCCTATTTTATAATTTCTTTTTAAATTTTATACCAAGGGTTGAAAACATCCTGAAAACTTTGAATGTGGAAATCTTTTTCAGTCGAATCAAAATGGAAGCATTATATCCTCAGAAATTCCTGGAAATCCTTTATGTTCTTATGAAGGAACTCGAATAAATTGAGTTCTCTATTTTGAAATCATTTAAAATCACTGGAGATTTTTCAGAAATCCTTTTCCAGAAAACTTCTGTATTGGGGAAATTAGTTTAAAATCAATAGCAATTCCTCGGAAATGCTTTGGAAATTCTTCAGAAATTACGTGGAAATAATGTAAATTATTTATTTGGAAATCGTTTAAAATCACTGAAAATTCCTCAAAAATCCTTGGAATTATTTATTTGGAAATCGTTGAAAATCACTGACAATTCTTTAGAAATCTTGTAATTCTTTAGAATTTCTTGGAGATCCTTTGATTTCTTTATTTGGAATTATTTTAAAATCACTAGCAATTCCTTATAAATCCTTTGAATTACTTATTTGGAATGCGTTTAAAATAACTGGAAATTCCTCATAAATCCCTTGGAAGTACTTCGAATTATTTATTTGGAATTCGTTGAAAATCACTGACAATTTTTCATAAATCTTGTAATTCTGAATTCTTTGGGGATCCTTCGATTTCCTTATTGGAAATTCTTTTAAAATCCCTAGCAATTTCTTAGCAATCCCTTGTATAAAACCTTCCAATTACTTATTTGGAATGCGTTTAAAAACATTGGCAATTCCTCAGAAATTCTTTGGAAATCCTTCGGGTTCTTTTTCTGGAAAATTGATTTAAAATCCCTAACAATTATTCAGAGACTTCGTGGAAATAATGTGAATTATTTATTTGGTAATCGTTTAAAATCATTGGACATTCCTCAGATATTACTTGGAAGTCCTTCGAATTATTTATATGGATTTCGTTGAAAATCACTGACAATTCTTCAGAAATCTTGTAATTCTGAATTCTTTGGAGATCCTTCGATTTCCTTATTGGAAATTCTTTTAAAATCCCTAGCAATTTCTTAGCAATCCCTTGTAAAACCTTCCAATTACTATTAGGAATTCGTTTAAAATCATTGGCAATTCTTCAGAAATTCTTTGGAAATCCTTCGGGTTCTTTTTTTGGAAAATTGATTTAAAATCCCTAACAATTATTCAGAGACTTCTTGGAAATAATTTGAATTATTTATTTGGTAATCATTTAAAATCATTGGACATTCCTCAGAAATTACTTGGAAGATCTTCGAATTATTTATTTGGATTTCGTTTAAAATCATTGGCAATTCCTGAGAAGTTTTTTGGAAATCCATCGAGTACTTTTTTTGGAAAATTCATTTAAAATCACTAGCAATTCTTCAGAAACTACGTGAAAGTAATTTGGAATTCGTTGAACATCACTGACAATTCTTTCTCCAATTCCTTTAAGATCCTTTGGATTCTTTAATCTGAATTTTTTAAAGGATTAGCAATTTCTTAGCAACCCTTTGTAAATCCTTCCAATTACTACTTGTTAGAAATGCGTTTAAAATCATGGGCAATTCCTCAGAAAATCTTTGAAATCTTTCGAATTCTTTATTTGGAAAATTGTTTAAGATCATTGGAAATTCACCGGAATTCCTCATAAATCCATTGGAAACCCTTTAAATTATTCAAAATCCTTCCAGTTACTTACTCGTAATTCGTTTAAAATCATTTCGAAATTCTTCGAGTTCTTTATTTCGAAAATTTGTTTAAAATCTAGAGCATTTCTTCATAAATTACTTGAAAATCATTTAAATTATTTATTTTCAATTGATTTTAAATCACTGAAAATTCTTCAGAAAGCTCTTGGAAATTTTTTAAATTATTTATATGGAATTCTTTTAAAATCGCTAACAATTCCTTATAAATTCCTTGCGCTCTTTATTTGGAAAATTCGTTTAAAATCACTGGAAATTTTTCAGATATCCATTGCAAATCCTCTAAATTATTTATTTCAAATTCGTTTAAAATCACTGCAATTCTTTATAAATTTCTTGTAAATCTTTGGAATTCCTTAGAGATCCTTTAAATTCATTATTTAAAATTCTTTTAAAACCACTAGCAAGTCCTTAGAAATCCCTCAAGTTCATTATTTGGAATTCGTTTAAGCCATTAGCAGTTTCTCAGAAATCGTTTGGAAATCCTTCGAGTTTTATTTTGGAAAATTTGTTTAAAACCTCGAGCAATTCTTCAGAAAGAAATTCTGTGAATTATTTATTTGGAATATTTTAAATTCACTAACTTTGTAAATCCTTAGAATTCCTTGGAGATCCCTTGAATTATTTTAAATCACTTAGCAATTTCTCAGCAATCCTTTGAAAATTCTTCCAATTACTTATTTGCAATTCTTCAATTCAGAAATTCTTCGACGTGTATTTTTGGAAAATTCATTTAAAATCACTAACAATTCTTCAGAAACCTTGTAAATTTTTAGAATTTTAAAATCTAAAATTTCTTGGAGATCCTTTGAATTCTGTATGTGCAATTTTTTTAAATCATTAGCAATTCCTCAGAAATCCTTCGGAAATACTTAAGAGTTCTTTATTTGGAAAATTCGTTTGAAATCTGGAACTTAATTTTTTTTATTATAAAATTGCATAAAATTTATGTGGCACATACAGAAAGTACATTCTTACAAAAATTTCTACAAAAAATGGATTTCCATAAATGTTCATTTTATTGTCTGTGTAAGACTGGCCACGTTTAAACACTTTTTCGCCCAAAGCAACTAAAATTTGATTATAAGTAATTCCATATAAATTATTTTAAAAACACTAAATTTTTGCGATTCCTCACGAAAAATATCTAAACAAATTTTGCCAACTTGAACAATTATTTATTTAAAGAATTAAGGAAAATTAAAATCGGTTAACTGTGGTAGAAGTAGTCACTGTTTGAGTGAATTCGAGTGCACCAAAATGGGGAACAATAACTCGAGAACAGTGCGCTCTAGGGAAAAGCTTCCAGCATATTTTTTGTGATACCTCATCAGTCATCAGTAGAAGTAGGATTTGTACAGAAAAAGTAACATAAATTGCAGTAAAATTTATAAAACATCATCTTGTACAAGCGTTTTCTTGAAAAACGATGCTTTTAAAGAACAAATAGTATTTTAATGTCTTTTAGGTAAAATATTTTATCTTTCTAAAAAGAGCGGAAAATAAAATCGGTTAATTTTTGTGGAAGGTACACCGCTGTTAGAATGGGTGCAAGGGTCCAATTCGTCATATTACATGACGCTCCCGAAATAAGGAACCTGCCCAAAGCTTCTTATTTCTGGAAAAATGTTTTATACAATAAAGCGGAGCTTAAATTTAACTGCCTGCGAAATATTTTTAGTTAATTTAAGAAGTTGGCGAAAAACGTGGGTTATTATGGCACTCGAGCATGTTAAAACAAGTGATAAAGGAATACGAAACGCTTTCCACTTTCATATTTTCTAAATTATCCCTCTAAAAAATTTAATAAACAAAACTAATTGTATAAAAAAAACCTCTTTCGCTCGGATGAAGAGGAAAAAAGCAACAATAAAGCTGCCCTGCATTGTTTTAAAATGTTGAGTTTTCTATTAAAATAATTAAACCATAATTTTCCACTTTTAAATAAGAAAAAGGAAGGGGATCGATTTTAATACGAGCTTTCCTCGGTTATCCTTCACGAGGTGCAAAAAATTGTACATTTCTTCTAATATCATCGCAAACTGGTACGTACACAATAACTCCCGAGCTTGAGGGAAAATCTTGCAGCGCACTGCTTAACCCTGCATTTAGTGCACAATGGGACAGCTCATGTTTTATTTAACGAACCCCTATTGTGCAACTTTATGCTCAAGTTAGGGATTCATTAAAACTGCATCTATTTCAAGCTTTATTTAACCTCGCAAATGTATATTATCTATGTTTTCAGCATCTTTACAAATTAAAAACATCCAATTTATTATTACAATCTACGCGAAAAGTTGCAAGAAGATACGTAAAAAAAAGGAAATTTTTAACAAGTTTCTACTGAACGGTTAATATAAAAATTGTTTGTTTGTTTTTATTAGTAGATGGATGTCGGTGGTATATATATGTTAAAATGATGAATGGGGAATAAAACGATTCGATACATCATTTTTGAGTCGATGTTTTGCTAAAATTGTATCAACACTTTTAAGACTCACGCGAAAAACTTTTAGATTGATTACGACTTTTGCTTCAGCAGTGCATTAAGTGTGTTAATCTGTTAGGGCAGCGGCGGCGCCAGAATTATTCCTACGGTGATATTGAAACAAAAATAAATACTACCGCTCCGCAGGCTATTTTCCAAAATGTACTGAGGTTGAGAGCCTCCCGGTTATTGTGTTTTTGTTACTGCCTAGAGAAACAGTGTTATTGAATCTATTGTAAAAGCGCCGGAGGCGATTTTTATTATGTCAAGGTTTGCATATTTATCAAGTTAACACTAACATTTCAAATTTTATAATCCTCGAAGCTAAAAGTTGTTGTTACGGCTACTTGGATCTTTCGACCCTATCTTATCGTTAGATCTCCACCCTGTTTGTACAAAGGAACTGCACCTGTAAACTATTCGGTATTTAAAACCGCCCCAGGCGGTCGTCAAGTATACGTCTCAAAACTGAAAGTTTCCTCTTCCCGATTTGTTACAAAAAATGTATAACATAAATTTTTGTTTTGTGTAACTTTCGGTTATTACGTTGAATGAAAAGCGCCATAGGCGCTTTTTAGAAAATTTTCGAAATCAGACTGCCGTGTAATTGTGGAACCTATACAATTAGCAGACAGTTAAGATTTGAAATCATAGTCTATACAGCGCGACCAGTAGTAGAATCACTGCCGATGTATGGGTACTGCACACTCAATTTAAAAATTAGACCCGGGACGATAATTATAGAAAGCACGCCTTTTCATTAATTTAATTAAACAGAACAATCCCGCGCCGTAGGCGATTTTCTGAGAAATTTTGAAATAAAATTATGACCGGTTAGTTTTAACTTCAACAATTTCTTAAACTAAATTGATAATTTTGTAAGTCCACAATTTACCCGGACGTAATCAGTAGGGCTGAGCTCTGACCGTATTCTCGGTCCACCGGTTAAGATCGATACACTTATGACAAGCTAGGTCAGGCATATCGACAAAGTTGTAGTATTACTAAAATAATTCACGTTACTCTCGTTGTAAGTTCTATTTTTGTTAGAAAAGCGTACGTGTAAAGCTGTACTGTGTAACCCCCCTTCCCCGGATACGAAAAATTAATATAAATAGTGGGATATCGTAAACAAATTAAGTATGTCTTACCACGGGAGCTCGAGCGCGATTCGTTACTAAAAATATGTGTAGGTGTATGTATACAGTTTTTTTTGTACAAATACTTTTTAATAATAATTCAAATTGGAGCTCTCATGAGATAATGAATGATCTGAGTTTAGATGTTGGTTAAAATATAACCCCCCCTTCTAAAATACCCTGGATATAGATAATAGTCATTTAGAACGTGATTGCCTTGGTTGTAGGAATTGACGAATTAATTTAGCGCTATAAATGGACACACATATGGTAGTAGATTTAAAAAAATTAATTTTAGGCATTTTGGAACACGAGCGCTTTTATACAGTACTCGTGTGGTTGCAGACCTCGGCTTCGCCTCGGCCTGCAAATTACACTCTTGATGCTGGAAATAAATTTGTATCAGTTTGTATACAATATAAATTTGATAAACCATTTTATTTGGCACTCTTTGGAACTAGAATTCTTAGATAAGGGTTCGGGTTATTTAATTTAAATTTATAAAATAGCGCCGTGGGCGATTGTTGAAAAAATTTCAAGCTCAATATTTTTATTGAAATCATAATGTGTCAATCTTAATTGACTTTAAATTATTGTTGGGTGCAAGTCTTTAAAGAATTAAAGAATGCGACCAGTCTGTTAAATCAAAAACTGATCTGAGGACGGTAAATTCGTTGCGGTAACACCGAAACTGGTCATGCGATAAGGCTAATGTGATTCATGCTTTTTGACTTCTGTATGCATTCGGACACCATATTATGCTGACAGCGCTGCTTTATTCTTTTCTTCGAATGAACAAAATAAATTTGAGTTTAATTAAAATTCTGGGGGGTGGGGGAAGTTACTCCTTCGACATTAGGGATGTGTAATTGGGCTATCTGGGGTCGAATAGTGAACTGTGTTGATCTCACCGCCTTAGGTGAGTTTCGGTATTTCGCTTAGGAGGCAAACATCTACGATTAAAAACATCTTTCGGTACAAATGTTATGTGGCGGCTGGTTCGTGGAGGGCGAAGGGGAGCTGCCCTCTCCAAGTAAAATAGCAACTCGGAATAATATTGTTTAATAAATATGGTAGTTTTGCCATGGAGGCACCAGAGCCTCCACTGATGAGCAGATTACTTTCAAACAAATCCCCCGTTAAGGTAGTAGATTCGCGATATTACATTGATTTGACCCCCCCCCATCTAAATGCGTTGGTAGCTTCTGTAATATATAGTATCTATACAGGGTGTTCCGCAAGGTGATGTCGTTCTTATTAAATAACAATTCTGATTTGATTCTGAATCAAGTTTTCACTTCTTAAATTGATCTGGTAATTCAACCAAGGCAATCACATTCTATCTTATAATATTTGTGCCGTATTATAATAATTATTATGTAGTATCTATATTAAACAAAAATTTCCGTTTTGAATTCAGAATTAATTATATTTACCTACATAAATAATTTTTTTAATTTATTTATTTCTTCGTTGCTTTTCCGCTAGCGTGTGATTGTGATGGTTATGTAACCATATTAAAAAATAAACCAATGAAAGATGCGCTATAAACTTTTAAGGTCTCTTGTTAAGCTTTTAAGGTCGCACTGATTCGCGATTGCCCAGGTTGTGCGGCCCGCACTGATAGACCGGATAATCAACCCGCGTATTGATTAACCACTAATACAAGCACAAATACGCTTGTTTTAGTTTATAGTCATAAGCAACCAAAAACCTTAAAGGTCGTCCATAAAGGACGTCCGCAATTTTCCCCCGACTTTTCACCCCCCCCCCCCCACGAAATTCCCGTGGTCGCATATCAAAGATTCCCCCTCTCATTTAATCGAACTTGACACGATACTGTTTACACGACATTTGGAATTCTCTAAGTCAACTCTAAACATCCAAATATTGGGTGTAATTAAGTTTACGTGAATTCAGTAATTAACGTTAACTGTAAAAAATGTTTATGTAAAATTACAATGATAATCATAGCTCATTGTAATATTACATTTTTTGATGTTTTAAGTGTGTACATTGCTTGTTCATAATGTAAGATTGTTTATGCATTGTGTAAAGTTACACAACACATCCGTTCCCAAAGTACGTTACAGAGAATTACAGAGAAACCGTAATTTCACACTATTATTAATGGAATAATACACAGTACGAATTTTTAGTTATTTAAAATAATGTAAAAATTGCAAAAAATTTTAATGTATATTTACGTGCATTATTTACAGTGTTGCTAATCAATCTAGACCTTTTCCAATGTAATCATAATGTTTATCGTTGAAAGCAAATATCGGGAATAATTACGCGAATTAAATCACTAACGTCGCTAAGCTACCAAATATAACTTGCGCTTACGCAAATTAAACCACTAATATAGGTAAGCAACCAAAACCCTTAAAACCTATCTAACCGACACCTATCTGGAACTTTAACCGCAAGTGAAACGAACGGCCCCAAATCAATTAACCAACGCGCGCCGTAGGCGACATTTCGATAAATTTAACAATTGAGCGATATTTTAGAGCCGATATTTGCAATAATTAGGTATTGGAAGTAGCCTTAATATTTCGAACCCTTTTCTTAGTTCGCCACTGATTCGGTAGGAAACATTTTCAACTTCAAGTAAACGAAAACAAAGTTTGAACCCTTATAATTTGACAATCACCCTCCCTAACCTTTCAGTACTGAAGTGCCCTTGACGTGCCCATTATATTTGTATCGAATTATCTCATTTAATCTTCGATAGGAGATAAATAACACGTAAAGGTAAGAAAATATTTTTTGATTGTTGAACAAAGGAAGCGATCAGGTGTTTGAACAATGCGTAACGTTGAAACCACATATAATAGGCGCAGCATTTGATTTTTATCAGTCGCGATGGATTTTCTCACAACATATTTAACGTCTAACTCACTCCTCACAATGTGTTCGCTCATGGTTATGTATATTAGTAATTCTTTTACATAATCAAAATGCATGTCATTATCCAAAAACACTTAGTCATTTCGAAACGGTACATTTGTGATTTATAAAGTTTGCAATTATTAAATTATAGAGGATAATGGGTAGGCCATTACTCGTTGTTTTTTTATTGTTTCGGTAATGAACGTGGAATGCGAATAAAATTATTACATGTGTCGTATAGTGAAGAGGTCTAATAATACCGAGACACGTGCAAATTTCAAATTTACGAAGTCGCGGTGTGCCGCCGGCCTTAGTTCTCTCATTTCCACTCGAACATATTTTCCACGTCGATAAATTACGGGATCGCATTGATTTCAATTATCCTTGTTTATTCCAATTAAATTATCAATATATACCTGGTAACGGTTTAAGTTTTAATTAGTTAGGCTGAAACAAAATTTTGCGTGTAATAGAAAAAGTTTTTTAAAGACGTGCTCCTCCAGCAGAAGTCGATTTGTGAATTATTATTTTAAGATATGTAAATGTATTCAAGCAAGCAGGTGATGTTTTGTTATTAATTTCAGGTAAATGTGGCACGAACCACATCATTCTCCAACAAAATGTGCAATGGAACATCTGCAGTCGGCTCGTCAAAGAGAAAGACCTTCGAACGCGTCGTCGTTATCCAGAGCATTATTTATACGACGTTGCATGCCGCAGGAACGTCGACCGCATTTGTATTTTCCGCCGCCCCCTAAACATCCACCCCCTCATCCTGTTGATCTCAGAATGTCAGAGGATCACTTGCTAAGCATTCCGGGGCCTTCAAGTGCACGACAACCTCACGAAGCCACTTGGGAAGTCCCTAACGACTACTCGTACGCTTATTATGAACCAGGACCGCCAAAGAAACACACGAATGTGCCAAACCGATATCCTGGTGGAAAGAGAGACGGTTCTTACCGAGAGGGCACTTATAAAACAAAGCACACCTACTTAACGCGCTATGGAACAGAGGAAAATATTTACGAGGAAATCAGCGACCTAACACGCGCTAGAATGCACGCAGCACAGCAACACCAACAATCCATCATATCCCTTAACCAAAGTCTGGTGGAAGAAGAAGTCAGACGAGTGCAATCCGGTCATCGCCGCGTGCTCGGCGAGTTGAACCTCTCCGTGGAGGCTATGCTCATGCCAAACTCTCGCGAAGGCAGCGAAGACACCGACAGAGAAACGGACGATCAGTTAGCCGATTTGTTAAGTGTGGGACCAACGGACGAACTTTTATCTCCGATTCCTCCAGTGGACTTGGATAGTGGTTTCAGTGGTAGTTCTAGTGGTGCAAGTTATCGAAGTGCGGCGGGTAGCCTCCGACGAGGACCAGACAAAAACAAGTGCATCCATCCGGGCCAAAAAAATTCCCTGCAAAATTTAACTCCGTCCAAAAGTTTTTGGAGCCGGAAAGGATGGAAGAAACTTGCCGGATTTTCCAACAATCATGTGCCAGGAAATAAACCAAAAAATGGTAAGTCTCATTTTGTTTATTAATTTTGGTTATAGATTAGTGGTTGGAATTCAGATTGAGGAAAGTATTTTTTGTAAATCATCATGTAACTGTCAGTTGTACATAACAAGTGAATGGGCTTGAATTTGACATACCGGTGTTTTGTATTCGGTACGCGTACCTAATTCTTGTTTTAAGTTGTTCGGCGAGGTTGTGTTTTTATAATTAATTATTTTCCATTGAATTATTGCATTTATATTGATAATATAAAAGAGATAATTATTTATATACCAGTGTCTTTGTTATTTATCTTTGCTGAGAATAATATAGATAATACAAATTGCCAAGGCATAGTTTATCATCCGGTTAAGTTTGATAAATTTGTTTTGATAATTTAACAATTGCGTGAGGGTGAGGGGTGCTTATTTAATTCGAAATTGATTATCTTGCGGTTTAATGTAAAGAAAGATTAACTGTCGGTGCACAACGTGCAAATCGAATTTTGTAAACGCGCTAATCCACCGCTCAGTGGACTGTAAACAAAAATTGCAGTGTGGAACCCGGCTATAAAAGTACAGAACATTCCAAGTTCCTTCTATTTAACAATCTATCGACACGGCCGTTTAAGCTCAATTAAATTGCGTTAACATGAGCATCAATTAACTACGATCACGACATCAGCAAAGCAAACCAAGTTTTTCTCACGAGTTATTAATCCAAGTATATTTAATTTGCGGTTAATTAGAGCAGCAATTTTAAATTACATGATGTAATATGTAACTTGCTGCTACCACTGCAGCGCAGTGGTTAGCGCAAAATTTTCTAATTTGATGCACGATGTTGTACGGTCGTTCTATGGCTTTAAATTAGAAAGTAATCCTGCCTATTTTACACTTATTATTATTAATTAAAGTTATAAATAATTTCCCATATCTTTTATTTTATCAATAAACGTTTCTTTTTCGTAATAACTGCATTCAGTTTCCTGGAAATTAACCCTGGAAATTATAGTAGCTTTCACTTTAAACTACCCAAGAAGTATTGTGCGTCACCACCGTCGCTAAAAGAAATATTTACATAGGCAAATGCGGTATAAAGTAAATTTTCAAACGTTAAAATTATTTTGTAACAACTTACCTAATATTGTGACCATAACAGTCAATTACAGTCAATAATTTAACTGATTAATAATTTGGTGTCAAAATAATAACAATTATTACAGCTATCAATAAATTTCAATATCAATTATTTCGGACAATTTAGTTTTGTTTAATTTCAATTATTTAACATTTTTCTCTAAAGGGAACCCAAACCGAGATATTCACGAAAATTAATAAAACTACCTGTTTCGCGCGGTTCTTCCAATATGACACCAAATGCTTTACTGCTTTACGTGCCTTCCGAAGCATGGAAACGGTCAAGAAATTTTTATGCTCAACCTAAATTATGAAAGAAAACATTCACAGTTTTATGCAGTTATAGAATGAAATATCCTATTAGATATTAAATATATAGCAAGTACATACACAAAGTGCGGAACTGTAGACCATTATTCTAGGAACCGGGGGGTCTGGAGGGTATGGAATACCCCCCAGGTACTCAAGTGTTGATTCTCGTGCGATTTTCTATTTGTATTATTTTAAAGATTTCATACGGGTATGGAACCCCCCCCCCGTCTTACAGTCTTTGCCCCTCACTCTATTTTTAAATATATCTGCCCCCCCTTTTTTTCAAACTTTCTATGATTTCTCTAATTGAAAGCTGCAAATTAAATTTTCAATTAATCAAATTCGGACTAGAAAACTTATAAGCTATGTTTTGACGATTTGGTGTACATAGCCATGTCGTTTACTTGCTATCAAGCAGGTGATTGCCACACTAAGTGTAAACGTAATTGTTTCACTTTAACTTGACTCATATGAAATATTGTGGCACTTTGAAACCGCAAGAGGCTGCAAGCGGTCCAGCGCAAGATGGCACTTCGAGTAACTTGCGCTTATAGGACCGTGTCCGGCGAAGCCGTGCGAGTCTTGGCCTCCATGCCTCCCATAGAGCTTTTAGCTAGAGAGAGAGCAGACGTACGAGCGGGACCGGACCCCACCATTAAGCAGCGGACGCTCGACGATTGGCAAAGGAGCTGGTCCTCCGGCACGAATGCCGCTTGGACCAGAAAGCTCATTTCGGATCTTCGTCCTTGGGTAGCGAGAAAGCACGGAGAGGTGAACTTTCATATAACACAAGCTCTCACCGCCCACGGATGCTTCCAGGCATATCTCCCCAGGTTCAGGCTGACCGAGTCACCTGCCTGTCGTTACTGCGGGGACGAAGATACGGCGGAACACACTCTTTTCGGATGCCTAAGATGGGAGAGGGAGAGAGTGATGATTTCGCTCCGGATGGGCGACACACTAAGCCCGGACAACATGATTGCTTTCATGCTGTCCGGCGAAGACGAATGGCTGGCTGTAGCGGTCTTCATCAGTCAAGTGATGAAGACCAAGGAGGGGGACGGACGAGCTGAGCAAGCCGAAGCTCGAGTCCTCGCCTTACAGTTAAGACAATGACAGCCTTTTTAAGTTCCCTTGAGAAGTTCCCGCGAGAAGATGCGCGAGAAGTTCCCAAGAGAATTCCCGAAGAATATCGTCATTGATCGGCGGGTCGGGTCGGGTCGAGTAGTGACGGTCGTTCGACGGGGTAGGTTAGTGTCGGTACGACGATAGCGCGTATACCCTCTGTGGACACAAACACTCGTGCTAATCCAGAGGGGGACGATCGCGAAAATAGTGCCGTCAAATATAAAGACGAGTGGACTGGCACTTTGCCAGCGACCACAAGTTTTTCAAGATGACCCGGTCGCATCGCGCTCTGTGATTTAATATGATTTGCAGGGTCGCTTGGGGGCTCGGGGTCTCCGGTATGGATGACGGTCGGCTCGGCCTTGACTTTGTCGCTGGAATTTCCGCCTATTAAGTTAATGACGAGTGGACTTTCACCTATACTGACGATCACGGACCACTAGGTGACCCGGTGAGACGTGTTGGATCGCGGCGAGCGGTGTGTCCGGTTCAATTGAAAAAGTAGAATCAAGTGATAGTGCCTGACCTCCCGGACACAAACTTTCGTGCTAAACCGGGAGGTCATCGGGAGCCTGCATCATCGATGCAGCATGGAAGATCGCAGACGACGGCGGAAGTAATGCCGAGAAGGTAAAGCCCGCTGTCGTCGGGGAGGGGGTTTTAGTCAGTTAGAATCTGACACTACCATCCCTGATGGGGTGGTGCCTATGAAGGTTTCCCCCTTCCCTGCAGAAAAAAAAAAAGTCTTCATAAATTATACTATAAAATCACCCGGTTTATATTAGTACCTGGCGTCTCTATTTCGGAATATCTTACCCGGGGTTCCCCGATAAATTTAAAAAAATTATATGCGATATTGTATAGATAGTTAGCGGACGCTCGAAAATAATAACAATTCTGGTAATGCCTTAATTTAGTTCTTGAACTTGGTTAGAAACTCTTGAACTCTCTGATCGGTGCACTGTGAGCCAATCGTCGATTTTTTGACGATGAGTGAGAACACTTAGCTCCTTGGCCGCTTTACTACCTAACTCTGTAAGCTCGACGGCCCGTGCCAACCATAGTTAGCTCGGCCTTCAGCTTCGCAAATGGCCTACGCCATACCCGGAAAAGGTGTCTTTCTATTGATGCCTTTAGTGCCCCTCTACGTCTTATAATTAAAGATAAGATCATTTTTAAGATTTTTAACGTGCTTGCTTTTGTTCCGTAAAAACCTTAAAAAATATTCTTGTCTACCATTAAATCTCAAGCTTTCTTAAAAATCCCTTTTCATCAAGTTATTACTTTTCTCTTGAGTTTCAGGGAGTCGAATGCATTTTTGCCTCTGAAACAAAGAGGTGGGGGTGAAACAAGAAAGGAGGTGGAGGGGAGGTAAAGTTCACTATTCAGATGATGTGCCGTTGTTTACCTATTATTTATCAAGTCTAGTTCATTAATTAAAATTTATAATAATGAATGATTACAAGATGGAATGCAATGTTAAATCCAATTAATTGGTATCTTTGTGAAAAATCCCCCCCCTCCATTACTCGCTCTTATTTCCATTTCTCATACATATCCGCGCAGTTTTTTCGATTTTGACTATCGATTTTACTGTTGTTAACTTTTATACTATTCTAAAGCATTGCTTAAGTAATTTTCATATTTTTTGGGGTGGGGGGCTCTTTGATGTGCTTTGATCGGTTGCGCTTCTCGGTCTTTAGCCTTGCAATATTTTTTGTAAATACGGGTCGGCGCTTGGTCTCCCGATTTCTTTTAAAAACATTGATCGGCCTTCGACCTCCCGATTCCTTTTTATAAACACGGGTCGGCCTCTGGCCTCCCGATTCCTTTCATAAACACGGGTCGACCTTCGGCCTCCCACTTTTTTTTTAAAAACACGGAACAGAATACGCGAAAGCGTATTTGTTTTTAAAAAGGAATCGGGAGGCCGTAGGCCGACCCGTGTTTTTTAAATGGAATCGGGAAGCCGAAAGCCAACTCGTGTTTATAAAAAGAAATCGGGAGGGCAAGCGCCGACCCGTATTTACATAAAACATTGAAAGTCCTAAAGCCGACAACCGTAATCGATGGTCTACAATGGATATCCACACGACTATGGATACTAAAAACTGTATTCTGTTCTTTTTCAGGGGCCTCGGTTGTGATGAGGATTACTAGATTATAAATTTATACCCACGAGAGCTCGAGGATGGCTTAACCCAGGTTTTCTGTAATAATTCGATATCAGTGCAAGATATCAAAAATTGTTTGAAACAAAAATATTTGTCTTTTTACGCTGAAAACTTTTGGTCTCTTTAATATCTTTTACCGTTCTCGGGTTATTAGACCAAAAGTGAGTTAAGTTTCGAGCTCTTCTGATTATGACAAAAAAAACCGTCACATCGGGACAGTCTCGAGCATTTTGGGACATCTGCTCATCTCAGTAGTGCCCCCTCCCCCGTGCACATATCTATAATATAAAACATAAGTTCTGTGTATCAATATGTTCATATCACTGTTTTCAAAATGAACGAGTTCGGCCTTTAGGCCGCACAAGCATATCAATCGGGTACCAGAGAAATAAAAAATGCCACACGACTTATTAGATCTTGTTATATTTTGAGTATTGATTCATCAGTAAAATAACCGACTAAATTTTGAGTTTTTATTTGTAATCTGTTCCGGCTACTCTCCCCACCCCCTATTTCACACACCGCTTTCAGTTATTCGGCTACTGCTAAAAAAACAATTTATTCGCACTTTACCGATTTTTATAACGAAAAGCCATTGAAACAATTTTTATCATTTCTGAGGGTTGGTTAACATATTTTATTTTAAGACGCTCCCCCCCTTCTCTAGAGAACTCATTTCCTGGATTTTATAATTTGTTCTGCAATTTTCTCCGTTGCGATTTTCTGGATCGATGTTGCTGTGGAAATCTATATTCAAAATGCCTGTCAAAGGCAATACGCCGAATATTTTTCCGCGATTTGTCTGAGGACTATTACCTCCGGGCTGTAATTCCCCAAACAGACCGTGGTAAGCGATAATTGATATTAAATATTCGGCGTGTTGCCCTTTGACAATCATTTTTGTGCAGTCGATATTTAAAATGCGGGCAACATTTGAATAATATCATTTTCCTCGGGCTGTTCCATACAATTACAGCCCTGCGGAGACGGTAACAGCCTGAGGATTGTTACTTTCGAACTGCAATTGCATTTTAGCTATGCTTTTCAAGTTGAATTGTTGACCAATCGAGCGATTGAGCGAGCGGTCTGCTTGATTTTAAATCCCGATTGAAATTGAATAATTGTAACCGGGAAAACTTATTGACAGTTGTGTCAGAAAATGTAATGACTCATCGAACGGATAAAGGTACATGAAATTATTAAAAAAAAGTCGTCAAATTCACTGCCAGACAAAATTAACCCGGTAGCCCTTTACTAGCTTTCTGTTCGCCTACCGGACCAATAATGCAAAAATTACCTGACAAATGAACACACGCGGGCTTTGAAGTAATAAATCCCATTTTATTTAAAAGGACTTTCGGATTTACAAAGAAAATTTGTAAAACGTCTGATGAAATTCGCGGGTTTAATTGTAATTTCAGTTGACAGCTCTTGGCACATGACAGCTTTTGTAATTATTTTCAGTTTGCGTGTGATGTTAATGAGCATTGAGAATATAAATCTTTTCAGTGCAAGCGAATATTTATCCATTGTTGCCGTGAGATTATTAATTTTAGACTTTTTTTACACATTTTTCCATGCTTTGATTTATGATTTTTTAATTTACGAAGAAGTTAACAAATTCAGACGTGTAATTTAAAAATATCGCTTTTTAATTATTTTTTTGACCCGTAGGTGGACAGTAATTAAGTTTTTGGATTTTGAAATCATAGCGAATGAAAACTCCCGTCTGCAAGTGCGCACGCTGTAATTAATTTTTCTTTCGCGTTTATTATTTTTATTGCAGGTCATTAAGTCGATTAAGGCGTTTTATTTGTTTTTAAAAATTGAAAACCATTACAATTTTATTATCACATTTTTATCGAAAAATTAAAAAACGTTTTGTAGTTAAAAAATGCCACCCAAAGAGTCGAACGGGTATAAAATTTATCTTGAAAAATTTAAAAGTTATAAAATTGGATTTTCGAATTTATTCGTCTATTAACAAGTTTTAAATTGGATTAAAAAAAGTTGTTTATACCACACGCTGTGTTTTTGATCGGAAACGTGTAGATTATGACGCGTGGTCTGGTCATCAACTAAATGTAAACTGAATATGTAATGGTCGATTTAAGGTAAAAGGAATGCACTCATCCTTACGCAACGTCCTGTGAGTTATGCCCAAGGGGATTTCAAGTGTAACAAAATATAAAACTTTTAGTATGACTCGAAATTTATTAGTACCCTTTTGTCTTTCGTCGTGATTGTTTCTAATAAAAATTTTGTTACCGCAGTGGAATTAATTTTAAAAATTTGTGTAGTGAAGGGTGGGACGCTTGTTTTAAGCCCTATCCTAAATGGGACTGAACAAGGAACTTCTTGGATCGCAAAGTCTTGTCCAGGTATGTCGTTTGATATTAGTTTAAAAAACCTCTATTATCCATTTGAGGAGTTTCTGATGTAATGGTGAGGGATGGCGACGATGGTGTGGTCCGGGTTGATTTTGGGCCGTAATCAAAGACGGAGTAATCCTCCTCCTTCCCAATTTATTTGAACATGATTTATGTTTTTTTGGTATCTGTTATGATTTCTAAGTGTACTCCAATATTTCACCCCAAAAATTTATACGAAATCTTCTCGGTAATTCCCCCAATCAATAAGTAACCCAATCGACGATCAAATCCGACGTAAATTAAATTTTCGTTAAAATATGTTAAAACAATTTTTTCGGTTGGCTAGAAAATTTAAAAATTTTCTTAACCGTAATGTCAGGCATTTCCTCCCCGTTGCGTTGTCACAAACTTCTGCATGAAACTATGCCCTAATACAATGGCGTGGCGGCGTGTTATGGCATAAAGTAATTATTTATGCGCTCAAGATATGAATGCGATCATAAATTTGTATTATTCTTAGAAAATCGCGGCAGTAAGCTTCCGTGAGAAAATCGATAGGATTTATCGGAAAGATACGAGGGTAAATTAGAAACTACGGGACACCGGAAGGTGCAGCTTTCCGAACCCCTAAAACCGTACGTCAATAAAAGCAATAGAGTTGTAACAAACAAGTCAAACGCTCAATCGTCAATTAAAAGTTAACCAAGTGTTAAACGACAAATTAAAGCGCAATAATAGATAACACTCGCAGCAACTTAAAAGTTTGAATTCCCAAAAGTGTCGTTATTTTCAGGCATTGTATGACAACTTTATAAAACTCCAAACGTCCTTCACAGTTCTGTCAAGATATCGTTTTTGTAATAAATGGAAAATTTTGTTGGGCGCCAGCCAATTTCTTTTTATCTTTGATCCTTGCATCTTGTTATCCAAGTTCTACTAAGTTGTCGAAAGTGTCCTTTATTGGCATGTACGTCGATAAGTGTATCGGAGAGGTTTCGGATTAAACCGTGGATAGGTACTACGGAAATAAATTAAAATCGACTTTGAAAAGAATTTTCGAGTCAAATTTAAATTTGAACAATAAATTGCGTGTTTAACGGGATGCTGTCACTGATACGTAGATATATTCGCGTTTATTATATAAAAAGCGGTTCAAATGTTCGGTCGTGCTCGCCTTCCTCTGGTATAAATATAAAATTTTATGTTGCTGGGTTGAGTTTTTTCTACTTGCCGGTTCGATTCTATAGTTTTCATTTTACATTTGTTTTTTAGGTTTTGTAGTTTAGCTATTTTAACTCGTTTAATGAACGAACAAGAGCAAACACCAACGAATGCAAGTTTTTGGATATGTTTGTTGGGAAAACCGTTTTTTACTTGTTCAATATAATTTTGTGATTCCGATCTTGAAAAGATTTATATAGTTAACAAACAAACGGATGCAAAAATTAGTGCCGTTTGTTTGTACCTACATTGTCGCTTTTTCTTTTAAATTTTTTTTCCAATTCAAATTAGCCCAAAACGGTGTATAATCACGGAACATTTTGTACAAGAATTCAATATTTGTGGAAATTCATGGAACAAGCGAATAAAGGCAAGCAATGACAAATATTCGGAAGGGTTTGTTCCATTCGGATGTTCACTCGAGCATTCGTCTGCTTTGTTTTTCATGTCTGTGAGAAAATATCTCATCTTGTTCATATTCGGACCTGCTGGGCTACTCGAATTCGATTAACTCGGATTATTCGAAATCACTCGGAAGGTCTTTGTCGACCTGACTTTGAAATTATCATTTGGTAGGAGCATTAGTCATAATAATAGTCATACATTAGACTATTAGAAGCCTAATGTCTATCTTTCAGTAATTTTCAGAATGAGAAGAACACAAGAGCAAGTATTGTAAGACGATGAAATAACATTAGAAATTTGACTACCAGTACCTGGGGGGTATTCCATACCCCCCAGACCCCCCGGTCGCCGTTCTTTATCTTGTGTACTCTTCGTTCCTAATTTTTGAAAGACTGGAATTTTTAATGCTATTTCATCATCGTCCAATCTGGAGACCATTCCTAAAATTATTGAAAGATTGGAATTATGTATTCAAATATTTCAACTTTTTAATGTTATTTTATCGTTTTACCTGGAGGTTAAGACTCCACGGTCGCCAAACTTTTTCTTGTGTCCTTTTCATCTCGAGAAGTTCAATACTTGAGCTTTCAAGACCATGAGAAATTTTATTCTGTATAAGAATTATTGATTATGTATTTTGAATTTAATGGATTGATTTTTATTTCAATAATGATATAACGTAGGAAAATTGTGAAAATTGAAGTTTGTGGAGAATTTTATGCTTTTCAAGTTTGGCCTGATGAGAATTTTTCGCAAAAATGATTTTCAAAAAACCGTGTCGGTAGAAAAAATTTCTCAATTAGGCCTGTATTAGACTATAAAAGATCTTTGACAAAGTTCGTTTACAAAAGATCTTTTATAAAATATTTTATAGTGTAATCGCTATCTTGTTTAAAATCTTTTGATAGTATGGACAGTTCCGGTCAATTGTCCGTCAGACAAGCAATGACGAATATTCGGAAGGGTTTGTTCCATTCGGACGTTCACTCGAGCATTCGTTTTCTTTGTTTTTCATGTCTGTGAGAAAATAGCTCATGTTGTTCATATTCGAAACTGCTGGGCTACTCGAATTCGATCAACTCGGATGGTCTTTGTCGACTTCACTTTGAAATTATCACTTGGTAGGAGTGCATTCATACATTAGGCTATTAGAAGCCTAATTTTTATCTTTCAGTAATTGTCAGAATGAGAAGAACACAAGAGCAAGTACGGCGACCGGGGGGTCTGGGGGGTATGGAATACCCCCCAGGTAAGACGATGAAATAACATTAAAAAATTCACTACGGAATGTGAAAAACACGATAGCAAGAATGCGCAACCGGGGGTCTAGGGGGGGGGTATGGAATGTACCCCAGGTAGGACGATGAAATAACATTAAAAATTTGATTACCAGCAACTGGAATACCTAATTCGATTCTTTCAGTACTTTTCGGAATGAGAAGAACACTAGAGAAAGTATGGCGACCAGGGATCCTGGGGAGTGTGGAATACCCCCAGCTGCTGGTAGTCAAATTTGTAATGTTATTGCATCGTCTTACCTGGGGCGTATTCCATACCCCCCGGTCCCCGTACTTTATCTTGTGTGCTTCTCGTTTCTGAAGTTTCTGAAAGACAGGAATTCGATAGTCTAAAATCGTTGAACTCTAACTTCCTTATGTACTTAACATCTGAACGATCATTCGCCAGAGTAATCAAGTAGATTAAAATGGAGGGATACAATACAAAAGTACGAAGCAAAGATTCAGAAGAGGGTTTACGTTTTTGCAACTAATGTTATTCAGGAGGGGGGATTATAATAGTGCTTAAAATTGCGTAGCGTAATTTAAGGACTACCCTTATGGTGGGTTCATGTAAAATGTTTAACGTAATTTATGTAACTTAACTTAATTTAATTTCAGGAACTGGTCCGGTTAATGCAAGATATTTAAGAAATATTAAAATGAGGCATGCGTAAAAACTACTTCTTGGATCGTATCACACTCATGCACAGATACAATCTCATTTAGCATAACCAGTATAATGTAAAGTAAACCAATATTTCCTTAACTTAAGTTAAATTAAATTAAAAATTAAATATTTTGCATGAACCCACCATTACGTACAAAATATCGGATGGATATCGCCAGGCCTAACTTTAGACTGCATCGTAGTGTAGTGCTTAAAAATATGTTACTCAATCTGGATTAGAACCTTAGCTCAATAGCTGCTAATAAGAACGCTAAATCGACTGTGCTACGGAAGCAGTTAGATTTATGTTGCGTGGACCTTTTAATAAGTAGCTGGGTTGTTATCATTATTGATTTTTCTTTAGTTAAATTGTTTACTTAAAGATGTCGTACTCTCTTTTCTCATGACAGTGATGTGCATTCCAAGTTGTTTTCACATACATAGGGCACCTACTGTTTGCGTTTCGAACTCACGGAAGTGCAATACCTATAATTTATTTCTATGGAACAATCACTAAATACTAAAAGTTTTAACACCTACCTGGGGGGTATTCCATACCCCCCAGACCCCCGGTCCCACACAGTCTCTTGTTACAGTTACAGTTGGACGATCGTAGACCATTGCATTCCAATTTTTATTCTTTAAATGGGAAGAACACAAGCGAAAGTACGTCGACCGGGGGGTCTGGGGGGTATGGAATACCCCCCAGGTAAGCTGATCAAGTATTGTAAAAATTGTAACACCCACAGCTCCTTCAAACAGAATTTGAAAACAAATTCCACAAAGTAATAGAGCCCTTTTCTTACCAAAGCATAGCTTTGGCTATTACGGAGTCCCGAAGCTTGGCACCATAATCTCCTTCATCTGATACGTGGAAAACTGGCTGTGGAATTTGGAGGTCTTTAGATATCTGTGTTTAGCGTTGGGCTGGATGTGATGGGTTTGGTTCAACCTGGTTGTTAGATACAAAAATAAGTGTAGAAAAAATTTTCTGTTGCACGTGTCCTCGGTGGGTGTGAACTGTTTCGGGGGGGGGGACCAATTGCTATGTAAGCGAGAGTTTTAAACGCTAGCTGGCGGCGGGATGAGTTTACGTGACTGGCGGGTTTAGGGTGGACTTGGGTCTTAGGTGAGTCCGGTGGTTCTCCGGTTGGTACTGCGGAAGTTGTGTGTTGAGCGGGGTTATTTGTGAACGGAGTTTTGGTTTAAAGTTTCGTAGCCAGTTTACGGATATGGGCCTGAATGGTTTTCAAGTTGGTGTCTGCGTGCAGTCGCCGGCTGGTGACGTAGAAAGGCGAGGCGTAGCCCAACACGGCGGCGGCGTGGATGATAGCCTTGTAGATACGCAGCTTATGGGCTTGCAGAGGAGTGCCTTGGCTCGGGTGGTGAACGTGGTGACATGAGGTCTCCAGGTCAGGTGGTGATCCATGGTGACGCCTAGATGTTTGACCTTGGTTTTCCACGGAATCTGTTCTTCGAGCATCTAGACGCTCAGGGGGTCTTTCAACGATTTCTAAACATGATTGCGGAATTTTTACTCGAGTTTACCCTGATGCGCCAAGTTTTAAAATCATCTTTGTAAATCGTTGGAGACCTCTTGGAGACGGGCAGTGGCGACGTCCGGCTAGAAAAAT
Source organism: Podabrus alpinus (assembly GCA_932274525.1). Classification (NCBI taxonomy): domain Eukaryota; kingdom Metazoa; phylum Arthropoda; class Insecta; order Coleoptera; family Cantharidae; genus Podabrus; species Podabrus alpinus. The sequence continues at coordinate 78,785,142 of OW026456.1, forward strand.
TTATTGTCTTATGCCCGCCAGCATCAAAAATTTTGAAAATAATTCAAAACGAAAAAATTGCAAGAGAATCAACAAAAAATGGTAATTCTTAAATACTTCTGAAAAACAACATTTGTAATTGGTGGGGGGCAGTGGCGGATTTAAATTGAAGCTAATAAAGCTTTAATTTCAGTTTTCCTCATATAACAGCGACCCCATGATTAAATAACGACGTGGTTGTCGAAAATGACTTCCTTGTGGTGAGGATGATTCTTTCCGCTAATTTACCTAGGAATGGTAGGAGACTGCTGGGGCGATAGGTGTGTCTGACCTGGTTTGTGGATCACCACCATGTCGGCGGTTTTCCAAATTTGTGGGTAATATTTGAGAGAGAAAAGAATTTATGATGCCTGTGATAGCGACGATGGTTTTCTCGGGAGCTACTTCGTGGCTACATTGGAGATTCCGTCGAGGCAGGGACTGGGACTTTCCTTTTCTTCACAGATCTGATGGCTAGAGTGATCTTCTCAGTAATGGCTTGGCGTGGGGGAGCTTGTATACGTGCTCCTGCTTGATATGTGCGGTGTTTGGGCCACCTGTTCATCGGGCAGGATTTCACTTCAAATCTGTATCCCCAAAAACTTGATATACGATACGTTTAAAACGCACTCTATATCAACGGTGGGCAACCTCCGGCCCGCGGGCCAACTCCGGTCCGCGTAAAGTTCTAATCCGGCCCGCGAGATCTTTAGAAGAAATAATAAATAAATATTTTCAAAAACAAAAATTTTAAAGAAAAGGATTAGGTTAGTAGGTACCTAACATAAGGAAAAAGGAGAGATCTACAGTTTAATTTTCGATATAATTCGTCTTATTTAAATTAAATTAAAAAGTATTGTAAAAAGTAAATTGAAAAGTACACTAGACCCTCCATGTACGCGAGTTCGATGTACGCGAATTCAGAATAACGCGAATTAGATTTTGCTACCTGAATTTTTTATACGCGAAGCAAAATTCCCTTTAACGCGAATTAAGTTTTCGCGTATTATTAAAATAACTAGGTGGCACAGTCGGCCTACCGGCCGCCTTTAGACATCTAGACCGTGTCGAATGTAGTTGTTCGGCCTTCGGCCTCACTACAAGGTTCTAAAGTAGCCTATGTTTTTCGTAGCGTTGTAAATATCATAACTTCTACACCAAATTTGGTTAAGATTGGTCAAATAGAAACGTAAAGTACGTGCACGCGCATTTGCATTGTCGATCGGTTGACAGCTTGACAGCATTCATTATTGTTTTTTAAGTTGATTTTGAGTAGCCTGCCTTCCTTTAAGGAATCTCGATAATCCATTCATGCGCGTCCCATAGGGACGCGCATGAATGGATTATCGAGATTCCTTAAAGGAAGGCAAGCTACTCAAAATCAACTTTCCTTTCCTTTGCGAATTTTTGCACTATTTCAATACAAAAACATGCGCAGGGACCTACATAATAACTGTGCCAAATTTGGTTCCGATCGGTCAAACGGTTTAGGAGTCTATAGGGAACATATTTTCGGAAAAAAATACAAGTAACAAAAATGTGTCCATTAACTATACTAAGGCCCGCGGACGTAACGTAAATATTATTCTGGCCCCTGTTATACAAAAGGTTGCCCACCCCTGCTCTATATCATATCCTGATATACCTCGTATCACGCTAAATACGATTCATACTCGACTTTGAACAATCAAGATTATACTCGTAGAATATTTTTCTCGGGGTGAAATTTCTAGTTTTGCCATTTTTTTCAGCACAAGGGAGACCAAACCTACAAAACAGTCTAAATTTTTATATACTGATGATAATAAATTATACTAATCGGATCATCTGTTTCTGAAATATCGCGTTTAACACTTTAATAAATAAACATATAAATAAAAATTGAAACCAAGATATCTCGGAAAGTATAAGTCCAAATGGTACATTGTAACATATCACCGAACTCGTCTCGGCCTCGACCTTCAGGATAGCTCATAAAAAATATACAGGATGCGACAGTTTTCGCGGAAAAACCAAAAATAGGTCACATTACATATGCAAAACTCTTTTTTGTACTTTTAAATATTTTTTTATTCCAATTGCGGACCTGCCGTGACTAACAAGTATCGTAGCGAGAATATGTTTTGCATTTTAAACATGCAAGTTATTCCTACACATATCGTGGCGTTTAAAATAATAAATTAAACTTCTGTTTTAAAGTCCTGCACGAATTTACAATCTATAATATAACGCTTATATTCCGTTTATATTTAATTTGTGTTGCACATAAACTCTCATTTATATAAATTATCCGTGAAATAAACGGTGTGTCGAGGAACTGCTTGCTCGCTTTTTCTCGAATAAAACGTTTACTTTCATTAATTTTTCCTTCTATAAAATACGCGGAAGATGAGGTCATACGTGCATGTTCTGGTGTAATTTTACATTTTAGCGAAGGAAAGTTCGCCCCCCCCCCCCCTCTGGAAAGCGCAAAGAACTTTTATAACTCCGTTTCTTAGATCGAACAGCTCTTCCCGAACGGAAGAATTTCGTGTAATGTATGAATAATTTATGGAACTAATAAAATTATTCCAGTTTTCCATGTAAATTCACACCTGAACATGCACAAAACAATTTATTAAGTAGGTCAGGATAATTAATTACACTTATTTATGCATTCACTTGAAAATACAATTAGTTAGGAGTTTATGAAACAAAAAAGAGGAGCAACCGTAACCCAGACATAATTTTATTGGAATCGATACATACAATTCATTTCATTAGACAGATTTCTTTATCGACATTCTCAAGTTTGCCAATAAAAAAGCGAACTCCATAAAGAGAAAACGATAACTACGAGAAAAGAGCAGTTCAACTAAAACCACATATAAATATCAAATACGTGGTAAAACTACAAACATAACATTCCCCAAGTGCCAACTTTTATTACCCACAGTACAAAACTAGTTCCATCAATCGATTCGTCAACAAACAGAAAAAAATCGATCGGCTGATTAAAACACTCGAAAAACACTTAATAGGATCATAAATTTAGTTTTATCCAATATCGTAATGGTCCCATAACTTATCCGTTCGACCTAGATATTATGTATCGCAAGGCGCGCAAGTTGAAATTAATATTCCGATTTTTTTTCGGTGGGGTTAAATATGGTTTCGACTAAATATTAGGTGAACTTTTCCCATACACACACTAAACAAACAATTTGGTAAATAAAATATCAACTTTAGTTTACCCCAGGGTTTTATTTACAGAAAAGCGCGTAGGGATGTACGAAATGTAAACCGAGAAATTTGATTGTTCCTTCACCTAACAACCACAGCACAGCAGCAAAATTTTACTTTTGTCAAATTGCATTACGTATGAATTATTTATTAGGCGTATATCTTCACAATCTCGTGTTTAGACGGAATCCCATTATGGTAACCATACATTGAAATTAAATATTATTAAGGTAGGTACACAAAAGAAATGGCAAACCCTGCGACATGACACAAGTAAAAAAAAATAATAAATCTTTTTATTAAAAATTGCACGAGTCCGTTCTTCATCCCCTTTATGCTCGTTTCAATAGAAAAATGCATTATTTACATAAAAGAAAATAAAACAAAAATTCTTTCGTCGACGTACGTACGCTTCGTCGAGTAAAATTATCAACAAACAAAATATTTTTATCAAATAACGTTAGAATGTTAAATTTAAAATAAAACTCCCACGTCGTCGTCTATAAAATTGAATAGGTACTTTAGATTTTCTCGTCAAGACATCGTAAAAGTCACTTTGAGAAATTTTAATTAACCAATTTGACCGTTTTAAAACATAAAATGGGATTTTTATGAGTTTTTAGTTTGTGTATTGCTCGGAGCTGTGGTTGATTCTTGTTAAATTAATATGTTATTAATTGATTTATACTGATACCAAAACTATTCCTTAAACCACCCTTCGAGGTCTCTTGTAAATATTTATTTTATAATGCTTTAGGTGTGTCTGTGTCATAAACCATGACACTGATGTGTTTCGCTTTAATTGAAGATCTTCGTATGATTGTAATATTCAAATAAAATATAGTTGAACCCCGGTTATCCGACTTCCGCGTTAACTGAATCTCTTAAAACCATCATTCGTGTTATTTAAGCCAATTTTATTTTAATTGTCAGGTTACCAGACTAACGGTCATATACGGTTATATTAAAAACCTTCAAAAGTTCCTCCCGATAAAAACAGACCTTGTAAACTGGGATATTTGGAAGTCGCAAATGTTATTATTTTTCAGAAGTATTCGAAATTTACCGTTCTTCGTTGATTCTGTTAGAATTTTGCTTTGCATTGGTTTCAAAATTTCTGCTCTTAATCATTCATCTTATACAGAGGGATATAAGGTTATAAATTTTTCATTTCCAATGTATGCGTAACTGGGGGGTATTCCATACCCCCAGACCCCCCGGACTCAAAAACTATGGTTTACAGATAGGCAGTTTCTGTACTATTATTAATTTATATTACAATAGATTCCGTTCTTCTACTTTAACTGATCCTAACCTCTAAAAACAATTATCCGTGGTATTCAAGGCACCAAAAAATCCCAATGTAATTGGGATTATACTACCCTTTATGCTACTTAGAAAGAGGTGGCGCCCCGCCACCCTCAAATCAGCCGCCACTCGTAAAATTGTTTGTATACTAAAAACCTGTTTTTTTTTGTAAAAGAAAATGCAGGGATTGGGGAAATATGGGGTATTTTGGAGATATGTGGGGGGGGGGGGGGGTTGTTTATAATATCCTGCCGTCGCAAATATTTTTCAGAAGCATTTCAGATTATCGGTTTTGGTTGATTCTGTTGCAATTTTCGTTTTATATTGTTTTCAAGATTTTTTAGGGGCTTCAGGTTATAAATTTTTCATTTAAAATTCATTCGATACTGGGGGAGGAGTTGTATACCCCCTCTGGGCCAGTATTCGATTGATACCACTCAGAGCCCCCCCCCCCCCGGTCGCCATACTACCTCTTGTATTACTCGCAGCCCAAGAAATGAAGTGTATTACTCTTGCCGAAGTTTGATGTTGAGACAAAAACTCCTCTCCCACGATATGTAGGATTGAGAATTCTCCTCCCACGTGAAGTGGCAACCACCTCACTTTTCAACGTGGGAAACCCTGGATGTTTTTGACTAGCTAAAATTGATGTTTACGTCGGTATGCGAGGGACGTGGATCCCAACCACGAACTTTCACCGAAAAGGTTAGAAGTATCCCCTCTCTCAGGAAAATAAAAAACAATGGTGTAGTTAACAGTTTAATTGACACACAAAAATCAACAAAATAAAACACAAGTAGGTACAAGTGGCAACAACCTTCAGGTGGTGAAAATATGAATAAATGCTGGCTTCTGACGGAAGCCAGCCAAAAGTAACAAAAGCGTGAAGCAATCCTCCCCGTAGGGAGATCCAGTGAGCTAAGGAAAAAAACTAAGATGCCAAACACTTACACCTTTGAATGACGTTAATAAAAATGACTCGTTTATTTGTATAGAGCAATCACAACCAAAAAGACTAGATATAAAAGGCCTCACCTGAGCGCTCGGGAGTTCACAAGATCTTAGTGACAGGAAATCCAATCAGTTCGGAAGGACTGCTCACGAGATAAGATGTTGAACTTCGCTCCCTCGGTCCCCACCACGAGGATGGACTGCACGCTCGATATTGACAGCTATCACAGCGACCCACGACTCCGGCTGCAGGAAGATGACTGGACTGCTAGACTATGATGGACCAACAATTGGCGGTTCCAAAAAGTGATGTTACAATTTGCTGGCACGAAGGACGGCTCGCTATGGTAACTCACAGGATATCCACCACGACAAATATTGCGGCTCTGACGATCACAGGCAACGGTCACGAACGAATAGGACAGTTGTACGGACTTCAGCAAAAGTGGGTGATGTTAAAATAATTCGATTGAGCAACTTTGTTGACAACTGAGTCGCAACTAAAATCCCCGAGAGGGCGCTCACTAACGCGCAAGTACTACGATCGCCTGCGGTGCTGATAACGAATACAAAAGATGGCGGTTAGGCAACAGATGGTCGATAGCGCAAAATCTTGATACGGAACTTCCGTGATCAAAAAAAATATTCTGTCTTCACCCCACACACTAATGGTCGTTTGAGAATACTTAGACGTTCTTACATTCAAAAGCAACCGCAGAAATCGACACTGATCGTAGCACACGCACGCTCTTCGAACCTCTCACTTAGACGACCCGAACAAAAGTGATTGTCAAATACCCAACGCGGTCCGGTGCTCGCGAAAAATGGCAGTGGCTACACTACCATCTCAAAGAATTTGAAATAAATGGCGCAGTGGCCAACAAATTAATTGCTGAAGGTTGATCATGACGAACAAGGATCTAAAATTCGTCATAATGTCTAAACAGTAGGTCCCCTATGTAGGTGGAAAAGCACTTCAAACGCACATCACCGGCGTTCTCTCCAAATGATCGTTTTGAGGTTAATTAGACAAGGAGTCGGAGTTAAAACTAGACGATTTCAAATTCCAGTCTTTTAACAATTATTGAAATGAAATGAACACAAGAAAAAGTACGGCGACCGGGGGGGGTCTGGGGGGTAAGACGATAAGCAATATTAAAAATTTCAACACCTAGACCTAAGAGGCGATCATTGGCCTAGTAGTTAGAGCAATCAACTACTGATGTTAAAGGCACGTAAAGCCGGCGGTACCGCTGATATGACTTGATCTAATATGTCAAACAGGGTTAAAAATCAGCCCCCCCCCTATTGACTACGTAATGGTTTGGTTTTGTAGGGAATTCGCGCCAGGTAGCGTGGTTCAGGCACGGTAGAGTGGCCAAAGTGCTTGCGAGTTTATACTTACCCCTCCCCTCAAATATACAATACAATATACACCTACAGCTGGAGGTATTCCATAACCCCAAGACAACCCCCGGTAGCCATGCTTTCTCTTGTAGTCTTCTCTTTACGAGAAGTTAATGGTGGGTTCATGCAAAATATTTCACGTCACTTAATTTAATTTAAGAAACTGGTCCGGTGCATGCAAGATATTTAAGAAATATTTAGCGCAAGGATGAGGCTTGCGTAAAAACGACTTCTTGCCGGGTTTCCAACAAATATCGTTGATGGATCGTATCACACTTATTCAAATTTTGAATGTTATTACATCGTCCTACCTGGGGGGTATTCCATACCCCCCAGACCCCCCGGTCGCCATACTTTCTCTTGTGTTCTCCTCGTTTCTGAAATTACTGACGGATTGGAATTACGTATTCCAATCTTCAGCTATACCAGTTGCTAGTATTCAAATTTTAATGTTATTTCGTCTTATCAGCGGGGGGGGGGTGCAAGACCCTCCAGATAAAATAAAGTAGTATTAAAAAATGGAGAAAGAGATCGGAGTTAAATCTATACTATTTCAGGCTATTGAATTCCAGCCTTTAATCAATTCTTGAAATGAAAAGAACACAAGCAACCTGGTGGTCTGGGGGATATGGAATACTCCCCAGGGAATCCCCCGTCTGCTGTTTTCATCGTTCTACCTACTATACTTTCTCTTGTGTTCTTCTCATTCCTAAAATTACTGAAATATTGGAATTAAGTATTCCAATATTCGGGTCACCAGATAAACAAAGTAATGTTAAAAGTTTGTAGCTCCGCAACTAGGGAGAATATTAAAATTTGAATACATACAGCTGGGGGGAGCTTTTGTCCGAAGGCTAAACAGTAGGTCCCATATTATTTAGGTAAAAAACGCTTCAAACGCACATCACAGGTCTTCTCTCCAAATGATCGACCCCCCAGCAAGACAAATATTAAAAATTTGAATGCATACAGCTGGGGGTGTTCCATAATACGTTTCCGTAGTTCGAACCTTAAACAGTAGGTCCCCTTTGTAGGCAAATAACTGAATATTGCAATAGTACCTAATTCCAATCTCTCAGTACTTTTCGGAAAGAGAAGAACACTCCCCAGTTGCTGGTAGTAAAATTTTTAATATTATTTCATCGTGTTACCTCTAGGGGATTATTTGACTATTTTTTAGATGTTAGACTGTCGAATTCCAGTCTTTCAGAAATTCAGGAAAGAGGAGTACACAAGATAAAGTACGGCGACCGGGGGGTCTGGGGGGTATGGAATACCCCCCAGCTGTCGGTAGTCTAATTTTTAATGTTATTTCATCGTCTTGAATACCCCCCAGACCCCCCGGTTATAATACTTGCTCTTGTGTTCTTCTTATTCCGAAAATTACCGAATGATTGGAATTAGACTTCTAATAGAGCCAAATTGATAGTTTCAAAGTAAAGTCAACAAGGACCTCCCGAGTTATTTCAAGTAATCCAGTTATTTGAGGAGTAAAACATAAGAGAGAATGGCGACCGGTGTGTGCTCCATACCCCCCGGTAAGACAAAGTAATATTAAAAATTTTTAGTCCCACAACTAGTGGTCATATTAAAAATTTGAATGCATACAGCTGGGGAGGGGGGGGGGGTTCATATTGCGTTTGACGTAGTCCGAAGCCTAAACAGTATCTAAACGAAATTATACGGTTTTAGGCTATTGAAGTTCAGTCTTCCAGCAATTCTTGAAATGAAGAGAACACAAGAGAGAATGTCGACTGGGGGGTATCCAAGTAAAACAAAAAGTGAATACATACAGCTGGGCAATACCCCCCGCGGTTTCTCAAAACTTTGGTCTTCAAGTATGGGCTTTCTATACTACTATTAATTTATTCGATAATTAATTACAATGTTATAATATATCCGAGATACCTCCTCCCCCCACATTAGCTCGCATAATCCGGGTTCTACTGTATATACTGTAGTTTTAGAGATATCACTGTTTCTTTTTTTAATTTTGCTAAGATCCTTTTAACACCTTACAAAAACACAGTCTACGGTCACGGTGAACGGATGTCTCCTCACATGATTTATGGTGTGAATCTAAAAACGATATGAGATACCGAATTAATATTTTATGATCTTTAATTGTTTATGATGTTTAAAAACATCTAATACTTAAGTATACTTAAGTATTAGTATAGATATTTCAGAAAAGGCCATTGAAACCCTTAACTATGTCAAGTGTGTAGGCTGTAGGATGATATTCTAATATTATATTGTACATACTTGACTAAAATTACTTTCTCAAATCGCGATGTTTTACCGAAGAAGATTTTATCGAAGATGGATCGCTACACTATGTTTATATTATCATAGAAGGCATCTCGACCTCCACTTTAACACCGTTCTAAAGTTTAAAAAAAACGAAAAACCTGTTTTAGAAATGCATAAAAAACGAACTGTAACTGCCTCATCCTGTATATATTTTACGTTCATCTTAAAGTTGAGATTGAGACGAGTTCGGCGATATGTAACAAGATGCCACTGCAATGGCATTATTTTTTCTAAAATTCTAAAAATCTCCACTTGAAGATGTTGCTTTAAATTTTACAAAATTTCAAGTGTGTCGCTGTACGATACTGAAAATGTTAGAAAATGACATCGCAACGAATGAGGATATTATTGTGATTTTCACTTATTCGAAACCGGAAATTTGTAGTACGATGTCGACTCCTCTCGACATGTACTTGAACACCGCCGCACTGAAAATTTTAAAAAACTTAAATTTGTGTATGCACGAGAGCGAAATACCGGTTCAAAAATTATAAAACGAATGAAAAGCGAATTGCGTTCATTAAAATTATTTTTATTATTTCAAGTACCTGTTGCTTTTGATAAACCCGTGAAGCGAACTAAAATTTATACGAGTGTATTTATCGAACGTCGGGGGGTTGCATTATAAAAAGGGTTAAAATGGAAAATTTATGTTTATTCAAATGCGTTTAAATTTATCGTAAAAAAAAGTAATAGCGGAGTTTTACTTTTAATTTATTTTTTATGCTTAGCATAAATCGCGCTATATATACGGTGCGATCTCGTCGACGCGAGGGCGAGATTTGCAGAAGTTCTAAAACGGTTTCTGGAAGAATTTGAAATATTTAAACGCTGCGAAGAGTTGATGGAGACAAATTTGTTCAATTTACATTAAAGGAAATGGAGATATGGAAAACATAATAATATTGTCTAGTTGACAGAATCATATTATTGAGATATAATAAATTTCAATTTCTTGTTTGTTTAGCTAACATGTCGTAGCGAATATCTTATTGTCATCGTAACCGAGTCGATCCATTTATCATAAACAAAACAGGATTTAAGCTCTAACAAATGTACGTTTTGATTTATGGTTATAGGTACCAGTTCAATTGTTATGACACTTGTAAATTAGTCACCACTAAGGTTCGGGATAACTCCACGGTATTATACAAAGCCAACCGAAATCCTCGGGGGTTCCACTGTTACAAGCTGCACCCAAACTTATCTTGATGTACAGCCAGTTTAGCTTATTAATTTTTTTTCTTCAAATCCAAACATTAATTTTCTAATGCAAACATTTTAACTTGGCGCAGTCGCGCCCCGAAATCTCGTCCGAGGCGACAAAATGCAATTTCGCTCAAATCCATTCAGCAAAATTTATTATTTTAATAAAAAAAAAAAGAAATCGGAAAGTTTTTAATATTAATAAATTTTCTTAGTGTGAAAACTTGAACAGATAAATTCCAAAAAGTGCGAAAAACAAAGACAACAAATCAAGCAAGATTTTCTCGCAAAAATGTGTTCTTCTTTGTGGCTCGTAAAGTTGTAATAACTGCATTAATTGACCCGAATTATAAGTACGACAATAAAAGAAAATAGAACACGAAACAATTAAAGTTAGTTATGTAAGACTTAAAAGATTGAGTTCATGGACCAAATTGGGTTGGACGTAAATTCTCAGGAATATTTCCAAAATTGCTCGGCATTTTTTAAAATAAATGACCCGTACCCTTTCACGAGTCAGTAAGTTAAATAATTGAAACTTTTATTATTGACATGGTTTATGAGTTCTGTGACAAAAATAGTTACAACGGTCTAATCGTTGAACTCTCTTTCGGACAAATTTATTGTATTGTTTATTAATTGCACCGCATGCGGGCACGTTTTCTTTCTCAAAATTTTAATTTAGGGTTTTGAAAAACATGATTAATGTTTGTTTTATTCACGGTAGCATTAAAATATTTAATATTAATTTTGCAACATATATTTTATTTTTTACTAAATTATTAAAGGGGAGGTTGTGGCGAGTTCAACGATATATAACAAGCCACCAATCGGATCGTTAATTTCCGAGATATACCGGTTTTAAATTAGCGCTAAATCAAATTATAAATGGACATATCTCGGAAACGAACCAATCGATCGGTGCTTTGTTACATATCATTTACATCGCAGCGACATCCACTTCAACGAGAAGTACAAAAATTTGCGAGTTCTAACAATTTTTTTTTTTAAAAACATTTTTAGTAGGTAGGTATAGTTTGTTTCAGAATAATTGAAATTAAAAAAAGTCATAGAATCAAATTACGTTGATATAAAAGCGTACGAACTATGTGATAAGATATGCTGTCGACCAAGCATATGCATAGCTAAAGGCTGGCGCGAGATTAAAATAATTAACCTTATCTCTATATATTATGTTTCGTTTATAGTTTGTACGTTTTTATATCAATGTAATTTGATGCTAGGGGTCATCCATTAATTACGTAAGGGTTTTTTTTGGGGGGGGGGGTTATTGGATATCTTACGGACCCTTACGTAGGGGGGAGGGGTCTCTTAAAATATTTTTTTAAATTAAATTTAAAAATCAAATATAATTTTTTCTTTTTATGTTGGTAATTATATCCAGGTATAATGGAAATACCATATTATATTGAAATATATAGTACTTAAAAATCATTAAACATAGTGTGAATTATAGCAAATGGCATCAAACTTTGGCGATCTTTACGAACGGTTTTTCATCTATGTAAATAAAAATTTAATTAAAATTTTTGTATTTATTATTATCTAATGTGTATGTTCCCTATAGACTCCTAAACCGTTTGACCGATCGGAACCAAATTTGGAACAGTTATTATGTAGGTCCCTGCGCATGTTTTTGTATTGAAATAGTGCAAAAATTCGCAAAGGAAAGGACAGTTGATTTTGAGTAGCCTGCCGAGATTCCTTAAAGGAAGGCAGGCTACTCAAAATCAACTTAAAAAACAATCATGAATGCTGTCAAACTGTCAACCGATCGACAATGCAAATACGCGTGCACGTGCTTTACGTTTCTATTTGACCAATATTAACCAAATTTGCTGTAGAAGTTATTTGCAATGCTACGAAAAACATAGGCTACTTTAGTACCTTGGAGTGAGGCCGAAAAACCACGGTCTACACGTATGCCTGCGATACCCTTGAGTGAGGCCGAAGGCCGAACAACCACATCTGACACGGTCTAGATGGCTAAAGGTGGCCGGCAGGCCGACTGTGCCAGCTAGTATAATATATTATTATTCATATTTTATAAATGTAAGGGGTGGAGAGGGGGGGTCAAAATTAATTTTATTTTAAATAATCCTTAGGTAAGATGTGGGGAGGGGGTTGCCACAATCTTACGTACCCTTACGTGGCGGGGGGAGGGGGTCCAAAATTAAAAAAATCATCCTTTGAACCGTTAATCTTTCCTCACTATCCCTAATGAGAGGATAGCTTGAAACAGATTACGTCCACGCAGAAGGTAAAAACCCTCTACTTTTAATTGCGTGGAGCCGTGATCTTAGGTCAACTAGCTCTTTGATGGACACGTCGGTATGCGAGGGCCATGGGTCGTGTAAAAACGCCCCGGAGAAACTCAAGGAAGCAGCTTTGTGAACACACACAAGAAATAAAATAAACAATAAAATAAAATAAACAATTCGATGTTCATTGTTGCAAGGCGTAGAGATATTAGCGATGTATTATGGTGTTAGTATGGCGCCAGTGGAACGTAACAACAGTAGCTCCACTACAGAAGCCGACCAGAACGGCACAGTAGCGACCACATTGCCACCAAGAATCCCCACCCAAACAATCAACCGACGGAACACTTGAATGGTCATATAAAAATCCCATAAAGGTAACCACATCGAGCTTCCAACGATAAAACCAAGCGGCAGAGACCCCGGCGCAATGCCCCACCCTGTATATATGTAGGTCGCACATCGTAGCCTTTATAAAATTAATATATAACCAAAAATTAAACAAAAAAAATGTCGAACATAAAATTTCAAGTACGAGGCTTGAACGTAGAACGACCACTCTGGAATCCGATCGCCGATGCATTATGCTAACGTCGCTTGATGTTATAACGTGGAAATAAAACTCAGTCTATTTTATTTTTTTTTAAATTTTATTTTATTATTATATAATTATTAATTAAATAATTATACCAAAAACAAAATTCAAACATAAATCTACTTCCACGTCTGCGAACGTAAAGAGATTAGATACTGCCAATCACTACGATGCAGAAATACAACCTGCACCGCAATCACAATCTCGTACAACACTCTGTAATAAAAAACTGCACGACAAAAGGAAACCCAGAATGTTACACATAATTAAAAATAAAACAACATTAAAAAGGCCAAGGGTAAAATTCGTCATCGAGCTCCTGATGTTAAAATATTGGCCAATCGATTAACAGGTAGCTGTGAAGTAATTGCAAATTAATTAGGTAACTCACCATGCCAAAGGATAAAAATCCTTCCTAGAAAGTATGGGCCAGGGTGGTCCGACAAGGGCACATGGCACGCCAAAAAATCCATCATCCCACAATCACGAATCAAATCACCTACTGGGATGGAAAACAAACATATTCCATAAAATATTCGGATTGTCGGACTGTAATCCCCAAAACGTAACCATATCTACAAAAATCGAAACCAACCCCAAAAATCACTTCACAGTACATTACACATGACCTTCCCGTACGAAATCTCCCCCAAGACTTTCGATCTCTCGCGCAGTTCGATTGCGCTCCGGAAAAAGATGATTAAAATGGTAGTGTCTACACCACCATCTCAATCAATTTGAAATGAAATGGCAGTGGCCCAACAAATTGATGGTAACAGGTTGATGATAACGGATGTAGAATCCAAAATCCGTTATACCTTACGTAATTAATGGACGGCCCCCTATGCCTTTTTTTAATTTCAATTATTCTGAAACAAACTATACCTAAACAAAACTTTAGTAAAGCAGGCATGACTTTTAATTTACGTTGAAACAAACATGCAATTTAAACTTTAAAACTTGTAGTAACAAGTTACGAAATTTCGTAGCTTTTTGTGTATGTGACCGAAATATTTTTGTAACTTTGTTAATTTACTTTTTTCCGCATAAATTACATCATAGAGTGGTTACAGTTTCTAGCAGCAAATTTGGAACGTTTTTATTATTTTTCTGTTAGAAAGTTGTTGATGGAAACGAGATTTGCAAGATATACCAGGGTGGTTCGGTTAACAAACTTCGAATTTTTTTGTACTACGAAGTTCAACGTTCTGGAATTGCATTCATGGTTCAATTAATGTCATCACTTGACTTGAAGACTTCAACATGCGTGCAGTACCACTTACGAGGTACGGCACCGTCCCCCCCCCCCATTCCCGCCCTCTTAAAGTAAACTTTATATCGTTATGTAGTCTTCGTAGTTAATAACGAAAAGCAAATAAACCCTCAAACTAATTTGTCTTAACAACTCTCGCCTCAAGTTAAAATTAATGGCTCTAATGGTCAATAAAGTAATTCATTGTGGGCGTCGTCAAATTTATAACTTCTTTTGAGATGTTGTGATTCCCCGCTAAGATAAATTACATAAATTTTGTACTGGCACAGATGTGCTTTATTTAATTTTGTTGCATATTTTATTAATATCGTTGTTGTACGCTGTATGATTATTTACGTTGTTTCGTGGGTGCTGACAATTCTTTGTGTGTCCCCACACACATTCGAGTTAATCCTGGTTTAACAATTTAAAGGCGCCACTTTTGTGATGTGAATTTTTAGGTACCCTGCCTAATTTAAAATTTCCTCGATAAATTATATTTCAATTAGCTCGACTGTGCTTCCCGTCAAGTGACATCATTTGCATTATTTTTATTTTGTCATTAGATCCGCCAAGTAATCTTCATTTGTTAATCAACTAATGTCAAGTTATTAATTTTTTTGTTCAGTTTAAAGAGGAAATTGCTCCTTGTACACGAAATACCTGTCACATTCGTTGTAATGTTCAATTTGCTACCGTTGCTCCGCAGAGCGAAATCACTTCCTTTTAAAAGTTGCTTAAGTGGCATGACAATAATAATTTTATTCTTCCACATTGAAGTTTGGCACGCTCAAAAAATAAAAATGCGTCTGAGGGTGAACTTGAACGAAGCAGAAGGATGAAACCACTTCGAAGGGTGCGGCTGTGTGCAGCTGTTGATGACTTCTGCACTAAAGTGAGTATTTACAAAGTCTTACCGCCAGACGAGGGTTAATTAACCCCTACATGTGCATGCCGTAAGAGATAACACGGTGACAAAAAGCATCATAACTTTAAACTTTCGAAATTTGTCACTTTGAACAGCAAAATATGCAAATGCAAGTCTCTTTCACTTAGTCTTTTTCACTTACAAAAATATTGTGATAGATGAGGATCAGCGCAGACAGACAATTTGTTAGATTTTCCAAAAACTCTTTGTGTTTTCAATTACCGAATTTTTCCAACACTAACAGACAATTATAACTTGACACGCAATCAATAATCATGCATTACTGTTGCTCCAATTTTAGATAATTTTTTTTATGTTTTCAAAAATTTTCATGTTCTGTCGTTTTGTTTGTTTGAAAAGTTGAGCCGGGTGATTTTCCTAAAGCTGCAATCGTTTTAATTGTCGCTTGTAAATCCAATTTTATTTTTAAATATTTTTGTGCCATCGTCGGAGGCGATAAATTATTTCAAATGGCACAACTGTAGCCACCCCAAAATCGTCATCAATCACTCAAACAATTTTATTTTTAGCTACTGAAATTTGTACTACTGAAATACAATATTAAGCTGAGTTTATTATGAAAAGAATTTTCAACTTGTAATTTAAAAAAATTTGAATGGTCTAAAAGTCATCTCCGAGCAAGTTGCGTGTGGTGTTTAATTAACCCCCCCGCCTCCTAAATTGCTAGTTTAAACTGTTATTCTGTACTTTACTTAATTAAAATTTTAATATTCTTCCATGTAAATGGTGAGCCATGAAGACGTTTTGCTAACTAAAAGTAATAAATTGTTTTAACTTCTTTAATCGATGCAATTAATTTCGCAATCAAATTTACCACCCCTAGACGGTGTTCCACATCAATTTATGACTGTTTCATTAATCAAGAAAATATTTTTAGCTTGTAATTCATTCTAGTAGTATAAATGCGCTGATTCTGGCGCGCGAAATGGTCAAATTTTCCCCTTAAATTTGGGTGATGCCCATTTCGAAGCAACATCCGACGTTTTATATACTACGTACTGTTAATACTCAGGTCAGTTAAATCATGAACAGGAAGACGAGAAAAATATAATTTTTAATTGTTACGTACTTAACCATAACAACACCACCTTAAGCGATTTCAAGGTTAAGCTCGTCTGCAATCAGGTTTCGAGTTTATCACCTACAATAAGACACTCCGAAGGACTTGATAATTGAAAAAAACTTAATTGTAAATGTTGGTAATCTCTTCCAGCATAATTGGAACGGAAATTACTAACAGTTAATTGGATTTTAGTGTTACGACAGCTGTAGAAATTTTTTAAATCGACTATCTACTGAGCTGATGGCAAAGGTATAAAAATATATACGCGTATTTCATAAGGACAAATTCAGACAAAATAGGTTAGGTTACCTCAAATGAAGGTATATTTTTCAAATTGATAACTGTTTTATTGGTGATCCGTTTTCTTTAAATTTTTTTAAATTCGTGGTTGGTGGAGGGTCTTCCCCTTTTTACTTCCACTTGTATCCGTCCTTGGGTATGAAAGAACTTCCAGATAAGTGTAGAAAGGAATCTTCGCGTTTGTCTCACCTCATCTGTTGGAAATATTTAGTACTTTTATTAACATTCGAATTATTTCGACTTGATTTGACTTGAAAGTTTGACCAGAGGGTAGTGAATACCCTTAGCTGTTGGTATTCAAATTTTTAATATTATTTTATAGTTTTTCCCAGACTCAGTGCAAGAATCCAATACTTGCGGAAATTCATGGAACAAGCGAATAAAGGCAAGCAATGACAAATATTCGGAAGGGTTTGTTCCATTCGGATGTTCACTCGAGAATTCGTCTGCTTTGTTTTTGGTTATGTTCGGAAGTGTGGGCGACTCGAATTCGAGTAACTCAGATTACTCGAAAGAACTCGGAAGGTTTCTGTTAATTTGACCTTGAAACTGTCGTTTGGGGAAAGCGCATACACTAAGCATACTTATAGATACCTATAGTTCCAATCTTTCAGTAATTTTCGGAATGAGAAGAACACAAAAGCAAGTACGGCGACCGGGGGGTCCCATACCCCCCAGGTAAGACGATGAAATAGTATTAAAAATTTTACTACGAGTAACTACGAGTACGGCCCCCCGGTCGCCGTACTTTATCTTGTGTACTCTTCGTTCCTAATTTTTGAAAAACTGGAATTTTTAATGTTATTTCATCCTCCAATCTGGAGACCATTTCTAAAATTATTGAAAGATTGGAATTATGTATTCAAATATTCAGGTATTTCAATTTTTAATGTTATTTTATCGTTTTACCTGGAGGTTAAGACTCCACGGTCGCCAAACTTTTTCTTGTGGTCTTCTCATCTCGTCATCTCGAGAAGTTCAAGAGTTGAACTTTCAAGACCATAAGAAATTTTATTCTGTATAAGAATTATTGAAAAACTCGGTTGCAATTTATTCGCATTTTATAATAAAAAATGTATTTCGCATTTAATGGATTGATTTTTATTTCAATATTTTTTTTTGTTACTCGGATTGTTTGTCGACTTGAGGGTGTATACATGTGTGTATTAATCGGTTTAAAACGTTCTACGCCATCTTCCAATATCCAATCTCTATTCTTCTCGGTTCGTTCACATACCATCTTGAAGGTTTCTTTCTCTCATGTAAACTTTCCATCCTTTTTTACCATTTTAATTTTTTTCTGAATATCGAGAAGTTGGCGCGATGCCTCAACCCCCAAATTGGAGGAGCAGAGTTTTATAGCAAAGTTATTATTCTTCCATGGGGATTGCTTTCACTCCAGTTTTTGAGTCCCATCTGCCTCATCGGTTGGTCCGCGAGTGGTATTTTATTTAGTACTTATCTGCCTGTAACACCAGTGAGGGCTTCTCCCTATCTAGTCCAGTCAAATTACGAAATCTTCAAACATAAAATTATGTAGTTTAGCGATTGTTAAGGATCGATAGGGGGTGCATTCTGAGCATACATTTCAATTTGAGGGGTTCTCCGAAGGTCAGCTGTACCTCATTTCGCTAAAAACGCGTTTAATTCGATATCTCGAGAACGGTTAGTGTTAGGCAAAAAATTGTAGAGACCTTTTCTCTTCTAAATTAAATTTACTAACTTTTTTATCTAAAACTTTTTTCTCTACTACCAATACCTTCGGAGTTATACCTTACTTTACCGAGCGAAATCCGCTCGGAAAATTTTTCGGAAATTTCGGAATTTATCGGAAAGGAAAATTTTTGCCTTTCGGAAGTAATAAGTTGAAAAATATTGATGTTAAAAAAAAAAGTTTCAGATAAGAAAGTTAGTAAATTTAATTTAGAAGAGAAAAGGTCTCTACAATTTTTTGCCTAACGCTAACCGTTCTCGAGATATCGAATTAAACGCGTTTTTAGCGAAATGAGGTACAGCTGACCTTCGGAGAACCCCTCAAATTGGAATTTATGTTCAGAATCCACCCCCCTATCGATCCCTAATAATCTCCAAACTACATAATTTTATGTTTGATAAACCCATTTCGAGTCGTAATTTGACTGGACTAATCTGCGACTTGGGGACGCGTCCTCTAGGGGGTCAGGCATCCATTTAAACAAATTAATTGTTGGATGTTTTTGGCCCATTTTCAAGACTAAAACAAAGACATTTTCTGAATAAGTTAGTACATTAATAATTACCAAAACGTTTATTAATTTTATTTTAGTAGTTTATCAATGTAACTTATGCACGAAAATGTTTTTGTTTTGAGCATTAAAAATAGGCCAAATATAAATGGTCTCAAATGTCGTAAATTAAATTGTTTAAATAGACCTACATACATCCGCCGAAAATGTTACTATTGGCAATAATGAGTTTCTTGATGCGATATTTCGGTTGAGATTCCAGTTAAAAGTGGAGGTTTTGGTGAACGATCTTTGTGGTGGTGGGGGTGGACGTGCCCCCCCCCCCGGGTACATTTTTTGTGGGTAGTATATATTTTTTACCCAAAAATAATTGTAAAATTTCTGATAATAGGACCGTTCTGGTTGATAAAATTTTTTATTTCGAGTACTGAATGCTAGCCAGACCGGTGGGTCTGGGGGGTATCGAATACCCCCAGCTGTAGGTATTCAAATTATTAATTTTGTTTCATCGTATTCCTGGGGGGTATCCCATACCCCCCAGACCCCCCCGGTCACCGTAGTTTCTCTTGTGTTCTTCTCTTTTTGACAAACAGTTATATTATACTCACCGTGCTTCGAAGCCTAAATAGTAGGTCCCCTGTCAGGGCCGTTTTAGCAAATGGGCGAAAAAGGCTATAGTTACATGCACCATAAGACCATAACTTAAAGGCACCAGAAGAAAAATTCCTTAGGAAGAAATATTGTTACTCATATAAAATGGATAAAAGGTAAATAATGTCTAAAAGCTATTGCTATCTACTTGTTTTAAGATTTATCTGTGTGATGGAAAATCGTATTTTAAACTTTTTCAATTCAAGCATAATAATGGTACATTGTTCAGAATTGTGCCAATTTTAGTACTATTACCAGCTTTTTATTTTTTGAAAATTTATAGGATAAAACTAACCCCTTTACTCTCCTTTGTATCCGCCCTTGAGCCTATTAAAGATCCTTTAATTTGATGTATCACGTGGTCGAAAATTAATTGATAATGCCCCATTTTGCGAAACATTGTTTACTTGTGGTGGGCGTATTTACAAGTTTCCAGGAGGCGATTTACTTTTATCTTCGGGAGTCTTAAACGATCATTTTGGAAAGTAAACATATAAACCGCGCTTTTGGACACCGGGGGGTGGGGCAGATATTGTGGTAGGTGTTGTCGGTACAATTTTTAATTTGATTTCATCGTATTACCTGGAGTCTGGGGATCTACGATCTGGGGGTCTGAACGGGATAGATATAGGAAAATAGATTCTGAGGGTATATCCCCCCTTTAACTGGTCGATATGGTTGGTGTTACAATTTTTAATATCATTTTATCGTCTTACCTGTGAGGTATGGAATAATACCGCGCTGATGAAGGTATTCAAATTTTTAACGATATTTTATCGTCATCGTCTTATGCTTTCAATTAAAAATTTGAATGCATACGGATTGGGGGGGGGGTGTTCCATATTACGTTTGCCGTTGTCCAAAGCCTAAACAGTAGGTTCCCTATGTAGGTGAAAAACACTTCAAACGCACATCACAAGTATTCCCTCCAAATGATCATTTAAGTGGTCAAATAGACGAGGAAACCAAGTTAAAGTTTAACTCCCCAGTTAGACAATAGTAATATTAAAAATTTGAACTGTAACAACTAGGGGTAATATTAAAAATTTTAATACTACGTACATACAGCTGGAGGATATCCCAGGAATTTTGGGCTCTAGAAATCCAATCTCTTAGTACTTCTCGGAATCAGAAGAACATAAAAGCATGGACGTCGACCGGGGGGGGTATGGAATACCCCCCAGGTAACACGATAAGCAATATTAAAATTTTTAATACCTACACCTAAGAGGCGATCATTGGCCTAGTAGTTCGAGCAATCAACTACTGATGCTAAAGACACTGGCTCCCATCCAGCAAGAGTAAAATTTCTTTCGGACTTTCTCCGAGGGTACGTAAAGCCGGCGGTCCCCCTAGTCTGACTTGATCTAATCTCCCATCGACTGCGTAATGATTTGGTTACTTGGGGCTTCGCGCCAGGTGGCATGGTTCTAGGGTCACCCATCCATGGGTCTTCTTAGAGCTCGGTCATGAAGCAGGCGTCCCTAGTTCGCGTATAGTGCCTGTTTTTGTGTGGGAATTTCTGGTCAGGGGCTGAGGCCGCCTAACGAATGCGGTAATTCCTGGTACTATTGGCACTATGGTTCAATCTGGAGGTGAGCAACATCGTAACCCCAAAATACCCCAGTCTTCATGCTTTATCTTGTGGTCTTCTCATTACGAGATGCTAAGTATATTACACTTCCCGTGGTTCGAAGCCCAAACTGTAGGCCTTCTGCCTGCTATAACAACATTATGGTTACTTGGAAGTTCCACACAGGAACATATTCTTGAGTACTTGACCACGTTGCAGTGTAAAATTGTGTCGGTTGATATCCAGCCGCCAATTCGTACTTTATTCTTGATTGTACAGTGCATCCTTTGTATATCCTGTATAATCCAACGAATCCACCATATTATCATATTTTATAGATTAGAGCACTATACCAAAACGGGAGCATCTCATTGGCTCCACATTACAGTAATTAATCAAAAAATAATGTTATAACGAGGGTTTGCGGCCAAAATGAGCTCCGCCTTCGTCCTCGCAAGTAGCCTATGGCATGTATGGGAAATTGGGTTCTTTTGATACCTTTGATGACTCTACGTCCCTCGGTTAAAGAGGAGATAGCGGGCAGAGTCACAACCTGAACTTTTATTATATAGATTTTTTTCCAGTTTCCTCCTTGAAAAGTTTAACCACAAAAAATTAATTACACATCAACCTAGGTTAATTACCTGTGACCCCCCAACATATTGTAAAAAAGTGCGATAACAAACCAAAATTTTACAATTAAATTTGTCAACACAGCAGGTGGTATAAAACTCTTTAGGGCAATCAAACTGGGTTGGGGTTAAACATCGATGAACGGCCACCTTAAAATGCGGCAACTGTAAAAATATTTAAAATTATCCTAATAGGATCGATACAAATAAATTGTCACGCATCGATGTCATTAGAAGGGTTTCCCAAAGTGAATTGACCCTATTTGAAATGTTAAAAAAATAAGTAGACTAAAAGTCGAAAAGATCATTGGTAATAAAAACACAATGACTTGTTGAAATCGTTAATAGCAATTCATGACCTAAAGATAAAATTTTGCTAAACTAAAAGTCGACGCCCCTATTGACATTATTTTTCAATTGCCATACAGTTTAAAATTTTATTTGTTCGGTACCAATTTAACAATAAAGACAATCGATGCAATTAAATAAACGTAAAAAAGTTTAAATCAATTTTATTTACTCAGACGCGATTCCACGCCAACAATCCTCGTACACACGCGAGAACGAAAATTTCGTTTAAGGTAATTGTACTTTAAGAGCATCGATTAGAAACGATAGCAAGTTGGAGCTCATTATAAGCTAAACATGGTTAAACTTTATTTACATGTCAGTCAAACTACAAAATTATTATTAATGAAAAATTTCAATTATAAATTTGAATAATAAATGCGTTCCTTCCTAGTGGGTACACACCCATTAACCATTTTAAATTATATTTTTGTTTATCTTTAAATAATCAAAATTTTCAAAATTGTTTGGGTTATTTTTAGGTTTGCATTCTCTCAAAATACCGCAGTTGGTGCTCTAAGCCAAACGCCAAATTACTAAAGTGAACAAAGAGCCTCAAGCGTTGAGCTTATCTGCTCATCATTCTACGTTTCATGATTAATGTTTACAGTAGAACTTGTATGATGTGGAAATCTGTAAACTAAATTACTCTAATGTGCTCCTCTCGAACATTTAGCACCGCAAAAAGTTACAATTGTTTAAGGGTCGCTCTACGTTGCACTGCAACTTCTTGCGCGTGCGGTTGCGGCTTTAGCCAAATAGTTTTAGAATCCGGTCATTTTTAGGTGCAGCATTCTTGAGAAATGACGCGGAAGTTGATGCAACACCACGGCGATGTGTAATTGTGTTCCAAATTATACCTTGCTACCAAATCCGTTTTGTAACAAAAACAGTTTATTAATTCAGTCTTGCTGGAATGACTCGCATGACAAAACTATTGTGAGACCGATGTACCACAATAACCTCTTCTTTTGTGCGTTTTCACCTTCTAACGCGCCACAACCACGTCCAGCTTAATTGTATTATAATTACACCCAATAATTCTAATCCTCATTTACATGAACTACAAATTTTTCGTAATATGAGGATGTGGTTAACCGAAACCGTGCGCAGGAGTGGATTATCCACGTGGTGATCCTTGTTTTAGGTCTTTAGGATCTCCTTCCTCTTTTTGAAAGGACGGGGAGGGTAAATATTATGGGGTGGGAACCTTCCATTCAATAGAGCAAAGGTTTGGTAGATAAAAGAAATAAAAATAAAATTTCGGAAACTTGCGGCCCAAAAAATTTCCCACATTAAAATATTGGCGTCAGTCCGCCCCTGAACTTGCGTGCATCGCAGCTTTAAATTGAAAACAAATTTAAGGGGCCGTCAAAAAACAACTTCATAATTATGCACCACACTATATAATTCACCACTTAAATATCATTCTAAACACAAAATTGTTTTCTTAAAATAATTGTCTATCATTATCTACCACTTCTATTCATATCCACTCACTTGGGAAGTTAAAAACCTCGATCTAGTTACCGAGGGTTCGACCTTAGCCGATTTAGCGTGGAAATTAAAAAAAAATCGGGATCCTTGTTAAAATTGTAAAAATCCGGGTCACCATTTTTTCGAATGCGAACGTAAAAGAAATGATGATTGATGCAGATATCGATTTACGTTTGCTTTAATTACGTAGGAATACACCATAATTAGCAAAATTCTTGCGTTACAGTTCAAACTAATGGCATACAAATGTAAACAAATTGAATTGTCGCAATTTAATCCGCTGCTTAATCGCTTTTCGCTTAATTAAAGATTAAATCTGAAAATGTCAAGTTTACAATTAATAAAAAAAAACTTCAATTAACGTACTGAAAATAATTATTGCGTTGAGACGATTAAATTGTAACCAGTTCGGGGGATAATCGTCATCACGAAATAACCCGCGAGTGGCCGCTCGGGGTGAAAAAGTCCCGGAATTAATTTCTAGTATCCCACTGACCATGAAGGCGTGCTGATGGTGGCCAAATTAAATTAATATAATTTGGAGATGATAAATGGACCCATAATTATCCGGTCATTGAAATTTATTGCTAAACTGTAAATTGACGTGATACTGACACCTGAGTTTAAAAATACCTAAGAAAAAATTTTTTTATCCATCATCAAATTGCTTTCGTGGGTACTTATTATCTCAAAATAATTATAAACGTCCTTGCTTCTAAATAATTGACGTGGACACCTCGGAGGTTGGAACAATTCTTTGGAACGAACGGACGATAATAATTCACCTGGTGGAATTTCGTCTTATGTAGGAGGCCTCATAAAGGAACGCATTATTTGCGTTAGAAATAATTATTTGGTTGAAATGTTTGAAGATTTCTGATAAGATGTAATAAAGTTAGTTTTACAACCTCGATAGGTTAACTAAACAGGAAGTTAACTACGTTTACCACGTTTCACACTCCGAAGTAACCTTTGTGAAGATAAACGACCCACGCTTGCGTTTTTTCTTATTGCTGATGACTTGCAGGAAAATTTCACCGAGCAACAATTAGCCGATGCTGATGATCGGTTTTATAAAATTTAATTTCCTAGGGGGATGCGAAACTTTTTTTTTCTTTTAATTTTCTGATTAACTGTTCTTGGGCTCTTTATATGCGAAAGTAGCGCGGTAGAGAATTCGCAATGCTTGAGGATGTTGAAAAGACTACTTTAGTTATTTGTGCTGCATTTATCACGCCACGTGAGACTGCAGTTTCATTATCTAACGACTTTCATCGATATTATTTATGCACTCCCGGGTTAATGGTGAAAACGATTTTGTTTGACAGGCTTGAATATTTTACCTTCCTGTATAATGTACTTACCTATTTCTAATGATTTCTCTTTTGTTTCAGGTAAGCTTTTCCGGTGATTTTCGTCTCGGCGGAGGTCACGTGAGTTTTTTTAAATTTTTAAGCCTACCCATTCGGTGTCGTAAATGAAGATTTCTTCACATGCAGCGAAGTCTCTGACAAGATTAATGTGGCGAATATCGTGTAAATTGATAGAGAGTGACAACTTAAATAAATGAAATAAGTTTGAATGTTAAGTGTCAGGCGGGATATTGATGATGGTTCACAAACTATTGATAAGTCGAAGAATTTTCTTACATTTCAATTTTATACTTTAAAATTTTTAAATTGACAATAAAGGAGGGGTATGCTAATTTTCAAGCTTATAAAATAAGTTATAATCAGAAGTGGGATGTGAATCTCGCATCTCGAGTCATTAAAATGTCCATAACTTCCGCAAATGTTAACTGATTTACATTTTTCTGAGTCCGTTAGAAAGGCAATCGCAACGGCTAACTAATTTGTTTTTATACATTTTTGTGTACAACGTCTTGTTTTTGCGTTACAACCCATCGAAATTAAAAATTCGTTTTCCGAGTATTGCATAATGAAATTTTGAACTTTTTGTTACAAATTCTAATTCTACTACCAATTTTTTTTCGAATCTTTCATTTCATAACATGGTATGAGCGAAAATTGTGCATTTTAACCTAAAACAGTCACAATATTTAAACAAAGTTTTTGTCTTTTTTTTGCAGGAGTAGCAATAAAACTCAAAAACTGTGCTTTTCAACTGATTCTATTTTGTTTATGGTTTTACGAAAGTTAAATGTAATATTAGGCAACAAAATGCTGTAAAACCAATAGTTCTCGAGTTATCGCTTTTCAAAAATAGCATTTGCAAAATTTTTATCAATTTTCTTTTTTTTTCGTTTCATTTCCAATGGGCAATTTTTTAAATTTCCGCACTGATTCATTGTAAAAATTAGTTACCATAAAAACATCAATTATTACTAAGAGTGAAAAAATAATTTTCAGAGAAATTGTGAAACTGATTTTGGTTTTTCACGAAAATTAACTCCAAAACTGTGCTTCTTATTAAAAATACTTATTTATGCGAGCTTTTTACCTTAAAAAGTAGCTTTCGCAGGAGTACAGAAAAATTGAAATCGGTTGACGTTTGCGGAAGTTATGAAGATTTGATTGATCGAAGATGCAACAAACAACAAAGCAGAACCGCTAATATTAAAACAGTAAATTGACCATAACTTCCACAAATTTTAACAAACTTTAGTTTTTTCTGCAGTTTTTCGAAAGGTGACTTTTCCAATATTTTTTCGTTTTAAATTATCTTCTTTTTCGTTTTTCCTGCTTATTTGGTGTAAAAATTAGTCGTAGTCTATTCGCAATTCACATTAAGCAAACGCCACCATGCGGGAGAATTTCAAATTAGTAAATGACGTATTAAATGAAAATAAAAATTCGTTCTTCAGACTCAAAACATAACAAAATCAACTAATTAACAAAACATATTACAATAAATTTAACACAATGTATGCAAATTTTCACCAGGCTTTGATTTTGAATTTCGAAATACGAGTTTTGTTGATATTTCTGTTTTCAGTAGCTTCATATAATTGATTTTTTAGAGTAAATACCCTTACAAATAGCCTTAAAAACCTAAATATAGTTGAAGAAAAACACCTGCCCTATTTGCCCACCTCTGACGCGCATGAATGGATTAACGAGATTCAACAAGCTTTCTGGTGGAGGGTTTAATACCAAATGGATTATTTTTTTGTACACCGCAAATGCACTCGACTTGCTAATGGTACCAGTAGGGTTAAAACAAAATTTTCAGAGAAATGAGAATTTTTTTTGGTTATTAAGAGTTTTTTTTTATCGCTTTTCAAAAATTAAACTTCCAAAATTTTTTTTTCAATTTCATTAAAATTTGTCGTTTTAAAATTTCACTGCTTATTTGCTGCAAAAATTTGTTTTACAGACTGATGTTCTTTTTGACAGTTAACGCTTGTATTATTCAGCCAGGGAACAGGTTGAACTGAAACTTAATTTTTTGTACATAAAAGTTATTTAGAATTTTTTCGATACCTAGTAGTTTTTTCAGTAGATTCACGTAATTGATTATTAGAGTTGTTGTGTTCCAAATAGCGTTAAAACCTAAACGGTTGAAGAGAAAAACCTTTGTTATTAAAGGGCCGACTGTGACGCGCATAATGGATTAACGAGATTCAATTACCCCCCTTTTTTTTAATTAAAATTTTATTTTTCCACCTAGAAAATATGCCCCACTTCCTGGTTACCTTAATATAAATGTGTTGGTAAAAAAAGGGAAAAACAAAACTTTCAAAGAAAGTGAAAATCCGTTTTTTTTTATATTTTACTACTAATAATTTTAGTTTTGACGAGGATTAACTCCAAAACTGAGCTTCTTATTCTTCTTCTTCTTCAGGTGCCTATCCGTTATCGGATGTTGGCGACCTCTCTCCTATGTATGTGTTGTGCATTTGTAGTACTATCACACACATAGGGGACCTACTTGTTTAACGCGGGCTCCGAACCGCGGGAAGTGTATACACTTCAACTCCAGAGAGGCTATTCTTGGCATATTACACCTCGGTGGTTTGCCATTGCCTTCCGAGGGGAGACGGTCAGAATAAAGTTTTTACTGAGCCCGGAGTCGAACCGGGCATTCAGCTATAGCAGCAATGCACTTAACCGCTTAAGCTGATTACCGCTTCTTATTAAAAAAACGTATTTGTGTGAACTTTTTATATTCAAAATTAGCTTTCATATTATGATCTCAGAAACATTTAAATCGGTTAATTTTTGCAGAAGTTATAAACATTTGAATGATGGAAGGTGCAAGCAAAACCGCTGATATAAAACCACAAAAATGGCCATAATTTCCACAATTTTTAATTGATTTTATTTTCTGGTTTTTCGAAAGGCAACCTATAACAGGCGACTGTTATGGGCAACAAATATCTGTTTTTGTTTTTGCCTTAAGGCAGCCACAGACCATCGGCTTTGTTCGACGTACTTGTTCGACTGCTTTGTTCGACGAGCAAGTCTGTGGGTGTGTGGCAGTAACTCCGTCGTACTTGTTCGCCAACAAGAACGACGGATTTGTTCGATGCCTTTGTTCGACGAAAAGTCAGTCAGTGTGTGGGGTAAACGTACTTGTTCGACAGACTTGTTCGTCGAACAAGTACGACAACAAGTACGTTAATCTGTGGCTGCCTTTATAGAACTGCTAATTTTTGAGTTATCACATTTCAAAAATGATATTAATATAGTTTTTTTGTTTTCTACAAAATGTTTAATTCTTTAGAATTTCTTGCATATTTGTTGCAAAAGTTACTCGTAGTTTATAGACCGATGTATGTTTTGACAATTAACCCTATCTTACCAGTCGAGGTGCTGGTGCCTCCCAGAGCCCTGAATTGATTTTCTATAAGAAAAACGTCAATACTAGTTTTGTTGAAATTTCTCTTTTTAGTAACTTACCATAATTTATTTTTAGAGTAAATACCTAAATACTAATGCAAATAATTTTAAACTTTAAGTGGTTGAAGAAAAACACCTTCCCTAGATTTTCTCACCTATGACGCGCATGAATGGATTAACGAGATTTTACCAAGCGTTGTACTTTTTTTATAATCTAAATCGATTATTTTTTATACTCCGCAAATGCACCCGACTTACTAATTACTTTAAAATAAATAGATTAGTACCAGTAGGGTTAAAACAAAATTTTCAGGGCAATGAAAATTTTCTTTTCTTACAACTAACTTGGTTTTGACGAGGATTAACTCCAAAACCGGGTGTCTCTATTTATGTGAATTTTTTAGCTTCAAAATTAGTTTTTTCAGGTCAGAAAAATTGAAATCAATTACTATTTTCAAAAGTTATGAACATTTGAATGATGGAAGGTACAAACAGAACCGCTTTGTAACTATTAAAACACTAGGGTACGGTCCCCTAAGGGTGTCCGCTCCAAATAAATTGAAAATTTCCTATTGTAAAGAGGAAGGTTTATATAGTTTACTGATATAATTTAAACCTGCGAAAGTATTATCAAAATTTTGAGTAAATCGAATTTGAAGTTTGCCAATTTAACGAGATTCCGTGTCTAAATCTAACGAGATTCCCGCGCGTCGCTCATTTTGTTGACGGTCCGTGCGGAATGAATGACCCTAACACTTAGAGTATTTCGCACCGGCAGATGCAGCTCGTCTCTCGTACATGTAACATCGATTATTTTTTGTTTTTACGTGATTTTTTGGGGGTTTCAGATCCCGGTTTCCTTCATCCCGGTGTTCTTGATGGGTGGCGCCTTCTCGTATGTTTAGCTCTGCCGCGGAGCGGCGCACGCCATTGAAAAACCGCCCGGAGCCCCGGAGGGGCGTAGGGTAGGTTTTTTGATGCGCACAGTTCTGGCCGGGCCGGATCCACCCTAAAAAGTAATTCGCACCATCAAAACCGGCCGCGGGGCTCTGCAAGGCCTAGGTTTTCCCCATAGTTTTTTATGTTTATTTAGAGACGTTGTTCTTAAGTAAGTTTTGGTTCTGAAAAGAACCGTTTATTTATATAATCGTTAAGTTCCATTATTGCAACGATGTTATAAGCACGGCAGTAGACTGGCAAATGCGCTCCGTACCGAGCGAGCGTGACTTATATTTATAAGCTCGGTTATGAGCGTGGCTTAAACTTGCATTTTACATGCAAAATTATGCTATTTTAAAATTGATTTTTCTGGAAATTTTGATAATACTTTCGCAAGTGAAATTTTTACAGTATACTCTATAAACCTTCCTCTTTGCTATAGGAAATTTTCAATTTATTTGGAGCGGACACCCTTAGGGGACCGTCCCCAAACACTAAAATGACAATTTCCACAAATTTTAACTGATTTTTTTTTTTACATTTTTTTCGAAAGGTAATTCCTATAGGTAACAAATACATGTTTTTACTATTAGTAATAGAACTAAGAGTTCTTGAGTTATCGCTTTACAAAACCAAATTTCAAAAATTTCTTGAAATTTTTACCAATTACATTTTTTTTAATTCCATCAAAATTTGTAATTTTTTAAATTACACTGTTAATTTTCTGCAAATATTCGTTTTTTCGGGAACAGGTTGACTTGAACCTTAAGACTACATGCAGACCGATAAAGCAAGACGTTTTAAGACAAACCATTTTGTTTATCTAAAAACATGATAAAACAAAATGTTTTGTTTTGTCTTAGAGCGTTTTGTTTTGTCTTAAGGCGTTTAGATTTTTGTTAAAACGTTTTTGCTTGATCTGAAAACAAACTGATTAAAGCAAAAAAGTCAAGACAAAACAAAACATTTTGTTTTATCATGTTTTTAGATAACTCAAAATGCTTTTTATTGCGACAAAATTTTTTGTCTTAAAACGTTTTGCTCTATCAGTCTACATGCAGCTTAATTTTTTCTACATAAAAGTTATTTAAAATTTTTTGGTACTACTTGGTCTTTTCAGTAGCTTTATTTAATTAATATTTAGGGTTGCAAGTAACCTTCAAGGCGGCGAGTGGTTGAAGAGAAAACTTTTTCTTATTATAGGCCCAACTCCGACGCGCATGAAGGGATTAACGAGATTTGCATGCCCCTCCCACGTTTTTAAAATTATGATTCAATTTGTCCACTTCAAAAATGTACCTCACTTGCTGGTTTCCTTAAAACGTTTTGCTTTATCAATTTCAAATAGCGTTAACACCTAAGTGGTTGAATAGAAAAATCCTTTTTATCAGGCCGACGAGCATGAATGGATTAACGAGATTCAAAAATCTCTCGCTCTCTCTCTCCCCCCACCCGCTTTTTCTTGTTTCAATTAAAATTTTATTTTTCCACCTCGAAAATGTACCCCACTTGCTAGTTACCTTATAATAAATAGGCTGGTAGTAAAATAAAATTTTGTAAGAAGTAGGAAATCCGTTTTTATTATTTCTTACTGCTAATTTTGGTTTTTACAAGGATTATCTTGAAAACGCGACTTCTTATTAAAAAAAAAACTTATTTATGTGACCTTCAACATCAAAGGTGCAACAAATGTCAAATCTTAAAACACTAAAATGCTCATAACTTGCACAGATTTTAACCGATTTGATTCTTTCCGATTGTTTTGGAAAGGCGAATCTTATGGGCAACAAATATCTGTTCTTACTTTTTACTGTTGAAGTAATAATTTTAAGTAATTCCTTTTCCATTGGTTTTTTGTGTAAAAACTGTAGGGAAAAGCTACTTTGTTATAGGCTGTAATTTTCTTTTTTACAGTTAAAACAAAATTTTCAAGGAAATGGGAAATTATTTGAATCCTTATAACGTATTTTGGTTTTGGCGAGGATTAGCTCTTAAACTGGGCATTTTATGGAAGAAACGTATTTATGGGAACTTTTTATTTTAAAAAGTAGCATTTTCAGGAGCTCGGAAAAATTGAAATCGGTTAACATTAGCAAAAGTTATAAGCACGCAGTTATAAGTGTAAGTCATTGAAAGTGAAAATATATAAACCAAAGAGTGATTGAAATCATTTAAATAAGAAATGGGGGGGGGGGGGGGGGATTTTTAAAACTATCAATGTGAAATAAATTAAAAATGCTATAATCAGAATTGCTACGATGAATCACGAATGAAAGTTTGTATATTTATCTTGAATCACCAATAAAATGCCAATAACTTTTACAAATATAGCGGGATTTAAATTTTTTTTAATTTTTTAGAAAGGGGATTGTTACAGTTAATAAATTAGTATTTATCTTTATTTCTGTAAAATCCATAGTTTTTGAGTTATTTATCGCCAAATGGAACAAAAACATTGATAACCATTTACCCGAAAACTGTGGTTAGAGAAAAAATTACTCAACCCAATTTTTTAGCTTGAAATTTTTTTAAAGTAGATTTCCGTAGATTCTCAAATGAAATTTTGTACATTTTGAATCACTAAAATGGTTATAACTTCTTCAAATTTTTTGGGATTTAAATTTTTCTGAGCTCTTTAGAAAGCCAATTGCTATAGCTAACAAATTTGTGTCCGGTATTTTTTGTGCAAAACTCACAGTTTTTAAGTTATTCCTGGCATAATAAAAGCAAAATAATTGTATCAGTTTGCGACTTTTGCGTCTTGAATAGCACCAACTCGAAAACTGTGCTTCTCACAGAAAAAATTATTTAAATTCAATTTTCGTCCGGAAAATTCTCTTTATAAAGAAACCAGACGAATGAAAATCGATTGACGTTAGCAGAAATTAGGACCAATTAGGATAATTTGAAGTTGTAACCAATTCAATAGCAACCTCCCCCCCCACCGAAGTTATCATTTATTTCATTTTTTTTTTTCATTCAGGCACGAGAATAAAAATAAATGAATGAAAACAAAATTTAATCTCGCGCGATTTCTTAATTTTCTTTTATTTTAATTTTGTCATTTTGTTTCAATTTGTGAAAACTCGGACTGACACGCCTATTTTTTTAATTATAAAATTAAACGATAATTTCCCTCGGGTATCAATTTGAAATTAAGCTTTTAAGGAAAATTAATTTAATAAACAGAAAACTGATAATAATTAATTTTTAGATTACAAAATTTTATAATAAAACGCCAGGGGTCTTAAAGTTGTTTTGAAACCTCGGAGCACTTTTCCTTTTTACAATTCACCTGTAGTTTGGGAATCACTGGCCGCTATAAAATTTTGTTTTCACTACGTATCCCTTTGAGAAATTCAAAAGAAAAGCAATTTTTTTCTTGTTAATTAGGGATAACAATTCACAAAGGAGAAATTTCATGTTTATTTTGTTGGGAGACTAAAAACAATACACAGAAATTAAAATATGGAGGTCCATGTTAAGTTTTTGTTTGTACGTGCTTTTAGAGGGATTTAATTTCGAAATTAGCCCGAAGCGTTGCACTTGATGGGGTTCAGAGCTTTTACCTAACGATGTTTCATTATTCATTAAAATGCATTTTAAAGCAATTTTTAGTCGAATCTCAATTTTGCTCGTAGCTATTATACGGAGTGATCCTCGTAACCCTTCGATTTCAAGTTTCTTTGTTATTTGTAACACTAGACGAAAAAGTTCCAGACAGAAGTTTGACGTGTTTAAAGAGGATGTAATATGAGCGTAACAGATTTGGTTTTATCGTTTTCAGTATTCGAGATTTCGAATAATTCTCGAATTTTTGACATCACCCTGTATATTTTTTGCGCGAAACTTAACGATGACCTCGAGACGAGTTCAACGATATATTACAAGGTACCTTTTGGGTCGTTCGTTTCCGCGGTATATCAATTTTAATTTTTGTACTTTTCCAAATTTCAAACGGGAATATCTCGAAAACTGTGCATTTTTTAATATATCAGTTATATATCGCTGTACTCGCATTGTCGTCCCCTTTAATAATACGTTAAAAAAATATGTATACAGGGTGTAATCAATTAAATGTCGTTAAAATATTGATTTTCAAATAAATGTAATATTCAACAGTGAATCACAAAATTGAAAACTCGTTACGGTAGGATATTTAACACATTTGTTCGACCTCACAACACGTTTATTCACATCGTGATCGATTTTATAATCTTAAAATCATTGAATATCTAATCATCCAATTTAATTTAATTTTACTGAGGTCGAAAAGCCGACTTACGAGATATAACAACTACCATTATACCATAAGCACATAGAAATAGTGTTCGTGGACGACCCGAGGCGTTCCATTCGTTTTATCTTGTTTCTTCCCATTATCATTATCGTTTTGCCTCATTAAAATTCGTCGGTAGAAAATCGATACACGCAAATGATCGAAAATTTAACAATAACAGTTTGGGGGTGTTACACGAACGCGCTTGTGGATTTTCTTAAGATAAAGTAAACCAAATCACGAAATGTAAATAGAAATAAATTAAAGAAACGCACACAATTTTACGATTCATAATTTGTTTTTGTGTTATCGAAATAATCCAAAAGGAAGTTGAAAAATTAGGCTTGCGATGGTGATAAAAATAACCGAAGAAGTAAAACATTTTTTGTGTTTATTGTGTAAACAGAGTGCGTTTATTGATAAACAAGCATTTTTATGAGAATCATCTGGATGCTCTGTTTATCAACACGACGGTTTGCCAGTTTGGTTAATTTAAATATTCGGTATTCAGGAGGTTCTAATGTTTCTTTCATTATTTGCGCAATTTTTTCAATTGTGAAAAAAAACGACCATGTAAAACGTGGTGATTTTACTCATCCGTGTCCGAACACTTAAATTAACATTTTTCCTGCAGAAAAATTATTACTTTTATTGCTACAACTTTTTGCCCGGTATGAATCACAATTTGCCTATTTTTAGATTTTATGCGGTATTAAAAAATCATTTTGCACGAACGGCTCGTTTTTTTTTATTAATCGTGTCGGGATTAAAAGTTTTCTGAGAGTTATTGCCACCTAATCTATATGGTGGATTTATGCAAGTAAGGGTAAATCACGCAATTTTAAGTGATAACTTGGCGTTATTGACTTGACCACTCGCGAATTTATTATCGGATTACGATAGCATGTGCGCGGAGTCGTGTAATCCATCTCGAATCTGATCGTAATATTAATAACTGCATTTTGCGCGCACAAAAAGACCTCGTAATTTAGGCCGCAAATTTTAAATTTCAACTTGCTGAGCGTTGAAAACCCTTGCTTTTCGTGTAGGTATGCAACACTTCGTACTGCGCGTATGGTTGGTTGCCTATCCACCCGTTAAAATTTAAAATGTATTTTAAAATTCCGATAAATTTATAAAAATTACGAAGTCACGCATCCGTTATTAGGTTATTCACTTCATGTAAAAATATGTCACATATTTGCACGCGTTGTGTAACCTATTGTTGGTTTATTTATTTGTAATCCGATTCTCTTTCACAAGTGAAAAACGAGATTTTTTATCGGATTTGTTAAAAATAAAAGGAAGGTAATTTTAAACTTCTTGTATATTTTAATAGAGGATCAAATTCTCGTCCAAAGTTCCCAAATACCAATTTTAAACTTTTTTTTTGTAGTATATACAGGACGTTGTAACTTTTTTTGTTCACCCTGTAAATCATGTCAAATCTTTTTTTTATTCATTTTTATCCTACTCGAATAATTATTGTAATTATGTTCAGTACACTGAAAAAAATCGTCCTGTTCAATTTAATTATGGCGCACATACATTAGCTTTGACGTCTCCGCCTTTGTCATGTATGATAACGGTTTTAAGTTTTTTCTCCAACAGATGAACATCGAATTTCCCTTTATACCACTATACTATTTAAATTTTTTCAGGAAAACTTTTTATATAAAAACCTGATTGGGATTGTCGCAAAAAGTTGTAAAAAGAGAAACATTAATAAGCACGACGGAATTTTCCTTTTTGCTTGCGTCCCTGAATTTGAAACCAAATTTTCTTGAGTTTCTTTAGAATTGAAGAGGGAACGTGAGACACACAATAAGCGTCTATTCAAAGGTTAAGGGGTCGCTTCAGCTCCTTTGTTTCTGGTTAACCTTGAATCTTGCTTATAACATTTAATATTTCCTTTAGTTTTTGTTTTGTACTTCGTAGGTTTTGTTATTGCAAGGAAACAAATGCTAACCCCTTTAACCTCCCCCCTCCCCGGCCCTAAAATCAGATTTGGTTATGTAATTTTGCATTTAGTTCACAATTTGGGAAATTTGGAAGTGAAGTTTTGAATAAACTGCAGTTAGAAATAAGGGGGGGGGGGATTTGATACAATCAGGTTTTAAAATAATTAAAGAATATGTCCCCCCCCCCCAACAGTTCTGGTTTCTTTAATTTTTGTCTCTTTAAATAAATTAATCATAGCATCGTCGTTGGATCAATATTAGGCGTTTACTCCAGGGTTAAGGGGTTAACCTTTTGAGCCATGTTACTGAGCAGTGCTGGCCTGTCCGAGAAGACAAGAAAGGCGCAACCGTTTTTTTTTTCGCCTGGAATCTTTGTATACAGTTTAATACCAAATCAACAAACTGATTTTATAATTTTATTCACGTAAGTTTATATTAGCTCAAAGCATCGCAAGACCCAACTGGGCATTTTTTGAAGGGTTAATGAGTCACTTGTGCATTTTTTGTTCACCTGAAATCTCGGTCCAGTTTTCTACAAAATTAATTAATTCGAGTTTGTAAAATTACGTTTCTATGGTAACGGTTGTGGTCATAATCAGTTCTTTCAAAAATATTGTCGTTGCCATGGTAACGGTTCTGTTAACCATCAGTCCGACTAATAAAAGTATTACAGTTGCTATGAAATAGGTTCAGTTAAAAATATTCCCGTTTCCCGTTAATCATCAGTTCCATTAATAATGTTGACGTTTCCATAGAATCAATTCCCAGTTCGGTTTAAAATATTGCCGTTTCCGTAACAACACATCCTTTAATCATCGGTTCGATTACAAATTTTGCCGTTTTCATGGAATCAAGTACGTTCATCATCAGTTCGGTTTAAAATATCGTCATTTTTATGACAACACTTCCGTTAATCATCATCTCGGTTAAAATAATGCCGTTTCCACGACCACAGATTCGTGAATCAACAGTTTAATTCAAGACATTACCGTTTCCATGGTAACCGTTCTGTTAATCATCAGTTCGGTTAAAAATATTACCGTTTTCATGACAAGAGATCCGTTAATCATCCGCTCCATTAATAATATTGCCGTTGCCATGACAGCAGATCCGTTAAATCATCGGTTCGCTTAATAATCTTACCGTTTTGGTGGTATCAATTGGGTTCTCTGGATTCTGGATTGTAGGTGGAGGGCAAGAAAACTCACACGCACTTAGGCCACTAAATTGGGCCCATTGTGCTACCTCCAATTTCAGCGGCCCCGCGCCCCGTCATTCCCCAAGCCATCCCAACTGGAGGATGAACTCCAGGATCCTGGCGGGTGGGGTGCCACTGATTCTGGCCATGTCGGGCCAGAAGTCTCCCAACATGGATCCTCTCATAGAAGTCAGAGCTGGGCAGTAACAGAGCACATGCTCAGCTGTTTCCTCCTCTTCGTTGCATCCACGACATAAAGGGTCATCTGCAAACCCCATATTGTGGAGGTGTTTATTTAATCTGCAATGTCCAGTCAGTATCCCTGCAATTGTCCGCAGATTGACTCTGGACAGCTTCATATAGTATCTTGCATGTTTCCATGAAGGCACGCGTATTGCTGCTCTAGCTTGGTTACATGTAGTTCCTTGTAGCCATCTGCTGGTGTGCAGTTCTAGGGTATAGTGTTTTAGGAGAGTATCTATGGTTTTGACGGCGGGCGTGATCATCGGCTCCGGGCCGCAGGGAAGACCATTGGAGCCATTTCTTGCCAGCTCATCAGCCTTTTCGTTACCCTCGTTACCTTTATGTCCCTTAACCCAGCAGAGAGAAAGGACATTTTGAGTTGATATATCATTCAGTGCCCGGATGCAATCAAGCACCAGACCAGAAGTGACTTTATGGCCCCGAAGTGCCACCAGAGCCGCTCTACTGTCTGATAGTATTTGTATGTTTTTGTTCAGAATACTCCTATCCTGAACTATTTTTGCGCAGTGTAGTATACCCACAAGCTCCGCCTGGAACACAGATGTATATTTACCCAGCGGTATACTTATGTTTAGATCAAGTTCAGCAGAGAAAATTCCTGCACCCGATCCAACATTATTTTTGGAGCCATCCGAAAAGAAATGTATATCGTAATCGAATGTTTC
Source organism: Podabrus alpinus (assembly GCA_932274525.1). Taxonomy (NCBI): domain Eukaryota; kingdom Metazoa; phylum Arthropoda; class Insecta; order Coleoptera; family Cantharidae; genus Podabrus; species Podabrus alpinus. The sequence continues at coordinate 78,823,042 of OW026456.1, forward strand.
GTTTGCGTTTAACAGTACATTGTATTTCCTGTCAAATATATATTTAGGGTGGATTCTGTCGGATTCAAGTAGCAGAAGAGGTACTCCTTTGGAATATTCCTCCAAGATTTGCATATGGCCCGCAGTTCCTCGCCTATGAGTCCAGGCTTTCCAACTGCGCAACCTGAGAGCTGCCTTGACCGCCGTTTCCTGCACATGAAGATCAAGTGGAGGGAGGCAGAGAAGGGTCTCAAGCGCTACAGTTGGGGCCGTTCGCATCACTCCAGTTACAGCCAGACAGATTGATCTCTGGGTCTGGTGTAGGGAGGACGCTGTTGTTACTTGTTTGGTTCTGGGCCACCATACAAGGGATCCGTAGCAGAGCATGGGTCTAATGACTGCCGTATAGAGCCAGAGGGTGATCTTGGGGGATAAACCCCACGACCGTCCCATTGCTCCCCGACACTGCCAGAAGGCCATTCTCGCTTTCTCTAGTTTCATTTGTAAATGTTTTCCCCAATTCAGCTTCTTGTCCAGTATTATTCCCAGATACTTGACTTGATCAGCTATTTTTAAGGGAGTCCCTGTTAAGCTAGGCATGACCATGGTCGGTAGCTTTTTCAATTGGGTTCATCATCAGTTTATTCTAAAATATTTCCGTTTTCATGGCAACACTTACGTTAATTATCATTTCGATTAAAAACAATGCCGTTTCAATGACGAAAGATCCGTTAAATCATTGGTTCGCTTAACAATTTTGCCGTTTTTATGGAATAAATTCTGTTTATCATCAGTTTGGTTTAAAATATTACCGTTTTCATGACAACAAATCCTTTAATCATCATTTAAAAATCAAATTAAATCGGTTCCGTTAGTCATCAATTCGATATAAAATATTGCCATTTTCATGGCAACACTTTAGTTAATTACCATTACGATTAAAAACAATGCCGTTTCCATGACAACAGATTCGTTAAATCATCGGTTCGCTTAACAATTGTTCCGTTTTCATGGAATCAATTCCGTTTATCATCAGTTTGGTTAAAAATATTACCGTTTTCATGTCAACAGATCCGTTAATCATCAGTTTGATTAAATATATTGCCGTTTCCACGTTAACCGTTTCGTTAATCATCAATTCTATTAAAAATATTGCCGTTTTCATGAAATGGGTTCCGTTAATCATCAATTCGATATAAAATATTGCCGTTTTCATGGAACCAATGGTGCCGGTGACAACGGCCCAAGTGACAAGGAATATCCAAAATTAAAAATCCTTCGGTATATAGTTCAAAAAAGGGATAAGATACAAAATAAAAGGAGGATATTTGAGGATTTGTAAGAATCAATACCGAAAATTTAGTAAAAACCATATGCGGTGCACGAGATAGGTTGTCGGCCTCTTTTTGGCGTGGTTTGAAGAACTACGGACACGCCCCCAACATTTAATTTTGCAAAATTTTGGGTAAATCACGGCCTTTTTGGGTATGTTTTGATGCGAATGTATAACTTTTGTCGTCGCGGAGGTGATCATAAAAAAAAATCCGAAAAAAGTGTGAAAATAACAAAGATGCAGCGAGTTGCATTAGTACGGGTCGCTGATGCACACGACTCGTTGTGACATCGGTCGGCCGTGGTCCCTTGAAATCGAGTGAAATTTTTTCGCTCCGATTTGAAATTTTCTTTGAAAATCGGGAAGGTGGGGGTGTGATTAGTAGATATTAGTAATAAATATTCGCAAAAAAATGGAAAATAATACGTGTATTGCCGAAAAAGTGAAAAAATTAAAATTTTTTTGTCTTCCATTTTTGGGGTGTGCATTCGATAGGGAGGGTAATCCATCGTCAAAACCTACTCTTCAGGGGCGCCCCTCCGCTCCGCTCCGGGTTGCACCCCTCCAGAGCGGTTTTGACTCTGGTTACTAGGCTAAACATACGAGAAGGGCCTCCGATCAAGAAAACCGGGATTAAGGCAACCGGGATACGAGAGACCCTCAAAATTGGATTAAAAAGTATAGTCGCGGTATGAGGCAGTAAACTATTACGTTTCACCCCCAAAAAATCGCCTAAAAACAAAAAATAATCGATGTTACATGTACGACAGTCGAGCTGCATCTGCCGGTGCGAAATATTCTAAGTGTTAAGGTCATTCACAGCGCGCGGACTGGCAACAGAATGAGTGAGATTCCACCCGCGCGTCAGTGAAACACGTAAAATTAACGATTTTCAAAGTCGATTTTCTCTATCAAAAGTTGGTTTATCCTCCCATAGGAGTGTTACCAGTGTCTTTTAAAAACATTAAACTATCCGAAAGTCGCTAAAAAATATTGAAATTCGATGTTGGATAAAAGTCACCCTTCCCAAAAATATTACCATTTCCATTCATCATAAGTTGATTACAAGCATTGCCGTTTACATGGCAACAAATCCGTTAATCGCCAGTTCGATGAGCAATATTGCCGATTCCATACTGGTCATCAGTTTGGTTTAAAATATTTTCGTTTCCATGGCAACGCATCCTTAAATCATCAGTTCGATTAAAAATAATGCCGTTTCCGTGGTTATAGTTCCGTTAATAATCAATTCGAGGAATCGGTTCCGTTTATTCTTTATTAACCGTTTGGTTAAAAATATTGTCGTTTCCAAGGTAACGGTTTTGTTCATCATCAGTTCCGGAAACGACTATTCTGAAATAGCAACCGTTACTATGGCAACCACGGTAACGATTCCGTTTAACATAACTCAAAAAGCCCGAGTTCCACAGGGAAAATTTATAACACAAATTTTGTTCCGATCACAAATGACTTTTTAAAAACCGCTTTTTCTAAAAAAGGCTTTCTAGAAGTTATGGGAATTTTTATGACGTCAAAAACTTCAAACGGAAACACTTTTTTTTTGGCGAGCGATAACTCAAAAACGCTGAGTTTTACAGAAAAAATCAATAATAACAGGTTGGTGTCTGTGGCAACGCCTTTCCAAAAACAGTAGGAAAACAAAATTTGGTTCACGTTTGTGCAAGTTATGAAGATTTTAATGATTTCAAATGTCAAAAACTTTATGGACCCATTTATTTTTTGGCAAGGCAATTACTCAAAAACCGCGAGTTTTATAGAAAACAACAGTAATACAAATTTGTTGTTTATAACAATCATATTTCTAAAAACCTCAGAAAAAATAAAATCGGTTAACATTTGTGGAAGTTATGGTAATTTTTAAAGATTACTGTCAAAATCTTCATTGGCGAATAATTATTGATTAACGATAGTTGCCACAAGAGATCGCAGTGACGTCTGATTATAAAGTAACTTACTTTTTTTGATTATAATAGTTTACTTAAGGTATTTCCCGGAAAAAATTTGAAAATTAAATTATCCCTTCTTCACATTTCCCATTAAAACATATTTAATAATTTCTTTAAAATTTATTGCATCTTCGTTTACTTCAATGACCATAACTTCTGCAAAACTTAACCGATTTCAATTTTTGTGAAACCATTTAAAAGATAATTTTTCAAGCTACGAAATTGGTTGATACATGTTTTTCGATAAAGGGCACTATTTTGGACTTATCGCGTGTCAAAATACAAAAAAGCTGTTAAATTTGAGGTGCGGTTTTCGGTGCGTTTAGGGTTTTCACAGACATTTCAAAAATAGCTCAACAGATGGACTACACCTATAGAATATAGGGGGGGGGGAGACAGTTAATTTTTTCAAAACAACATTTTTAATGTCGCTGCCCCCCTTCACCAAAATTAATAAATTTAAAAATTAAACTGAAAAAGATTAAGTCTGATTGGACAATTTAAAGAAACTACAAAATGAAGCGACGCAGGTGATTTTTAAAATTATTTCAATAGCCTAGTCGAAGCAGATAGTCTTGAACTGGGTCACTGGGGCGAGTATCCATGTGGGAACTCAAAATATCCCTTCTGTGTTTTCATAGCAAATCTAATCGCGATTTTGTTTCACCATTTTGAATGGCATTTGGTTCTCTGGTTCCAGATTTACAGTTTTTGTCCTGAACTTCTAACGTTAGAGGATCCCAAAATTATTTCATGAGGGGGGGGGCGTAATTCAGACTCTTCCTTCCGAAACAAATCGGTTTACGCCTAAGGAAATCCAATTTGAGGACTACAACTTGAATCCCTAAACTTTGTTGACGCACCTCGTATGTTAACCGAGTCAATGAGACAAACACGATAAATCGAAGTTCAATTTTTCAAGTTCACATGCCTGCAGATAGATGGGGAATCATTTTTATAGCCCGATCGATAAAAACTAACATGTACGAGGTGGTGTGCAAAAAGTTCCCGTATTTCTTACTTTAAAAATGCGACACATAAACGGAAGTGGAATGCTTCAAGGTCGCGTGCTGGGTCATAAATTTATTTCAAGAGGGTGGCCCACTTGGAACATATGCCGGTCTTAACGCCCCCAATATTGGCTCACCTTGCATTTTTTTTATGTGTCACACATTTTGTCTCTGTTTATGGCAGAAAAATTTAAAATTAAAGAAGGAACTCTGTATGCGTGACGTGACGTGTTTAATTTTACAATATTTTACATCCTGAGTTTGTGCCCCTGTTTAAATGTGCTCTACACACCTCTTCCTGTTTGGGCATTGTGTTCAGCTTGTCGAGCTTTGAATTGCTCGTATAAAATTTAAATTTTATTGCTTGCTTTTCTATTCAGGCCAGTTTATGGTGGAATAGAAAACGAATTAATTAAAATAATGGTCGATGTTGTATTAGAGAGGTAAATAATTCAGTGGTGCCGCCAACCACTGCTCCTGCGGAATTATTTGATCCTTCCTCGTATACGTAAACCACTTGAGTTTATTTCTTATAGTATTATCTTTATGTTCATGGGAAAAGTCTCATCAATCGTAATCTTCTCGTGAAAAACACTTTAACATCTTTGATGCGTTTGAAGTGGCAATAAAAAGTATAAAAATGTTACGCGCGACACCGCTACTTAATGCTCAACTTGTTTACTTTATCAAGCTTTTCGTCTTCCTTAATGAGTTCATTGCATCATTTTAGTATAGGTATAGTTTGTTTCAGAATAATTGAAATTAAAAAAAGTCATAGCATCAAATTACGTTGATATAAAGACGACACATAATACAGAGATAAGATTGTCGGGTGAACCAAGAGAACATAATATGCATTGCTAAAGGCTGGCGCGAGATTAAAATAATTAACCTTATCTCTATTATTATGTTTTGTTTATAGTTTGTACGTTTTTATATCAACGTAATTTGATGCTATGACTTTTTTTAATTTCAATTATTCTGAAACAAACTATACAAATTGAAATTAAATAAATAACTGCCGTCGTTACTTATTTGTAAGGCAACGTAGATAAATAATTCAAGTCGTTGTAAATTATCTTATGTAATTTAGTTACATTAATCCCAATCAAGTTGATCGAATGTAGGTGAAGTGTGATTTATTGCACGACTGGAAAAACACCCCGTGACGTACATACGGGCGTGTTGAAAATGCGGGGCGACGGATTAGGAAAACGGGTGCACGGCGCGCTTTATTTACCAAATTTGATTGTATCGAGTTTCAATTACGAAAGCAGACTAAACAAAATCGATTAATTAATTTATTACCCAAGATATGAAAAACTGTAAATTAATTTTTAAATTGATAAGTGAAGTAGCTTATAAATAATTATCTAAATATGGAAGATGTTGGTTGGGGCAATACGTAATTAATCATGTTTTTCAAATCATAAACAAATTTAAATTAATTTAAGTGATTACTTGAAAATTTAATTAAACTGTAATTAATAATTCCTAATTTAAACAAACTTCGTATGAGAACTTAATTTTCGTGGGAAATTTATTTTGGTAAGTGGTGCTTGACGACAAAGAATAAATTGATTTGAGGCGCCAAATCGGCGACAGATTTTGTTGAATATTTTGGGACTGTGATAGAATTAAAAAATAATCATAATTTTAAAAAAAAGTACATAATCGAAATGCCAAAATTTTTCTAAATTAATTTTGGCGACATTAAAAATGTCCCCCCCCCCAAAGATTTCGTTAGTATTCTGTAGGTATACTCCATCTGTTGAGCCATGTCTGTGAAAACCCTGAACACACCGAGAACCGCATCTTAAATTTAACAGCTGTTTGTATTTTGACGCGCAATAAGTCCAAAATAGTGCCGGATATCGAAAAACTTTTTTGAACCAATTTTGTAGTTTGAAAAATCATCTTTTAAATGACATCACAAAAATTGAAATCGGTTAATTTTTACCGAAGTTATGGTCATTTGAGTAAACGAAGATGCAATAAATTTTAAAGAAATTATTAAAAATGTTTAAATGGGAAATGTGGAGGAGGGATATTTTAATTTTGAAACTTTTTTTGGGAAATAAATTAAGAAAACTATTGTAATCAAAAGTAGATTACTTTATAATTGGACATTCCTGTGACCTCTTGTGGCAAACAACGTTAATCAATTCGCGAATGAAGTTTTTGACTGAAATTCTTAAAAGTTACAATAATTTCCACAAATGTTAACCGATTTTATTTTTTCTGAGGTTTTTAGTAAGGGGTCATCCATTAATTACGTAAGGGTTTTTTGGGGGGGAGGGGGTTATTGGATATCTTACGGACCCTTACGTAGGGGGGTCTTAAAATATTTTTTTAAATTAAATTTAAAAATCAAATATAATTTTTTCTTTTTATGTTGGTAATTATATCCAGGTATAATGGAAATACCATAATATTATATTGAAATATATAGTACTTAAAAATCATTAAACATAGTGGCATAATAGTGTGAACTCCTAAACCGTTTGACCGATCGGAACCAAATTTGGCACAGTTATTATGTAGGTCCCTGCGCATGTTTTTGTATTGAAATAGTGCAAAAATTCGTAAAGGAAAGGAAAGTTGATTTTGAGTAGCCTGCCTTCCTTTAAGGAACCTCGATAATCCATTCATGCGCGTCGACCGATCGACAATGCAAATACGCGTGCACGTGCTTTACGTTTCTATTTGTACCAACCCAACCGGGCTGCTATGGGTAGCTAACGGGAGCGTGGGCCAGGGGGGGGCTTATATGCCGACATGAACTTCTCTCTCTCACTTCTGAACTTTTTAACAATCTGCGGGCGCCACTCTTTTCTAATAAAAGAGACTTACAACGAAACTTTAAAACAAAATAAAAATCAAAACTTCTAAAAAAAATAATATTTATTCAGGTGTTTTTAATTAAACAAAACTTTATATTATATTACAAGGCAAGAATACAAAATGAATTACTTTACAAATTATTTACAAATTTTTAAAAGGAAATTAATTATGTACACAAGGGCTGTTACTACGGTCCTGTTCGTAGTAGTTCAAATGACTTGATGTTTTATAACCGAACAAGTACAACTTATCTTGGCTACTTACTGAGTATCAAAACAAACAAACAAGTGACTTGTATTCTCCCTTAATCACGGTAGGAAATCTCTTACTTTACTTACTAATTATCCGGAAGTGAATAACTACTTTAATTTCTACTTCTCGTAGATCAAACAAATGAATCCAATTGACTTTTGGGATATGTGCAAACTCTACACCCACAAATGACAACAAAGACTGGCCCCCTGAATTCTAACCTTACAAATGGCCGGCGCAGTGACCATCTTTGTACCTCGGAAAGAAATGAATACAGGACGGGAGCTTTGTCAGAGTGTCTTGTAACACCGAAAACACTCTTGAAGGAGACCTACGTCTTGGTAACCAAAACGTATCGGCTCGATCTGCCTTGTTAACCCAAAAGCATCTCGGGGGGAGTAGGTGAGCAACGGGGATGACAACGTACGCCTTGCGAAACCGAAAACATACGCTGATGACACCAGAGAAATTGCTTACCTTCCTTCGGTAGCGACTAAAGCTTATAAAATTGCATCTTTCTCCGGTGTCACCTAAACAGGATGGGTAAAAGTTGTGTGTATTTATTTTTGTTGGCATTAAAGTGACCGAATCATATTTACAGGGTCCTGTCATTAACCTCCAAAACTTAATAAATATTTACATCGGCTGACAGTTGTACACAACTGAGATCGGCCGATTGACCAAAAATATTTATTTCGTTACATATTTGACCAATCTTAACCAAATTTGCTGTAGAAGTTATTTACAATGCTATGAACAACATAAGCTACTTTAGTACCTTGGAGTGAGGCCGAAGGCCGAAAAACCACGGTCTACACGTATGCCTGCGATACCCTTGAGTGAGGCCGAAGGCCGAACAACCACATCCGACACGGTCTAGATGGCTAAAGACGGCTGGTAGGCCGACTGTGCCAGCTAGTATAATATATTATTATTCATATTTTATAAATATAAGGGGCGGAGAGGGGGGTGAAAATTAATTTTATTTTAAATTAATAATCCTTACGTAAGATGTGGGGGGGGGGGGGGTTGCCACAATCTTACGTACCCTTACGTGGCGGGGGAGGGGGTCCAAAATTACAAAAATCATCCTTACGTAATTAATGGACGGCCCCTAAGGTGATTGTTATAGACAACAAATTTGTATTATTGATTTTATTGGTGGAACTCATAGTTTTTGAGTTATACTTTTCCTAAAAGAATGAAGTTTTTGACCTCTTAAATTTTTAAAATATCGATAACATCTAGAAATGTTGACCGATTTTATTTTTTATGAAGTTTTTAAAAATGGAGTTATTATAGACAATAAATTTGTATTCTTGAGTTTTTCTGTGAGACTCACGGTTTTTGAGTTATCGCTTTGCCAAAAAGAAAAGAAATGGGTCCAAATAAAACTTTTGACATTTGAAATCGTTCAAATCTTCATAACTTCCACAAACGTGAACCGATTTTAGTTTTCCTGATGTTTTTGGAAAGGTGGTTGCCTAGAAGACAAAATATTATTATTGATTTTTTCTATAAAACTCATCGTTTTTGAGTTATTGTTCTCCAAACAAAAGGATTTCCAATTGAAGTTTTTGACATCATTCAAATTCCCATAACTTGTACTACAATATTAACAGATTTTAATTTTTTTTATGATTTTTAGAGAAGTGGTATTTGTTACAAACAACAAATTTTTTTTTCTGTAGAACTCTTAGTTTATGAGTTCTCTTGGGAAATAAAAAATGTCTCAACGAATAAGCATTTGACATATTAAAGCGTCAAAATCCCGATAACTTCATCAAATATTGATCGATTTAATTTTTTTCTGCGGTTTTTAGAAAGCCATTTGTGATAGGAACAAAATTTGTATTTTTTTGTAACAAAATTTTTTTCTGTAGAACTCTGACTTTTGAGTTATCCCTTGTCAAATAGAAAATATGGCTAATTTTAAAAATCTTCACAACTTCTGTGGGTTTTTCAATTTTTTCTGTGGGTGGTTGCAGGAAACAAATTTGTATTATTAATTTTTATTTGTAAAACTTCTAGTTTTTCGGTTATCTCTTGGCATATCTTTAGACAAAATATTCCTAAATTTTGAATTAATCAGATTTTCCCATATTAAATCGTAAAATAGTCCCATAACTTTTACAAATTTAGACCAATTTTATTTTTTCTGCGATTTTTAGAAAGGTATTTGTTATAGAAAGCAAATTTGTAATATTGATTTTTTCTGTAGAACGCTTCGTTTGTGAGTTATCTCCTGGGAAATAAAAAATATCTCGAAACGAATAAGAATTTGACATATTAAATTGCCGAAATTCCCATAACTTCTACAAATGTGAACCGAATTTACTTTTTCTACGGTTTTTAAAAAAGTTATTATTATACACAACATATTTATATTATTACTATTTTCTGTAGAACTCGTACTTTTTGAGTTATCGCTTGTCAAAAAAATTCTTATGTCTAAATGAAGTTTTTGACAACTTATATTGTTAAAATCCTCATAAATTTTGGGAATGTCATTTGATTTTGTTTTTTTCTGATGTTTTGCTGTTGTTATAGGCAACATTTATGTTATTGATTTTTGCCGTAGAACTCATAGTTACTGAGTTACCGCTTGTAAAAAATAGGTCTAAATGAAGTTTTGACATATATTAAATCATTAAAATGTTTATAACTTTTCCAAATTTATGTAAAGCGATTTTACTTTATCTATGGTTCTAAAATGGCGGTTATTATGGTCATCAAATGCATATTCTTAATTTTTTCTACTATTCCTCATAGTAGAAATAAATAGAAATAAATTTTGTCAAAATGGATTTTGACAGTTTAAATCATAAAAATCCTCCATAACTTCTACAAATGTAGACCGATTTTGATTTTTCTGTTGCTTTTAGAACGGCGATGGTTATAGTCAACAAATTTGTGTCATTGATTTTTTCTGTAGAACTCCTAGTTTTTGAGTTATCGTTTGTCAATATAAAAATATGTGTTTTTGACATTTTTGACATCTTAAATTGTTAACATCTCCATAACTTCTACAAATATTAACCAATTTTACTTTTTAAAAGGTTTTTAGAAAGGCCGTTGTTATAGCTGACAAATTTGTCTAATTGATTTTTTTCTGAAAAACTCAGTTTTCGAGTTATCGCTCGTCAAAAATAAAAAATGTCGAAATAATTCAGTTTTTGACATTTAAACCGTTGAAATCTCTATAACTTCTACAAATAATAACCAATTTTACTTTTTAAATTTATTTTAGAAAGACCGTTGTCATAGCTACCAAATTTGTATAATTGATTTTTTCCGAAAACTCAGTTTTCGAGTTATCACTCGTCAAAATAAAATATGTCCAAATAATTAAGTTTTTGACATTTTAAACCTTGAACTTCCACAAGTATTAACCATGTTACTTTCTAAAGAGGTTTTAGAAAGAATATTACCATGGATTGTATTTTTTTTCTGAAAAGCTCAGTTTTCGAGTTATCGATCGTCAAAAATAAAAAATGTCGAAATAATTTAGTTTTTGACATTTTAAACTGTTGAAATCTCCATAACTTCTACAAATAATAACCAATTTTAGTTTTTAATTTTTTTTTAGAAAGACCGTTGTCATAGTTACCAAATTTGTATGATTGATTTTTTCCGCAAACTGAGTTTTCGAGTTATCACTCGTCAAAAATGAAAAATGTCCAAGTAATTCAGTTTTTGATATTTTAAACCTTGAAATCTCCGTAACTTCCTCAAATATTAACCAATTTTACTGTCTAAAGAGGTTTTAGAAAGATTATTACCATGGCTAACAAATTTGTAAGATTGATTTTTTTTCTGAAAAGCTCAGTTTTCGAGTTATCGCTCGTTAAAATAAAAAATGTCGAAATAATTCAGTTTTTGACATTTTAAACCGTTGAAATCTCCATAACTTCTACAAAAATAATAACCAATTTTTTCCACTACTAGTCATATAGGCTATCATTTTTACTTAGGTTAGTTGCTCAAGAAGTGACACGTTTTCGACTAGTGGTGAATAATTTTTCCATTATTAACCAAGGTTAATAATGAACAAAATGACATTTTTTGATAACTTTGCGACTATTTTAAAGAAAAATGTTGTTATTAAATGATTTAGAATAACCAAGAAATGCTAATTAATTGTATTTAAACTATTTAAAACGCTTTTTTAATACATTAATTTAATTTTAAAAATTTAAAAAAATCGAATTAAATGTGACAGCAAGTGACAACGCCATCCATTGTTAATTTGACGAACCGCGATTTATTTTATTTAATAACCTAAATTTGTCAACAACTGTCAAATCAACAAAACAAAACTGTCATTTGAAATAAATATTTTAAATTTGAAAACTTTTTTGTTGAAAAGAATTTTAAAAAATGGTAATAAATCTAGTAGTGGAAAAAATCGTATATAAACCACGGTTGTGAAGACCATTATTGCCTCCGCGCCTTATATTCCTCGGTGCAAAGCACCTCGGAATATAATCTTGGCGCTAGGGCAATAATGACGGCCTTCACAACCTTGATATATAATATACTATTACTTTTTAGTTTTTTTAGAAAGACCGTTGTCATAGTTACCAAATTTGTATGATTGATTTTTTCCGAAAACTCAGTTTTCGAGTTATCACTCGTCAAAAATGTCTTAAGTAATTCAGTTTTTGATATTTTAAACCTTGAAATCTCCGTAACTTCCTCAAATATTAACCAAATTTTACTGTCTAAAGAGGTTTTAGAAAGATTATTACCATGGCTAATAAATTTGTAAGATTGATTTTTTTTCTGAAAAGCTCAGTTTTCGAGTTATCGCTCGTTAAAATAAAAAATGTCGAAATAATTAAGTTTTTGACATTTTAAACCTTTAAATCTCCATAACTTCCACAAATATTAACCAATTTTACTTTCTAAAGAGGTTTTAGAAAGATTATTACCATGGCTAACAAATTTGTAAGATTGATTTTTTTTCTGAAAAGCTCAGTTTTCGAGTTATCGCTCGTTAAAATAAAAAATGTCGAAATAATTCAGTTTTTGACATTTTAAACCGTTGAAATCTCCATAACTTCTACAAATAATAACGAATTTTACTTTTTAATTTTTTTTAGAAAGACCGTTGTCATAGCTACCAAATTTGTATGATTGATTTTTCCGAAAACTAATTTTTCGAGTTATCATTCGTCAAAAATATAATAATTAAGTTTTTGACATTTTAAACCTTTAAATCTCCATAATTTCCACAAATATTAACCAATTTTACTTTCTAAAGAGGTTTTAGAAAGATTATTACCATGACTAACAAATTTTTAAGATTAATTTTTTTTCTGAAAAGCTCAGTTTTCGAGTTATCGCTCGTTAAAATAAAAAATGTCGAAATAATTCAGTTTTTGACATTTTAATCCGTTGAAATCTCCATAACTTCTACAAATAATAACGAATTTTGCTTTTTAATTTTTTTTAGAAAGACCGTTGTCATAGCTACCAAATTTGTATGATTGATTTTTTCCGAAAACTAATTTTTCGAGTTATCATTCGTCAAAAATAAAATAATTAAGTTTTTGACATTTTAAACCTGTAAATCTCCATAACTTCCACAAATATTAACCAATTTTACTTTCTAAAGAGGTTTTAGAAAGATTATTACCATGGCTAACAAATTTTTAAGATTGATTTTTTTTCTGAAAAGCTCAGTTTTCGAGTTATCGCTCGTTAAAATAAAAAATGTCGAAATAATTCAGTTTTTGACATTTTAATCCGTTGAAATCTCCATAACTTCTACAAATAATAACGAATTTTGCTTTTTAATTTTTTTTAGAAAGACCGTTGTCATAGCTACCAAATTTGTATGATTGATTTTTTCCGAAAACTAATTTTTCGAGTTATCATTCGTCAAAAATAAAATAATTAAGTTTTTGACATTTTAAACCTGTAAATCTCCATAACTTCCACAAATATTAACCAATTTTACTTTCTAAAGAGGTTTTAGAAAGATTATTAGCATGGCTAAAGTGCACATTACACGGGGCGTTCGGTTGCAGCAACCGATTGCGGCAACCGATTGCAGCAGCCGAACGCACGTGCAACCGAATGCACATGGCTATTACATGATGCGATTTTCGTATTTTAACTTTAATTTTAACTTTTATTTTTATTTTAACTTACAAAAAAAATTAACAAATTTAACCACACAACACAAAAGTACAATATTTTTACGTCAATTTTATCTATTGGTATAACTTCAATAACATCAAATGTTACTAGAAATCACTGGATTGCATGAGAAAATCGCCTACAAAATAGAACAAGTTCTATTTTAAATAAATCGCCAGGCGATCATTTGCTGGATGGTTTGCCTATGCGATTAGCTGTTTTACACGAAGCGTTTGGCTGCCGCAATCGGTTGCTGCAACCGGTTGCATGAAAAAAGGCCTCGTGTAATGTGCACATTACAAATTTTTAAGATTGATTTTTTTTCTGAAAAGCTCAGTTTTCGAGTTATCGCTCGTTAAAATAAAAAATGTCGAAATAATTCAGTTTTTGACATTTTAAACCGTTGAAATCTCCATAACTTCTACAAATAATAACGAATTTTACTTTTTAATTTTTTTTTAGAAAGACCGTTGTCATAGTTACCAAATTTGTATGATTGATTTTTTCCGAAAACTCAGTTTTCGAGTTCACTCGTCAAAAATGTCCAAGTAATTCAGTTTTTGACATTTTAAACCGTTTAAATCTCTATAACTTCCACAAATATTAACCGATTTTATTTTTCCAGAGGTTTTTAGAAAGGTAGCTGTTAGAGGCAACAAATTTGTGTTTTTCATATTTTCTGTATACAACTCTGAAGTTTTTGAGTTAACATTTTCCGAAAAGAAAATATGTCTTAAATTTGTTAAAAATGTCAAATATGCAATTTTTCCAATTCTAACCGTCAAATATTTCATACTGGGCGTTTGATATAAAAGTAGCTCAGCCAGTTTTGATTTTGACATGCATTTTCTTGAATACTGTGCCCAGTATACAAGTAAAAACAACTATAACGAATTCTTTATCTTGAACAATTGGTTTTCTAAGGAACGCAAATAAATTGAATTTGGTTAAGCTTAGCAGAAGTTATAGCCATTTGTGTGATTGCATTGTGCAACAAGTTGTAAATTAAGTGTGGGCGAGCAGCGATTCATTTGCGGTTTGGTTAGCCAATATTTCTTAAACTAGGCTTATGTTAGATCCACCACAGCCCTGCATAGGTACAACAACTTCTAAGTTTGAATTGCTATTTTTTGTGGAGTTTCTTTTCCTTGCTTTACAACGGCCTTTTTCCCTATCCCCAAAGGGAATTTTTTTTTGGGTGGAAGATCCCAGACTTTCTGATATGTCGATGTGAGTTCGAATCCCGTTTGGAACGACCACATTATTTGTTGAAATTTTTTTTACCTGCAGGTAAAAAATACCATACCAGATCGGTTTTGTTGGATAAAATTGTATTTCGGTTGCAGGAGGGTTAATCTGTAACAGGAAATGTGAATAATACATCTGACAGTTTTAAGGGCTGCGAGAGTATCACGTCAGCAATTAAAGGTTAATTATTTATCATTTTGGGGCTTTAATGCCATTAAATTACAATCGCGAGTTTTTCTGTCGATATCTGCATGATTGTGTAGTCGTTCGTTAGGTATTAAATAATTCGTTTCGGGCGCTCGGGCACCGTAAATACTTCAACATCTGGGTTCGATCCTCGACAGGAGCCACGTTGAACTCGTCTAATCCGGTAGTTTTATCACAAAACCGATTTAAAATATTTGAAGTAATGTTTTTGCTGTATTCCACGAAAGTTACGATTAATTTAAAATTCTAATCAGACGCAAAGTGCGGTTTGCATACAACAAAGTACTGATGACACATCGCATCCATTTCTATTTCGAAAAATTTGATGAATGAACTCTTTATTATTCATCATGTCGTTATCATTTACGTAACGTTTGAGACATTTTATAAGTAAAATAATGTTGTAGCGAGAGTGGTTCAACCCCCGCCCAGACCGGTTGACAAGATTCTGTGATCTTTGTGGTTTTAAGATATTAGGAAGACCCTAATTTAACCTTGACCGTTTAAGACAGAAATTTAAAATTAAGTGCACTCAAAAAGCGCCCCCTTAATTACCGCTCTTATTATTTTTAATGGTGGTTTTTACTAGACGATTTCAGTTTCAGTTCTTGAAGCTTGCACGGCGAGTTGGGTTCGCTTTTGAGTTCGTAAAAGGCTTCGTCGTGGTGTATAAATCCGTCGAGTTCAGTCTAAATTTTACGTGCAAGCCGGTCGGCCATGTTTTTACGTTTGTTAACCCCCCGCGTCTTTTATTATTCTTTGTTGTTTTGAACCTTTGAACTACGATGTGAGTGGAACAATTTTTATAAAAATTATGGAAGATATGCGCAACGGAGTCGTACTTATAAAGTGTAAGTGAAGAATTTATTTTTAACCTTAGGCCCACACCGTGGTGCGCTTTTTTGCAAATTGCAAAAGTGCACATTTTCGAAACCTCCTCCTGCGATTTAATTTTATAATTTATTATTAAAAATAACTCTGGCTAATTTCAAACGCGAAACGGAACAGACAGCTCGATTATGGTATATTTTGATAAAATTTTATTTTTAGATTTCTTTTTTTATGTTATTTAAAATTGTGTTGTATCCAATTTATTGCACATTAAAATTGTCATTTATGTCGTTATGCAAGGTTGTTATTGTAATTGTAGAAAGTCAAGTTGCTATAATATCGCTTTTAAACATTCGAGTTAATTGAGCAAGTCAGAAATTATTATTAATTAGAAACATTGTAGCTTAGAAAGGTCGTGCAAATTTTAATTTTTACCAATTTTTTTACATTAGAAAGTGAATTACATAACACAAATACTTGGGGACAAGTTCATTCAATTAGCGCTTAATTCGTGCAGTGGGTGGGGGTGTTAATCAAAATGAATCGACTTCCTCGATCATTGCGATTTAAATCCCCCGAACAGGAAGGATTAATGAACACGTGCTCCAAAACGAAAACAGCTGACAAAATCCCTTCTAATGGTTAAATTCCGTGTTTTCAATATATTTCGACCCTCGGTCGAACAGATGTGTTTGTCAACAAAAACAGAAACCCTGGTTTACCATTACATCCAATACGGGATGTTCGAAAAATTGTTAGGAGGATTAAAATAAATTGAAATTTACCTTATGCTTTTGTTACGGCAGGTCGGTCAGTTTTGCTTCCATATAAAAGGAAATTGGATGGGTGGGTGGTTTACTGAAATTGATAATAATTATGTATGCTCATTTTTAGTTCAAAGGGGTGAAAAATCTAGAAGAGAAGCTAATAAGAAGTTTTTGATTGCCAAACAATTTTTTTTATCGTCACCCTCCCTCATCTCTTTTTTATTTTTTTACTAGCTGGCACCAGTCGGCCTACCGGCCGCCTTTAGCCATCTAGGCCGTGTCGGATGTGGTTGTTCGGCCTTCGGCCTCACTCCAAGGTACTAAAGTAGCCTATGTTTTTCGTAGCGTTGTAAATAACTTCTACACCAAATTTGGTTAAGATTGGTCAAATAGAAACGTAAAGCACGTGCACGCGTATTTGCATTGTCGATCGGTTGACAGTTTGACAGCATTCATTATTATTTTTAACCGACTTCAAAAAAGGAGGAGGTTATCAATTCGTCTGTATTTTTTTTTTTTTTTTTTTAATGTTTGTTACCTCATAACTCCGTCATTTATTAACCGATTTTCAAAATTTTTTCACAATTCGAAAGGATATAGTTTCAGATTGGTCCCATTTAAATTTCATCAAAATCGGTTGAGTACTTTGGTTTTTATAAATTAAATAAGGGAGCGTTCAAGTATTACGTAACGCAATTTTTGGATATTTTTGACCCCCCCTCCCCCCATGTAACGCGCCGTAACGTTTTTATGTACCCCCCTCCCCCTAGTAAAACGTTACGTAACCACCAAGTGACCATTTTTACCTAAAAGTCACAATTATGTGGCGTAAAGTACCGGAAAGTCGCTAAAATACCTTTGTTATTAAAAAAAACAATGTTACGTAACGCGTAGTTCAAACCCCCCCTCCCGCCCCTGTAACGCATCGTAACGTTTCACAAGACTCCCCCCCCCTCCCCCAAATTCGTTAAGTAATACTTGAACGCTCCCTAAGACGGTCATCTGTAGTTAAACACTTCAGGTCAACGTCGTTGTCATAGTTACGTTGCGATTTTGACACTAAAAGTTTAATTAAATAATGACATTGACATATAGTCAGTAGCGGCTCGAGAATAGGGGGCACAACTTTGACATATGAATGTTAACCTTAAAAATTAAATGACATTGACATATAGTCAGTAGCGGCTCGAGAATAGGGGGCACAACTTTGACATAAGAATGTTAACCTTAAAAATGACATTGACATATACTCAGTGGCGTTGCACAATATTTTTAATAAAGTGTAATCAAGTCTAATCAATGCATAATACGATAATGCAAAACATAAAATGACAATTTGTACGTGTTCATTGACAATTCAGGCCGGTAGATGCGCTGTAAATCTTGTCGCCAATAATTTTTCCCGTATTCCGTTTCCCGTATTGTCAATTATAAAATATTTGTTGTAAGCCCGCATTTTCAACTTTGAGATAGGCGTTTCGCCCTTTCTTCGCTTGTCTCATTTGAACGGCGCTGTCGCATATGGGCAGCGCGTTTAGTAGGTCTACCCATATTCGCTTTCGATAAATCAGTTAAGGAACGCAAGATTCACTAAAAAGCAAGAAATAAAAAAATTTTAATAAAAAACAAAAACCGACTTCAAAAAAAAGCACTACAAAAAAATTGCACTAAAAAGTAAAAAATAATTAGAAGTTATTAGAAGAAGATTTAACAGAAATTAGAAGTATATTTTTACAGTGCTGAGCATAAAAATTAATGTATTACGTCAATAATATACAATTATTGTTATTTTTGGAGTCGGTGCCAGCCAAGCTGTTAAGAAATTTACAAAATGTATTTGAAATCATATTAATACGACAATGTAGCAATGCCGATGCCGTGTTGTTTAACGCCAAGTCGACTGTGAAACTCTTTGCAGTCAAAGTGATATAAAATGTATACCTACTGGTACTCCGCTACTTCGTTAATACACGTTTGTTAACCTTGGCTGGCACCGACTCCAAAAATAACAATAATTGTATATTATTGACGTAATACATTAATTTTTATGCTCAGCACTGTAAAAATATACTTCTAATTTCTGTTAAATCTTCTTCTAATAACTTCTAATTATTTTTTACTTTTTAGTGCAATTTTTTTGTAGTGCTTTTTTTTGAAGTCGGTTTTTTTAAAGTTGATTTTGAGTAGCCTGCCTTCCTTTAAGGAATCTCGATAATCCATTCATGCGCGTCCCTATGGGACGCGCATGAATGGATTATCGAGATTCCTTAAAGGAAGGCAGGCTACTCAAAATCAACTTTTCTTTCCTTTGCGAATTTTTGCACTATTTCAGTACAAAAACATGCGCAGGGACCTACATAATAACTGTGCCAAATTTGGTTCCGATCGGTCAAACGGTTTAGGAGTCTATAGGGAACATACATACATACACACATACATCCATTTTTATATATTATATAGATTGTAGTATTTTAACCTCAAGAATTAACCTCATTTATTTATTTATGATAAAATGAAATATTTCAAATAAATCTAAACTTTTTGATAAGGGGTGAGGGGGGTAACAGCATAAGACTTTGGTTTTTAAACACATTCCTGGTACAGAAGGTACAGTGAAATCTCAAATTCTGATAGATGAAAAGATTATCAATCTTTGAATTTTAGCAGCGCAGCGAAAGGATTAAAAAAAGGATAACCATCTCCCCCCCCCCCCGCTCTGAAACCTAATTAATCACTGAAATCCAATTCTTCGTGCAATTGCTTGTTTTTGAACTAAACAAAGGTTCTTAATGATGGAAGATTTCTTTGCTGTTGTTTTCTCCTTATCCGATTCAAACATTGGGGGGAGGGGGAAGTTAACCCTGCTTTGACATTTCGAAACACTCAATTAATCATTTAAAATTAATAACGTTTTATATTTTTTTATGATATACAAAAAAAGGAGCTCGGATTTCAATATTCTAACGATGAAAATAATTGAAGAGAAGCGCATTTTTAATCGGTTGGTCAATTTTTATGCCATCTTAAAAAACTTACAGTGCGGCCTTTAGGACGCACATCAATCACTCCCTCACTTACTAGAAGGTCATGGCAATAAGAACCATGGAAGGAAAACTTGTATCTGTTTTTAAATCATTTCGGTATCAAAACCAGATCATAAGGCTTCGTGTTATACTTTGTATAGAAGCCTAAAATGAAAACTATTTATTTCAACGGATTGAATCCCACAGAAAAATGGGAGAGGGAGGGGTTAATCTCATTTCCATGTTATTTATTATTAACTTGCTAAAATCTAAAATGCAAGAAACATGGAAGGAAAGTTTTATCTGCTTTTTCATCATTTACGTAACAAATCATAAAAAATGTTGTTTTTCCTGGATTGAATCTATAAAATGAGGGGGGGAATTTACTCTATTTTCCATATTGTTAATTATTAAGTTATTTAGAAATTTAGTAATAAGAAATAAGAAGCACAATTTTTATCTGATTATTTGATCATTTCAGTAACAAAGCATGAAAAATATTATTTTCTTTGGGTTTCATCCAGCAAAACAGGGGGGGGGGAGGATTTAATCTGTTTTCCATTAATTTTCAAATAATTTAAATAATTTCATTCACAGCGTCTAATGAGATTTCGGGTCGGCGGAGAGGGGGGTAAAGTCAGGTTTAAAGATCCACTTTTAAACTCCATGGAAGTCGAAATACTGTCTAAAAAATTAATGCAGGGGTGAAAGGGGGGGGGATGTGATTTTTTTCGTTGGTTCTTCCGTTTGCCTGATTCATTCCCAGATAAAAATTAATTAAAGAAATCTTAAGTTACTTGATTACTTTAAAATTCTATTTGCTGTTTCGGATCAAATTGCAGAATTAACGAAGGCGAAGGTTAATGTTAAATGCTGGTTTTAACCCCCCCCCTCTCTCCCAAAATCGAAAGTTGTAAAAAAAATTTAATTTTTGGATTTCCCCTAAAATCCAAAAATAATTTCCGAATTTATCTGAAATATATTGGCTTGCGGATTGGATACAAGCGGTTTGGGTTAGGGGGGGGGGTAGATTTTAATTTAATGTTTTCGTTAGCTTAATAAAGATTTAGATTATTGAGAATATTATTATTGACAAAGAATTAGATTAATGGTATAATAAGTATAAACAAATTCGGTTTTTCATTCTATTGTTGCTTAAAGTTAAAAGACGCGATCGACGAAGAATTTTGACTTCTAATAGGCTGATCTAGCAAAAGGGGGGATGTGTACAACTAATGTCTTATGTTTTCATTTTCGAAGTAGAGGAATGGAGGTTGAATAGAATATGGTTTAATCGGTTTAATAATAAATTGAACATAAGGCGCTTTTCTAATCATTTGGTCAGTTTTCATACCATCTTAAAAAATTTGGAGTGCGGCCTTTAGGTCGTACATCCACGTTAATCCCTTCCTCACTCGCTAGAACGTCGTGGCAGCGGCTGTAGGCCAGCTCGGCAAATGGTCAGATATTTAATCCGGGTCCAAATTTTCTACCTGGAAATACATAGACCAACTCGGCAAAGTAATAAATTTTGGCTTGGCCAGAACTGCGAGCATCAAAAAACCTACCCTCCGATGCTCCGCATCTCCGGGCGGTTTTTCGTGCTCCGAGCCGCTACGCGGCGGGCGCTAAACATACGAGAGGCGCGACAGATCAAGGAAACCGGGATAAATGCAACCGGGATGTGAGAGACCCTCGAAATAGCATTATTCAGCGCGTTTGCCGAGCTGACCCAAAATTAAAACGGCCTCTGGTTTTCATTTGCCCAGTTGACCGGTAGGATTAACCTATCCCTTGTACCTTCTGCCGAGTTGACCTACTCCCGTGGCAGCAAGTAAGAAATACAAACCATGGAACGAAAACTTTTATCAGTGTTTTGTTCATTTCTGTAATTGAACATGAAAAATATTACTTTTCATAGATTGAATCCAATAGAAAAGTGGGTGGGAGGGGGAAATTTAATCTATTTTCTATGAAACGTGGAAAGAAATTCTACCAAGACTTTGCTCTGCTTTCCTTGGATTCAATGGAATAGAAGAGGGGGGGGGGCAGGATTTAATCTATTTTCCATGTTATTCATTATTAAGTTGTTAAAAATTCAAATGAGATTTCGGGCCGGGGAGGAGGGGGTAAAGTCCGTTTTAAAGACGCACTTCAAACCCGCTGACAAAATACTAAAGGAACACGGAAAAAAACGTCGGTGTTTCAAGAAAATTATATTTAAAATGCGAATAAAATGCAAAAGTGGAATGCAGGATTTCATCTTACTTTTTTCATTAGCTTAATCGGGGTTAGATTAATGGTGTATTGTTACGTAAAATACACCCTCAAATTAATTAAGCAAATCACAATAAATAATAATAAATAGTAAGTGTCAGGTAGGACAATAATGTCTGAACCCCCCCTCCGTCCTTTGCACACGACCAAATTACAATTAAAACAAGTTGGGAGTTAATGTAAAAAATATCTTCAATGGCAGATTTGTACATTTAGCCTAGGTTTCGCTCGCAGTCTGATCAAAGCGATCAGATTGACAACAGATTATTGAAAAAAATAAAGGCATAAAGACATGGACCCCCCCCCGTCGTCGTCCTTAGAAATTAAATAAGTTTAAACCATAACAACTTTTTTTAAAGAAATTTTATTCGCAATTTACATTAAGCAAACGCCACCATGCGGGAGAATTTGAAATTAGTAAGTGACGTATTAAATGAAAATAAAAATACCTCCTTCGGGCTCAAAACATAACAAAATCAACTAATTAATAAAACATATTACAATAAATTTAACAACATTATGAAACGTTCACAAATTTTCACCAGAATATGACTGAATTTCGAAATATACGTCTAAACACAGCCATGTTGTTGCTGCTGGTGGCGCCACCAACGGTTATGTAAATTGCCAATAGCTCCCATCCAGTTGTTCTGGGGGCCCTCTTACCTCGGAAGACCCCTCTCTCGGGGGGGGGGGGGGAATTATCAACCACTGATTTTTAACTGTTTTGTTCTGACAGATTATACTGAGCGGCCAGAAATCTCTCATTTAGGCCCAGTATCATAAAACCAGTAACATCTAAAGGGCTCGCCACATAGCCTGTGCTGTGCTATGCTATGCTCTGTGTTATGTCAACACAAACGTTGAACAATGGCATGGTCCATTTTGCGCATGACCATGACATTGTTCAACGTTTGTGTTGACATAACACAGAGCATAGCATAGCACAGCACAGGCTATGTGGCGAGCCCTTAAGAATTAATCTACGTTTTCCACACGTGCTGTTATTAAAATGTAACTTGATACCTTCCATCCATGGTTCTAATGGATTCTTCAGCACCTGCTGTTTATTTCTTCAACATCTAATTAAAATTGAGCAATTTTTCGTTAAAAAATTCCTGTGTCTGTCTATAGCTAGAAACTGATGCAGAATGATCAAATCTTGTTTTTTCCTTCTGCTTCCTGTTCCACCGTTTGGTCCTTATTATTCTACTTCAATTCTTTTATTTAAAACAAAGGGTGGAATTCGTAGTCGTGCATTCTAAGACTTCCAAACTAGTCGAGTTCCTATATTTATTTTTCACTTCGGAAGTTTACGCAGCCTCCCCCTCTCTTCTCCGGAATGATCAATATGCCATTATACTTTCAATCGACCAGCCTTTTCACACGTTCTATTATTTAGTGCGTACGCTGGTGGAAATCGAAGGTTACATTCTCGTCGTAATTCTTCAGGTAGAGAACAAATTAAAACTTTAAAAACCGAAAACTGTATTTTATTTAATGGACTAAAAATTTCCATTAAGTTCGTTAACTTATAACTTCTTATCACGGCTTCTTCAAGCATGGAGAAGAGCAAATCTCAATCTTTCTAAAAATAAAAATAAAGAACCCTACAGGTAGGGGATAATTGGATGGAGGTAGTATAAAGGTAAAAACCAGTCTAGCGCTAATAGAATTTAATGAAACCCAATCCAAACAATGGTCACCATTATCCTACCACACAGGTACCAAAACAAAAAACGCCGCCGTAACCGGGTCAAACAGAACAGCATTTTCCAACATTCTGCACTTTTAATTGAATTAAGAAAAATCGATCGAGTAGGTGGACGTGTCTTGAAATGCAAATTTAGATAAATCAAATCGATGTGGTTAATTAATTTCGAGTACAGTGGGTAGATTAAATTAATCACGACAGGGGTTCCCAAACGGTTTCATTATTTTTGGTTTTGGTTTGAAAATGTTGCTATATGAGATGCAGACTTATGCCTCGATTACACAGAGCGACTTTAGACGCTAGACGCTAGCGAATTTAGACGCAGCGTCTAAAGTCGCTCTGTGTAATCGACCTAGACGCTTAGACGCCGCGTCTTGAACAGACGCTGTTCGCTCGCTTTTAAAGTTGACAGCCGGGCTACTTTAGACGCTAGACGCTAGCGTTTTTACACTCCGGCGTCTAAAGTCGCTCTGTGTAATCGACATGAGAGTGTAAAAACGCTATGTGCTAGCGTCTTTATATTTTTTATTTTGGCTTTTAATTGCTTTTCATTCATTTCTTCTACCAATCCTTCACTCTGAAGTTCTAAATAGAAGCTTTTACTTACTATTTCATTTTTTAACTTGATGTTGCAGTAGTCCTTATGCTTAATGTTCCAAAGAAAGGATATTTTTCATAAACTTTTAAAAAATCAATAATATTACTGCTGTTCCACTTCATTGTTAAACTATTAAACTATTGCTAAACAAAACTAAATTTTAATTTTTAATACTTATCAGTTCAAATGCGCGATTGCAACTACGAGACTAGCGAGTTTAGACGCTAGCGTCTAGCGTCTAAAGTCGCTGTGTGTAATCGGACAGGTCGCTACACGCTCAGTCGCTGGCGACTTTAGACGCTAGCGTCTAGCGTCTAAAGTCGCTCTGTGTAATCGAGGCATTACGAACATAAAACCGTTTTAGCTCTAATCTAATTAGCAAGAAATAATATAAATAAGTAACGAGATGTTTACGTATATCAGCACAACCGGAGATCTCGCAAAATATAAAATTACTGGAGCGCTTGGTTTTTTTTTCGAAAATAAAAGCAAATTACGAAACGAAACCAACTCATTTCAATTATAATTAAATTTTCAAGCTTCACTTGTAACTATGAAAATGATAATTATAGTAATGGCGAGGGCACGTGGTAGGTATTCGCTTTATAGGTTTTTGACACGAGAATTCATGTTACCTCAGGTCAAAAATTAAAATTTTTCAGCCGATCTTAAGCTACGCGATTATGAGTCACTTTCGTTACATCACTTCGTAATAACACATTCAACAGGTGGAAGTTTACGTTAAAAAGCGTCCCACTGGGTTTAATCAGCGATGACAATTTGTGGGAAATCGTCGAAGCGTTGATAATTACTTTCGGACAATCGAAAGCCACAAAATAATAAGAAAATTATTGCTGTTGGGTGATGATACAATTGGGTGTTGTGTGCGGAATTTACCCAAAATTTTGTTTTTTTTCTGAGAACAGCTTTTGTTAATTTGTATGGCGCCCAATTGTAAAATATACAGGGGTGGACTTCTTCTCAAACTGTTAAAACTGACTTCAATTAAAATTTGATGTGCATAACCTGGATTCGTTCATTGGTGTAAGATTTCTTTCCAATTAGGGCTTGACCGAGCCTGACAATTTATTTTGAAAAATTGTTCTAGATGCTGTACTTTTTATAATTTGTTGAAAGTAATTTAAAATCATTAATTAGATATGACCAATATTCCATAACATAAAATATTATCTTCTGAGTCACGATCAAGGTTGAGAGCGGGGTATGGGGGTTTCTACAAATTAAAAACATTTACCTCTTTTATACGTTATTGCGCAATGAATTACCCCCCCCCTCTCCCATGAACTTTTGCTGCATTCGACCTTGCAATCAATTGTGCCAGTCTTGCTACGAACTTGAACCGATTACAACGCCATTTATATCGTATAAACTAATTGAAAAATGAGGGGTTTGTGTTTTAATGTTATTCTATGGAGCCAGGCGGCCTATCGGCCGCCGTGACTCTTTTCCGCATCGAAATAAATTAGACCAATTGTTTTTCTTCGAGTGCCGCACCTGATTCCAGCCGTAGGCGACCCCTCTCCTATGTACGTGTTGCGCATTTCAGTATTTTGTCACACAAATAGGGTATCTACCGCTTAACGCCAACTCCGAACCAGAGAGGCTGTACTAGGTAGATTGCACTTCGACCTTCCTGGGGAGACGGCCCGGAATCGAACCGGTATTTAACACAAGCAGCAACGCACTTAACCCTTTTAAGCTGATGACCGTCTCATTAAACCTATTAAATGTTAAAATCGGCTGAGAAATGTAAGAGGACTAGCGCGTACAAACTTTTAACAATTTGCGGTTTTCCTTCCTTTACATGATAAACACTGCATATAAATTTCATACCGATTTGATCAGTTTATTTCCTAGTTTAAAATTTTTCAATTTTATATTTTAGTTATGCTAATACAGCAGAAACCCGATTATGCGAGCCAACGAGGGCTGGAGTACCTCGGGTAATCGAAAATTAAGATTACGCAACATTTTCATTATAATGTGTAAAAATAAAAAATGTGCAATAGCACAGAAATCAAGAGAAGAAATCTCGAAAACAATGCAAACTGAAAACTGCACCAGAATTAATAAAGAACTGTAAATTTTGAATGCTTCTGAGAATACCCCCCGGTCCATTTCAATTCGTAGGGGGTTTTGAAGATACTAAATATTTTTCAATGACCTTCACTATATTATAAACTTCATAGAGTTCCAAACCGTCACTATATTGGCGTCCTTAGTTAAAACGTCCTAACTAACAAAGTGGTTTTTCGGTGAAAATGTCTGCTATATTTAATGAAAATACGTTACTACATCCGTATAAACTCATTTTTCTCCAAAAAATCAATTTGAAGAAAAAGTTGAGGAAGGCGGTTTTACAAAATTTAAGAAAAATAGGTATGCTGACCATAGTACACGCCCTGAGCTACAACAGGACACGAAAACCCTCCGTAACGGAAAAAATAACGGACACGAAAAAAAAAACTGTATCCCTTGCTTTTGCGAAAGGAACACCTTAACCTTGACGATTATTGGCACAGCAAGTGATTATCTCTAGATATGATACCGTGGTTCGGATTTCACGTTAAACTCTAGGTCTCTCAGGTGATCAACAGTTTAGCCCAATTTGCATTGAATTGCCCACATTATGAAAACCAGTCCGATGAAAGAGGTATACGACTAAGCTTTGTCCAACCTGAGAAAGACACGAAACTTAAGATGCATGCACATTGATAGAGCAAAACGTTTTAAAACAAAACATTTTGTTTTATCTAAAAACATGATAGAACAAAACGTTTTGTTTTGTCTTAAAACGTTTTGGCTCGTATTAAAACGTTTTGTTTCATCTGAAGACAAACTGATCAAAAGGTTTTAAGACAAAACAAAATGCTTTAAGACAAGTCAAAATGTTTGAAGACAAAACAAAACATTTTGCTTGACAACGTTTTGTTGTATCATGTTTTTAGGTGAAACAAAACGCTTTTTAATGCGACACTTAAAATATTTTGCTCTATCAATGTGCATGCAGCTTAAGTTTCGCGTCTTTCTAATTATTGCGGCCATAGGCCGCCCTACTGCCCAGTAGTATTATGACAAGTCGTCATAATATGTTTGAAGAAATTGGAATTTAAGGTTATAAATAAACGTTTATTGTTGCTTAGCAACGCACGAGAGTTTTAACTTGAGGACTTTTGCTTATTCGCCGATCCTGGTCACACCTTTAAAATTTGGAAGATTGTTATCGGGGCTTCGGTTCGGTTACGCGAAAAATCGGATTTACTATAGGTACCCAATAATAGTACAGAATGTGCTTGCTTACCTGTAGACCATTGTTCTAGAGACCGGGAGGTCTGGGGGGTATGGAATACCCCCCAGTTATGCCCCTCAGTGCCAAGGGACCGGGGCATCACTCTCCCAAAAATTGAATAATCATCATTATTTACGTATAATTATACATATTAAACAATGTAATTGGGTTTGTCGCTTCCCCATTATGGTAAAGCACCTACCGCGCCATTGGTATTAGGTGACCAAGAGAGGAATTATTTAAAACATTGCAAAGAGAAAATTGCTACCGAATCAATGAAGATCTGTCTTGAATGCTTCTGAAAAATAACTATTGCAACTGGGGGATATTCAATATGGGGTAACTGGGGGGTATGAAGTTTAAGCTGAAGCGTGACTGTTCCTGTAATTGTACCAAATTACTAAAAACTGTCAAAATTTGAATCCTGAAGGTTCACATATAACTGCCGAATCCTCTTACGCCCTGTCGTCGTTTTTTGAAGGCGTCGGGGGCCTGTGGACGTATATAAATCCGCATTTACAGGATTGAAACATTATGAGGCAAAGTGTTTCAGAAGTTTTATCTGCTTTTTTTATCATTTCGGTAGCAAATTATAAAATATATTTTTTTGGGTTTAATCTAGAAGAAGAGGGGGGGGGGTTATGATTTAGTTTTTTCCCAAATTGTTAATTATTAAGTTATTAGAAATTTAGTAAGCAACATAGAAGCACAATAATTTTTATCTGTTTTTTGATTATTTCGGTAACAAAGCATGAAAAATATTGTTTTCTTTGGGTTCCATCCAAGAAAACAGGGGGGGGGGGGGAGATTTAATCTATTTTCCATTTTATTAATTTTCGAATTTGGCTTTCCAAGATTAAAACAAATTAACCCAAGAACTCTTTCAGTATTGTACAATAAAATTAAATTTTTTATTTACAGCGTCAGATGAGATTTCTGGTCGGAGGGGAGGGGTGTAAAGTCAGTATTAAAGACGCTTTTTTAAACTCCCTGACAAAATAATACAGGAACACGGAGACAAACCTCGGTTTTTCGAGAAAACTATATTTAAGAAGCGAATTCCTCGCCAATCAAATCGAATTGCTTTCCAAAAGTTGAATGCAGCAAAGGCCCCCCCCCCCCAAAGAACAGAAAATTGTAAATCGCTGTCATTTTTGGATTAGCGTAGATTTGGATAACTTATGAATTTATCTCGAAAATATTGACTTGCGGTTTGGGAAGGTGGGGGGGTTAAGATTTCATTTTACTTTTGTTATTAGTTTAATCAGGATTAGATTCTGATTATCTTCGATGGCTCAATTGGCACATTTAGTTGGGTTTCGCTTGCAGTCTGATCAAAGTTATCAGATTGACGATAGCTTTTTTTTTAAATAACCTTTTGGTATACCTCGCTAGTTTATTTAATTTTTTTTTTATTTTTTAAATAGAAGTCCGGCAAACTATTAATGATTTATCATCAAGACAGCAAAACAAAAATCCTGCAGGAAATTCACCATTTAGGATATTAAAATTCCTAACAAATTGGATAAACATATAAATTCTAAGTAAGCGAAGGGTTGCCACGGAGTGTTTTCTCTCTAAATTTACACGCTAATTTTTACTTTTGAACATTACCGAGGGGAAATTCCGGTTAATTCGTCTTATTGTGAAGTTATTCCTGTCGCATTTATTTTTAGGGTCCTTCAGTTACGATACCGAGTTGATTTGCCAATTATTCCGCAATTTAAACTCGTGTAAAATGTCATCAAACAAAGCGCAATCTTTTTACCGGGTCCCCTACCGTAAGAAAATGGCGCCCGGTTATTCTGCACCACCCTGTAAAACTTCTGAGGAAATACTTGGTCGCATCGGATGAATAGAATTCTATTTTTGAAATGGCGTTTTTCATAGAAAACTGATGCGATAACGAAGGTAAACGAACGCTGGCAGATAATAAAACTGAGCAAATGATTTAACATATTATTTTGCATTGTTTACTTATTTAAGGCCGGTTGACACGCGCGCTCTACATAGTTTCCGTTCCGATGTTTTTATGAGGTAGCATTAATTTAAAATTTATAGATTCCTAATTTGAATACCTAATGAGAAAACAAACGGTAACCTACCCAAACAAACGTTACGTAAAATGTTGGAACAAAATAAACATTTGCTTTCTAAATAAACATTGACACACACTACTTGAAAAACTTTGATGTTTGTAGTGCAATTTAGTCCTAGTAATTTAAAACTTAAATTTACACACATATGGCGTTGTAAAATAATGCGTACTAGACGGCCATGTTTTGTTTTACTTTGACAGCTGTTTTGTTGCGTAAATCTGTTTACTTTTGTTTTTTAGTCTCAACACCAACGTTTCAAACATGTAACAAAAGAAGGCGTACGAGCTGCCATCTGGTGGTTAGATTAACTTTATTGGCGCGAATTTTTAAATTACTACTATTAAACTTTTTTCGGTTTGTGCGGCACAAAAACTTGCATACGTTCGTGTTGCGTATTAAAATTGTTATGTTCTCAACCTTGTGCTATAATAAACAAACAGCTTCATTGCGAATTGTAAATCGATATTTTCGGTATTAAATTTGTCTCCGTCTGTCTGTGTTTATCACCGACGAGGAATATCGCTGCGGGTTTTAATGCAATATGAAATGGCGGTGTATGTATTTTGACAGGCAGATAGGAAATAAATAATAAGATTTACCATCAACAGTAAATTCTCGTGGCAATCGAAATGGAAACTAGTAAATGTATTCAGTATGTACATAATAATATATACGTAGTACCTATAAGGGATGGACGGTTTAATCAGTCTTTTGTTTTATTATACACTTGTAGACGAATTTTGGGTCGATTGTTTATAACAAAATAATTTTTTGTATACATTGTGGTTCAAAAAATGTGGCTAACTTAAGGTAAGAACTGATAATTTAAATCATAATTAAGATTTGTGATGTATCAGTTTAAAAGAGGGGTAACCGGATCTGATGCATAGTCTGAAACTATGATGGCGTTTCGCTTTTTCGATTAAATTAATTTCAGACCGGAATGAATATTTCGATATCTAACGCCATCTTTGTTTTGGAATACGTAGCATTCTTATGCCTTGGATATTCCATAATATTCTTACATTGTGTAAAAATATATATTGTCTAATATTCCATTAATAATAGTGTGAAATTACAGGTTTTCTGTAATTTTCATTATTTATGTGATTTTACGTGGGAATTTGCGGAATTTAAAAAGAAAAAGTAAAAATTACACAAAAACATGTAAATTTACTAGTTTTTGACATCATGAATGTAAAACTACATTTGCATAATGTATATTTACATCACTGAAATAAGCACAGGTAAATTCATTCAGATTTTCAGGGTAATTCCGGTTAATACATTATAAATCATGTAATTTTTGCATTTCAAATTGTGTAAAAATACATATTGTGTTATTAGGGGTGCGCGATTATGAAATTTCATAATCGATTATCGATTATAAAAAATAATCGATTTTTTTCGATTAATCGATTATTCATAATCGATTATGAACTCATAACTAGGTAGGGCTATTAATAGGGGTGCGCATGCGCATATAATCGATTAATCGATCACCGTAATTCGAATAATCGATTATTTCGGTCGTTCTAATTGCTGTTGGGGTTGGGATTACGTTTTAGTTTAAAAAGTTGTAATATTTATTAAAACAAGATATTATGCTTATATAGAATAAACCTGTTATCAATAAAAAATAAAGTATTCTATAATCGATTATTTTCCACAATCGATTATTTTCATAATCGATTATTTCCACAATCGATTATTTTCACAATCGATTATTTCTATAATCGATTAATCGATTATGAAATAATCGGTTATTCGAATTACGGTGATCGATTATATGCGCACCCCTATGTGTTATATTCCATTAATAATAGTACGAAATTACGGGTTTTCTGTAATTTTCCTTGTATATGTGATACTGCTTTGGAATTTGTGGAAATTTAAAAGAAAAAGTAAAATCTACTCGAAAAAATTTAACTTTTCCAGCTTTATGGCATTAGGAATGTAAAATTACATTTGGATAATGTACATCACTGAAATATTACATAGAAAATTTACATTTAATAATGGTAACGTACTTTGGAACGGATGATGTGTCGTGTAACTTTACACAATGCATAAATAATTTTTACAATGAACCAGGAATTTTACACAATGAGAAAGGAATTTACACACTTAAAACATCAAATTTAATATTATACAATGAGTAATATTACAAAGAAGTTTGACTTGTCAAATTATTTCAAATTAAATCCCTCCCTACGGAGGGATTTTACCGGGGGACTGGGGGGGGGGCGCTCCTCCGACAATAACGCCGTAGGAAAACATTTTTTAAAGGGAGCGTGGTCACTGAAAAAAATTATACTTAAAGGCCTTGTGACACTTGTGTAAATTTTCGTGTAGATTTACGTGTAGATTTACGTGTAGATTTCTACACCGTGTAAAACATCACGTAAATTTGCGTGTAGATTTTGTTGCAAATCTGCTAGCAAATAGTGTGTCTGCCACTTGTGTAAAAATTTACACGTAAATTTACAATTTGCACACGCGCATTCTGGTCAATTGAAAATTCGAACGGTAAGTTGCTATAAGAAATTTGTATGTCTGGTCGCCTTGTGTTGTTTAATACCACGTTTAATACTAAAAGAAACGTGATAATGGATTCAAATTGGCAATTAACCCTTTAATACCCAAGGGTCGAAAATAAAACTAATTTTATGTTTTTACTGCATTTTATTCCTTATTATGTACTCAATAAGAAATTTATAAAGTTAAAAAAAATTATACATTTGTAGTATTTTTACAAAATAATGTTGCATAAAAATATTTATTATTGGTAAAGCACGTATTTGTCAACCCGAATTTCAAAATTACCTAGAGATTCTGAAAGCTGACGGTTTATATAATACTAGATGATACCCCGTCCGAGGACGGGCAGCTAGAAGGACGGGCAGCTACCCAAGGTCATATGGCTTTTGGATTGCACTGAGAGCTTTCCTTAATCTTCATTCAACTTAAGTTACCTTGGGTAGCTGCCCGTCCTTCTAGCTGCCCGTCCTCGGACGGGGTATCATCTAGTTTAAAATAAGTAAAAAAATTTTAAATATTGATTAAGTTTAATTTAATTTAAAAAAATATATGTAAGTTTTTTGTTTATTTATTTAATGTTGTTCTCATCTCTTATTATAAACGGCCAAGTCCTTCCTTCCTTCTGTCTGTCCCACGGAAATACCCGAAGCAAACCGAACCGAACGCATAACGGATAATTTCATAACCAATCGGATAAACGTATCATCGTATCATCGGATCAACGTATCAACGTATTTAAATTTCCTATATAGGTGAAAAATCTCTTATTATAAAAGGCCAAGTCCTTCCTTCCTTCCTTCCTTCTGTCTGTCCCACGGAAATACCCGAAGCAAACCGAACCGAACGCATAACGGATAATTTCATAACCAATCGGATGAACGTATCATCGTATCAACGTATCATCGGATCAACGTATCATCGGATCAACGTATCGCATGGGACCGAGCGTCAGCAGCTTGCCGCGCTTGAGTTTCTTCTAAAGTTTCACGTTGTTGACGTATCGCATGGGACCGAGCGTCAGCAGCTTGCCGCGCTTGAGTTTGTTCCAAAGTTTCACGTTGTCGACGTATCGCATGAGACCGAGCGTTAGCTTGTCGCTGTGATCGAAGCTGTTCTTCTGTGTTATTAGCTCTTGTACGTGCTTTTCTCTCACGATTCAATCGTCGTCGCTTTGCAGCAGGATTTTCAAAATTTTCATTATCCATTATGGAAGTTCACATAATGCTTTTTTGGAAATAGACTTACCTATATAGACAAAATGATACGATGATACGTTGATCCGATGATACGTTGATACGATGATACGTTGATCCGATGATACGTTGATACGATGATACGTTGATCCGATGATACGATGATACGTTGATACGATGATACGTTGATACGATGATACGTTGATACGATGATACGTTGATCCGATGATACGTTGTGCGTTCGGTTCGGTTCGGTTTGCTTCGGGTATTTCCGTGGGACGGACAGAAAGAAAGAAAGACTTGGCCTTTTATAATAAGAGATAATAAAAAAAAAATTTGCCGTAAATTCGGAAGTTTTTGCCAATTCAAACTTTTACCAACTGACAAAAGCACAACACAAGAAAAATATACCACACCTTCGAATATTCTTCTGCGCAATTTTACACGCACAACTTGCGAAAAAATATAGAAATATTTCTATAAAATATTTACACGTAAATCTACACGCAAATTTACACAAGTGTCACACGGCCTTAACTTTTCAAAGTGTTCAAAATTTAATTTCTCTTGCTGAGCCATTGCGGGGGGGGGGAACTAACAGGTATGTAAATACTCCGCTGTTTTCAGTAAAAAATATTTATTTACTGCATAATCCTAAAAGTTTGGTAAAACTTAAAAGTTGATAATACTGGGCGTAAAGAATTGACTGTTTAAATTTTTTCCAAAAAAGGTTCAAGAGGTTACTGTTCTACCCTGTACCCTCTACCCTGTAAATTGTATTGTAAAGAGTTTTAATGAAAGTAGGAACTCTCTCCATAAATCCGCCGCTGCTTTTGAGGGTTTGGGAAAATTTTCCATATGAGGGTCAACCCCGACCTATTATTAAAAAAAAACTGCAAAATAAATTCTAAAAGAACACTGTCAGAATAAGTATTATAATACTGCTGTTGGACTAACCCACAATGTACAATGTAAAATATGTACATTAAAACACGTGTAAATTTTACATTCAAAATTACGTAAAAATACATATTGTGTAATATTCCATTAATAATAGTGTGAAATTACGGGTTTTCTGTAATTTTCATTGTGTATGTGATTTTACCTTGGAAGTTGTGGAATTAAAAAAAGGTGAAAATACACAAAAGAATGGAAATTTACCAGATTTTGGCATCACGAATGTGAGACTACTACATCTGGATATTGTATATTTACATTACCGAAATAATAAAAAACGTGTAATTTTTATATTCCAAATTACATAAAAATACATATTGTGTAATATTCCATTAATAACAGTGTAAAATTATGGTTTCTCTGTAATGTACTTTGGGAACGGATGTGTCGTGTAACTTTACACAATGCATAAACAATTTTACACAATGAACAAGCAATCGTGGGCGTAAAAAGTGACCTATATTATCATTGTAATTTTACATAAACATTGTTTGCTGTGTTCATTTTGCTTTAAATTATTTGAGCTACACTTTATTATTAAAACTGAAAGAGATATTAATTTAATAATAATGATTAAGAAACCGAGTAATTTATTTTGCAAATTGATCCTCATTTCATTAGTGCGGCCTTCACGCCGCACAACCTATGAAATCACTTATTAGTTCATAAATAATTAAATACTATTTAAATAAATAAGTAGTGAATTTTAAGGCACTTCAGCATATTTTAAATAAACCCGAGTGTTTTCTTAAAAAATGAAATTTAATTATACTCTTCAAAAGCAGTACGCTTTGTACAGTTAAAAAGAATATTAGGTTATGTATGTCTATTACTTTTAATTTACATTTTATTACATATTCTGAATAGTAGGCTAAATCAAAGAAGTTTACGCTATCGATTCTAACGAGACCATTTGTTTACTACAGGGTGTTTCAAAACCTGTGGTTATTTAAGGTGTTTTTTTTAGTTTTATACCCTCTGTGTATTTTTACATATTTCGATTTCTCATTTAATTTTCAACAAAATAATATGAAGTTTTGTGGGTGTACGACAAATACTTTCCGAGATATTTATGTTTATTACTAAGGAATTAAGGGATTCCACCTTTATTTCTAACCAATAACTTTCTCATTTATTCCGGAATTTTATAGAAACGACGCAGGAAAAATTGAAATGTTTGAAAAAACTGTCTTTCGTCGTCTACACCACGATACGGTTATTTTTTAGTCTCGGATCATAGGAAACCTTTCGTAGATTTCAATGTAAAATCAGGGCTTAGTGCAAAATTATGTTTCGGGAAGTAATTTGATTAGTTGCCGTATTACTTCGTTAAACCTCCGGATGTGTTCAATTAGGCGACTGGTACTCAAATAAAATTCATTGTATGCTTGAAAGACGCCATTGTAATGACAATATGCATTTGTAGCAATTACTTGTTTATACAAGATACGTCGAAAATTGTAATTTATTTTTTACGCTTAGATTTGGTCGCGGATGAACAAATTGTTCGCTCTCAATTGATTCATTAAAACCAAACGGATGCGATTAATTAGAAGAACCTTTGAACTTTCTAATTAACATTGGACATTGTTTTTTTTTCTAAGTTTAAAGTTCCCGCGCTTGGAAGTTAGGTTAGGTCGAAATGACAGTTTTGGGGTTATTCATTTGTTTTGAACAAATTTGCAACGATGTTGTGGAATAATAATAGAAGAAAAGGGGACAAATATTACAATGTCGACATCCAGTCAAGAGTCAAAGGTCAAGACGAATTGTAGAACGAATGACTTGGTACAAATGTTGCATACTTGTGCTCCTTGTTATTTTTTATTTTGTATTACACGATGATATGTGGATTCGCCGTGTCGTGCGCTCGCTAGCAGCGTCTTACATTTTTCCATTAACGTTGAGCGATGAAAATTGAAAAATAGGAACCATTTGTTACTGCGAGACGATAAATAAACGTTTCGCTCCGCAGCGCGGCGGTTGGCGTACGTTTATCTCGCGTAAACAAAAGATTACCAAAATCGCGATATCTCCTGGTTGTAACATCCGCAACGCAGAAGACAAAAGACCCGTACAACATAGTAGGTAATAGAACCCATGTTATGCAAAACAGATAACCTTAATTAAACTTTACGTCCATTCAAATATCAAACAATACCGCGTGCGATACTCGCAGATTAAATTTTATAGAAACACACCCGAAGCGCAAGCAAGGCAACAAAAATGTTATCGATTTTTGCAATTAACACCGCCCAATCAATATAAATTTAATATTACACACGTGGATAGAAAAATGCGGTTCTAACAAGAAGAAACCCTAAAATTTAATCAAACGACCCAACAAACTTAATTAAACATTAAAGGCGGCATCTAACGAAGGACCTTCGTGGTTTATGAAAATTTTAAGGTAAATTTCGACGAACAAAAAAAATTGATATGGTTTGCTGATGACGACAGCTTTAATTTTTTTCAAATTACAAGATGTAATAAATTTCTATTATGTAGTGGCGTCAGTCGCGTCCCGGCGCTCACATATTTCCTGTCGTCTTGCCACTGCCAACTCATCAGTTGACCTTTAAATTGATATCAGAAGCATTGAAATGTCCGAGACTTTGAAAAAATTTGAAAATAAGAAAATAAAAGATTCAATGATGAAAGATCGATACGGAATAATCAAACCCACGCCACGTCAGGTTATCTCCGATATTTCTGATTTTCTGACGTCAGCTTAAACTGGGCATTCGATCACGCACTTAATTAAAAAAATTGTTAAGGGAAGACCGTAGCTACTAATTACGTTAAAAGTTTTAGTTTTGAAAGATCGGAGTTTTTCTTGAGAAAAAAACGTGCGGCGAGTTAAATCTGTCACGTACCACAATATTTTATCCATTTTTTCGGTGGAAATCCTCCAAGCATTACATTTAGGTCAGTTAGCATTATATTACGGCATTGAGATGATGACACCAAGGCTATTTCGTAGCCCTCAATTATAAAAGAATTTAATGCATTGTCTCTAATTTATTACATAATAGATACAGGGCGATGCTCCTTTAAGTGACATTACGTATGATCATCAAATGCGTTGTATTATGTACAAAATCCCCACCCTTCTTCCTTCTGTAAGATATTCGTAATGCATGCCACGATGGCTTTAGGAACCAAAGAAATTGGTAACTTACCGGAACAGAAGAAGCTTCATCCGTTTCCACCCTTTCGTTCGCTTATTATAGGTCATAATATTATCAAAACGTTTTGATCCTTTCTGTATGTAAATTGAAGGTTACCTGAACGATTACTACTCATTATCAACTTTATTTCCTAACGGTTTTTTTAATCAAAGTCGGAAGGTTTTGTTCGACCTGGCCGACAGCTGTAAACCGGTGGGATCAGAACTGAAGCCTTCCATATGTCTTTAATGGGTAGTTCTGATTTGTATGAACTGTTGATACGGTTGCTTATGCACAACATGAACTGAGGTTAGAAAATGGGTTTGGGTAGTTTGCAATGCACGAATGCAATGTTTGTCCCCCCCCCCAACTTGATGTTTCTACCGGCAAGCAAAAGGTTGATTACATTATTTTGCAAGGCTACATCAACAGTTTTTTTCATTGCCGTTATTCCTTGTTTCCTGTCTTGCCTTCCTGTGAGTTTTTCCTGTGTAACTGTCGTTTGAGACGATAAACAAAGGGGGGGGGTCTATAGACAGGGTTTGCTGTTTTAATGCATAACTCAGACGAGATCAATTGATGTTTTATTTTTTTTTTAATTATAAAGCGAAAATGCAAGAAGTTGCCCCTCCTATCATCACCTTCAATTCTCGGCATTATTTTTTCTAGATACTTGCAGTGGCGGTTTGTGACATGTTTCAATGGTAGGGCACATGTATATTCTTCCTCCATGCGCTGGGGGTATCCCATACGGGGGTATACCCCCCGGTCACAACAGCCACCAACTTCATTTGCAATAGCGACGATCAATGGAAGGGAGCTTAAAACTTAAAGCAAGAGGATATTTACTTAACATTATTATTATTATTATTAGTTTTAGATAGTTGTTGTTTTCGATTTTGGATAGGAGGGTACGTGACCTTATTTACCTTATTACTTATTTACGTAATTCATTGAGGGAGGGGGGTAAACAACCGATGAGGTTTTTGTCAAGGATACCTATACAGAATTGCAAGAAAATCTGACATTGTTGATGATCTGGTCCCTCAGTGCGGCCTTTAGGCCGCACAACCTTGGCAATCACGAATTAGTGCGGCCTTATAAGAGGCTACGGCGTATTAATTTGTGCCTTTCAATTTGGGAGAAGAGGGGGGGGGTGTTAAATCAATTTAATGTTGTGTATCATCTACCTTGGGGGTCTATTTAAAATTAACCTGCTCACCAGTGGAGACTCATGGTTTGCTATAATTGGGAGGAGGCACTTACAAATTACATTTTTCACTTTCCAAGCAACGTCGGATTATTGTCAATCTATGTCGCAAATATACCAGTGCATTCGCATTAAACAGTATTATTCCGAATTGCTATTCTATTTAGGGAGGTCGGCGCCCCGGCTCGTGTCATAAATTTCACTCGATCAGATTTCTGACAACAAGATCTTGCCTGACTCACCTTATGTTTTTAATCCCACCAGAGTTAGATTATACTCCAAGAAAAGTCCATTTCTCCCCCCCCCCCCATTCTCAGTTTCAACTTTTGAAATGTTCTAGAAGAGAGAGAAGAGTACTTAGAGCCAATTATATATCAGAGGTTCATCCTCAAGTACGAGTTAATGCAGGGATTTCTGCTATTTGAATGGTTGATCCACCAAAAATCCCTGGCTTAACTCTGGCTTGAGGACGATCTTCTGTTAAGCAACTGGCCCTTAGTAACTGCTTTTTCCCCCGATTTTTTAAAATTTTCCCGTGAAAACGGCATTTCCATAACAACTGCTGTTCTTGGACTACGTTGTTTCCACAGGAACGGTTTTGTCTTGACAACGACTACACATCGTAATCAAGAAAAAGCAGCCGTCATGAAGAAGTCATTGCCACAGAAAAGTCACTGTCAGAACAAAGCTGTTGCCATGGCAACACGGTAGTCGAAGAAAAACAGTTTTTTTTTATGTCAACGGTTTTTTGATTACCACGATCTTTACATGGTAATGGTTTTGCCATGACAACGACTTTTGTATGACATGGCATTTGTATGACAACGATTTTTCCTTGACCACGAAGTTTCCATGGTAACGATTTTGCTATGGCAGCGACTTTCTGATGATAACGGCTTTTTTTGGGACAACGGTTTTGCCTAGACAATGACTTTTGTGTCACGGAAACACCCTAGTGAAGGAAAAGCCATTGCCATAGAAAAGTCGCTGTCATAGCAAAACTGTTGCCATGGCAACACGGTAGTCAAGGAAAATCCGTTTTTTTGTAGGCTTTTTTTTGTATGTCAACGGCTTTCTCGTGACCACGCTCTTACCATGGTAATGGTTTTGTCATAACAACGACTCTTGTATAACCATGGCTTTTGTATGACAACGATGTTTCTTTGACTACGAAGTTTCCATGGCAACGATTTTGATACGGGAGCAATTTTTCTATAAAAACGGCTTTTTTGGGTCAACGGTTTCGCTTTGACAATGACTTTTGTGTTACGGAAACACCGTAGTCTAGGAAAAGTACTTTGTTTTTGCAGGCCTTTGTATGTCGACAGTTTTTTCATGGCCACGATTTTT
This sequence comes from Podabrus alpinus, assembly GCA_932274525.1. NCBI lineage: Eukaryota > Metazoa > Arthropoda > Insecta > Coleoptera > Cantharidae > Podabrus > Podabrus alpinus. The sequence continues at coordinate 78,863,069 of OW026456.1, forward strand.
CCATGGTAATGATTTTGCCATGACAATGACTTTTGTATGGCAAAAATGCTTTTGTATGAAAGGTTTTTCCTTAACTACGAAGTTTCTGTGGTAACGATTTTGCTATGGTAGGAGCTTTTCTATGACAACGACAACTGTTTTTCCTTAACTTCGGTGTTTTCATGGCAACAGTTTCACTATGGCTATGGTTTTATGGTTTTTCCATGGCAACGGGTTTCTCGTGGCAACTGCTTTTATTTTACTACGGTATTTCCATGGCAACAGTTTTGCTCTAAAAGCGACCTTTTTATGACAACGACTTTTGTATTATAATTGGTTTTCTTCGACTACAGCGTTTTCATGGCAACGGTTTTACCATGCCGACGACTTTTCGTTTTACTTTGGCACAGGGTTTTCATGGCAACAATTTTTCTACGACAACTGCTTAATGGTCGTCCATAAAGGACGTCCACACATTGGGGGTGGGGGGTTGGACAATTGTGATGTCCACATAGATATCCCCTTTTTGGGATTTTTAAGAAAATTGTGCCCATTTTTCCTAAAATTTAATAATTAAAGAATAGGTTTTTTTAGTTTAAAAAGTTAAGTTCGATTTTAGACAAATAAGGGGGGTCTTTGATTTGCGACCATAGACGTTCCGGGGGGGGGGAGGTTCTGAAGATCATGTGACTAACTGTGACAAGCGGAGTGGTTGAAAACTAGGAAAAATTGCAGACGTCCTTTATGGATGACCTCTATATCCATGACTACGACTTTTCTACCAGAAAAACAGGAACTCCAAAAAATTCTGTTTGAATTCAGAAACCACAACCAAGTTTTCACATGCTAAGAAGCGGTGATTTAATGTTGCACTGATTCGTGAGTGCCTATGTTGTGCGGCGGCGCACTGACGGAACGGATTATTGATTCACTTAAGCATTCCAGACGCACACAGATAAATTTAGGCTACATGTTGATAATTCTGGCATTGCCGCTTTAGGGGTACTTTCGCCCTGGTATACTATGCACCCCTCCCCCGCACAATAAATTGACTTCAATAAACAAATTCTGGTTGAACAGTCCAGTTTAAATGGGACAGTAGAACATGCACTTTGTCAGTCTGATTGGCTAGATGATGTTTATATTATCTTGAGGTTGTGCAGTGGGACTGACGACTTTTAATGCGCTTTTTCCATAGTTCTCTTTTTCAACATCCGAGCTTCATGCTAAAACTTCTCATTGCCATTGTACAGAATTTCTGTGCAGTGGTGGGGCACTTGGAGGCTGAGATTATGTCTGAAAGTTTCCGAGTATCGGTGGGTTGTTAACTGGATTTAATTGTTTAATCGGATTGGACACTAATACGTGTCTGAGGAGATGAGCATGAGAATAAATCCTTATTAACATGGGAACGTCATTTAGTAAGGTTATAATATGACCTCGGCTATTGGTGCTTATCATTGTAAATGTTTTTATCTTTTTTTGTTTCTTTTTTTTTGTCTCTTGGTCTGTTATTATAAATTACAATGTACATCTGATTTTCTAATTCAATTTTAAAGCTTTGTTCTTTGTCCTTGCATTCTTTGGGCTGTAGTAAAACAGCTGGTTTTCCCAAAAGTTCTCTATTTCCGGTTCATCCTAAAAGCGCAGTTGCAGCTTGCAAAGGTTTCTTCTATGGTTTTGTGCTTCAAATTAGGAACGTCTTGACAGTTTTTGCTTGATCCAACCTTTTCCATTTTGAACTGCTGTACATCCATGGTTGCCTCCATGGCTTTGAAAAAATTCAATTTATACTATTGTGTTCTTTACATTTGGATTTGCAGCTGTTCTCTGCTTGCAGTTTCTTTCTACGATTTTGTGCTTACCTTGTGGATCTCGAGTTCCTAGTCCTCCACGGTATACTGGTTCAACCCCCGTGTTTATAATGTTTTTCTCTGCACTTCAACAGCTCTTTCATGGATTTCAGTGTTACTTTTGGACTTTTCTCTAAAACTGTTTTCTTCAAAGAAGTGCACAAAAGTATTTTTTGAGTCAGATTATTGCTTGATCAGTTTCGTTGTTACAACAAGAGTGCGCATTGATAACGTGACGTTTTTTTATTACAAGCTAAAATAAAAAGTTATTAATTAACGACTATGAACAATTGAACACCCCGAGTTACGCCACTGTTTTAACGACAGTTCTTCCGGTTATTAGAATCGAAGTCAACAAATTTATGATTCGGAAACTTTTAATTTTGTTCGCTAACAGTGGCGTTAAAACAAATTTACAAAAATGTAAACAGAATCTCTTTCCATTAATTTAAAATTAAACCTTCTCTGGTTATGCTATCCGGCCTATAAGCTCCTTATCGGGGCCCTTTTAAACAGTAATTAGATCAACACAATAATTTACGAAGCCTTAGGGTAGGATATGTTGACTTTTGATCTTGCACTTAAAAGCCATCATCCCTCAAGTGTACGCAGAACTTTACGTATGTATAACAGCCGAGCCGGCTTCTCTTTTTTTCGGTCTATTTTTTCTTTTTTTCCTTTTTTGTAATTTAACGTCACTCAACACGTAGGAAAGTCACCTTGTATGTGTAGGTAAGCTAGGCGCCTTGTATGTTAATGTACGCGCGGGTGTTCCGGCGTTAAGAACATTTTGTGAGCCGCAGCAGGAGACGGAGACTCGTCGTCATTCAGTTGACTATCACAGCTTTGGGAGTTGTGATGCGTAACTGGCACGGTGATCTGCTTTACGGACGCGGATTATTTAAACAATACAAATATTTACTTTTGTTAATGTGCTTTGTTAATTACCACAATTGTGCGTGACGTGAAAATCAGAGAGATTAAATTTTTTCATATGCAATCTTGTGTTCAAAATTCTGGAGTGACGAGTAAGTTTTCAATTTTATCTAACTATGTACATCATCATGTGATAAGTGCATGTGTGTTAGTGGGCCAATTAATCGTTTTCATTTTCAACTTTCATTCTCAAATGCAGGTTGAATGCTTCAGTTTTAATTTGGAGTGCTCCGCTTGTTTGACTAACAGGCAAACGAGTTTTTGACTTGAAAAAATCAAAAATTGAGGACAAATATTTTTTATGACCGGAACGGAAATGCAAATATTCTTCTTCCACCAGTTTTCGGTCCGAATTGGACGTGTACCCAATGGTACCCCAATATTACGAAACTTCACCTTCATCCTTCAAGGTTTTTCGTACCTTTTATCCATCATCATCTGACATTTCTTGGTTTCTTCGACTTCCGCAGGACGGAACTCAATTTCTTCTCGTAAGATATCGAACGTCGAATATTTTTAGATTTGTTTACGTATGTATGTTTATCTGAATTGATTTACGTCGAACTCCTCCTAGTCTGATAAAATTGATGTTTGTAAGGTCGAATTATCAGGATAAAACAAAATTACATTAGTGATGGTTTATCGCAGGTTATCAGGGTTGGATTCAAATTATTCGACAAGGTCCTTCATTTCATATTTGGTTGATTGAAAATTGTGCAATAGTCGGATTAGTCACTTTTAATTTTAAACTTGAACCGTTATGGTGTGGTAACATCACCATCGTACACCACAAAAAAAGTATTAATGTATGTGGGTATTGAACCAATTAAATTTTTTAAGCTTCTGGAAGTTGCGGTTGACATTCTATGACCCATAACAATCAGACCATTGTGGTTTTCATATTCAACCATAATTATTATTATTGTCCCGATCATGTCTCGATCTATAAACAAGTTCTGAGCACGAACTACCATAAATAGACTCTCTTAAAAATGTAAAAAAACGACAACAGTCATAACTTTTTTACGATGCAAGTTATCTCAAGTTCTGACCTTTGTTTCTTGAATAAAAGTGCTTGATTGAGCTTTGCTCTCAAGTTTCCAAATTTAACTTTGGTGTGGAATATAACCAACAATCATAGGAGCACAATTATCAATATCTTCGTTTTCAATATTAGTAACAAGAATTATTGAAGAAGAAATCGTAGTTTCAGCTTGAAATTTGGCTCATTTACCGCAAAAGATGACTAATTAAATTAAGTTCTTGACCGCTGCATTACCCCCCCCCCCCGCCGTCGCATCATCTTCTTCTTAGTGTGCCATATCCGGTTTCCCGGACGTTGGCGACCTCTCTCCTATGTGTGTGTTATGCGTTTGAAGTATTATCACACACATAGGGGACCTACTGCTTAACGCGGGCTCCGAACCGCGGGAAGTGTATACACTTCATCTCCAGAGAGGCTGTACCAGGCAGATTACACCTCGGTGGTTTGCCATTGCCTTCCGAGGGGAGACGGTCAGAATAAAGTTTTACTGAGCCCGGAGTCGAACCAAGCATTCCGCATTAGCAGCAACGCACATAACCGCTTTAGCTAACGACCGTCTCGTCGTTATCATCACGTTATTTATATTTTAAATTTAAGAAGCAAGAACTAAAATAACAATAATCATTCACTGCTATCATCTTTTTTATAAGCGAATAACAAAGTTACCCTTTTTAGCTTTGAAGGGGGGACAGAAGGAAATAGAAAAATACATAATTTATAAATAATAGCCTTAATTTGCGTGTGTATGTGTCCGTCACTCTCAGGAACGCATCTGATTGGTTTAATATCATAGAAACATAACAAGGGAGCAACGAATGTTACGCCACCTGTCGTGTACATTTTAATGGTAGGGGGATATGAAAAAATCAGTATATTAATATAGAAGATAGATAGATAGCTGTCGCAATTCACTCAGTGCGGCCTTCAGGCCGCACAACCAAGGCCGAATAGTTGTAGTAGAATGAGAATGAAGAAAAATTTTAAAAAACAGAAAGTGTAGGGAAGATGCAACCAAAAAGCACCAACAAAATTTGGTATTAAATTGTCCAAAAAAACGTGTGTTTGTGGTTCATCCTCTGTATCTCTTGCCTTGATTTTGGTTCATTCTCATTTTGTTTAATAAATAATGAAAGAAAAATGAAACACAAATGGAAGAAGAATTTGAAAAGTGATTTACGATTTTCTTTCCAATTTTGTTAACCAAAATTTTGTTTAAATATTAGTACTAAGTATGTAGTGGTCTTGGTTGTGCGGCCTGAAGGCCGCACTGTTTGGCGTTAAATATACAAAGCCACACCAATTTAGGTTATTACATATTTTGAAAATTCACTTTTCATAATTTTTTAGTTGCGCATCAGTAATTCTTGTTTTTGTTTTCAATCAGTAATTTTTGTCGGAAGTAATAAAATTGATTTGGATCTCTTTCCTTGATTTTGGTCGATTCTCATTTTGTTAAATTAATGGAAGAAAGAAGAAACACAAAGGGAAGAAATAAATTTGAAAAATGATTTTACGATTTTCTTTCCGTTCTTCTTTTTCTAAATATTAGTACTATATGTAAAAGGCCGCACTGATTGGCGTTCAAGATACAAAAACATGCAAATTTAGGCTATCATAAATTTTGAAAATTCTTGAATTCACTTCTTTTTTTTTATAATATTTTAGTTGCGAGTTGCCTTGGCCCGTTGCCATGGCAACCAATTGGTTTTTTTTGTCGGAAGTAATAAAATACTGAAGAAGAAAAGAAAAAGAGAAGAGATTGAAAAAAATCACTGAAGATGGAGCTGAAAGTAAAGAGTACAATCTGAGCTTCAAAGCCTTGCGTGGGTTCATCAACCATCATCAGTTGGATATAGTTGTGTTCTTTTTTCCAAGATTATTTCCCAAAATTGATTCTTCTCGGTTTTTTTTAACATTAATTAAGTGGAATCGCTGTAACCTAATTATTCAACCTTTTCCAATTTAGTTCTTCTTTTGTTTCTTCTCTTTTGTTTGCTGAATAGGGCGTTGCCATGGCAACCTCGTCGTGAGAAGCAAATACGCCAGCAGAATTCAAGAACGAATCTATACTTTTCACATTTTCTTGAGCTTAAATCTTGAATATGATTTTATCGTTTGTTTTTAAATAAAAATTCGAGAAAATATGAAAAAACAAAACACTGAAGAAGGACATTTTCAAACTCGCAAATTAATACCAAATGCGTAGAATTTCTGTATTTCATTCAAATTGCTTCAATTTTCAGTGGAAGCCATTGTCACGGCAACCAACGGTTGTCAAGACAACCCAAAGTTTCACTACATTTTCATGGTTACAACCATTTTCAAACTTTTTTTTATCATTTTATTGTTTTTTGCACGAACCGTTGCCACGGCAATCAGCGGTTGTCATAGTAACGCAATGCATTGTTAAAATCCTTTGCATTGTAAAATTTTCTTGCTTTTGCATAAACCGTTACCATGGCAACGCAATGCATTGTTACAATCAGTTGCAATTGATTTTATCATTTTCTTGCTCTCTGCATAAACCGTTGTCATGACAATGCAATGCTTTGTTACAATCAGTTCCTATTTTTTTTACCATTTTCTTGCTCCCGCCACAAGCCGTTGCTTGTGTTCTCTGCAATGCATTATTATATCAGTTGCAATTCTTTTTACCATTTTCTAGCTTTCTGCACAAGACGTTCTCATGGTAACCATCGGTTGTCATGGCAACCTAATCCCTTCACTGTATTTTCGTTATTATAACCAATAGCAATTATTTTTACCATTTTTTTGCCGTCCTGATTCCTGAAGGTCCCTCCTTCCTTCCTTGCTGTACGTTCTTCTCCAGTTCAAGTTTTTGGTTGGTGACTTCTGTTCTATAGTAACCACGACGCGAACTACTCTAGCGGAATACGTCATAAATCAATCAGGAACTTTAACTAACAGTTAGTTGTTCGGGATTTTAACTGGAGGTGAAAGGAAATTAATGAATGAATCCAAAAACTTTGCCGAATATTTAGGACTTTGTATTTAAGGATCCTTTGCGAGGATATTGCGGACCCCGGGGGTCCGCTTTTTCAAGTCGGTTGCCACAACAACTAAAATTATATCTGTCTTTCTTTCTTTTTTGTTACGACTAGACATGATACGGAAGTTTTGTCACTTGATGGCATTAAACCGCGGTTTCAAGGGGGAATTGTATAAAGAAAATCGATTTTTCATGCGAGTTATTGTTGACAATTTTCCTCTATTTTTCATTCTAGTGTTTGGTATATGTAAATTGTTTGTCACACAGGACACGACTTTATCTCCGTAATTGAAATGTTGACTCAATTTATGATGCAGTTGAATTTTTGTGATTAATGCAATTTGTGTTTATTTCCTCTTCCTGTAGTGTTTTTTATCAAAGCCAGACGAAATGTCACAGAAATTTCATAAAAATTTGCAGTTGTAAAATGCGCATATGTATGTTTTTTAAACAAATTTGTCTGGACTCGAACCGATCGATATTTAATTAGCTTCAACATATTTATACCAAACAAGAACAATACATATTTTTGGAAAAAACGAATAACGTAAGTTTTGAATAAACAAACCACCCGAGGTTTGAATTCAATTAATACGAACGTCGGCGTCGATAACCCCCCCTTTCGAACAATAATTATCGAGAAGCGAAAATGTTTTAGTCAAGAGGGAAGAAGCGTAAAATTTCCACACAAAAGAAAATTTCATTTTATGACAACACAACGAAATGAGATTACGTTTTTCTTCCGTGCTTTGTTGCCGCTAAAAAAATTCGAAAATAAATCGACTTAGGTATAAAAGATTAATTGCCGTTTTATACAAAAAGCGGAAATCGTTATCGAATTTTCTCCTAGAGAAAATTGCTCCTAGATTATCCAAGCAATAACTTCAATTTAAGTTTATCTCGTGGTTATTGCTCGATTAATTAAACTTTTCAGCTAATTAACGCCTGTAACACTTAAATTGGGTTCAATTTAGTTCTCGTAAGTTGTGTGACTTTTCAATAATATTTCTTAACCCTTCACAGTGGCGTCTCATTTCTTTCGAAATTAATGTGTTTTTTTTAATTGTTTTAGACGAATCACGTGGACGATCGGGAACTTGGGAAGAAGCGGTATGTGAGCGTCGTATAGCGCCCCCTCTCGTGCATACGCGAACCCTGCAGCATTCCGTGTCTCAGCGGAGTTCCGAAGATAGCTGGTGTTCGGGATCTGACGCAGAACTGTCTTCAGAAGAAGAAAGCGACCGAAGTGCGGCCTCGAGCACTAGGTGAGTAGCACGAATAATATTTTCTCCGATTCATTTTTAACCCTTTCGGGGAATTATTACCTATTAGAAACGATATTTCGAAATCGGAAGTATAGGCGGCTCGTATGGCTTGTTGCAATGGGAGGGCATACAATTTATAGAAGTTACTGGTACTTTGAAATTATTAATGCTCTTCACTGTCAAAGTTTGAAAAATAGAAATAAAAATAGAAACCGTGATGGGGGAGGGGGTATGGAATACCTCCCTATGGAATACATATCAATGGCCATTCTGATCTCAGACTTTCAGACTTTCCGATCTCAGTAACCGCCAATTTTTTATAACTTCGTTTGCGATAGCGAAGACCAATGAGGGGGGGGGGCATAATATTTAAGGAAAGGGGGAAACTATAAAGTTCTTACGTAATTGCAAGAAAATTTAATGTTGTTATTAGGTCTTGGTCCTTGAGCTAGTGGTAGATGGTACCAGGGCTGACAATCCGGTCTCACAGTGCGGCCTATATCCGCGTAAAATCTCAGCTTAAGTTCCTGCACCAATTTACGGCCACTTCCAAGGGGCTAGGGTTAGGTTGTAAACATGATTTCCGCACTCTTGTCCGAATTAACTTCGATACTCCAGGTACGGTATCATTTTTCCAGGACAACCGGCGCCTAATTTAGGTATTTTGCTGCTGTATTGACGTTGAGGGATCTCTCTAATTCATTCATTCTAATTCATTCTCATATCAAGTATCGACTCCTGACATTTTTCAGTGAAAAGACACAAAATGTATGGAAAAGAGAAAAATATTAATTTATTGTATTTTTATTTACTTATTTATTCGATTTTGGATAGAGGGGGCACGTACCTTTGTGCACTTTAAGGTAAGCGCCACTGGATCAACACGAATGTTGGTGTTCCATTTATTCTTTTACACGTACGCCATACTGTCGTCGCTTACGGGGAAGAAGGTCGAATAAAATAAACAAAAAGTTTGCCTGCAAGGGATTTTATTGCGCAACAACAGGGAAAGCCGACGTTGTCATTAGGGGTCGTCCATAAAGAACATCTGCAATTTTTCGGACTTGTCAACCCTCCCTCCCTCCCTTGTTACAGTTGGTCACAATCTTCGGAACCTCCGCCCCAAAGCGTGGACGACCCCTTAGGCATTTGTCTGAGATTGCGTCAAGCGAAAGTTAGTCGCAATAACCCCTGCACAAATTGATCCACTAAATTAAAAAAATTAATTAAACTAAAAAAAGATCCACTAACACTAAATTGAGCTGATGATTCGGTCTCTCAATGCGGTCTTAGGCCGTACACCCTTGGCAATTAAGCGGCAGTGCGGTTTAGAATATCATGCGGCCTTTGGGCCGCACAACCATAACAATCGAGCACTATTAGAAAAGTAATGAATTAATAAAATGAGACAATAATTAATCGAAGCTTTTCTCGATAATCTTATCGGATAATAACTACTCACGCTTTTTTTTGCAGCGAAAAGCTTCGATGTGTCACGAATGATTTTGTAAATTTAAAAAAATAATTCATATAAATATGTATACGTAATTAATTTTGAACCCCTAATAGAATTTTTTTAAAACTAGAACGTGCCTGCCTTCCCCACAAATATATGGATAAATTAATAAAATAAAAATTTGACTTTTATAATTGAGGCTATTCTGCCTTGCTAAGTCAGAAGGTCGTAACTACATAACTGAAAGTTTTTAGTATTAGGACGTTTTATATATTAGCCCTCAAGCAAAAGTCCTCGAAAGTCGTTAAAAGCAGCACACTCTTAATCAAAAAATTTCCGTATCTGACAAGAGAACTTTGCAAATAGGATTTTTTATATTATTAAATGTGCTTTACGACTGTTTTTATTAGTAACACAGATTATTTTATAATTAGAAAAAATTTCAGAACCTTTAAATATCTCCAAATTTGTATATAGAAATCATGGGAAAAAGTGATATCTTACAAGGAGATACCATAACTTGATTTTTGTAAAAATGACAGATACGTCCTTCTTGCTTAGCACGGCAGTATTATATGTATTACGTTTTTATAATTAACTTTTCAAATGAATATTAAAATAAAAACCTTAGTTCATTGTAAAAAGAGCACGTAAAAATACATTCAAATACGTGTAATTTTTACAGTAAAAATTATAGTAAAAATACATATTGTGTATTATTCCATTGATAATAATGTAATTTCACAAAATAATGTAATTTCACACCATTATCAATGGAATAATACACAATATGTATTTTTACTATAATTTTGAATGTAAAAATTACACGTATTTGAATGTATTTTACGTGCTTATTTACAGTGTTGCTTCTGATTACTTTTGATCAATTTAATGTTGTAAATTCTGCCTTGAGGGGGTAGTTTAACTAACCTGCTCATCAACGACGACTCGTGGTTTGCTATAATTGGGGGGAGGACGATTGCTAATAATTAAGTTTTCAACTCTTTAATCAAGTGTTTTAAATCGGTGCAACCGTTTATGGTTTATTTAGCGACGTAACTACATTTACATTAAACAACATTTTTGTTGTTAAATTTTTTTTTTGGAATGGCGACGCCCCCTCTTACTCCCCGTACCAGGCGCCAAAGTATATTATACTTCTCTATTCTTTAATGTATAATAATTTGCTTAAAATCAGAATCTCTTGAATTTTGCGGTCGGCTATGGTTACTTGGCAACCGATTTTTGATTTAAAATTAAACGTCGCAACGGTTTTTCCATAAAAACGGCATCTCCCATGACAACGGAATCTCCATGAGATTGGAAACGACTTTTCTATGTCGACGGCTTTTCTATGACAATGGCTTTTCCATGACAACAGCTTTTCTTTATAAGAACAACATTTTCACGGCAATGGCTTTTTGATGACGGCTTTTCTGCAAAAATGCACATAAATATGTTGAAAACGTGCAATTTTTACATTAAAAATTATGTAAAAATACATATTGTGTAATATTCCATTAATAATAGTGTAAAATTACAGTTTCTCTGTGATTTTACATTGGAATTTTTAGAATTTAAAATAGAAAAGTGAAATCTACACAAAAGAATGTAAATGTATACTAGTTTTTGGCATCACGAATATAAAAGCATATTTGGATATTGTATATTTCCTTCCTTCTCAGTCCTTTTACCCTAATGAGGGGTTGGTGACCCATCTCGTTCTATCTCTTTCTATGCATATGATGTGCGTTCACATTGTTTTCACATACATAGAGGACCTACTTGTTTAACGTGGGCTCCGAACCACGGGAAGTGTACTACACTTCATTTCGAGATGGATTTTCTTGGCAGATTACCTCGGTGGTTTGCCATTGCCTGCCGAGGAGAGACGGTCAGAATAAAGTTCTTACCCTGCCCGGATTCGATCCGAGCGTTTCGCATTAGCAGTAGACGCACTTAACTGCCAAGCTATGACCGCCTAAACATTAAAAAAACATGTAATTTTTGAAATTCAAATTACGTATAAATACAATTGTGTAATATTTCATTAATAATAGTGTAAAATTACAGTTTCTCTTTGATTTCCCTTGTGTATGTGCTTTTAACTTGGAATTTGAAAAAGAAAAAATTGAAAACTACACAAAAGAATGTAAATTTACCAGTTTTTGGCATCACGAATGTAAAACTACATTTGGATATTATAGATTTACATCACCATAATGAGTAAATATACATTAACGGAATTAATGGAATTAACGGCTAAATGGCATTTCCATGGCAACGCCTGGATAGAATTGGGTAACATTCGCGCTTAGGAGTCCAAACATCGTAGGTGTTAATGTAATGAACGCGAAACGCATCTCTAGGTGTTTTACCACGTCGATACTATTGATTCACCCTGTATAATCAACAAACCTTTTTCTTTTTAAAGTCTTATCATACATTCATATGACTGCGAACTTTCTTCTTTTGTTTCAAGTTTCAGGGACTCCTTTTAAATCGACTTTGGTCAACTTCGAGATCCTCTTTACGCACGGCTTATCATTTAAACCTCAAAGCTTTTCAACATGAGCAGCTTGTTAAATAGGTTGAACGTGTGCTTTAATTATGGCGGAATTACTTTAAATTGGTTTTAATTATGGCATTTTAATGTTTTTTTTTAAATAATACAAATTGGCGACTTTCTCGACAATTAGGAAGTAAATGAGCAATAAAATGTAACTTTTATATAGAGCTCTCTCTCTTTGGTCACGTAATATTTGATCGTTTCGATCGTAATAATTATTATTCACCTCGAAAATTAATAAATATGTCGAAATTAGTATTTTAAATTCGATTAGGGCCAAATCTTGCCTGGGCTCTACTTTGTTGTTATTCAATTTGTTCTCTACAACTTTTCATTTGTTTTGTCACCAGACCGTGAACTTCTTGTTGTTATGGCAATTACCGCGTATATTTGAAACGTCAGATAATTAATTGTCATGTTTGAAGTTTATACGTTCTCATCGCGTGCTAATTCAAGCACCACTTTTTTGGATTCGTTCCAAAACGGACATGGAATAAATGCGCGCATTTAAAATATGTAATAAGAAAAATTGTAACCAGTTTCCAATTAATTACTTAATTGGCGTTGGACTTTCGCACCATACACGACCTTCGTTATGTGCATTGTATGCCAACAATGGAACTAACACAAACTCGTTTGTTTATTTACATTTATTTTTAATTCAAATAACTTTTTTTTTAAATTACATTGCAAGGACTTTGAACTTGTATTAATATTCAAATTTTGTATGATTTTTCAAAGGGCCAACGGTCAACTTCGCAGCACTCTAAACAAGGCCCGTACTTTATGTGATAAATGGAGAAGTAGCGGAGGAGTTGGAGGTGTAAATAGGTTATCACTGGATGGTCCAATCCCCGGAGACACGTCTCCACAAAATTCGGCCAATCAGGGTCGATTGTCCAGGTGGTTTTCCATAAGACGAGGATCGGCCCATCAATATGACATCGAAAGCACCGAAATGCAAAAAACGTCGTCTCCAAATTCCAATAAAATGCCGTTACTACCCGAGGTAAGACGTCGAGGTTTCCGAAAAGCGCGGAATGTAACATTTTTGTTCTTAGGTGGAAGAAGAAGCCTTTGGTGGCAGCTCGTTCCTACAAAGACGACAAGTACCTCCCACTTTACCTCAACCACCTCCCAATTTAACCCAACAGCAACTGAAACGCAGGATGATAGTAGCGGCAATTGTACATAGCGAAAATTCTTATGTTGCAACCCTTCAAAGACTAGTAAACGTAAGTACATCCCCAACAGGGTAACTTTGGAACTAAGCCATCTTTTTAGGATTACAAAAAACCCTTAGAAGAAAGCAGTCCCCCAATACTGAACAGTGCAAAAATTAACACGCTCTTCCACCGACTCTCCGAAATCCTCCAATGCCACACCTTGTTCCGCATAGCTCTGGCAGAGAGCGTACGGAACTGGGACCGAGAAGAACGAATCGGCGACGTTTTTGTAGCCTCCTTTTCCAAAGCCATAGTTCTCGACATTTACTCCGGTTTTATCAACAATTTTTCCATCGCCATGGATCTAGCCAAAATGGAAGCGAAACGAAAATCCGCCTTGGCTGATTTTCTCAAGGTTCGTTTCCACTTTTATAACTACAACCTCAACAAACATTAATCCAACCATTTCAGGTTAAACAAATCAGTTCGCACGATCGGTTATCCTTCTTTGGTTTAATGGTAAAACCGGTCCAAAGGTTCCCGCAGTTTATCTTGTTTCTACAAGACTTGCTGAAACATACACCTCAAGGTCACCACGATCGAATGTCGCTCCAGTTGGCTCTAACTCAATTAGAATCTCTGGCCGAAATGCTCAACGAAAGGAAACGCGAAGCCGAACAGTTCCAGGCGTTCAAAGAAATGTTGCGACATATTAGCGGGAAATTTTCCGCTCGTCCGTTATCGGACGCCAATCGCTACTTGTTGAGAGAAGACAACGTCACCCAACTGGTATGTCTTTTGTTTTTGTTAAATTTTTTTGTAACGTTCTGTTATAGGAATTCAACCAGTGCGGAATGATCACAAAAACCAAGAGCAGACGTCTTCTGTTACTGAACGATCTCGTGGTTTGCGTATCCGTCGCTCCAAAATCGTCCGACGATTTTGGTTCCAACGAAAGACTGAGTTTAAAATGGACTTATCCCGTCTCGGAAATTGAAATCCAAGATACCAGTACGTCGCCGACACTTAGCAGAATTTTAACCGCCGGTTTGAACCGCGGGGGTAGTTTAAAATCGAATAGTTCGTTTGATGGATCTCAAACTCAAGGTGCCGATAATTTATGTTCCGAAATGAGTAACCTGATGCACGATTACGAAGTCATGAGTCGGATATCGGACTTGGTCTGCACATTGAAGTCGTCCTATAAAGATATGTCGTTGGAAAATACCCGACGGATTTTACAACAGATCCAATATTCCATACAAAAGAAGGACGAAGAGATGGCGTGGGTCGACTCTTGCTGCTTGCAGCTTGTTGCCAAATCGAAAGGAAAAGAAGAAATATTTACTTTCCAAACCGACAATCCTTTGGTGAAGAGGGAATGGATCACGGAATTACGGTTAGCGCAGCTGGCGTTAGATCCTAATAATTCCCCGGCGTGGGAAGTACCGGAACAGGAACAGCGACCGTCGACTAAAATGCCGTTGTTCGTGAAGTCGCAACGTGTGTTTAAATCACAACATCAAACAGAAGTGAGTAATCGTCCCAGCTCGGGCGCCAATTTGCTAATTTTTGTTTTATTTAATTTTAGGTTCGTTGTGGTTGTTATTACACTGTGACTAGTCCTAAACCGACACGACGACGGGGACGCACGCAGAGTTACCTATGGGTATGTACGTCTGACGGCGCGAGCAGCCACATTACGATTTTAGCGCAGAATCAACAACATACCGGTTCGCTCAAGGATATCGCTTCGTTTTCGTTGGTTGAAACGCAAGTTACGGCAATGGAGTACGTCAAAGGTGTTTCCCCTTCGTATTCGCCGGCCTCGTCCGACGTTGTTTGGATGGGAACCGACAGCAGGCGAATACTTTTATACGCGGCGGACGAACCGGAAAAACAAGAAGAAGTCGCGAGTGCGGTAGTTCCGGATATAATAACCCAAATTAAGTATTACTGTGATAGCGTGTTTGTTGCCTTGGGTAACGGAAGTTTGTTAATTTTTAAACGAAACGTGAGTGATGGGGAGTGGTTACTAAAGGATCCGCACGTGTTGAGTTTGGGTAACGATCCGGTCTCCAGTTTATTACCCATAAATTTGAGTCTTTACGCGGCGTGCGGTAAAAAAGTGTGGGTGCTCAACGGACTTACAGGTGAGCCGCAGAAAAGTTTTAGTATACAACACGAACACGTGGGTAACGTAAATTTGATGGCTCACAGCGGGATCGGTCTGTGGATATCGTTAAAAAATTCTAGCACGATTTGTCTGTACCATACTGAAACGTTCAAGCACTTGCAGGATATTAACATTGCGTCAAATGTTGTTCGCGTTACGTCTGGATCGACGAACAATTGCTGTTTGAATAACAGCCGGTCGCAAGTTAACGTGACTGCTTTGTTGGCTTGCAAGGGATTGTTGTGGGTCGGGACTAACGTCGGTATTAGTTTGACGATTCCGCTTCCGCGTCTTGAAGGGGTCCCGATTATAAGCGGACGTGTTAACATATCCTACCACGCACATTTCGGACCGATTTCGTTTCTTCTAGCGCTGCAACCAAAGAATTACAACACGAATGTTTCGAAATTGTCGTCGACGAAAGACGTAATAGAAGAGAAAGAGAAGGAAGAGGAGCAGGTGTTGGAGGTCAACGATGTGCGCGTCGAGTCTCCGTTGAAAATCGAGAAACAACTGTCGGAAACTTCTGTTTCAGCCATGGGGATGAAACTGAAACAACAGTTGACGGCAAGTCCGGGAAGCCCGGTTGTTTTACGGCGTAAGCGATCCAAAGATAACGAAATTTCTCGCCTGTCGAAGACGTTACCGCGTGGCTTGGGTAACGGAGGGTCCATTTTTTCGACTAGTTCGTCGAGTTCGCACAGTTCCGGCGATACGTGCGACGTGTACGGTTTGTACGGCGAGTTGATGTATATAAAGGATTACGAAGGCGACGAGAACATTTTGACGGATCCGATTTACGAATCGTTGCGGCGAAGTGATCCCGAATTGGCTGCTATACCTGGAAAAGTTAGCACGTTAGATAGAAGATTAAAAATGAAGGTGAGTCGTCCGCGTTCGCTAGATCTGTCAAATTGGTCGGTGGATTCGCGGTCTTCTAGTTTGTATACGTCGTCGGGTAGTGAGGAAAGTATGGCAGTGCGGAATATCGCCGCGGGGCGTAGCGTTTCTCGTAATAACTCGAACGCGAGTAGACAGTTAAATAATGTTTGCGAGAATAGCGTGAGTGGTGTTGTCGAAGATGAGGTACAAAATACGAACAAAAATAAACAAGCAAGTGTGAAAACATTGCTTAAAAACAATAACGAAAATAATATTGCGCGTAGGACAGTTATTACTATCATGGGCGGTCGTGGATATGTAAATTGGCGCCAACCGTGCTGTCCTTCTGACAAAACGAGAAATTCATTTTCAATACGCGAACCAAATAGTAACGACGCCCATTTGGTGCTTTGGGAATTAAAATTGTGATTGCATTGAAGTTTGAAAAAGTTACGGCCTAAACTTGCGAATTTAATACAGATTTTTGGGTGTTAACGTTTATATTGGTGCTTGAAATGAAAGGGTAGAGTGGCCTTGAAGGTGTAATAGGGTAGGCACTGAAGAAAGCCAAACTTTGATGCAAAGATATCCACATCTATACTACAACAGGGTGCATCTATTTTAAAAAATTGACGATCTTTATTGAAATGTTTGTTGCGAATTTGCCTGCATTTAAATCAAACCATTTTAATGTTATCTTTATAATGAATTACAAATTTTAGTATAATTACTTAAAGAAATATATATAAATGTTTATAATAATTTTTATTTATAAAATAATGTTTAGTATAAAATAAAATTGTTTGGACTGTTTTTAGCCCAATTTATTCAAATGTTATACGTAAACATATATTTATTATAAATTTATTTTTACCAAATGAAAAGTCAGGATAATTTTTTATTGATTTATTTTTTATTTAATTTTTTTGTTTATTTTTTTTTAGATTCTCATGTGCAAAAAGCTATTCCTGTTTATTGTAAAATTCACATTTCTGTATTGAAAGTGTATTTATGAAACAAAATATTGTATTTCTTAAATTTGAATTTTTATTTATCCTTTTATGTAGGTACCCTGCAATATCCCAATCAAACATCAAGTTGCTTAACTAGAACCTCACTTTGGGGCAAGGGCGGATCTACGGGGGGAGGTAATGGGGGTAACTACCCCCCCATGAATCTTCATTGCAATACAAATTTTAAAAATATACCTTAATTTTCCCTAAATTTTATTACAAAACATGTATTTACCCCCTCCATAAACTTTGACCAGATCCGCTGTTGCTTTGGGGAACCCTGGAATATTAAAAATATTATTTGATAAAATTCTTTATCAACAACTGAATATTTTCTCTTGTTTTTCAAAAGTTTGGGGGAGGGGGCGAACCCACATAGTACCCGCAGGTTACGCCACTGTGTTTGATAAGAATTTCATGATCTTCGTCGATTTTCTATTCCTTGTCCTAAATATAAGTCGACCTAAATTGCGAATTTGGTAAATTTTTGACGACATTGCAAGTATTTTGAAGTGCCCTAGGCGCTTCTTAAAATTTGCACCCCAGTTGGATTCTGTACCATCCATCCATTACTTTGAACTTTGCCTTAGGGTACGTTCATGTATTACGTAAGACGTTTAGGGGGAGGTGGGGTAACTGACATCTTATTTTTTCTTACTTGGGGGTAGGGGGGTCAAGACAATTTCTTACGTAAGATTTTATTTTTTTAATTAAATTTCAAAATTTGAAAATTATTTAATCTAATTTAGGTGCTGTTGGTATTAATGTTAATGTGCAACACAATACTATTAATTATTTATATTTTAGACCGATTTTGGATTTTTTTCGCAATTTTCTTACACTATAAAGTAAATTGTTTGAATAACATTTTTTTAAATATAAAATAAACATAATATCTTCATTAATTTCACTTTTAATGTTTAATATCTGGCTTCTCATTGGGTAATAATTTATCTTACGTAAGATTAGTGCGGGAGAGGGGGTGTACATTTTCTTATTTTTTATTACTAGGGCGAGGGGGGGGAGTCTAAAAGTAGGAAAAAACGTCTTACGTAATACATGAACGGCCCCGAAGTAAAATATTTTACATTTCATCGAGGGGTTTCTTGGATTTCATCAAATTTCAACTTTGATGGTTTGGATCGAATTTTTGGTGTCTTATCGAAGCTTGCCCCAGTTCTCATCGTGTTTTTCGAACACTACGCATCGAAATACGTCATTTATAGCAATTAAACGTAGACATAAAATTTTGAGCGATTTTTCTGAAAAAAAACGAAAGGAAAGAGGCCGAACAACTATGGCCTTCACGGATCTATTATGGGTCTAGACGGCTAAGCGCGGCGAAAGCCGCCCGTGCCAGCTAGTAATATATATTTCTTGTTATCGTGGTTACCATGACAACGGAAAAGGTAGCAAATGGTTTAAATATAAACTAATGAACAATTTTTTTCCTTATTACGGTTACCATGGCAATGGAAAAAGTAGCACATGGTTTAAATACAAAGAATATAATAATTTTGTCATTATTACGGTTACCATGGCAACGGAAAGCATAGCAAATGGCTGAAATGCAAAGAATTTCTTATTACGGTTGTCATGGCAACGGAAAGCATAGGAATCCCTTGAAATAATCCTTATTACGGTTACCATGGCAACGGAAAGCATAGCAAATTGTTTAAATACAAAGAATTTCTTATTACGGTTGTCATGGCAACGGACAGCATAGGAATCCCTTGAAATAATCCTTATTACGGTTACCATGGCAACGGAAAGCATAGCAAATGGTTTAAATACAAAGAGTTTCTTATTACGGTTGTCATGGCAACGGAAAGCATTGGAATCCCCTGAAATAATCCTTATTACGGTTACCATGGCAACGGAAAGCATAGAAAATGGTTTAAAACAAAGAGTTTCTTATTACGGTTGCCATGGCAACGGAAAGCATAGGAATCCTTGAAATAATCCTTATTACGGTTACCATGGCAACGGAAAGCATAGGAATCCCTTGAAATAATCCTTATTACGGTTACCATGGCAACGGAAAGCATAGCAAATTGTTTAAATACAAAGAATTTCTTATTACGGTTGTCATGGCAACGGACAGCATAGGAATCCCTTGAAATAATCCTTATTACGGTTACCATGGCAACGGAAAGCATTGGAATCCCCTGAAATAATCCTTATTACGGTTACCATGGCAACGGAAAGCATAGAAAATGGTTTAAAACAAAGAGTTTCTTATTACGGTTGCCATGGCAACGGAAAGCATAGGAATCCTTGAAATAATCCTTATTACGGTTACCATGGCAACGGAAAGCATAGGAATCCCTTGAAATAATCCTTATTACGGTTACCATGGCAACGGAAAGCATAGCAAATTGTTTAAATACAAAGAATTTCTTATTACGGTTGTCATGGCAACGGACAGCATAGGAATCCCTTGAAATAATCCTTATTACGGTTACCATGGCAACGGAAAGCATAGCAAATGGTTTAAATACAAAGAGTTTCTTATTACGGTTGTCATGGCAACGGAAAGCATTGGAATCCCCTGAAATAATCCTTATTACGGTTACCATGGCAACGGAATGCATAGAAAATGGTTTAAAAACAAAGAGTTTCTTATTACGGTTGCCATGGCAACGGAAAGCATAGGAATCCCTTGAAATAATACTTATTACGGTTACCATGGCAACGGAAAGCATAGGAATCCCTTGAAATAATCCTTATTACGGTTACCATGGCAACGGAAAGCATAGGAATCCCTTGAAATAATACTTATTACGGTTACCATGGCATCGTTTTTTTGGGCCAAAAATCGAGAGTTGCCAAATGATTCCTGATTCTACTGTTTCTGACGTATTTCGATGAGAAAATTACACTGGCGCAGTCGGTTCGCACGTAAGTAAGATATTTTACATTTTATCGAGGGGTTTCTTGGATTTAATAAAATTTCAACTTTGATGGTTTGGAACGAATATTTAGTGCCTTATCGAAGCTTGCCCCAGTTCTCATCGTGTTTTTCGAACACTACGCATCGAAATACGTCATTTAAAGCATTTAAACGTAGACATAAAATTTTGACCGATTTTTCTGAGAAAAAACGAAAGGTTAACCCCTTTGGTGTTTTCTTGGGCCAAAAATCGAAAGTTGCCAAATGATTCCTGATTCGACTGTGTCTGACGTATTTCGATGAGAAAATTACACTGGCGCAGTCGGTTCGCACGTAAGTAAGATATTTTACATTTTATCGAGGGGTTTCTTGGATTTCATCAAATTTCAACTTTGATGGTTTGGAACGAATATTTAGTGCCTTATCGAAGCTTGCCCCAGTTCTCATCGTGTTTTTCGAACACTACGCATCGAAATACGTCATTGAAAGCAATTCAACGTAGACATAAAATTTTGACCGATTTTTCTGAAAAAAAAAGAAAGGTTAACCCCTTTGGTGTTTTGTTGGGCCAAAAATCGAAAGTTGCCAAATGATTCCTGATTCGACTGTTTCTGACGGATTTCGATGAGAAAATTACACTGGCGTAGTCGGATCGCACGTAAGTAAGATATTTTACATTTTATCGAGGGGTTTCTTGGATTTCATCAAATTTCAACTTTGATGGTTTGGAACGAATATTTAGTGCCTTATCGAAGCTTGCCCCAGTTCTCATCGTGTTTTTCGAACACTACGCATCGAAATAATATCTGAATGAAATCTAATGAAATACGTCATTTAAAGCATTTAAACGTAGACATAAAATTTTGACCGATTTTTCTGAGAAAAAACGAAAGGTTAACCCCTTTGGTGTTTTCTTGGGCCAAAAATCGAAAGTTGCCAAATGATTCCTGATTCGACTGTTTCTGACGTATTTCGATGAGAAAATTACACTGGCGCAGTCGGTTCGCACGTAAGTAAGATATTTTACATTTTATCGAGGGGTTTCTTGGATTTCATCAAATTTCATTATAACCAAACTTTACTGCGACAGTCATAATATAGGTGTCACGACTACCAACAACGCAGATATTCTGCTGTCCCAACCTATACGACATTCCCCTACATATTTACATTGAAACGTAAATTAATGATCACCCTGTCTCTAATGGGAAGACAGCCCAGATCACTACGCTCACTTAGAAAAGTTACTTCCTACTAATTTTTACGTGAGATGTGCTGTTGTTCTTTCAACTAGCT
This sequence comes from Podabrus alpinus, assembly GCA_932274525.1. Lineage (NCBI taxonomy): Eukaryota > Metazoa > Arthropoda > Insecta > Coleoptera > Cantharidae > Podabrus > Podabrus alpinus. The sequence continues at coordinate 78,884,608 of OW026456.1, forward strand.
CTTTGTAGCGGTGTGCTAGAGTCGTGGATTGTTCGAGATGAATGTTCAATGAGAACCCAACGGACAACTTCGCTAGCAAAACTAAATTAATGGAACTACCAGAAAATATTCCCGTGTAGATAGCAAAAAAACCAATAATAACCATAAATTCAAAATATCAAAATAAAAGTAAAAATTTGTCGATAACAAATTCAAAATATGTAAATAAAAGTCAAATGTTGCCGCCGACAAAATCGAGATATCGAATCACCGAAATGGTATCGTCCGCCAAATATAAATGTACTTTATTAACACAAAAATTAACTAAACCAAATGAAATTAGGTAATTATAAAATAACCAATTATTAAACAATAAAATATTACACAGTAATTGGCTTGTGTAAAACTTGGCTCCACTGTAATCACTAACTATCAATGCACTATTCAACACACAACCTCTCCGTTGTACGCACCAGGCCAGACTGACTCTCGCGCCGACAAAAGCGCGCTAGAAGTGCTTGCCCAGTTCGACCGCTCAAAACTAGGTGGCGTGGGAGGTAACGAATATAAAATTCGTTACAACATCAGCGAAATGAGTAAATATACATTAACGGAATTTATGGTATTAATGGTTAACGGCATTTCCATGGCAGTGGCTTTTCTCTCACTTTCCTGGACTTCTTAGCATCCCTGCCCCATTTAAGTCGGGGTCTTTGCATTTATTAGTCATTATCCATGATTGGCCCCGGAGAAAATGAATGTTTTTTTTGACATGCCTTCTTTATGGTAGTATCGCAGTGGATGGTTTCAATATACCAAAACCGTCTATTAAATTCTGAGTTAAACAGCTGCAAATGTTATTTCCACGTCTTAAGTCCTGATAGTAGACTACTGCACTCCATCAGGGTTCCCCCACTCAGTTTTTCCGGCAGGTCCTTAGTACATGAAGCCATACTAACTAGGAGCTGGATACTTGGGGAAGGCCAGTAACTGGGACGCACCCTGGAGGCGACCTGTAGCACCGCTGTGTGTTCCCGAAGGTTTGATATCGGTGGCACTGCGAAAACTAATTTTTTCTGTTTGGTGTTTCAATACTCATTTCGGGGTCATTCCATCTCAAATCAACTGAAAAATAGGCAAAATTGACTCACCCTCACCAAATTTGACGAAACTTGGTACAAGCCATCTTAGTAAGAAATAAAAAATAAAAATTTTATGGATTTTTCCAAAAAGGCATTTGTTTCCTTGTTTTGGTTCTTCAAAATGTCAAAAATTTTGTATGTAAACTTGTAGGAAAACGACTGTAACTTCGTCCACAGTGGTCTAAATTTAAAAATAAAAAATGTTCTGTGAAGGTCAATGAACGCTCTATTCAAATATTCAACCACATTTGATGTTTTCAACCCCTGGATTAATTTTCTAATATTAACTATTTCAACCCCTACTTCTGAAAGGGTATTTTTATTTTGTTAATTTTTTACTATTGTTTTGTGCAATTGTTCTGAGTATGCATACCAAATTTGATCGTGGGATCAGCATGGGTGTGGTTACTAAAAATAAATCAAATATAGCCAGAAACGGACAAAAATCAGTTTTTCGCCGATTTCTCAACTTTCTTTGAACTTGATGACAAAATAGTTTAATATAAAATTAAAGCTAATTAAACTCTCTACAAAAAAATTTCTATACATATTTTTCGTCAGATTCGTATTTACATAGTAATAACCGTGCAAAGTAGAGCTAAGTTGCGCGACCACCGTTATATTTATTTAAAAAGGTTGGAATCGATTTTCAATTAATTGAATAGATTTTCATCACAAATATTTATTATCTGAATGTAAGTTTACCACATCATCTATAATTTTGATAAAAAGTTTAGTATACCTAATACAAAACAGCAGTTAAACCAAAAATACATTATTTGATTTTTTTGTGTACTTAATTGTGTGATACATTTCAGTTTATACCCTCAAATATCAGGGTGTATTGTCACATTTATAATAAAATAAAAATATTAATACACGACTCGCCTAAGCAATTATAGCAAAATGTGATGAGTATTCAGATTGATAGGAAAGTTTTCTCGAGAGGTAATTGAACGTAGGGAGAACGGTTTGATAAGCAGTTAGAAATGTAACGACAGTCAGTTGGTAATTGAAGTTAGAACAGTCAAGATTAATTTATAAAAATGTAGTTACAATGTGTTAAGAAGATTTCACCCCCCTGGTTGATAACGATGTACCTAGGAATGTTTCATCCCCAAATAAACATGTAAGAATTAATTTTAAGTATTAGTTTAAGATGTATGTACGTAAATATTCGTTGCTAGTTGTTTAAATAAATTTGTTAAACTTTCTGAACCGTTTTAATTCAAAAAGGTATAAAAGATCCCCGTCACAAAAAGACTTGTGACAGTATAACTTTGGAACTAATGAACATAATAGTGGGCTGATTTATTTTCAACAAACTTACTAATTTAGATTGCTGGAACAAATATTTTTTTAATTGTGAGTTTTGCACCCCAAACGGATCTCTTTTTTCCCCTAAAAATTAATATATATTATTAGGACTAACATAGTTAACATGTGCAGTAAATTCTATTTTGGGCCCACAATTGCAGATTGAGAAAAAAAAATATATAACATCATTTGATAAGTTACATGAACTTATTATTTGTTAAGTTATATATATTTTTTCTGAACCTATAATTGTCGGCCCAAAATGAAATTTGGTGCACAGGTTGACTATATTAGTCCTAATAATATATATTAATTTTTAGGGGAAAGAAAGAGACCCGTTCGGGGAGGGGTGCAAAACTCACAATTAAATAAATATTTGTTCAAGCAATCTAAATTAATAAGTTTGTTGAAAATAAATTAATCCACTATGTTCATTAGTTTCAAAGTTATACACCCTAATATTTGAGGGTATAAACTGAAAAGGGTCACATTTATCTGGCCTATATGCAAACAAATTAAGTTTACAAAAAAAAAACAAGTAATGTATTTTTGGTTTAACTGCTTTGTGGTAGTATGCTAAAATTTTTATCAAAATTATAGATGGTGTGGTAAATTTATATTTAGAAAATAAATATTTATGATGAAAATCTATACAATTAATTGAAAATCGATTCTAACCATTTTAAATAAATATAACCGTGGTTGCGCAACTTTGCTCCACTTTGAACGGTTATTACTATGTAAATACGAATCTGACGAAAAATATGTATAGAAGTTTTTTTGTAGGGAATTTAATTAGATCCAATTTTATATTAAACTATTTTACCATAAAGTACAAAGGAACTTGAGAAATCAACGAAAAACTGATTTTTGTCCGTTTCTGGCTATAATTAATTAATATTTACTAACCGAACCCATACTCATCCCATGATCAAATTTTATACGCATGCTCAGCACAATTGTACAAAACAACAGTGAAAAAATTAACAAAATAAAAATACCCTTTTAGAAATAGGGTGTGAAATAGGGTTAATATTAGAAAATTAATCCACTTAGGGGTTGAAAAAATACAATGTGACTGAATATTTGAATAGAGCGTTTATTCACCCTTTCAGAACATTTTTTATTTTTAAATGTAGACTACTTTGGATGAAGTTACAGTCGTTTTTCTACAAGTCTACACACTAACTTTTCGACTTTTTGAAGAACCAAAACAAGGAAACAAATGCCTTTTCGGACAAATCCTTAAATTTAAATTTTTTATTTCTTACAAAGATATTGTGTACCAAGTTTCGTCAAATTTGGTGGGGGTCGAGTAAATTCTTCAGTTGATTTGAGATGGAATGACCCTTCGATGTCGAGAATGTGCGTGAGATTGAATATTGCCTGGTTTTCTTGTACCCGTTTCAAAGGTACCATAAGTAAGAGAGACTTTTTGTCCCGCCCACGGTACATCGCACCGATGGACTCAGTAGGAAAATCTCGGGCGAAAAGGTCAGCATTCACGATTTGGACATCCAAATCTTGGTGGATGGTTTTTTGTTATGGAGTCAGTGAGAGAATAAACCCCCTCCAGCTGCAGCTCCAAATCGGTCTGGAACAACTTAACCATCGTATGGTCGTCATCTGGAGAGGAAGGTGAGATGGAAATGATGAGGCTGTTTTGCGACGTCCTTCAGGATGACGAGTTGTGGAATTGTGGCTCGTTTAGAACGGATAGTTGAGGCTTTTTGGTGAGGATTTAGGATGAGAGGGTGGAAGGGTGATGGAGCTCATCGATGCATCACTGGATGGCATTCGGTCGGACTGATTGCTGCATCCTAGCATCGGATTTGGGTTGTATTCGTCATCTGAGTTGGTTTTCCTCGATATTCTGCCATTTCTCTTGACTGGAGGAGAAAAGCTGACGGATTTCCTGATTGGAAGGCTCATTTCTGTTCTTTCAGGAAGGCAGCTTTGTCAGATTCAGGAGTTGTTTGCAGTATGGGGGGGGGGGGGTTATGGCCACCCCCATGAAAAAAATTCACTTGAATAGAAATACTAAAATATAAAATAATTCTTTGATCAATTTGAAAAATGTACTTTCATTAGTCTCTTCACAATACAATTTATCCTCATACAGGTAAACTTAAAAATAGGTAGAGGGTACAGGGTACAACAGTAATACGTAACTTCTTGAAAGCATTTGTAAAAAAATTAAACAGTTATTCTTTTACGCCAAAGTACTACCAACTCATAAGTTTCAACGAACTTTCAGGATTATGTAGTAAATAAATATTGTTTACTGAAAACAGCGGCGGATTTATGCACATGTTAGTGTGCAACTTCCTCATTGCTCGGAAAGAGAAATAAAATTTTGATGGAAATTTATATGGCTGTTTTTGCATTAAACACTTTAAAATGTTGCGTATAATTTCAGTGGTCACGCCATCTTTAAAAATTATTTTGTCTGCGGCGTCATTGCCGGGGCGTTCTTCCCTCGCGGTTCAGCCCGTTCTTGAGTCAATCCTAGAACTGGCACCGGTTGTTTGGCTACAATGATTTGCTCGTGATCGTCATCGAGTTCATACCCCACTTTTATAGCTTCCTGAAGTTCCGGTGGTTGTGTTTGAATCGGGGTCATTATCAACATCTTTTTGATTTTTGTTTTTCGTGGCATTTTAAACATTAGTTTTTTTCGTGGGAGCTCAAAAAGCACGGCTGCCTACGGCGATCGGTAACTCACTACTCTAGACCATAGTTTCAGAAACCAGGTGGTGTCCCTAGTAATTTGTAAATTTCTTCTTCTTCAAGTGCCGTGCCTGATTTCAGACGTAGGCGACCTCTCTCCTATGTATGTGTTGTGCGTTTGAAGTATTATCACACACATAGGGGACCTACTGCTTAACGCGGGAAGTGTTCTTCACTTCCAGAGTTCATCTCCACTTCACTTCACCACACTTCATCTCCAGAGAGGCTGTACCAGGCAGATTATACCTCGGTGGTTTGCCATTGCCTTCCGAGGGGAGACGGTCAGAATAAAGTTTTACTGAGCCCGGAGTTGAACCAGGTATTTAGCATTAGCAGCAACGCACTTAACCGCTAAGCTAGCGACCGTCTCTAAATTTGTAAATTTACTAGAAAGTAATTTGTACCCCCCCCCAGAACACAGAAGCCCTGGTTCAGTAGGGTCCATTCTTATTGGTAGGGATTCTTGAAGGTTTATAATGTATTTGAATGACCTTTGCTACGACAACAAAAATTTTAGCAGCTAAGGGACTGATTGACAAATTATTTTTACAAAAATTTTTATTCTGGTGATCTGGAAGAAGAGGATTAAGGAGGACTAACTCCATGTTATATTTAACCTTTATTTGTATGCTTACACAATAAACTGTTTTATTTATAATCTGGAACTGGAACCTTGAGCTTTATGTGAGGTCAAATATTAAAACAATCTATTACTACCTTTAGATATAATTGCGAGTCCGAGTCGGATCATTACATCTGTGCCTTTACATCATTTATGTAATTATCATTACATAATAATACAATAATATAGTCCTTTATCCCATCAGTATATAATAGTATTATATTGTTTTAAATAATGGTATAAAATTATATGTCCCTGACAATTTAGATTAGTTGGGGTCTATCTACAGCTTAAAACAGATTGAATTTCTATCTCAAAATGAAAAATATAACTTGGCTACTAATACTGACATTCTTTATTTACGGTATCTTCTGCAATGACAGTATATTGTCAAAGGTAAGTTCTGGGTTTTAAAATAGATCAACCTACTATATTAGAAATTTATACTAATAACCTGCAATACAGTTTCATCAAAACAGCTTCAAGATTAAGGATGTTCGTACAGAATTAAGAAGTTACAATAAAAAGTATTTCAATTTCTTTGAAATCAAAACATTTAAGTATAATCGCTCTACTCCGGCCATAAATGTGACTTTGAACATGAAAATTGACGTGAAAGATAAAATCGAGGTAACGCTGGCTTTTATTTTTAAGCCTTATTATTTATTAGCTTTATTATTTTTAGGTAGTTTTACAAGCTCTGAAGTTTTTGAGTAATGAGTATCGACACTTCCCGATGCGTTTTCAACTTAATCTCAAAAAATGTGTTGAAGCAAATGCACTAGGTTTAGGAAAAGCAAGAAATTGCGGTAACATGACTTTTTCTTTTGAAAAGGTGTTTAAATTATTTCTCGTAATAAAATAATATCTCATGTTTTCTATTTTACAGGATGTTACATATCACCTCTGCAATTTTGTTATCGACGAAACTAAGCTTCCTCCACTTATTCCCAATGGGATATTTGAATTTGATCATACAATGCTGTATTTAAATGAAGAAATTGCGTTTCTATGCATATTTTTTGAAATTTATACTCCATTTAAGTACCCAAAGAATTAAACAAGGTATGGTTAATCGAGGTTACGGTGAGGAATGACAGATGAACCTGTCGACAGTGTTGATTAATACTGCACATGACTTTATTTTGTGATGCACATAAGAATTAATTGAACGTTTTTGAATAAATTGTAAAATTTAGTTAGTTTGCTAAATTTATTTGACATCCCAAACATAAAAAACAAGCTAAGAACATTTTGGTATGTAGTGACCAATTGAGACCTTGAGCGAATTGAGACATATTGATACCGAATATGGACTCAATTCAAATAGTGAGACCGAAGGCCAGGCTTAGTCGAAATCCGTTCCAATTTCGCCTATGACTTGGCCAGGCTGGCTTTGCTTCCTGAGGAGGGTTGCCCCCACAAGTGGAGTTCGAGCTTGCGTGCTCAAATTTCCGAAAAACCGCCGGAGATTATTATCGAATTGAATTAATCAGTTACAAAGAAAATTATTACAATAAATTCGAACTTATAACATTTAAGTACAATCGCACTACCCCGGCCGCAAATATGACTCTAAACATGAAAGTTACCGTGAAAGACAAACTCGAGGTAATGTTGGTTTTTGTGTCCAGATAATAGATATAGGTATGAACTAAGACTTATAATTTTCAGCTACTTGTACAAGTTTTTAAATTTATGAGCAACGAGTATCGACATTTTCCGGTCCGTTTCCAAATCAATCTGAAAAAAGCTGCTAGTTCAAACGCAATAGGTGCTCAAGAAATAATGAGGCGTTGTGGTAATGTTACAGGTTATTCTTTCGAAAAGGTTTTGCGAATTATTTCTGGTAATAAATTAAGTATCTACAGATTTTAACTTTCAGGATGTTACGTATCACGTCTGCAACTTTATTGTCGATGAAACACGCCTTCCTCCACTAATTCCTACTGGTAGATACAAAGTTGATGTAAAGATCCTGTATTTAAATGAAGCAATATCCCACATAGCTGTTTTTGTTGAAATATACACTCCAATTGAATACCCAAAGGATTAAAAACTGCGTAGTAATTAATCGGTAGTGCAATCAGAAATATATTGGAATTGTTGTTTATGTTCTTGAAATCGCATTTTATTTTATATTATATGCACGTGAAAATTAATTAAAACTGTTTTTCGTCAATGTTAATTATGTAGTTCTAATGCAAATCTTGCTCTCACCCTTCCCCTCATTCGGCCTCCAATCAGTTACCCTTCTCAGCACTCCGTCCCCGCCCTATCATCACATGACCAAACATGCCACCTCCATATCACCCTTTTTATGAATCAGAATTATTTTCCCTTCCTTCCATTCCTCTGGCATCTCTTCTCTCCTCAATACTTCGATTATTAGATCTTATATTATTTGTTGTACTTTCTCTACTGGATTTCTTAACAATTCGCTATTAACCTCATCACTGTTGGGAGCTTTTCCAGTCTCTATATTTCCCAATACCGCTTCGACTTCTTCAGGTGTTGGATCTGTTGTCACTGTTTCTTGCTCATTTTCCAATTCATTCACCAGGCCATCCTACCACTCTACCTTTTTTCTGTATGTTTTTTTCTTCTTCGATTCTCATTTCTCTGTACTTGCACAATTCTTCATCATTATTTATTTATAACCATTTCCTTCTTGCTTCTCTCTTTCTTTCAGCTTTCTCTCCATATTCGCCCTTAAACCACCTTTTATCTTCTCTGTCTCTCTTGTAACCCAGCGTTTCCTGTGCACCTCCCCTCATTACTATTTTTATGCATTGACATTCTCTATTTTCTGTTCTCTCTAAATCTTCCATTTTCTCGTTTGTTACTTTCTTGTATCTCTATTTTACGCTAGAGTTTCGAAGTTTGTCGACATCCACTTTTTTAACTCCTCTCTTATTATTTTATTATTTTACCTTATTTTGTCACCACTAGAAAACTATTGGTGTCCACATTTGCCCCTCTAAATGATCTCACATCGATAATCTCCTTTTCTCTCTTTCTTGAGACACAGACTTGATCTATTTGATCACCTCTCTTGTCTTTACTTCTAGGTATCATCCAGGCCATCTTATGCTCCGCTGCCAGGTTACATACTCTTTAACCGTTCTCGTTGGTAACTTCATGAATCGCATATTTTCAGCCACTTTCATTGGAAAATTTTCCATGCACACTTGGACATTAAAATCTCCCTTTATTATTAACGTGCCCTGATTTGGGACTTCTTCTGCAGCATTCTTTAAATCGTTCTAGAACTGGCCTTTCTCCTGTACACTTTGCTCTTCGGTAGGTACATATACGTTTATGACACTACAGGTAATCTCTTTTATACTGTTTCATAAATATGCCAACCTATCGTTTATTGCCCTAAATTATTGCTTTATGTTCTTCTGTATTTTCTCTACAAAAAATCCTACTCCATTCTCTTTCTATTTTCGTTCTCTCTTTCTTCACAAGTGTTCCGACTTCTCCTTAGATCTTGCGTTTTTCTACTATCATACATTATTTATATAAATCTTTTTTCCTCCTAGCAGTGCTTGATTCTTCATGAATTCCATCTTCATGTTTCAGGTTTCTACTGGTTGATCGGATTTTAGTTGGATTGTTCTTACTAATCTAATTTTTACATTCAATTCTCTTTCGATCAAGTATCAGTATAATGTTGCTTTTGCGTTTCAACTTTTTTTCTCTTTCTAACTTCCCCTCCAGAGCTTCAATTCTTGATTCAAGTACTTCTCTACCCTTTCCCATTTTCTCTCCTTCTCCTTGATGGAGTTCTTCAGCCCCTGCACTTATTCCTTAATTTTAGTTGTACTTCTAGCCAGCTCCACCATCATTCACTTGAAAATTTCTCTATCGAAAACTTCCCCGATCGGAGTGGACGATATAAAAATCGGCAATTTCCATGGTTCAGAATTCAACGTGCACAGACGGAATCGGACAATGTTCGTAATTAACTTTTAAATGTAAATGGGAAGTGGATATGCGAACGACATAACTTTCATAACCAGTTCAAAACCACTTTCAAAATTAGGTTGGGAAACATATTTGTGCTACCATCTTCGTTCATAGGAGGTCCACGACATATGCAACAACTATATCAAGATGCAATGGCCATTGTGAGAAAACATGGAAGACCTGATCTCTTTATAACTATGACGTGTAATCCAGGATGGAAAGAAATCGCAAGGGAATTAAAGAAATTTAAATATCTTAAACTAGAATCGTTTAATGCCCCATTACTAATTACCAGAATCTTTCATTTAAAATTGAAAGCTTTACTGAACGAAATATTAAGTGGAAAATTATTTTGCTCAATAATTGCGTATGTATTGTAGCGTCTGGTGCACTTGAGAAATGCACGAGAACACACACAATCGTTTTCGGTCACCTACCTTATTTTGACTCTACTTCTCAGGGTAAAAGCGTCGGGATCTGATTCAACAACGACACTTTTGGTATACGAGCTTATGTACGGACGACTTCTCGATGCCAACAAAGACAAAACACGATTGGATTCCGTTAACAAGTTTTTTAATAAATTTAACAAATTTTAACATACAATAATGTAACTCAAACAATCTTTATCGGACTAATATTCTACGCACCGAATTAATGAATCTTAGCTAACCTGCTATATCGTACCGTGCGCACAATTTTCGTTCTTCGCTCTTGTATCTTCCAATCTCTCCTTCCAATCTTCTCACGATCCACTCTCGTTCTGATCTGATCGTCCCAATATTTCCACGATCTCTTCTAATAGACCGGATATTTTTGTATCCGGATCTCATGTACGTATCCGTACTATACGATTTCGACCAACAAATCTTTGTTGCCGACACCTCCCGAATTCCACTATCTCAAGGAATTTTAATTGCTTTGGAGAATTATTCTCCCCTTGTAGCACCACCGTTTAACTCGCGAATATAATTTATTTCAGTTATATTTTTAATTGAATCTCAATTATTTACACGACTGCGTCTCACAGTACTTTTCTGCGACCGTTTCGTTTAGGAATCTTGATGATACTCTCTTTATAACTCGCGAATATAATTGATTTCAATTATATTTAATTGAATCGCAATTATTCGCACGACTGCGTCTCGCAGTAACTTTTGTGCGACCGTTCCGTTTAGGAATCTCGCTGTGACTATCTTATTTACTTTGTGTAACTTCCGTTACCATATCGTTTTGTTTTTAAAACCGGAGCTTCATATAATTTGCGGTTTGTTTATATATGGACGACGGTTCTCTGCACCTTTGATTTTTGCCATGTTGTATATAACGCTTACATACAACATGCAACACGAACAACTTAAAATTAATCAACGACACAAAAAACAAACACATGCTAACAATGTGTTTGAACCCACCGTATCCAACCGTTGTTCTCTCCTTGTTGGTAATAACCTATCCTCAACCTGGATAGAGCGTATCACAACAGTATATACGATAGAATTTCAGAAACGTGGACTACCTCATGCTCACATGCTTTTCACATTAAAACATGATGAAAAACTGAAAACTCCAGAACAGATTGATAATTGTATATCAGCAGAAATACCAGAGGAAGGCACTTTGAAAACCAAAGTTATAAAGCACATGTTACATGATCCACATACTGATAATTCTCCATGCTTAACCGAAGATGGAGAGTGTTCAAAGAAGTTTCCAAAAAAATTTATTGAGCAAACAGAAATGAATGGAAAAGGATATCCTCATTATAGACGGCGAGATAATAGGGCAGCAGCAAATAATTATAATTCAAAAGTAAATGGACAATAATTAGTAGTTGCAGATAACTCGATGGTGATTCCCTACAATCCCTACCAGCGGCGGTTTGTCAATGGAGGCAAGGGAGGCTTAGCCTTCTCTCAAATTGTTGGACGGACTTGCTATTTATATTTCGTTTTAAATTAGTATTTTCCAATTTTTAATTTTTTTGAATTAGTTTAAAACAAAATTTAATTTAATAATAAAATTAGCTTAAGAACTTGCGACTTACGCCGCTTACGCCTGAAATAAATTCGAAATAGTACATATCCAGCGGCTAGCCTAAAGGCTTATTACTTTCCCATTTACGTAGTAAAGGAAAGTATCTTAGTTTATTAGCACAGAATTAGGCAACCCAGAATACCATAGAGGCTACTGGTTAGTAAAGTTCATGATCAACATGAGCGATGAACAGATGAATTGTAAGTAATAAGCTTGTAATATAAACGCATACTATTCTGTATTATTTTACTAAATCTACAAAGATAGCAATTTTACACACGTTTGAGACTAGACTCATATTATGCGTTTTATCAAAGAGACACTTGCAAATATTTGCATTATTCATGCATAATTATGTTCTAAATATAATCACTTGTATTGTAAACGTATAAAAGTGAGTGCAGTATTTACAGTGCAATTAAGAAAACAACAATTAATTGACGTATTTAAATTTATAATCGACAGCGATGATTTTAAAAACGACTCTCAAACTATTGGAGAAGCGGTAGGTTTAAGACAATATTTAAATGAATCAAAATTTTGCTTTTTATTAGAAACTTTTAAATTAATTTTTGAACAGACAGACGTAGTATTTTCAATTTTACAAAGTAAACTTACCGATATTAATTTCGCCAAATGTCGTTTAACAAAATTAATCTAAACTCTGCTTGATACAGTAGTGATGATTTGTATTTTGACAACATACATATTTAACAGTTTAGAATTAAATTGCGAGCTGGCTCAGAAAAAAAGAAAAAAGGACATTTGATTTACCAGATTTGCATCAAAGTTATAAACAAATTTTTGCGGAAATTTTGGTTACGGTTATCGTGCAAATTGAAGTTAGATTTGCAGACTTACATAAATTAAAATTTTTTGATCTATTAACATTTGCTAAATTTTCAGATTATAGGAAAAACTTTCCTCAAAATTTATTAGATAGTCTATTAGAGCAGTATCCATTTTTTGATCAAATCCAACTCAAAAATGAATTATCGGTAGCATATAGTGACCCCAAAATGTTTGGACAATGTAGGACTCCATCAAAGATATTAGATTTTACTTTCAAAAATGATTTACACAGTTGTATGCCTGAATTTTACAAACTTTTATGTGTGGTCGTCACCATACCGGTAACATCGGCTTCGGTCGAAAGAAGTTTTTCCACACTAAAACGTATTAAAACTTACACTCGTAATACGATGAACCAAAATCGGTTAAGTAACGTCGCGGTAATGTCTATTGAAAAGGAATTCGTTACCTTATTGTCTCGAAATAATGAATTCTACGAGAATATCATCGATCACTTGGCGAATACTAAAAGTCGCCGTCTTACGTTTAAAGCTTCATAAATTTCGAATGACTTAAAATAATATTAATCTGTAGGTATATTGTACAGCATTTTTTCCAAAAAACACTCTGCACTCATCGAACAATTTTTTCCATTGTACACAGTACTGAAGATAGCCAACGAGCCCGAAACACGTGTCTACTAATATTTTATTAATTTTTTTTTAAGTTTTATTTTATTAGGTAGTTAAGCTGTAAAATTAGCCTCCTCAAATGGAAAAGTCACGAGCCGCCGCTGATCCCTACCTATTAATGAAATATAATTGTCACATTAATGTTGAATATTGCACTTCAGTTGCTGCAACGAAATATATTCACAAATATATTCATAAAGGACATCACAGAGCTAAAATTAGCTTTCAAAAAATCGATGACGTGACTACAAACCAAGAAGAAATTCATGATGAAATTACATCTTTTGTTGATAGTAGATACGTAGGGCCTACAGAAGCTGCTTGGAGAATATTAGAAATGCCACTTTCGGATCAATCGCATACAATTTATAGATTACCTGTTCATTTGGAACTTCAACATAACGTCCTGTTTGAAGAAGGATTAGAAGAAAAAGCATTAGGGAAAAATGAAACTGCTTTGACTGAATATTTCAAATTAAACAAAAACGTTGCTGAAGCTAGAACTGTTTTATACCGAAACATACCTGAACACTACTGCTACGACAGTAATAAGAAAACCTGGAACAAACGTAAGAAAAACGTAAAAGTTATTGGAATAGTTTGTTCCGTTAGTCCGAAAGATTCTGAACATTTTCATTTAAAACTGTTGTTAAACTTTGTTCCTGGCGCTACATGTTATAACGATTTAAAAATTTACGAAGGAAAACAATATAACACTTTTAGAGAAGTTGCAATAGCACGACAATTACTACATACGGAAGAAGTGGTGTTTGAAATATTTGATGAAGCTGTTGAAGCAATGATGCCCAATCAATTACGATTATTTTATAGTACGTACCTTGCAGGAGAACAACCATCCACAGCTTTGGATCTTTGGAACAAGTATAAAACTCATTTATGTGATGGATTTCAAGATAACCCTGAGTATAGAGCACTACTTCATATATCATCAATTTTAGAAGCAGAAAATCTTTCATGTAAGCACTTCAATTTGCCCGAACCTGATTTGGATATACAGTTCGTGGAAACTGAGGATGAACGTAATATAAGAATACAAAATGAATTAAGACTTGGAGCTGAAATGCAAGAAAAATGTAACAAAGATCAATTGATTGTACTAAATCGTCTACTGTCTTCAATATTAGCCGAAACTGAAGATAGAATCTTTTTCGTCGATGGACCTGGAGGGACCGGCAAAACTTTCCTTTATAATTGTCTAATTCATTTTTTTCGGGGAAATGATAAAATAATTATAACTGTTGCGTGGACAGGCATTGCTTCAATATTATTACCTGGAGGAACAACTTCACATCGGGTATTTAAATTACCCATTGAAATAGATGATTACTCGAAATGTCATCTAAAAAATCTGAAAGATAAAACACACCTTCATGAAGCAGATGTTATTATTTGGGATGAAGCTTCAATGATTCCAAGTAGAGCTATTGAAATGATTGATGAATTGTTGCAAGATTTATGTAAATATAAAAAACCGTTTGGTGGCAAATTTGTTATTTTCGTAGGAGACTTTCGTAAAGTTTTACCTGTTGTAAAATACGCTTCCCCTATGAAGATAGTTCTACTTTGAAGTCAACATCAATTTGGCCAAGCTGTATTAAATTTCAATTAACGAAAAACATGAAATCATCTGATATTGAACATGCAAATTGGTTATTGAATATTGGCAATAGACATATTAAAAGTACCGGATAATTGGAAATCTGCAAATATTATTCAGGATATCTACGGCAACTCCATTTCTTCTAATGCCGATCTCTCTGACAGAATTATATTAGCCTGCCACAATGATGATGTTCGCACACTTAATAACAAAATACTGAAGTTAGTCGAGAGCGATGTTCATACTTACTTAAGTGTAGATACAGCTAAGGTTGATAGATTTTTGTGTTGACAATAATTTGACTGTGACCAACACCATATTCAAACAACATCCAAGACGTTTGTATACATGGCAGTCACCAAATGGCAAATATCGTAACCAGATAGATTATATCTTAATCCGAACACGGTGGCGTACATCAATACGAAACACGAAAACTCTACCAGGTGCATTATGTGGGAGCGACCATAAGCTTCTTATGGCAAATGTCGCCACCAAGTTACAGGCCATGAAAAGAAATTCCACACAAAGAAAGCTGCAAATACCCAGCTCAGATTCAACCTTCCAAGACAAACTACGCTGCTCGATGCAACCACTTATAGAAGATCATACAGCATTTTCGTCTTCAGAACAAATGTGGAATATAACAAAAACCACTGTAACAGACATTATAAACGAAATTCCAACGAAAAACACGGAAAAAAGACATCAACCGTGGATATCAGATGAAACCTGGAAACTTATAGAAGAAAGAAGAACTATAAACAACTCAGTACTAGACATAGGAAGAAAGGTACAACTGGCTAACTCTCTCACACATGATATTCAGCGTTCGTGTTGGAAAGATAAGAACAATTATCTGAAAAGCATGTGCGTTGAGCTGCAGGATCACGCGGAGCGTGGTAACACCAGAGAACTCTTTTCGGTAGTAAAGAAAATCACACGCAAATATAAACCCTTAACTTACACCATAAAAGATGAAGCAGATAATATACTGTAGTGACCTTAGCCTCACGTTGGGCTGCAACTTGTAATGTCCACCGTGAACCGTGAACACGATTTTCTCTTATCTCAGGATGACAGGTTCTTTTGACTTTTACGACGGAATTACCTTAATCACACAGTCAAAGAAAATACGGACATCTTACTCTTTATAAACATTTAATTAACAAATTCACAAAATTAAAATAAACAATACATAAACAACACAACATTCGACAAAATTTAACGATAATGAAAATTTACTGTTACCTTTTAATATTTAGTTTTAGACTACGCGAACTCCCGCGTGCACTTCTCTTTTTTCTCGTCCGGATTTATTAATCTTGGTTCCGGTTTGTATAATTATCCAATTATCCAATTTAATAATATCTGTCTAATTTGGACTTAAATTATTCCAATTCCAGTTGTCTTATCTCAACTCCACACAATAAATATTCCTTTGGAAGAGACGACCTCTCACGCTTCCTCCCTCTAGGACACCGGTATTCAATATTCTCTTTATATGCGACTATCAGTCGCTTTCTTTTTAATGGCACTATCTTATGTGCGACCACTCTTGTCGCTTTTTCATTCAACAACGTTTATCTTTTAACGGAACTATTTAATATCCCACTACTTTGTCGCTCGATTTTATTCCACTCGTTTATCCTTTTTAAAAAAAGACTTCCCTTAATTTCGACTACTCTCGTCGCTTGATTTTTATCGAACTCCTTTATTCCTCTTTTAAAAGGAACTCTCTTAAATTGCCACCACTCTGGTCGCTTGATTTTAGTCAACCTCGTTTATTTCCCCTTGGCAACTCATCCTCTTTTTTTTTATCATGTTTGATTTTATCACGCATTTTATTCTGTCTTTTGGGTTGCCTATCACCGTTATCTTCACGCGTTTAAAATTTATCACAAAAACTTAATATAATAACTTAATCTAACATTTCAAAACATTTTTTATATAAATTTTTCTCATGCCATTATTTTCTCTGACTGCACGACAAACAATTTAATATCGCAACAGCCAAATTATTGATGGACACAACAATACTTACAGATACAACCGACATTCTGAAAAGATGGAAAGAATACTGCGAAAAGCTTTTTAAGAATGAAGGAAACGAAAGAGAAATAAAAAGAAACATGATGCTAACACCACCCGAAGAAAAAGAGCCGTACATCCTTGAGGAAGAGATTGCACATGCAATAAAAAAATTAAAAAATGGCAAAGCAACTGGATGCGATGGTATCACAGCGGAAATAATAAAAGCTATGGGTGAGCCTGGCATTAAGGTTTTCCAAATAATTTGCCAGAAGGTCTGGGATACCGGTATATGGCCGAGAGATTGGACGGAAACTGTGCTGCTACCCTTCCACAAGAAAGGTCAAAAGAACAACTGTGACAATTACCGCCTAATTGCACTAATATCGCATGCTAGCAAGATACTACTGTACGTGATTAACAAACGCCTGAAATATTATCTTACATGGCAGATCGCCAGAGAACAAGCGGGGTTTAGGGAAGGCAAAGGGGTCAGAGAACAGATTTTCAACCTACGTCTGATAATTGAGAAATCTCGAGAATTTAACAACCCGGTATATATCTGTTTTGTAGACTACCGTAAGGCTTTTGACAGTGTTAGATGGGACAGATTGTGGGAAATATTGAAACAAATGGCTGTTCCGGCACATTTGGTAAATCTAATAAAAAGCTTATACGAGAACAACAAAGCTACGGTCAAGCTGGGCAATCAAGTTTCGGATCCTTGCAGAGTGGGAAAAGGAGTTAGACAGGGCTGTATTACATCGCCAGACCTATATAACATCTACAGCGAGGCAATAATGAGAAAGGTTCTCGGGGAGTGGGATGGTGGCTTTACAATAAATGGTGAGAAAATAAACAACTTGTGATTTGCTGACGACACGGCTCTCATTGCTAGTAGCGCCGAAGAACTAGCACAACTTATTACCACATTAGAATATGAGAGCCAACAATATGGACTACTCATTAATTATGAGAAAACAAAAGTAATGATTGTCGACAGGAAAGCATCAAATAGACCACATATTAAAAAAATAGCCAAATGCGAAGTGGTGAGCCGATATATATATCTGGGATCCATGATCACAAATGATGGATATTGTACACCCGAAATTAGACGTCGCATAGAAATTGCTAGAACAACAACAAAAAGCTTTAAAAAAATATGGGCTGATAGGCACATCACTCGTAACACCAAGAAAGCATTGATGAAGGCACTCGTGTTCCCCATCCTCCTATATGCCTCGGAAACCTGGATCATGAGGAAAAATGATGAAAAAAAAGTGGACGCCTTCGAAATGTGGTGCTGGCGAAGATTACTAAGAGTGTCTTGGATGGAGAAAAGAACGAACCTTTCCATTGTGGAAGAAATTCAAGAGCCGCAAAGACTGTCCAGCCTCATTCAGAAAAGAATAGCGAGGTTCTATGGACATATACAACGCAGAGAGCCCGACAATATGGAGAGATTGGTTGTGCAAGGAATGGTTCAGGGTACGAGATCGCGAGGTCGTTCGCCAAAGAGATGGACCGACCAAATCAAAGAAATCACTGGTGGCACACTAGAGCAAGCTGCAAGAAAGGCCCGGAACAGAAGCCGATGGCGTAAAGTCATAGGAAGAACTGTCCAAGCTAGTTAGTCTCAGAGGGTCACGACGCTTCTGACAAGAAGCACACGACGAAGAAGAAGAAAGATACAGCTAAACATCGAGGGGTCGATCAAACAGATGAGGACATTCAGTTAGAATATCAAGTCGAATATTTAAATTCGTTGAATTTCGCTGGATTTCCGGTACACAAATTACAACTTACAATAGAATCTGTTGTTATGCTAATTCGTAATCTAAGTATTAAAGATGGCCTCTGCAATGGTACACGTCTACAAATTGTTAATTTACATAAACATTCAATAGCTGGTAAAATTATAACTGGTGATCATGTCGGCAATGTTGTATTTATCCCCCGAATTACATTGGATACTGGCGATACATCTGCAAGCAGATTACCATTTGTACTACATAGACGACAATTTCCGATAGTGTTGGCATTCGCTATAACTATAAATAAATGTCAAGGGCCAAGCTTTGACAAAGTTGGTATATATATCGATAGGTTTGTTTAGTCATGGACAGTTATATGTAGCATTATCAAGATGTCGAGCAAAGGATGGAATACAAATTCAAAGTACAAGCGACATAACAAATGTCGTATGGAAAGAAGTTTTATAACTCGCAAGATTTCTCATTTATATAGAACTACGAGGTGGCGAAAGGCTCAACCGCAAAGCGGCCCAACGGGGTTGGGCCGCTGAAGGCGGCCAGGGGGGCAGAGCCCCCCTAGTTATATATAATGTTATAAAATCCAAACCCACTGTATAATCCGAACTCGATAAAATTATGAATAAAATCTTTAATTTTTATAAATAAATGGTGTACCTGGGTAAGCATAATCCAACTTGCCAAAAATTTTCCAAGCGAGTATTGCCAATTTACCTCAACTTTCTTGGAAAAATTAACTTTGCCGATACTTCTTTATTTTGAGTAAAAACATTTAAAGAAATTTACCTAATCAAAATATTATTTAAATCCTGGTTAGCACAAAGTTTAATAAACGTCTTTTTCTATAAGTTGTTACAATACAATTCGCTTCCACGACACCTTTTCAACAGATATAAAATAAGGGTGGCTAGCTCCAGCCGCGAAGGGGGTGAGTGGTTGAAAAGAGTCAAAGGGTCGTGTGACGTGATGTCGCGAGTCGTATGTCTCCAATCGACGACCGGGCAATCCTCGATCGCGATTTGAAAAATGGTCAAAATCGGTGTGGATAATTTACACGAGGGGGTAGTATGTCTAAATCGGTGGGGATAATATACACGAGGGAGATTTAAATGGGCGCCACGCGTACGAAGATATGAATCTATTTGAAGGGGACGGAGTATCACACCTTCTAAGCTGGTACGCGACAACTTGATGATCTTTCTGCTGATTCTCACCCTGGAAAAGCCTCGTCCAATGACCTTACCTTTACAAGAGGCGAACTTTCCTTCGGTGAAAATAACTAAATAAACATCTACACCACAATAATAAAACACAGAAATGGGAAATAACATAAATATAATGAAAATAATTTCACAAGGGGGGGGGGGTTGACAAAAATATATATACAAAATACTATCAAATTTACAGGTATTGTTGTACAAAATTCGTAGCGAATGGACAGAAAATTCCATACGTGAGGGGTGCGTATTGAATACCACACTCCATACAAATAGTTACTTGAATGGATCTCATGCAACTTCGGAAAGTATTAATTACCAAAATTAATCTATGAACTACTTGTCCAATTGAATACAAGATTCCCATGAACGGGAAAGCAAACTTTGGTTTTAATATTAAATGTAAATTATTACGTGAAATAACTATTCTAAACATGCATGCCTTACTGGCGTAATGAAAGTTACGTTACCTTGAGGCAATAAAAACCAATTGATAACAAAAGAAGTACAAGAGATTGCGATCGACTTCGGGGTTTGGGTTGAAAACCCGTCAATATAAGCTGTGGTCGGTGTGACCGCTTAACATAATAAAACTTAAAAAATAATCAAAAGTTCCTTACGTATACTGCTACTGGTGCTCGGCCTTCAGACAAGGTCCTTGGAACAGACCTCCAGAGGTGAGAATCTCGTCAGCTCGAACAGCTGTGTCCTCCCGATACGGAAATGAGTTGACTAAAATGTCGGAAAATCCTGCCAGCAAAGTTGGTGTGATTCCCAGACTCCAAAATCTCTCCAAATCGTAATGTTGATATGAATGGAACAACAGGGTGATTTAGTCGCCCCATTTCCCGACAAAAAGGGAAGCCCGTTCGAAATACGACACTAAATAATTACTCACGAAACTGAATTTCTTTAAAGCCGGCACTGTAGGAAAGTACGTTATCGTAAATGTGGTTAACGACAAAAAAAATGCTTGAATGCAAATATGTTTCAATGATGTAACACCTGTCTTTAAGATTGACCGATGAATGCGAAGCGCGGTTTAAACATCTGTGTACAGGAGTCGTGTAATCTATGGTGCACGTAATGAAGAGTCACCGTAAACGGCCAATTATTTGCCTTACGTCCGATAATTGTTTAAATAATCCTCGACACTGGCGTTAAATACTAAATGACTCGAAATAATGTTCAATAATCTGTTTGAATACACTCGAAATTGTTTAAATGTGAAATATTTCGAAATACAGTTCAATAATTTGTTTGAATACACTCGAAATGGTTTAAATGTGAAATAATTCGAAATACAGTTCATTAATTATTTATATCAACTCGAAATTGTTTAAATGTGAAATAATTCGAAATACAGTTCATTAATTATTTATATCAACTCGAAATTGTTTAAATATGAAATAATTCGAAATACAGTTCAATAATTTGTTTGAATACACTCGAACTTGTTTAAATAATACCTGTGTAATGAAGACACAAACGTTAAGCACAACTGAATGGTTATTGATTTAAAAATCTCAATTTAATTGCGAGA
This sequence comes from Podabrus alpinus, assembly GCA_932274525.1. Taxonomy (NCBI): domain Eukaryota; kingdom Metazoa; phylum Arthropoda; class Insecta; order Coleoptera; family Cantharidae; genus Podabrus; species Podabrus alpinus. The sequence continues at coordinate 78,906,081 of OW026456.1, forward strand.
CTTTATGTTCACTTCCGCCTTTCAGCGAGACCACTAGTGCCACTGTACGTGAGAACGGTAATGGGATTCTTCTGGATCACTCAGAATCTCTGTCTAAATGTCTAAAATGCGTTCCGTCGCGCCTTTTATATGATTTCTGGACTCAAAAATTAGCCGTGGGGATAAATATTCCCACTACGCGATTGATTTGGATCATTTTAATTGGATCTTAATATTTGAAAAATCGAGACACCAAATTTGACGTATCCTAATTGGATGACAAAAGGAGTGTGACGGCCACACTTCTATCTTCATTTATGTAAAGTGCATCGTGAAGTTTTGCAAGACACGTGCACGAAATAAACAACTTTTTGCTCGATTTACAATTCAAAAAGGTTCACTTTTTAACTTTTTGTTCTATGCTCGGTCGCGTTATAAAATTGCGAAATCCCTATACCTTCCATGCAAATAAATGAACACTTGGTTGATTGTTTTGGACACGTGGGCAGATAACGAACAAAATGTATATAATTCCCACAGTTCGACCGCTGCATATGTTTGTTTTTATACTAACTCGAGGCACGAGTTTATAGATCTCAATAAAAGTGTCCCTGAGTCCTATTTAATGTCATAAATAAATATCTACGTGAGTTGACGTGCGGATTGAATTGTCCTGGAACAATGGTTCGTCTGTTGATGGTTTGAAGGAACGATACATGCTACGTCAATCTCTGTGAATGTATTTGGTTCATAGTAAAATTCGATATACGTATATAAAAATATTCTCAGCTATTTCTTTTCTTTCAAAATTTTTCAATAATACTACCCGTTTATTAAATGTAATATCGTTCGTTAATTTATACTTTCAATCTTTTCGTTTTATAACCCGACCTAAAAATATCTGTTCGAAAAATATTCGACTTAGAAAAATAATTGTAACGACAAGAAATTTTTGTTATAAGTTTGCCATGCTATTTTGTCGAAATTTTTAAATGCGCTGCTCGCTCGTTTTCAGGTTACAAAGTCTTAAATGTCTTTAAACTTTAAGTTGACCTAACTTACTCAATGAAAATCGACAATATCAGTGAACCCCACCAGATTCAACATATTATCGTACAATGGTTAAAATTAAAATAGGCTATGTCCGGGGATATGGCCGAATGGTTTTACGTGAATACGTCGTCGCAGGCTACCCATTTTCGTTCCAAGCTTTTGCTGAATAATGACAATTCGAAATTTATCATTTCTATACTTTTCGTACACACACACAATTTTCGTTACACATTTTTATTAAATTTTTAAACACGTTACCGATTTTATAGACGCATTCACGTCAAAAAATACTATTTCAGCATTTATAAACTCCTTTATTAAAATTTACGTACCATCTAAATTAGCACTTAATAACTCGAAAATTATTTCTTTTAATAACTAGTTTTAGGCTTCTATACAAAGTATAGCAAGAAGCCTTATGATCTGGCTCCGTGTTCGTCTGCCTGTCCGCATAATTCAAAATCATACAGAGCGTTTCAAATCGTGTTGGAAATACTCTGTGTGTATAGAGGTCTAAGAACTGGGTAGCCAGTGCGCTACTTTTAGGCTTCTATACAAAGTATAACAAGAAACCTTATTTAGGCTTCTATTTTTTCAATGCAGACCAAATATAAGTTATATTTTATTTACATAATTTTTTACCTATATAGGAAATTTAAATACGTTGATCCGTTGATACGTTGATATTTAATTTCATTGTCTTAAATACTAGTTACAATGTTAATGAGGGGGTCGACTTCAAGCCGCTTTGGCACAATGCTACGAATATCTTCCGGACTAAAAATGCCAAATTGCACATTCTTTACAGTTTTGAAAGCAGATTTGTTTTCGATTAATGACATTGTTAATAATTTACTTTTACTTAACGCGCGAAAAATTAGCCAAACTGTTACATCTACTATACTCATAGGGCGATGTCCTATATAAGAAAATTGATCTGATGATACGTTGATCCGTTGATACGATGATCCGTTGATACGATGATCCGTTGATACGATGATCCGTTGATACGATTATACCTTGATACGATTATCCGTTGATACGATTATACCTTGATACGATGATTTGTTGATACGATTATACCATGATACGATGATCCGTTGATACGATTATACCTTGATACGATGATCCGTTGATACGATGATCCGCTGATACGATTATACCATGATACGATTATTCGTTGATCCAATTATTATTCTTTGATACGTGGCTTACTGGTCTAACTGCCGCAGGGATTAACGGCCAGAATAAAGTGAAGATAAGGTATTGTCCCAAGGATATGATTTACTAGGATATTGGATATCAGGGGACGTGTTAACGAAATACTATGTTTTGAATCGACTAGTTTCGACCCTCTATCGGGGTCATTTTCAAGACTGTAATAAAGGAAAATGTACATAAACAAGCGAAAAATACAAATCGAATGTAAAATATATCACCTCTCAAAACAGATGTAAAATGTTTTCTTGTGTAACACATTGTAGTAAACATACAATGAATATGGTCAGAATAAAGTTATAAAGTAATAAACATGGCCAGAATAAAGTTTTACTGAGCCCGGAGTGTAACCAGGCATTCAGCATTAGCAGCAACGCACTTAACCGCTTTAGCTGACGATCGATATGAAAAATCTAAGCCCTCGTGAATAACTTGATCCAGTACGCCCCTGACTTATTGTATGACAGCTGTTTTCAGATAACAAAAATTAAACAAGGTGGAACTCGCTTTAGCGGCAGTTCTTAGGCTTCTATACAGCTACCTTTCTGGTGTGGAAAGTTGTTATTATCTGGTTATTTTTGGTCGCCATATAATGTAACATCACATAATCAGATAATCTGCACTAATTATTTATTATTTTATTTTAACCACAGCAGTGGCTTGATGTGGATAGTGAAGTTAAGTTGTAAATAAAAGAGAAGGAAAAGGATGGATCCACCTCAAAAAATGGACCGGAAATTACGCGAATTTCGAAAGCGAAAGCAAATTGCCAATATGACGTCAGAACAAATTATTCAACATCGCGAAAGAAATCAAATTGCCAACATGACGTCAGAACAAATTGAACAAAATCGCAAACGAAAGCAAATTGCCAACATGACCCCTTCGCAAATATTACATCGTTCACGTAGTCATGCAATTCGCCGACAAAATCCATGAAGTAAAAACGCAGCTGTTCTTGAAGTAGGTAACGTTGTAGAACCAAATGTCGACGTTCATAACTGTAGTTTTACACTACCAGAAAAGTACACTACCACAACTACCAGAAAAGTAGTTGTATAGAAGCCTAGGAACCGCTGCTAAAGCAAGTTCCAACTTGTTTATATTACAATGTGAGAATTTAGAAAAAATTTCATAATCTTTTTTGAAACCAAGCATAATTTGACTGAGTTGGAAGAAATTATTATAATAATCTGCATTTCAGTTTCATCAAAATGAATTTAAGATCAAGGATGTTCGAATGGAACTAATAAATTGCAGTGAAAAGTATTTCAATTTTGGGGAAATTAAAACATTTAAGTACAATCGTACCACCCCGGCCATCAATATAACATTCAACATGAACATTAGTCTCAAAGATAAAGTCGAGGTATGTAATGTTGGCTTTAGGTGTTTACAAATTTTTTTTTTCGGTTATTACTTTATTAGCCTTATATAGTAAAGAGTAGCAGGGGGTAGCTATTTGGTCGTTATTTTGAGAGTTTATTTCGATTGCGTTTGTTTATTTTGCTGATTTTTAAATTTTGTTATTTTAACTACTAAGTTTGCTTCCTCGCAAATATGTGGATGTTTTAATAAAAAGATATCTACTATCGAATGCAATCAATTGGAATCTTTCATATGGCCGATAAGTTTACAATCATGCTTTTTTTAACAAAAAACGCAACGTAAAAGTGAACTGCGAAATAGCTGCTAAACAGCGGCAGAATTGCCCATTTGTAATAAACAAACATTTTATATTTTTAGTTAGTTGTCCAAGTGAAAAAGTTTTTGAGTAACGAATATCGACACTTTCCGATAGATTTTCAAGTCAATCTTCAAAAGAGTTTCAAAGCAAACGTACTGGGTCTTCAACGAATAAAAGAGTGTGGTAACCTTACAAGTTTTTATTTAGAAAAGGTTCTCCAGGTTTCACGTAATAAAATTTGATCTAACGTTTTCTATTTACAGTTTACTACATATCGTACCTGAAATTTTGTTCTCGATGAAACTCAGTTTCCTCCACTTATTCTTAATGGTAGATATAGAATTGACTTAAAAATGACGTACCTATCTAGATGAAGAAATAGAATTTCTGTGTATCTTTGTGGAAGTATACAATCCAATTGCATACCCAGAGTATTAAAAATTACAAATAGTGACCAACAGATTGGACCCGTTGACAGCATTAATTAAAACTGCACTGGACTTTATTTTGTGTTGTACTTAAGATTTATGAAATTGAATGATTGATACATAGACCCGACCGTATATTTTTCCTCTTATCTTCTCCAACACTTCTATTCATTATCTTCCTTCAAGCTGGTGGCGGAAAATTCAAATTTGTATCGTAAATTTATTTAAATTGCAAACCATTTTGCCTGTATGCAAATATTCATACAACATTATTTGAGGAAGGAAAATGACAGTTCAACTTCCCCCTTTGGATTGAAAAAAAATTTGTTAATGGAATCTTTACGAAAGACAACAATTATTAAACAATGCATTGTGTAATAAATAAGTGGTTTTTCACCGGTATGAGTCAAAAATAAATTTACATGAACTTCAAGTTTTTAAATTAAAATAAGATCGCTTTTGATTTCAATAAATTAAAACTACATTTTTACCTTAACTGGAGTATTTAACCTATACTAAATTTGTTTCAAAATAAAAATTTTCTTTTAAACTCACAATCATTCACATTTTAATCTTATGACTGTTAATTGTCTTTGATAATAATTTATAGGCATAAACGGAACTCAGATTAAATCTGCCTCTATTATTGCCCCTGTAGCTTCGTTGAAAAACTCGTATGTGTTTTCACTAACCTTGCGGTTAATTTTATATGGTCTCTCATAATATGGAAACTATAATTTCGCACACAAATTAGCCGATCTCTTGCCTACTCTAAGGCTTTTAACAATAACTTCGTCACCAATGTTGAATGATATTTGTTTTTTTGATTCTTTTGTTCACGTTTTATAAATATTCTGTTCTTCTTTGTTTTTATTTCTTGTACGCCCATGTTTAGTATTTCTTCCGTGACAGCTTTTTCCTGAATTTCTCGGAGAGCTGTACCCAAATTGTCCATCTCCTGTTGAAACTCGATCTGAGATTTATTTATCATCTGTTTCATGTCATTTTGCATTTCTTCACTTGTATCTATTTTTTTATTTGTTTTGTTTGCGCTCATCAATTTCTAAAAAACATCAAAAAGTAACAATTTCATCATTTCTTGCAATCCAACTTCAAGATTTATAATACTCTGAAAAACATTAACGGCATTGAAGAAATCTTCCTACGATGCATCCACATTCATTCTTTCCGGGGTGCTCTCCCTGAAGGTTTATCCCTATCACCCATCTTAACAAAATGCTCTAATCTCAGGGCTAAAGCAAGTCCAATTGTTAATCCATCCCACGCAATTATTGGTAAAGCCAATATTATACAGATTGTCAAATTTTTCTTATCGTGGTTATATAAATCATAGCGTCACGATGGCCCAGCCAATTGAAAGTTGTCGTGTTCTATACAACGCCTAAAAAGGTTCACCAAGAAAATTTCGAAAAACTTGTGATTATTTCACTATTTTCAATCTTTGCAATTCAACTTTATTTTTTACTTCGGCTTTTTTCCTGCAAGCTGGTGGGGGCAAATTCAAATGTTTATCGTAAATTTATTTAAATTATAAACCATCTTGCTTGTATACAAAATAATATGAAAGATACAAAAATATTTGAGGAAGGAAAATAACAGTTCAATATGTATATTCAAAAATAATTTATACTTTGATTCTCTTTTGGATCACGTAAAATATCCAAAATATGATTTTAAGGATATGGGGTCCAATTAATTAAGGCCTGTATTTATTTGGTCAGTATTTCAAATAATATTTGGTCAGTATTTTAAATAAATGGTCAGTAAAGAAACTTGTCAGTATTTTAAATAAATGGTCAGTATTTTAAATAATATGGTCAGTATTTTAAATAATATGGTCAGTATTTTAAATAAATGGTCAGTAATTTCAACGCTCAAAATAATACAAATTATTACCGGAGCACTTTATAAGGTATAGGTCGCAGAACTCGCCGGAATTGTGCAAGAAGACTAAGAAATGTTACGTTGAATTTTACATGAAGATTTAACTTTACGTGAATATTTATTTGTTTTTAATTGGTTTTCTAAAGGAATATCAAAAACTAACACTAACCTAACGGCAGATCCACCTCTTCGTGGAAGATCCACCTCTTTGTGGAAGATTTAACTTTACCTGAAGATTTAACTTTACGTGAAGATTTATTTGTTTTTAATTGGTTTTCTAAAGAAATATCAAAAACTAACACTAACCTAACGGCAGATCTACCTCTTCGCGGAAGATCCACCTCTTTGCGGAAGTTTTAACTTTACATGAAGATTTAACTTTACGTGAAGATTAAATTGTTTTTAATTGGTTTTCTAAAGAAATATCAAAAACTAACACTAACCTAACGGCAGATCCACCTCTTCGCGGAAGATCCACCTCTTTGCGGAAGATTTAACTTTACCTGAAGATTAATTTGTTTTTAATTGGTTTTCTAAAGAAATATCAAAAACTAACACTAACCTAACGGCAGATCCACCTCTTCGCGGAAGATCCACCTCTTTGCGGCAGATTTAACTTTACGCGGAGATTTGTTTTTTAATAAAAAAATTTAATAATTTTTGTTTGGAGTGCAGTGTACCATTTTTATTTTTACCTGGAAAATGTTCGGAGTGCAGTTTTCGCTTTTTTCGATAAATCAAATCACAAGTCTTGCAAACAAAAATTTAATTTGTCAAAAATCGAACTATTCTGACATACTGTCAGTGATTCAAAATACTGTCAACAGATGGCGGGATGGCGGCTTTAATTCCAAAAATTGAAAACCACTAACAAATTAATCTATTAGAATTTAGTAATTTCAACGCTCAAAATAATACAAATAATTACAGAGAACAGAATGCCGCGAATAAGACCGGAGCACTTTATATAGGTCGTAGAACTCGCCGGAATTGTGCAAGAAGACTAAGAAATGTTACGTTGAACTTTACATGAAGATTTAACTTTACGTGAAGATTTATTTGTTTTTAATTGGTTTTCTAAAGAAATATCAAAAACTAACACTAACCTAACGGCAGATCCACCTCTTCGCGGAAGATCCACCTCTTTGCGGAAGATTTAACTTTACATGAAGATTTAACTTTACGTGAATATTTATTTGTTTTTAATTGGTTTTCTAAAGAAATATCAAAAACTAACACTAACCTAACGGCAGATCCACCTCTTCGCGGCAGATCCACCTCTTTGCGGCAGATTTAACTTTACGCGGGGATTTGTTTGTTTTTAATTAGTTTTCTAAAGAAATATCAAAAACTAACACTAACCTAACGGCAGATCCACCTCTTCGCGGCAGATCCACCGATTTCTAATTTTATATTAAAAATGGTCACTGACGAAAACAATTAACTAACCAATAAAGTATACTAACCAAAACTGCAACTTTATTATTTATACTATACTGACCAAAATAACAAATTATACTGATCAAAATTCGATTTAATACTGACACTTAAATATTTATACTGACCAAAATATTATTATATACTGACCATTTATTCTAAAATATACTGACCATGTATTTAAAAAAATACTGACCATGTAATGATAAAAATACTGACCAAATATTTAGTTGCCATTAATTAATAAGATAAAAACAGCAGTTATTTACATTTAATTCCAAATATATTTGATATCCAACATTTTAACATGTTATTTTTAAAAATATTTCACAATTATTTTAGTCTGAGGGTTGGACCTTTTATAATATTTTTAGCTGGAAAATATATTCAATAACTCAGTTTTCATTCACAATATTCTTATTGTTATTGAACTTAGGTTCCATAATGCGTTGCATTCCCAGTTTCTCATGTTTCAACTTTTCTTTAGTGAAATAAACAAAATTTATTAGATTTTCTTACCTGCATTTAAATTACCAAACTATTAATTCTTGTCTTGTCTTTTTTGTCTATTTTTTTTTAACTGTTCATAATAAAAAAATTATGATGTCTTGGTTCATTGTTAAAAACCCCCAACCAATTAAAATTTAAGGTCTTCCCAATTCGTTTACTGAGAAGGTTTTTAACAAAACTAGTTGAAGTTTGTCTTGTTTTGTGTTATGTGGTAACTTTACAATGTTTGGGAACGTAAGTAATTAAATTAATTTTTACGAAACTTAAGAAACTGTAGAAATATTCGTTAACTCGAAAACGTCAAATTTTGTCCCATTATATTAAAATCCATCAGTCCATAAAAATTGTGCGGATTATTGTTAAATCAAATCGCAATTAAAGTTGTTGTATTATTAAATTGCTTATTATCGATTTAACCTTCAAATTTTATCACAATTCCATAGGCTGGAAATTCTTCGATATTTGGATATTTTATATTTGCTGTGAAAAAGCAACTGTAAAAACCCAGCGTCATGGTTTGCATATTTCCAAACTGAGTTTGCTTATTCGAAAATTCTCCTTTTGAAAAAGATGCTGTCTTTACCATCTGTGGATGTTTGTTCCGAATTTAAGTTCAAGATACTGCTAGTACTTTACTAATAATTTATTATTGAAATTATAAACCGGTAGACCTTGTCATTGAATAAATGCTGCAAATATTTATAACAACTAACAATGATGTAACAAACTAAAAAAATCAATTATTTAATAATTATACCGGGTGACCGGCCGAAAACTGAACATAGGGAAATAACATGGGAAATTAATTTTTTCTAAATTCCTGCTTCCCATTATAACTGATATGAATAAAAAAAATACCAAATTAAAGAGATTTTTTTTCCGCGCCTAAAGATACCAAACACTTAAAATTTTAAAACTATTTTCTTCCTCAATTAATTAATGATAAAACTACTTTTTGGTGTAAAGGAATGCAATCAAACGAATATCTACCGTTAGCCAACGTTTCGATTAATTTATTTAATCATCTTCAGGGCAAACAATAGGTGATGGCAAATGTGTTTACGTTTGGCGTTGACACATCGTGTTTTTATTGATCACTTTGTACGATTATTTATTCTTGATGTCCGTAATCTTATGCGTAATCTCACATTTTCCATCACCTATATTGTTTGCCCCGAAGATGATTAAATAAATTAATCGAAATTCGATTAATTCGAGGGGTTCAAAGGGGTAGTGAATGCGTAAGATATGGCACTGCTTGCAGTTAGTGCCACCTAGCCTCTCCTACTCAATCTCGACTCTCACCTCCACGTGGTGAACCCTGGAAACCTGAGTAACCTAACTGGAGACCGGGTAACCAATCCCGGTGGAAGGTTGGGTCAGGGCAAACGAGAGAGAGAGACATTCTCCTCCGATAGAGGAGCATCGACAGGCCAGGTTAGCACCCTACCTGCCGATGTAAATGAATTATTGCTCACAGAACCAATTACAATGCCTCGGATGCTGGACGGATGACTTTAATGACGGACACGGCGAGAACAAGGAAAAAACAAGAATGGAGATCTAGAGTTTTAAGAATGGGATGTTGGAATATAACATCATGGACGGGAAGGGATCAGGAAGTAATAATGGAGATGGATAGACACAAAATCGACATATGTGCCCTCTCTGAAACCAAACGGAAGGGAAAGGGGTCTGTTAGATACCAAAAGTACATTCTCATCTACAGTGGAAGAGAAAAGGATAAAAGAGCTCAAGCAGGCGTAGGTCTATTAATACATGAAAAACTGGAACAAAGCATAGACGAAATAGACTACATTAACGACAGATTGCTACACGTGACCTTGCAGTCTGGAACTGAAAAAACACACATAGTAAGCGTCTATGCACCTGACATCAGTAAACCAAGAGAAGAAAAGGATACTTTCTATGAGAATCTTCAGCGGATATTGGATGGCATACCAACACAAGAAAAAACATTCATAATGGGAGATATGAACGCAAGAGTCGGCAACGGTATAATCAATGGAATAAAACAAAAATTTAATGAGGACACCCAGAATGAGAACGGAGACTTGATGATACATTTATGCACACAGAATGAGCTAAGGATCAATAACACCTTCTACCCACATAAAGAACAGCATAAATATACATGGACAAATTCAAGAGGACAGAGATCAACCATAGATTATATCATCACCAATAGAAATATACACCCTAAGCAAATACTGGATGTCAGAGTACTTGGATCAGCAAACGTAGGCACAGACCATAATCTGGTATTGTGCAAATACCGCACCGTAACAACAATAACCAAACGAAAACAGCCAAAATACACTACAAAGATTAATGTGGAATCAATAATCGATCCCAGTACACAATACCTGTACCAACAAAGGCTAAAAGAGAAAATCTCCAACGACCCTCTGACAGAAGACAGTAACGTTGAACAGTCTTGGGAAATACTGCGCAAGAACATAATTAACAGTGCAGAAGAAGCTCTAGGGGTCAAAAGAATTAACATCAACGCTATACATAACAACAAGCCATGGTTCACAAATGAAGTGAAGGTTATAGCGGAAAATAAAAGGAAAGCATATCTCAAATTTAGAACCAATAAAACGCCCGATAACTATAGAGAATACGTTCAGAAGCGGAATTTGGCAAACTCCAAAATAAGAGAACTAAAACGACAGTTTTGGGAAAAATTCTCAAAGGATATGGAGAGAGATCTATACGGAGGACAAAAAAAGATATGGAACTACCTACGGGAGAGAAAAAAACCAATTAACGAGTATGTCCAAACAAAAACTATTTCTCCCAAAAAATGGACAGAACACTTCCGCTCTTTATATCGGGCACAACTACCAAGCGCCGAAGAAGATGATCAAGGCGTCAGATATAACGAAGAGAGAAGCTAAACGAACATGCTGGAAATCACCGAGGACCTAGTAACATCGACTATCAAAAAATTAAAAAATAGGAAATCCCCAGGACTAGATCAAATATCTAATGAGATGATTAAATACGGTGGAGAGGCGTTAGCTCGAGAAATAACTATTTTTTACACAAAGATAATTGACACGGGGACTATACCCACGCAATGGAAAACAAGTATAACAATACCGGTATTCAAAAAAGGAATAAAAACAAATCCTGAAAACTATAGAGGTATATGTCTACTAAGCAGTATTTTAAAGCTTTTGACAAAAATAATATCAGACAAAATAGTGAGCTGCGTAAATATTAGTGAGGAACAGCAAGGCTTTCGACAAAATAGATCCACGATCGATGCAATCTACATAATACGTCAAATAGTAGAAAAAGCCATTGAGTACAACAAACCTGCGTACATGTGCTTTGTCGATCTGACGCAGGCATTCGATCGAGTCCACCTGAACGACGCTCTGAACGTATTACAGAAGAACCGCGTTGACCCAAATATAGTCCGAATTATTGCTGAACTAAATACGAAATGTAAGACTAAAATAAAAGCACACGGGGAGTTAACAGAGGAGGTTAATGTATCATCCGGAATAAGACAAGGAGATAGCCTCAGTCCCACATTATTCAATACCATCATGGACGAAATTATAAAGAGCGTAAAGACAGTGAATGCTGGATACAGATTGGGAAATGACACAATAAAAATTATATGTTATGCCGACGACGCAGTGCTATTAGCAGAAAATGAAGACGATGTACAACGTCTCTTGTACAAATTCCAAACCACTGCAGAAAAATACAACATGAAAATATCCATCAAGAAAACCAATCAATAACAATATCCAAGGAGCCTCTTCGCTGCAAGCTCATTGTAGATGACCAGCCAATCACACAGGTAATGAATTTCAATTACCTGTGAATATATCCAGCAACAGAAATATCCAACACGAAGTTCGTACTCAAGCCGCAAAAGCGAGTGCAGTATCAGGTTATTTGCGCGACGTCATCTGGAACAACAAGTATATGACGGCAGACAGAAAGACGCGAATATACAAGACGTGTGTTAGACCCATACTATCATATGCCGCTGAGACGAGAGCAGAAACCTCCAAAACAAAACAAATCCTACGGAGCACAGAGATGCGAACGTTACGATCGATAGTAGGAGTCTCCCTACGGGATAGAATAAGAAGCGACGATATCCGACAGACATGCAACACTCAAGACATCGTAAGATGGATAAGAGAAAGAAGGAGACAATGGAGAGACCACATAGACAGAATGGACGAAAACAGACTACCTAAAATAGCGAGAACAAGTAAACCCATCTCCAGAAGACTTCCAGGACGGCCACCCAAAAGGTGGTACGAAAGCTGGACCTCTGGATCCCAGGACAATCCCTAGCACGGCATAACGCAAAATACATTGGATAATACAGGACCTAGTCCTAAATTAAGTGGAAGAAGAAGAAGAATCGAAATGTTGGCTAACGGTAGATATTCGTTTGATTGCATTCCTTTACACCCAAAAAGTAGTTTTATCACTTAAAATTTTGTTTTTTAATTATTGTTAAAAAGTCGATAGTAAAATTAAGAAATAGCGCTTCTTAAAAAAATATTAGCAGGCTGGGTCTTTGCATTACGTCTAATGTGCCGCATTGCTATTGTATGAAAGCCAAATATTACAAACAAAAGTTACTTTGACAGATTAAAATTAATTTTGTTAACAATGAAGTGGTCTGTTGACGAAAAAGTTTTCATGGTAAAATATTATTACAGCGGTAATAGTTTACGCCAAATACGTGACTTATTTTCTGTTAAATTTAATAATAGCCAAATTCCATCTATCGGCCATACAGAATATAATTAAGAAATTTGAAGACACTGGTAATACTTCGACAAATTTAAATAAAGGTATTAACCAAAATTATTAATTGAAGTTGTCTTATCATTATTTTTTAAATAGGATATCAGAGAAACAACCATGAATTGGAAGAAACTATATTAGGTTTAATTTCTGCGAATCCAAATGCAAGCATTAGATCCATTGCAGCTGAGTGTAATGTTGGTAGAGAAAATGTTGGAACAATTTAAAAAAAGCACAAGTACCATCCTTTTAAATATCAATGTCATCAAGAAATATTTTTGTTTGACGAAGAATCCAGGCTTGTATTTTGTGAGAAAATGCAAGAACGTGCTAACAGAAACCGAAACTTTCTGAAACAAATATGTTTTACAGACGAATGTACATTTACATTAAACAATGAGCCAAATGTACAAAACCATCGCTATTGGGCTATACAAAATCCGAGACTAAATTTAATGACCGGCTCACAATATCCTCAAAAAATTAATATTTGGGCTGGCATTTATAATAACCGTGTTCTTGGTCCATTTGAAATACTTGGAAATTTAAATTCAGATATGTATTTAGATCTTCTTATAAATAATATTGGTCCTGCGTTAGACGAAATAGCTTCTGAACACCATGAGGTCTGGTTTCAGCAAGACGGTTGTCCAGCACATTTTGGGGTAAACGTTAGAGATTATTTAAACCAAGCATATCCAAATCGATGGATTGGTCGTGGTGGTGCTATAAACTGGCCAGCCCGATCTCCTGATCTGGCACCGTGTGACTTCTTTTTGTGGGGTCATATTAAAAGCAAAATTTATAAAACTCGTCACCCAAATATTGATTCTTTGAGGAACGCGATCTTTGCAGAATGCAATCAAATTACTGCTAGACAGCTAGCAAATGTAAGAGAATCATTTTATAATAGATTGGGTTACTGTTTAGTGCAGAATGGAGGGTTATTCGAATACTTGTTATAATATTATTATTATTTGGTTACTTTCGTTCAGTATTTAATAATCCAATTGATATTTTTCTTATTCTTGGGTTGTGTTGACTAAATAAAACTACTTTTAACTTTTAATATTGGTCAACTTGTTATAATAAAATAATATTCAAATTGCGTTCTTATTATTTTTAAAATAAAAACAAATTTAAAAAGTTTAAAAACAATAGCAATGCGGCACATTAGACGTAATGCAACGACCCAGCCCGCTAATATTTTTTTAAGAAGCGCTATTTCTTAATTTTACTATCGACTTTTTAACAATAATTAAAAAACAAAATATTAAGTGTTTGGTAGACTACGTGCCAAAGCTCAAAACTTATACAATGCGCGAAGGTGGAGCAAAGAGGGCGAAATACATACATATGAAATGCTACGTAAAAACATTAGCTTGACGCGAAAATTTAAAAAATGTAAATAAGGCTAAAATAGCCTTAAAGAAGGGTGACTGTTATTTATATCATGAAATAATACTAATACCATTTAATAATAAAACGCGAAATTTGTGTAAAACTGTTAAAACGAAAGCAAACATTCAACGAATGTTTTCTAGTTGGGCTTTTTAGCATTTGGACGCGTTTTCGTTATTGCGCCGACGAATGTATAAGTTTTGACCTTTGGCAGGAGCTCTATCTTTAGGCGCGGAAAAAAAATCTCTTTAATTTGGTATTTTTTTTATTCATATCAGTTATAATGGGAAGCAGGAATTTAGAAAAAATCAATTTCCCATGTTATTTCCCTATGTTCAGTTTTCGGCCGGTCACCCGGTATATAACTGAGTTGGGGGGCCAGCATTTTCTGCACACCCATAACACAACGTTATGGTTTTTTTAAAGGTCAGTGCACCGACGAAGGTTCCTTTTTTTATATGGGCTAAAAGAGTTGTTTCTTTTATTATTATTTAGATTACACTTTATAAAAATTAGAAGACCTGTTAATGTATTATTGGAGCTACGAATTAGACGATCTTGAATGTAATCATCACACAATTGATATTTCCGCGAAATTCATAATTATGCGATAATTATATTTATATGATTAATTTATAAAATTTGCAGAAATTTCTTTTCATAGCGTGGTTGGTGTACCGGCAACGGCATAATAAAAATTTAAGAAACTTTCCGACATTGCAATCCAAGAGCCTAATCCGATTTTAATTTTGTTTTAGGTTCATAATTCGCTCACACTGTTATTGGTGACTTTCAGTATCTTCACCGTAGTTCCGGTGTCAAAATGCGAACAAACGGACAGTGGTTTCATAAATATAAAACAAACCACAATCCGATACATATGGACTATGAAAAACTATGGGCGTTGTTGTAAAGATGGAGCAGGCTTCGTTGTATCGCCATCGTTTGCAGCTGGATCTGACGATTGTCAATTTCATATACGCATAAATCCAATTGGGGTTGTTGATGTAGCGCTTTGGGTGAATTTAATTTCATGCGCTTCTAAACAAGCCGACGTCAGGTTAGGTTTAATAGACGACTTAAATCAGGAAACTTTCGTAAATAGTTTTACAACTGAATTGCAAAAAAACGTACCATTCGGTTACGGATCCTTCACTACGCAAGCCGCATTGAGAGATAAAGCAAATCATCTTTTAAAAGATGATAAGCTGACCATATTTTGCGATATAACTACTTCTGGAGGAAATCAGACAGTTTTAAGAAAACTGAAACAGAATTAGAATAATTTATGTAATGTAAACTTCACATATAAATTTTAATAAAGTGTAAGATGCAACTTTTGAATTTGAACTTCGCGCCGACGTCCTCTCCAGAAAAACCGCCATCTATTGAGAACTAACAAAGTTCAAACCTAAAATCACACTTCTTCAACGACACGGAAAATAACCTGGACCACCACGTTGTGAAATACCTACGATCGCCATCTAGTAACCAAATTCTTTCTTCCGGTGTACAAAACATAATGTCAAAAACAACTGTAACAAACAAATGATCGCTCCGAAAGAGAGACGAACATTAACTTCCAACACAAATAAAACAACCAAATTTGGGCATGTCAATTCTTTTATTAGCTTTAATATTCTTGTTTGAGGAATTTAACCTGAAGCAATGATTTACCTAAATCGTGACCTAATAAATCTGTAGATTTAATTACCCTAAAAGTCGATTTGTTTTAAATTACATTAATTACATGTCAATTAATTAGTTTTAAGTTTATGTCTGTATCCAATAGCAGAATATACTCCCCCGTTGGGTGGTTTAACCCAATGGGGAAACAGAAAAAAAAAAGTCAATCATCTACCACGATATAAAGATTTGTAAACTTATCGTACATCATTACTCAGCCTTGTGGGGACGTAGTAACAGATTGAATGCATTTAATCAAGTCTTTATACCTGCAAACAATTAGCAATAACTTTCACAAACACCCTGTATATAATTATTTACTTTACTAACAGATTACCTATTTTAAATTAATGAAACCTCTTATTCATAAATCTAAACTCATTTGAAATTAAAAACACCCTGTATATAATAATTGTTAGCATTTACTTTGTATTAATAAAAACAAGTTACTATTACCACCTATTACTTTATAAAATTAAGTGTTGGTATAACAAAGCGTCCCTTTATCTTTTGTTAAATGAAGATGCCCGGATATAACCTTGAGCACATCTGCTTATTGCACACAAAGAAAACCACCCTCTTACCACTTTATATTAACAACTCCGCACTCTCGTTCTTTTAACCTTGCAAAATATTCTTTTATAAGTTAGACAACTTTCTCCTAATAATAATTGAAAATTGCATTAAGCAAACCGAATTTAGCTATAATGTAAAACCCTTTAAAACAACCTGTTAAGTTTCTATTATTTGAAACAATGAAATTATGTTAAACACAAATAAATTGAATTAACATACATATTTTGCCCAAATTTTAGTAATAAACATTATAAACTAATTAAAAGATTTATACCTGTACAATATTAATCACCAACACTAAAAGCAAATCAAGCTAAAACAGAATTATTTTGAGTTCAAAATAAATGACACCTTTACGTTAAAACGGTACACCCACAAGTGAACGATCCTTCGTTCGTAACAAAAGAAGTGACGCCACCTTAGCCAATTTGACCCTTAAGGAACTGTTGTCTTTCTCTACCAATAGGTGTCGCTCCCAAATATGACTTTAAAATGAAATATACAGGACGTCTAAAATATTCTAAACCAAAGAAGCGGTAAATTAAAATTAAAATTAATTTTAAAAACTCAATATTACAAAAGAAAGTTTAATTTAACAATAAAAGTCAGATCCCTATATTATATGGGTTTATATAAATCATGTATATGACTATGGCGTTATTTATTTTATGGTTTGTATTTTTTTGAGTTTAAGATTGTGGATATTATATTTACCAAATTTAAATTGCAATTAGAAAATTCAATTGTTGTGCAGTTTCGGTGCAGTCCCTCTACTTACGTTAACACTACCAAGGGCGGAGAATTTGCTGAATTATGAACTACAAACAAAGAACATCGTAGTTTTCGTTCAAAAATCAAAAAATTCTAGAAGCTTATTTACAAAATCAATACATAGTTTATAAAATCTTATGAAATTACATTTCCAAAAAGGGGTTAGCGCTAAAAATCAAGTTATAACTAGTGATTTCTTCTGATGGGAACTGCATAAATGATTTTATTTCATCTAAAGCAATTATTTTTGTTTTTTCCTATACGGGATGACCGTTCTTCAAAAACAAGCCTGGAGATCTCGGGTATCTTAAGGGATACGAAGTTATTTGAATTAGACAATACCCAAGTAACTTTTTTTGCTGACTATTACCTTGTAGACGTGAAGATAGTAATCAAGCGATATGGTTGGCGAAAACGGAAAAGTAAAAATTCTCGATTTAAAAGTTATAAAAATGGCGGATGTATGTAATAAACCCAAAACCAAAGACAAACTAACAGAACAAACTAGAAACCCTCGTAGTAAAAGCATCGATGGAACCAAAAAAAAGACCAAACGTGACCGAGAATCGGAAGAATCCGAAGAAAATGAGGAACAACCATTTTTACTGAAACCAAAAATAAGAGAAAGAAAACCAAGAAGGATGACGAGATAAAATGGAAACGAGCGACTCGGAGGAAGAAGAAGAAGGAAATGAATTCGAAGAAATGTTGAAAGAAAAACCAAAGGAACTGGACATGGAGAATAACGAAAGCGATGGAACCAACAGGAAGAAAAAAACGAAAAACCAAAGAAAGAAGGATCGTAAAAATAAAATAGAGAAAGAACATAGAGAATCGGAAGAAGCAAGAGAAAAGGAAACCTTGGAAAAAGCTACCACCAAAGCAACACCGGAAGTGACCGATAGTGTGGAAACAAATAACGTGGAAACCGAACAAACAACGGTGTGGACAAATGCGAAATTGAAGGAAGTAGCCAAAAAAGTGATGGAAGACGCCCACGAAGTGAGGAGATTCCTCATGAGGAGTAAAGAAGCCTTAAATTTCCGGGAAGAAGCCCTCGTAAGGGTTAAAAACATGGAGGGGTTCATACAGGAACTCTGTATGGACGGTATCGAACGTAATAGACTGGGAAAGGGAGCGCCTTCAGCCTCCCCTCCCCAGACAAAGACAATAGTGGAAGAGGTGGTGAAGGCCATGGCCAAAGCCACGACCCCTTCCATACATATGGCGCCGACCCTTCAGGTCACACAGACAAATAAAGATTCAGGGGAAACACAAATAAACGACAAACAAAACCCGCCCTGGGATTACCTAGAAGCAGTGAAGAGGGCTGTCATCAGCAACCCTCGGAGCACACCACCAAAAAGGTTCAAGATCATCGTGTACCCTGCCGAAGGGAGCACGAGTAAAAGCGCGGACGAAAGAAAAATGCACTAACCAGCATAAAACTTAAAAATCTCAAAATCAAGCCGGATAGACTATATCCAATCAAAAATAACGGAGTTATGATTTGAATCCACTCAACCTTCTATCAAAAATCTTATTGGCAATAAATTTTTAGAGAAGAAATTGGTGGTCCGGGAGCCCTCAGCTACCTGGCCATCAATTTCGATCCAAATGGTCGATAAAACCAAGACTAAAGAAAAGGTACTTGAAGAGTGTGTCAACAACTACCCGGAAGCAACTAAGGCGGCAGGGAGCTCCTGGCTCAGGAGCATCAACCCTGTCCATTCCAAAGGTAAGACCCATAACAAGTGGATCCTGGAGGTTCACCCCTTGGTCAGGGAGGCGGCAATTAATGATGGGAAGTTCAGGGCTTCCTGGAAAAGTTACCGCGTCCTATCTATTAATTTATTTAATATTTAGTGAGAACGACCGCCATTAGCCGTTTGACACTTTGCAAACGACGTTGCATTGACTGTGTTAAGCTCGCCAGGTAATCGTCGCTTAAACTATTTTGTTCCATATAAATTTTAGAGATTCTATGAGCGCAGGTATGTTCTATGGAGATGTCGAAACAACATGTGGCTGACCGGTAAGGCTTGCCACATTACAACCGGATGGGGGATCATTAAGGTGCTCGAGATCAGGGCCATTTCAGGCACACCAGATCTGGCAGCTATCAGGAGTAGCCGTGGACTGCCCTACTAGGGCTCCCCATATCTAAGCCGGACGAGGGCCACAAATAAATGCCCTATTAAGGCATGCCATGCTAGAACCTGATCTGGCCCAGATAATGTTAGTGAATGCCCTAAGAAATTTCTAGTCGGGATTGGACACTCATTTTGTTCCCCTTGTGAAGTTAAATTCGGAAATTTTATGCTATGCGTCTCTCAGATTACTTCATTTATAATTTGCGTGTTGAGCATTCCACAAGAAGAGTTTTGCTTTTACAACAGAAATAAATTTTGTGATGAACTCATTTCACTGACACCTTATCGCTGGAAGCGAAATTAAGCAAGTTGTCAACTTGATAATTTGGCAATTCTTACGTTTGTCCTCTTTTATCGACCGATAATGGAATATTGTAAATTCTCGAAACGCGTCTAGAATTTATTTAATTAACAGCACTTCGTCAAAACGACAAATTTTATTTATAATTGAATTTAAATTTAATTTCCGATACGCATTTTATAAATCAAGTGCAGGTGTTTGAAAAATCCTTAGTAATTATTGTTTTCATTAAAGTTATTGAAGTACAGTAGAACCTCGATTATCCGGGCCAGCCGGGACCGAGCCTTCGCCGGATAATCGAAAACACGGATAATCCAAAGACCTCATTTTTATTCTTTTAATAATTTATTCAGACAAATACATGTGTCAAACGAAGAAAAGAAACGTGATACTAGATTCATGTAACACAAAATAACAGTTAAAACATTGCGTTTACGCTTTTCATTAGCACCAGTACGTTGCATTTTGTGGGTCTGTTTACGTTTAACTAATGAGTCGGTCGGCAGTTGGCGAAAATAATAAGTAAACACATAAACGGAGGATTTCCCGAGCCGAACTTGGGTATTCCCCGAGACGAACGCCTGCACGGTGCATTCAGCGTTCATGCGCCAACCTCTGGCCGTCAGCCACGGATAATCCGCGCACGGATGAAATTTTAAAATGCCGCACGGAAAATCCGCCGCCCGGATAATGCGCGCACGGATAATCGGGGTTCTACTGTAATTTATTAAATAATTTTTTGCAACTTTGGGACTGATTACCTTGAAAACTTTTCACTTCAAGGTCAGGTTTTCTTTACATTATTATACTCAGAAAATGGTGCTCTCTTCAAATTCGTAAAGCTAAAAAAGGGTTAAAAACATTTATGATTACGTCACAGCTCAAAAACAAAACATGATAAAAATATGTCAAAGGCAGATAAAAGTGACATTTAAAAAATAAAGCTCTTCGAATTTGTTCTAAATTTTAATATTCTTCTTCAAGTGCCGTCCCCGCTACGGAGTTTGGCAATCATCATTGCTATTTTTATCTTTGAAACGGCTGTTCTGAACAATTGGGTAGATGTACACTTGTAGTAACCACCCTGTATATGTTAAACAAAACCCATTAATTTTTACGACCTACCACAATCTCTTTTAATTGATTCAAACTGTCACAAAAATTTCTTAAAATATTTTTTATCTTTATGGGATTCATGCGATTCTCGCCCTAATGAACTTTATAAGATCATTGAGTAATCAAAAATATTAGCAAAGATTCAATTAATATATTTAGAAACAATAAATCAATAATTAAACTTAACAACCGGTGAAATTGCATTATTTTCATTAAATTAAGATTTACAATTACGACAAAATCAATTGAAAGAAACTGTTTTTATCTTTTAAACAAATATTATCAGAGATGTGTTAACACACAAATTATTAAATTTAAGCCTAAATCGATTCTCTTACTTAAAAAGGAAATTAAGTTGACAGATAAACGACTCTTAGGGTCGATGTCTGACCTAAAGATCAATTTATCATATGATAAGTTCCCTCACTAAGGGCTGAAGTTCTAATAAATACAGCTCACAAATTAGTCAAAATAGTCAGTCGCTTCTTAAATTTTCACGAACTAAATACTTCACGCCGGTTTGAATTTTGAATTTAAATTAAGTGTTTTATTGAAGTATTCATTTTCAAATATAAAAAGTTCCAAATTATAAAATCATTAAAAATAAAATTCTTTAATATTATTAGTGACGCGACACCGACATACAAATTATTAAGGATTATTTTTTTACAAGGTAAGAGAATCGATACATTTTTGTTATTTAGTTACACCATTTAATTATATTTCGCACGATTATTTTGTTTTTGTGTATTTTTTTTATTACTGTTTTTTTTAATAATAAACCCCCCGTTAAAATTATCGCTGTGTTTAATTTGGCAAACGAGTTTATTCCCTACGTCTTCAATTTACCAAGTCACGACTACCTATGAGTTTGATTATTCTCATATTAATTAAAGATAATCTGGTGGCAGCTAATTCCCAAAGTCCAACTGTGGAATACTACAATAGTACCGGCAACAGGTAATAATAATCATAACCGACAGCCCCGGGTTGCTAGACACTTATACCATTCTCTCAGATTTCGCAGCCAAGATGTCCGCCTCCGGCCAGTACTTCTCTTTCCCTGGAAAGAGAATTAATATTTTAATATTAAAATATTTTAATGTAAAATATTTAGCATCTGCTATTTACATCATCATAATAAACAAAATAATAATTTGGCATTGATGATACGATCATACCTAATTATGTATCCTTTAATGGTGTTTTACAGGATATCACACCATTAAAAGAATAGCTTATGTTACTGGTAATGGTGTTCCTGCACATTATGTTGTTGACAAAGTTTAGTCAGTATATCTCCATCCAGGTTTAAAAATTGTTTGTGTATAAAAATGACTAGGAAAAATATAATTTTTCTGCTATTACTCGAATTTAGTGTGCAATATATCTACTGCAATGAAAATATTTTGTCTAAGGTAATTTGGTAATCTTTTTTTAACAAAAAGATTCACAATTTTGTATAGCTACTAACTTTTACCTGGTGACTTGGCACTTGGAATCGTTTACAATCGAAACACATACAAAAAATTTTAGGTTGACGGCGTTGGAAAGGAATATGGACAAGGTCAATTGGATCGGCGAAGCTGTGAAACCATATTATAGTACTTACAACTAGTACATATATTCATAAAAATTCAAAACCTCATTTAAATATTATAATGCATTATTTGACTAAATTATATAGCAAAAATTATTCTATTAAACTTTATTTTAGTTTCATCAGCATAAGTACAAACTTAGAGATCTTCGTATGGACTTAATCAGTTACAGTGAAAAGTATTTCCATAATTTTGAAATGAAGACGTTTAAATATAATCGGACCACTCCGGCCGTGAATGTCACTATGAATTTAAAAATTGCCGTCAAAGATAATAAACTCGAGGTTATTTTGTTTGTCTATTTGGGTAAAAGTTAAGAATTGAAATTTCTGAATTTTTAGCTACTCGTACAAGTTTTCAAGTTTTTGAGCAACGAGTATCGACACTTTCCGATCCGTTATCAAGTTAATCTCAAAAAGGTTTATGATGCAAACGCTGGAGGTATAAAGGCAATAAGGAAATGTGGAAATATTACAACATTTTCGTTTGAAAAGGTTTTGCAAATGATTTTTGGTAATACTACATAAAAATGTTTCTAAAGAGTTTAACTTTTAGGATGTCAAGTATCATGCCTGCAATTTCGTTTTTGATGAAACTCACTTTCCTCCCCTTGTTCCCGATGGCAGATATAAAGCTGATGTAACAGTGCTGTATTTAAATGAAGAAATAGCCGTATTATATGCTTTTAGTGAAATATACACCCCAATTGCATATCCAAAGAATTAATAACAGTATACTAATTAATAAAAACGCATTGGATCTGTCAAGAGTGTTATGTAAATTGCACTTGATTTTATTTTGTGTTGCACATAAAATGTATTTAATTTTTTTTCTTTCTTTTTTGGGATTTGTTAGTTAGTATGTATAAGTTTATAATCTGTATGGGATGTGGTGAATTCTTAGCAGTGTATTTCTGTTGAATTAAATAATAATATTTCAGGTAATATATTTGTTGAAAAAAATTTGTGTAATTTAATTCCCCTTTGATTTTTCAGATCCTTAATCTCTTGTTCATACAGTTATTGTCCCTTTTTAATGTCCTTTAACTGCTCCAGCAATTCTTTCATCATTTCCCTTAGTTCCTCCATATTTTCGTTGCTATAATAGGATACTTTTGTTACTGGGGATCTCGCTATCTTCTTGTTTCTATGAAAAATATTTGCAATATAAAAAATAAATCTATAAAACTTTTTCATCTGCATCTTCCGTGGGTGTATAAACATTTATACTTTACTTTATTTTTACTTTTCCATTCTTTATTCTTACATACTAAAGAAATCCCTTAGGATAACTTGAAGATTTGATAGATATGTGCTAAGTACCAGTCTCAATACTTAGTTACGAATTTGTTAGACTTGATCCACATATCTTATCAAATGTTGGAGAAGCAGTAATTCAAACTAAGTTCAAATTAATACTCTTTTTATTATAAATTAATTTGGTCTTATATATAAATCAGTTTTTGCTTCTTCATCAATAATTCTTACAATCTAGTTCATATTTATAATTGTTACAATTCTAATTATACTTATGAAATCTTGCAATTTATGTCTATCTTTTTAACCTACATACATATTGTTTTAATGTTAACTGAATGTTTTTAGTTGACTAATGTAAATATTCTTTATTCATAATTTATTTTCATCATTGTACATTTTTACCTTACTCTATTTAATTCTGTTAATTAATCAATTATTTATTGACTGTATTTATAGGGTGATCCTTAAGTAGTAATCACTCTGTTTAATTATGAGAATTAAACACATACGCAAGTTTTCCACCCATTGCATTGATTCGATTGCCATTACGTTTTCTTTTATGTGTTGCAGTATTGTAAAAACTATCGAAGTCTAGTAATACAAACTCTAAAGGAGTTTGTTAGGGGACACAATGTTTACGATTCCACTTAACGATGCCGAAAGGCGCGTAACTTACTGCCGATGCTTAAGATTGTCTCCCTAAGCGTGGCCTATACATCACAACTAATCGAGATGGTATATATTGAAAAAATGTCAAATTTCCGCAAATTATTAATTTAAATTCACAGTTCATCATCATCTTCATCTTCACGCTTTAAACATTATTGTCTGTTGCGTCACTCCTGGTCTTCCCATCTTCTTCTTCTATTTGTACATTTTTTTTGGAATGCGTTCCATTTACATCCTTTCGAGATGTTCCTTCCAGGCATTTCGGTATTCTTTGATTCTATCATTTAGACTATACTCATCAGAAATACTCAGTTAAAAAATTAATTAAACCACAATTTCTTCAAATTCGTTATATTTTGAAACTAAATTTTCGTGCGCATTGCGTCAAATAAAATTTAAAACGTCCAAAAAAAAAAGTATTTCACAAATTTTTGGAGAATAAGGAAAATAATACTAAAAGCAAGGAAAGGATAGCGAACAGAGGGCATATTGAGATAACAAATTGAAATTGATTGGAGACCAACGTTTCAAACAAACATAAAAATTTTTTTCTCCAGGATACAACGAAAACGTCATTGTTTTCATTTTTTTATCTTCGAAAGTCATAATTTCTCGTACCATGTAAGTTATCACTGTAACATAATATCGTCGCTATCAAAACGTAAAGGTAAACGTAAGTATTCAAGTGATAAGACATAATAGACGATCAGTGAATTTCGCGAGTCATTTAAGTGCACAGAAAGAAACAATAGTTATGTACCAGAACTTATGAGAGTCAGAAGGACTCGTTATAGATTAAGAATTATATTCGTTTTTGTTAGGATTATTTAGGATGTTTCTTTATTTAAGAAATTTTTATAATTTTGTTTAGAATTAAGTTTTTATAATATTTTATGTTTAATTTGAATGATTGAATTTATTGAGTAAGGTGATTTTGAGGTTGAAAAGTATGTGGCTTGTTGGCAAGCGCACATCTTTTTCGAAGGGGGGAATAATGTAACAAAACGGGATTTTAATTCATAAAAAATTAATTTTAATATTTTAAATTGAGATATACTTATAAATTATTATTGCGATAATAATTGATGATTGTTAATCAACCATATTTATCAACAGCGGAAGAGATAAGTTTTATAACGCGAACGAGAAGATAATGTATTTTATCAATATTCATCTGCATGCGAACTTCCTGCGTCTAAAGATGACTTTTACACTGTTCTTTGTTCAGGTGAACTGTTTAATTTCAGACAACAGTGGAGTATCGCCAATTTGACCGAATATTTCAATGCAGTCTACGCGATTTCATTGATGAAGCAATCAAGATTTGATTGCATTGAAGCAATCAGTAGACATTTGCTTCTCGTTAAAAAAGCGATAGGGATGTATCTGTCTATAGGTGAAATTTGTCAGTAGTGCAAATTCTCACGCTATGGAAGGTCAACCCTCGTGATTTCTGAAAAGTATAAATATGGTTGAATTAATTAGTCGGTAGTGAGAAGTCGGGGGTGCGCCCGTAGAGTCAGAAGTCGGGGTGGGCATTTTCAGGATTTTACATATCATATCTGCAAATTTTGTTCCTGATGACCTTCCTCCACTTATTCGCAGTGGTAGATAAATATAAAGTTGATATGAACTTTATCTATTTAAATGAGGAAATTGCGGTGGAATCCCTCTTTGGTGAAGTATGCACTCCAACTACATACCCAAGTAATTAAAAACTGCACAATAATTAATCGATAGTGTGGTTAGAAATAGATTGAATATATTGACTATTACTTCTTCTTCTTTAAGCGCCGTGCCTGGTTTCAGACGTAGGCGACCTCTCTCCTATGTATGTGTTGTGCGTTTGAAGTATTATCACACACATAGGGGACCTACTATTGCTTAACGCGGGCTCCGAACCGCGGGAAGTGTATATACTTCATCTCCAGAGAGGCTGTACCAGGCAGATTACACCTCGGTGGTTTGCCATTGCCTTCCGAGGGGAGACGGTCAGAATAAAGTTTTACTAATCCCGGAGTTGAAACAGGTATTTAGCATTAGCAGCAACGCACTTAACCGCTAAGCTGGCGACCGTCGACTATTACTAATGGTTTTACATTGCACTTTATTTTATTTTGTGTTGCACGTGAAAATGAATTAAAATGTTTTTGAGTTAATGGTTTTCTTTTTTTAATACTTTTTTCGAACATGCGCAGAAGTTGAGCAAGAACCGGTCTCTTTTAACTACTCTATAGCATCTGTTCTTTACATCATGATAATAAACAAAACAATAATTTGGCATTGCTGATACGATCATACCTGATTATATATCCTTTAATGGTATATTACAGGATATCACCCCATTAAAAGAATAGCTTAAATGATACTGGTAATGGTGTATCTACATAATTATGTTGTTGGTAAAGCTTAGTCAGTATATCTCCATCCAGGTTCAAAAATTGTTTGTGTATAAAAATGACTAGGAAAAATGTAATTTTTCTGCTATTACTCGAATTATGTGTGCAATATATCTCCTGCGATGAAAATATTTTGTCTAAGGTAATGTGGTAATCTTTTTTTAACAAAAAGATTCACAATTTTGTATAGCTACTAACTTTTACCTGGTGACTTGGCACTTGGAATCGTTTACAATCAAAACACATACAAAAATTTTTAGGTTGACGTGGCGTTGGAAAGGAATATGGACTAGGTCAATTGGATCGGCGAAGCTGTGAAACCATATTATAGTACTTACAACTAGTACATAAAATATGTATATTCATAAAAATTCAAATCCTCATTTAAATATTATAATGCATTATTTGACTAAATTATATAGCAAAAATTACTCTATTAAACTTTATTTTAGTTTCATCAGCATAAGTACAAACTTAGAGATCTTCGTATGGACTTAATCAGCCACAGTGAAAAGTATTTCCATAATTTTGAAATGAAGACGTTTAAATATAATCGGACTACTCCGGCCGTGAATGCCACTATGAATTTAAAAATTGCCGTCAAAGATAAAGTCGAAGTAATTTTGTTTGTCTATTTGGTAAAAGTTAAGAATTGAAATTTCTGAATTTTTAGCTACTCGTACAAGTTTTTAAGTTTTTGAGCAACGAGTATCGACACTTTCCGATCCGTTTTCAAATTAATCTCAAAAAGGCTTATGATGAAAACGCAGGAGGTGTAAAAGCAATAAGTAAATGTGGAAATATTACAACATTTTCGTTTGAAAAGGTTTAGCAAATGATTTTTGGTAATACATAAAAATATTTCTAAAGAGTTCCACGTTTAGGATGTCAAGTATCATGCCTGCAATTTTGTTATTGATGAAACTCACTTTCCCCCCCTTATTCCCGATGGCAGATATAAAGCTGATGTAACAGTGCTGTATTTAAATGAAGAAATAGCCGTAGTACATGGTTTTGGTGAAATATACACCCCAATTGCATATCCAAAGAATTAATAACGGCATAATAATTAATAAAAACGCATTGGATCTGTTAAGAGTGTTATGTAAATTGCACTAGATTTTATTTTGTGTTGCACATAAAATGTATTAAATTTTTTTTCTTTCTTGTAGTAGTAGTAGTTACTATGTATAAGTTTATAATCTGTATGGGATGTGGTGAATTCTTAGCAGTGTATTTCTATAGAATTAAATATTTCAGGTAATATATTTGTTGAAAAAAATGTGTGTAATTTAATTACCCTTTGAAAAAAACTTAGATTTGTTCATATTTGTTTTTCAGTGCCTATGACATTCATTATTGCAGGTATCTAATGATATGTACTGCGTACTGGCCCTCTGGAGTAACCCCATTCTATGCAGTAATGGATATGGTTTCGCTTTTTATTCTGGAAAAAAATCAACGCAGTCGTCTAAATATTATAAATCCCGTCAAGGGAAGCCAAGTTCCTGAATTTTAGTTGCCACCCAATCCATAAGATGCATTAATTAAGTGATGAACTAAGCTTGTAATTTTGCAACCAACTTTTCAAATTTCCAGCTCCCATCTCTTTTGGGAGAGACGTCAGTACACCACCTAGTCCGCAAGAGGGACATTAAGATACAAGACCTCGACGAATTGGTTAATGAAGAAGAACTGCTGGGGTGCCTAGGGGGATACGTCGGAGCGGGGGTCACCTGAACCTCCGATCTCTTTGGCGGCACTCAGACAGCAGTAGTTAGCTGCGATGAAGCCGGCGCAGAGAAGCTCCTTAAGTTGGGGAGGGTGACGATTGGTATGGTCTCGGGATGCAGGGTCCGGGAGTTTTTTCTCGGGTTCTGCCCAAGATGCTGGGGAAACGGACACCCTGCCCAGAGTTGCTCAGGAATCAGAGGGGATAATTGCATTCACTGCGGCGCTTCCGGGCACAAGATCGCCGAATGTAAATCGGACCCGAAGTGTTGCGAGTGTGGAAGGGCCCACCGGACAAATAGCCGAGAATGCGCCCACCCAAGGAACGAAAATTATTCAAATTAACTTGAACTGTGCGAAAGCTGCCCAGAACCTGCTGCAACAAACGATGCGCAACAACAACATCCAAATCGCGCTAGTTAGCGAACCTAACAAACAATGGGCAGCAAACTGGATAACTAGTGAAGACGGAAAGGCGGCCATAATAACTGCGGCCGACACTAAGATAAGGAAAAGCGGCTCCGGAAAAGCCTTTGCCTGGGCTGACCTCGGCGAGTATGATATTTACTCGTGCTACTTTTCGCCGAACGACGAAGTAAGAAGCATAGAGAGAGAAATGAATGCCCTCTTTGAGCACATCAGACATAGGAAAAGGCCTGCGGTTGTTGGTGGGGACTTTAACGCCAAGTCGCCGTAGTGGGGCTCCCCACGGGAGGACTGGCGGGGGACCTTCCTTACCGAGCTGATAGCGGAGCTGGAACTGGTGGTCGTCAACGAAGGCGAGGTTCCCACGTTTGAGAGAGGAATGTCAAGGTCGATCCTGGACATCACTCTGGGCACACAGTCGATGGCACGACAGATCAATGAATGGCAGGTGCTGGACGACGAAACGGCAAGCGATCATCGTTATATCCGGTTCCAAGTCGCTTCCACTGCGGAAAAACTGCACTCCAGAACCAGGTGGGCCTGGAAGAAGATGAAGGAGGAGAAACTCACCGAGTTCCTAGCCCAAAATCAGCCGGCGAATCTTACAAGTACGGCGCTGGAAGAATTTCAGCGGCGAGCATGTGCACACTGTATGCCTAAATCCACTAATAGGCGACCACCTGTCTACTGGTGGACCGACGAGATTGCGATCCTTAGAAAGAACTGCACCTCGGCCAGAAGAGCGTACTACAGAACTGCCATTTAGCACCCTGAAGCGGCGGAACAGCTGCGGGAAAGACTTAGAGAGGCGAGGAAAAGGTTGGCAGTGGAAATAGACAGGAGCCAACGCAAGATGTGGAAAGACCTACTCCTGGACCTGGACAGAGACGTCTGGGGAAGGGGCTACAAGATAGTAACCAAGCGGTTTGGCCAAAGGAGCGCTAATGGAATAGCGGAGGACAGGCTGGAACCGATCATGGAGGCGCTGTTTCCGTCGTGTCCCGGCGTCGCATGTCCGGAGCCACTCGAGATTACACCAACACCAATCCCGCTGTTTACGGAGCCAGAGCTAGCGACGGCTATATCCAGCATCAAGCCGGACAAGGCACCTGGCCCCGACAACATCCCGGCGGCTCTGATCAAGAGGGTGGGAGAACTACAGCCTCAACTGCTGCTGAGAACTCACAATGCGATTTTACGGAGCGGCGACTACCCAAGAAATTGGAAGGAGGCCACGCTGGTCCTCATAAGGAAGGGGACAAAGCCGATCGGGGAGCCATCGTCGTACAGGCCGCTGTGCCTCCTCAATCATATAAGCAAGGTGTTCGAGCGCATGCTGCTCAGTAGATTGCAAAATGAAATCGAGGAGAGAGGAGAAGGTCTTTCTGAGAGCCAATTTGGGTTTCGGAAGGGAAGGTCGACCACACACGCACTCGAAAGGATTGTAAAAACCGTACGCCAAGCGAAGAGCGGCACAAGATACACCAGGCGATACGCCCTTGTGGTGGCGTTGGACGTGAGGAATGCGTTTAACACGGTCAGATGGGATAATATCCTACAGGAGTTAGACCGGAGGGATATAAGTCCTTACATTCGTAAACTCGTAACAACGTATTTCGAAGATAGATGGGTAACAGCGTACGAGGCGGGTAAATCAGCGAGACTGCGCATGAGCGGCGGGGTGCCGCAGGGTTCGGTTCTTGGGCCGACATTGTGGAACGTTAGTTATGATGATATTTTGCGGCTTCCGGTGCCGCCGGGGGTGGAACTCATCGGATTTGCCGATGTCCTCACCGTCGTGGCGACCGCGAAGACAGAAGAGGTATTGACAAGTAGGACTAATCTGGTTGTGGCAAACATATGCGCGTGGTTAAGAGACAGGGGGCTAGCAATAGTACCCGAAAAGACGGAGGCGGTCCTGGTCTGTGGAAGAAGACACCATACCCCAATTAACATCCAGGTGGAGAATAGCAACATCAGTCCCACCGAAACGGTAAAAATCTTGGGGATCCACATCGACCGCAACCTATCGTTCCGCGAGCACATCCGTCTAGCGGCCGAAAGGGCTCTAAAAGCGGCGACGGCCATCTCCAGACTGCTCCCAAATATAGGCGGACCATCCGAGCCGAAAAGGAGGGTCTTGGCCTGGGTGGCGGAGTCCATCATGCTCTACGGGGCCCCTATATGGGCAGACGACCTCCAAAAGAATGCCAGCTATACAGAAGAATTTCTCCGGGTGCAGAGAAGAATGGCCCTCAGAGTGGCGAGGGCTTACAGGACGACATCCACCGATGCGCTTCTTATGCTGTCGTCGATGGTTCCCGCCGACTTGCTGGCCATGGAGCGCAAAGGAAAGTTCGAGAAAGTTCCACTTACAAACACGGAACTGCGCAAGGCATCACTGCGCACATGGCAGGCAAGATGGAATGCAAGTGAGAAGGGCAGGTGGACCCACAGAATAATCCCCGAGGATAGATGAGTGGTACTACAGGACCCACGGAGACACCTCCTATGAGATCACCCAGCTCCTCGCCGGGAATGGGTGTTTCGAGGCCTACCTGTTCCGATTCAAAAGGGCAGATACCAACAGCTGCCCTTATTGCGAGAAAGAAGACACTGCTGACCACACCTTTTTTGAGTGTTGCCGGTGGCAAGCACAGTGACGCCTGGCCGAAACAACGGTAGGAAGATCGCTGACACCGGACAATCTGGTGGAGACCATGCTCGCGAGCCCGGAGAACTGGACAGCGGTGGAAGCCTTTGCCAAGGAAGTAATTGCGACAAAGGAGGCTGACCACCGCCTGACGCAAGCCCAGAACGAAGGCTAAAGACGGGGTGAAATGTATGGAAGTAATGCTTTCAGCGAATCCCGGCATTTCTATGGAGTGGGGTTTTAGTCAGTAGAAATCTGACAGTACCACCCAAAACATCCGGGTGGTGTCTTTGTCTTTTTGAAGATTTCCCCACTCCCAACGCACAAAAAAAAAAGCTCCCATCTCTTAAACTCAAACTAACTTTAGGCCTGAACGAGCGCACCGAACCCTAAACGCGACCCTCGGAAAGTGCTTTTCGCCCCCCCCCCCCCATTTCAAATATTGCAACCAAAATAGTCTCAATAGTTTGTACCGAGTTTGTACATCTTTTATTTTCGTTTGGACCTCTTTTGTTTTTGAGATATTTTAAAAATTCGTTTCGCCGACACCTCCCATTTCGAATTTTGGATCCAAAATAGTCTCAATGGTTTGTAACTCGTTTGTACCTATTTGTACCTCCTTACTTTTGGAGATATTTCATAAATTCGGTCACCTCAGGACCTTGGGTAAAAACTACGTATAAACGATACAGACTATATTTGGCAAGACTTACATAAATATAAAATCAGTTCTTACGTCCAAATTGTGTAAATTTATGGCACCAATAAATGAGGAGTGAAGCTTGTGATTCGAACACGGAATCCCGTGGCCTTCATACCAAGCCGCCGCTGAGATTTAGCAATTCAAAAATTGCTAAACATTTAGAAGATACAGGATTTGCATTAATTTTAACTTTTTTTTATTGGTGTCATTATTATAGTGCATGATATAGTTATTATATATTGGCAAAGGTGAAATAAAATATTGGGGGGGGGGTTGCATTTCATTACACTTGAAATCACTGTGATTTCTTGGCCTAATCCAGCTTATCCTCATAGCTTTGATATGTTTGACTATGTCTACCTCATCTTTTTGTATTTCATTCCAATTTTTCTAAAATTAAAATTCGCCATAACTTGGTACGATAGCCATTCTTTCGTTTCAATATTAATTGCTTCTCCAACCGGTGTTATCATTTGTGTTTATTTCTGACTCACCATTCAGTAGTTTTTGGAAATATTCCTTACATATTGATATGAATTTTTTAATGTTTTACAAATTTTAATCAGAATCACTAAGTTTTCTAAAAATATGAAATTCGTATGGTTTTCCTTTTGTGACCATCTGTCTATTTTACGTCCATCACACAGTGGTTAGCTACAGCATTTCATAAATTCCTTCAACTTTTAATTTCAACACTTTTAAAATTTTGCCTTTTATTTTACAAATCTCTTAAGTCTGTACGCTTAAAACAAATTCAAAAATATAATTTTTTCTACAAAATTTTGCGTGCATGCCTCATCAACGCTCAAAACACACTTTTTCACCAACTTTTCTAGCGTGATTGCCCCGTCCAGGGTCATTCACGCACTGGTTCACAATTCGACTCTGCTCTCGCATTTATTCTTGCTTCTCTCTTTCTCTGTACTATATTTTTTTGCTTTTGATTTCTCTTTTTATTCTGGTACAATTTCGGCCGTCTTCACTATACTCGTCTTGATGTGCATCCATTCTCGGTTTATATATTTAGTAATCTCGTTTGTCATTGTTCTTGCTATTTGTCCTTGTGTTTTCTTTGGCCTCAGTGACCTTACAGTATTAGGGTGTGCAGTTCGTGGGTAGGATTGTGGTCAATAGTCATGGTTGAATTGCAATTCGTTTATCGGTCCCCAATCTCTCCAAATAATAAACAAAATAATACCTTGACATTAATGATGCTGCAATTCCTAATTATTGATATGTTAATGGTATTTTACAGGATGTGACGAGTTTTAATTACATTTGTCACACCCCAGTAAAAAAATAACCTTGATAATGAAATATAAAATGTTGTTCATGCACATTTTTGTCAGTAAATGTTTATCAAGTTCTTAAAATTATTTTTCTATCAGGTCACAATGAAAATTATAATTTTGCTGCTATTACTTGAATTATATGTGCACTATATCTCCTGTAATGACGAACTATTGGCAAAGGTGGGTGTTTTTACGACATAAGTGGACTGTAGATACTTTTTCTTAATTCTGGTGCAAAAACTCACAATCGAACTCAATAATACTTTATTTACCATGTTTACGCAATAATTGGATGGTGCACATTACAATTGACGCACCCTGTACCTACATTGGTAGGGACTCATGCACGTGACGGAGCATGAGCAGTATGTTAATGTATGTCCAAGTATGCTGACGTATTATGTAGATGAACGCTCACATGTTGTATTTTACAAGCAATAAATATTATTTTAACGTTCTACTCATTCAAACTTACATGCTGGTCCTTCGAGCCGGATAAATCAGTGAAATGGTAATTAAATTGATTGCATTACAACAAGAAAATCACAAGAAAACATCGCATTATTCAACCAACGCAACGGTTCCAGGGGTCATTGGACTGCTTGGCGCATTTCACACAAAACTGCAAGTATTCCATTATTTCATTCTCACATTTATTCCGCCTATATTTGAACTTGCAACGTATGGTTTTTAACCAAGGATTATTATTTAAACACGCAAAAAATACTTATTTGTTATTAAAGTTAATTACATTAACTCACATTTCTCTTGAAAAAATACGTATTTCACAATGGATACCTTAATTAGAAAGCGGGCTTCTATTAAAGGTCAACTCACAACTTTTTCAAAATTCATTGACTCTATCACAAAAGTTAATAACGAACTAAAGCAAATTGAATTAATTGAGCTACAACGAAGATTTGATAAAGCACATTTATATTTAGAAAAATTCGATGAATTACAAATCGAAATTGAAATTTTAGCAAAGGATGAAACCGCAGTCAACGATCAATTACAACAACGTGACGAATTCGAAAGTAATTATTATCAAATCAGTGCAAAGGCTGAATTATTATTAGTTGAAAACACTCCCAAACGCGCTGTTTCACCATTGAGTAACAAAAGTATACGTAGTTCATCATCTGCCAAGCAAAGTAGTAACCATTCGAATTCTGAAAACACATGCAATAACTTGCATCAATCTGTAAAGTTACCCAGTATCCCGATTCCACATTTCGATGGGAAGACAGCCTCGTGGTTAGAGTTCAGAGATTTGTTTGTGTCCCTCATTCATGGAAACGATAGTATAACTGACATTAATAAATTTTTCTATCTTCGCGGAGCTCTTCGCGGTAAAGCTGTAGAAGTCATTAATTCCATAAATTTTTGTAGTCAAAATTACAATACCGCTTGGGAAGCTTTATGTTCTAGGTACAATAGCAAACGCGTGCTAATTCACAATCACATAAAGTCGTTATTTGATATAAAACCAATTTTAAAAGAGTCATCTGAAAAGTTAAGGTCGATAAATGATTCCGTCTCGTTACACGTCGAATCAATCACCGCGCTCACCCCAGGTGAAAGCCTGTGGGATCAATTAATAGTTTACCTAATCACTTCAAAGTTAGATCCCGTTACATCTCGCGAATGGGAAGAAAACAAAGCTAGAGATGAGCTCTCGACGCTTGAAGATATTAAATTGTTTCTAAAGAAAAAGGCAGATCTATTAGAAAACCTAGAAAGCAGACAATCTTGCACTGACTTCAAAGGTGTAAAGAAAAACGATTACGCGCCCAAGGTCACTCGTTCTCTCATAGCTAGCAACAAGCCGATTATTTGTCCAATTTGCGATCTTGAGCATTACGTCAACGATTGCACCGCATTCACAAAGCTAAGCGTATCTGAACGCTCAGATAAGGTAAAAGAATTAAAGCTATGTTTGAATTGTTTCCGCAAAGGCCATTTTGTTAGCGAATGTAGGTCAGGTTTTTGTAGAATTTGCAAAAGAAAACACCACACTTTATTGCATGCAGTCAGAGCCGCTCCTGAGACAAATAATACAACCGTAGCAACGCATGCTACCAGTAGCAACGAAAAAGTAGAAGAACAAACCACTACCGTCGGCGTCGCGGCATTTTCTGCCCAATTCAGCAATGTTCTTCTTGCCACAATTACAGTAATCATTTCAGACGCTAATGGCACACCGCATGTCATTAGGGGAATACTAGATGCAGGTAGTCAATCATCATTTATTAGTAAACGCACATGCAATCTGCTACAACTCACAACTCAGAAAGCCGATGTTTTGGTAAACGGCATTGGTCAATCCTCGTCACAAACTTTAGAAAAATGTCCAGTCCACATAAGCTCGCAACTCACCACATTTAAAATTCACGTATCATGTTTAGTAATCGACAACATAACTGGTCATTTACCCAATTTTGTAGTAGACACCTCTCGCATTAAAATACCCAAGCACGTTAAGCTTTCGGATCCCAGCTATCACAAACCGGGACAAATCGACCTCTTAATAGGTAGCGATTGGTTTTGGAAAATAATTGACAACGGGCAAATTAATCTTGGGCCTAAATTACCTGTATTGCAGAACACTCATTTCGGATGGGTAGTAACGGGACCAATGACACCTTCTCACAC
Organism: Podabrus alpinus; assembly: GCA_932274525.1. Lineage (NCBI taxonomy): Eukaryota > Metazoa > Arthropoda > Insecta > Coleoptera > Cantharidae > Podabrus > Podabrus alpinus. Next base: position 78,942,505 of record OW026456.1, read on the forward strand.
ACAAACAGTACATTGCAATTTCAGTAGCTCGGTTGAAGTTAAGCTAAATGAACAATTAACAAAATTTTGGGAACTCGAGAATGGGCCAACGGACAAGCCTCTGACGGTTGAAGAGCGCTATTGCGAGTCGCATTTCGTAGAAACGCATAAACGCGACAGTAGTGGCCGCTTCACGGTCACGATCCCATTGAAAGACAATCCCAGCAAATTAGGTGAATCATTCGAAATTGCAAAGTGCAGATTATACAATGTAGAAAAACGGTTTCAATCCGATCAGAAACTCAATGCATCCTATCTTGCCTTCATGAACGAATATCAGTCATTAGGGCACATGTCAGAGTCACAACCAAACGATAGTCAACCCTCTTATTACATGCCACATTTTGGAATCCTCAAGGAAGAAAGCCTGAGCACTAAGCTACGTGTAGTGTTCGACGCTTCCGCTGAGTCAACATCGGGTTATTCATTCAATTCCTTGCAAATGGTCGGCCCAACCATACAGCAAGAACTTTTCTTTATCTTGTTACGTTTTCGCAAATATTTATACGCATTCTCTGCTGATGTACAAATGATGTACAGACAAATTTTCATAGATCCAAGTCAGCGATCTTGTCAAAAGATTCTTTGGAGGGCTTCTCCATGCGAAGTCATAAAGGAGTATGAACTCAACACGGTCACTTACGGTACGGCAGCCGCACCATTTCTTGCAATAAGGAGTTTATACCAATTAGGGAAAGAATGTTCCAATATACATCCACGGATATCAGAAATTATTAAAAATGACTTTTACGTTGATGATGTCCTGTCAGGAGAGGATACACTCACTGAGGCTCAAAATAGTTGTTCTGAATTATCATCCGTTTTAATGTCAGGTGCATTTAAATTAAGAAAATGGGTATCAAACGACCCTGAGGTATTACAAAAAGTCGAACGTTCAGATGTTCACCCGCAAGTTCACGAGTTTGCACAAGGTCAAGCTAAGACGTTAGGTCTAGTTTGGTCATTTCATAACGACACATTAACTTATCGCATTTCTAAGTTTAGTAATCGCAAGATTACCAAAAGAATCATACTATCTGACGTGTCCCAAATATTTGACCCACTCGGACTGTTAAGCCCATGCATCGTTCCCGCAAAATTCTTGCTACAACGATTATGGGAGGAAAAGTTAAATTGGGACGATGATCTTCCGCACCTTTTAGCGACCCAATGGAAAGATTTAAGAAACGACTTATATATCTTGAATGACTTTCAGATAGAGAGAAAAGTTATCTGCAGAAGGCCCCAGCGATTAGAGCTGCACGGCTTCGCAGACGCATCCATGCACGGTTACGGTGCTTGCATCTACCTTCGGTCTACGGACGAAAACAACATTCACCAGGTCACATTGTTATGCTCACGTAATCGAGTCGCTCCGTTAAAACCAGTAACCATTCCGCGGCTGGAATTATGTGGCGCTGTCATTTTAGCAAAGTTAGTTTCTCAAGCGCACAAAGCCTTAAAGGTCACATTTCATGAAATAATCTTGTGGACGGATTCCACAATTGTGCTAGGTTGGTTGCAGACGCCAGTAAATGTACTCAAACCTTTTGTTAGTCATAGAATCGCAGAGATACTTGATCTAGTACCAACAGCTACATGGAACCACGTACCCACGGATTCAAACCCAGCAGATATTTTATCTCGTGGAATTACACCATCAAAACTCAAGGAGAGTACTCTATGGTGGCACGGGCCCCCATGGCTCTCAAATGACTTTGCAGCGTGGCCGCGTCTCGGGAACAAGTCTAGTCAGGAGCTCCCTGAGCTCAAAAACGAAAAATACGCGCTAACCATAAGCGAAAATTCACATTTTTCATTTGAAAACTATTCAAATTATTCTCGTCTTCAACGGGTTATGGCTTATATATTGCGATTTAAGTCAAATACGTTAAGTTCAATCGACCAAAGACAATTTGGACCTCTTTCTTTAACTGAATTACAAAACTCACTTCAAAGGTTAGTTAAGATGGTTCAAGCAGATAATTTCAATCAGGAACTGCAACTCCTGCAAAAAGGAAAACCATTACACAAAAGTAGTAAGATTTTAAATCTCAACCCCTTCTTAGATGAAAATGGTATAATACGCGTAGGAGGGCGTCTTCAAAACTCGGATCTGTCATATTCTGCAAAGCACCCCATATTGCTTCCACACAAGCACACATTCACAAGGCTTCTCTTCGAAAGAGAACATGCTGTCTTATTTCATGTTGGGCCACAAATGCTTCTCGCCTCAATCCGCCAGAGATTTTGGCCAGTATCGGGACGCAGCATTGCGAAACTTGTTGTGCGCAACTGCGTAAGGTGTTTTAAGGCCTCGCCTAAAACTATCCAACCCTTCATGGGAAACCTACCCACAGAACGCGTAACTCAAGCGCTTCCATTCGAAAGAGTAGGCGTAGATTACGCTGGTCCGATTATAATTAAAACTGCCAAAGGGCGTGGGTCCAAAACTTACAAGTCCTACATATGCCTTTTTGTATGTTTAACAACCAAATCGTTACATTTGGAATTGGTCGGAGATTTAACGGCTCAGTCCTTTATATTATGCTTGCGCCGCCTTGCCGCTCGTAGAGGCAAACCATCTGAAATATTATCAGATAACGGTAGAAACTTCGTTGGAGCTCATTCCGAATTAAAACAACTTGCACAATTTTTGATCAGTAACGAAAGTGAGATTTCGGAGCGTGCGGCTAATGAAGGTATCTCTTGGAAATTCATCCCACCATATAGTCCAAATTTTGGTGGACTTTGGGAGGCAGGAGTCAAATCTTGCAAATTACTCTTAAAGAAAATTGGTAATAACTCACTTTTGACCTATGAGGAATTTAATACGTTGTTGGTTCAGGTAGAAGGTATCCTAAACTCCCGACCACTCACTCCTCTTTCCTCAAACCCCAACGACTTGCAGCCATTGTGCCCAGCGCACTTCCTAATTGGAAGACCAATCACTGCCATGCCAGATCCAGATGCTTCAGATATACCTGAAGCTCGTTTATTAAAATATCAGCGCATCCAGCAGCTTCAACAACAGTTCTGGCGAAGGTGGACAAAAGAATATTTGGTCGAACTGCAGAAACAATCGAAATGGAACTCATCGACAGGTAGCATCCAGATCGGAACCATGGTCCTAATACGGGATGACAATCAACCTCCACTGCAATGGAAGGTGGGACGAATCGAGCTGGTTCACCCTGGCAACGATGGAGTAGTACGTGTCGTCACGATCCGCACCACAGATGGGCTCATCAAACGGGCTACAAATCGTGTGTGCCCCTTACCGAATTCGTAAGGAGTGTAGTGAACTTCAGTGTTTTTTTTGAAACTCATGTTTAATTTGTTTAGTGATTATTTCAGCATAAGACATTTTTATTTATATATCTATACATTGTTTATGTTTTTTATTGCAACTTTGATATTGTTTAATTTTGAAAGTTGGCCCTTTCAACGTCGGGGGGCATGTTTACGCAATAATTGGATGGTGCACATTACAATTGACGCACCCTGTACCTACATTGGTAGGGACTCATGCACGTGACGGAGCATGAGCAGTATGTTAATGTATGTCCAAGTATGCTGACGTATTATGTAGATGAACGCTCACATGTTGTATTTTACAAGCAATAAATATTATTTTAACGTTCTACTCATTCAAACTTACACATTCCAATTACAATTTTTAATAAATATATTTACCGCGAGGTAGCATTCCCTCATTCATGGTTACCGACTGGTAACCAATCACATTCAAACGGGAATGGGACTTTTCGGCGCCGCCGATTCGGCGTAGCTAGTTCGGCGCCGCCGGTTCGGCGTAGCCAGTTCGGCGTAATACCGTTTCGGCGCGAGGACGTTTCGGCGTGAGGACGATTCGGCGTGAGGACGGTTCGGCGTGAGGACGATTCGGCGCGAGGTCGATTCGGCGTAGCCCATTTAGGCGCAAACCCGATTCGGCGCTAAGACGATTCAGCGCTAACCTTTTTAGTAATTCGAGACGCTTTTCAAGAATTTAAAATATCCTCATTTTCAGTCGAGAGAGACTATAGAAATATTACAAAAATTATATTTTTGTAATTTTTAGAATTTCTGTTAGTAGTATTCGTAAGTTTCACTGTCTGTGTGTAAGTATAATAATGTTATGTGTTAATGTTTTCATCGGCTAATTTTCGGGTTTTTATCCTACAACCTCTTTTCGACCGAAGATGAGAATATTTTAAATTCTCTAGACGCGTCTCAAATTTTTAAAGAAATAAAGGACTCTGGGGGAAAAGATTTAATTTTTAAATTACATGATCTTGGTTTTCAAACTAATTTTTCATTTTGTTAAGGTTATTCAGGATCTCAAGATTAGAGTAATATAAATTTGTAATAAATTTTTGTATTATAGTTGACCTTTATTTGTTAATTTATAAGATATTTTTTAAAATTGGGTATAGGTCTTTTAATATTAAAAGACAAAAATAATCAATAACAATTTATTAAATTTACATTGTCAACTATTGAATTTGTGCTAGTAAATTTGAATAGCTTATTTGCAAAATTTTAGAGCATATTTGTAGTTTTTTAGTGCCTAAAATCCGATGACTACTAATGAGTAATAAATAAATAAAAATATGACACTGAAAAATAAATTTTCCGAAATTTTTTTATGAAAACCACCCACATTGTAATTTCAAGCCATTTCGATGGTGTTTTTAGAATATCATTAAATTTATTCGTTTTTAAGATTTGCACCGAACAAAAACAGCGAATTTTTCAGCCACCTTAAAGAAATCTTAAAGTATAATACAACAAAAATGTTTTACAATAATTCTAAAAAATAATGAACCTCATGATTTACAAATGAAACCATTTTTGTTCTATAAATACAGCTTAGTTAATACGAAAAGTATTAGCCCACCTCTGCATTTAGAATTTGAATTTTTTAAATCTACCACCTAGAAATGATTCTACGATAAATAATAATCAAAGGAGAAAATTTCATAGTATAAAATTTAGTAATTTAATTGCTATACATCAACTACATAATATGTATATTAAAAACATTACATATTCAAGTTAATGATCGTATGTAGTTTTACAAACGTGAATTAAAGTTTAATTTGTGATTAAAAACTGCGAAATAATGCATTAATTTTCCATTACAAGAATTTAATTATATTTTAAAATGAATCGGAAAATCATTTCCCGCCGTATTGTCCTTGCGTCGAATTGGTCTTGCGCCGAATCGGTCACGCCGAATTGGGTTCGCGCCGAATAAGGTTGCGTCGAAATGGGCTCGCGGCGAATTAGTCTCGCGCCGAATCGGGTGTACGCCGAAAGGGCTACGCCGAACCGGCTGCACCGAAAAGTCCTAGACCCCATTCAAACTACATATTAATGCTATTAAGTAGTACTTAAGGATAGTGTAAACACAACTGACTTAGAACAAGTACCTTAATGGAAAGGGCCGTGATTAGGCTAATTCTGCAAACTGTGCAGATTTGTCTTAATAGTGGGTTATTAGTTTTAAAATAAATCAAGAATTATGCATTTTGTGACGTAAGAAAATTTACGACTCTTGGAATACTTGAAAATTTTGTGTCGACGTGGCGTTAAAAAGAAATGTTGCCAGGGATATCGTCAGTGTGCGAATGTAGTTATTGCTCCACAGCGGACACCACAATTCGCGATTTTTACCAGATGATGATGTCCCGAGGAGCCATGATAATTTTTTAGGGGGCCGCCTGTTGCGGGAGTCCACAGTAATGTAATTTTTAATTCGATTTTGAATGGCCTTGAGCATCTTTGGAACCGCATTGTAACAGTTTTCTGTTACACGGTTGTTAATTACTGTATTTTGGTTTACGTTTTTCTTTTCAGGTTTTTAATTATATTTCGTAAGGTTTTGTATAACAAAACAATTTATGATCAAAATTTAATTACGATATGTATATTTTTAGCGCCTGTTAGGTAGGCTACTTTAATGTCATTTAGAAAAGGTCGATAATAATCAATATTACAGTTCCCTTTTTAAGAATCTTTTAGAATAAAGGAACATCGATTTCTTTAAAAAAATCAAGGTTGGCGAACCAAGTACGGTAAACAAGACACGCAAATTTTGTGCTCTGTTAAAAATTATTTATTTCAACCGATATTTCAATAGGAAATAGAAAAATTACTTGTGGCGAAAACCGTTCTATTTCCGCACAAGTGCCTGTTTGCTTGCCTGTAGATGGGAAGTACACGGCGGCCTAGCTCATAGGTATTAACCACTGTCGAAGGGCTGGGTTGTTTTTCAACTATCGTAGGTTCGCTTATACAAGTTGAGACTGCCTTACTGTTGATAACCGTATCCTTGGGCGCCATATATGAAATGAAACTTTCAGAGTTAACTTAATCTTTTTATTTCGTATCAAAATTAAAAACATAAACAAAATGAAACCTTGAGTACACACTGAGATCGAAAAACACAGTGACGTGACAAAATTCTCGTTTATTATGAACAATATGAAAAACTTTAAATACAATAACAGATAAAATGTTTGAACAGGTTGAAAATAAACTGATGGTGGTAGAATAGACTCCACGTGTCTGATACTGGTATCTAAGATCCTTTTTTTATTACTATTTTTATTACTAAGTGCTTATAGTTATTTGACACAAAATGGTTATTTCAAATCTCATATAGTAAGGAATCTTCAATTACTTACAATTTGTGTAGCTGTGACGTAGACTTCTAACTGTTCGATCGATCGGACGAGCACAAGCCAAAATAGGTCGGAAATTATCTGCATTCCTTAAAAATGATATACTAAAAAAATAATTGAAAGAAACACACTTATACGAGGTTGAAAACCAAAATAATATATCTCAAAAGATTGACATGCATAATAATTAATTAATAAAAAATCTCAGATATCACCAGCTCGCTTTGTTGTACTTCGTGAAATACTTCTGCACTGATAAATTGCACACATGTGATCGATAAATAATCTTGGGGTTACAGTGGGCGTACTATTCTCGCTCCTGCTTATAGCGGACGATTGATTTGGATTATTGCGGCCTATTCTTTTAAATACCATAGATCCTTGATGATACAAATGGCAAACTTATAGGGGCCTGGTTTGGATTTTCAAAATGGCGGAACTGCTTTGTACACACCACGAACCCGATTCTGGATAATTGATTATAAATCCTCGAAAACAATAATTGGGTGTCGAAAACACCTTCACGATTCGTATCACTTTATGTGATATGTCACTCAAAACTTGCACAAAATTTGCGTGTCTTGTTTACCGTACTTGGTTCGCCAACCTGTATTTTTTAAAGAAATCGATGTTCCTTTATTCTAAAAGATTCTTAAAAAGGGAACTGTAATATTGATTATCGACCTTTTCTAAATGACATTAAAGTAGCCTACCTAACAGGCGCTAAAAATACACATATCGTAATTAAATTTTGATCATAAATTGTTTTGTTATACAAAACCTTACGAAATATAATTAAAAACCTGAAAAGAAAAACGTAAACCAAAATACAGTAATTAACAACCGTGTAACAGAAAACTGTTACAGCATTAAGTTGCATGTCCTCGTGATTTGGGATGTATTTGGGTTTCATCAGGCTATAGAGAGCGCTACTTGTGTCACTCTCGAGATCCGCGTGATTTTGGTAATTACGACGTGCCCTCCCATTCTACGGCAAATTTCACGAATGGGTTTTCTTATCTGGCAGTTGTTTGCTGACTCGTCCAGTGTCGCCTCTTTCCGCCTTGGTTTGGCTGATCCTCTGCATCTTCAATATGAGTCGGTGTTATACCTACCTATATGTGTTTGTGTGACTTGTAAATCTAAATAAAAGACTTTTATCCTTTTAAAGTTCTTATACATGTAATGGTCTTTAATGAATATTTATTTATTATTATTAAATTATACAAGGTCAACTTAGATTACTGATTGAAAGTCAGAAACAATGTTCAGCGGTAATACAAACTGTGATAAGTTAAGAATTACAGCTCTTGATGAACTGCCATAACACTTAAATAATGTATTATTTGTTACAATTACAAAAATTAATTTAATAAACTTTATTTCAGTTTCATCAAAACAACTACAAACTTAGAGATCTTAGAGTAGAATTAGCGAGTTGCAGTGAAAAGTATTACAATCACTTCAAAATTAAAACGTTTAAGTACAATCGCACTACCCCGGCCGTTAATGGTTCTCTGAACATGAAAATAGCGGTAAAAGATAAGATCGAGGTAAGGTTGTTTTTTATTTATTTGTCCATCTTAGTATCGTGTGAAAAGAATAAGTTAAGAATTAAAAATGATACATTTTTAGCTACTCGTACAAGTTTTTAAATTTTTGAGCAATGAGTATCGACACTTTCCGATCCGTTTCCAAGTTAATCTTAAAAGGGTTTTTGATGCAAACGTAGGAGGTGCAAAAGAAATAAGAAAATGTGGTAATATTACAAGAATGTTTTTTGAAAAGGTTTAGATAATAATTTTTGGTAGTAAATGTATCTAAAAAGTTTAACTTGTAGGATGTTACGTATTATGCCTGTAACTTTGTTATTGATGAAACTCACTTTCCTCCGCTGATTCCCAGTGGGAGATATAAAGCTGATGTAAAAGTGCTCTATTTAGATGAAGAAATCTCACGCATATATGGTTATGGTGAAATATACACTCCAATTGAATACCCAAAGGATTAAGAACTACATAATTATATAATTGTAACATTGTGGTTTATTTTATTTTGTGTTGCATGTGAAAATTAATTAAAATGGTTTTCGTCAATTTTGAACAAGCAGTCCAAATAATGTTTTCATTCTGGGGTATTATGAGTTTATAATTAAAATATATGGTTTTCTTAGGTAAAGGTGATTAGGAATTAAAAATATTTATCAAAAATTATATATTCTACGCAATAAATGTTAAAAAGCGTTAAAAAATAATTTTTGTTAATTAGTTAATCCAGCACAGGTAATTTATTAAAATATTTTTATCACAATGTAACAGTTAACTGTCACAGCTGCTGGAAATCTTGCCCGCCTCTGTCGTTAACAGAGAGGGAAGTGCTCCACTGGCCAGTGACGACATTTGTATAATGTGTTCGGGGATTATTTAAATCTCCAGATTTTATTTTATTTGGTTTTGTCCGAAAGAACGGAACAAATGTTAATTCTTTGAGAATGCGTACCGCTTCCTCTGGTAGAAAAGTATTTACAAAAATAATAAACTTAAAAATTCTAATGTAACATAAATTTAAATACTAAAGGTACGATTCCTAACGCCTAATACGTAGGCAGCTGCTACAGCATGCGAGAAACGCCGCGTTGACCACTATTAAATAAAAAAAATCAAACTATCGTTTGCGTGAGGTTGGCAACGAGGTTGGTTTTAAAACAAGCGAGAAGGTACAAGTTATTTAACGTCCGACAAAAAACCAATATTTTAGAATTATTTAAATACAAGTTTGACGCTACGAACCCTATTATAAGGGGGGTTAGTGATTCGTGCAAAGTGCGACGATTATAAAAGTATTCTATCGAAGGATAAAAAATTAGCAGCCGTAGCCGAATTAATCCGGTTCAGCCATTTTGGCGGTCACGATCCAAAAAGATTAAATTGAAGTTGCATCAATCGGTTCGACAAAGGTCGAAGATTGTGGGTCAAACGAAGGAAGATAGTCATCCGTGGTTTGGGTGGATTATCCTGAACGAGATAACTACCTTGGGTGGATTATTTGGTCACGAGCCAAGAATAAGGATCGTGCAAGTACGAAAGGCTGGCTAGTTCGCCATTACGAATTTCCACTTTAAACGGATGTGTGTGACAACAGAAAAACTATTAGAACAAAATGTTCGACGAAAAGAACGACAAAATACTGTGATATCATTGATTAATTATTTATGTTCAATCAGATTTGCGAGATGAATAACCGTCAGTAATTATTTATGTTCAATCAAATTTGCGGAGCAAATCCCCTCAGCTTTCACCCTCATATAAGTGTGTCTTTTTCGATTGTTTTAGGTCATCATCCCAAGGAGGAATAACCATTTTCCATTCCATCCCGAAGGTCGATCGATCGCACCCAAAAGGAAATACAAAATTCACCACAGAGTAAGTAATCGAAATAGATCCATTGCTTACTATATAAGTGTGAAAATAACAGGTCATAAATTATTTAATTTCTTAATACTGTCAAATTCTCGTGATCATAATTACCAGGTCACTACGACCTCAATCAGACATTTTGAAACCGAACAAAGAACTACCATAATAGTCAAAAACATAAACAGCTTGGTGTTGGGCGTCCACGACCGACTTCGTCGAGCGACCCTACCAGGTTCAAGTAATCATATTTCAGTTCAGACGTTGGGATCGTGGTACCAGTTGATTCCGGTTTACCACCACGGTCAAACTTTGATATCGTTAGTGAAGTCGAACCTCATTAAAATTAACCCCGTCAAGTCTTGTCGAAGACACGACGAGACCATCAATCGTAATCATAAGTTTTTCTGTTGGTTAAATATTTGTAGTTCATGGTAATAATTGTTCTCATTGAATTATCCATATTTTAAATTCTTTTGTTCATTGTTCATGGTTATAATTATTTTAATTGAAATGTTAACGTTTAATAAGCCGATGTCAGTTGTTCAAGATAATTATTGTTCATATTGAAGTGTTAGTTATTAAATTAAAAGAGAATTTTGTCCAACAATTGTATTATTGTGTCTTTTTAGTGTATACTCGAAATAGTTTTATTCAAGTTTTAATTTTGTTGAGAGGACCAAGTATTAGGGTCTACTCCCGATATCTTGTTCTCACAGCTGGCGCCCTGGCTCTGTTACGAAGGTAAGGATAAGTTCCAAGAAATATAAACGATCCCACGAAGGTTCAAAAAAAACAATCTGAACCCCCCTGCTCTTCGACGCATGACTGAACCCTATGAGTTAGCCGTCTCGTACAGTCAATCTACGGTCAAGACAAGCGGCACTTGAGGTACCACAAGGCGATTGTGGCAACAACAATACAGATTGAAGTTCTAAAATATTAAAAAAAAAACTTGTAATTGGGAATTTACATTAACCATGCGCCACTACGCGTCCATAATATTAACTACTCCGTTTAGTATACCCAAAATTTTATACGTGTATTTGTTAATTAATTGTGTGTTAGAATTTGAATTTTACCACTATTACAACGCAGTCGACTAGCTATATTAGTACAATACGCATTAATAACTTATGTGCAATATCGTGCTATAGATACTAATTAGAACAGCCATTATGACGCGACGTTAGCGCCCTCATCGGTGATGTAAATTCCCAATTGCAACGAAACTTGAAGTTTTATGACAACTTTATATTTTGTAATTTTATTGATTTCAGATTACTGGATGTTTGGATTAACCTGTGTTCTGTTTATTGAGTTTTCACTGTTTTTAATTATTTAAATAAAAATTTTCAAAAATTTTAACTTTCATAAACATTTTAAAACAACGTGATTCGTCTACGCTAGCCACGATCAAGAAAGAAGAAACAGAGCTCTACAATTTAAGACTTTTTATGCAATCAATAAGGGTATTCACAAGGGCGTCGGTAGTTGCGTACTTGTGTAGTTTGGTACTTGCGTATGACAGCCATATGACAGCATAAGGTTACACCCTTAATGTAAACATTTTTAGTAAACAATTTATTTATAACGAAATTAATCTAACATTTAATTTTATAAACTTCACTCATGTAGATAATAATTATATTGTAATAAACACAAACAAATCCAACGTAGCTATTCTTTTAATTTTACATCAACAGAAGCAATTCATTCCAAGGTTTCTGAACATTTCAATTTCAATTTGTGTTTTGTTTATGACACGATCTATTGGCGCTACAAGGGCAGTAATAACCTTAGAACCGATAAACTGAAGGGGGTTTATCTACGACTCTGCAAACCGAGTAAAACATAAGGGTAGTGGACATAAACATGTAGCAAGACAAATCGCAAACAAGACACCTTCTGTACAAAATTAATGGGGTGACTAGCTCTAGCCGCGAAGGGGTGGTTCGATTGAAGGAGCAAAAGGGCTTGTGACGAAACGTCGCGATTTGACGGCCTCTCATCAACGATCGGGCAATCCTCAATCGTGATTCTAGATGTTGTCGCTAACAGGGGGGTAAATTTACACACGGGGTATTTACATGGGCGCCACGTGAACTTGAACCGGGTGTTATGTTAAAGTAAAACCATGCATTAATATAATAATTAAAAATTTCAAATATGTTACGATATCCTGACTCACATCCGATTCAGCAGTCTATCGCATTCCTTTTAAAGTTCAATAACTGTAAAATTAGTAATAAGCAATATTTTTATTATAAATAGTCACAATTGTAATTATAGATTATTATTATGCTGTATGTCTAAAATCGATGTCAGTCGTAATTTTCAATAAATTTATTTAAGTAATTTGATTTTTTTTTAAATAATTTTGTTAAGTGAAATTAACTGGCGCAGTCGGTAGGATACTCAGAAGGGCTTTAGATCAAATTCTCTAAAATAACCCTTTTTGTGTTAACAATCAACTGAGAACCAACATTAAATTTTAAGTGATAAGAAGAAACAAATAAAAAGTGCAACAAGAAGAAACAAATAGAAGACAATCAATCAATCCAATAAGAGGGAAGAAGTTTCGAAAGATTTATAACCAAGGGATGAAGAAATTCACAACGTTCTTCATTTGCTTAGCGTAAGTTTTTGCTCATTATTATATTTCCTTTATTCCTTCCTGAATGTCAGAAGCAGAAATAACCGAATTATTCAATAATTTAACCCTATCATCGGAATCAATTTTACAAAGTATTCCAAATATTCTATCAAACGATCCCCCTAGTAATAATTACGAAATGGCACAACTAGATAGATTTAACTGCGAATTAGTACCAAAATATGATGGCAATCCAGCGACTTTATCGATATTTATTAATGCATGTGAACATTTATTGAGAAGATTTGGTACAACAAATTCAGATGATGTTGTCAACGGACAACTTATACAAGTTATACTGGGCAAATTCGAAGGACGAGCACTCACATTAATTGCTAGTCGAGAAAATTCAAATACCTGGGGTAACATAAAAAAATTATTATTACAACATTTTGGAGATCAACGCGACGAAAATTGTCTACTACGTGATCTGATGAGCCTCAAACCATACAAAAACGAATCCTCATATCAATTCGGAATGAGATGTCAGGATGTACGAAGCTTACTTTTAACCCATCTACAATTACATGAAGCGGACCCAAACGTCAAGTTGGTAAAAACGAAAATTTACGATGATTTATCACTCCAAACATTCCTTCAGGGTTTGAACGGTCAAATTGGCCTAGTTGTAAGATTAAAACAGCCACCCAATCTAGAAGCGGCAATGGCGTACGTAACAGAAGAAGAAAATTTCATGTACGCCCAAAATAAAACAAACATCTTAAATTTCCAACGGCAATATCAACCGATAGAAAAGAAACAACCATTTCATCCAACTCCAATGCCGAGTGTCAACCCACCTATGTTAACCAATTTTGGACAGCAGCCACTACAAACCCAAAATATACTTCGACCACCCGTATTCAAACAAGCTAGTACAACAAGGACACCAAATCCATTTGCCTCACAACCTCGAACTTTCGGAAGATTTTCAGGCCCACCAACGCAATCAAGAATGGTCCCACAGCAAACAAATAATTACAGTTACAAGAGAAACTATCAACAACCTAATTATAACGGACCACAATGGAACACATTTAAACCTCCACAACAACGCTACGAACCAGAACCAATGGACATTTCATCTGGGAATACCCGTCGATCAGGAATCCCACAACAAGAAACACAAGTAGTGTACTATCAAGATATAGAACAAGGAGATTATGAAGATACACCCACATATGAACTAGCAGAAAATTGTGATGAAGTTTATGAAACAAAAGTTAGCCAACTATTGGAAAATTCCAACGAACATGAGTACGTCGAAAATTTCCACCTGGAAGCCTACAGTACCAGCACGACAAATAATACAATAAACCTTAATATAACGACTCTTTCCAAATTGCCATATATTAAAATTCCAGAATTAAAGTTAAAATTTTTAATAGATACAGGATCAACAAAATCTTTAATAAATCAAGAAATCGCACATAAATATTTCCCTAACCAAATTAATTACGAATCGTTCAAAATTCTGACAGCTCATCAAGTAAGTCAACATGATGAAGTAGCATACATAAGGTTACCCGATTCAATCGATTCTACAATCAAGCACAAGTTCTACCTTTTTAATTTTAACAATAAATACGACGGTTCAATAGGTGTAGATTTATTAAAATTTTTAGAAGCCGAAATTAATTTCAAGGATAAGGTACTAAAAACGAAAAACAAAACGATACCGATCTATTTAGGAGACGACGACGATGACGACATCTCGATGGCAGTCAATCTAGACGAATCCGAAAACGACCTCAGAATAATCGATTTGGATACAGAGAAAGAATGGGCAGGAGCACCCATGCCTACCATAAGCGAAATCAACGGGTTACTGAACAATTCAAATGAACCGGCAGCGAAAGGCCAAGATGATGGAACTATTCATTCCAACATAAACGACGAACGAGTAACAGCAACCCACATCATTAAAGAAGCTATAGATGATAAAAAACACCAATTCATAATTAGGACAACCCACCAGGGAGAGTTGAAGGTACAAACAAAAAACCAAAAATTTCTGACACTAATCGACAGTTTGGGAAAAATCGGACAAGCAGTTCCAATAACAAGTAGAAATATTACTGAACTTGCGAATGCCTTAATCACACATTTTTCATACTACGGAGTTCCAGAATCAATAACAAAGGATAACGGGACGGAGATAAAACACGATATCGTACGAGAATTGTTAAACTTACACAAGGTAAAGGTTCATTTTACTACACCAAGAAATTCACAATCAAATAGGATGATCGAAAGGATGATTTCAACCCCAATCGAACACCTACGAATTATGAGGGTAGATGGCAAGAAAACTAGTAACATAAGAAGAAAAACTAAGAAAAAATTTTACGGACCTTTTATCATTACAAAATTATTTAACGATAACACGGCGGAAATCCGGAATAAAAATAATCGAATACAGAAGATACATGTTAGATTACTAAGAAGACCTACTCTTGTTACAGATGCTGCTACGCAACCGTCGACATCCAAGACTTGAAGAACAACCCCGGAATGTTACCACTTAGATTAGGAATAGTTAATAATCAAATTAGTTACTGGACGCTTATTAGAGTAATAGATATAGCACCACTTAGAAGGGAATTAGATGAATTAAATAGTAGTTTTAACAATTTAACCTTAATATACAGTAAACATGAAAACGGGAAAACACATCGATGGAATAATCAAAATCTACATAGCCTTTTGGAACATACCATAACCGAAACTAATACAAAATTCGAACAAATTAATCTTTACGAAAATCATAGAAGAAAAAGAGGTTTCATTAATGGATTGGGCGGACTAATTAAAACCATTACAGGAAATTTGGATAATGAAGATGCAGAAAAATATAACTATGCAATAAACCAATTGACCAACGATCAAAATAAAGTAAAGTTGCTATTTAAGGAACAAATTAAATTAACAACTTCAGCAATGGAAAACTTCAACAACAGCATTATTAAAATAGCAAGAAATCAAGCACTTTTACTAGAAAAATTAACCTTCATGGAACTTAATATAAATGCAACTAATTTTTACAAAACTAAAGTAGATGAAAAATTAACGATGACGACAATTTATCTAGAATTAATAACAGCCGCAGCAACAATACGAGATATTTTAGAAACACTCGAAGAAGCGATCACCTTTGCATCAGCAAACATTATGCATCCATCAATATTAAAAGCCAAAGACCTTAATCACGAATTGTTACAGATACAGCTATTATTAACAAATTCTAAATTGCCTATAAACCCAAATTTGGAAAATATTCACGAATTTCATAAAATCATAAATATTAAAGCCTTTATCCAAAATACCAAAATACATTTCATATTAGAAATCCCAGTCGTCAAAAAAATCGACTATAATTATTTTCATCTATTTTCCTGTCCAATATTTAATAATCCTTTATACTCAATAATCATTCCCAAAGCCAAATTCCTTGTAATAAACGAGCAAAACTTCGCATTAAGTAACCAAAGATGTAAAGATATAAATTTTAACAAATTTTTGTGCAAATTGGAAATTAACCAAATCGAAGAAAAGTCACCTTGCGAAGTTCATCTTATTCAACACACAAAGAAATACCAAAATTGTCAGCAAGAAAGTTTAAGTTTGGCCCACACGAAAGTCCAACAGGTCTCTAGTAATCAATGGATGGTAATAACAAAGGGAGAAGACGTAATCAAGAAAGAATGCGATGCAACAACAGAAACTATTTCGTTAAATGGAACATACTTAATATCACTAAATGGTAAATGCAGGATCAAAATACAAACAAAATTACTAACGACACAAGAGAAACGACTTAAAAATAACTTAGTGGAAATCCCGAAGTTAAAATTCGAATACACTAGCAACAGACACAATAATGTCAACATTACCTTCAGGCCAATCGAATTGGAACCGATAAATTTGGACGAAATTAAAGCAACAGAAATCAAATTGCATCAAATCGAGGAAAACATTGAAGAAACATCCCAAGCTCCTGTGTACTTCCATCAAGCAAGTGGATGGACCATCATGTTATATATGTTAATTTTCATTATTTTAATCACATATGTTTTAGTTAGAGTTTTTAAGAAGAAAACACCATCCGGAACAATCAAAGAGAAACCAATCGAACAGAAACCAATCGAACAGATCGGACTTCAAAATTTAAGGATACCCTAATTTTGGTCCTAGAGGGGAGGTGTTATGTTAAAGTAAAACCATGCATTAATATAATAATTAAAAATTTCAAATATGTTACGATATCCTGACTCACATCCGATTCAGCAATAGTTCAATAACTGTAAAATTAGTAATAAGCAATATTTTTATTATAAATAGTCACAATTGTAATTATAGATTATTATTATGCTGTATGTCTAAAATCGATGTCAGTCGTAATTTTCAATAAATTTATTTAAGTAATTTTGATTTTTTTTAAAATAATTTTGTTAAGTGAAATTAACTCGGGGTTCATACGAAAGGGATGCAAAATCACCCTTCCAAGCTGGTACACGACAGCTTTCTGATTAAACACGTTGCCTCTCACACTGGTGACATCTCTTTGGATTACATTACCTTTACATCCAGTAAGTTTTACCTTGACCAAGATAGCTAAATAAAACATACACATAACGACAATAAAACACATAAATAAATAATAAAGCAGATATAATAACAACGAAATATGCAAGGACATTTGACACTTTACAACAATAATTGTATAATCAAATTTACAACCACAAATGTTGCAAGACAAAATATTTACACTGACTTGAATAACAGAAAAGTTAACGAGAAAAATATTGATACTGAAAGTTGAACAGCTGTTCGCCAAAATGAAACAGACTAAGGCTCAGTTGTTCAGTTTTGGGTTATCTTCTAACCTGGGTTATTTTCCATAGAAATGATTGTTTCAAGAATTGTTTCCATGGAAAATAATTCAGGTTAAAAGATAACCTAATACTGAACAACTGAGCCTAACTAGTTTAATTTATTAAACTTCAAATATGACACAAAACACAAATTCAAAATATGACGTTACTTCATGAAACAATTTAAACACCTTGACAACGTATGCGTGGTTACACCACGTCCAAACAAATATTAATACACAAAAAGGAAGTACAAAATTGTGCGAATTCGACTTACACGGTAAGACTGAACGGTTCTTTGAAAATATGGTGGTCAAAACTGACCACAAGGGACAATAATACTTAATATTAATAAAAAACAATGCTTACATAATATTTACAGGTATGCTCCAATGAGACGATTCCAAGCAGATATGGTCCGGTGTGAGATGGCTATTTTCGGTAGGCAAAATCCTTTTCCAATATTCGAGATGACAAAAAGGTGCGATAGTTCGGGAATACTTCAATAATGAGTGGTCGGCGATAAACACGAAAATGGAATGATTCGTAATTCTTGAAACTTGACTTAAATGCGGTCCAGCCTTGCGGCTTAAAATTCACGCTAACCGTACGTAATCTAGCTTCCATAAATTGTATCACGAAACCAACCAACATGTACTTTATGCGAAAATGTCCGATAAAATATTGTTTATATTTAAACAATTTAAATTCCATGTACTTAAATTCGGCACGAAATATTTAGTTAAGAACCCGAACTAATTTCAATAAAAGTAATATGTGTGTATTCAATTTACACTGTGACCTGATCTTAAATTACATCCGTATTATTTGATTTAAACAACGGAAAAGCGTCAATGGTTATACATGACGTCACTAAAAGTTAACTGAAATAACCGATAAGGCGATTATATCACTAACTCAGCCACTCGAAAAAATTTTTCGAGTGCTACACACTAAAGAACATGCTTATATTTGTCTATTAAAACAATAAAAAGTGTGAACGGGGTCAAAACAACCCCAATATCGACTTTTGAAAAGTACGGGAAAGTAGCAGCGAGTATGCGGCAGACCCCGGTCGATGTGCCATCGTTCGCCCGTGGTCCCTTGAAAATGCGTAAAATTTTTTCGCTCCGATTTGAATTTTTCTTTGAAATTCGGGTAGATGGGGGTGTGATTAGTGGATATTAGTAATAAATATAATCAAAAAAATGGAAAATAACCCGTGTATTGCCGAAAAAGTGAAAAAATTTAAAAAAATTTTCCTTCGAATTTTGGGGTGTGCATTCGATAAGTAGGGTAATCCATCGTCAAAACCTACCCTTACGGGGCGCCGCTGCGCTCCGCTCCGCTCTGCACCCCTCCAGGGCGGTTTTGACTCTGGTTACTAAGCTAAACATATGAGAAGCGCCACCCATCAAGAAAACCGGGATAAATGAAACCGGGATGTGAGAGAACCTCGAAATAGCATTAAAAAGTATAGTTGCGGTATGGGGCAGTAAACTATTACGTTTCACCCCCAAAAAATTGCGTAAAAGCAAAAAATAATCGATGTTACATGTAGGAGAGTCGAGCTGCATCTGCCGGTGCGAAATACGAAGTGTTAGGGTCATTCATTACGCACGGACCGACCACAGAATGAGCGACGCGCGGAATCTCGTTAAAATTTTGCCAAATTTTACATGAAAATTAGCTAAGTTCAAATTCGATTTTTTCAAAAGTTTGGACCATATTCACATTTTTTATTATTACAATTTGATAAAATAAGTGTGTTCTTTAGTGTGTAGCAGAAGAAATTATGTTTCGAGTGGCTGAGTTAGTGATAGAGTAACCACCGATAATTTATAAAATGTCTATTAAATGTTTACATTAGCAGTTCGGCAATAATTTAATTCAATGTCCAGGAAATATTTAATTCGAAACTGGTTTGCAATAAAATTCGGAAAATGTTTAATTCGGAACAAACGGTAATTTATAACAACGTTTATTAATGTTCAATTCGAAAATGTTTAATACGGAACAACGATAATTTATAACAAAGTTCATTAATCTTTAAGTCGAAAATGATTTAATTCGGAACAACGATAATTTATAACAAAGTTCATTAAACTTTAAGTCGAAAATGATTTAATTCGGAACAACGATAATTTATAACAAAGTTCATTAATCTTTAAGTCGAAAATGATTTAAAATAATGTTCATAAAATATTTATTTAGTTTAACGCGACAAACAAAAATAATAACAGGTGTTACTTGCCTACAGAACACTCACTAAATTTTAGATGCACACAAGCTCGGTAAATTCAATTTACTTGCAGTAAATCGATTAAGTCCGCTTTTAAAGCGATTTCACCCATCCAATGGGCAGAGTTTATGTTTACATCTTGAATATCGAAGAATCTCTCCATTTTACTAGCAATTACCTTGCTTATATATCATTTCTCCCGAAAAATGTGATCCAAAAGTTACAATACAGGGGAACGAGAATTTCTCCTTACGCGGCAATTTGCTATTCTAATTGGCCCCCGCTTTTAAAAGCGATCGAAAAATAAAAGATGGCACCTAAACTACTGATTTCTATTGGTTAAAATTGACAAGCGGACCTCTCCCGCTCGACTTCGACAATCTTGCAAAGAACCGTGAAAAATCTGGACAACACATGGGACCCGGGTCTATTTTTTGTGACCAAGTTAATTCGCTATCTACAAACGCAGATAGATTTTGGGTCGATTCTTAATAGTTTTTGTGGCTTTTTATCAAGCAAATGTTTCAATATACCATATAAAATACATAGGATTTAACACGTGCAGCCATGTGGCTTGCGATAAGCCGAGTAAAAATTCAAACCTGCACTAGCACGTGTGCGATTTCAGCCACTTGTTGTGAGCACGTGTGACCAGCTTCGCGCTGTCTACCTTATTCCACATGAAAGTGTCTATACGCAGGGGTGCGCGCGAGCCGGTTCTTAAAATTTTTGAAGCTCGGCGAGCCGTTTGTTAAATTACCCCTAAAACCAAAAAATAAGCCATTTTAACCCTGAATCCACAAGGTGGTGTCACCCGTGACACGGGAGTTACATTTTTAAGTCTGTACTTCCCCCGGAATATGACGCCACCTTGTTATTTACGTAATATAAATTTATTACACTCTTCTATATGATTTACCGTTTTTTTTTTGCTTCGAAATAATAGCGAGCCGGTTGTTCAAAATTTGGCAGCCCACCCCTGTCTATACGCGCAGATTTACTATATTTGTTAATGCATTCAAATTAACAGCGTGAATATAAAATTGATCGATAATTATAAAATGTTATTGTCAGCATTAATTTTTACTATAAGGAGTGGGCTACGTTAGCTTGATTAGGTTATTTCATATGCACCGTTTGCAAAGGCGCGTGTGTAAAAATTCTTACACCTATCTTATACCATTTCTTGAGCGATAAAATTTTACTAGACATCGAGTTTGTAGTTATTTGAATTTAAAATATATCTCGACTTACTATATTTGATTTTAAAACGTTACAAGGTCGGAAATTATTCTATGGTTTTACCGAGACCAACTTACACAAAAATTTCGCATGGCGCGCGAGCGTAAATTCTGGTAACAAACATTACAATAGACCACTGCAATATAGATTTCCAAAATGCCGCACTGGGCACCGGACGAAAATCCGCACCACACTGTGATTTTCCGTGTATGTATTGGTTGTTCCTAAATAATCCGTGAATTTTCATCACCCCAAATGCGACAATTTTGTTTTCTTATGGAGCTAACTAACGAGCGTCCGATGATAACTTTATTAACTTCTATGACTTTCAAAGAAAAAATCATAATCAGAATGAAAAATTGTTATAAAAGATAGAAAATCAAAATTTATTAAAAAGGCGAATTGAAGTGAAGAGTCAAACGAAAAATTAATGATTAAATTCACTTGACGATGGGATAATAATTTAGTAATCTAAGTTTTACCCCCTCGGAAAGTCGCATTTTTGGTGAAGTATGCACTCCAATTGTATACCTGAAGAATTAAAAGCAGCATAATAATTAGCATAATAAAAATTCCACTTTATTTTTTATTTTGTGTGGCACGTGAATATTAATTAAAATGATTTGTTCGCTACTACTTAAGTAAGTGACGCATTATAAATATCCGTCTGGAACCCTCGTAGTTTCACGTAACAACTTACTTATTAATTGCTCGTGCTTGTTTATATTATTCTAGGGAAATATAGGCTTGGAATGTGTAATAAAAGCAAATGGCTGCCTCGGTTTAACGCTAGATGTGAAGGCGGTGTGACACTTGTGTACATTTGCGTGTATATTTACGTGTAAATATTTTGTAGGAATATTTCTATATTTTCTCGCAAGTTGTGCGTGTAAAATTGCGCAGAAGAATATTCGAAGGTGTGGTCTATTTTTTCTTGTGTTGTGTTTTTGTCAGTTGGTAAAAGTTTGAATTGGCATTAATTGCCAATTTGAATCCATTATCACGTTTATTTTAGTACTAAACAACACAAGGCGACCAGACATACAAACTTCTTATAGCCACTTACCGATCGAATTTTCAATTGACCAGAACGCGCTTGTGCAAATTGTAAATTTACGTGTAAATTTTTACACAAGTGGCAAACACACTCGCAAAAAAATTTGCTAGCAGATTTGCAACAAAATTTACAAGCAAATTTACGTGTTTGACACGGTGTAAAAATCTACACGTAAATCTACACGAAAATTTACACAAGTGTCAAACCGCCTTGAGTCAGAACTCGACAGTATACTAGGCGGCGTATTCTATTAATAGGAATCAATCACGTAATCGTGATACAAGGGTATCACCTTATAGATAAAAGAACCGTGTAGATTTTTATTTGTTATAACATGAAATTTAAACATTTTAAGTGTAAATGTTTTTAAATGTAATTGCGCCAAATTTGTGTTTTTATTTTTATTCTCCGTTTACTTCAGTAGTAGTAAACAAAATATCTTACTAAAACTCGGGCGGTAGTTGATTTACCATCACGAAGAATTGTAACTCTGTCAACCTTTCCTCTTCTTTCCTTTTGTATCGGCTTGGTAAAAGGAAGGCTGTACATCTGCTGAGCAAAAACTCAACAGTAATAATTTTTGCAGACGTACCCGTAGATGTTGATACTAGCTCTCAGCACGTCGGAGGCAAGGGTTGTGAGTGAAATAATAGTCAAAAGTCAGGGTAACAAGTATAAATACAGTTAATCCAACTATTAACAATAACAAAATTATTAGGTAAAAATTGTAACACGTAACAGGTCTTCCAACGATACAGATATACTCAAAGTATCAGGCATAAAATTACAAGTTGTCTCAAATACAAACAGCTATAGAGATGGGTCAGCAAAACCGCTTCACTTGTGATCACGCAAATATGATCCACTGAGAAGAGATTTGGCTTAACACACTCACCAACAATCAAAAAAGTAAACCAGTACACTACTAACCTGATACCGGTACCCTGTTCCGAGCGAACGCAGTCCACAGTCCTGACGTTGAGTAAGGTAGCCAATTAATACTGAAACAAAGAAGCGTTTCTGCCTTGCCACCCTATGCTGCTAACAACTGATATATCATAAACCGATGACGATGGTTGAACGATAATTGGCTGCTTAATGTAATTGTCCGGCTTTACAATCCAAAACACCTCGGATGGAATATTATCGGCAGATGGATGATGGTAAGCTCGAACGTTAAAATTTGGTGGCAAAATACAGCTCCAATACAGTTAATTACTGGTTGTAAAACAGTGGTAAATAAGTTCCTTGCCGAAAGGTTGGAAAAATGGCGGTCAAAGATTTCCACCTGATACGAAACAATATATGAGGTTACGAAGGCGTAAAGATTAATTTTACTTACGATTCTCAAAAACACGATAGATCCGATAAACGAAAGGTCTCTTGGTGATGCATAAATCAAATAATAATCTACTATTATTAGCAATTAATTAACTAAATTCTAATCAATAGAATGCACAAATCAACCGTGACCTCGGTGTTGAAAACGAGAATATTGACTCGATATCAAAATTCAGATAGTGTCTATCTAGAATTAAATTTGAGAATCGTACAGGGTGTTGAAAAATTAGTAACGAACTGCGAGAAGAAATAATTCGTTACAACTCGAGACACAAAGTGTGAATTTACCGCCCCCTCATAGTAATATACTATTTGTATTATGCTTTTTTCAATTGTAACGATATAGACCTACTTTAAATATCGCGCCAACGAATTATGAGTATGACAACACTGCGGAAAAATAAGTTGACAACGTAGCGAAGAACGACTAATGAAAGACAAGTTATGGTGGGAAAAAGGACGCTGCGAACAGCGGGGATACTATGCTAGGGTTAGGACGAGAGTAGTGGTTGTGTTTTGTGTCGAGTCATTTTGTGAAATAATTTAATGTTACCATTTTCATTTATGTGCAAGCTTTTGTTAGCTCTTTACAATAAGGTGAATATTATTTGGATATTTAATTTCAAAGTGGGTGAACTCGTCACTTCCAAATTCGGTAACGTAATTTACTGCATATTATTAAGATAAGTATTTAATGTTAATCAGATTACCGGTAGGCCTGCCAGGCAGTCCAGAGGTCTTGGGTAGGAATATGTGTATAAGGTCTACTTCAATGGTTTAGATAAGTGATCTTGGTCCTGGAGTTCACTTATGAACCCTTAGAAAATAAACTCGAATAAATTTTATTTCAGTTTCATCAAAATAGCTACAAAATCAGAGATGTTCGAACGGAGTTAATCAGTTACAGCAAAAAGTATTATAAGTTTGAAATCAAGACATTTAAATATAATCGTACAACACCGGCTATCAATGGTACTGCCAACTGCAAAATAGCCATGAATATAGCGAAAATAGAGGTAATGTTTTTTCTTCTAATATTATGACTTTTAGTGCCCCCCCGTGCCCCCCCGTCCTCGAAAAAAGATCACACATTGTGCCGGCATGCTGTAGTCACAACAAAGGCAAGAAGGAATATTTTGTTTTTTGCTAAGAATTACGATTGAGTTTATTTTACGTTTTCTGAAACAATTGGATTTTTTCTGTTTATTTAACATTACTGACTCGGGTTCGCTAACCTTAACTACCCAAATCAAAATTTCCTATTGACTATTGGAAAGTTTAAGGTTTATATAGTATACTGTAGACATTTTTTGACTGAAGGGGGTCAAACTTTTGAATAAATCGAATTTGAAGTTAGCAAATTTTACACTTTCAGTGACGCGCATGATGAAAATTTGTGGTATATCGCCCAATCTGTTGTCGGTCCGCGTGCTTTTATATACCCTAACACTTAGAAATTTTCGCTCCGGCAGTTAGACCACGCCTCTCGTAAAAGTAACATGCACGAAAGGTTACTGTTTTCACATTATTTTTTGTTTTATTCGATTTTTGGGGGTAAAACGTAAAAGTTTACTGCCCCATACCGCAACTATACTTTAAAAGCTATATCCAGGATTTCTAGGATCCTGCTTTTCTGAAATCCCGGTTGGGGTGGATTAATATTCCTCAAGTATGTTTAGCCCAATAAACCATTGTCAAAACCGCCCGAAGGGTCTAATGGAGCGGAGTGGAGCGGATCTTTACAATAGTCAATAGGAAATTTTGATTTGGGAGGTTAAGATTAGAGAACCCGACCCACATTAGTAAATGGTATGGCAATAATATTTTACGTGGTTGCTTGTGGTAAGAACTTGTAGTAAGCTTGTGCTAAGAGTTGGTTGTTTAGTTTTACAGGGTGGACATGAATCTTTTCTCATTGCAAACGTTACATGCGTGGACTGTGATTCATCAGCCTTAATCCTCCATTTTTGTATCCAGTCTTGCATTTTATTTAAATTGGTTTGAAGTTTGAAGAATTGTAATGTTATAAGTTTTATACATTTGTGCGTTAGTTGTTGTAATATCTTGCCTGTTATTTAATAAAAGCCTCTTGGTATCTTTGGGTTAATTTCATGCAATGACTCGTTGAATTTCTTTTACTTTAAAGTTTTTGATTAGTCAGTCCATCTGAAATGGTGCATCTTTCAGTTCTCTATTTAGTGTTCAACTACAGCGCTGTGTTAGCTTTTAGATTATTGTGCTCCCATTTTGGTATAGCTCGCAAACAAGATAAAAAGCTAAAAATTCTAAATTTTTAGGTTCTTGTACAAGGTTATAAATTTTTGAGCAATGAGTATCGACATTTTCCGATTCGTTTCCAAGTAAATCTAAAAAAGGTCAAGGATTCAAACGCCTTAGGCGTCAAGGAATTAAGGAAATGTGGAAACATGACATACGATTCTTATGAAAAGGTTTTGCAAATTATGTTCTAGCATAAGAACATGCTAGGAATAATAAATGTATTTACTTAAACTTTTAACTTTCAGGATGTTACATATCACGCCTGCAACTTTGTTGTCGATGAAACACACCTTCCTCCACTTATTCCCAGTGGTAGGTATAAAGTTGACCTAAAAGCATGGTATTTAGGTGAAGAACTAGTGAATGTATATGGTTATCGTGAAATATACACTCCGATTGATTACCCAAAGGATTAAAACCAGCTCAGCAATTATTCGGCAATAAAACATTGGACCGATTTTTTTGTATTGCACGTGAAAATTAATTAAAATGTTTTTCTTGCACACTTACAAAGCAAGCAGTTGAATTGGTGTTGTTCCAAATTAGATGACCCGCAGATCGGTTGTGTTTAGGAGAGTTCCTAAATAAATAATACGCGAACCAGTCGTGTTTAGAACAGTTCAAAATTAGATGACCAGCAGATCGATTGTGTTTAGGAGAGTTCCTAAATAAATAATACGCGAACCAGTCGTGTTTAGAACAGTTCCAAATTAGATGACCCGCAGATCGGTTGTGTTTAGGAGAGTTCCTAAATAAATAATACGCGAACCAGTCGTGTTTAGAACAGTTCCAAATTAGATGAAGCGCAGATCGGTTGTGTTTAGAAGAGTTCCTAAATAAATAATACGCGAACCAGTCGTGTTTAGAGGAGTTCCAAATTAGATGAAGCGCAGATCAGTTGTGTTTAGAGAGCTCAGTAATTAGAGAATACTTGTACAGTTGTGTTTAGAGGCAATTAATAAATAAATAATACGTGGACGGACGTGTTTAGAAGAGTCTCTAGTCGAATAGAAAACGACATGGAAAATCGTTGTGTACAGAATCTGGATATATTCGAAGAAGTTGATTGGTGTAAGATAAAAGAAGAGTGAACTATGGTGCAGTATAAGAGTATAGGAGTGTTGGATAATTGGACCAATTTGAGATAGGAGAAGTGGATAACGGAACGTGTAGAGCTAGTACGTGGAGCGAATTGGGGTCAGAGTTGAGTACCGGAACGCGAAAAGCTAGTACGTGAAGAAGATAGAAGAAAGAAGAAAGTGTAGTCAGTTCGTCAGTGCGATAGATAACGTGCGACGGAATAACGGTCGGTCGACAAAAAGAACACAAACAGGTAAAGCTTTACACTATCATTAAAGAATAGGGATGTTAAGTAGTTTAGTTATATGTTGATTGAGGTAGAGATTTAATTGTTGTTGTCTGTTATAAAAGAAGAATGTTTTTTAATAAATTATGTTTGATGTATCCTGTTTCTTATTTGATTGTGTATCACGTCTGAAGGATCTACAAAAATAAGCGACCTGAGAGCGGAAGAGGACACAAAACGTGGCACCCAACTAGAGGGCGAGAAGTCACTCGGTTGAGGACACAAAAGTATGTATGTATGTTTTCTATACAATTCTACACCGTTTGACCAATCTCTACCAAATTTGGTGTAGAAGCTATTTACAATGCTACGAAAAACATAGGCTACTTTAGAATCTTGCCGCGAACTTTGGTCAAGCGCTGTATTAGCTTGACCAACGTTAGTGCGGATCAACGTTTCAACGGATCAACGTATTAACGAACGATATCTATTGTTGTGGTCCCCACTTGGCTATTTGAGGAATAACCAAGAAAAGGATTCCCACTTCGAAACTTCTCTCTATCTCAGGGTTTAAAACTCGCTTTAAAAACGTCTTATAAGCCAACAGTCAAAAGAAAACAATCGGATAGCCAAAACACATTTAATAACATCAATATTAAAACAACAAAATCAAAAACAACATAAATATAAAAATCGAACAACTTAATATTAAACAAATTTTATGCTAACCTTTTATATAGCGTTAATCACCCACACACGTCTTATTTATAAGCTCTCTAAACTCGTTTCTCTTTATTTTCTTCTGCGGCTGTTTTGTCGCCTCTTTAAATATCTTCGTCGCCTTATAAAATCGCACTCCCAATTTGCGACTCTCCTTTTCGCTGCGTGCATTCGCAGTCCCGTTTATTTATTATGCGATTATTTTTCGCTTCTTTAATTTATTCTCTCTTTATATGAGACCGTTTTGTAGCCTCTTTCAATTGAACTCACTTTTATATGAGACCGGTTTTGTAGCCTCTTTCAATTGAACTCACTTTTATATGAGACCGGTTTTGTAGCGTCTTTTAATTGAACTCCTTTATATGAGACCGTTTTTGTAACCTCTTTTAATTTAACTCACGATTTTCCGACTATCTCGGTCGCTTATTTAAATCCAACTGCTGTTTATATCTCTATGACAACCTCTTATTTTTTTATTCCTATTTGATTTTATCTCATTATTTTGTCATGTCTTTTGTGTTGCCTATCCAAGTTATCTTCAGGCGTTTCATTTTTATCATCACAAAAACTTAATCTAACAAAACTTAATCTAACAAGACTTAATCTAACAAAACTTAACTAAAACATTTAAAAACTCTCCGACCGTTTACCTTTGCACTGTTCGCCCATAATCGTGGTAACACGGTGGACACAACATTATATATATAAAATTCAATGTATGTATTGCTATGACTCAAAATGTTAAATAAAGGCTCCACATATAAAAATGAATATTAGATTAATGAAAAGCATAAAATTCTATATCGGTAGACACTTTAAAAATTTGCTTTACGAGAAATTTTTATTTTTCTAAAATTTCGATTTCCTAACTAAATTTGAATCTCTCAGGATAAAACAAAGATGATAAATATTGCTAAAGGTAAGGTCAGACTAGGCTACTTTTGCTGCGCGCAGCAAAAGTAGCTGTGTGTGAACACCACTGCAACCGATAAAAGTGCACACTGCTGCACATGTGGTATACTGCGCACGCTGTTAAAAGCAGCTTAGTGCGAGTGCAAATTTTGTATGTTGCATTCGCAGTAAAAAATATTCATTTGGTTTAATATTTTGCTGCGACTAGCGGTGCAGCTTTTATCACATTTAAATAAAATATAATTTTTAATTTTTGTATGCACCCTCCGATGTTGCTCGTAGGTTTTATCTTTGATTAAATCATCAATTTTTCCTGACCAATCCATTTTATTTTGATTTTATTTGTTAATTTCATTCATAAAACTGCACATGTGGTGTACTGCGTACGCTGTTAAAAACAGTTTAGTGTGAGTGCAAATTTTATGTGTTGCATTCGCAACTGTAATTAAGCTGCCTACTGTAAGTTGATACCTAACTGATAAGCTGCTCCGGGGAATGTCCGGGGGTGACATCATGCGCTGAGTAAACGTAATTCAGTAAATGCACCTGACAAACCATATATTCTATCGCAGTAAAAAAATATTCATTTGGTTTAATATTTTGCTGCGACTAGCTGTGCAGCTTTTTAATTTACAATGCCTCCCAGTAAGTGGAATCGTGAGCAAGTAATGAAATTGATCGAAATGATTGAGGAAAGAAATTGTTTGTGGAATGTCGCGAGCGCTGATTACCACAATCAGATAAAGCGGCGTAATTGTTTAGCAGAAATAGAATCTGAAATACCAAAAAATCGTACAATCAAATTCGAAATGTGGACTAGTTTCGAACTTATTTGTTCTCATCAGCACAATATACGAAGAGATTGCACGAGCGCATTTCGGCTATTTGCTATCCACAAGCAAAGTAAAGTTATAGACTTACAAAATTACTTGTTTCATTACACACTGACTTGAGCCGAGAACTTTTTGATTTCATCATATTATATGGGGCCTCTCCCAAGAACCGCGCGAGGGCGCTGCTGAAACAAGTAATTTTGTAAGTCTATAACTTTACTTTGCTTGTGGATGGCAAATAGCCGTAATGCGCTCGTGCAATCTCTTCGTATATTGTGCTGATGAGAACAAATAAGTTCGAAACTAGTCCACATTTCGAATTTGATTGTACGATTTTTTGGTATTTTAATACACACTGGCTTGAGCCGAGAACTTTTTGATTTCAGAATCTGAAATGAATGTTCCAGTAGTGGAAATAAAAAAAAAATTCATACTCTTCGGGCTCAACATTCAAAAGAACGCGCAAGAATGAAAGTGAAGAAATCCGTGAAAATAATCGATTGTGGAAATAATCGATTATGAAAATAAACCTGCAATTACAAATTTTACAATAATATACAACATGCTTGCTAAGAAATTTTTTTCTTGCTTCTTGGCAGAAATGTGTACATTAAGAAAATTGTTTGCTGACACAGTAACAAATAATATAATTTTTAGACACGTCGACACAACATCATGTTTTATTTAAAGTCGGGTGGAATTTTACCTCTCCAATTAATAAAGTGTTTGTAAACACACATAAAATACCTACTACATAAAAGAATGAATTTTAAGAAAAGTTTGATGCGAACATAGAGAAATAACGGTACACCGAAATATCATGGTAAATCAGGTTTTTTAAAGATTCCTGATGCTGACTTTAATTTATAGGAATGAAAATAACAATCACAAGATAATTTTTTTCTACGTATGATTATATTATCCAACACGTGGTATTTATCTCTTGAACGCGATGTTTGCAAAATCTTACTAGATGCTTCGACTGAAAGCAATCGCTCCGAGATTTTTATATCCTGGTTTTTAATTTATTTTTGACCTTATTAAAAATTAGAAAAATATAAAAAATTTATGTATTAAAAAATTAAAGTATTAAATCAATAAATTATTCTTAATGAATTTTTTTTGGAGAAATGCATGGTTTCGATAATAGTTAATGTAGTGCAAAAAATGACAAAGAGTTCATAATCGACTATGAGTTCATAATCGATTATTTTTAATAATCGATTAATCGAAAAAAATCGATTATTTTTTATAATCGATTATGAAATTTCATAATCGCGCACCCCTACTCACGAATAATTAGCTATAAAGTACTTTAGCGGTTGCAGTCGTTGCAATTTTTGCAGCCGAAGGAAAAGCAGCTATGTGTGAGCATGTGTTAGTAGGTTTGTATCTTTTGACGCAGCTTTTGCAGCCGTAGTTGCAAAAGCTGCGTGCTGCAGGCTACTTTGACTCTGTGTGTGAGCCTGACATGCAGCTTTTGCAGCCAGAGTAAAAAGCGTGCGCAGCAAAAGTAGCCTAGTCTTACCTTACCTTAAGATTAATTAGATTGATGATTGTCACATCAAAAATGATACAAAAGGTTTAATTAGCTGAAAATTGATAAAAAATCATTTTATTTTTACATGTTCATAACCTAGAAAAATGTGAGATTTTGTAAACTGATTTGCTTGATAACCAACAATTTATGTAAGATTCTGTTCACATCAAAAATTATGTAATGATTTCATGTATCTGAAGTGAGTAATTTTAAAGGGTAAATTGACAAAGTTGCAAATAAAGGTCAAATTTGTGTAACATCAAAAATCGATACAAGTTGGAAAAGATGAGTCAACGAACTGTCCAGAAAGGAGTACAAAAAGGCAATATACCAGTAAAAGTGCATGGAAAACACCTCAAAGGAAATCTATTTCAATGTGGATTCCGTATCTGCAACAAAAACGAATTATTAATAAAATGAAAAATCAAAAATGTTGAAATTTGACTTACTTTGATTGAACAGGCATACCAATTCAATCGATTTTCGATCAAAATTGAGTTGACTTCGGGAATTGTAGCAAAGTGCACGCATTTATAATGTTCTCCAGGATCAATTCTTTACAAACAATTGGAGGTTAAGATTTTTCAGTTGAATTGGAACAGCACGATATAAATAGATCCAAGGACAACCATGGCTACTTAGATGATGGTACTGCAAATGTTATAATTTACGAAATTAACTCAATTCATTCACTGGATCCTGAAAATATTGTCAATGAGATGCAACTTACCTGTCTCGATTTAAAAACATCAACAAATGGGAAATACAACAGCCACCAATGCGATATTGAATCACTAAACAAGACCGAAGCAAGTTTACTTGAGGTTAATCAAACGGCTACTGACGTCATTTCAACGAAGATGCTGATGATTCACTCAATGTGGTATTAACTAAAGCGGGGCACACACAATATCCTTTTAAATTTAAAACTCCAACTTGTCAATGTGTAAAAGGTACAGTGAATTTTATTATTTCTTTATTTTATTATAAACTTTAGCCATCAGCGTGTAAAATATAGGATTTGGGAAAGGACTTTTACGAAAGTGTATTCTTCATTACCCTAATTGGAAGGTTCTTCATTAAAATTTTATTATTTAATTATTCAAGATTAAGCTTTAAATAAGCACAAATATTATTTTATAAACATTTAACACCGCTAATGTACAGCGAGAGACTTGGTTAGTTTACAGCTAATCAAGCACGTCAGGACAGAGAGAGGAAGCCTCTTTGTTTTGAAAACATTTTGCATCAACTGTTTTATTTGTAAAAATTATTAATGGTAGATCTATGATCTAAAAATTTATGTAAAAAATTTATTTGTAATAATTTGCAATAATTTCATTTTGTTCAATATAAAACATTTCTTTCAAAGCTACTGAAATCTTTTTATTTTACTCAAAGAAAGCAATTAAGTATCCCGAGAGAGCCAAATTACATACTCAAAGATCGCCTCTAATATTGACAAATTACAAGGAACCCACCCTTGTGCGTGTCATCACCGGAGCTTAGTGAGAAGGGGCAGTAATGTTGAGCATCCCTTAACCAAAAACATATTCAATACGACCCATTTAATTTGAGCATTTTGTCAGCAAGTCCAGGGCTGGCGCTTTTACAATTAGTTAGGGGAGGTCACAGCAGTATGTATGTAATTATGTAAGAAGAACAGGAATTGGCAATATCGCTGCGTGCTTTCGAATATTATTCCTTATTAGAAGACGAAGGGGAGGAGGAAAAGGAAGAACACAAAGAACAAGAGTTGTTGGCAAAAATAAAATAAAGTAAAATTAGAAATTATTGTGGTTTTTGTGAATACTTAACAATTTTGTTAAAGTTTTTTTTATTAAACCTTGATTTGTATTTTTTATTAATTTATTTATTTAATCCTTTTTTAATACGTTTGGTATTTGCGATGACCAAATAAGTCGCAAGGTCATTATGCGGATTGGATCTAAAAACTACATGTAGGCAAATATTGTAATTTGGGCAGGACAACGTCTGCCGGGTCAGCTAGTACTTGATAAAATGAAATGTTGCAAATCCTTGCATAAAGTGTTTATCATAAAAATGGACTACACTTTCAATATCATATGAACGGTTACGTTGTCACTCCATGGAGGGACTCAACTCGTCAAAAGAAGAACACCATTCAAGAGAAATAAATTAATGCACAGATCACCAAATAAAAACGTCGATAGTGAAAACAAAACGGAAGTTGTCTAGCGTTGCAAAATGGAGAAAATATTAGAAGATATAACGATGATGGCATGTGCCATAACGAAAGTGTGCTGGAAGTGGCAATTTACGACCCAAATTAAACTGAGAGAGTATACCAAAATTTTTAAACAAACTTTATGGCTAGAGAGCCCTAACCATTAGCATTCGAATCATACTTTCTTCTGCTACACACTAAAGAACAAGGTTAATATAGCAAATTGCCAAAAGAATTTTCGGGAATTGGGTCCAAACTTTTCAATAAATCGATTTTGAAGTTAGGAAAATTAACGAGATTCAGTGGTAAGATTAACGAGATTCCCGCGCGTCGCTCATTCTGTTGACAGTCCGTGCGCTATGAATGACCCTAACACTTAGAAAATTTCGCACCGGCAGATGCAGCTCGTCACTCGTACATGTAACATCGATTATTTTTTGATTTTACGCGATTTTTTGGGGGTTTCAGATCCCGGTTGCCTTCATCCCGGTTTGCTTGATGGGTGGCGCCTACTCGTATGTTTAGCTCTGCCGCGGAGCGGCGTACGCGATTGAAAAACCGCCCGGAGCCCCGGAGGGGCGTAGGGCAGGTTTTTTGATGCGCACAGTTCTGGCCGGGCCGGATCCACCCTAAAAAGTAATTTGCACCATCAAAACCGGCCCCGGGGCGCAGCCCCGAAGGGCCTAGGTTTTCTCCATAGTTCTTTATGTTTATTTAATATTTTTTTAATTTTTTCACTTTTTCGGCAATACACGGGTTATTCCATTTTTTGATTATATTTATTACTAATATCCACTAATCACACCCCCATCTTTCCGAATTTCAAAGAAAAATTCAAATCGGAGCGAAAAAATTTCACTCGATTTCAAGGGACCACGGGCGAACGATGTGACTTCGACCCGGGTCTGCCGCATACTCGATACAAATTTCCCGTACTTTTCAAAAGTCGATTTTGGGCTTATTTTTTAACGAATCTCGAAAATTTTTGTTTCTATAGACTAAAATAAACCTGTTCTTTAGTGTGTAGCTGAAGAAATTTTTGTCAGGTCGCTAATGGTTAGGGCTCCGGACTCAAATTTATTTTTCATATCGCCATATAACAACTTTGTAGTGTTTGGAAATTTTGCACCATTTTTGGTGGGTTCGCAGGTTTAATGTTAATAGTCCTGAAGAAATTGGTAAATTTAAATTGTAAAATTTAAATTAAGGTTGTAGCTTTGATATTTTGGTTTGTAGAAATATTTAAGAGTGAGGGTTAGCACTCCTTTCCCCCTTTCCCCCAGTAGGCAGAATTTATTTTTGGGAAAAACCTTTAATTAATCTAATACCTTTAATATTTGGATTCGGAGGGGGGTGCAATTATTTCATTGTGAGTGGAGCCGAAAGCCGGACATTTATAACCTTCAGGTAAGGTACTGAGGTACTCGTGCAACAATGTAAAAATAAAAACAAGCGAAATTTTACGCTATCGACATCGTTTCCAAAATACTTAATATATCATTACAATATTACATCACATTTTGTTCTAGTTTTTTATGACAGGAAGGTAAATATCACAGTAAACAAAGGATTCTAATGTAAAATTTGATGTTCATGACAATTTTCATCATTAGACGTCCAGATCTAGCATAGAAGTGTTGAAATATAGGTATAAAGTTTATAAAAATGAAAATTACAATTGGGCTGCTATTACTTCAATTATTTATTTTCGATATCTCCTGTCATGATGGAAAAGATATTTTGGCCAAGGTGAGTTAATTTTTAAAATGGACCATTCAAATTTTTCATTTTTTTGACAATATTTTCGTGGTTTACATGTAGTTAAATTAAATTGAACGCAAAGACAATTTTTCAAAAGACTTTTATTGTTGAATTAAAGGGTTGTTCACAAACCGAAGCTTAAATGAATACTGAAGTTATTACAATCATTTTGCACTGTTTATAACATTGTGGGTTTTTATCGTCTATTAAATACTAGATAATAAAGATTGAACATAGAACCCTTATAAATTCTTATCTTATTCAATTAAAAAATGTATATACGATATTCGGTACAGATATTTTCATAACAGTACGGCATTGATTTGCCCTCTTTACCGTTCCTGTATTGGTGAATCATTTATGTACAGATTATGTGTTGATTTTCTATGAACGGAATATTTAGAAATTTACAGTAATAATTCAGATACATCTGATATATCCGTATCTGAAAATAACTGAAAATTTAGCATTATCAGCAATCATCAAACTATATTAATCATTCATAGTTTAAAAAAATCAGTGTTAAATTAAAATATATAACATAGTATTTTCTGAAATGTTTCAGATCAATTATATTTTGAATTATTTTAAATAAAACGCAAGTTGCAGAAAAGCGAAAAACATGTGTCATACTTTTTTATAAGCATTATAATTTATTACATTAACTCGGAAAATTTTCTGCATCACGTTGAATTGATGGCAAGATTTTTAAATTAAATTTCAAAAAAATTTTAACTGCTATTATTTGCGCGCTTGTTTGTAATGCTTGATTTTGAAGAAATTTTAAATTTTGGATAAAAGATGCTATTTTAAACACTAATTTGTCGACGACTGTTGTACTACTTATTGAAAAATTGACTGCGTCATTTTGAATTGATGGCAAAATTTTTTAAGGTAGTGGTGGGAAATCGTTTGAATTGAAAATTACCAACAATCGCACTGTTACAATTATTGATAACATGATAACAGTTGGGTTGTTCCATACAGTCTCTTGCTATTACAGGCATTCGATTGCCATATTAATGTAGAAATTTGCAACTGTGTAAAGTCTGAATAAAGTAAATTATGGGGAAAACAAAATTTGGAACAATTAGAAAATGACAAGGGCGTGATGAATATTGATTCTTCTTTCGCTACATTTGTGTCAGGTCAAGACGAATTCGTTTTCGCCATTTATCCAGAAATATCAAAAAATGTCAGAGAAAATCAGCGAATGGTTACAGGAGCGCGTAATTTTAGCTCCTAGAAACGACTCTGTTTTTGCCATCAATGAACAGATTCTCGGTATGTTTGTTGCCTACTAAGAAACTTACCTCTCTGTAGGCTCTGTTGTAGACTAAGACGAAGCCATCAATTTTCATGTGGAATTTATGAATTCTCTGAATTCACCTGGGCTTCCTCCATGGAAGCTTAAATTAACAGTTGGTAATCCGATTATCTTAATACGCAATTTGAATGAACCAAAATAATTGCAGATAAAAATCTTTGGAAAAGTACCTACTTGAAGCTGAAATTTTAACAGGTGGATTTCGCCAGCCCCCCCCCCCCCATTTCGAAGTTTGGATCCAAAATAGTCTAAATAATTGTACCTCTTTTATTTTCATTTGTGCCGCTTTCGTTTTTGAGATATTTCAAAAATTCTTAGGGAGGAAGGGGTCTGGTAAAATGCTAGCCCCCCCATTTCGAATTTTAGATTCAAAATAGTCTCAATCGTTTGTACCTCTTTTATTTTCGTTTGTACCTCTTTGCGTTTGGAGATATTTTAAAAAATGTTTGAGGGACTGGAGAAATACTAGGCCCCCATTTCGAATTTTGAATCCAAAATAATCTCAATCGTTTGTACCTCTTTTATTTTTTTTAAACTTTTTGTGTGTTTTTGCTTGATTATATATTTTTTTCTTCATGTTTTTCTATCGGCACACTTCGACCTCCATATTATTCATATCCTTCACAACTGCGTCCCACCATCTCGTTCTCGGTCTTCCCCTATTCCTCTCTTTATCCGGTTTCCACTCCATCGCCACTCTTGTTGGATCCTTCTCTTTTTTCTCATAACATGGCCCAGCCAGCGTATTCTTTTGTTGATTATTGTACCTGTGAAATTCGTTTTTCTGATCATATCCTCAATCACCAGACCGAATAACGTTACCGACAGGGCATCTCCCTGTCTCACTCCCACGTTTATATAAAATTCCTCAGTCTCATCTTCTTTAACTAGGGCTGCACTTTTTGAGTTTTCCAATGTAATTATTACCAATTTTATCAGTTTTTCTGGGATTTCGAGCTCTTTCATTATTAGGCGTATTCTTTTTACCCGTTTTATTTCCATCTCAGTTACGCAACTGAGACGAAGTGAGCTGAGCCGAACAGAGATTAACTGAGTCAAAGTGAGAAAAACATAAGGTGAAAAGAACAACAAAAATATGTACAATACCAACCCATGATATAATAATTTACCTACCAAACAAATTATTTTACAAATTACATAATTTCCAAAAAGATGAAATAGAAACTTATTGAAACCGGCAATTAACATAAATAACATAAAATAAATAAGTAAAATAAAATAATTCGAGCTATTTCCTACTTTGTCTCAGTTGTAACACTTCGAAATAGCAAGATCACTTGGGTTAGGGTAGCAG
This sequence comes from Podabrus alpinus, assembly GCA_932274525.1. Classification (NCBI taxonomy): domain Eukaryota; kingdom Metazoa; phylum Arthropoda; class Insecta; order Coleoptera; family Cantharidae; genus Podabrus; species Podabrus alpinus. Next base: position 78,980,261 of record OW026456.1, read on the forward strand.
GTAATTTTCTCAGTTAAAACTCAATTCGGCACGGCACGGTACATTCGTCAAAACGGACAAAAGAACACTCTTTTAACTGAGTCAACTGAGTATCTCAGTACAATCTCACTTAAAATAGGTAAAAAGAATACAGCTATTCTTATCAGCTGCCCCGTCCTCACAGCATCAAAGACTTGCTGGAAGTCTATGAATGTCATATGCAACCGTTTTCCTTCTTAGTGAAAATATCTTTCAAAACTTACATTTCCTGCTTTAATTCGATCTCTTGTTTAATTTCTGTTGTGCTGTTATTGAATTGCTTCATAAATTCAGCAAACATTTCCTTCACCTAGTTTACCTCCAATACATATTCAAAGATTAATTTTGCTACACCATTAGACATACCCACATAGCATGTCCGATATTATAAAACTGTGTTATACGAGGAAATTTTTGCCAGTGCTAGATCTACACGTACATTTTAAAATTGTTTTAATATGAAAGTTGTAATGAAAAATATAATTTTGCTATTATTACTGGAATTTTGTGTTCAAGATATTTTCTGCGATGATATCTTGTCCAAGGTAAATTAAATTTTTAAAATGTACCTCCCAATATTTCAAAATTTCTATCATCCATTAACTCAAAAATTAAAAAGATTCTTATGGGGATTTAAAGAAAGGTTATAAAAAAACTAACTTTTCGTATGCTCTTGAGGAATTTAAAGAGTACCTAAAACTTCAATATGCATAAGTCAGCAATGGAATAAAATAAAAATTACGCGGAAGTAAGAATTTGACACAAAATTTAAATTTCATATTTCATTAGGAAAGTTTCTTGCCCCAAATTTCGATGAACAAAAAGGTGTTCTTGGGAATGGGGGGGGGGGGTAACCAAATAAAACGCTAAATGCTTCCGCTAAGCTAAGCTAAGCTGAAGCATTTAGCGTTTTATTTGGTTACCCCCCCCCCCCATTCCCAAGAACACCTTTTTGTTCTTCATATTTCATATTTGAAAATGAAGAATAACTTGTTACAATTAGAAAAATAAATTACTCTTCATTTCAGTTTCATCAAAATGGTTACAAAATTCGAGATGTTCGAGCAGAAGTATCCAATTACACTGAAAAGCATTTCAATAAGTTTGAAATTAAAACCTATAAGTATAATCGCACTACACCGGCCATCAATGTAACCATAAATTTAAAAACAACCGCGAAAGTCGATCAACTCGAGGTAATGTGTTTCTTTTTTATTATCCCAATACTATGCACATTATTAACAATACATTTTTAGATACTCGTACAAGCTTATAAATTTTTGAGCAACGAATATCGACATTTTCCGATGCGTTACCAAGTCAATCTAAAGAGGATTATTGATTCAAATGCAATTGGTATAAAAGAAATAAATAAGTGTGGAAACATTAACTCCGATACCATTAAAACCTTGAAAAAGGTTTTATAAATGATTTATGGCAATGAATGTATCTAACGTTTTTAACTTTCAGGATTTTACCTACTATGTTTGCAATTTCGTTATTGATGAAACTCGATGTCCTCCACTTATTCCTAGTGGTAGGTATAAATTGGAATATACGGTGCTGTACCTAGATGAAGACGTAGCAACTATATATGGTTATGGAGAAGTTTACACTCCAATTCCATACCCAAAGCATTAAAAACTGCATTGGACCTCTTGTTCTTAAAATTGCACTATATTTTATTTTGTGTTACAAATGTTTTTCTTCGATATGAAGTCCAAAATAAACAATGATTATATTTTATGTAAAGGTTTAGGTAAAAAGTTTAATTATAAATGAATAAACTCCAAAATAATTTGTTATATTTAATAATTTTTCAACAGCTTCATAAATATGTTGAAGTTTTCACATAAAAGCACTTATATAATATTTAATGTGTTTTTGTTATTATTGTAATTAAAGTTGTTATTGTTAAATATGTATGTAAAGTTTTTAATGTCAATAGAGTAATTTTTGGTTTTGGTTTTTGGTTTTTTGGTGTTTTTTTAGTTGCATGAGATCTTTCAATAGGGATAACTTTTGAATGAAGTTTGTCAAAGTGACAGTTCTTTGACATTTGTGTCCAGAAAGGTTTGCAATTTAATCATGAAGAAATTAACACTTGAACAACGCTACCAAATTGTGGAAATTTATTTTCAAGGTCAGAGTTCCGTTCGCGAAACTTATAGAGCTCTTCGCCCATTTTATGGTCGACATAATCGACCTTCTGAGCAGGTTATTGGTGCGGTGATGGATAAATTTCGTACCACTTCTTCATTGCATGATGTAAGACCATGTTAGCTTACAAATCGCAAACAAGACACCTTCCGAACAAAACTAAAATGTTGACTAGCTCTAGCCGCGAAGGGGTAGGTGGATTTAACGAGCAAAAGGGCTTGTGACGAAAAGTCGCGATTTGGTGGTCTTACATCAACGATTGGGCGGTCCACAATCGTGATTTTGGATGTTGTCGCTAACGGGGGGGGGGGCGGGGGGTTAATTTACACGCGGAGTATTTAAATGGGCGCCACGTAAACAAAACCGAAGTTTATTCAAAGGGGAATGCAAAATCTCCCTTCCAAGCTGGTTTACGTCAGCTTTCTGATCCGTCGCGTTGATTCTCACACTGGTGAAATCTCGTTGGATAACCTTACCTTTACAGTAGATAGATTTTACCTTGGCAAGAATAGCTAAACAAAACATACATACGGCGACAATAAAACACATAAATAAACAACAAAATAGATATAATGAAAACGGAATAAACAAGCACTTTTGACAAGTTACAACAATTTGTAATATTGAGATTTTAAAATTTAGTTAAATTTTTATTTACCGCTTCTTTTGGTTTAAAATAATTTTCTATGCCCTGTATATTCACAATTTTAGTCATATTTCGTAACGACATCTAGTATTAGGAAAAGACAGCAGTTCCTTAAGGGTCAAAATTGCTAGGGTGGCGTCACTTCTTTGTTAGGGAACAAACAGGAGCACTTCTGGGTGTACCGTTTTAACGTAAAGGTGTCATTTATTTTGAACTCAAAATAATTCTGTATTAGCTTGCTTTTAGTGTTGGTGTTTAATTAACAGGTATAATTTATGCATTAATTAATAAGGTTTCTTTGTTTATTACTAAAAATTTGGGCAAAATATGTTAATTCAATGGATTCGTGTTTAACATAATTTCATTGTTTCAAATAATAGAAACTTAACAGGTTGTTTTAAAGGGGTTTACATTATAGTTAAATTCGGTTTCCTAAATGCATTTTAAAGTTATTTATTATTAAAGGTAGAAATAGTTCACTTATGGAAAATATTTGTTACAAGGTTAAAGAGTGCGGGCATTATTAGGATGCGTAGGTTAGGGGGTGTTGTAACCCACGCCGGGTGTTGTAGATTCAAGGGTGCGACAGTGGAAAATTTTAACTGTTCTATTCAAGGCTAAATGTAGATCATTGTCACATGTTAGAAAGGCACAAAGGGATTCTTTTAAACAGCAAGGTCAAATAAGTAATAGTAACTTGTTTTATTAATACAAAGTAAATGCTAACAATTATTATATACAGGGTGTTTTTAATTTCAAATGAGCTTAGATTTATAAATAAGAGGTTTCATTATTTAAAATAGGTAATCTGTTAGTAAAGTAAATAATTATATACAGGGTGTTTGCGTCAAAGTTATTGCTAATTGTTTGCAGGTAAAAAGACTTGATTAAATGAATTCAATCAGTTACTACGTCCCCACAAGGCTGAGTAATGATGTACAATAAGTTTACAAATCTTTATATCGTGGTAGATGATTGACTTATTTAATACAATGGTTTTGGGTTCGTTTGTGTACATTTAGCTTCTCCGATTTGGGTAAAAGATTAAAACAACCCCTAGTAGCGTGGAAGATAAATTACTCACGACTACTCTGCATAAAAGCAAACCATAAAGCAAATTACATTGAACTGTTCCCAAAGATTTGTAGTTAATTAAGTTGTCGTAACTTAGATCTGGGTTTTAATATTGGTAAATTAGGTATCGTAATTATTCAAATACAGGATGGTTGAACTTGTTTGAATTAGGTTGTGATTTTAATTTGTATTTGAACAGCTGTACCTCTCTTTGTTTTCTAGAAGAACGTTGGACCCGGCGAGATATATAATATTTTAGCCACTATAAAACCAACGAAGGATTCCTTGATCTTCCCTGAATTTTGATTTAAACCAGCAAGCCAAATATAAATTATTGTTTCAACTGAGTTTAAATAAGTTACAATTAATTAGGTAGTAAATTGTAATTCAAGGGTGATTATTTAAAGGTAGATTAAAAAGGTATTTTTCCATTAACAGCTAGTGTTTCAATAAAACACATAGTTTTACACAATCTTCAATAAATGTACTAAGTACATGAAGAATATATTATTACAATCCTAAGGATTAAATAAAAACAAGAATTTAAAAGGTATCGAAATCAATAATGCCGATTTAAACAAATATAACATCCAGGGTAATTAAATATACAGATTTATTAGGTCACGATTAGTTAAATCATTGCTTCAGGTTAAATTCCTCAAACAAGAATATTAAAGATAATAAAAGAATTGACATGCCCAAAATTTGGTTGTTTTATTTTGTGTTGGAAGTTAATGTTCGTCTCTCTTTCGGAGCGATCATTTGTTTTGTTACAGTTGTTTTTGACATTATGTTTTGTACACCGGAAGAAAGAGTTTGGTTACTAGATGGCGATCGTAGGTATTTCACAACGTGGTGGTCCAGGTTATTTTCCGTGTCGTCGAAGAAGTGTGATTTTAGGTTTGAACTTTGTTAGTTCTCAATAGATGGCGGTTTTTCTGGAGAGGACGTCGGCGCGAAGTTCAAATTCAAAAGTTGCATCTTACAAATTGTACAATCAAATTTACAACAACCGTTGTCGGTTGACATAATATTTACACATGGATTGATTAACATACAAGTTAATGATAAAAATATGAATGCTGAAATACTAACAGCTGTTCACAAAAATGGAACAGGTTAAATTGTGGGTTTATTGAACCACAAATATTAAATGCATAAATCCCCATACGTGGGGGTATGATCGTGACCTGAAACGCAAATTCCAATCGTTACATTACTCGTAATAAACAAACTTTAAATATCAACACTGACAGCATATTTATGTGTGGTAACACCACATTCAAACTAAATTCTAACACATAAACAAGAGAATACAAGAGAGCGAATTCGACTTTTCACGGTGGAACTAAAGGCTCCTTGAAATTTGAGGTCAATCAGACCACAAGATACAATAATGCTTAAATAATAAAATAATGCTTACGTAATAGTTACATCTAGGCTTCTATCGTAGGATCGGCTTCCAAGCAGATATTTCCCACCGTGAGAATAATAATAAATGTCGGCAGGTAGGGTCCTTCCAAAAATTGAGGTGATAAAGACTCGGTAGAACGGGATGCTTCGATAAGGTAGGTTCGTTATTTTAAAAATGTGGAACGCTCCACGATTTCCAATCTGACTAGGTACGGCCCTGTCTTTTATTGACAACAATTCGCGCCAACCGTAACGTAATCTTGTTCCATTAATTGCACCACGAAACAAACCATGAAGTAAATTGACCGAAACTGTTCTATAAAACTGTTTATGTTTAAACAAAACAATTTAAACTCGTTCAAAAAGCGGCACGAAATATTTAATTTAATAATATTAAATGCGACTTGAAAATATTTAATTTACACAACGAAAATAGTTTTAAATAACGTCAATAGTTAATATTTAATTCAAACCACGAAAAGTTCATAATAGCGTTCATCAAATATTTAATTTAAAACGGCAAAAATAGTTTAAAATAAACTTGCAATATAATATTTATTTAAATACCGAAACTGATTTAAAATATATTAGACGGTATAATTTTATTTAAATACGCAAATGATTTAAAAATTATTTTAGACTTACGAAAAATTTCACAACTTTACAATTTAATTTCACTTAGCTCGATAATAGTAATTTAATTTTCGGTGATAGTTTAAATTTCACCTTAAAAGTGTGTCGATAAGCCAACTGGCATAGCGAGACGCGACACCTTGGATGATTCGTGAATCTCTAACAATTCCTTCGAAATGCATGACTTTTATTTGGTTTCTCCCGAAAAATCTAAGCAACGAAGTGCATTTAGGGGTGTTTAATTTAAAATTAAACAGGGTTTTTGTTGGTTGGTTGGTTTGTCGTTTCAAACCATCCTGTATATAAATAAATAAATAATTGATTAATTAACATAATAAATTGAGTAAGGTAAAAATGTGTAATGCGGAAATAAATTATAAATAAAGAATATTTACTTAGTCAACTAAAAAACACTAAGTTGACATTACAATAATTATGTATGTAGGTTAAAAAGCTAGACATAGATTGTAACAATTATAAATAGGAACTAGTTGTAGGAATTTGATGAATAAGCAAATGCACTTCCGTATTATCAGCAGGTAACACATCACAATAACTTTAATTTAAAATACTATAGAATTGGAATGTGATAATGTAAGCAATAAGTTTGTATAAATAAGGTATGTAAACTTAATTAAATTTAGTATTCACTTAAACTTACGACTTGAGTGTTACTCACACATAAATTAGGAGAGGTACTTCTGGCCACCTTATCCTAATTTATCTTCAAGTTATCCTTAGGGATTTCTTTAAGGGGACTCTAAGGATTCCCCTCTCGGTGTGATCCGAGGTCTTAATTGGTCCCCGCTTTTGAAAAAGACAGTGAAACCAAAGACAGAAAATATGCACTCAACTTGTATTGGAGGAAATTGACGTCAGCTCGTCCCTTCCAATGGCCACAAATTTGCAGAAAGAGCCGTGAAATTTGGGTAGACATCTGGTCTACAGACCCATTTTTTGCCGTTCAAGTTAATTCGCTATGGAATTGGAGCCTCTTCTTTCGTATTTTATTTTCAATTTCAAATTCGTCATCTTGAAACAGTTGTTTGGTATATTCTCTCCATAACTCCAGCTTGTCTTCAACCTGTGTGATCAACCTTCCATCATCATTTGTCAGTAGACCCAATTATCTACTTTTACCATTCCTGCTGTACTTTTTATTTCTTTATGTAAGTTAAATATATCATGCTTTCCATCCAGAACTTCAATCTCTTCACATCTTTCTTTCAGCCATATTTCCTTTACTTCCTTGATCGTTCGTTTAATTATTTTATGTATTTCCCTGTACTGTTCTTGATTTCTATTTTTGTATGTTCTTCTATTTTCCATCAGCTTAAGAATGTCCTCTGTCGTCCATCCTTTGCGACGCTTGTCTTCTGTGTTTTTTTAAATATTTCTTAGAGATGCTTATTATTGGGTTTTGTACCCTTTCCCTTTTCTATTTTATTGTCTTTTATTCTCTTTTATCATCCGTCCTTGCCTTCAGACTCAGAATCAGTCGGAAAAATCAATCACACTGCAGGGAATAACTTGGATATTTTGACTTGGGTATTGTAATAGGATTGTTAATAAATCGGTTCAGTAAGTTACCTGCCAATGCTGAGTACTTGATTCGATTCCAGAAGCATGAAGAACTTTACTCTGACCGTTCCTACATTTTTAAATGCAGGGGAGGGGGAAAGAGTACAACATTTTACATACCTGGGGTCAACTTGTAGCCTTCAAATTGTTCCTTATGACATTTGGCGCTACAGAACGGTTTTCCTTTAATCAGTACGATCTCAAAATTGCAATTCCTTTTTTTCTTAATTAAACCTATTTTTAGAATACCCTGTAGATAGGTTTACATTTTCAAAATTTGTTAAATTTTGATAATGCTTGGGAAGGTCGGAGGTAATGAGAAAGCAAGCGAACAGCTGAACGTGTGGATATTTTTACGCAAGAAAATTGTGAGTTTTCTGAGTAGTTTATTTGATTTTTAAAATCAAACCGAAGCGAACACGGAAAAACGTGTGTGTTACAACGTGCCGAATACAATTTTTCCGTACGGAAGCTAAAAACGGTCAGAGTTTTTTTAATCATTTATTCGATTTGGGAAAGCTATTTACTGCGTGATTTTTCAAGTTAACTTTTTTTGGATGTTTATCGTCGACTTTGGTTTACCGCTATTATCATCAAAAACACCTGTAAATTGTCAACGTTCGAATTCGATCTGATAGCACCATATCAATTTTACAACTAATCTGCCATCGACAAACATACCAGGGGCGTGCCGATAACAAAATTGTATGGTGAGCAATAACTTTTGTATTTATCACTGTTTTTTTTCGGGGTTGGTGATACCGCCGAAATTATTCTTTTGTTTTCGTGGTGTATAGTGCGCTGGCGATATTGTTTTGGCTTCTGAAGAAGCGAAGTTCAACCTAACTTATATTGTTTGTAAAATAGAGAGGTAAATCCTCCATGTAAATTTGGGGTTTCTATTTAAATTGTTTTGAAATCAAATTATTTTTGTACAAATAGATTTGATTAGTTTGGACGCAATATTTTGTTCAATTTGCGTAAGATAATTTTGGTCATATACGACAATCAGGTAACCACTTGTACAGTGCGAGAGCTTTGTAATTATTTTTATTATACTGAATTCACCCATAGCTCTATTATACGTTTACTTGTTGCTTTGGTGTTTTATTTTGACTTGCTTTTGCCCTTTCAGGATAACATCACTTACTTTAGCGACATAAAGGGCGTGGCGCTCATTTTATTTGAATTCAGTTCGAGGGAGCAGGTATTCATTCCTGGCTCGCCTGACCCCCCCATAAATTGCTCTTCCGTTGAGCTAGTTTAGCGTCGCTAGATAAGGCCCAGAAGAGCAGGTAAGGTCAGCGTATAATAGGAGGCCATTTTTGTCGACCGGTACTTAGGATAAGTAGGCGGGTCGCAAACTGTCGCTGCAGACAATGACATAACCGAAGAAATAAAGAGACGCATACAGAGCGGTAACCGATGTACATTCTTCCTGGACAGGCTGTTCCGTTCGAAAAACCTAACAAGAACCTTAAAAATCAAAATCTATAGCGCCGTGGTGAGGCCTGTTGTGATGTACAGCTCAGAAGCCTGGACGATGACCAAAACAAATGAAGAACGACTGAAACGTTTTGAAAGAAAAGTTTTAAGGAGGATATTTGGCCCAATATATATATCCCGCAGAGGAACAATATCGGATAAGAGCAAATAGAGAACTAAAAGAAATATTTATCGATCCGGATATAGCACAGGAAATAAAGGCGCAACGGCTGCGTTGGGCCGGACACGTCCAGAGACAACCCGATAGTAGGCTAATCAAATTGGCATGGGATGGTGCTCCAGGTGGTAAGAGACCGGTGGGACGATCGAGAACAAGATGGAGAGTTAATATCATAACTGATGTGGAAACACTATGATTACAATACAATGAAGCACTAAACCTGATGACAGATACGGAGGCGTGGAGGGCAATTGTTAAGTCAGCCAAGACCCACCCGGGGTTGTAGCGCTACGAAAGAAGAAGAAGGGGAGGGGGAAACCTTCATAGGCACCACACCAATCTGGGATGGTAGTGTGATATTCTTATTCACTAATATTCCCGCCTCGGTGCGGTTCACCGGTGACTTCTCTCCCTTTCTGAGCAACACGAGCCTCGCTTTCTTCTCGAACTTTTCTTTTACTTGCACCGCTGCGGCATCGTTTGGTGCATAGATTCCGAGAATGGTTAACATTCGTTTATTGGTTCCCACGTTTTATCGTTACATATTTTTCAATTTTTTGTGTATTATGATAAATACACCTACCATCGCTCTTTCACTTTTTTCCACTCCAGTGTATACTTAGGTATAAAAAGTTTCCTTTCATATTCGTTTCTGAGAGGATTGCTTTATCTATTTCCGCTGCACGAGATCCAATATTTTTTCTTCCTTTTTGCTTCTGATGCCCTGAATATTCCATATTTTCATATTCGTAGTCCGTTTTCTTTGCTGATTTCGTCAACTAGAGAATCTGTCCGATTTCCGAAGCTTATTTCTGGAATGTTTACCTATTTTATTTTTTTACGGTGAGAGGGTGCTGGTCTCTCGTCTAACCCGAAGGAAATGTCTCCCGAAGGAAATGGAAATGAAGGAAAGGAATGAAAAATTGACTGAATTTTTTAGCGCGGCCTCTGGTGAACATCAACACTCTATGGATAAATGAATTGAAAGTAAAAGAGAAAAAAGAGGATTGATCTACCTCAATAAATGGATCGTAAAGACTTTGCAGAAATAGCAGAGTAGCAGTATTCCGAACGGAATGGAAAAGCTTGATAATAAAAATATGTCTATAATTGCTTTTACTTTGTTCACACTAAAAATGTGACCCAAATATTTGATTTCATTTACACATATTTTACGTTTATTTTTATTCACTTAACCTGTCCAATTCTATCTAAAACTGTACTTAAGAGCGCGCTGCGGAAAGAGAGAGAAGGAAGCAGTAGATATGATGTTGAAAGAAGCCTCTAATCTTTTGTAGAAATTTAAAAAATTTTAAAAATTCATTTGCGTCATCTCTAAGGGAACCCTTGAACCCTTTGTGTATTAAGTTGATTTTATATATGTAGTTTAAAACTCCACTAAGGGCACTTTTTGATTTACAAGTTTTGTATGAGTTTTCTATAATTGATGATGAAATCGCTTCAAAATCAGGTTTTATCCTTATAATGATCTGCAGAATGTTGTCATAAAAATTTAAAATTGTCCTTTTTCATAAATTAAATTAACCTATTTACTTTTAATTTAAAGCGCTCAAAATTGGTTATTGCCTTCAATAGTCTTTTCTTATTAATACAAAAAAAGAGTTACATTGATACGACGTTTAGTTTTTTAAATTTCTACAAAAGATTAGAGGCTTCTTTCAACATCATATCTACTGCTTCCCTCTCTCTCTTTCCGCAGCGCGCTCTTGCTCGATCATACACACGCAACTACACTCTCAATATCTAGTAAACATTCTGACATTCTTTGTTGAAATATTTCAGGAGAGGATTTCAGACCAAATGGGAGTTTTTTGTACTTAAATCTACCAAAAGGCGTATTCAATGTTGTTAATTATGAACATTCCTCGTCTAACTCTAATAACCAAAACCCTGTACTCGTGTCTAATACCGAAAAATAATTTGAACCGTCTAATATTGATATGATCATTTCAAAATCGTTTCAACTGGTTCAAACATTTTAAAAATTTCAAACCTACCTTGGACAATATACTGTCATCACATGAGAAATTGTTAACACATATTGTGAATAATAGCAGTATAATTATATTTTGCATTGTGATATTGACAAAACAACAATTTTATAATCTGAGCAATATACAGAGAAAATCTTACACGAACGTACGAATTTTATATCAGATAGTCTAGTTTTCACTTTTATAGTGTTCAAACAAAAAAAATAATGTAATTAAAATCTGTCATATCCTGTAGAAATATCATTAAGCTATACACGAGTTACATCGTTGCATCATTAATGACAAATTATTTTTTGTTAATGATTGTAGCCATCATTAGCAATATGATTATTATCATGCTAACCTAAAATATATTCACTTCATATCCAAAAAGTTTCAACAACAAAAATGTCCAACATAGAATTTCAAATACAAGATTTGAACCCATGTCGAACGCGTAGGAATTCTTATGCCAATGCATTTGACCAAACGCTCTTGTGTCAGTTTTTGAAGCAAGATAAGGGCTGTGGGGTTACGTAATTAGCGGATATGGAACGTAGATATTCTTATATCTACGTTGTTTGTGTTGGAAAATGGTGAATTTTCCCCATATCGGACGCTTCTTGGTCGGATCCGCTGCCCATACTGCTTCTGAAGGTTTTGGTATCCCGTCGGAGTGGTGAGTAACATTTATGATATTGGATTGTTTCACAGTGGTTTATGTTGATCGACTTGGCCCATTTTGCTCCGTTCACCTGGAGTTCGCTTTTGTTTGATTTCATCCTTGGCTGATTCATGTGTTGAGACAAAAACTCCTCTCCTGCGGATGCAGGATCGAGAATTCTCCTCCCACGTGAAGTGGAAACCACCTCACTTTTTTAACGTGGGGACCCTAGATGTTATAAACTAGCTCGTATGATGTTAACGTCGGTCTGCGAGGGATGTGGATACCAATCTCGAACTCTCACCGAAAAGGTTAGATGTACCCCCTCTTCCAGGGAAATAAAATACGGTATTGTAATAAACGGTTTAATGATCACAATAAAAATAATCAACAATATTACACAAATAATACAAATGGCAACAACCTTCGGTGGTCAATACAAATAAATGCTGACTTCTGACGGAAGCCAGCCAAAAATATAATAGCGTGAAGCAATCCTCCCCGTGGGGAGATCCAGCGAACTACAAAAAAAAACTGAGGTGTCAACAATACACCTCTTAGTGACGTTAATCAACTCGTAGATTAAATAGAGCAATCACAACCAAAACAGACTAGTAGTAAAATTATCTCACCTGAGCGCTCGGTAAGCTTACAAAATCTTGGTGACAGGTACTCCAATCCGTTCGGATGGATTGCCCACGAGAATGGATGTTGAGCTGCTGTCCGCTAAACCCCGATCCACTAGGAAGGATCGCACGCCTTGAGTAATGATGGTTCTCGCAGCGACCCACGACTCGGCAGCAGGACGATGGCTGGATTTTTCACCCCAAAGAGTTATTCCAAAATACTCTGGTGAAATGCTGGTAAACCAACCAATGGTGGTTCCAAAGTTGTATCCAAACCCACTAGCACGCAGGACGCTGGCTCGCTCGGTTAATTGGCAGGAAGTGCCACGACAAATAATACAGTTGGACGACAATTGGCAACGGACACGACGATTATGACTTATTGCACGGACTCAGCAAAAGCGGGTTGATGTTAATTAATAATTCGGCTGAGCTTTTATGTTGACAAAAAATTGTCACACCAAAATCCCCGAGAGGGCGCTCAAGCATGCGCAGACTGTAACCTCGGATGGAACAGATAAGCGAGTATAAAATGGCGGTGAGGCGGCCAGATGCCGAAACGAAAAATGATAAGGTAACTTCCGTACTCGAAGAAATACGAGGGCTATTTTTTTATCAACTTCTATTAGGTTGGCAATGGATTGTCAGTTATCATATTGACATGGCGCTTGCGTGATAGTGTTAAGTCATCTATCTGTCAAAACTTCCTAACCGGGTAAGCCATTGCGCAGCGTAGTTTTTATGTGAGTGTTGTTTTATCATGGCCACTATACTCGAAGCTCCCGCCAAATGCGAGATTCGATCTGTGATCCGTTTTCTCCAAGCTGAAGGCAGTCCTGCGGCTGAAATTCGTCGAAGATTGTCTGTAGTGTATGGGGAAAAGATTATGAGTGCAAGTGCAGTGCAAAACTGGTGCAGGTTTTATCGGGAAGGACGAACTGACGTTCATGAAGATGGGGGTCAGGGACGGAAATCCGTAGCAACAAATGAGATTATCGAAAATGTGTTTTGGGATTGTAAAGGAGTCTTAATAGTGGAGTTCATGGATCCTGGGACAACAATTACTGCAGCCACGTATTGTGAAACCCTTAAACGTTTACGGAGAGCAATACAAAACAAAAGGAGAGGCAACATTTTATTTTGCCAGGCGGCAACATTTTATGAGGAGGGTATACAAATGCCTCAATCTCGGTGGCGACTATGTTGAAAAATAGCTGACATGTATGAGCAACTATTGTATATTGAAATGTGTTTTCAAAATACACAAAATTTAAATATTAATTATGAAATAAAATCAAATTGAAAACAATGAAAAATAAATATAAAAATAATGTAATTAGATCATAAGTGTGTGAAAATCGTTTTCAAAAATAACCAAGGAAACGAAAAAAATAAAGGCTCTTGAAAGCTTATGTTTTGAGGACGGATGCCAAAAGATTCGGCTCCATAAAAAGTGTGTAATTGATTGTAAATCAAACGTAGAAAAGTGCGTAGAAATAAAACTAGAGAAGTATAAGCCAGTGGGCAATTGAATTTAACTGAGATTAATTTGGATTGATGTTAAAATTATTGGATAAAGTAATCCGGTAATAAGAAGGAGATATTATAATTTGGATTAATGTCAATTATTGGATAAAGTAATTCGGTAATAAGAAGGAGATATTATAATTTGGATAAATGTCAATTATTGGATAAAGTAATCCGGTAATAAGAAGGAGATATTATAATTTGGATTGATGTTAAAATCATTGGGTAAAGTAATCCGGTAATAAGAATTGGAGAATTGATGCACAAAATAGGAGTTGGAAGAGAAAGCAGAGAGATTTTAGATCGCATTTGTACAGCAGGTCGATCATTGAGTATAAAAATTCATAACGCAAAGGAGAGAGGAAGTGTGTGGTAAGAAAAAATTTAAACTATTAAAAAGGTAGACGAGGCAAGTGCAAAATTGTCGAATAACATTAAAACGGTTTTGAAAAACGTAATTGGTTTGGGAACGCATAGTTATAAAAATTTGTTAATTTAATTGTTCAAAAGAACGTAGTTATAAAGATTTGTTAATTTAATTAAGATTTGTTTATTAATTTTATAAAAAGTTCTTATTTAATTAATTAAAAGTTTCATTGTTGAAAGGAGATTTTATTTCTTGTTCAAGTAAAGGGAGAGGGAGATTTGCTAGTTGTCCTGGGACATTCTCGAATAGAACACGACAGCATAGTAAAGAAATTGGCGACCAACGAGTGGGCTATCAAATACCACGACTCTGAGATTAAAGAATCTTTGCTCTAAATTAAAAAATTCAATTCCTAGAAGTTAAAACTATTTGCAATAAAAGTTAAAAATTTATTCAAATATTAAAATTAAGTTAGGCAAAGTTACAGTAAAATTCAACATAAAAACAATAACTAATTATTCCTATTTTGAAAACAATTATTATTCAGAACGACAAAATGAACACCAAACGTGTAACTGGAAGTACAACAATGCAACAGATGTTAGCAATAATGATGGAGATCAAAGTAAATGCACAAAGGTCAGAAGATAGAATAATAAAGGCCATAAAACAAGAAATAAGGTCTACGGGAGAAAGTTTAAAAAAGGAAATAAACGAGTTGAAAAATTTCACGACAGACATCGGAGGAAGGTCTTCAGAAAAAGTGGTGGTTGAAGAAGTTGAGAAACCACAAAACGAAAAGAATACAATAGCCACAATGATGGAATCCGTAAGATTCCGGCCGGTTGAAAAGATCGAAGATAAATTGGAAGATGTAATAACAAAAGATAGTCCAACACCATCAACATTGAAGGAAGATAGACACTACATGACATCGAGTAGAAAGCAGGTTAAAAGAAGACACCTGAAAATTAAAATTTTACAGCGTAAATTAAAATCAAAATCGTGGGGAATGCAAACCAATGGTACAATAAAATTGCAACGCAACAAAATAAATTTCATAAAACGGAAAAACTTTTATTACAAAAACAATTTATTGGATAACGGTAATACAGTGCACAATAAGTTAAAATTAGACAATTTATTACCTACGGAATTAAAATCGGAGAAAATTCAATTTAAAGTTATAAACAATTTATTACATAACAGTGACGGCGACAAACGTCAAATTAATTATAAAAAAATAAATGACATTGACATTTCAAATTTCATAAATCGGAATGATGTCAACATTTACAAAATGCAACGGATAAACAAGAATCACACGAATTACATGAAGATAATGGAATTATTTAAACATGTCAGGTGGAAGAGACCACATGAATAAATCGGAAAATTGGTAATTGGAAATTTAAATGACGAATAATTGTAAATATGATTAGATGCTAACGATAACTGGACATGCGAGTTGGAAAATTGATGTAAATAAATGTAAATATTAATGAAGACGAAAGAAGAATTGTATTGCGAGTTGAAATGTGGAATTGAAAATATAGCGAAACGTAATTAAAAAGATAAGGCAAACAACAAATTCAAAGACCGCGGTACAAAATAGTAGAAGAAGAGACAGTTTTAAAAATGTAAAGACCAAAAGAATGATTTATTTAAGTAAAAAGAGACGGATAAACTTGAAGATTTTGGGTGAACAAGTGAAAGTTGAAATATGGTTAATTAATAAAATAATTTAAAGAATTAATAGTTCGAAAATGGTATTCAAAATAGGAACAATTATTAGATAAAAGGGGTAATTAGAAATGATTATTGAAAGGAAGTAGTAGTTGAGTTTTTAAGGTGGTAGCTCAAAGAAGTGCCACAAGTAAATGATGATTATGAAGTATATGGGGGCCCAATATTACAAGGAATGTTGAGGGTGAAATAGAGATGTTACATAGGTAAAAGATGAATTAATGGGACAAAAGAAGTCCAAAGATAAATGTTAAATGGGGATTGAAAAACATAGGGAATTATCGAAAAATAAGAATTGTAAAAGAATACCAAGGAAGAATAAGTTAATAGAATCAAATGTTGAAAAGAGCAAACAAACAAAAGAATTGAATTTATGAAATACGTGAAAGTCACCCAAAAGCAGCATTAATATGATTGTAAAAGGGAAAAAGGTTTAAATTCGAATAAAATTAGTTAGTACAGTTTAAAAATGTAAATTTGTGTTAAAAGTAACATGCCACACTTAATAATAAATTTAAAAATTTCATTCATAAGAACAATAGAAACAAAATTAAATTCTTTAATCAAGAGCAATACTTCCATTTGAAAACCCATTCTTTGATGTAAATTTCAAAAAAATTCAACTATGTTGAACAATTTAAAAATTTAGGGGGCAGTTGAAATGTGTTTTCAAAATACACAAAATTTAAATATTAATTATGAAATAAAATCAAATTGAAAACAATGAAAAATAAATATAAAAATAATGTAATTAGATCATAAGTGTGTGAAAATCGTTTTCAAAAATAACCAAGGAAACGAAAAAAATAAAGGCTCTTGAAAGCTTATGTTTTGAGGACGGATGCCAAAAGATTCGGCTCCATAAAAAGTGTGTAATTGATTGTAAATCAAACGTAGAAAAGTGCGTAGAAATAAAACTAGAGAAGTATAAGCCAGTGGGCAATTGAATTTAACTGAGATTAATTTGGATTGATGTTAAAATTATTGGATAAAGTAATCCGGTAATAAGAAGGAGATATTATAATTTGGATAAATGTCAATTATTGGATAAAGTAATCCGGTAATAAGAAGGAGATATTATAATTTGGATTGATGTTAAAATCATTGGGTAAAGTAATCCGGTAATAAGAATTGGAGAATTGATGCACAAAATAGGAGTTGGAAGAGAAAGCAGAGAGATTTTAGATCGCATTTGTACAGCAGGTCGATCATTGAGTATAAAAATTCATAACGCAAAGGAGAGAGGAAGTGTGTGGTAAGAAAAAATTTAAACTATTAAAAAGGTAGACGAGGCAAGTGCAAAATTGTCGAATAACATTAAAACGGTTTTGAAAAACGTAATTGGTTTGGGAACGCATAGTTATAAAAATTTGTTAATTTAATTGTTCAAAAGAACGTAGTTATAAAGATTTGTTAATTTAATTAAGATTTGTTTATTAATTTTATAAAAAGTTCTTATTTAATTAATTAAAAGTTTCATTGTTGAAAGGAGATTTTATTTCTTGTTCAAGTAAAGGGAGAGGGAGATTTGCTAGTTGTCCTGGGACATTCTCGAATAGAACACGACAATATATTAAAATTTTTCCTATTTGCCTTATTTGCTTTTACTAGCTTAATGGAAGTTGATTAAAAAATAGCCCTCGTATATGCCGGTCTCACCCCTGTGTACTCGCGGTTGATGTAAAATAACTCGATGTACTAAATTTTACTTGCACCCGCAAAAAAAATTAACTTTGACTACAGCACTGCACACACTTTACGAACTACACGCTTCGGCCTCCGGAACAAAAGTGAACTCAATCATCCAGCATGGCCGCGGTCATGCGCTTTCACGAAAGAAACGAAAAATGAAAGTAATTATGGAAGTGTTTACACTACCGTCTCAATAAATTTGAATAAAAATGGCAGTGGCCAAACAAATTGATTGGAAAAGGTTGATCAATGACGGATGTAGAATCCAAAATCCGTCATAGTGTTTCCTTATGTTTTATTATTTAGGTTTTTCTTTGTGTCTTGCATTTTTAATTCGAACGTTTTTGGCCGATATTATCGTTAAGTTGCAGGTGTTGCATTGCTGCATCGAGTTGATAGAGGCTATCTTATCGTACACACAGCAGGCGTGTATTCGAATGCTAAAGTTTCAATTTTGTGTTTGAAAACTAATTAAAATTTAATTGTATTATTATGTTTTCTTTAATTAAATTTGAACTGTGCATTGTTTTCTTTAGGTGACATCGAACAACGTTTGGTCAAATGCATTGGCATAAGAATTCCTACGCGTTCGACATGGGTTCAAATCGTGAATTTGAAATTCTATGTTGAACTTTTTTTTTGTGTTTATTTTTGGTTATGTAAGATGCAACTTTTGAATTTGAACTTCGCGCCAACGTCCTCTCCAGAAAACCGCCATCTCTTGAGAACTAACAAAGTTCAAACCTAAAATCACACTTCTTCGACGACACGGAAAATAACTTGGACCACCACGTTGTGAAATACCTACGATCGTCATCTAGTAACCAAACTCTTTCTTCCGGTGTACAAAACATAGTGTCAAAAACAACTGTAACAAAACAAATGATCGCTCCGAAAGAGAGACGAACATTAACTTCCAACACAAATAAAACTACCATATTTTGGGCAATGTCAATTCTTTTATTATCTTTAATATTCTTGTTTGAGGAATTTAACCTGAAGCAATGATTTACCTAAATCGTGACCTAATAAATCTGTAGATTTAATTACCCTGAAAGTCGATTTGTTTTAAATCGCTTTATGTTATTTTGATAACTTTTAAATTACTTGTTGGGATTCAATCCTTTGAATTGTTATAATATTTTCTTCATGTACTTAGTACTTTGATTGAAGATTGTGGGAAGCTATGTGTTTTAGTGAAACACTAGCTGTTAATGGAAAAATACCTTTTAAATCTACCTTTACACCACCACCCTTTGATTACAATTTACTACCTAATTTACCAATATAATCAAAACCAGATCTACGTTACTACCACTTAAATGAATACAAGTCTTTGGGAACGGTTTAATGTAAACTTGCTTTATTGTTTGCCTTACGTGGCATTGTAGTACTGCGTGATTTATATTCCAGCCTACCACGGAGTTTGGGCTCATTCATACAAGTGTCTTCGGAAAGCTAAATTGTACTTAAGAAACCGAAACCAAAACCTTGTATTACATAAGTCAATCATTTACCAAGATAAAGCTTTGTTGACTGATCGTACCATATCTTTTAAACCGTTGTGAGCGATTTAATCAATGACTGAAATCATCTAACTAATCTTCATAATTGTAAACAATAAGTAACCACATCGACGAAACACCCTGTATATGATAATAAATTAATTTACTAGTTGTGTATCTATTTTAACTAATAAAACCTTTCATTTATAAATTCAAGCTGATTTGAATTTATGAACATCCTGTATATAAATAATAATTGCATTTACTTTGTGAATTTCATACGTTGCTTTTTATGAATGTTTATTCTTAGCGTTTCAAAGAATGTTATCTTTGTGCTTATGATGCGACCTTGCCGCCTACCCACACCCTAGCTTGAACAAAGAATGCATCTAAAGTTCATGACCCAACCACATTGTAATAATTTTTACCGCGTAATAAATATTTCTATAAATTCAACCATTTATTTCTACCCAATAATTAATAGCCATAATGTGTATTTATTAAATCGATTTTAATGTAACATAATAAAATTAACTTTGCAACACCAAGTTAGGTTATAATTTAAAAAAACCACAAATTAATGCAAAACCAATCAATTAACCTATCCACCATTGCCAAAATATACAGAACAATTGACAAATTATAATTTCCACATACCTGGATACTAAACACAAAACACTCAAAGAATTTATAATAATTCAAATAAACGTGACCTCCACGTTGAACGCATCAAGTGAAGTCACCCGTCCCCTACCAACAAAACTTTTACCGCGGCTCTTTTATAAAGAAATATAGGTGTCGCTAAAAATGTACTATTTAACATTCACTTATACAGGGCAAACTAAAATATTCTAACTCAAAACAGCGGTAAATTTGAAATTACATTAATTTCAAAATTGCAATCTTACAGTTATATGTTTTTTTTTAAGAAGGCAGCGATGTGCGACCAACGTACAGAGTGTTGCATTTCATCGGGGTCGCTTCCACTTGATTTTATTGTTGGAAGTTCGATTGTGGTTCCACCGTTTGTGGGATTTTTTTAATGACCACTCGAACGTTTTGATTAATTTTGGGGAGTGGTTCTTGGTGGTAATGTCTATGCCACTGTATTGGTTCTGGTCGGCTAACGCAATTTCCATCCGACATCGCTTATTTCATAGCCTTCCAGCAACGAACATCTAATTGCTGATTATTTTTGTTGTGTTAGCAAAGCTGTTTCCTTGATTTTCTTCGGGGCGTTCATTTGACACGACCCACGGCCTTGCCGCATCTATATCGAGCTGGCTTATAGCTACCATCAGGGCCCCACGCAAATAAAAGTAGAATTTATTTTCTGCGTGGACATTATCTGTTCCGAGCTACCTTCTCATTAGAGATAGTGAGGACAGATATTGTTTCAGCTTATGGTTGGAAGGGTCGAATTACCGACTTTCACTTTTGTATAACCAGGTAGAACCGGTCAACAAAGGAAATATTTTGCTTTGATTGAAATTCCAACATGGCAATTGCATCTTAAGCTGAAAACCAGCGGGACATGATTGTCAGGCTTGATAGCCTATACGACAAATTATTATTATGTAAAACAAAATGTTTATGAATTTTTAGTAACAAAGTTACGAAAGCTTAACGCACTATGATTATGATTGATAATTAATATGAAATTTATATTGTATGACAATTGCCCAAGGGGTAAAAATTATATGTACCATTTATAAATGACAAGACAAAAACAAAAACAATTGAGACGTTGAATTAAAACAAATTAGCAACATCCTGTGTGTATTATTTGTGTAAAGGAGTTTACTTTCTTTCTTTCCTTTGACTCATGAAATCATCTGTCTTTGTGTTCATATACCTACATGGGGAGCTTCCAACGAACTTGGGGTAATTTTTGTAATCAAGCGGGTTTAAGGTTAATTACACAACGTAGGCTGTCTTACATGCGTGTCTTAGCTAGATCACGAGCTTACGGATGGAGGCCCCCGCAGTCGCGTTTGAGATTAGGTGCGCTCGCTTAGACGTGAAGTTGGGTTTGCGCTTAGGGAGATGGTAGTGGGAAATTCGAATACTTGGTTGCAAAATTACAACTCTTAGGAAAATTTCACCTTGGTGGTTTGCTATTGCCTACCAAGTAGAGACGGTCAAAATAAAGTTTTTCCTGCATCCGGAGTCGAACGAAGTACACAGCATTAGTAGTTAACTCACTGAACTGCTTAAGTTATGGTCGTCTCCGAGATTTATTAACAATCTCATTACAAAACAAAACATAAGTTTGGTCTAGTCAAAATGTCTAAGGTAGGTTAATTTTTTTTTAAATGTTTGGACCAAGTAAAACACACTACAGAATTTCAATATTTATTTTGACCAAATTATTAAAGAATGGAAAGAAACAATAACCATAGCTAAGCACATATGCTATTTTTTCTCCAAAACAAAGCCGTAATCGAAATAAAAAAAGAAAATCTGTACTAATATAATCAATAGAAAACGTTTATTAGTACTAAGAAGCCAATAGAAATATTCTGTTAATTTTAACGGCTGGTTAAAGGCTTTATAAAACTGGGTATTAGGCTATCACTTTGTCTGATGCCAATCGATGTGGGGATCTCTTCCGTAAATCCATTGTTTGTTTTAATTCTTGTCCTGTTGTTAGTGTTTAGTAGTTTGATTAGATTAATCACTTTTTTATCAGTACCCTTTTCTTGTAGTATTTGTAGTACGTCGATTTGCTATGCTCTGCCAAATTCTTGCCAGAAAAAGGTTTATAGCTTTGTTGAATTCGATTGATTTTTCGGTTAGTTGACGCAATATAAACAATATTGCATCTATGGCTGATCGAATTGTTTGGAAACCTTGCTGTTCTGTGCTGGTTCCAAGCCGAGGTGTTATTTTTACCGATAATACTTTTGTTAAAAGTTTTGAGATGCTATTTATTCCTCTATAATTTTTTGAATATAGGAACTGTTATACTTGCTCGCCATTGGTTAGAAATACTACCCGCTGTAAATATTTTCAAAAAGAAGATGGTTATTTCATTAGTCAAATCATCTCCCCCGTATTTGATCCTTATATATTTTATTTGGTCGAAGCTTGGGGATTTTGAGCTTCACGATTGCTTGCGTTACATCGCCTAGACCCTAGAACCATATCCATTTTATCATGATTTTCCTCGCCTTGAGAAACAAAACAAGAAATAACTTAGCTCAGGTACTGATCAATATCCCATTCCACCCCAATCTCTTATTTGATGCAGTGTAAAGCATAAAGATATTTGTAAAGCATTTTCAGTTTCGGTCAGCTTCGTCCAATCCCGTCGTCAGTGATGAAATTCAATCAGTTGTAGGGAATAACTTGGATATTTGGATGACGACCATAACTTAAGCGGACTTGGTCCGACTCCGGGTGGAGGAAGAACTTTATTTGACAGTATCTACTTGGAAGGCAATAGAAAACCACCAGCAACAAGGTGAAATTTTCTCAAGAGTTAAAATATGATAGCAATCACATTGTTAATGATGGTTACCATCATTAACAAGAAATAATTTGTTGTTAATGGTGTTCATATAGTGTAACAATACCGACTAGTGCATAGCTTAATGATGTTGCTACAGGACATGACAGATTTTAATTACTTTTTTTGTTATAACACTATAAAGGTAAAAACTGTCTGATATAAAATACGTACCTTCGTGGAAGTTTTTCTCGGTATATAATATACATAAATATACACATACACTTCCACTCAGATTATACAATTGTTGTTTTATCAAGATCACAATGAAAAATATAATTTTACTGCTATTATTCACAATATTTGTTAAAAATTTCTCCTATGATGACGGAATACTGTCCAAGGTAAGTTTCGAAATTTTTGAAATATTTGAACCAGTTGAATCACCATACAGAAAAAAAATAGGTTGACATTGCAAACTTCATTTCAGTTTCATCAACACGGCTACACAGTTAGAGATTATCGAGGAGAAGTAATAAGTTACAATAAAAAGTATTTCAATATTTTTGAAATTAAAACATTTAAATACAATCGTACTACCCCAGCCCTAAATTCTACTTATTTAAACATGAAAATTAATGTGTTCGACAAAATGGAGGTAATGGTTGTTGCCCTTTTTTGCCCTAATAGCAAGCTTGTAATCACCAACTCTAAAATGAAAGCATTTGATGGCTTGAAAACTATCACCTTGACATTACTTACCATCTTTATTACTTTCTCTAAAATATTTAGATATGAAGTCTTATTTTATTTACAACGTGCAGTAAATATTTCTAGGCAAATTAATTGTTAACCAAAACTTTAACGCGTGGTGTTATCAAATTTAAAAGTGCCTTGAGCACAAATTGCTGTTTTTATATTGGTTGGTTGAACTAATAAACGTTTCCTATTGGTCAATTAACCAACGGGCCATTTGAATAAAGTAAACGCTGTCAAGTCACCAAATTTTTAGTTTATCGTGCTTCCATTTTGGTATGGTGAACAGTGAAAGCCAAGAACTAAGAAATACAAATGATAAATTTTTAGGTACTCGTGCAAGCTTTCAAATTTTTGAGCAACGAGTATCGACACTTTCTGGTCCGTCTTCAACTCAATGTAAAAAAGGTTCTTAATGCAAACGTAGTAGGTATAAGAGAAGCACTTAAGTGTGGTAACCTCACATCTACGGATTATTTTCAAAAGGTTTTGCAAATGATTTTGGATAATAAACTTGTCTAAACTTTTTAAATTTTAGGATGTTACATATCACACCTGCAATTTTGTTGTCGATGAAACTCATCTTCCTCCACTTATTCCCAGTGGTAGATATAAAGTTGATGCAAGGTTACTTTATTTAAATGAGGAAATCGCGACCATATACGGTTTTGGTGAAATTTACACTCCAATTGAATATCCAAAGGATTGAAATCTGCACAAATATTGGACCTGCCGATAGCGTTTATTGCACTTTATTTTGTTTTTTGTTGCACGTGAAAATATTTTTCTACAATGAAAAGTGAGCAGTTCAAATTATTACTGTTATTATTTTTATATGGGGTCAGTTTATAAATGTGTTAAAGGGTGTTTAGGGTTAAAAATGCAATGTTGTAATTTTCAACAATATATTATAATAATTGTTAATAAACAGAACTCAACAAGAATTAGTTTAATTTAGCAAGGATTGAAACCTACACAAATATTGGACCTGCCGATTGCACTTTATTGTATTTTTGTTGCACGTGAAAATTAATTACAATGTTCTTATAAATATTTTTCCACAATGAAACGGAAGCAGTCTAAATTATTATTGCTATGATATTTCTATGGAGCGGGTTTATAAATTTGCTAAAGGATGTTTAGGGGTAAAATTGCACTGTGGTAAATTTCTAGCAATATAAAATAATTATTGTTAATAAAAGGAACTTCAAATGAATTAGTTTAATTTATCCATATAACAGATCCATGCAGACAGAAATAGTACGCGTGATATGTTTAAAGCAATCAAGAAAATAACAAAACGTTTCTCCCCACGATCATGGGTCATTAGAAATGCTGCAGGAAACAAAGTCACAAACATACAGGAGATTATGGAAGTGTGGAGAGAATATTGCGAAAAACTCTTCAAAGACAAGAAAGAAAGTACACACACGTTCACACTCCAAATTGAAGATATCGACCAAGAACCGGACATACTGAGAAATGAAGTGGAAGACGCTATAAACAGGTTGAAACGCAATAAAGCTGCAAGTATTGACACGATTACTTCTGAGATCATTCAGGCGATGGGGGAAACGGGTGTGGATATTATGCATACTATATGTCAGATAATATGGAGGACAAGAAGATGGCCGGAAGATTGGTCGAGCTCCATTTTCATTCCGCTGCACAAGAAGGGATCAAAGGAAGTATGTGACAATTATAGATTGATCTCACTGATATCGCACGCCAGGAAAGTGATGCTATGCATAATTAATAATGGACTAAAACCATACCTGTCCTGGCAGATACCTCAAGAGCAGGCTGGCTTCGTAAAAGGTCGAGGCACACGCGAACATATTCTGAACATCCGTCAAATAATAGAAAAGGCAAGAGAATATAACAAACCACTATATATATGTTTTGTGGACTATCGCAAGGCTTTCGATAGTATCGAGTGGAAAATGCTATGGCAGATAATGACGGAAATGGGAGTACCGCACCACATCACTAGCCTGGTCCAAGGGATATACATGAACAATATAGCGAGAATTAAAGTATATGATAGACTCTCAAATCAATGCAAGATAGAAAAGGGAGTGAGACAGGGTTGCATATTGTCCCCGATGCTGTTCAATTTGTATGGCGAGTATTATGTTATGCGAAGGACCCTGGAAGGATGGAATGACGGCTTTGCTGTTGGAGGAAAAAAGATAAACAATCTACGATACGCCGATGACACCGCATTCCTTGCCAACTCAGCAGAAGAACTGACCCTACTAATGAAGCAACTAGAAGACGAAAGCCGCAGATGTGGCTTGATAATTAATATAGACAAGACAAAGGTAATGATATTAGACCGAAGCAAGAACAATAGCCCTGAAATCCAACAAGTCTCTCAATACTCTGTCGTTAGCCAATATATATATTTGGGAGTGCTCATTAATAACGAAGGTGGAAGCACGCAAGTAATAAGGCGCCGCAGCGAAATAGCAAGAAATGCTGTTCGCAGTTTGCAAAGAACATGGAAAGATAGAGATGTCACTCTTGGAACCAAGAAAATGATGGTCAAAACACTAATCTTCCCAATAATACTGTACGGTGCGGAGTCTTGGACTTTAAAGATACAGGACCGAAGAAAGATTGACGCACTTAAGATGTGGTGCTGGAGAAGAATGCTCCGTATACCATGGACCGCGAGAAGAACAAATGTGTCCATTCTTAAAGAAATTAAAGAACCACAGAGACTGTCTCAAATAGTATACCAACGCGTACTCCGATACTTTGGTCAAATAACGCGAGAACATGGTGACGGCCTCGAAAAGGTAATAATACAGGGTAAGATAGAGGGTACCAGGCCTAGAGGACGATCCCCGAAGCGATGGTCGGACCAGGTGAAGGAAGTAACCAGCGGTTCCTTGCAGCACGCCATGAGAGAGGCACGCAACAGAGAGAGATGGCGTGAGATAGTGCGACGAGTTGGATGTGGGGGAGCGAACTGAGCGAGTGAATAATGATCACGACTCCTCTGACAAGAGGAAAGCGAAGAAGAAGAAGATTGAAATTAACTTTTGCACAAAGAAGTGAAACAGAATCCCCATAGTTTCCCACGTCGGATCATAGCAATCATAGCAATTTCGTAACAATTATATTGCTAATGATGGCTACAATCATTAACAAAAAATAATTTGTCATTAATGATGTAATTCGTACATAGCTTAATGATATTTCTGCAGGATATGACACATTTTAATTACTTTATTTTTTTGGTTGAAACACTATAAAAGAATAACGAGGTTTCCGATATCAACTTGTTGTTGTGTCAAGCTCACAATGAAAACTATAATTTTACTGCTATTATTCGAAATATACATTAACAATTTCTCCTGTGATGACAATTTATTGTCCAAGGTAAGTTTGAAATTTTTAAAATGTTTGAACCAGTTACAACACCTTACAGGAAAAATCGTAAGTTGACGTGGCTTTGAGGAGGTATATAAATAGGGGTCTAAGACCTTTCCTGAAATCGTATTTATACCTGCTTTGGTCAAACCAATTTGGCGCGACCCGAATAAAACCCTCATCATGGGTACAAGAATCCTTTCAAAGTTTCTACGCTTTTGTTAAAAGATTCTCTGGTTACTGTTTGCATTCTTAACTCTTCCACGGCTATACCTAGATTACCCATGCCTAAGTGAAAATTTTCTTGTGATTCAATCAATATTGAGCTCATTTCTTGCTCATTTTCGTCAAATTTTTCGTCCCAATCCAATTTTACTCTTCTCTCAGGGTTACAGTAGGTTCAATGTTATTTAATTTCTAAAAATATCCTAGACGCCCCACGGTTTTGGTTTGCCAATAATTGCTACTGTTAATTACTTTCAAGCCCCACTTTGTAGCGCCAATTAAAGTGTTTTTTTATAATTTTATAAATTTGAATTTTAAAGTTTTAACTTTAAACGCTGTTGTTTCAAATTGATTTTCAACAATTTTTACTGTTTCATTCTCTTTGATAACCATCATATTTTTCTTCGTTACCGCACCTTCGGAGAATAAATTCTTTCTGAGACCGGGAACGTACCAAACGTCCGTCATCAAGCTTTTTATCCACTTTCCTGCGATGAAGCATTCGATTTGAACCGTGCCGATTCCTTTTACTGGAAGTGTTTGATTATTTCCTAGCTTTACTGTAAAGTCACCAATTTCATCGCGTAACGATGAAAATATTGTTTTTGATGATGTCATGTGCGCACTGGCGCCGCTATCAAGGATCCATTCAGTTACGTCATTCTGGAATGTTCCTGCTACGCCTTCGATATTAAACGCCGAGTAAAAGCTATTTCCTGCGGAATTCGTCGATTCATGTTTTTCATCCTTTTTCTTTTTAGGTGCTTTGCAATTTTTAGTGATGTGCCCCTTTCTCCTACAGTTGTAGCATGTGATTTTAAAATTATCAAATTTCTTGTGACTTTTCGTAGTGCTTGTAGCTACCATTGCACTTTCAGCTGTTTCCGTCGAATTAAGACTAGCTTCTTCGTCGACCAAACGCGCCGTTATGTTTTTAATCGTTTGCTTACTTTCATCCATAGAAAGCCAAGCTTGTCTAAAATTTTGATACTTCGTCGGCAACGTACCAAGTATTTTGGTCAACACAGCTGTGTCACTTATTTGATCTCCGCTATCACAAATTTGACGGGCCAAGTTTTCGATTTTTGAAATATGCTGTACAATGGAATCATTCGGCGCCATTTATTTGTACTGGTGAAACTGCTCATGCGCTAACATTTTGTTTGTTTCAGATTTTAAAGCATAAATGCCTTCCAATTTGTCCACTATTTCTTTTGAATTTTCACAATTTTCTATTAATGTTATTTGGGCGACATCCATCGTGTTTGTTATGATGCACATGGCTAACGCGTCTTTCTTGAAAAAAATTTAAAATCCATATTGGGCATTTTAAAATAAACAATAATTAGATGTAATTAGAAAAATAAACTACTCTTCATTTCAGTTTCATCAAAATGGTTACAAAATTCGAGATGTTCGAGCAGAAGTAATCAATTACACTGAAAAGTATTTCAATAAGTTTGAAATGAAAACTTCTAAATATAATCGTACTACCCCGGCTATCAATGGTACTATGAATTTGAAAATTACCGTGAAAGTCGAGAAAATCGAGGTAATGTTCTTCTAATGATATTCAGAAATCGTGTGGTGCCTCGTAATAAAATATAACAATAAAATATGCTTTTTTATTAAGGCCTTGATCCTTTCTGAATTTCATTTGTCGCTTTCTGAATATCAATTGACAAATCTGAATTATAGTCCACGATTTCTGAATTACTGGTAGAAAAGGTGTAGGAACTACAGTGACGTGCTAAATTTTTTATTACAATGCTCCCATTTTGCATGGTACAGCGAGTAGAGAAACGAAAAGGCTAAGATTGGCATTACATTTTTAGATACTCATACAAGGTTATAAATTTTTGAGCAATGAGTATCGACATTTTCCGATCCGTTACCAAGTCAATCTAAAGAAGATTGCCGATTCAAACATAATAGGTGTAAGAGCCGTAAAGAAGTGTGGAAACGTTAACACTGGTAGCATTACAACCTTCGAAAAGGTTTTATAAATGATTTATGGTAATGAATATATCTAAAGTTTTTAACTTTTAGGATGTTACCTATTATATCTGCAACTTTGTTATTGATGATACTCAGTTTCCTCCACTTATTCCTAATGGTAGGTACAAAATGGAACACACAGTGCTGTATCTAAATGAAGACATAGCGACCATATGCGGTTATGGAGAAGTTTACACTCCAATTGCATACCCAAAGCATTGAAAACTGCATTGGACCTCTTGTTCATAATTCATTTATTTTCTCCATCAATAAAATTACATGGAAAGTCAACAATATCATAAAAAGACAATATCATAAAAAACCAATTTAACAATCTAAAATCACAAGACCAAAAACAAATAAAAGGCAACAGCCAATCTTATATATAAAATTGGATGTATGTGTGTGGGTATGTTCCGCATAGACGCCTAAATCCCGTAACTGTGCGCGTTGAAACTTTCACGAGATCTGGCGACATTCAAGAGTAAACTTTTCGTCGACTTTGAATTTAGTAATTCGTCACCATAAGACGGTCATCAGCAGTTAAACGCTTCAGGTCACAGTAGTTGTCATAGTTACGATGCGATTTTGACGCTAAAAGATTAATTCAATGACATTGACATATTATATTAATTCAATGACATTGACATATTATAGTCAGTAGCGGCTCGACAAATAGGGGGCATAACTTTGACTAACCTTAAAAATGACATTGACATATTATAGTCAGTAGCGTTGCACAATATTTTTAAAATTATCAAAAATCAAGTTATAAGGTGACAAATGAATTAAATTATGACATTCAGTGTACATTAATTAATAATTGTGTTCATTGCAAATTAATAATTATAAAAGTGTGCAAAGCTGTCTTAGAAGGGGTAAGAAAACATATATCAAATTAAAATACCACTAATAGATAATAATTGAAGTAATTAATGTGTATGGGTATGTATGTGTCGAGAATAAATTCCTCATATTTGGCACGATACATATTTGGTATAATATCAATAGTAGGTAACATAAAACGTTTTAGCAAGACGCGCCCCCTTTTCATAACCTAGAGAGTGACCCTGATAGTGTTGAATAGCCCCCATGGGCCCCCCGATAGTGTCAAAGTGACGGCATTAACTACATAACCTAAAAATCATTTTGTACATACAGAAAGTTATGTATGTATGTGTGTACATTCGACGTCAAGAGCTGGCGAAACTGAGGAAGTACGCGAAATCCGGCTTGAAGGTAAACGCGCCATAGCTTCGACGTCAAGAGCTGGCGAAACTGAAGAAGTACGCGAAATCCGGCTTGAAGATAAACGCGCCAGAGCTTCGACGTCAAGAGCTGGCGAAACTGAGGAAGTACGTTTAGAACGACTTAATGTCAATCGCTTACGATTAGTTCGATCAAGACAAAAATTGAATTTAACATTGGAAGCATTTAATTACGACAAAGACTACGATTACATGAATCACGAGGATGTAGTAATAGGACTTATGAACAAACTTTGCTTGCATTGTCGTGTTTCGAAGTTCGCTAAGGAATCACCAGGAATGTGTTGTTCGAACGGCAAAGTTGTTTTGCCACCGCTGATTGATCCACCTGAGCCGCTTCTAAGTTACCTTACTGGCACCACTGCAATTTCAAAACACTTCCTGCTAAACATTCGCAAGTACAACTCATGCTTTCAAATGACTTCATTCGGAGCAACAAACATTTTCTCCAACGTCGGTTACATGCCAACATTCAAGGTTCAAGGCCAAATATATCACCAAATCGGTTCTTTGCTTCCATTACCAGAAGAAAATCCGAAGTTTCTCCAGATATATTTCACTGGCAATGAAGAAAGAGAAGTTGAACTGCGCTGCGCAATTAATACTGCAACCAGACGCGAAATCATTTCAAACTTACAAGCGATGTTTCATGAGAGCAACAATTTAATTCGTCTATTCAAATCAGCTATAGATCAAATGCCATCAGATGACTATACTGTTATTATAAAACCAGACAAAACACCGCCTGGTGAACATGAAAGACGATTTAATGCACCGGTGATAGGTGATGTAGCAGTTGTGATGGTCGGCACCGAATTCAATCGACGCGACATAGTCATCCACCGCCGGAATACAGATTTGCAACGAGTTTCGGAAACACATCGATCGTACGACGCACTCCAATATCCAGTGCTGTTTCCGCGGGGAGAAGATGGTTACCATTTTAACATCATGCAAATCGACCCCATTACGAATGAAGAATTGAGGAAGAAAGTTTCCTGCATGGATTATTACGCATGCCGCATTATGATTCGTCCAAATGAAACCAATCACATATTGAAATGCCGTGAACTATTCCATCAATACATTGTGGACATGTATGCGAAAATTGAAAGCGAACGTCTTCTTTTCATTCGGTTAAATCAACAGAAGCTACGCGTTGAAGATTACGTTCACTTGCGTGATGCAATTGCCAATGATGGAGACGTTGCTAACATTGGGCAAATGGTGATCTTGCCAGCAACATTTGCCGGAAGTCCACGCCACATGCATGAATACGCGCAAGATGCCATGACGTATGTTCGAAAATATGGACGTCCAGATTTGTTCGTCACTTTTACATGCAATCCAGCGTGGAGAGAAATCACAGATCTGCTTTTCCCCGGTTAAAACTCATCGCACAGACATGATCTTCTCGCTCGAGTTTTCAAGCAAAAGCTAATTAGACTGATGGACGTCATCACCAAAAACTACATTTTTGGAGAAACCCGATGCTGGATGTATTCAATTGAATGGCAAAAAAGGGGCCTGCCGCACGTTCATATTTTAATTTGGTTGAAGAAAAAAATCGTGCCAACACAAATTGACAGCGTGATTTCTGCTGAGCTTCCAAATCCAGAAGAAGATCCAATACTTTTTCAACTGGTCAAAAAAAATATGATTCATGGGCCATGTGGTGCTTTGAATCCGAACTCACCTTGCATGAAGGATGGCATATGCACAAAACAATATCCACGTAAGCTCATTCCTGAAACGCAAAGTGGTGGCGATGGATATCCGCTGTACAGACGTCGAAAACCCGAAGATGGTGGACACACAACCACCATCAATGTGAGACATGTAGAGGTAGACGTCGACAACAGATGGATAGTACCCTACTCACCATTACTGTGCAAAATGTTTGAGGCTCACATAAATGTCGAGTGCTGCAATTCTGTGAAGTCCATCAAATACATTTGTAAATATGTTAACAAGGGCAGTGACATGGCAGTATTCGGGCTAGCAAATCAAGGCGATGAAATTACACAATTTCAGATGGGACGCTACATCAGCAGCAATGAAGCGGTTTGGCGGATATTATCTTTCAACATTCATGAACGCTATCCAACAGTTCAACATCTCGCCGTACATCTGGAAAATGGTCAGCGAGTGTACTTTACCGCACAAAATGCACAAAATAGAGCTGATGAACCACCAAACACAACACTCACCGCCTTCTTTCAATTGTGTGAATCCGATGATTTTGCTAAAACGTTGCTGTATCACGAAGCACCTAAATACTACACTTGGAATACATCGACAAAGAAGTTCGTGAGAAGAAAGCGGGGTGCAATTGTTGCAGAGTATGCAGGTGTACGTTCGTCGGATGCCTTAGGACGGGTATATACAGTACATCCGAATAACGCTGAATGTTATTTTTTGCGATTATTATTGCATGAAATCAAAGATCCTACATCATTCCTTTCCTTGAAAACCGTCGATGGGTTGGTATGCCAAACGTACAGAGAAGCATGTTTCAAATTGGGCTTACTTGAAAATGATCAGCATTGGAACACAACACTCACAGAGGCATCGCTTACATGTCATCCAAAGCAAATACGTACTTTGTTTGCGATCATTTTAACAACTTGCGCACCATCAAATCCCATAGACCTGTGGGAAACGCATCGCGAAAGCCTCAGTGAAGACATTTTCAGGCAAGCATGTGCAACCGATCCAAATCAGGAGTATTCGGACGACATTTTTAATGCAGTTCTAATATTGATTGAGGACTTATGCATATCAATCAACAACAAAGTCCTTTGTCAACTTGGTATGCCGGCATCTATACGAGACAGAAATGACGTGCAAGACAGAGACCTTGTGCGAGAACATCAATTCGACGTAGGCCAGCAACAACATTTTGTGGAAACGCAAACAAGACTTTTAATTGCTGATCAAAGAATTGCCTACGACAAAGTCATGCTACGTCTAACCAACGCAAATGGTGGAATTGTTTTTCTCGATGCTCCAGGTGGCACAGGAAAAACATTTCTTTTGAATTTGATATTGGCATCGATTCGAATGCAGAATGGGATTGCACTCGCAGTGGCATCATCGGGAATTGCGTCAACGCTACTCCATGGCGGACGTACAGCACATTCAGCACTCAAGCTTCCGTTGAATTTGAACCTGACCGAAACGCCAACATGTAACATCAGCAAAAATTCCGGTATGGCCACAATCCTTAAAACGTGCAAAATCATCGTTTGGGACGAATGCACTATGGCCCACAAAAAATCGCTCGAAGCGCTCGACCGGACTCTTCGTGATTTCCGAGGAGAAAACCAAGCGATGGGAGGCGCTCTGATACTTCTTGCGGGTGATTTTCGCCAAATTTTGCCGGTTATACCTCGATCAACGCCCGCAGATGAGCTGAACGCTTGCTTAAAAGCATCATATTTATGGAACCGAGTTGAGAAAATTACGCTCTCAACAAACATGCGTGTGCATTTAATGCAAGATGTGTCTGCCCAAACGTTTTCGAGACAACTTTTGGACGTGGGAAATGGCAAAATTCCAATTGATCGCATAACAAATGAGATTTCGTTTCCGCCCAATTTTTGTCAGATGCAGCCGAATATTCAAGCCGTAGTAAACAAGGTATTCCAAAATTTAACAAGCAACTACAAAAATCCAGATTGGCTATGCGAACGTGCAATTTTAGCCCCCAAAAATGATGATGTCAACAAGCTAAATGAACAAATTCAATTGAAATTGCCCGGAACATCAGTCAAATATAAATCAATAGACACAGTCATAGAGCAAGAACAGGCAGTCAATTACACAACCGAATTTCTAAATTCATTGGAGCCACCTGGAATGCCACAACACATATTGACATTGAAAGTTGGGTCACCGGTGATACTCATTCGAAACTTGAACGCGCCAAAACTGTGTAACGGAACCAGATTGGTCATAAAAAAATTGACACCTAATTTGATCGAGGCAACAATCATCAGTGGCAAATTCAAAGGGGAAGATGTGCTGATTCCACGCATACCCATGATTACCAACGATTTACCATTCGAGTTTAAGCGGCTTCAGTTCCCCTTGCGTCTTGCCTTCGCGATTACCATCAACAAAGCACAAGGGCAATCATTAACTGTTGCTGGCTTGAATTTGGAGAATTCGTGTTTTTCACATGGCCAATTGTATGTTGCTTGCTCCCGAGTTGGCACACCAAAAAATTTGTACATTTATACACCGAACGGAACTACCAAAAATATTGTGTATCCTTTGGCATTAAGATAAAATTAAAGGATTTTATTTTAATTAACCGTCATCGTCTTTTCCTGCAAAGGACTCTTCTTAAAGCCTACGGTCCATTCTACTATTTTAACATATGAAACAGAATAAAATCACCTCTTCCGCTCCATCGACTGCATATTGCTCGACTTTGTTGCGATTTCGAGCCGCATAGCATGGTCCAGGGGCTAATCGTCGACTGCAATTCGCACTGGTTTAGAGTACCACAAATCACGTAGACTAAAAAGTCCCTGATTGTACCTCCCTTTGTTGAAATTTTACCAGTCAAACGATAAGGCCGAGAGACCACCTAAAGGCTGCAATCATATCTAGCACTGTCGACACTGTGACTCTAAAAATGTCTGTGGGTCTAAAAATGAGCATAAAAATAAAGTAGTACAATGGACTCGATAGCGGAAGAAGTACCGTAAGGTATCCGGGAGGGGGTTTTTAGTGGGCTGACCCCACACTACCATCCAGTACGGGCTGGTGGTGTCTTTTTTAAGATTTTCCCCCTTCCGACACGCATAAACAAAAACAAAAAAAAAATCATTATCTTTGGATCTAGGGTCATTTTAAAGTTGAAATAATAAAAAAATTGTTCATAATGTTTGTTTCTGTTTACTATACGTATGTCTAGCGCCGCAGGCGCTAGTTTACAATAAATAAACTATTATAAATATCAAAAATTATATTTCAAAAACTCGTCGGTCGAGTAAAACGAGTTCTTTAAAATTGCACTTATAATTTATTTTGTGCTACAAATTTTTTGCTTCAATATGATGCAATACCAGTCCAAGAGATACAATGTTTATATTTTACAACAAAATTGTTATAAATGAATAAACTACAAAATAATTTGTTATATTATTTAATAATTATCCTACAATTTTATAAATATTTTGATGTTTCTACTTAAAAAGCACAGATTTGTTAAAGTTGTGGGGGTGGAGGGGCGCCACTGCTACTTTTTAATGTGGTAAAAATGGTTCGGACGATACCTTGCCTTGTCGTTGGATAACCTTGATTCGGGCCGTAGGAGAACGTACAGCCTAACTTCGCAGCTGAAAACTTTTAGTAAACAGAAAACAAAAAATACACAAAATCAAGGTTATAGAGCGAATATAACATGTAAAACAAATCTAACATGGACGATTCACAAATACATCAATATCTAGGCATAAAATAAATAGAAATAGTTAACTTATTTACTGATTCAAAATACTTATCAAAACGAAATACTACTCGAGATGCATCTGATATAACATGTACAAATGAAAAAATGCGTCATATCGTAACGTTTGATTTTACTATTATTAACATTAATATCTAAAATAAAATAAACATTGCTTCAAAATTGCTTCTTAAGTGCGTCAGTGGTAATTCATATTAATAATAAAACACAAAAACTTCTCTTAGAGAATATTCTACAGCCTAAAGTGTGGCTACGAACAAGAAAACATACCCTTGATCTACTTTTGAGATCAGTGAATATCAGTAAATATTATCTATAATCATTTGAATTTAGATTCCCTTTCTTGAGAATGTTTGTTATTGTCATCAGTCAATTTATGACTGGATTTCGCTCAATCGTAAGTCGGGCTCATTTACGCCTTCGACTTCGATGAAAATAAGTTGGACTAATTACGTCTACCAATTTTATACCTGTAAAATTACACCTTAGTATAACAAAGGTCCCCCTTATTATCAAATAAAGCAACACCTCCAAGCTCCACACAATGTTCAGGGGGGGGGGGTGAAATATGACCACTTTACAACAAAAGTACGATTTCTACCTACTTCCATGCTCCGGTCTCCTGACAGGAATTTGCACAAATCACATTCCGGCCTCTCGCTTGTCGAGGAATATTTTGCGGCTGTCATTTGCTACTTGGATTAAACTAATTTACACTCATACAATGAGCTTGTAAATATTACTATACCTCAAAGAAAGGACCCTGTTATACCAACATACTTTCAACACCTTGTTTACCTAGTCGAGACGACACTCGTCTCGTATAAAATACCAAACCTTTAATATAGACATGAAACATACCAATGATAAAATATGTGTAGAACACATGTAACCAAATACTGACCACCTAAACATTTACCTTGTTAAATCATCTTATATATAAAAATGCTTGTATGTGGGTATGTATGTATGTATGTATGTATGTTCCGCACAGTTCCCGTAACAAACTGTGGGCGTTGAAACTTTCACGAGATCTGGCGACATTCAAGAGTAAACTTTTCGTCGTCTTTGATTTTAGTAATTCGTCACCATAAGACGGTCATCAGCAGTTAAACGCTTCAGGTCAACGTCGTTGTCATAGTTACGAGCGATTTTGACACTAAAAGTTTAATTAAATGACTTTGACATATTATAGTCAGTAGCGACTCGACAAATAGGGGGCACAACTTTGACATAAGAATGTTAACCTTAAAAATGACAGATGACATATACTCAGTGGCGTTGCACAAATAGTCAGTAGCGGCTCGACAATTAGGGGGCACAACTTTGACATAAGAATGTTAACCTTAAAAATGACAGATGACATATACTCAGTGGCGTTGCACAAATAGTCAGTAGCGGCTCGAGAATAGGGGCACAACTTTGACATAAGAATGTTAACCTTAAAAATGTATGTATGTATGTATGTATGTTGTTACGGGGTCAATCCTTAGGCGATTCAGAGCGTCACCTGCAAAATATACTTACGGATCCCCCCTCTCAGGGGTAGGCTACTACAAATCTTATCAGGAGCTAATGCAGAAGAAATAAAATATAATCTCTCGCTTGATACATATATTTAAAAAAAAAACCAATATACATTTATTTTCGTATTTTCATTTGAAAATACTTGTTTCGACCTTAAAATTAAACATACACGCTCTGATTCATACTCGAATTAAAATTAACATACAAATACAATTATTAAAAGATAAAATAATTATTTACATTGATTGAAATTTCAAGTGAATGGTCATTGCACACCAAGAAATAATAAAATCATAGTCACAATACCTTTTTAAATTAATTTCTACGCACGGCTATGGCGAGTTATTTTGTCGAGTTGTTTATTTTACAGTTGCAGTTGATAAGGGAACGATTGCATCATTTGGACTTCACGTAAACAACCTTGAATCGACGTTACGTGGGTATTCGGGAATCACACAAAAATTACACGCTGATGTCATCTATGGAAAGTTTATGTTTATTCTTTCGAAAAATCGTAACACCCGTAATGCAATTAAATTATTTATTTCACAATAATCTAATTTTAATTTATGTATTGTTTTCCCATTTAGATGCACAAAATAGCACTAACATTAAATTTATTGTTTTTCTTGTTTATAATTACTAGGTTTTACGATAAATTCACATACATTAAAATAAATTGTGGTTTTGCCAACATAAGATCACGTGGTTATCAACTCGAATGTATTTTGCTTCCGGATAAAATCATCGATGAAATATTGATTATTTTCTCATAAGATTACAATACTTGCGGAGTCGGATTAAGAAGGAACTTGGATCCTTTTATATTTATTCCGATAAATTAAGATAACACAAATTTAACTTATTTAACGACAAAAGGAATGTATTTACCTCGAGGTCACTAAATTTACTTATTTATTACGATAATAGTTAATTATTTAATCTAACACTAGTTAACGATACTTGATTAATCTAATTGATTGATTGTTTTATTTAATAACGGCAACTTAAAAATTATGCTAAACTTAAAACTTAATTAGGATGAGTGCCTCTTCAATGGCCATCTTGGAGTACACTGATTACATCATGCAATTTTATCGTTCTCATAGTCTCGAAGCTGCATGTCCGGTGGTATTTTACCGGGGTAATTTGAAATGTACCAATTAAAACATACTATTTTAAATCACCTGTTTATGGTGAAACAAGTAAGAGATATAAAAAAAACAAAGAACGGTAGCACGCTAACAAAATTGCGTGGTGGAATCTAATATTAAACGTCAACATTTTATAATTTAAATAAGAAAACTTTTTATACAGTATGATGTACAAAGTGCGACGAAATTTATTAACTTTATAATAATCTTTAAGGGTGGTAGCCGTAACAATGTATGTATGTATGTATGACAGATGACAGAAAATATAAAATAATAAAAAAGTACAGAAAACCAATACAACTTTATAATTTATATTTGGATAAACAATTCTTTGAGTGCCAATGTCATTATTTTAAGGTTAATATTCTTATGTCAAAGTCAGTTAATTCCAGGCAGGACATCGTAGGAAATAAAACACCAATAACAAAGGCTAAGAAGGTAAGTAAAAGAAGAGCTGCCGAAAGTGAGGAAGTACGCGAAATTCGGCTTGAAGCATTACGCGACAGAGCTTCGACGTCAAGAGCTGGTGAAACTGAGGAAGTACGCGAAATACGGCTTGAAGAATTACGCGATAGAGCTTCGACGTCAAGAGCTGGCGAAACTGAGGAAGTATGTGAAATCCGGCTTGAAGAATTACGCGACAGAGCTTCGACGTCAAGAGCTGGCGAAACTGAGGAAGTACGCGAAATTCGGCTTGAAGGTAAACGCGCCATAGCTTCGACGTCAAGAGCTGGCGAAACTGAAGAAGTACGCGAAATCCGGCTTGAAGATAAACGCGCCAGAGCTTCGACGTCAAGAGCTGGCGAAACTGAGGAAGTACGTTTAGAACGACTTAATGTCAATCGCTTACGATTAGTTCGATCAAGACAAAAATTGAATTTAACATTGGAAGCATTTAATTACGACAAAGACTACGATTACATGAATCACGAGGATGTAGTAAT
This sequence comes from Podabrus alpinus, assembly GCA_932274525.1. Taxonomy (NCBI): domain Eukaryota; kingdom Metazoa; phylum Arthropoda; class Insecta; order Coleoptera; family Cantharidae; genus Podabrus; species Podabrus alpinus. Next base: position 79,019,759 of record OW026456.1, read on the forward strand.
AGGACTTATGAACAAACTTTGCTTGCATTGTCGTGTTTCGAAGTTCGCTAAGGAATCACCAGGAATGTGTTGTTCGAACGGCAAAGTTGTTTTGCCACCGCTGATTGATCCACCTGAGCCGCTTCTAAGTTACCTTACTGGCACCACTGCAATTTCAAAACACTTCCTGCTAAACATTCGCAAGTACAACTCATGCTTTCAAATGACTTCATTCGGAGCAACAAACATTTTCTCCAACGTCGGTTACATGCCCACAGTCATTTTAAAGTTGAAATAATAAAAAAATTGTTCATAATGTGTTGGTTCTGTTTACTATACGTATGTCTAGCGCCGCAGGCGCTAGTAACCATATATAAACACCGCCCTTTATCACCATCAATTTAGAATTACGTCACCAATAAATAGAACAACTTAAGAAGCAATGCCAAACCCTTCGGAAACACCCTGTATATTATGTAACCACGATGATTAAATTATTTTGAACCAACACTAAATACATAAGCCACCCACTTTTGAAACACCCTGTATATCGCAGGTGATCTGGCAAAAGCTCCTATCTATTGTTGTACTAACTTTACAGGAAGAGATAAAAAAGATAAATATAAAAAATGGCGTTTCATAGAAGGTTAAGATTTTAATGTAACGTTGTAATGCGTGTTTGTGACCTAATACCAATTATTTGGGTAAAACAGAACTACCTGATATTTGTAAAATCAGATAGGATTTTTTGCTTTTTTCGAAATATCAGATAGTTTCAAAGAATGTGGCTATTATTTTACACAAACATCACAAAATAACCGCAAAACATCAATATAATTCCTGTTTTTTAGTAAAGATGCACGAAACACAAAAATAATAAAACATTTCACTGCGTTTCAACAGATACAGATAGGAGTTTCTGTATCTTAATAACAGCTGAGTGGGAGTAATTGCGTCCAAATAACATTACTGCTTGTAGATAGGAGATTTTGTTTTATTTATATTAGTCAATTCCTATATTTTTCTTTAGATATGACATTTTGTCAGGACATGCGTATGAACCTATAAAAGGTGATGTAGCTAAAATCTCAATTTCGAATAAATTGTCAGATAGGAGCTTTTGCCAGATCACCCGCGATATGATACCAATAATATCGGAATCACACTGTATATTGTAATTGCATAATATGATTGAATTATTACTAACGTTATTTTTGTAATATGCAAGATATGATTATTACATTATTAATTTTCTTTCTACTCAATCTTCTTCTTCGTGTGCCATATCCGGTCTCCCGGACGTTGGCGACCTCTCTCCTATGCATGTGTTATGCGTTTGAAGTATTAGCACACACATAGGGGACCTACTGCTTAACGCGGGCTCCGAACCGCGGGAAGTGTATACACTTCATCTCCTGAGAGGCTGTACCAGGCAGATTACACCTCGGTGGTTTGCCATTGTCTTCCGAGGGGAGACGGTCAGAATATAGTTTTTTACTGAGCCCGGAGTTGAACCAAGCATTATTAATAGAATAAACAAACGGAATTTTTTTGAAATACTGTGTATAGATCAAGTTAATTTACCACGCTAAATCTACCGCGTGCAAACCACCCTTGAATTATCAGAAATCGCCTCAAATTACGATAATCCAATTTCATAATTATTGATTGATTTTATATCTAACTTGATGTTTTAGAATTTGTATTGAAGAAAGCAATATTTATATCATTTTAATATTCCTTTTGGTAAATTTGCAGTCGGCGTCTTATCAAAACAAAATTAGATTTAAATTGTAACTTACTTGTAGATCCCCTAATTAGTTAAATATTACACTATTATCTCCCTTTTTATTAGGATGTTATAGAATGAAAATTAGAATAAATTTATTTGTACTAAGCACAAGTGTTATTGCACGTCTCGAAACCAAAACCTTTCTGTCCTCGATCTATGTTACTATTTTCCGTTCGTCACCCCAATCCCTCTGTTCACCCTACCCTTTTTAAACGGTAAACTTTCTAATTTCGGTGAGTCATTCCACGTGAACATCTTAAAAGACCCACCTTCTGTCCTTTTCGTTTCCTGTTCGTACTTTGTTTATATTTTATGTTTAAATTTTAAAAAGACCGCGCTAATAATTTTAACAAAATTGAACTTGTAAACATGAAACTTCACCAAACCTTCTCATTGGTTTTACCGAAAAATAATTGTATGAGGAAAGTTGTGCAATGTTCATATCACCAAATTTTTTTTTCCTTAAAGACCAAAATTTTAATTTATTTCAAATGTAACCAAGAGATACTATTAACTATTTTCAGATAAACAGGATGCGATTACACGTACGAACATAGTGAATACTTCCAAATAATTTTTGTTTATTTCTCTGTTTTTCTGTTTGTTTCTCGAGGAAACAGGAAACTACCCTTGGACATCTAAACAATGATAACAATTCAATACAGATTTAATTTCCCAATGAAAGGAAGGCCAAAAAGACGAACCAGTGTGTGTTAATCGAGCTCTGTTACGCTACGCGTCGTGGTTAGAAAATTAAATTAAATTGTCGGTCATTGGTGAGCCAAATCTTCAATCGCGGCCAAAACTGAAGTGTTATCATCGCAAATATCCAAGGGAAGAAAACTTATTTCGAATTAACTATTTCTGAGTAAGACAAAACTGTTTCTTAATATTGTTTTAATTTATAAACCATTATTTTTGTCCTTTTTTTTTCTTATTTTTAATAAACCCCATTAGAATTTGTCAAGTGTTTAATTCGGTGGAAGAGTGGATTTTATTTCCCCCACGTCTCCATTCAGCGAATCCACGCCTGCCTCTATCAGCGATAGATTCTAGTCGCTATAAAATCTTCGGATCTAGTGGCAGCGATCGAAGTACGAACAACAGGGATATAAAAGGACAAATTATTGGAATGGAGCCCGGTTAGTTACAACGCTTAAGCTTTGGATACTTCTGCAAAGGTCTAACATGACGTTTCTTTCAACCGAAACGCGTCCACGTACTTTTTCTAGTTTTTTTGTATACGAAAAGATTTGCCTGCGTGGTTTTTCGCAAATAATAGGTAGATCATTATTCATTGTTCATAATTCATTTCCGGACAGATAGGAACTTTCTGGATGTTTATTCTTTGCATCATTAATAATCCATATACCGAATATAAACTAGTTCCATTAAAAATTACAATTTATATGGACTAATATAATAGATTATTATTGTTAGACACCATTAAACTAACAATATACAGCTTGTTTGTTTAACAAAAAATTGTCATTTGTGGAACGTTTTTAAGTTAACCTCCACGTAGATTCTAAAATTATTTTATATTGTAAAAGTTAAAATGAAAAACATAATTTTACTAGTAGTACTAGTCGAATTATATCTTCAAGATATCTCCTGTGACAATATTTTATCCAAGGTAAGCTTAAATTATTGTTCAAGTGCACCACCATCACATTATGGATTTTCTTAACATAACAAAATTTGAGCCCACTCTAAACTACTTAATTTCTGCGAACCTGTAGCTTTGAACCTTGCTAAAGAAATTTTTAATTAGCGTGGTTTTGCGCAGGAATATGTATAAGGTCAACTTCGATGGTTAAAACAATCTTCGGAAAACGTGGCAACCTAGAATCCACATAAAGTGGTTATGGATTTCATCTGTTGTTAAACAGATAACAAACTGTAGCGGTCCTAGAATTAGTTCACGATAAATAGAAGTTCCGCGCTACTTAAACTAATCCCTCGGCAGCGCAGTTGTTTGAGCGCACGTATTCACAGCTAATACGTCTGGGTTCGAATTCAAGTTGGGGAACGTATTTTTCAGCATCACATCTTGCTTAAAAAACTTGTAAAGATTAAGAACAACCATACTACATCATGTCGAAATATGACACAATTTAAAATCCATATTTGTTTCATATTTGAAAATAAAAAATAATTTGACTCAATTATAAAAATAAATTACTCTTCATTTCAGTTTCATCAAAATAGTTACAAAATTCGAGATGTTCGACTAGAAGTAGCCAATTACACTGAAAAGTTTTTCAATAAGTTTGAATTTAAAACTTTTAAATATAATCGTACTAGCCCGGCCATCAATGGTACTGTGAATTTTATAATCACCGTGAGAGTTGAGCAACTCGAGGTAATGTTGTTCTTTCTTCTTCGCCTAATACTATGCCCATTATTAACATTAAATTTTTAGATACTCGTACAAGGTTATAAATTTTTGAGCAACGAGTATCGATATGCTGCGGTCCGTTTTCAAATCAATCTAAAGAAGGCTGCTAATTCAAACGCAATAGGTTTAAGAGCAATAAATAAGTGTGGAAACATTAAAACTGATACTATTACAATTTTTGAAAAGGTTTTATAAATAATTTATGGTAATGAATGTATCTGAAATTCTTAACTTTCAGGATGTTACCTATTATATCTGCAATTTTATTATTGATGAAACTCAGTTTCCTCCACTTATTCCTAGTGGTAGCTATAAAATTGAAGAAACATTGCTGTATCTAAATGAAGCAATAGCGACCGTGTGTGGTTATGGTGAAATTTACACTCCAATTGCATACCCAAAGGATTAAAAGCTTCAACTGCAAAACTACAAAGTTTTTTAAAATAGCACTATATTTTAATTTGTGTTGCAAATATCACTCCAAAAGATGCAGTTGTTATATTTTAGGGAAAAATTGAGGTGAAAAGGTTGTTTTAAATAAACTTCAAATTATTAATTTGTTATATTTAATTATCCTGCTGCTCCATAAATCTATTAACCATTAGATTGAAGTTGCTGCACAAAAATGCTTCCAAAATATTAAAAACAAATAATATCATGATTAAAATGAAATTGACGTGTGCACCTGCGATTCAAAAAGTAGGCAGACTCTGCATCATTTATTGTCTTCCTGCCCGAAATACGTCCAACAACGCCACTGCTACACTTCTCATTGCTCTTTACTAAATATTTCACCATACATCATTTTAGAAATTATCGTTAATAAATCCATAACCAAAATTTTTATTACCTTTTGTAAGTAAATTATCAACACCCTAAAACAATTAAACACCCCCCCCCCTTAGTCTGTCTAAAATGGATTTATGCCCCACCAATATTTATCAATAAATCTGTTAAACTTCATTCAATTCATTCCAATTTTAATTTTGCTCTATTACTTACCCGCTGTTCATTTGTCTAATTTCTATTTATAATTAAATATTTAATTCTTATATTGTTAAACTCATCTACATTAATTCTCATCACCATTTATCACCACCATTCTAGTTGTGCCAATTTATTGTTAAGTTTTTATTGTTTGTATGTATTGTTGTAACCCGCTTTGAGCGAAGAGAGACGTGATACAGCCAAGTATAGTTTATTTCAGAATAATTGAAATTAAAAAAGTCAGTATCAAATTACGTTGATATAAAAACGTACAAACTATAAACGAAATATAATATATAGAGATAAGGTTAATTATTTTAATCTCGCGCCAGCCTTTAGCAATGCATATTATGCTTGGTCGACAGCATATCTTATCACATAGTTCGTACGCTTTTATATCAACGTAATTTGAATCTATGACTTTTTTTAATTTCAATTATTCTGAAATAAACTATACAAAGGAAACGCAATTCGGGGAGGTTCTAATACTCTTAATTGTTCTAAATTGTTTATTGATTTGAATTATTGTTCAATTTCATTTTTTCATGTTAATTTTAAGGCGTTTAGTTTAAGTTGGTACATCCAAACACGTTTAATAAAAACGTAGGCTGAAGACATGCAAGATAAATAAACGAGAAAATAAGGATATCTGAAAAAGAACCAAGACAAAACAAAACAAAGATCCGTATCCAGGGATAACAACCGGGATGCAAGGGAATAACCATTTAGAGAGTTGAACATAATCATATATTGAATTAATTAATCGACATAATCGACAATTAATAGAGAACGGACGTGCTATCGGTTATTCAGACGTGAGGTGAATTAATCACCTAAGCAAATTAATTAATCTACAATTAATTCGGAAATGGACGTGGAGTCAACGTGCTACAGCATACAGCAGTTTTCTCTACGGAGAAAGAATAGTCAGAGCCAGCATTTGGACTGGGGTCGTGTCAGGTCTGGAACCTAACGAGTATAGGCGACAAATTGGACCAGGCGATTACAAGAAGAAGGAGGAAAGTGCATGTGCAATCATGTTGTGCAACGCAAGCCACGAGTCACCACAAAGTAATCAAGGTTAGGATTAGAATTATTTATAATTTTAAGTTTGTGTTTTTGTGTTAGAGTTGATTGTTGTATTTCTATTTTTTTATGTGTTCTTGTATGATTTATTATGTATTCATAATAAATCTGTTAGCTGAACCCAATTGTGTTTCTTTTGTGCTGATGCTAAATAAGAATTACTAAAGTGAGACAAATAATAAAAAATATCCTGAGATTAAGAGCTGCTAAAGGTAGGTGCTGAAAGTTTGTTGTTCTTCGTCACCCAGAGCTATAAAGGGTGGACCGGGACGCAACAGTATGTATCACATTGCATGAATATACTTCCTCTCGAGGAAACAGGAAAAAAAATGAAACAAGGGATCTTTTTGATAAGTTAAAGTTTCCATTAGTCACATTTGTGTAAGCCAAGAATCTGTGTACAATCTTTACAGCGATTTAAATCTTTCAATTTGTACGTGCAAAATTTGAGATCAACAGAATAAAAATAAAAAAATTAGAAAGCATCCGATAGATCGATATGGCTGAAAATTCTCCCCGTTGATATTTTCGAGAAAATTTCTTGTGGCAGTGGGAGTGGATAACAATGGGGTTCTAGTGCCGCGTTTAACCCCGTGGAATAATCGGCACAGATTCGAATTTTTTCGTTTGATTTCTTCACTACAACTATCGGAGCGGCCCATTCGGAATACTAAACTGGTGTGATAGCGCCTTCGCCTTCTAATCGCTTTAGCTCCTTTTCTACCGTAGCCATTACTGCAAAAGGAACTGGTCTTTTTGGACGGAAAACAGGTCGTACGTTGGGGCATGTATGGAGCCGAACTTGAACCTTTGTGCATAACCCAAGCTTTTCTTTGAATAATTTAGGAAACTTTGTTTTTATTTCTTCAAGCGAGCTTGGAACTTCTGTTACAATTTTATTGCATACCGTATTAAGTGGTACGTTCCATAAATTGAACTCATCCATCAGATCTGTTCCCAACAAATTTGAAACTGTCGGTGACACGAATGATTGGTACGCTCCAACAAAGTCTCGAGGAAATTAAGAAGCAAGTCGGTCAAAATTCTAAACCTACACCTGAAGAAAATACATCCCATCCTCGTCCCCACTGTTAAGTCCTCGACACTAGCGTACTAACAACAAGACAATGCACTAAATAAAACCACTTATTAAGCCTGAAACGTCCATAGTATTTATTGCATTCAACGTGTCGAAGGTGCACCACTTTTGTAGGGTGCCAACCTCCTGATATAAAATGTACAATTTAAATATGGTTAAATTAGCGCAGGGTCGGCATAGCTTCTTTGGTCGCTACAACATACATATCTATTACATTAAACTTCTTCTTCACTATCCATTTGTTGTTCTCCGTCTTTCGTTGGCCAATTTAAAATATCATTGTAAAAACATTCAAATTCTTCAGTAATATACTGTTTTACTTTGCCTATATCATTTTGTTTCTTGCTATTAATGGGTATTTTATTATTGTATGCTTTATTAGTGGGCATTGGAACTGGTTCTTTTGACAATCTTAGTCGGAACGAGTGCTTCAAAAGCCCTTCTATGAAATCATAAGCAGTTATTATTCCCTGTTTCTCGTGTTGAAATTCGAACTGGAAATATTTCGAAATGTTGAAACTTTGTTTCTGTTGTCTTGAAATATTATTTCGTCCGCTCGTTTCCATTGAAGTACTCATCTTCTTCCATTTTCCTCCCCACCATCCTTTATAATAAAAAATATCAGCAGTTTCCACCATTTTGATTTTAAACTTATCTTTTATGATGCAAGCTCTTGTAACCATGGCAGCATACTCTTCAGGTATATATGTCCGGTCTTCCTTTCGTATGACCGGTTTGATAAGCCCAAAGTCACGGTCGCAGGGAAGAAAGGAGTGTCCGCATATTGGCAAATAATAAAATATTTTATTAAATCTTCCAGAGTCGGACAAAGCTGCCAGGAACCTTAAAAGGGTGTGATTCTTGTTCTGGCCGCTACAGTATGTCGCTAAATAGATGCACTTCCTTTACTGTCAGTGGAATGTGGTTATCTATTGCTGTGACCTCCCTTATCTTTCTCTAGCCCTATGTTGGCTGGCCAAAAGATACTATGTTTTAACGTCCTTAAATGAAATTTGTTGTTAAGGGATGCTTAGCACTTATGCCCCTTTTTACTAGCTCAATCAATGACACTCTCAGAAGTCGGTTCCGTGTGATTTTAATTAGAGGCCAACGTTGAAAATGACTTAATTTGTTCTCTCTGGATTCGTAGAAATTGCTTTTATGAAGTAAAGTAATAAAAAAGATTTCAATAGCTTGGAAAGAAATGATTATATTCATATAAAATCGCAAAGCGCAAATAAACAAATGGTTATACAAATAATTGCAGATCAAAGATCTACTATCAAAGAATGATTCACAAATAAAGTATCTAAATTTCATAAAAATACACAAGTCGAAAGATCTCTTCTTATCTTCTTAAATTGCTTAATTAATTTTCATTAATTAAGTCTTTCGCTGTCCAACAGCGCGTTAAATGTTTGTAAATAATAGGTTTGCTTTTGTTAAAGCTTAATATTGAAAAAAGTAAATAATAATGTTTATGAATGAAAAACCTTTCAAATTAGGGTAGTCGAAAATACACTTCCGTGAAAGTCTTTTTCCAACATCCTGTATTTTATATGCATATGGCAAAATTTATAATTGTTAAATAATAATAATTCACTGTACCTTAAATATCATCAACGTTGTGGATGCAAAAATAAAAAGGATATGTGTGTGTGTAGTCGCCTTTAACTAATTATCACAAGATAAAAAAACACCTGCGCACTGTTAATACACTTGCAGATCGGCGAAGCTGGATGACATAACCTGACCTCATGTTGTTTGTTGAGTTTGTTCCAAAATTTGTGTTCATCAAAGTCGTTGTTTACGAATTTAGTTGGTACCATAAAAGTTACTTCTGGTAAGTTGAATGAATCGATAATTACTCTTGATTGCAGTGAATTGTGAGTTGATTACAAAAATTGCAATTTTGCAGATTTGCTACACTTGTTGTCAGCCATCTTGATTTTCTGAACTTTCAAAATTTGCATAAAATCCTGGATACAATGAAAACACGTCTACATGGTTTCAACTTTCGGGATCAACTGATTTATGTATCGAAAATCGACAAATTGGTATGCCTGCAGCTCAAAAGTAAATCAAATTATTGTATTTTGAATTTTTAATTTTCTTAAAATAAATATTCTGTTTCAGGTTTTGGGTTCACATTGAAGTTGTGTTTTAAAAAGATGTTTCACATACGATTCCATTGGTATATGCTGTTTTTATGGTTTAATTCGGAATGCTTTTGACTCACTCGCGACCATTTTGGATCATTTCCAAATTTATGCGATTTTCACCCTTATTCACAATTTTGACGATTTGTCTCACTAAAATAGTTGCGTCACATAGATGAAGAGATTACATAATTTTTGATATGAACAGATTTGCACAAAACATGTATTTCAAGAAATAATTTGGTATCAAAGTTTTACATTTTTAGATTATTGTAATATTCAAGATAACAATATAATATTAATTAATTTCTAGCTAATTAAATCTTTTAGTAACATTTTGATGTGACAATCACCAATTTAATTATTCTCAGCAATATTTCACATGTCCTTCTTATCCCGAGAGATTCAAATAATGTCATAAAAATGAAAATTGAGAAGGTTTTGTGATGTTCGTTATCTGAGGTTTTTAAGATTGATTCCTACTTAGAATTTTGTGTTCTTTTTGAATATATTAATTATCTTTAAATTTTATGCCTCTATAGAGCATTTTGGAACACAGCACTAGTAGTCTTTCAGAAATGAACACACTTCGTTTGGTGTCTTTTTAGCTAGGCCTTCATGGTACATATACATTTTCGCTTGGTTTGTCGCAATGTCATGTATGCCAAAACCATATACCCACAACTGCCTATAGTAAAATATGCCTTGAACGGGTATATTAGGAAGCGGAAGATTAGACATATAATCAAAACATATGCATCCAACATCGGTTCTAGTCTTGCAAATTTCTTCAACTTCCTTCAATTTGTTATAAAACTTTTTGCTTCTACGTTCATGTATCATTAATTCCGCTGCAAAAGCTCTTTTTGCGTTATCATTAAGATCACGGTTTCTGATTTTTACACCTAACTCTTCGCATACTGTGCACGAATCAACTTGTGGCCGCCCAAAAGACAACGAAAAGTTCTGTTGAAAATAAGACAGATAAAAGTAATAAGAAACTTTTTGAAGATCTGGATTTTTCTCCTTAAACATTTGGTACATTTTCTTTACATTTAATCTTGCATCCAAATATTGTCTATCTTTCTTACTATAGTGAGAACTTTTACCCACATCAAGCTAGCGCCGCCACTTTCGAAAAATGTAAAAAAAATATATGGATAATTTGTGGCTAATTTGTTGCTAATTAGTTGCCGAAAACGCGAATTAATCGCCCTTACCGTTCGCAAATTACAGCCATTTGAGTGGTGGCGGCGCTAGCTTGATATCAAGCCAGCGTCGCCACCAATCAAAAACTTACTAAAAACAAAAAATAAGTATATGGGAATTTGTGGCTAATTAGTTGCCGCAAACGCGAATTAATCGCCCTTACCGTTCGCGAATTATAGCCGTTTGAGTGGTGGCGGCGCTAGCTTGATATCAAGCCATCAGCACTGACACTCAAAACAAAATTTTGATTAACTAAAATTAAATTGTATTAAAGAAATTATTTATAATTTATATTATACAACATTTTATAATAATTAATAACAATAAAACATTGAAAACAAACATTATAACGAATACAATATAATTGATGTCAATATCATTGTCAACTTCATTGCTAGGTGCCACTGCATTTCCAGAAGTATCTTCTACTTTACTAGAATTATTGCCCAAAAGCAAATCTTTCAAACCCCTTCTGTTACAAATTATCATTGAATAAATACTTTTGGCCTTTACAATATAATTCAAGTCTTTACTAATTGTCTCCCGCACTTCACTTGATTTTGAAGCAATTTTATTATTCTGCAATATTATTTGATTTTCAAATTTTTGAAGGCATTTTAGCAATAATTCAAAACTGAGCTTTTGCGGTCTACCAATCGAATTCATGACTATTTCTTATGATCTTGATTTTTCTAATGTACGCGTTACGCCTTAATTTATTTATTAAAAAATTACCTACAACTCTAATGGTATTCACTCACGTATCACTTTATCTGCAGACGCGGTATGCAGATTCGTTATCTGCAGACTACTACGGCCACTGACGACGGGTGGGGTTAAAATGTCGAATTGCGAAACGTGATATTATTAGGATAACAAAACTAAAACATTAGAAAATAAAAAAAAGGGGAAAATCGGACCATCCGCATAAAATCCCGCGAAACAGTAGAAAATAAAAATTAAAATAAATTATTTTAAAAGAAATACAATTTAAATTTTTAAACGTAGGGTGTTAGGGACATTAATACCATATCGTACCATACCATATGAAGGTCCCTAAAACCCCACGTTTAAAATTTAAATTATATTTCTTTAAAAAATTTTTATTTTAATTTCTATTTTCTACTTATTGTGAATTTTTTAAAATGGCAAGAGATAATTACTTATTATAATTAGGTTTTTGGCTCAAATAAATTTGGCAACGAATTAGGTACAAATTCCCATATACTTATTTTTTGTTTTTAGTAAGTTTTTGATTGGTGGCGACGCTGGCTTGATATCAAGCTAGCGCCGCCACCACTCAAATGGCTGTAATTTGCGAACGGTAAGGGCGATTAATTCGCGTTTGCGGCAACTAATTAGCAACAAATTAGCCACAAATTATCCATATATTTTTTTTACATTTTTCGAAAGTGGCGACGCTGGCTTGATATCAAGCTAGCGCCGCCACCACTCAAATGGCTGTAATTTGCGAACGGTAAGGGCGATTAATTCGCGTTTGCGGCAACTAATTAGCAACAAATTAGCCACAAATTATCCATATATTTTTTTTACATTTTTCGAAAGTGGCGACGCTGGCTTGATATCAAGCTAGCGCCGCCACCACTCAAATGGCTGTAATTTGCGAACGGTAAGGGCGATTAATTCACGTTTGCGGCAACTAATTAGCAACAAATTAGCCACAAATTATCCATATATTTTTTTTACATTTTTCGAAAGTGGCGACGCTGGCTTGATATCAAGCTAGCGCCGCCACCACTCAAATGGCTGTAATTTGCGAACGGTAAGGGCGATTAATTCGCGTTTGCGGCAACTAATTAGCAACAAATTAGCCACAAATTATCCATATATTTTTTTTACATTTTTCGAAAGTGGCGACGCTGGCTTGATATCAAGCTAGCGCCGCCACCACTCAAATGGCTGTAATTTGCGAACGGTAAGGGCGATTAATTCGCGTTTGCGGCAACTAATTAGCAACAAATTAGCCACAAATTATCCATATATTTTTTTTACATTTTTCGAAAGTGGCGACGCTGGCTTGATATCAAGCTAGCGCCGCCACCACTCAAATGGCTGTAATTTGCGAACGGTAAGGGCGATTAATTCGCGTTTGCGGCAACTAATTAGCAACAAATTAGCCACAAATTATCCATATATTTTTTTTACATTTTTCGAAAGTGGCGACGTTGGCTTGATATCAAGCTAGCGCCGCCACCACTCAAATGGCTGTAATTTGCGAACGGTAAGGGCGATTAATTCACGTTTGCAGCAACTAATTAGCAACTAATTAGCAACAAATTAGCCACAAATTCCCATATACTTATTTTTTGTTTTTAGTAAGTTTTTGATTGGTGGCGACGCTGGCTTGATATCAAGCTAGCGCCGCCACCACTCAAATGGCTGTAATTTGCGAACGGTAAGGGCGATTAATTCGCGTTTGCGGCAACTAATTAGCAACAAATTAGCCACAAATTCCCATATACTTATTTTTTGTTTTTAGTAAGTTTTTGATTGGTGGCGACGCTGGCTTGATATCAAGCTAGCGCCGCCACCACTCAAATGGCTGTAATTTGCGAACGGTAAGGGCGATTAATTCGCGTTTGCGGCAACTAATTAGCAACAAATTAGCCACAAATTATCCATATATTTTTTTTACATTTTTCGTAAGTGGCGACGCTGGCTTGATATCAAGCAAGCGCCGCCACCACTCAAATGGCTGTAATTTGCGAACGGTAAGGGCGATTAATTCACGTTTGCAGCAACTAATTAGCAACAAATTACCCACAAATTCCCATATACTTATTTTTTGTTTTTAGTAAGTTTTTGATTGGTGGCGACGCTGGCTTGATATCAAGCTAGCGCCGCCACCACTCAAATGGCTGTAATTTGCGAACGGTAAGGGCGATTAATTCGCGTTTGCGGCAACTAATTAGCAACAAATTAGCCACAAATTATCCATATATTTTTTTTACATTTTTCGAAAGTGACGACGCTGGCTTGATATCAAGCTAGCGCCGCCACCACTCAAATGGCTGTAATTTGCGAACGGTAAGGGCGATTAATTCGCGTTTGCGGCAACTAATTAGCAACAAATTAGCCACAAATTATCCATATATTTTTTTTACATTTTTCGAAAGTGGCGACGCTGGCTTGATATCAAGCTAGCGCCGCCACCACTCAAATGGCTGTAATTTGCGAACGGTAAGGGCGATTAATTCGCGTTTGCGGCAACTAATTAGCAACAAATTAGCCACAAATTATCCATATATTTTTTTTACATTTTTCGAAAGTGGCGACGTTGGCTTGATATCAAGCTAGCGCCGCCACCACTCAAATGGCTGTAATTTGCGAACGGTAAGGGCGATTAATTCACGTTTGCAGCAACTAATTAGCAACTAATTAGCAACAAATTAGCCACAAATTCCCATATACTTATTTTTTGTTTTTAGTAAGTTTTTGATTGGTGGCGACGCTGGCTTGATATCAAGCTAGCGCCGCCACCACTCAAATGGCTGTAATTTGCGAACGGTAAGGGCGATTAATTCGCGTTTGCGGCAACTAATTAGCAACAAATTAGCCACAAATTCCCATATACTTATTTTTTGTTTTTAGTAAGTTTTTGATTGGTGGCGACGCTGGCTTGATATCAAGCTAGCGCCGCCACCACTCAAATGGCTGTAATTTGCGAACGGTAAGGGCGATTAATTCGCGTTTGCGGCAACAAATTAGCAACAAATTAGCCACAAATTATCCATATATTTTTTTTACATTTTTCGAAAGTGGCGACGCTGGCTTGATATCAAGCAAGCGCCGCCACCACTCAAATGGCTGTAATTTGCGAACGGTAAGGGCGATTAATTCACGTTTGCAGCAACTAATTAGCAACAAATTACCCACAAATTCCCATATACTTATTTTTTGTTTTTAGTAAGTTTTTGATTGGTGGCGACGCTGGCTTGATATCAAGCTAGCGCCGCCACCACTCAAATGGCTGTAATTTGCGAACGGTAAGGGCGATTAATTCGCGTTTGCGGCAACTAATTAGCAACAAATTAGCCACAAATTCCCATATACTTATTTTTTGTTTTTAGTAAGTTTTTGATTGGTGGCGACGCTGGCTTGATATCAAGCTAGCGCCGCCACCACTCAAATGGCTGTAATTTGCGAACGGTAAAGGCGATTAATTCGCGTTTGCGGCAATTAATTAGCAACAAATTAGCCACAAATTATCCATATATTTTTTTTACATTTTTCGAAAGTGGCGACGTTGGCTTGATATCAAGCTAGCGTCGCCACCACTCAAATGGCTGTAATTTGCGAACGGTAAGGGCGATTAATTCACGTTTGCAGCAACTAATTAGCAACAAATTAGCCACAAATTCCCATATACTTATTTTTTGTTTTTAGTAAGTTTTTTATTGGTGGCGACGCTGGCTTGATATCAAGCTAGCGCCGCCACCACTCAAATGGCTGTAATTTGCGAACGGTAAGGGCGATTAATTCGCGTTTGCGGCAACTAATTAGCAACAAATTAGCCACAAATTATCCATATATTTTTTTTACATTTTTCGCCACCACTCAAATGGCTGTAATTTGCGAACGGTAAGGGCGATTAAGAGATGGTCATAGCTTTGGCAGTTAAGTGCGTCTACTGCTAATGCGAAACGCTCGGATCGAATCCGAGCAGGGTAAGAACTTTATTCTGGCTGTCTCTCCTCGGAAGGCAGCGGCAAACCACCGAGGTAATTTGCCAAGAGCGCCCATCTCAACATGAAGTGTATTACACTTCCCGTGGTTCGGAGCCCACGTTAAACAAGTAGGTCCTCTATGTATGTGAAAACACTTAGAACGCACATCACATGCATAGAAAGAGATGGGTCACGACGTTCGGAAACGGACAACACGACTAAGAAGAAGGGCGATTAATTCACGTTTGCAGCAACTAATTAGCAACAAATTAGCCACAAATTCCCATATACTTATTTTTTGTTTTTAGTAAGTTTTTGATTGGTGGCGACGCTGGCTTGATATCAAGCTAGCGCCGCCACCACTCAAATGGCTGTAATTTGCGAACGGTAAGGGCGATTAATTCGCGTTTGCGGCAACTAATTAGCAACAAATTAGCCACAAATTATCTATATATTTTTTTTACAGTTTTCGAAAGTGGTGGCGCTAGCTTGATGTGGGTAGAACTTTTTGCAGGTATGATTTGATGTGGTTATGAATTGTCGTAGTAACTTCTACAGGAATCGAGTTTGCACTTCTATTTTCACCGCGTTTGTCATGAGGCGATTTTCCCAGTGAAAGCAGTTTGCAAATTCGGTACAAACGGCCATTGCTTATTCCATGTACGGACACGAAAGTAGTTTTGCATACTTCTGTTCTTTCCTTTTTAAGTACTAAGTGGTATTTAAAAGATACTGACTTTGCTTTATTATCTACATTCTGTCTACTCCTCTTGCGCTGAATATTTTGGACAGAAACGAGGCCTTGCAGGTATAAGTCCTGTTCGTTTTTGTTACTGAAGTTATTAAAAAAATTCAGTTGTTCATTAAGATACTCTTGCGAAAGTTTTTGAAAGCATTTCATTCTGCAGCTACATAAATAATTAAAACATGCATTAACCGCGAGATTCCAAGTTTTGTTTAAATTAAACTTACCTGCAAAGATTGCCAGTTTTTCGAGCCTCAACTATTTTCCCTTTCCAGTTTAAATGTTTTTCACCGGCTACCTTAGAATTTCGAATGATATTACATTTGTACTTAAAAGTGTTCTGTACTCGCCTTTTTTTCTTTTTGGGTTAACATCATCTTCACTTTCCGTCCCAGATGAATGCATTATTAAATTTTATAATTTTAACACTATTAAAGTTAATATTAAAACATTTATCAACCAAACAAAACTAGTAGAATATCAAAATCAACATTAATATCAGCTGACTGCAGATAGTGTAGCAAACTAATGTAACCAAAATAGTTTGTATTGCAGAAACTAAACATGTCCGGGACATATTGAGATTCTGCACTATATGTTTATTTCAGGCATGATTTTAAACTTAGGGAATGCACGGACATATTTTATTTCTGCACCAATCGCTAGAACTACCTCTAATTAATACGATCACATGTCAAACTCAAAACCGGTAAAATGTGGACATATTCACTTTCTGCATTGACCGATTCAAATAAAAGTGCCATGGCACAGTCCAAAATTTTTGTAAGGTCTTATACCTAAAAACACTCGTAGGAAGGAACTAAAAGAAAATTAAAAGAATGAATTATGGTTTTTGATACAATTTTATATGGTTTCCAATTTATTTGCGTTTAACCTTTATCAAAAATCGTCAATTATAATTATACAGGGTGTTGAATGAGTTAGCCGTTCATAGGATATTTACATGTAAAAACTTATTTATGCAAATCCCTGCTTCCCTAATTATTTTAGAAAAAAAATGAAAGACACAAAAATCATGCAGAAAAATAAACTACAAATGATAAAAGAATTATTTTCATCTAGCTTTTACTTAAAGTGGCAAAAAATGCTTTTGAAATTGTTCAAATTTTCATTTATCAGACTAGCCATGAAAGTTTCCAAGGTAATTATTTTTGATAAGTATTAAAAAACAATTGCACTTTGTTTACAGTTTTGCACTTTATTAAATTTTAATTTCATAAAATGGAAGCAAAGTACACAATTAGTGAAAAAAATCAATTTTTAAAACTAATATTACTCTGGAAACAGTATACGTATGGTACGAGATCTCTTTGCTGGTTTATACCCAGAAAGACCAATCCCTACTTATTCGACAATTAAAAATGTAATTGATAATCAAAATCAATATGGATCTGTATTTAAGCCGTCATGCAAGACCTGCAGAAATAAAAGAATAAATTTAGAAGAAATCAATATTGGTGAAGCTCCAGGTACCGATATCAAAACAAATGTAATTGCTGCCGTAGTGAATAATCCTTGTATCAGTACAAGAACAATTGGTGCGGAGTTAAATATGCATCACACTACGGCGTTCAAAATTATAAAAAAACATAAATTTATATCTTATAAGTTCCAAAACCATCAAGAAATTTTTGAAGAGGATATGTACAAAAGAATGATTTTCTGTGAAAGCATTATCGAAAAGGCCAATTTGGATAGAAATTTTATTAAAAATATTTGTTTTACCGATGAGACAACGTTTAGTATTAACGGGGAACCAAATGTTCAAAATTATCGGTTTTGGTCCACCGAAAATCCTCATTTAATGATCAACAATCGTTCACAGTATCGCCAAGCTGTAAATGTTTGGGCAGGGATATTAGGAGCAAACATCATCGGATCATTTTTTATTGATGGAAATTTGAATGGACTAAAATATCTAGAAATGTTACAAAACGAAATTGGACCGGCAATTGATATTGTGGCAGGAGAAAATAACGTAATCTACTATCAACAAGACGGATGTCCGGCACATTATACTAGAGATGTAACCAATTATTTAAATGAATGTTATCCCAATTCTTGGATAGGACGCAATGGACCAATAAACTGGCCAGCTCAGTCACCAGACTTGGCTCCAAATGACTTTTTTTGTGGGGTCATTTAAAATCTAAAATTTATGGTGAACGATACCAAAGTATTGATTCATTAAAAATAAAATTGTGGAGGAGTGTGGCAATATTACCGAAAGCCAACTTACGAATGTACGATGTAACTTTTATGATAGACTTGGTTTTTGTTTAGCTGAATATGGAAACCTGTTTGAACATTTTCTGTAAATTTAATTATTTCTAAAGTTTGTAATTGTTTATTATTAATAATTTATGTAATAAATGAATTAAATTGAATTTATTTCATGGCTAGTCTGATAAATGAAAATTTGAACAATTTCAAAAGCATTTTTTGTCTTTAAGTAAAAGCTAGATGAAAATAATTCTTTTATCATTTGTAATTTATTTTTCTGCATGATTTTTGTGTCTTTCATTTTTTTTTCTAAAATAATTAGGGAAGCAGGAATTTGCATAAATAAGTTTTTACATGTAAATATCCTATGAACGGCTAACTCATTCAACACCCGGTATAATCGTCACAATGGTACAAAATCGGGTATAAGTGTAAACATGAAACTTCACCAAACCTTCTCATTAGTTTTACCGAAAAATAATTGAATAGGGAAAGTTATGCAATGTTCATATAGCCAAATTTTTTTTCCTTATTATACCTTTAAGACCAAAATTTTAATTTATTTCAAATGTAACCAAGAGATAGTACTATTAACTATTTGCAGATAAACAGGATGCGATTACACGTACGAACATAGTGAATACTTCCAAATAATTTTTGTTTATTTCTCTGTTTTTCTGTTTGTTTCTCGAGGAAACAGGAAACTACCCTTGGACATCTAAACAATGATAACAATTCAATACAGATTTAATTTCCCAATGAAAGGAAGGCCAAAAAGACGAACCAGTGTGTGTTAATCGAGCTCTGTTACGCTACGCGTCGTGGGTAGAAAATTAAATTAAATTGTCGGTCATTAGTGAGCCAAATCTTCAATCGCGGCCAAAACTGAAGTGTTATCATCGCAAAGATCCAAGGGAAGAAAACTTATTTCGAATTAACTATATCTGAGTAAGACAAAACTGTTACTTAATATTGTTTTAATTTATAAACCATTATTTTTGTCCTTTTTTTATTCTTATTTTTAATAAACCCCATTAGAATTTGTCAAGTGTTTAATTCGGTGGAAGAGTGGATTTTATTTCCCCCACGTCTCCATTCAGCGAATCCACGCCTGCCTCTAATCAGCGATAGATTCGAGTCGCTATAAAATCTTCGGATCTAGTGGCAGCGACAGAAGTAAGAACAACAGGGATATAAAAGGACAAATTATTGGAACGGAGTTCGGTTCGTTACAACGCTTAAGCCTTGGATATTTTTGCTAAGGTCTAACATGACGTTTCTTTCAACCGAAACGCGTCCACGTACGTTTTCTAATTTTTTGTATACGAAAAGATTTGCCTGCAAATAATAGGTAGATCATTATTCATTGTTCATAATTCATTTCCGGCCAGATAGGAACTTTCTGGATGTTTATTCTTTGCATCATTAATAATCCATATACCGAATATAAACTAGTTCTATTAAAAATTTCAATTTATATGGACTAATATAATAAATTGTAACGCACCATTAAACTTACAATATGTATAGCTTGTTTGTTTAACATAAAATTGTCATTTGTGGAAAGTTTTTTAAGTAAACCTCCACGTAGATTCTAAAATTATTTTATATTGTAAAAGTTAAAATGAAAAACATAATTATACTAGTACTAGTCGAATTATATCTTCAAGATATCGCCTGTGACAATATTTTATCAAAGGTAAGCTTAAATTATTGTTCAAGTGCACCACCATCACATTATGGATTTTCTTAACATAACAAAATTTGAGCCCATTCTAAACTACTTAATTGCTATGAACCTGTAGCTTTGAATTTTGCTAAAGAAATTTTTAATTGGCGTGGTTTTGCGCAGGAATATGTACAAGGTCAACTTCGATGGTTAAAATAATCTTCGGAAAACGTGGCAACCTAGAATTCACATAAAGTGGTTATGGATTTCTTCTATTGTTAAACAGATAACAAACTGTAGCGGTCCTAGAATTAGTTCACGATAAATAGAAGTTCCGCGCTACTTAAACAAATCCCTCGGCAGCGCAGTTGTTAGAGCGCACGTATTCACAGCTAATACGTCTGGGTTCGAATTCAAGTTGGGGAACGTAATTTTCAGCATCACATCTTGCTAAAAAAACTTGTAAAGATTAAGAACAACCGTACTACATCATGTCGGAATATGACACAATTTAAAATCCATTTTTGTTTCATATTTGAAAATAAAAAAAAATTTGACTCAATTATAAAAATAAATTACTCTTCATTTCAGTTTCATCAAAATGGTTACAAAATTCGAGATGTTCGAACAGAAGTAGCCAATTACACTGAAAAGTATTTCAATAAGTTTGAAGTTAAAACTTTTAAATATAATCGTACCACCCCGGCCATGAATGCTACTATGAATTTTAAAATCACCGTGAGATTCGAGCAACTCGAGGTAATGTTGTTCTTTCTTCTTCGCCTAACACTATGCCCATTATTAACATTAAATTTTTAGATACTCGTACAAGCTTATAAATTTTTGAGCAACGAGTATCGATATTTTGGGGTCCGTTATCAAATCAATCTAAAGAAAGCTGTTAATTCAAACGCAATGGGTTTAAGAGCAATAAACAATTGTGGAAACATTAAAACTGATACAATTACAACTTCTGAAAAGGTTTTATAAAAACTGATTTATGGTATGAATGTATCTAAAGATTTTAACTTTCAGAATGTTACCTATTATATCTGCAACTTTGTTATTGATTATACTCAGTTTCCTCCACTTATTCCTAATGGTAGGTACAAAATGGAACACACAGTGCTGTATCTAAATGAAGAAATAGCGACCATATGCGCTTATGGAGAAGTTTACACTCCAATTGCATATCCAAAGGATTAAAAACTGCATTCGACCTTTGGTTCTTCAAAAGTGCACTGTATTTTATTTTGTGTTGCAAATGTTTTTCTTTGATATTAAGTCCAAAAGATGCAATGTTTATATTTTAGGTAAAGAATTTAGATGAAAAGGTTGTGCTAAATAAACTTTAAATTATTAATTTGTTTTATTTAATTATCCTGCTGTTCCATAAATCTATTAACCGTTAAAATGAAGTTTGTGCACAAAAATGAAACAGGGGACTTTTTGATAAGTTAAAGTTTCCATTAGTCATTTTTGTGTAAGCCAGAAATCTGTGTACAATCTTTACAGCGATTAAAATCATTCAATTTGTACGTGCAAAATTTGAGATCAATAGAATAGAAATTGCTACCTATAGGAGGTGCATGTCGATGTCTAATCGTCGTCCCCTAATCGAACTTTTTAATAAAATTGTTGTCAAAGATTTGAGCATCGTCTGTGCCTCAATGAAATTCCATTTTTTTCGTTTGAAGCTCGACCTTCATGAAGTTAATCTCGAAATGTTTGGGAAAGGGCTTGAAGCACGCTTTTCTATATTCGTTTTTTTATTGATAACTATTTCTGGGTAAGACAAAACTCATTCTTAATATTATTTTTATTTATAAACCATTATTTTTGTCTTTTTTTATTCTTATTTTTAAAAACCCCCATTAAAACTTGTTTAGTGTTTAATTTGGTGTAGGAATCGAGTTTATTTCCCCACGTCTCCATTCAGCTAACCTACGCCTTACTTTAATCAGCGATAGATTCGAATTCCTATAAAATCGTCGGATCTGGTGGCCGAATCAGAAGTAAGAACAACCGGGATATAAAAGGACACATTATTGGAACGGAGCCCGGTTCGTTACAATGCTTAAGCTTTGGTTACTTTTGCAAAGGTGTAACATGACGTTTCTTTCAACCGAAACGTGTCCACGTACTTGTAATATTGAACTTTGAATTTAAATCTCCCGTTGTCATCCTACAAATCTCAACATCCGGAAATTCAAATACCATCGTTCTAAGCCTGTGATCTGTCTAGCAACCCACACGTTGTAAATACCCTACCGTTCCTTCATTCCTTCAAGTTCCTTCATTGAACGGGAAAACCCGGTTCGTGAAGATTGCATTACCTCTAAAACACAATTAGCTTACCTACATCATACACAGTGATTCAAAGAAAGATATCCTGTCGTTCGAAGCGCAATGTGAACGAACCCAGTTTGTTGACTAAATAAAACATTAAAACACCAAATTTTGTACTAGATTAATTATTTATTATAATATTGAAAAAAAAACACGGGAAGGATCGACAAGCCAAAATAGCAATGAAAGTTATCTCTTATTGATATTAAACCAAGTGAACACAACTCATTATTGAGTGGATTTTGATATTTGTAATAATTTGTTCATATTTATTGGCAATCCATTCATCATTTAATGATAATAAGGTCAGTGGTAATTCATATTAATAATAAAACACATAAACTTCTAAAGGGGGCTAAATGGGGTGGTGAAGCGTTAGCCTCTCCCACTCAATTCCTACTCGCACCTCCAAGCTGGTGGTCCCTGGTAACCTGCGGAGGATTTCCAGAGATCGGGAAACCAACCCCGTTGGATGGGGAGAATCTACAGGGCTAACGCGAGAGGGAGACTTCCTTCGGGTTAGGCGTGAGGCCAGCACCCTCACACCGTAAAAAACAAAATCGCTAAAAATCTTGCTACCACGCCTCGGAATAAGGACAGTCAAAACAAGGAAAGACATCGCAAACGAGAAAGGACTATAAATTTTGGTACGTGGAATACAAGAAGTTTAAATAACAAATTTGAAGAAGTTCTCAAAGAGGTAAAAGCCTACAACATCGACATCGCAGTTCTTACTGAAACTAAGAAGAAAGGCACGGGAACAGAAGAGCATCGAGGCTATGTGCACATATATTATAGTGGAGTTCCGAAAGAAGAAAGAGCAAGATGCGGGGTTTCGGTTATAATTAAGAAATCCCTAAAACTATGCATAAAAAGCTGGAGCCAGATTACAGAAAAAATAATAAAGGTAGAAATGGCTGTTAAAGGACATGAGCTGGTAATATTTGGAATATATGCGCCCAACGACGATGCAACAGAAAGCGTAAAAGAAAATTTCTTTGAGCAAATAACAGAACTATTGGACCCCCTAAGTAATCGTAAAGAAATATTATGCTAGGAGATTTTAACAGCAGAACGGGGGCGAAAATAAATGACTCAATTGTCGGCCGATATGGAGAAGCTGTCGTAAATAATAACGGGGAAAGACTTATAGAGTTGTGTCAGCAACATGGCTTAAAGATCACTAACGGCTTCTGGCAAAGTAAGGATATCCATAAATGTACATGGAGGCAGCCGACTCTTCAGCTAAAATCAATAATAGATGACGCAATTGTTCGTCAAAAAAGACGTGTTGTTGTAAATGATGTCAAAGTAAAGAGAGGCACCGAGTGTGGGTAGGACTACTACCTATTGAGAGCCTCAATTCAGTTCCCATTCATACAGTACGACAAATCCCGAGACACGAATACAGATCAAGAAGAGCTCAATAATACCAAGTATAACTTGCGGGGTTTGGAAGAGGACTCAACAAAATTTTTGTATCAATTAAGATTGGCTAATAAATTAAAAAATGTACAGATCGGATCGAACGAAGAAACATATGGACAAATCCAGGATTGCATACACAAAGCTGCCAAAGAAGCATTAGGGGAATTTGATAGAAACAACTTCAAAATAAAAAAATCCGTTGTGGTGGAATGATGATATCGAACAGATAATAGTACAAAAGAAACAAGCTTACTTAAAATGGTTGTCTTCGGGCACAAATAATTATGCTACAATATATAAACAACTTAGAAGAAGGGTTAATGAAGCAGTAACAGAAGCAAAAAATAATCTGTGGCAGAAAAGTTGTGATGAAATAAATAATTTCAGAGGAAATACTAAAGCGAGCCGCGCATGGAAGATACTAAAAACCCTACGAACCCAAAACAAAGATAAAGGAAAAATTGCAGCTATTAATATGGAATCCTGGAGAAATTACTATCATGCATTATTAGCGGACGATAGAGAAGAATTTGAAGACCAAGAACAAGAAAAGGAAATGCCAGAAACAAATGAGAACCCAGAAGATGTAAGTGTAGAAGAAATAAAAAGAGCACTGAAAGGAATGAAAAGTGGGAAAGCAGCAGGACCAGGCAGTATACATATAGAGTTAATAAAAGCCGCTCCAAGTATCCTTTTGGAGCTGTTGGCCATCATCTTTAATAAATGCCTATTTGGAGAACCTCCCCCTACACCATGGAAAACCGCTTACATTTCATCTATATATTCAAGAAGGGAAGTATATGGGAATGCACAAGCTATAGAGGTATAAGCGTAATCTGCTCAATTGCACGCCTATATGGAAGGGTTCTGAAAACAAGAATAGAGAAATGCATATCGGAACCGGAGGAGCAGTGTGGGTTTAGAGCAGGTCGATCGTGCATTGATAATGTGTTTGTGCTTAGACAACTAATTGAAAAGTACACTGCTCGGGGGAGATCTACTCACTTGGTATTCGTTGACTTGCAAAAAGCACACGACACCGTTCCACTAAATAAGGTGTGGAACTGCATGCGAAATATGGGTGTCAATAATATATACTGCTATGATTCAAAATGAGATCATCACACGATAGGCAGTTACATAACAGAAATGATCATTAAATACACAAAATTAAGAAATATAAGCTTTTATAAAACACTTAGATCAAGGAAATAAATGTCCAACTCTATTTGCAGATACCCTGCCTCTAATAAGATCGTTCAAGATTGAGAAATCATAATCGCTGCGTTAGTTCAATAGCACTTGATTGAACTAGCACAGCGATATTAAAACTTGCAATAAAAATTCATCTTGAGATTTATCAACTCAAAAATCTCCTAAAAAGAGTAATTAGTTTAGAAAAGGTAAATTTATGCATTTGTTGATATCTAAAACATAACCTGTTAATTTGTGAATTTATTATTGAAATATCTTTTTGAAAATCTTGTTCTATGAAAAATGACTTATACCAAAAAATTCTATCATGTATCATTATGTAAGATTATGTAACGTGGAAATCGCGCTCGCAGCACATCAAAATTTTTGGTAAAATATCGTCACAATCAAACAACAATATTTCTCGTCTTTTTAAATTTTTAAAATCAAACTTTTAAAAGTTACATATTTCTTGGTCAATTAGATTAGTAATCAAGGAAAGAATAAATTTCAGTCTTTGTAAATTTTCAAAGTAAAATATTTTAAAAGTATATATTTTGTTAATATGGATAATACAGTCTAATATTTTAAAGTTAAAACTAGACGTAACGATATTTTTGAATCGTGTAATATTTTTCCGATGTCTGAAGTTACAAATTAAATGCGATAGTTTTTAATTACGTCCATCCCAAATCTATACGATTGGAATGATATTTCAAGATTAACGTAGCATACATCACCAAATTAACAATTTTATCGGTCAGCGGTTATGTCTTTATCCCAGTACAATTTTAGATTCACGTCCACAAGTTAAGATACATATTTAACGAATTAGTTTGTACATGTAGGAACTTTAAATTGGGATAGCGATTCTCGATGCAGTTTTATTCAAAATGCACACATGGACCTGTCAGATTGCTAGTGATTGATGTATTTTATTTCGTTATCTCGTGCACGTGTAAGCTTGCTTCAACAAATATCAAATTTTATACATTGCGCTTATGAGAGTTTTGCAACAATGTATTGCATTCGCAGATGGTACAAAATTAAGAAATGAACCTTTTTGAATTAGAAAAAGCAACAAAAACTTGGATATCGCACAGCTGTATTCCCACAGTTTTAACATAAAATTGCATGGATAAAGATCGATGTATCGCGTTTTCACTTATAGTTTTAGCCTATCAAAGATCGAGGTCGAATTTAAGGACCAATAAGGGAACATTTTCGGGACTAATGTAGTGGGATTTTGTCCCCACGACGGTCAAAAACCATATATAAGGAGCTGCAGAGCACATTAAATTTAAGATTCCTTTGGGATCTTCACACCCTGAACCGCTGTCGGTTTGGGTGAGAGATCATGTGAAATCCAAAACTTGGCCGGAGGCTATCTCCGACCGTCGAGGCAACGCTTAGTATAAGCGGATTTATAGTGTAATTGAATGTAAAGTCATTTAAATAGATCTTACTAACGTAAGATCTCAAATCATTTAACAGTCAATTTGTGTAACATATGTGAATAGTGCAATAGTAGGTAACAGATTTTTTATCGATAATACGAACTTCCATCAGTATGGTGCGGCTTTATTTGAATTATTTAACATTCATTCGAGCAGTTATTTTTAAATCTTTTCGGACATGTTTATTTAAATATTTTAGACATTTTATCGAATTTTAAAACCAGTTTCGGATTGAACAATTTACGCTTTTGTTATTTAAATTTATGGATTAAAACCAGTTTCGGATTGAACAATTAACGCTTTTGTTATTTAAATTTATGGATTAAAACCAGTTTCGGATTGAACAATTAACGCTTTTGTTATTTAAATTTATGGATTAAAACCAGTTTCGGATTGAACAATTCACGCTTATGCAGTCTTATACAGTCTTTATGTAAAATCATTTTGGCATTATAAACCGGTCCGTCGATATGCAAACACCGAGCGGTATGGATAACTTTTACGTCGAACATTTTTTTAAGTGTAACTCGTAGTCCAGATGGCTACGAATCTTTCAACACGTGTGGATACTTTTCCGAAATAACTTTTATTGAAATTATGCAAGTTCAGTCCCGGACTTCAATTATTTGTTTCGAGTCAATTAAATTAGTGAAATTTAAATTTGTTGTTAATATTGAACAAACCCGTTCGTGTCATTCCCAACGAAACTCATCCGGCCGCGCGAAAACCGACTTACAGTCAGGTCTGGATTGAGTTGAATTTACCGGAAGTGGAAAACCTTATTTTTCGTCATCACCAACAACCACACTCTACCGAATCGTTCTCGACTTTTACAACTCATTTATGGTCATCTCGATTATTGAAGAACAATATTATCGTATCTCACACCGGCAAATCTATCTGGAAATTCCGTTTGGAACACATCTGTACCTTTATACGTAAGCATTATTTTAGTATTTTTAAGCATTATTGTATTTATTGGTCAGCTTTGACCATTGCATTTTACAAACCTTAAGTTTACCGTGAAGACGATCGCAACCTCTTTGTATGTCCTTTTGTGTGTTAGTAGTTACTTGGACGTGGTGTAACCACGTCAATGGAACCTTTATTCTAAATTGTTTATTGAAATAACGTCACGTTTTTGAATTATGTTTTACGTCACATTTAAGTTTAATAAATTAAACCATTCATATTTTAGACTGAATTTTGTGTCATATTTAATATTAAATTAATTAAATTAACTTCAAGTCAATATTTTTAGTGATAACGTTTTATTATTATTCAAGTCAGTTTTTCACATTTGAGTTTTGTAGCATTATGTAGATGTAAATATGATTAAACATGTGTTATAAAATGGCAAATGCCCCTGTATATTTCGTTATTATACCTCTTTATTATTTATATTTGTATTTTTATTATTGTTTATGTGTTTGTTTATTTAGCGATTATATTAAGGTAAGGTTTAATAACAGCAAGATTTACTATGTAATCCAAAGAGAGGCCACCAGTGTGAGATGCTCGCGATCAATTTAGTCAACAGCTGTCGTGTATTCAGCTGGAAAGGGTGATTTTGCATCCCTTTCAAATGGACCTTGGTTCAAAATTCACGTGGCGCCCTTATATACTCCTTGTGTAAATATATCCCCCCCCCCGTTTGAGATAACATCCTAACTCGCGATCGAGGATTGCCCGGTCGCTGAGGAGAGACCGACAAGACACGACTTTTAGTCACAAGCCCTTCTGCTCCACCCTACGAACACCACCCTTCGCGGCTCGAGCTAGTCATTCCGTTAATCTTTGTTTGGAAGGTGTCTTGGATGTGGATTGTCGTGTAACAATTATCATAAATTTGTGTGTGAAATTTGTAAAATAACATAAAGGTCAGAATCGTACGAAATTTAAGATGTTATCAAAGATAAAAGGAGAATGGTCAATATACATCCTGGAAAGTGGTAAAAATTCGGCTACCGTGAGTAAAATCAAGAAGGAATCAGCGTACACGAAATCTCACAAAATATGGAAGGTAACCTGCAAATAAAAACTATTTTAATTAAAACGAAATTTTACAAAATGGAACAAATTTGACTCACAATTCCAAAAAGTCACAAAATTCGATGGTTTTGCGCATTCAATTTCAGTTGTACTTTGACATTTGAACGAGACGGTTAATTTCCAATGCGATCCATCATTTAATCAGTAATACGATCTATCAAAAGTAAATACAATAAGTTGGAGAATCTGTAAACAAATGCTAGAATGCAACTCAAAATCAACGATATCTGATGATTAAGTAATGATTAAACATTATTATTTAAAAACATTATATTTTTGTCTTCAACGTTTAATTAAAAGGGCGCTGAGAAAGAATCGTCAGCATATATTCTTCGCCACCCTATTTGTTTATTTCAAAACAAAACATTTTTATTTTAATTTAAAAGGCTTCGAAAAACATTTAATCTACAAACAATTTAATTCGTTATTTTAAAACGACAAGATCATTAAGCATCAACAAAGAAGAGAGAAGAAAGAAAAGGCTTCGATTTATTTCTGGTTATTTAATTGTAAACCAATTCTGGTACAGATTTTGAATCTGAATTTCTTGTTAACTTTATTTACATTTATTTGGCGCATTGCGATATATTTTTGATTCAATAGAAACTACTTCTAAATTAATAACATCTTTTATTTCTAATTAATTACACCAAGGTACTTCTAAATTTTGACGATGAATCAATTCATAAGAGCGAAATATTTATCTCCAGTACATCAAGTTTATCTACATAAAATTTTAGAGTCATTTCAAAATTCATTAATAATTTTTTCATTAATACCTGCCATACCCAGAGAGAATCTCAGGCTGACTAGTAATAAGGGGCTAAAGTGTGAACTTTTCTAGTAAATTTATGCACGCAAAATTATATAATTGCTATTTTTGAATTTATTTCATCCAATCTGGATGTGGCGCCCAACTTACTGAGACGTGTATTATTTACTTAGGGGAGGTCATAGCAATACGTAAATGCAACAAAAAACTTATATACGGGCTGTGTAAGCAACATAAAGATGGGAAGCAAAATATCAGAACAGTTCAAGATATCAAAGAGGCTACGACAGGGGTGCTGTTTAGTACCGACACTTTTTAAGATCTATTTCAACGAAGCTTTACAGCAGTGGATAAAAAAGTACCAAAATATGGGCATACAAATAAATGACAAGACTCTATTTACGCTCTTCTTCGCGAATGATCAGGTCCTAGTAGCTGCTGACGAATTAGACGCTAACTATTTGCTAACAAAGCTAGCGGAAGAATATAAAAAGTGGGGACTGGTAATAAACATAAAGAAGACTGAATATCTGGTAGTTGGTGAAAAAGGGGAGGACTTAAACATCGAAACAGACGTAATTAAATACACCTCAACCTTCAAATACCTTGGTGTTACCTTCTCTGACTCGGGTAATGGTGATGTAGACATAAAAAATAAAATAGGCCAGGGACGAAGAGCAATAAAGCAACTAAACCCTATACTATGGAATGAAAAAATAAAGAAAACAACAAAAAAGGCTATATACTGTTGTGATACGCGCTATCCATGTTGAGGATAGAGTCGTACCAACAAGGAGAGAAGTACAGTTGGAGACCGGAGGTTCAAATACATGTGTTTGCATGTGTTTGTTTTTTTTGTCGTTTGAATTTAATTTTAAGTTTGTTCGTGTTACATGTTGTATGTAAACGGGATATACAACATGTGGAAATTAATCAAACGTGCAGAGAACCGTCGGCCATGTACAACAAGCCGAGAATATAAGAAGCTCCGGTTTTTTTAAACAAAATATATAGTAACGAACGTTACATAAAAGTAAATAAGGAAGTACCATCGAGATCACGAAAGGTGACGGTCGTGTATTTAGTACTGTGCGATAAACTCGCGAATTCAAGTGAGATTCACATTAAATATACTGAGATAAATTATATTCGTGAACGAAATACGGTGGTGCTACCCGAGAAGATTAATTCCTTGGAGAATTTAAGATTCCGTAAGATAGCGGGATACGAAAGGTGTTGGCAACGAAGGTTGTGGTTGAGATCGTGTCATACAGATACGAAAGGGAGATCCGGATACCAAATTATCCGATCTAGGAGAAGCAGTTCGAGAAAGAGTGGAACGATTATATCCGCACGAGAATTGGATCGTGACGAGATTGGGAATGAGAAAATAGAAGAAAGAAAATAGTGCGCACGTTACAAATCGCAGGTTAGCTACCATTTATTAATCAGTGCGTAGAGTAGTATTTTATATAAAGATTGTTTGATTGTTTGGGGTTATATGTTATATGTTGGAATTTGTTTATTTGATTAAAAACTTGTTAACGGAATCCAACTGTAGTTTTATCTTTGTTGGAGACAAGAATTCGTTCGACATAAGCTCGTATAAAAAAGTGTTGGTTGAATCAGATCCCGACGCATTATCCTGAGAAGTGAGAGTCGAATTAAGGTAGGTGTCCATAAACCGATTGTGTGCGTACTCGTGTATCTTCAAGGCACCAGACGCTACAATACAAAGCAATCGTGGAAAGCATATCGACCTATGGTTCGGAAGTATGGGTAGTGAATGGGAGAAATAGAGGTAGGCTAAGAGCCCTAGAGATGGACTTCTGGGGGCGCAGCTGTGCTGTCTCTAGGTTGGAACACATTCAAAATGACGATATTCGACAGAGAATGGAAGTAACAGGCTCGATAATGGTCACAATAGAAGTCAAGATGCTAAGGTGGTTCGGCCATATGCAGCGAATGGACACAGTTCGATGGTTAAAAAGAATTTGGCAATGGACTCCGAGTTTCAGAAGAAAGCGAGGCAGACCAGCAAGAACCTGGGCTCAGGAAGTGTTGATTAGGATTAAGTTGGAACGGCACTGTTAATACATTTTTAGGTTAATATAAACCAATAAATGTTGCATGACCGCATTCGGAATAATTATTATGATTCAACAATAAGTAAAGAATTAAAATAAAAGTGCCACGGCACAGTCCAAAATTTTTGTAAGGTCTTACCTAAAAACATTCTTAGGAAGGAACTAAAAGAAAATTAAAAGAATGAATTATGGTTTTTGATACAATTTTAAATGGTTTCCAATTTATTTACGTTCGTAATCGTAACCTTTGCGTAACCTTTATCAAAAATCGTCAATTATAATTATTATAATCGTCACAATAGTACAAAATCGGGTATAAGTGTAAACATGAAACTTCACCAAACCTTCTCATTGGTTTTACCGAAAAATAATTGAATGGGGAAAGCAAACTGGGAAAGTTATGCAATGTTCATATAGCCAAATTTTTTTGTCCTTATCATACCTTCAGGACAAAAATTTTAATTTATTTCAAATGTAACCAAGAGATAGTACTATTAACTATTTTCAGATAAACAGGATTCTACGAACATAGTGAATACTTCCAAATAATTTTTGTTTATTAATTAAAATTCATTTAAATTAAAAACACTGTTTTTGTACAAAAGAAAGAATTACATTTCTTTTTAAATATATTACTAAAATAATTAATTAATACCTATAAACAGTTTTAAATATAATATTTCGAATTTTAAAATTAAATCATATCATATTACGATGATGAGGGTACGGATGAACCCCGTCAATCGTAATTTAATAAAAATTTTAATGTACTACTTACTACCTCGGCTAACTGGGTTTTTGTTGCACGCAACTTACTTATCTCAGCAGTCGGTTCTTTCGGAAATAGTAGATCAAATGTGTGAATGCTGAAAATTAAATATCCGGGAATACAGGAATCCCAAAAATAATCCGTTTTGTAAAAATGTAATTTTATTATGTGAATTTTTAATGAATTTGTGTGTAAATAAATGTTTATTAAAATTATTAATCTATTTCTTATTGCTAACCCCAACAATAAAAACTAAAACACGTGGCGTTATAATTCGCGATTGTTACACAAAAATTGAGTTTTTATAAATGTTTTTGGCTTACCCTGTATAAATATGGGTTGTTCTTACGTGTCGGTACAGCGCACCTTCAGTATCCAATGGTTATTCGCACCGATGACCTTGTTTTCCCATAAATATTAGTAGATTCGTTCTTCGTTAAATTTTTATCACCTCGTGGCAACTTTTCTATTTTACCAAAAATATTGACGATCGGTAAGTATACCTTATTAATTTCGTTTCATTTACGTTCGCACTCACTTTTAAATACTTTATTTTTATATTTCTTCCCTTTTTATCTAGAATTTTTACACAATTTTCAATTAATATTGGAGCCGATCAAATTACACGTATCGCCATTATACAAAATTATCAAGAAAGCCTCGTTTTGTTTTCCACATCGTCCAGGTGTTGCAAATCCACAGCTACTTGATTGTTCAATTATAAATCGGTACGAAAAATCAATACCACCATATTATTTGTAGCGCGAAATTTGAAATTGTCTTTTAATTTATTTTCTTTCTGTTTTTAGGTTAACCATTGGATTGAAGCACATAATTTCAGTTTATCACGTAAATTGTCCAACTATGGTTCCTTCGATAACTTATCACTATGTTTTTGGTTAATTATCAACGTCCACGTAATGTTTAAATTTTTATAACTAATTTTTAACAAAATTATTTCTAACAACTTAACTAATCAAATTTTACATGTAATTATAAATTTCTTAATACTAAACAATTTTATTTTAATAACTTTTAACAAATTTTGTTATTACGGATTTTGATTTGTACATTTTTTTAATTTATTTTGTTGACCCTTGTATTTGTTATTGTGATTTAAATAATTCTCTTCGTTTTGACTTTATTATTGCTACTAATAAACCTCCTATTTCAATTAATAAGTTTTATGCATAAACCTTTATATTTTATTAAATTGAATGCTCGTCTTACGAGTCACGTCTTCATCCAATATCACCGCAATATGTAATAACAAATAGTCGAAACCTAAATCAGAGATCACCAAAATTTCGTTATTACAAATGATAAAATCTTGAATTACCATTAGTTAAGCATTTAAAACATTTTAAAAACCGATCATTTAATTGTAACTATCGAGAAAACAGGAAACTACCCTTGGCCATCTAAACAATGATAACAATTCAATACAGATTTAATTTCCCAATGAAAGGAAGGTCAAAAAGACGAACCAGTGTGTGTTAATCGAGCTCTGTTACGCTACGCGTCGTGGGTAGAAAATTAAATTAAATTGTCGGTCATTAGTGAGCCAAATCTTCAATCGCGGCCAAAACTGAAGTGTTATCATCGCAAAGATCCAAGGGAAGAAAACTTATTTCGAATTAACTATTTCTGAGTAAGACAAAACTGTTTCTTAATATTGTTTTAATTTATAAACCATTATTTTTGTCCTTTCTTTATTCTTATTTTTAATAGACCCCATTAGAATTTGTCAAGTGTTTAATTCGGTGGAAGAGTGAAGTTTATTTCCCCCCGTCTCCATTCAGCGAATCCACGCCTGCCTCTAATCAGCGATAGATTCGAGTCGCTATAAAATCTATGGATTTAGTGGCAGCGACAGAAGTAAGAACAACAGGGATATAAAAGGACAAATTATTGGAACGGAGTCCGGTTCGTTACAACGCTTAAGCCTAGGATACTTTTGCAAAGGTCTAACATGACCTTTCTTTCAACCGAAACGCGTCGACGTACTTTTTCTAATTTTTTGTATACGAAAGGATTTGCCTGCAAATAATAGGTAGATCATTATTCATTGTTCATAATTCATTTCCGGCCAGATAGGAACTTTCTGGATGTTTATTCTTTGCATCATTAATAATCCATATACCGAATATAAACTAGTTCTATTAAAAATTTCAGTTTATATGGACTAATATAATAGATTATTGTTGCACACCATTAAACTAACAATATACAGCTTTTTGTTCAACATAAAATTGTCATTTGTGGAAAGTTTTGTAAGTAAACCTCCACGTAGATTTTAAAATTATTTTATATTATAAAAGTTAAAATGAAAAACATAATTTTACTACTACTAGTCGAATTATGTCTTCAAGATAGCGCCTGCGACAATATTTTATCCAAGGTAAGCTTAAATTATTTATTGTTCAAGTACACCACCATCACCTTATGGATTTTCTTAACATAATAAAATATGAACCCATTCTAAACTACTTAATTGCTGTAAAACTGTAGCTTTCTTGTTTTGGACCTTGCAGAAAAAATTTTTAGTTGGCGTGGTTTTTGACAGGAATATGTAGAAGGCCAACTTCGATGGTTAAAACAATCGCCGGAAAACGTGGCAACTAAAATCCACATAAAGTGGTTATGGATTTCTTCTGTTGTCGAAGAGATAAGCTGTGAAAGGTTAAAAACGACCGTACTAGAGGAATTGTCATACCGAAATATGACTCACAATTTAAAATCCATATTGTTTTCATATTTGAAATTAAATAATTATTTGATTCGACTTGAGAAATAAATTACTCTTCATTTCAGTTTCATCAAAATGGTTACAAAATTCGAGATGTTCGAGCAGAAGTAACCAATTACACTGAAAAGTATTTCAATAAGTTTGAAGTTAAAACTTCTAAATATAATCGTACTACCCCGGCCATCAATATTACTGTGAATTTTAAAATCAGCGTGAGATTCGAGAAACTCGAGGTAATGTTGTTCTTTCTTCTTCGCCTAATACTATGCCTATTATTAACATTAAATATTTAGATAGTGGTACAAGCTTATAAATTTTTGAGCAACGAGTATCGACATTTTCCGATCCGTTTTCAAGTCAATTTAAAGAAGGCTATTAAATCAAATGCAATGGGTTCAAGAGCAATAAACAATTGTGGAAACGTTCAAATTGATACTATTACAACATTTGAAAAGGTTTTATAAAAACTGTTTTATGGTAATGAATGTATCTAAAGTTTTTAACTTTCAGAATGTTACCTATTATATCTGTAACTTTGTTATTGATGAAACTCAGTTTCCTCCACTTATTCCTAATGGGAGATACAAAATTGAAGGAACGGTGCTGAATCTAAAAGAAGAAATAGCGATCGTATGTGGTTATGGTGAAGTTTACACTCCAATTGCATACCCAAAGCATTAAAAGCTTCGACTGCAAAACTACAAAATTTTTTAAAATAGCACTATATTTTATTTTGTGTTGCAAATGTTTCTTTTTCATTATGATACAATATCACTTCAAAAGATGCAGTTGTTATATTTTAGGGAAAAATTGAGGTGAAAAGGTTGTTTTAAATAAACTTCAAATTATTAATTTGTTATATTTAATTATCCCGCTGCTCCATAAATCTATTAACCATTAGATTGAAGTTTCTGCACAAAAATGCTTCCAAAAGATTTAAAACAAATAATATCATGATTAAAATTAAACAGGGGATCGTTTTGATAGTTAAAGTTTCCATTAGTTATATTTGCGTAAGCCAAGAATCTGTGTACAATCTTTACAGCGATTTAAATCATTCAATTTGTACGTGCAAAATTTGAGATCAACAGAATAAAAATTGCTACCCCT
Organism: Podabrus alpinus; assembly: GCA_932274525.1. Taxonomy (NCBI): domain Eukaryota; kingdom Metazoa; phylum Arthropoda; class Insecta; order Coleoptera; family Cantharidae; genus Podabrus; species Podabrus alpinus. The sequence continues at coordinate 79,055,784 of OW026456.1, forward strand.
ATAGCCTATAGGAGGTGCATGTCGATGTCTAATCGTCGCCCCCTAATTGAAGTTTTTAATAAACTTGTTGTCAAACTTTTGAGCATCGTCTGTGCCTCAATGAAATTCCATTCTTTTCGTTTGAGGCTCGACCTTCATGAAGTTAATCCCGAAATCTTTGGGTGGGGCTGTGGAAACATGCTTTTCTATTTTCGTTTCCATTTTAAATTTTTGTGCAAAAACGATGTCGTGTCAAGATCGTCGTTTTGAAGAAATTTTTTACAAAGCTTCGCAGTAATTTAATAAAGGGAAGAATTACCTATCACCTGTCACCCCAAAAAATTTAAAAATATTTTTTTAGCAAAAGGAACCTTATTAGAGTGTCCTGTAAAAATTTCGCCCGAGAAAGTATAGTCAAAATTTTGAGAAAAATCAATTTGAAAAAAGCTAAATTTTACATGTAAATCGCAAGTCGAGGCCACGCCCCTAACCGAGGTTATAAATATAACCCAAGCTCGCACCGACTGCAGTGCATTTGTGAGTCGACTCCCGTGCGTATAACATCGTAGTGAATATGCCTGCACAAGATTGTTTTAAGAATGACGACGATGTGGCATTTTTATTCAGTTTTGGCGATCGTAAAACCATCGATATGTTGCAACAAATGAAGTTAGTAATGTCTAAAAAGCGTTGTGCCAAAAATAGATGTAGACGATTTTGTCGGGTGGTGCGAGATCGAACATACTGGATGAAACATTGCTTCAGGTGTCCAGGTTGCAGAAATACCAACCTATCAACGCCGGATCATTTTTTGATGGCCGTCGCCTCCACCCGCGGCTTATATTCAAGTTCATGTGGAATTGGACGAGCGGCATACCATCTGGGCCAGCAGCTACCAATGCCGGAATATCCCGGAAGACTGTTTACAGTTTGTACCGGGATTTTCGCACTGTTTGTTCCTGGGAGCTCGATAATTACCCCGAAGATCTGTTAATCGGTGGTCCGGGCCAGATAGTACAAATAGATGAAAGCGTGATTACCCGCAGCAAGTATAATGTCGGTAGGGTTCCTGTATGTGCCCAGAAGTGGGTGGTGGGCATGTACAGCTGTACAGAGAAGCGGGGCGTAGTCAAATATGTTGACAAACGCGATGCCGCGACTCTGGAGGCACTTATCAAGCTATATGTACTACCTGGCACGGAGATCTGGACTGACGGATGGAGGGGTTATTACGGGCTGAACACTCTGGACGGCGCTTCACCCTACATCCACAGAACTGTGAATCATAGCCGGTATTTTGTGGACCCACTTACCGGTGTGTGCACAAATCAGGTAGAGGGCTAATGGTCAACTCTGAAGATGTTCCGCCGTCGACAGGGAGTTATGGGCTCTACTCTTCTACCTGAGCACCTGGATCAATTCATGTGGCTCCAATTGTATGGAAAAACCGTCCAGGATCGCTTCGTTAACATGGTTTTCCACATCAGAGCCGCATACGGACTGCAGTAGGTAGTACGGTCGCCAAACTGAATAAAAAAAAACGGTTCTTTTCAGAACCACAAATATTTTAAGAATAAGGTCTCTAAATAAACATAAAGAACTGGCCCGGCCAGAATTGGGCGCAACAAAAAAACCTACCCTACGCCCCTTCGGGGCTCCGGGCGGGTTTCATTCGCGTACGCCGCTCCGCGGCAGAGCTAAACATACGAGACGGCGCCACCCATCAAGCAAACCGGGATAAAGGCAACCGGGATCTTAAACCCCCAAAAAATCGCGTAAAAACAAAAAATAATCGATGTTACATGTAGGAGCGTCGAGCTGCATCTGCCGATGCGAAATATTCTAAGTGTTAGGGTATATCATATTGCACGGACCGACCACAGAATGAGCGACGCGCCCCGAATCTCGTTAATCCACCACTGAATTACATGAAAATTAGTTAAAACCAATGAGGTGGTTTGGTGTAGCTCCATGTGTACACTTCTTTTCGTAATTTTTTCCAAATGGTCTTCGCTTGCCTGCAAAATTTATATTTGGATTTGGCTCAAAAAACCCCACCATTTTGCGGCATCGCGTTACCTTGTTTTATTAATTTGGAATGACATTGTTAATACATTTTTAAGTTAATATAAACCAATAATTGTTGCAGACCGCATTCAGAATAATTATTATGATTCAACAATAAGTAAAGAATTAAAATAAAAGTGCCACGGCACAGTCCAAAATTTTTGTAAGGTCTTACCTAAAAACATTCGTAGGAAGGAACTAAAAGAAAATTAAAAGAATGGATTATGGTTTTTGATATAATTTTAAATGGTTTCCAATTTATTTGCGTTTAACCTTTATCAAAAATCGTCAATTATAATTATTATAATCGTCACAATAGTACAAAATCGGGTATAAGTGTAAACATGAAACTTCACCAAACCTTCTCATTGGTTTTACCGAAAAATAATTGAATGGGGAAAGTTATGCAATATTCATATAAGCCAATTTTTTTTTCGTTATTATACCTTTAAGGCCAAAGTTTTAATTTATTTCAAATGTAACCAAGAGATACTATTAACTATTTTCAGATAAACAGGATGCGATTACACGTACGAACAGTGAATACTTCCAAATAATTTTTGTTTTTAAATTAAAATTCATTTAAATTAAAAACAATGTTTTTGTACAAAAGAATGAATTAAATTTTGTTTAAATATTTTACTAAAATAATTAATTAAAAATTAAAAATAGTCTATTTCTCCAAATTCTTTATTAAATGAATGAGACGCGTTTCGAGAATAGAATGAGAAGAGTTTCGAAGATGAGAATATTTGAGATTCTCGAATCGCGTCTCATTCATTTAATAAAGAATTTGGAGAAATAGACTAAGTATTTTTAATTTTTAATTTATTATAAAACTCCAAAAATATTGGGACAAATAAAAAATGATTTTTGATAATTAATTAATACCTATATAAACAGTTTTAAATATAATATTTCGAATTTTAAAATTAAATCATATCATATATTATGTAACAACAAATAGTCGAAACCTAAATCAGAGTTCACCAAAATTTTGTTATTACAAAGGATAATCTTGAATTACCATTAGTTAAGCATTTAAAACATTTTAAGAACCTCTCATTTAATTGTAACTCTCGAGAAAACAGGAAACTACCCTTGGACATCTAAACAATGATAACAATACAATACAGATTTAATTTCCCACTGAAAGGAAGGCCAAAAAGACTAACCAGTGTGTGTTAATCGAGCTCTGTTACGCTACGCGTCGTGGTTAGAAAATTAAATTAAATTGTCGGTCATTAGTGAGCCAAATCTTCAATCGCGGCCAAAACTGAAGTGTTATCATCGCAAAGATCCAAGGGAAGAAAACCTATTTCGAATTAACTATTTCTGAGTAAGACAAAACTGTTTCTTAATATTGTTTTAATTTATAAACCATTATTTTTGTCCTTTTTTTATTCTTATCTTATATATAAAAATGCTTGTATGTATGTATGTATGTATGTATGTTCCGCATAGACGCCTAAACCCCGTAACTGTGGGCGTTGAAACTTACAAACTGAAGTTTCAAACTTGAAACTGAAGTTACAAGGTGACAAATTAATTAATTTATGACATTAATGTATTTTTCTTCTACCAAGGGTGTATTTTCATAAAAGTGTGCAAACCGCTCTAAGAAGGGGTAAGAAAACATTTATATTCCTTTATATTTCACATTTGTGTAAAACTGGGTGTATGTATTGCTGTGTAGTTCCTTTCATAAATTGCACCACCCTGGTTTGTGTTAGGCGCCAGCTTTCGGAATGAAAGCAAATTTATAAATTAAAAATGAAATTTTTAGAGGGTGCAAATTTATTCAGAAACCCACTACACTTGTCCCGTTTATCTAGCTCAATCGTGGAGATTCACTCAAGGTTTGGTAGGTTCAGGTCAAACTCAATTAAGGGATGCTTATTGAAGTTGAATAAATATTTGTAGATTGAAAATTTGTTGATGTTATGATATTCGAAGATAAACTAATTCGCTTTTGTTGTGATGATCTTTTAAAATTGAAATGCTTACTGTCTTTAAATTGAATCAAAAGAATAAAAGATTGTATTAAATCAAAAATGGTTTTATATTTACCAAAATAAAATGTTTCGCAATGCGCACAAACTTCAGATAAATCTTTATCTGGAAAAATGACAATATTAAATATCAAACAGATCAAAAATGAGTACATCCAAAATTTCTTCTTCCTTTTCTTGTTGGTTTGAATAAATTCAAAACCTCTGCTGTCCAGTAGCAGTTTAAAATGTTCGTAAATAAAATGTTATCGTAGAAATTAAATAATTGCAAAATGTTTATTGAAATTCGTTGACGAGGATAGTGCTATAAGTTTAGTCACGTCCTATTTTTAAATGCTTAGGGCAAAAATACAAATTGTAAATAATAAAGTTTCCTTATACCTGATTTTCAAATATCCAACCTTGTAATAAAAGGCTTGCGCACAAACACAATTTGACTGCGCGGTCACTTAGCGTTTCACTCAACTTGCGTCGCGTTGATGGTTTGTTGATAAAATTTTCGCTTCCGTTTTTGTGATCTCGTACGACGTTGATTTGCCAGTTGACACTTGTTGATTGTTTGGATCAAATTTGTGGAGTACCAGTGAATTGTTGTTGATATTCGTTTTCCAGTTATAAGAAAGGTGAGTCGTACTTCTAACTCGTTGTTCGTGATGATATTCAACAGAAGGTAGCCATTTTAGATAATTTCTGCTATCTAATTTAGATTAATATTGGACTGGTCGAACATCTGGGTGTTTGGATTGAATTGTTCACCCTGGAGGTATACACGTCTTGTAGTTTCAAGAGCTAAAAATAGACTGTCCGATTTTGATGCGCTGTTCATGAAAATCGGTCGAATTTTCTTATCAGTGAGTCAAATTGAATACTTTTTGAGATATTATCATCACCAAATGTTTTGATATTTTCAGGATCGCTTCCAGATATGATGACTTGATTTATTGAGTGGTTCCCAGACGTCTCGTGAATACAGAAGCTGTTTGTAGGCAAGATTTTGATGGACTTTTGACCTTTTTCTTATCACAAAACTCGTTATCAACTTTGAAGCGAAAATGAACTCTATTTACCTTTTTGTAGATTTTCAGTAGCAAATTATGACCATTAGAAAGAGTGGATTATTTAACAAATTTGTATATAATTGGTTTGACACAGTATTTGTTATTCATGGAATAAATTCCATTTTTGTAACGTACAATTTTTGGTTATGTTACTGCTGATAACAGTTTACAGCAAAATTACCCTTTTTGACTTAAATAATCTTTTTTACGAAATTTTGAAGTGGCAATAACCTTCATGAATCTATTTTACAGCTTTATGTTTCATTTATCAATCATTAAAGATCTTTGTATGCTCATAATATAGAGAAATTGCGAAATTGGTTTATCTTTCTTATCAGTAAAGTTTTAATTAGGTCAAATTTTATGTGATGTTTTAATTTAAGTTGGAAATTCAATAATTTGCATTGGCCTGGTAGCTTGAGACACAGCAGTATGTATGGAGGCACCACTACATGCAAAAAAAACCACATATGTCGGCCGACTCTTGAATTTATTTGTACATCCATACGCAAAACATGATGCTACCATTTTAGGTAAATAGTTAAATTCACAAAACCATACAACTCTAACTAAAATTGACATTGCTATTGTATCTTGACCACGTTATGATAGTATGTCAAGTCGAGTTTATACCTTTAAGAAATGGGGTAAAATCGGACCGTTTTTTCTTTAGCAACAATTTACTAGATAATTTACTTAAGAAATAGTTAAATTCACAAAACCACACAACTCTAACTAAAATTGACCTTGCTATCTTGACCACGTTATTATAGTATGTCAAGTCGAGTTTATACCTTTAAAAAGTGGGGTAAAATCGGACCGTTTTTTCTTTATAGGGATTTTATGTAAGTGATGCCTCCAGTAGTTCTAATATATACCTCTATGCAGGGCCTATTTTACCATAAGGCACATAAGGCCCGGGCCTTGGGCCCGGTGGAAAGGGGGGCCCGAAAAAGGCTTCAAAAAAATAATTATAAACCATTCCAATTTCAATTTGAACACACCAAAACAAGCCAAATCTGATAAAGGAAATTAATTAGAATTAGGCTTAAATTGGTATAATAATGATATGATATGATATGATTTATAATTCAGCGTCACTAATTCTCAATTAGTCAATTCTGGCAAATAAAAAAATGCATTAGGTACCAAACGGCACCGGCGCTGGCGGGTCTTTTCGCGGCGTTTTTGTTTATGCCGCCAGCCGCCATCAGCCGAAAGAGCTTTTGACGACGAATTACTTGGAAAAAAAAATGCTACGGCGGTCGCCTAAGGCGATCTTTATTGGCGGTATATGGTACATTTTTGCGCGTGTTTGACAATACCGACAAAGCGTATTTGTGTTGCGTTTAAAAGGAAAAACCATGATAATACCAAGCAATCTATGGTGACGACAGTATTATAGTGGGGTAGTTTTGTGGATATCATTTATTTAGATTTTTGTTCTGTTCAGTCTCAGCTCAGTTTTCAAGTGATGTTCATATTGTTCAATCAAAATTCAACTTAAGGTAAGTTTTGAGTTATAATTGATATATTATTTTCGTATTTTTAATACCTTGTGCAAAATTTCAAAATAACCATAATCATTAAACAAGAATATAGACATGTTCAATCCCAAAAATAAATATTAATTGACACTATGTATTGCATTACCCAAAAATTCAAATCACTCCAACATTAATGTATTTTTTAATTTTAAAAGAACATGAGTTACAAATACCAAAGTGGTAGTGAGAAGCGTAAAAAGGCAAAAGTAAGGGAAAATGAAAAAGAAAAACATAGAAACGCAATGTTGGCATTCCTCAAAAAGGAGCCAGAAAATCAACATGATCTTCTAGAACAAAAACAAACGTGTGTTTCAAAAGATGAGGAAATAAATGCTTCAACGAGCAACATTGGGAGTACCATCGAGATACAAGAACACGAAGACGCGGACGTTGATGGTAACGTCCTCGTAAGTACTTTGGAAATGATGGAAATTGATGAAGAAACTCCTCAACAAAGTGAATCTGCACCATTTCCATGTGATGTAGCAGACTGGCCTCAAAATATAACATCAGAATTTCAAGAATATGTTCTTAAAAACAGACCTGAACAAAATATTGACAGAATAAGTGGGTGTCTAAAACAATTGGATGGGAAAAAATCTAGATGCTTACAAAGTTCAACATTCTACAAATCTAAAGAAAACGGCGAAAAATCCCTTCGTGAATGGTTGGTTTACAGTCCCAAATCGGGCTGTGTTTATTGTTATGTTTGCAAACTTTTTTCGAAAAAAGATGCCAAGTTAAGTGCCGATGGCTACACTGACTGGAAAAATGCGACTCAGTACTTGAAAAACCAAAACCACGAAAGGTCTTCCGAACACATAACTTCCATCAGTACAATGATTACTAGAAGTCGAATGGAGGGAAGGATAGATACAGAAATAGAAAAAAGTTACTTGCAGGAGAAAAACTACTGGAAAAATGTTTTATTAAGGGTGCTTGCTACCATTAAGTTTTTATCAAAAAATGGTTTACCATTTTATGGTTCCACGACAAAACTCTTTACAAAAGGAAATGGAAACTATTTAGGCTCGTTGGAATTTCTTAGTGAGTTTGACCCGTTTCTAGCTGGACACCTCCAGAAATATATTTAGTAACATTGGAAGTGGGCATGTTAACTATCTTTCTTCAACCATTTGCAATGAATTTATCCACCTTCTTGCTAATGAGGTAAAAAATGTTATTATCACAGAATTGCAAGTCGCAAAATACTTTTCCATTATCGTCGATTCAACGCCCGATATTTCTCATATCGATCAATTAACTGTAATTATAAGATATGTTTTACCTAATGGTCAACCAGTAGAAAGGTTCTTAGGTTTTGTGGCAATATTTTTTCATACTGCAGAAAGTCTTTTGAATGTTCTACTAACCAAATTAAGTGACCTTAATATCAATATTGATCACTGCAGAGGCCAAAGTTATGATAACGCATCGAACATGTCAGGGAAATATAACGGATTGCAGGCAAAAATAAAAGAAAAGGCAAAAAATGCACATTTTGTACCATGTTCCAGTCATTCTTTAAACTTGGTCGGTAAACTTGGTCGGTGCTGCGGAAAGTTGTTCAGGAGCTTCTAGATATTTTGAAAATGTACAATGCTTGTATAACTTTTTTTCGGCTTCGACACACAGATGGAACGTGCTTCAAAAATGTCTATCTGTTTCAAAAACTAAATTACAATTGGTTAAGAAAATATGTGATACAAGATGGTCAGCACGTGCTGATGCTATTAAATCTATTGCGCTTGGTTTTTGTGAGATAAAATCAGCGTTAGTAGAGCTAAATGACGATGCAAACCAAAAAAAATCCACCAGAACAGAAGCTGGAGATCTACTTCACAAAATGAACACATTTGAATTTGCCCTGATGACAGCAATTTGGAAAAGAATCCTAGACAGGATAAACTCCACCAGTAAATCTCTACAAGAAAATCAAGCCAATCTAACTGCAGCTTGTACACTATATAGTGGATTGATTGAATTTGTCAAGCATTTTAGAGAACAGTTTGATGAAATTGAGGAGGAAGCCAAAAAAAATCAGCCAAATAATAATGTTTATAAGGATGAGATTTCAAGAGTTCGTAAGAGAAAGCAGTGTTTTGATGAGCCCTGCACAAGACATCACTTTGAGCGGTGCTGAGAACTTTAAAAATAAATACTTTTTTTCCTATATGTGACAAGTTGATTTCGGAGTTAAAAATGAGAATGCAAGCCTATGATTGTGTAAATGAAGTTTTTGGGCTATTTTTTACTGAACCATCGGATGATAGATTTTATGTATCTATAAAAAATATTGAAAAATATTACCATATGGATGTGGATGCTACTGAAGATTTAGTGGATGAAATTGTACAATTCAAAGCCCTTTGTGATTCAAATGACATTTCCTCTAAAGACCCTCAGGAAATGTTGAAATTTTTAATCGATAACAATATTTTGTCAACCTTCTCTAATGTTGAGGTATTGTTGCGTATATATTTAACTATTCCTATCAGTAATGCTTCCAGCGAGAGATCATTTTCTACGTTAAAAAGGGTGAAATCATATTTGAGGAACTCACTGAATGAAGAAAATGTCTCATCTTTGGCCATTCTTAACGCAGAAAGCGATATTCTGGACACATTAGAAATTAATGGTATCATAGATAAGTTTTCTGAAATGAAAGTACGTAAAAAAAATATTAATTAGTTGTTTCTTTTATTGATAATTCTTTATTTTGTTCGTTATACCCCAAAAGCAGAAATTTCTATTATTTTTAGTTTTTGTTGTGTTGTTGATTTTGTTTGAATATTGTTGAAATATTATCAGTTTTTCGTATTACCTATTTTATGTTTTTGTCCAATTAAAGTTCTTATTTAATTGTTTACAATCATTGAAACCATTTTGCAATTCATTTGAAAATTTAATTTTCATCAAACATTTTTTTCATGAAGAAAAGGTGCCAAAGGTAAACAGAAAAATTCTTATTGGAAAGTCGTATAATATATAGGATAGGGGGCCCGAAATTTTGCTTGGGCCTTGGGGCCCAATTGAATCAAAAATAGGCCCTGCCTCTATGGTGTATGTATGTTCCGTATAGACGTCTAAACTGTTTCCCTGGGCCCCCCGATAGTGTCAAAGTGACGGAATTAACTACATAACCTAAAAATCATTTTGCATATACAGGGTAAAATATAAATAGTGCGCGTTTTAACCAAGTGGTAAATTCCTCATATTTGTTTTATAAAAATAGCGATAGTGTCAAAGTGATGGACCTAATCACATAACCCTAAAATCATTTTAAAAGTGGAAATTTTTTTTGACATTTACGCACACTACAAGAGTTTTTATTAAAATCGAGAATAATTTCTCCCCCCAGCTCAAAATTTTGGATTAAAGACACTCAGAAATTTAAAAAAATATATATCTGATTCCCACTAATCATCTAAATGAATAATACGAAAAAAAATTTTAAAATTTATCCGCAAAACAAAAGTTTTTTTTGGAACTTCATCGATCATCACCAAAATTGATATCTGATTCTCCCCTAATCAGCTAAACGAATAATACGAAAAAAATTTTAAAAAATTATCCGCACAAAACAAGTTTTTTTTCGAATTTCATCGATCATCACCAAAATTGATATCTGATTCCCCCTAATCATCTAAATAAAAAATACGAAAAAAAATTTTAAAAATCATCCGCAAAACAAAAGTTTTTTTTTGGAACTTCATCGATCATCACCAAATTTGATATCTGATTCCCCCTAATCATCTAAACGAATAATACGAAAAAAAATTTTAAAAATTATCCGCACAAAAAAAGTTTTTTTTTCGAATTTCATCGATTATCACCAAAATTGATATCTGATTCCCGCTAATCATCTAAATGAATAACACGAAAAAAAAATTTTTAAATTATCCGCACAAAAAAAAGTTTTTTTTTTAACTTCATCGATCATCACCAAAATTGATATCTGATTTCCCCTAATCATCTAAATGAATAATACGAAAAAAAATTTTAAAAATCATCCGCACAAAAGTTTTTTTTCGAATTTTATAGATCATCACCAAAATTGATATCTTCCTTCCTTTCCTGGAAGGAATTTCATCGATTATCACCAAAATTGATATCTGATTCCCGCTAATCATCTAAATGAATAACACGAAAAAAAAATTTTTTAATTATCCGCACAAAAAAAAGTTTTTTTTTTAACTTCATCGATCATCACCAAAATTGATATCTGATTTCCCCTAATCATCTAAATGAATAATACGAAAAAAAATTTTAAAAATCATCCGCACAAAAGTTTTTTTTCGAATTTTATAGATCATCACCAAAATTGATATCTGATTCCCCCTAATCATCTAAATGAATAAAATGAAATAAAATCAATACAACTTTATAATTTATATTTGGATAAACAATTCTTTGAGTGCCAATGTCATTATTGTAAGGTTAACATTCTTATGTCAAAGTCAGTTAATTCCAGGCAGGACATCGTCTGCCGGGTCAGCTAGTTTTTAATAAACCCCATTAGAATTTGTCAAGTGTTTAATTCAGTGGAAGAGTGGAGTTTATTTCCCCCACGTTTCCATTCAGCGAATCCACGCCTGCCTCTAATCAGCGATAGATTCGAGTCGCTATAAAATCTTCGGATTTAGTGGCAGCCACAGAAGTAAGAACAACAGGGATATAAAAGGACAAATTATTAGAATGGAGCCCGGTTCGTTACAACCCTTAAGCCCGCATTTCATTACGGCTTCTACCAGCCGAGCTTGTAGAAGCCCAAAATTTGTAATGCATTGCGTTATATGGAAGCAAACTCACTTGGGCTGCTAGAAGCAGGTCATAAAATGTATCGAATTTCACCAGCCAAGTATCGAATTTCACCAGCCCGGCTTGTAAAGTGGTCCACGTGGAGTACTGTACGTAATTGGTTAATATTTAGAATAAGGACTTATTATTGGATAATATAAAATGCTCGACATGGAGTAGTGTAGTTGTAATTGGTTAATATTTAGAATGACGACTTATTATTGGATAATATTTGTATTACGAAAATTCTCTTAGCAGGTCCACGTGGACCCTGATGAAAGATGCATTTCTATACCAGGCCGGCTTGTGACGCGAGAGTTGTAAATTTTTACAAGTGAAGCTGCAGAAGCCGCCGGTAATTAGATACTTCTAAATATTAGATAATAATATGTGTTGTAAAGTTATTACTAATAATAATTTATTTATGTAATTGATAAGCAATATGAAAAAAATGGAATATTGATGTCGAAATTTTTTCGATGCTGTTCTGTACCGATTTTTAAATTTTTTGTATATTCCCGGATTTTACGCATTCTTCAATCGGAAAATAAAATTTATCATAATATTATCCCAAATCACTAATAATTTTCTTACCTTTCCAATAATAACATCCAGTACCTTCCTTCGACGCCTACTATTTATTTTATACATTCTTGTTGTAGGTGTCAATCATCGTAATACAATTTTGGTTATTCGATGTCATCGTTAATTTGTTACGTTATCAAATTTTAATATTCTTTTTCGAACAACAGAATTTTCTGTTTCCAAATGTTATATTCAATTATATCCCACAGTCATAATTTTAATTTTATTTGAACATTCACAGAAACTACCCCTATTATAATTTATTTTGCTCAGATTTTTACAACAAGTAAACAATTTTAAAATTAAAAAGTGTTCCGAGAACACATGTTAGATACAAAATAATATTAGTGAATAGAAGTAATACAAGAAATCAATTAATTGATTAAAACTAATTGATTTTTTGTATATCGTTAATTAGATATTTATACTAATTTTTTAATAATTCCCATAATAAAAAGCAATAAAAGAAGGTGATTATTTTTGGATATTATTTTGTATCTAACATGTGTTCTCGGAACACTTTTTAATTTTAAAATTGTTTACTTCTTGTCAAAATCTGAGCAAAATAAATTATAATAGGGGTAGTTTCTGTGAATGTTCAAATAAAATTAAAATTATGACTTCATGTCATGAATTACTCATGAAATGTCGAGCATTTTATATTATCCAATAATAAGTCCTTATTCTAAATATTAACCAATTACGTACAGTACTCCACGTGGACCACTTTACAAGCCGGGCTGGTGAAATTCGATACTTGGCTGGTGAAATTCGATACATTTTATGACCTGCTTCTAGCAGCCCAAGTGAGTTTGCTTCCATATAACGCAATGCATTACAAATTTTGGGCTTCTACAAGCTCGGCTGGTAGAAGCCGTAATGAAATGCGGGCTTTAAGCTTTGGATACTTTTGCAAAGGTCTAACATGACGTTTCTTTCAACCGAAACGCGTCCACGTACTTTTTCTAATTTTTTGTATACGAAAGGATTTGCCTGCAAATAATAGGTAGATCATTATTCATTGTTCATAATTATTTCCGGACAGATAGGAACTTTCTGGATGTTTATTCTTTGCATCATTAATAATCCATATACCGAATATAAACTAGTTCTATTAAAAATTGCGATTTATATGGACTAATATAATAGATTATTGTTACACACCATTAAACTAACAATATACAGCTTTTTGTTCAACATAAAATTGTCATTTGTGGAAAGTTTTGTAAGTAAACCTCCACGTAGATTCTAAAATTATTTTATATTATAAAAGTTAAAATGAAAAGCATAATTTTACTAGTACTAGTCGAATTATGTCTTCAAGATAGCGCCTGCGACAATATTTTATCCAAGGTAAGCTTAAATTATTTATTGTTCAAGTACACCATGTTACAACACGTTTCGCTTCCACGACACCTTCTCAACAGATATAAAATAAAGGTGACTAGCTCAAAGTCGCGAAGGGGTGGGTGGTGAAAAGGAGTCAAAAGGGTCGTGTGACGGAACGTCGCGAGGCGTGTGTCTCCAATCGACGACCGGGCAATCCTCGATCGCGATTTGCAAAATGGTTAAAATCGGTGTGAATAATTTACACGGGGGGGGGGGGGGGAGTATGTCTAAATCGGTGGGGATAATATACACGAGGGAGTTTAAATGGGCGCCACGCGTACGAAGACCTGAATCTTTTTGAAGGGGACTGATTATCACACCTTCTAAGCTGGTACGCGACAACTTGCTGATCTTACTGCGAATTCTCACTCCGGAAAAGCCTCGTCCAATGACCTTACCTTTACAGGAGGCGAACTTTCCTTCGGTGAAAATAGCTAAATAAACACTGACACAATAATAATAAAACACACAGTTGGGAAATAACAAAAATATAATGAATAGAATAATATCAGCAGGGGGGAGTTGACAAAATATATACAAGATACTATCAAATTTACATGTATCGCGATATAAAAATAAATATGTACAATTGACGGAACCTTTCAATGTAGTTACCGTCACAAAATTAATATTCGTAAAATGAATACTGACACAAGAACGAGAGCTGTAAATTCGTAGGGTATGAACAAGAAAGTTCATACGTAAAAGGGGTGTGTATTGAATACTACACTCCACAAAAATGGTTACTCAAATGCAACACATATAACGTCTGAAAATATGACTCACAAAGTTGATTAAAAGAATTAATCAATACCATTGATCACCAAAATTCCCATCAACGGGGAAAATAAACTTTAGCTGCAATGCTAAATCTAAAATATTACGTTAAATCACTGTTGTAAATATGAGCGCCTGAATGGCGTAGTAAAAATTAAGTTACTTTTAGGCACTAAAAATAGACTACAAACAAAAGAAGTACAAAAGATTGCGATCGACTTCACGGTTTGAATTGAAAATTCGTTAATATAAATGGTGGTTCGTGTGACCACTGGTCATCAAAAATCTTAAAAATAAACAAAGGTTTCTTACGTAATCCTACTGCTGGTGTTCGGCCTTCAGACAAGGTCGCTGGAACGGTCCTCCAGGAGTGAGAATCGGGCTAACTGTGGTAGCGTCGTCCTCGCAATACGGAATTGGGTTGAATAAAATGCCGTGAACCATACCAGTAAGTCGGTGTGATTATCAAAATCCAAAACCTCTTCAAATCGAAATGTTGGGGCTGTATGGAATGACAGAGGGGTTTATGCACTCCGTTTCCCGATAAACAAGGGACTACGTTCGAAATAAAGCACTAAAATAATTATTCGCGAAACTGAAATTATTTAGAGCCGGCACTGTATAGGTACGATAACGCAAATGTGGTTACCGATAAAAAAAACTGCTTGAATGCAAAAATGTTTCCGCGATGCAACACCTGTCTTAAGATTGACTGTGAAAACGCAACGTGGTTAAATGTGCAATCTTCCTAATGAAGTTCATTAACTATATAAATACTTTGAAGTGCACGTGAAATAATAAACAACTTGAATTAAGGTTCACTACTGTATTTGAAATAAACAAAGAATCCGGAATGAAAGTTCGATCATTGACTTGAGTACACTTGGTATTATTTAAATAAAGATGCAAATAATTCGTAATAAAAGTTCGATAATTGATTTGAATACACTCGGTATTATTCAAATAAAGATGCAAATAATTCGTAATTAAAAGTTCGATAATTGATTTGATTACACTCGGTATTATTTAAAGATGCAGATAATTCGTCATAAAAGTCCGATAATTGATTTGAATACACTCGGTATTATTCAAATAAAGATGCAAATAATTCGTAATAAAAGTTCGATAATTGACAATAGTTCGATAATTATACCTGTGTATGACGACACAACGTTTAAGCACAACTGAATGGTTATTGATTTAAAGGAAATCTCGATTAATTGCGAAATTCCAAATTCACTTCCGCTTTAAAGCGACAACACTTAGTGCAAATATACGTGAGAACGGTACTGAAATTCTGAAGGATCTATCCCAAAAATGTACGCGGGAGCGTCTTTTATATGATTTCTGGTCCCAAAAATTCGTCGTGGGGAGAAATCTTCCCACTACGTGATTGATTTAAGTCCTTTTAATTGGATCTCATTATTTGAAAAGTAGAGACATCAAATTTGGTGTATCCTGATTGGATGGTGAAAGAAGTGTAATAACAACACTTTTGTCTCTATTTATGCAGAATGTGTCGAGGGTATTTCAACATACGTGCATTGGAATAACAATTTTTTGTTCCAGTCTGGAATCAAAAAGGTTCATTCTTTTAAGTTTTTGTGCGGTTTTGGTCGACTTATAAAATTGCGAAATCCCTATATCTCCCATGTAAAATGGTTAAACATATGGTTGCTTGTTGGCACATGCCGACCGATAACAATACAAAATGCATTCATTCTCACGGTTTGACTGCCGCACGTGTCTGTTTTTACACTGACGCGAGGCACGAATTTATAGATCTCAATATAAGTGTCCCTACGTCCTATTTAAAGTTATAATAAGTATCTACGCGAATTGACGCGTGGGTCGAACTCCTCTGGAACAATGGTTTTTCTGCTGATGATGGAAACAATCGATATACGCTACGTCAACCTTTCTGAATCTATTTTGTCCACAGCATGGTTTATTATACGTATATTAAAATAATTTAGGAGACTTTCTTTCCTTAAAGATATTTCAATTACTATTCGTTTGTAAAACATAAATTCGTCCGTTGATTTATGGTTTCAATCTTTTGCTTTATACCCCAACCTACAAATATCTTTTCGAAGAATATTTGACTTAGAAAATTTATTGTAACGATGCGAAATTTTTGCTATAAGTTTACCATACTATTTTAACAAAATTTTTCAGTGCGGCGGACGCGCGTAATCAGGTTACAACCACCATCACCTTATGGATTTTCTTAACATAATAAAATATGAACCCATTCTAAACTACTTAATTGCTGTAAAACTGTAGCTTTCTTGCTTTGGACCTTGCAGAAAAAATTTTTAGTTGGCGTGGTTTTTAACAGGAATATGTACAAGGTCAACTTCGATGGTTAAAACAATCGTCGGAAAACGTGGCAACTAAAATCCACATAAAGTGGTTATGGATTTCTTCTGTATCGAAGAGATAAGCTGTGAAAGGTTAAAAACGACCGTACTAGAGGAATTGTCATACCGAAATATGACTCACAATTTAAAATCCATATTGTTTTCATATTTGAAATTAAATAATTATTTGATTCGACTTGAAAAATAAATTACTCTTCATTTCAGTTTCATCAAAATGGTTACAGAATTCGAGATGTTCGAGCAGAAGTAACCAATTACACTGAAAAGTATTTCAATAAGTTGGAAGTTAAAACTTCTAAATATAATCGTACTACCCCGGCCATCAATGGTACTGCGAATTTTAAAATTACCCTGAGATTCGAAAAACTCGAGGTAATGTTGTTCTTTCTTCTTCGCCTAATACTATGCCCATTATTAACATTAAATTTTTAGATAGTGGTACAAGCTTATAAATTTTTGAGCAACGAGTATCGACATTTTCCGATCCGTTTTCAAGTCAATTTAAAGAAGGCCATTAAATCAAACGCAATCGGTTCAAGAGCAATAAACAATTGTGGAAACGTTAAAACTGATACTATTACAACATTTGAAAAGGTTTTATAAAAACTGTGGCGAGGATCCCACAAACTAAACCACCCGAAAAAATTTTTCGTGTGCTACACACTAAAGAACATGCTTATATTTGTCTATAGAAAAAATATTTTGTGAGGTAATCTTAAAAACAACCCCAATATCGACTTTTTAAAAGTACGTAAAATTAGCATTGAAACGACATAAACAACTATGGGGAAAACCTAAGCCCTGCGGGGCTTCGCCCCGGGGCCGGTTTTGATGGCGCTAATTACTTTTTTGGGTGGATCCGGCCCGGCCATAACTGTGTGCATCGAAAAACCCAAGCCGTCCTGGCTCCGCCAGGCCTGCCGGTTTTTAATGGCCGTCGGCGCTCCGCGCCAGATAGCTAAAGAAATTTGAAGCACCTACCATCAAGAAAACCGGGATTAAGAAAACCGGGAGCTTAAACCCCCAAAAAATCGCGTAAAACAAAAAATAATCGATGTTACATGTACGAGAGACGAGCTGCATCTGCCGGTGCGAAATACTCTAAGTGTTAAGGCTGAGACACAATTGCCCGGTAACGGGAACGGTAACGATAAAGAAGTTAAATGTACCTGCTCTTATGGACCTATGCACAACAAACCGATAACGCAGTCTATAAGAGCAGGTAGAGTTCGTACCAAAGCTCAAAACTTATACAAACATCAGCGCAATAACGAAAACGCGTCCAAATACTAAAAAGCCAAACTAGAAAACATTTGTTGAATGTTTGATTTCGTTTTGACAGCTACACAAATTTCGCGTTTTATTGTTATGAAATGGTATTAGTATTGTTTCATAATATAAATAACAATCAGCCTTCTTTAAGGCTATTTTAGCCTTATTTACATTTTTTAAATTTTCGCGCCAAGCTAATGTTTTTACGTAGCATTTCATATGTATGTATTTCGCCCTCTTTGCTCCTCCTTCGCGCATTGTATAAGTTTTGAGCTTTGGCACAAGCTCTACATTTAACTTCTTTATCGTTACCGTTCCCGTTAGCGGGCAATTGGTTGGTTTCTGGTTTCTGGAATGAACTTGATGGAGCATCCCGGCGTAGCCGGTCTTCTCCTTCATCTGAAAAAGGCATCTGGCGTTGGGAAGTTGTGGAGGCCGGTGGGCCTCTCGAAATGTAGCGCTGAGCTAAAGTGGCTGGGAGTTACCCAGGTAGTGACTGTGAAAAATAAATATTGAAAAGAGAGAAATATTTTATTACGTTACCGATATAGTAGAGTCCCTAATTCGAAGATTGAAGAATTTCCTCGATTGAAGTTGCTTCTACTTGAAATTTGACGGGTAATGCAATTGAGATTGCATTTGCCGTCCTCGAATGGAGTTGATGAGCTAAAGGAGGTGGAATCTAAGATGTGGGAATTAAATCAAAAATTACACAAATCTAGTGAACTTAATCCACTTTCGAAGCAATTTGTATAATTATACCTATGAACAAATGTAAGTCTGTACAGGTGAAGGTTGTGGTCATGGGTTGTCTGTGGTCAGGATTGATTTAGGTCGGGGAATACAAAAGTCTTCAATATTGTATTGACCTAGTTGTGCAATGAGTGGGTTTTCAGAAAAAATGGACTTCTTGTAGAGATTAATGGCAAGTTTTCGAATGAAGGTGAAGATGAGCTCTAATTTGGCGTCTGCGTGCAGTCGCCTGTTGGTGACATAGAAGGGGGCGTTGAAGGTAGAGCGGAGGTTTTTATTTTGGACTATTTGGACTTTATTGATGATTCTGTGGCGAGCATAGCCCCAGACGGGGGAGGCGTAACTATGTCATGGTTGGGCGGATGATGGATTTGTATAGTCTAAGTTTGTTTGAGGGAGCCATGGGACTGTTTCGATTCAAGAGAGCAAATAATTTTGAAAAGAGGGCTTTGGCTTTACCGGTTGCGGTTTTGACATGTGGGAGCCATTTGAGACGTTGGTCCATGGTAATTCCAAGGTACTTGACCTTGGTTTGCCACGGGATCTGTTCCTCGAACATCCAGACACTGGAAATGTGAGGCTTACTTCGATTTCGAAACATGATCGCGGAACTTTTGCTCGAGTTAACCTCGATGCGCCAAGTTTCGTACCACCTTGCGAGATCGTTGATGGCCTCCTGGAGGCGGGTTGTGGCGAAATCTGGGTGGTAGCGGGCAATTGTGTCTCAACCTTTAGGGTCATTGAAACTACACGCGCCGTCAACAGAATGAGCGACGCGCGGAATCTCGTTAAAATTTACATGTTAATTAGCTAAGTTCAAATTCGATTTATTCAAAAGTTTGGCCCCCTACCTCCCAAAATATTTTTACAATTTGCTCTATTAACTATGCTCTTTAGTGTGTAGCAGAAGAAATTTTGATTTGGGTGGTTTAGAAAGTGGGACTGTAGCCAAAACTGTTTTATGGTAATAAATGTATCTAAAGTTTTTAACTTTCAGGATGTTACCTATTATATCTGCAACTTTGTTATTGATGCAACTCAGTTTCCTCCACTTCTTCCGAATGGTAGATACAAAATGGAAGGAACGACGCTGTATCTAAATGAAGAAGTAGCGACCGTATGTGGTTATGGTGAAGTTTATACTCCAATTGCATACCCAAAGCATTAAAAGCTTCAACTGCAAAACTACAAAGTTTTTTAAAATAGCACTATATTTTATTTTGTGTTGTAAATGTTTTTATTTCAATATGATGCAATATCACTCCAAAAGATGCAGTTGTTATATTTTAGGGAAAAATTGAGGTGAAAAGGTTGTTTTAAATAAACTTCAAATTAATTTGTTATATTTAATTATCCTGCTGCTCCATAAATCTATTAACCATTAGATTGAAGTTTCTGCAGAAAAACGCTTCCAAAATATTAATAACAAATAATATCATGATTAAAATGAAACAAGGGATCTTTTTGATAAGTTAAAGTTTCCATTATATTTGCGTAAGCCAAGAATCTGTGTACAATCTTTACAGCGATTTAAATCATTCAATTTGTACGTGCAAAATTTGAGATCAACAGCTAAAGGAAAAATTTACAACGCGTATTTCACCTCCATGTATAATTTTTATTTCAATAAATAAAATATTACAGTCAAATGTTGATCCGATTGCTATATGATCGTCCTGATAAAGAATGAAAACAGTGAAAATTTTTATCGCTTTTCGGTATAAAATTTTCAACTGAACCTGATTTAAATTCAAAAATATATAGGGGTTCAAGAATTCTTGCGAAAAAATAGCGTTTTCAATTTTATGAAAATACGTATATGATCAAAATCAAATATTTAAATTATTTTTGAGAAAGCAAAATGTAATTTCAACGTTGTAGATATAAATCTAAATCAAACAATTAGAGAAATCTTATCCACTGAAAATATTAAAATTAAAAATCCTGGTTCTATTTTCTTTCCAACTTTGACTTGGGCCTGTTTATACAAGATTTTGTCTATATCGTCTTTGGTATTTCGTGTTTCTGATATGTTTGCTCTGAACTCTTTTCAATTTCTTCGTCCCACCAATTTGATGTTATTTGTCTTGCCTGCTTTTCGCTGCTCAATGAATATTACCACGCTAATAAAAAATTAAATTAGAAACAAAAATAATTTTTTTAATATGGAGAAATTATATTATGGTGTTCCAATACGCCCTGAATTTTTTCCGATTTTTAATATCGTAATTTCCATAAATTTTAAATAAAATTGACACACTGGTGAAATTAAGGACTTCGTCAGAAATTTGGAGTACCAAGAGGTGAACTTCAAAAGGCGTCTAAACTGCTCATCACAAAAAATCCTTTTTAATTTTTTCACAACTTCGCTTAATTTTTGCAGCAAAAGCAAAAACAGGTTTTTAATTTTTCAATAAAATTGTCAAGCTATTTGGAGATCCAAAAAATCTGATGTGGCCAGCACATGACTTCCCTATAAGGAATCATTCCTTTATCGTTCATCTAAAGATTCGCAGAAATATTATTTAAATTTTATTTTATTATTTAATTTCGTCCTTCAAGTAAAGTGCTACTTCCGGTTTAGGGATTTCCTCCAGAATCACATGGTGCCTTTGTATACCGATTAAAGTGTTAAATATGAAATTTGGTTACTATATAACAATTTGTTCCTGAGATATTGAAGAAAAACCATTTCGTCCTTCAAGTAAAGTGCTACTTCCGGTTTAGGGATTTCCTCCAAAATCACATGGTGCTTTAGTATACTGATTAAAGTGTTAAATATGAAATTTGGTTACTAGATAACAATTCGTTCCTGAGATATTTAAGAAAAACTATTTCGCCTTCAAGTAAAGTGCCATTTCCGGTTTAGGGATTTCCTCCAAAATCAAATGGTTCTTTCGTATATTGATTAAAGTGTTAAATATGAAATTTGGTTACTATATAACAATTTGTTCCTGAGATATTGAAGAAAAACCATTTCGTCCTTCAAGTAAAGTGCTACTTCCGGTTTAGGGATTTCCTCCAAAATCACATGGTGCTTTAGTATACTGATTAAAGTGTTAAATATGAAATTTGGTTACTAGATAACAATTCGTTCCTGAGATATTTAAGAAAAACCATTTCGTCCTTCAAGTAAAGTGCTACTTCCGGTTTAGGGATTTCCTCCAAAATCACATGGTGCTTTAGTATACTGATTAAAGTGTTAAATATGAAATTTGTTTACTAGATAACAATTCGTTCCTGAGATATTTAAGAAAAACCATTTCGTCTTTCAAGTGAAGTGCTACTTCCGGTTTAAGGATTTCCTCCAAAATCAAATGGTGCCTTTGTATACCGATTAAAGTGTTAAATATGAAATTTGGTTACTATATAACAATTCGTTCCAGAGATACAGAACTTACAGACATTTTGCGTTACATACATCCATACATACATACATTTATTCAACCGCTTATGCAGACCCGAAACGCCATACAGAACCGACGTTATGAGGCCAAAAACGACGTTACGAGACCCGGCTTCGGGTCTGGTAACGTTTACAATGTTTTTTGGGTTCCCTATACCTTTAGGTGTCATTTGGCAAGATTTAAGGTGGGTCTGGTAAGGATAGTTGAACGTATAATTACATACATATTTAGTTCACCGTTTCTCTCGGCAGGGAGCGCGCCATTAGTAGCGTATATAATATATACAACGTTGCTGATCCCGATACATGTACTCGACGTTGTCAATCCCTAAATTTTGCAACATCGCTTCAGTAACTTAATATTATTAAGGCTATTTATAAAGTTAATTAGCTGACAAGTTTTGTTAAATAGAAGTTATTTTTTTGCATGTTTGATTTAAAACTTTAATTTAAATTAAAATTTTATAATCATTTAAGTTGTATGCAGTACTATTTCCTGAAGTATCAAGCCTATCAAATTCTTTTTAGTACCCAAACAGAAGAATTTTGCAACAAATTTAAGTACGAGCTAGTGAGGACTAGTGTTATTAGGTAACTATTTTAAGAAATAGTTACCTAATATTTGAATTCAACATTTTCATGAGTCGGGTTACAATTTTATTGTAACTTCGGGTAGTAATTTTAAATATTCTTGTCCGGTATCCGATATGCCAAACTGTTTATGCCACCGATTTGTATTAATAACATTTATTGTTAATTTATTTAGTGAAAGGTAGACATTTTATAACAAATTCGAAAATATTTAAGCTTCCATAATCATTATATGCTGCCAATTTTTAAAATTGACTGAATATTTATTAAAATTAAGATTGAATAAAATGAACTTTTAAAATTGTCTTTTAGCTCCGAGCCTCATACGTTCGGTCCCGCTAATTTAATTCAATATTAATATTAAATTAGATTACCAGATGATAAAAAAGATTTAATTCGGTAAAAAGTAACACCATTACAGCTCCATTTCACCGGCACCCCCACCACAAAACATTCAAATCGGAGACTTGGTGGAATCGTTTGTACTTCGTTTGTATCGGTTTGTACCGCAAAAATTTTCGTTTGTATCATAAAGACAAAAAATTTACAGCACTTTCAAAGTGGGGGTGCCAGAGAAATGCCAGCCCCCCCCCACCTCAAAATATTGAAATCGGACTTGGTGGAATCGTTTGTACTTCGTTTGTATCGGTTTGTACCGCAAAAATTTTCGTTTGTATCAAAAACACAAAGATGAAAAGCTGAAAACAAGTTAAGTAGAGAAGTTCGAGACCAACGCGCATACACCGCTTTTACAGAGGTGGCTTGAGTACACAATAAAAAACTTTTCTCCCCCCTCTATTAAGGAAAATAATGATGGATATTAATATTATTATTATAATAAATAATAATGTACAATCTATATTGAAGAAAAGTTTTTACGAAGTTATGAGTATTTCAAATTTTAGAGAACTCCGAGCAAGTTACGCTTGGTTACATTTCATTCGGCAGAAAAGATGAACAAGAGTTATGTGAAGTAAATAATTTTATTATGTTAATATAAAAGAAAACAAACTAAATAATTAATAAAATGTACAATTATTAATATATTAAGTTAGTAGTATAAATCAAAAATTGACAATTAGTTGCTACTATTGATTGTCTCACTATTTTGGACCGATCTTGTAGGTCGTCATAACGTTCCCATTTTCCAGAACTGTTACGCCAACAGTAACAGACGTAGTGACCAATTGCATTCACATTCTTTAATGTTGGAGGTAGAAAACTAATAGCACCTTGAAAATGGTAAACCGTATCGTTGAGAACAATTTGAAGGGGAATTTCTTTTAAAGGAATATTTAATTCAATTGGTGAATTTGATGTAGATGGCCCACATATTTCAAACAATACTTGTTGAACAAAAACTACCTTTCTTCGTACTGGGATATGCACATTTTGCACTGACTGAGGTTACCATTATTTTCATTAAACTTGAAATTTAATGCATTTTGAAGGTTTGGTACACTACTATCTGGAAAATTTACCACTGTCGAAGGATATCGCGTTTCAATTTTATGCTTACATTTAACACACGTACGGCCCTCTATAACTGATGGATTATCTTTGAATAATGCATTACATAAGTAATACGCGATACTTGCAGCATCCACTTTGACGTGATTATTTGGTAGGTCTTTCTTATTGGTAATAATACCGATTAAAATAGAAGCCCGCTTCCTATATCGTCCCCCCTTATGCCAAAACCACGAATGTGCAAAAATTGCCATTTTGACCTAAGTGCATTTTCTTTCCAAGATAGAAAATTTTGTTTTTAAATTATTGTTAGATTTCGATATTCAATATATTCGAATAACAATGAAAAAAATTGTCTGAATTACAATTAAAATTGATTAATTTCATTTACTTCATAATTTACTTCAAATACACTTGACTGAAAACTAGAAAATGCACATTCGTGGTTTTGGCATAAGGGGGACGATATGTTTGTGCGTTGTGCATTATGAAAATTTTTAATCAAATTAGTGATGTTCTTTTTTTAACCAATAGCCAATGAAATTACAGAACGTTTTCTGCATAAGAGATTACCAACCTTATATTTTAAAAAGAAGAAAATGTTGAAGAATACGGTCATCCGAGTTCCACCTTGTTAATTTAATAAATCGATGTTTTCCAATTTGGGTTTTTAATTTATATTGTAGATTTAATTTATATTGTATATCTCTGCTTGGACTTATGTAGGCTTTTTAATGTTGGTTATCAGATTATCCGATTACCGAAAACGTTGCATAAAATCCCTTTTAATCGGTATTATTACCAATAAGAAAGACAATATTAGTTTTCTACCTCCAACATTAAAGAATGTGAATGCAATTGGTCACGACCTCTGTTACTGTTGGCGTAACAGTTCTGGAAAATGGGAACGTTATGACGACCTACAAGATCGGTCCAAGATAGTGAGACAATCAATAGTAGCAACTCATTGTCAATTTTTGATTTATACTACTTAATATTTTAATAATTGTACATTTTATTAATTATTTAGTTTGTTTTCTTTTATATTAACATAAGAAAATTATTTACTTCAAATAACTCTTGTTCATCTTTTCTGCCGAATGAAATGTAACCAAGCGTAACTTGCTCGGAGTTCTCTAAAATTTGAAATACTCATAACTTCGTAAAAACTTTTCTTCAATATAGATTGTACCTTATTATTTATTATAATAATAATATTAATATCCATCATTATGGTCTCGATACAAACGAAGTATAAACGATTCCACCAAGTCCGATTTAAATATTTTGTGGTGGGGGCGCCAGGGAAATGGAGCTCACCATTACTATTGGAAAAAACTAGAAAATTGTTTTTCAAGAATAAACATTGGAAGCTCTACTATACGCAAACAATGACACTAATAAGGAGTGTTCATTTTACTAATTAATATTTTACTAAATTATTCTGAATTAATTTTTACAATATTTACTTCAAGTTAAGAATACAAGTTGTGTGACATGTTTCATCTATAAAATTCTATGTATGTTCACGTACGGCAGTAATTTCGAATTTTTATACGGACTTGCTCCATTCCAAATTTTTTAAATTTTTTCAGAATTTCAGCTTCCCGGGCATTCTTTCTTACATATCTTTTAATTAAAGCGCAGTATCTCTCAATAGGACGGAGTTTAGCACAATCTGGAGGATTTCTTTACTTACAAAAACGACATTATTCGAACACAAAAGTTCAAGTGTAACATAAGCATAATGAACGGTGGCCAGATCTGGCCTAAACAACGTAGAGATATTGTGTTTACTATACAAAGGCTAAAATATGTTTTTGTAAGCATTCTTGCCTATAGTTTTCACCGCAAATTATCCCAGTTTAAAACAATGTTCCACTTTCATTCGACAAAAACAAATCGCTTATCACACTCTTTTACCAAATTTTTCTCTCTGAATTATCTTCACTTCGTTAGCCACATCTTCTCCTACAACAGCGTTATAATATTGTAGTCCTGGTGTCCATTTTTAGGTAAGTTTCGTCATCCATTAAAATGCACTGATTCTTTCTTTTTGCAATAAAAGAGTCTACAACTTTTCGGACAATTTTTTTAACTTTACCGTTGTTTCGCAGACTTTTCAGGCTTTTTTTTGTTATTTTACAAGTCTTAATATTAAGTCTTTTTTAATATTTTGCACCGTACTAACATTTAACTGCCACCTTTTTGTACAGAAAAGAACTTTTTGGATTTTAACAGCTTCAAAACGTTTTCTTCAGCTATACCGGGGATGAGCAACCTTTTTTTACAACGGGCCAGCTACAAATTCAAAAATGTTGTGTGGGCCGCATGTAAGGAACTTATGATCATACAAATATTGAATGATGAACTAAAATGATCTCTTTATTAACAAACCTATAAACCTAAATCTTAAAAGTCAAAATGTAAAATCTTGGAAGGGCCACACGAGAGAGTGTGGCGGGCCGCGTGTTGCTCATCCCTGAACTACACCATTTATAGACCCTTATCCATGAAGAGATTTAAGTAATTCATCAAGTGTATTATACTCCCCAAGTTTTTTAATAATTCGGAAAACCGCTAGCTTTAAGCATTTAACAATATTTTCTTAGGAATAATTTTTCTGAACACTATTGCAAGATAACCTTCCGGGTGTCAATTTAAATGCGCTCTATGGCGTTACATATTTGACAAAACTAATAACTAAAGGTGATGTGTGATAAAACAACATTTCTTTTATAAATAATGCCTATTAGATCAAATATGGGCTGACAATTGTATTTATTACAGGTAATTCAAGTTGTCCACTTAGTAAAATGAACACTCCTTATTACCTACTCAAAAATTATATTTGGGGTGGCCATCGTACCTAATTCGCCTTGCTTGAGTAATTCATTGTTTTACGTTGAAAGATTTGTGATGTAAAGGTATTAAGAGTTTAACTAATCATTTTGAAAAAATATTTATGTTAGTCGAAAACTAATGATTTCCAATGAATTATAGGGATTTTCAAATTAATTCCAGAGGCTTCCAAGATATTTACCCCTCGATTAATGCTATTAAAATACAATATGCTTTCTTGTTAAGTTTTTGATCTTATAAATTTAAAAAATGGTAACGTTGACTAATTATTATTATAAGCTTACATCACATCACATGCAGTCTTGAGGAGCTTACCATTGCATTTTTTCCTTATCCAATATTTTTAGATGCCTGATGCGTTACGTGACATTTTAGTATTTTATTGTTTTTCATATAAATAATTTAAGATAATCGTTTTGAACGATTGGGCAAGTGTTTCAGTTTTGTGGTCCACACGCTATAAAAAATGTAATATTACTTTATAAAAAAATTTAGAAACAATAAATAATAATAACACAGAAAACTTAACAACTTAATTTTATTTATTAGACAATTTGAACAGAATTCTAAATAGGTGCATATTTATATAAAAAAATTTTGATCTTGTAAATTTAAAAAATTGTAACCTTGACTAATTATTATAAGCTTAAATCGCATCACATTCAATGCAATCTTGGTATAAAAGCAGTAGAAAGACTGATAAGAATTAACGGAAGGAAGTTATCAGTTCCTTAGAATTGACAACGTTGCTGGGATTAGAAACGTCGGTTTATCATAAAAAATTATATATACCGGGCTTGACAAAGATGTGCCAATGTATCGGGATTGTTAACGATTATTGAGTTAGGCAAGTTTTTATTTTTAAGATTTTGTTTCCCCTCAAGAGTTGCGCATGGTGTTATATTTGATCACTTCAGAATTTAATAACATATACGTTCTTAAAATAATAACTTGTGGTGGGTTTGAGGTTGTCTGTGCAATGTATCGGGCCTGGTAGCGACGGATGAACCAATATACATACATACATACAGACATCATTGCGAAAGTAGTCAAAACGGATTCAGAAATGCTCAAAACGGATATTTCCGTTAAAATATCGACATCAAATTTTTTCATGATTACAATACTTCCTTATAGGGAAGTAAAAGTGTAATTTCTACTTTATATAATTTTACTGTAGCAACTGAGAAAAGGAAGTAGGAGATGTTTAAAAAAACTACAATGTACAACATAGAATTTATTTAATTAGGTACTTCTTAAATGGATATAATTTGTAACACTTAGATAATTGAGTGTGTACATAACATTGAATGTGAGCTGAACGAGCATGTGTAACTTAACCTTCTTTGTAGACAATAAAATAACGTTTGCTCTTTGATCTTAAACATGAGGTTCGACTACTACAAATTGTACTTTTGTTATAGAAATGTATAAAAATTGTTACAAGAATTAGACGAGTAAAATTGAGTAGAAAACTAAGTTAAAAGTTGCACAAATCATTGTTAATAATTAATATAAAAAATGAAAGATCAAAACTTTTCGAGTAGGTAAATGAACACTTGGGCCACAACCGAATCCTAAAGTTATAAAAATTACACGTGCTGTCGTGAGCACACCACATAATATCATACGCACATATATAAAATTGTAAGAGTCAAACTATGTGTTAAAATTTTACTTCAAGATACAACATTCATATAAATAGTTCGATAAATATGCTAAATATATATTTATTCATAATAGGAAAATACGTAAAAAATTATTATTGACTCGAGATTGTTCCTCTTACTTTTTTAATAAATCTTTGGTATGAATTATTAATTTAATTTGTATGGTAGAAATTTGGCATTTTCAATTGTATGTGCAATTTCTAAAAACTTTTGCAGATCTAACTTTAAATATTATTATTATTATTACCTATTATATTCGAGAATCGAAGCGGATGCTACATTTATTCAGCTGCCTAACAATAAAAAACAATAAATAGACATCCATCAAGTCTAACAAACTAAAGTAGTGACTAAATTGCATATCAAAAGCTAATAATAACAGATCAGTCCGTGTAACGTGAAAATAATCAAATATTCGAGTGAGTCAAAGCCAAAATCGTATTACTCTCTTCAAAAATAATTAAACAAACTAAGAACTATTTGAGCTTAAAACGATTTCGGCTAGTAAAATAACACAGTGCACATTTTTCTTAACAATAATGTAAATATACCGAGGACAGAATAATAAAATGCCACTTTGTAAGGCGTTGTATGCTCCGTCTCTTCACACCGTTTCGTACTCCTTGCGGATTGAACGAGCCAGACAGCAGGCAAAAACGACCCCAATCAACTGTAAGAAACAAGAAAATTATTAAGTCCTAAGGCAAAGCGGCGACGTACCTGTACTAAAGCGATTCCAACGCCCACGCCTCCAATAAGAGATCCATATTGCATAAACGCAGTTTTCAGTTCATCTAGGCAAGATTTTTTGAACTTATTGTTTGTCTTTATTGTGCAGTTACCGCCTTCCGGTATGTCAGGGCAGCAAGTATGAGGGAGGGTTTTGTTGGGGAAAACATTAATCCAATCTTCTGCGCCGTTCATTCCACAGCAGCGTAACTAAAAAAAAAATTACGCTTTTAACAAAACGGAAATTCAGTTTTTAGGTACAATTATTTCCCCGTCTTCCCCTAAAAAAAAACGTCTAAATGAATTGGAAAACAAGTCATATGAAGGGTATGGAAAAATTGGAATAAATAATATTATTTTACTTTTGTACCTCGCATTGGTTAATTTTTGGATTTACTAATAGAAAGGAGTTACAGTGGGGCCTAAACCATGGCAATTAGGCACATGAAGAAATTCATAGACAATTAATTTGGTGAAGATCACTGTGTTTAATTAGGGTTCTCATTAAATTTTCCTAAACAAATTCCTTAACTTTTTCAGTTTTTCCCTAATTAAAAGTAAAAGTTTTCCTTCACATTTCTAAACTTAAATTCTAAAAATAAAATATACCATTCTAAAATATAGATAATATAGGCCTAAACCATGGCAATTAGGCACATGAAGAAATTAATAGACAATTAATTTGGTGAAGGTCACTGTGTTTAATCAGGGTTCTCATTAAATTTTCCTAAACAAATTCCTGAACTTTTTCAGGTTTTCCCTAATAAAAAGTAAAATTTTTCCTTTGCATTTCTAAACTTGGCAAATTCTAAAAATAAAATATACCATTCTAAAATATAGATAATATAGGCCTAAACCATGGCAATTAGGCACATGAAGAAATTCATAGACAATTAATTTGGTGAAGGTCACTGTGTTTAAACAGGGTTCTCATTAAATTTTCCTAAACAAATTCCTGAACTTTTTCAAGGTTTTCCCTAATAAAAAGTAAAATTTTTCCTTTGCATTTCTCAACTTGGCAAATTCTAAAAATAAAATATACCATTCTAAAATATAGATAATATAGGCCTAAACCATGGCAATTAGGCACATGAAGAAATTAATAGACAATTAATTTGGTGAAGGTCACTGTGTTTAATCAGGGTTCTCATTAAATTTTCCTAAACAAATTCCTGAACTTTTTCAGGTTTTCCCTAATAAAAAGTAAAATTTTTCCTTTGCATTTCTAAACTTGGTAAATTCTAAAAATAAAATATACCATTATTAAATATAGATAATATAGGCCTAAACCATGGCAATTAGGCACATGAAGAAATTAATAGACAATTAATTTGGTGAAGGTCACTGTGTTTAATCAGGGTTCTCATTAAATTTTCCTAAACAAATTCCTTAACTTTTTCAGGTTTTCCCTAATTAAAAGTAAAATTTTTCCTTTGCATTTCTAAACTTGGCAAACTCTAAATATAAAATATACCATTATAAAATATAGATAATATAGGCCTAAACCATGGCAATTAGGCACATGAAGAAATTCATAGACAATTAATTTGGTGAAGGTCACTGTGTTTAATCAGGGTTCTCATTAAATTTTCCTAAACAAATTCCTTAACTTTTTCAGGTTTTCCCTAATTAAAAGTAAAATTTTTCCTTTGCATTTCTAAACTTGGCAAACTCTAAATATAAAATATACCATTATTAAATATAGATAATATAGGCCTAAACCATGGCAATTAGGCACATGAAGAAATTCATAGACAATTAATTTGGTGAAGATCACTGTGTTTAATTAGGGTTCTCATTAAATTTTCCTAAACAAATTCCTTAACTTTTTCAGTTTTTCCCTAATTAAAAGTAAAAGTTTTCCTTCACATTTCTAAACTTAAATTCTAAAAATAAAACATACCATTATTAAATATAGATAATATAGGCCTAAACCATGGCAATTAGGCACATGAAGAATTTCATAGACAATTAATTTGGTGAAGGTCACTGTGTTTAATCAGGGTTCTCATTAAATTTTCCTAAACAAATTGCTTAACTTTTTCAGGTTTTCCCTAATTAAAAGTAAAAGTTTTCCTTCACATTTCTAAACTGAAATTCTAAAAATAAAACATACCATTATTAAATATAGATAATATAGGCCTAAACCATGGCAATTAGGCACATGAAGAAATTAATAGACAATTAATTTGGTGAAGGTCACTGTGTTTAATCAGGGTTCTCATTAAATTTTCCTAAACAAATTCCTTAACTTTTTCAGGTTTTCCCTAATTAAAAGTAAAATTTTTCTTTTGCATTTCTAAACTTGGCAAATTCTAAAAATAAATTATACCATTATTAAATATAGATAATATAGGCCTAAACCATGGCAATTAGGCACATGAAGAAATTCATAGACAATTAATTTGGTGAAGGTCACTGTGTTTAATCAGGGTTCTCATTAAATTTTCCTAAACAAATTCCTGAACTTTTCAGGTTTTCCCTAATTAAGTAAAATTTTTCCTTTGCATTTCTAAACTTGGCAAATTCTAAAAATAAAATATACCATTATTAAAATGTAGATAATATAGGCCTAAACCATGGCAATTAGGCACATGAAGAAATTCATAGACAATTAATTTGGTGAAGATCACTGTGTTTAATCAGGGTTCTCATTAAATTTTCCTAAACAAATTCCTGAACATTTTCAGGTTTTCCCTAATTAAGTAAAATTTTTCCCTTGCATTTCTAAACTTGGCAAATTCTAAAAATAAAATATACCATTATTAAAATGTAGATAATATAGGCCTAAACCATGGCAATTAGGCACATGAAGAAATTCATAGACAATTAATTTGGTGAAGATCACTGTGTTTAATCAGGGTTCTCATTAAATTTTCCTAAACAAATTCCTTAACTTTTTCAGTTTTTCCCTAATTAAAAGTAAAAGCTTTCCTTCACATTTCTAAACTTAAATTCTAAAAATAAAAATACCATTATTAAATATAGATAAAAATGATTGAATCAAATAAAAGCGATTTTGGGTCATTCCATCTCAAGTTAACTTAATTTTTTTTATTCATTAATAGCTAATTTTGCTTAAAAATTGTGAAATTTTGTAAAAAAAACTAATATTAAATCTGAGCATACACGAAAAATAACTGTACAGTCGAGTCGCGAAATAGTGAACTACCGGAAATAGTGAACACAAAAATTTTAACATTGAGTGTATATAGGACTCCTATATTTATAAGGTTATAACGAACAGCGGTAACCCCGATACAACGAATTGCGTACTAAATCGTGCAGTTTGAATGACATCATTTATAGGGACTTCCCCCAAGGATATTGAGAATTTACGAATATTACACAGGGAACGAAATTCAGATCGATTCTGAATCAGAAAAGGAAGACGAGGATGAGATGGTTTCTTATACTTATAACTTATAACGATAAACTTATCTCACTAAACCATGCATTGACATCTTATTTAAATGATGTTATTCAGTGGAGTGAAGAAAATGCAGAAGAAGTTGAAATAGACGGATTTCGTTAGGTAATTGTTCGTACTGAACATACTAAAAAACGTCCCCACGGAACGCTGAGCTTCTTACCGAATTCTTCGTCGGAAGTTGAAATTTTTTATAAAGGAGTGAAAATTATGTTTCTCGGCAAAATATTAAAAAAAAAAATATATTCAAGCTACATATATTGCTATCAT
Source organism: Podabrus alpinus (assembly GCA_932274525.1). Lineage (NCBI taxonomy): Eukaryota > Metazoa > Arthropoda > Insecta > Coleoptera > Cantharidae > Podabrus > Podabrus alpinus. Next base: position 79,088,835 of record OW026456.1, read on the forward strand.
ATAACTCATTAAAAAAATTAAAAACACTTAAAATATTTTAACAACATCCTCGAAATCATGAAAAGAAGAATTTCCTGAAAATGGTCAGGGGGTCCTAATAAAAACTTCGAGTTGGCGACCTCGGCGACCGCCCGGAAGTGCCGCCTTTTAAAAACAATGGCGAAAACGAAATGTTCGCAATATTTCCTTACCAGTTGACTTTAGGACGAAAATGACTGCTATAAATCTTATGGAGAATAAAATTTACTACAAATTTTATCTAAGGTATTTTACTCTAAGTCTAATAGTTGCTGAGCGCCAGCGCTGTTAAATAGAGCACATTTTAGAAAATTTCAAAAACGCTCGATTTTGCTCTGAATTTTTTTTATAATTTTTGGTTACTCTCTTTATATTAATAGACCTTATCATATAATAGAGTAACCAAAAATTATAAATAAAGTCAGAGCAAATTATTATCATTAAAATTATTATCAAAACGAAAATAAATAAATTAAATAGCATTAATTAGTATATTTAGTTATTTTTGATCCAACTACGCTATAAAAAAAATTTATGCATCTTCCCTATTACCTAACGAAATCCGTCGAAAAATCGCAGAAACCCGATTTTGGATTTTTTTTCGCAATTTTCTTACACTATTATTAAATATAGAAAAAATGATTGCATCAAATTTAAAAAGTGATTTTGGGTCATTCCATCTCAACTTAACTGAAATTAGATATATTGCTGTAGATATTTTTGTTCAAAAATCTAGTTCCGAGCTAGCACCACTTAGCTCCCAAATATTAAAGCTTACATCCTTATAGTTCGTCAGAAAACAAGCCTAAATATTTATTTTATTATGTTGATAACACGTCATGTTTATTTGTAATAACAAATAATAATAAAGTGATCCAATTCTGATGTAATAATTTTTTAAATTACACGGGACGTTTCCAAAAACTCCAAAAAAAATTTAAACACCAAAGGGGTTGTTTATAGGGAGACATGGGAGATGATATATAAATTTTAGGTAAACAATTTATAACTTCAAATGTACAAATATGAAACTTGTGAAGACATTAAAATAAAAAAAAATCTAAGCACTCGAAGGGTTGCTTTTATGGGTTGGTGGGATGAAAATTACATTTTGCTTAAAAATTTTGTAAAAATACTAATATTAAATCTACGAATACACGAAATATTATAGTACAAAACTTTTGAACACTAGGGGGTTGCTTTGGAGAGGATGGGGATGAAAATAAATGTTTATTAAAATTTTTAAATTTAAATGGAATAAAATTAAACCTACGAATACATAAAATGTAGCAAAAATATTGTAAGCGCTCGGGTTTTTTTATAGGGGGGGGGGGGGGATCAAGAATACATTTTGTTTAAAAATTCTGTAACTGTATATAAAATATGCTGTCCTTAGTTAAAACGTCGTAACAAATAGTTGTTTTGGAGAAAAATAATTTTATTACAACGCTTATTGTCTTCATTATAAAATAGTATGTATATCAAATTTCTGTTAAATAAAAATAACATCCACATAGGACTAAATTTTCTCCGGAAAACAATTTTTTAGATAGGACGTTTTAACTAAGGACGGCTGAAGTAATCAAACAGTCAACCGAATCGAATAATATTTAAAAAAGTTTCCCTCTTCGCGTTTTGGTGCCAATTACGCCAAGAATATTCCGAGTTGTCGAGAAGTGTAATCCATAATATATTGTGACTGTTGCGGAAACTTTAACACCGACTGATACGCCCCTGTGCTAATTTAAATTTAGTGCTTGCAATTTACACCGGCTGATACGCCCCTGTGCTAATTTAAATTTAGTGCTTGCAATTTCTGTCTTTACCGGTGGTGCCAACCTAAAACTCGAGAAATTGGGTATAAATACGAGCACCAGTTTTGGAAAAGATCAGTTTAGAATGTAGATCGGTAAAGGCAGAAATTGTAAGTACTATTTTGTTGTTATTTTTACTTTATTTGATATTTGTTATTACTTATAGAAATTTTCAACCCTATTTTTACGATCGAAGAATAAATACAAGTATTAGCTATTAGCCGTAACTCGTTTTAATTTTAAATACAAGTATTAGCTATTAGCCGTAACTCGTTTTAATTTCAAGAAGAAAATCGTAAACGGTTAGAAATATTCCCGTCTATCGCAGTGACCATTCGTCAGGCAAAAAATGAAAACAACGAAATCGACTTGACGCAGTTCCAGACATGGCAATCCATTTATTTTGTATATAAAATCAAAATTCTTTCTTTGCCCAACGCAGTATTGATTTAATTTTTTAATTACCGATCTGAGAAGGATACAGTGCGGCCTTTAGGCCGCACAACCATGACAAGCACACAAGAAAGGTATACAGAATTAATTATATGATATAAAATTCAAATTCTGTCCTTCCCTAATGCACTTCAAATCTGGTTAATTTTTTCACCTAAAAACAACTCAAAGGCCGCACAACCATGACCACCACACGCTAGAACCTTATTGTAGTTGTGACATATTACGTGTGATATCTACAGTAGAACCCTGATTAACCAAGCTAGTTCGGATAAATTGAATTTTATATTGGCTTGTCGCCATGAATAACGCGAAGTTCGGCCCATTAATGCGGAAGATCGAATAATCGGGGTTATACTGTGATATATTTGTTTATTTAAAGAGAACAAATGAATTTAACGCTCTCCATTTTGTTTTTGGTTTGTTTTTTTGCTTTGAGGATTTCAGAAACTTTTAAATATAAGTTTGGAACGAAAATGATTTTTGTTTAAAAGCCTATGAATACACCAAAAGTAATAAAATAAAATCTTAACGGCTCTATTTTTAAATATATTTACTGAATTTTGCAAACTTTTTATTTTGAGAAGCCGTTGCGTGAATACCATGCGTTTTTGAAAAGTAACAATTATTCAGACAGTTACAACTTGCCTTTAAAAGAAGCCGAAGAAAATTAAAATCAGTTAACTTTCGTAGAAATTATAGGCAGTTGAGCAATTTCAAGCGCAACATAATTTATGAATTCAGCTCCCACATTTATTTCCTTAGTTAAAACGTCCTAACTAACAAATAATTGTTTGGGAGAAAAATTGTTGCAATTCGTCAGGCAAAAATGAAAACAACAAAATGGATTTGACGCAGTTCCAGACATGGCAATCCATTTATCTTGTATATAAAATCAAAATTCTTTCATTCGCAACGATGACACTTCTAATTGGTTAATTTTTCCACCTAAAAACAGCAGTGCGGCCTTTAGGCCACACAACCATGGCCACCACACGCTAGAACCTTATTCTAGTTGTGAGATACTACGATTTTCAATTACCTCGTTAAATAAACATCTACAGTAGAACCCTGATTAACCCTGAATTTTATATTGGTGTGGCGAGTTCGGCCCATTAATACGGAAGATCAGATAATCGTCCATTTTGTTTTTGGTTTGTTTTTTGCTTTGAGGATTCCAGAAACTTTTAAATATAAGTTTGGAACGAAAATGATTTTTGTTTAAAAGCCTATGAATACACCAAAAGTAATAACAAAAATCTAAACGGCTCTATTTTTAAATATATTTACTGAATTTTGCAAACTTTTTATTTTGGGAAGCCGTTGCGTGAATACCACGCGTTTTTGAAAAATAACAATTCAGACATTTTTTACAACTTGACTAATTGCCTTTAAAAGAAGCCGAAGAAAATTAAAATCAGTTAACTTTTGTAGAAATTATAGGCAGTTGAGCAGTTTCAAGTGCAACATAATTTATGAATTCAGCTCCCACATTTATTACATGACCGATGATTTGTATAATAATTATTTTAACAAGGTTAAAAAATTTATTTTCATAAATTAAAATTATCACAATACTGGGATTGAAAACTAAATCTTTGACCGGTGCACTGGCACTGGAGTGAAATAATGTTCCATAATACAATTATGGAATTGTAGTTCATTCATCTCATTAATCACTTTAATTTCGTGAGCCAACACATTTTTAGTACAATGAAAAAAAAGAGTAAATTTAGAAGTTGGATAACCTTCACCTGTGAATCAACATTTCTGTTTTCGCGCACAGAAAAACACAACACAAACAAATTTGTTGTTGAATTTATCAAGTGTATTAATTGCAGGACCAATTAAATTATAAAAATATTCGTGATTATTTTTTTGTTAACCAGGCGACAAATCCGAATAATCTACGCAATGAGGAAAAATTAAAACAGGATAATTTTCATAATAATTAATACAATGGTTCTTCAGGATGTCTTGCAAAAAATTCATAAGTTTCCCCCACCCTCCAACAAGGGGGACAAAAATCAATTTTTCGCCGATTTCTCGACTTGATGGCTAAAATAGTTCTAGACAAAATTAAAGCTAATTAAATTCTTTACAAGAAATTTTCTACACGCACATAATATTCTTTATAAACTCGGCAGTCCTTGGTTAAAACGTCCTAACTAACAAATAGTTTTTTGAGAGCAAAACAACTTTATGTATAATATTATTATAACGCTGTTTCCATTATAAAATCTGCCCTGATAAGCAAGAAGATCGTAACTAGAGAACTTTGCAGATAGGATCTTTTATATTATTAAATGCGACTTACGACTATTTTTAATAGTAACACAAATTATTTAGTAATTACGAAAAATTTCAGAACCTTTCAATGTCTCCAAATTTGCATAATATAGTCTTCCAACTCGGTGGAAATCATGAGAAAAAGTGATATCTTACTTGGAGATATAACTCGATTTTTGTAAAAATATCAGATACGACCTTCTTGCTTAGAACGGCAAAAATAGTTACTACACCTTTTCCAACAGTAATTCAGAAAACCTCACCTGCTGTTCAGAAATCTTGAATTGTAATTCAGATTTGTACAAATCTGAATAACGGTTGACGATTTCTGAATTACTGGTGGAAAACGTGTAGTAGGCCGTGGTTGTGCGGCCTAAAAGCCGCACTGAGTGAATTGCGACAGTTATCTATCTTCTATATTAATATATTGATTTTTGCACGTTTCACTTATCATTAAAATTTACACGACAGATGGCGTAACATTCGTTGCTCCTTTGTTATGTTTCTTGCCATCTACATAATATAAATAATAGCCTTAATTTATGTTTGTGTCCGTCACGCTCAGGAACGCATCTTATTGGTTTAATATCGTAACTCGTATACTATACGGTAAGAAACATAGCAAGGGAGCAACGAATGTCACGCTATCTGTATAGTGTAAATTTTAATCAACATATAATTTTGTAGGGAATAGCACGTAAAGTAGGACCACGATTTTAAAAATTCCCTATAGATATTGGGAAAGTTGAAGGTTCATATAGTAGAAATAAACAAATAAAATTGCGGAAAATACATGTTTAACCCTTAACGTATTAAGTAAACAGGAGTCTCCCATTGGCTGTTGGTACTCTTAGGCCACGCCCCACCCCGTATTTTTGTGTACACATGTAGCTTTTTGCGTTAAACTTGGAAAAAATTTGCCTGAGCGCGACAGATCCCAAAAACGATAGATTCTTAAAAAAACGGATCTAGCTTTTTAAGTTAAACTTGGAAAAAATATTTCCTGAGCCCGACAGATCCCAAAAACCTCTGATTCGTAAAAGAAGGGATGTCGATTTTTCGGGTCAAGTTGGAAAAATTGAAGTTAATTTAAAATTTAATACCGTCTCCCATTGGCTATTGGTACTCTTTGGCCACGCCCCACCCCGTAATTTTGTGTACACATGTAGCTTTTTGCGTTAAACTTGGAAAAAATTTGCCTGAGCGCGACAGATCCCAAAAACGATACATTCTTAGGGGATAATTACCTATCACCTGTCACCCCAAATCGCCCCAAAATTTTTTTATAGCAAAAGGAACCTTATTAGTGTCCTGTAAAAATTTCGCCCGAGAATGTATACAAAATTTCGAGAAAAATCGATTTGAAAAGTACGGGAAATTTGCATCGATTACGCTGCCGACCGGGGTCTATGTTAATCAGTCGCCCGTGCTCTAAGCCACGCCCACCGAGGTTATAAATATAACCCAAGTTCGCACCGGCCGGACAGCACTTGAGAGTCGACTGCCATGCGTTAAACATGTAGGTCTCTAAATAAACATAAAAAACTGGCTTGGCCAGAGTTATGAGCATCAAAAAACCTACCCTCCGATGCTCCGCATCTCCGGGCGGTTTTTGGTGCTCAGAGCCGCTACGCGGCGGAACTAAACATATGAGAAGTCGCCACAGATCAAGAACACCGGGATAAAGGCAACCGGGATCTGAAACCCCCTAAAAATCGCCTAAAAACAAAAAATAATGGCTGACGCGCCCTAGAATCTCGTTAATCCACATCATAACTTCAAAATCGATTTACTCAAAATTTTGATAATACATTCTCAGAATTTTTTTGCAGGAGGGGCCTATATAAACCTTCATCTTTCCATTAGGAAGGTTACAAGTTAGTTCGTAATGACAGGTGATAGGACATCCTCACCGATTCTTAAAAAGACGGATCTAGCTTTTTAAGTTAAACTTGGAAAAAAAATTTGCTGAGCCCGACAGATCCCAAAAACCTCTGATTCGTAAAAAAGGGATGTCGATTTTTCGGGTCAAGTTGGAAAAATTGAAGTTAATTTAAAATTTAATGTAATACACGTAAAATGAACGATGAATTTCTGAGGTGAAATGCGGCTAACAACAAGCAAGCATGGTTCGCGAAAACTCTCGTTGAAGATGTAATATGGGTTAAAACCCTGAAAAGACGTAGAATAAGCCAGTCGCATTATGCCCCGAGAGGCATGAAAATGCGGCTAAGTGTTAAGACTAAACTAATAAGTGAAAGCGCACGGACCGTCAACAGAAAGCGGAGGTTGATCCGCCCCAAATCGAATGCGAGCTTCTGGTTGGTTGAGCTCTATTGTAAAAATTACAGGGATTAACAAATGCATCCGAATTTTAATGTTGTCTAACTAATTCCATCAAGTTTTTAACGCAAAACATCGTATCTTCGGGATCTACTACAAGTGTTCTTCCCAATTTTATAAATAAATAAAGCAACGAATGTCACGCCATCTGCCGTGTAAATTTTGAGACATGAAAAAATCAATATCAATATAGAAGGTGGATCACAAAATCATGTTTTTAGTTAGGACGGTTTAACTAAGGACGACAGAACTAAGGTTAAACCTGTGAATACATCAAAAATAGTAAAAAAAGTAAACTTATTAGGGTTGTTTTAGGGATGGGTAAAATAAATTTCACTTGAAAATTATGTAAATGTAAATATTTCGTTATTAAATCTGTGAATACTAAACAATGCTAAAGGAAAACTGTAAGCCAAGTACTAAAACAGCGGTTCCCAAAGTAAAATGAAGATGAATTTCTGAGGTGAAATGACTAAACTAAGTGAAAGCGCACGGACCGTCAACAGAATGCGGAGGTTGATCTGTTCCAAATCGAATGCGTGGTTCTGATTGGTTGAGCTCTTGAAAATTAACGATTTTCAATATCGATTATTGCCAAATTACAGGGTTTATCGAATTCATCCGAATTTTAATGTTGTCTAACTAATTCCATTAAGTTTTTAACGCAAAACATCGTATCTTCGGGATCTACTACAAGTGTTCTTCCCAATTTTATAAATAAACAAAGCAACGAATGTCACGCCATCTGCCGTGTAAATTTTGAGACATGACAAAATCAATATCAATATACAAGGTGGTTCACAAAATCATGTTGTTAGTTAGGACGGTTTAACTAAGGACGACAGAACTAAGGTTAAACCTGTGAATACATCAAAAATAGTAAAAAATGTAAACTTATTAGGGTTGTTTTAGGGATGGGTAAAATAAATTTCACTTGAAAATTATGTAAATGTAAATATTTCGTTATTAAATCTGTGAATACTAAACAATGCTCAAGGAAAACTGTAAGCCAAGTACTAAAACAGCGGTTCCCAAAATAAAATGAAGATGAATTTCTGAGGTGAAATGACTAAACTAAGTGAAAGCGCACGGACCGTCAACAGAATGCGGAGGTTGATCCGCTCAAAATCGAATGGGTGGTTCTGATTGGTTGAGCTCTTGAAAATTAACGATTCTCAATATCGATTATTGCCAAAATTACAGGGTTTATCGAATTCATCCGAATTTTAATGTTGTCTAACTAATTCCATAAAGTTTTTAACGCAAAACATCGTATCTTCGGGATCTACTACAAGTGTTCTTCCCAATTTTATAAATAAATAAAGCAACGAATGTCACGCCATCTGCCGTGTAAATTTTGAGACATGAAAAAATCAATATCAATATAGAAGGTGGATCACAAAATCATGTTTTCAGTTAGGACGGTTTAACTAAGGACGACAGAACTAAGGTTAAACCTGTGAATACATCAAAAATAGTAAAAAATGTAAACTTATTAGGGTTGTTTTAGGGATGGGTAAAATAAATTTCACTTGAAAATTATGTAAATGTAAATATTTCGTTATTAAATCTGTGAATACTAAACAATGCTCAAGGAAAACTGTAAGCCAAGTACTAAAACAGCGGTTCCCAAAATAAAATGAAGATGAATTTCTGAGGTGAAATGACTAAACTAAGTGAAAGCGCACGGACCGTCAACAGAATGCGGAGGTTGATCCGCTCAAAATCGAATGGGTGGTTCTGATTGGTTGAGCTCTTGAAAATTAACGATTCTCAATATCGATTATTGCCAAAATTACAGGGTTTATCGAATTCATCCGAATTTTAATGTTGTCTAACTAATTCCATAAAGTTTTTAACGCAAAACATCGTATCTTCGGGATCTACTACAAGTGTTCTTCCCAATTTTATAAATAAATAAAGCAACGAATGTCACGCCATCTGCCGTGTAAATTTTGAGACATGAAAAAATCAATATCAATATAGAAGGTGGATCACAAAATCATGTTTTCAGTTAGGACGGTTTAACTAAGGACGACAGAACTAAGGTTAAACCTGTGAATACATCAAAAATAGTAAAAAATGTAAACTTATTAGGGTTGTTTTAGGGATGGGTAAAATAAATTTCACTTGAAAATTATGTAAATGTAAATATTTCGTTATTAAATCTGTGAATACTAAACAATGCTCAAGGAAAACTGTAAGCCAAGTACTAAAACAGCGGTTCCCAAAGTAAAATGAAGATGAATTTCTGAGGTGAAATGACTAAACTAAGTGAAAGCGCACGGACCGTCAACAGAATGCGGAGGTTGATCTGTTCCAAATCGAATGCGTGGTTCTGATTGGTTGAGCTCTTGAAAATTAACGATTTTCAATATCGATTATTGCCAAATTACAGGGTTTATCGAATTCATCCGAATTTTAATGTTGTCTAACTAATTCCATTAAGTTTTTAACGCAAAACATCGTATCTTCGGGATCTACTACAAGTGTTCTTCCCAATTTTATAAATAAATAAAGCAACGAATGTCACGCCATCTGCCGTGTAAATTTTGAGACATGAAAAAATCAATATCAATATAGAAGGTGGATCACAAAATCATGTTTTTAGTTAGGACGGTTTAACTAAGGACGACAGAACTAAGGTTAAACCTGTGAATACATCAAAAATAGTAAAAAAAGTAAACTTATTAGGGTTGTTTTAGGGATGGGTAAAATAAATTTCACTTGAAAATTATGTAAATGTAAATATTTCGTTATTAAATCTGTGAATACTAAACAATGCTAAAGGAAAACTGTAAGCCAAGTACTAAAACAGCGGTTCCCAAAGTAAAATGAAGATGAATTTCTGAGGTGAAATGACTAAACTAAGTGAAAGCGCACGGACCGTCAACAGAATGCGGAGGTTGATCTGTTCCAAATCGAATGCGTGGTTCTGATTGGTTGAGCTCTTGAAAATTAACGATTTTCAATATCGATTATTGCCAAAATTACAAGGTTTATCGAATTCATCCGAATTTTAATGTTGTCTAACTAATTCCATTAAGTTTTTAACGCAAAACATCGTATCTTCGGGCTACAAGTGTTCTTCCCAATTTTATAAATAAACAAAGCAACGAATGTCACGCCATCTGCCGTGTAAATTTTGAGACATGACAAAATCAATATCAATATACAAGGTGGATCACAAAATCATGTTGTTAGTTAGGACGGTTTAACTAAGGACGACAGAACTAAGGTTAAACCTGTGAATACATCAAAAATAGTAAAAAATGTAAACTTATTAGGGTTGTTTTAGGGATGGGTAAAATAAATTTCACTTGAAAATTATGTAAATGTAAATATTTCGTTATTAAATCTGTGAATACTAAACAATGCTCAAGGAAAACTGTAAGCCAAGTACTAAAACAGCGGTTCCCAAAGTAAAATGAAGATGAATTTCTGAGGTGAAATGACTAAACTAAGTGAAAGCGCACGGACCGTCAACAGAATGCGGAGGTTGATCTGTTCCAAATCGAATGCGTGGTTCTGATTGGTTGAGCTCTTGAAAATTAACGATTTTCAATATCGATTATTGCCAAATTATAGGGTTTATCGAATTCATCCGAATTTTAATGTTGTCTAACTAATTCCATTAAGTTTTTAACGCAAAACATCGTATCTTCGGGATCTACTATACGTGTTCTTCCGAATTTTCTAAATAAATAAAGCAACGAATGTCATGTCATCTGCCGTGTAAATTTTGAGACGTGAAAAAATCAAGGTAGATCACAAAATCATGTTTTTAGTTAGGACGTTTTAACTAAGGACGACACAACTAAGGTTAAACCTGTGAATACATCAAAAATAGTAAAAAATGTTAACATACTAGGGTTGTTTTAGGGATGGGGAAAATAAATTTCACTTGAAAAATTATATAAATGTAAATATTTCGTTATAAAATCAGCGAATACTAAACAATACTCAAGGAAAACTGTAAGCCAAGTACTAAAACAGCGGTTCCCAAAGTGGATTCCGTGAAAACTCGGTCAAAAAAAAAGCTAGGGAAATAAAAATATTTGACATTTTCCAAAATTTTTCAGTTGAGCCAATATAAAGATTCAAACTAAAACTTCCCCGACTAAAAAATCACAAAAAACCAAAGAACGGCCCTGACTATGCAGGATCATAGTTATTAGCCAGGTGGCGAGTCCGCCCCTGTTAAGTAGTAACCAAGGAGATAACAGCTTTTAAAAAAGTGAATAAATTTTATGTTATCATCAAGCAACCTAATCAGGTGAATCACCGCCTTCAGTATGTGGGTGAAACTCGCTGTTAATGGCTCATTTATTTGTCAAGAAAGCAATTAAATTTAAAAAAAAGGAAATAAGGATAAATTATTGTACTTTTACTTATTATGCAGTTGACAATAGAAACCTTGGGACAATGTGAAATGTGTTTACTTTATGATAAAAAGAGTTATTTTATCACCTGTGATAAGAAACATAAAATATTGTTTACCTCATGTTGCATGATATCCCAGGAGCGTCTGATGTCGGGCTTGGTGTTATATTCGTACATGGTGGCATTGAGACGATTCTCCAACATCCCTTCGACTTCGCTACGACGTACATATCCAACAATACCAGCAGCCAACTCCAAACTGAAGATGATCATCAAGAAAACTGAAAACTGTCGAAAAGGTTAAAGTTGAAAAAATTAAAAGAATTAAGTTATTACCGATATAATCATGCAGTGGTTTTCCCTCACTGCACCACAACAACCGAAAAATGCGACGATGAAAACTATCACTCCAACTATAATCAAGACAATTGGAGAAGAACCAAAACCAGAATCCACGAATTCGGAGTAATGGTAATACTGGGCATGAATGATCGCCCCAACTGTTAAAATCGCAACTCCGGATATCTACACAAACAAAAGAACAATTTAGAATTAATAATGCAAAAAGATCGAATCCTCTCATAAAAAATGTAAATATTCGGTAATTTACTTACCGCAAACAACAGGTTAAAACAAAAGAGTAAATATTTAACGCACGTCATTCCGGCCGACACCATTTTGCAATTATTTAATTTAATAAAACAATCACTTGAGTAATTAATCCGCTTTTTGAAAACTTAACAGGTACGACGCAACACGCGATGTTATAGCAAACTCCTTGTTTCGCTTTGACCCCAATTTTCTTCGATTATGTGGAAAAAGATACAAAGCGTCCCCCTCCATAAATTTTATTGCAGGCGGCGCCATCCGGCGAGAAAACTTCGCGAAAATATAAATTCGATCACGATTGATACGAGTTGTTTTGATTGGCCTTGATTTTTTTTATTTTGTCATCCGAAAGTTCAAGTTCCTTTATTTTAGTATCACTATTTACGTAGCGGCAGGACCGGATCTAGAAATTTTGTTTTGTGAGATTAAGTATTGTTTTTTTTTTGGTTATAAACAATCTCGTTTGTTTTAAACGAAGGTATTAAAAACGGTGAAAAAATAATGTGTGAAGTTTTTCGATTTAAAAATTATTGCGAGCGAATGGGTGTCCATTTTTGTTTATTTGAATTTATATTGTTATTTTTTTCGCCCTACACAGGGTCGTATTTACAGTCTTGGATGCCCGAGGAGCTTCAAGATGGCGGAGAAACAACGGTCAACTTTTGTTTTTCCTAATGGGGAATTTTACATAAAATTATTACCTACTTATTATAAAAATCACATTGACTTTGGCGCTTGTAAAATTACATTTCTGCCTATATTAGACGTCATGGCAAATACTAGAATATTCCTAGTAAAAATGTCCTGCATAATAATGCCTAATATTATCAGTTTTAATTTAAAAGGTAAAATGGAAATTTCGATTTTTCATATTTTTAGCTGCAGTAGAACCCCGATTAACCGAGGTAATGTGGGAAGGAGGTACATCGGATAATCTAAATCGACGAAGCCTATTCTGCCCTGCTAAGGAAGAAAGTCGTAACTACATAAGTGATAGCTTTGAGTAATAAAAGGTTTTATCGCAACTCGTTCAGTAAGTTAGCAGATAACCCCTCCACAGACTACGCGTAAGCAGGTGTTCCTTCCCGGCTATCTGTTGCTATAAATAATTGTTGTCTAGAGCTTATTAACTCGTCTAGGGAGATTTTAATGTTCACTTTGCAATTTTTATTTATATTTGCTTTTGAATTAACGTGATCAATATATCTTTAATTAAAGTAAATTTCAATTACTACGTTGGTTTTTTAGAAGCGATAGTATTTTTTTGCTTCTTCTTCTTTCATGTGCCGTGTCAGGTCCTCCCGACGTTGGCGATCACTTCGGCGTAGGCAGATCTGTTCTCCGCCACTCTAAACAATTCCTCTGCACTCCGAATGCCAGTCCATTCGCGGATGTTCTTCAGCCAGGACATCCGCTTCCTTCCAATTCCACGACGGCCCTCCACTTTTCCTTTCATGATTAGCTGGAGCGGTCGGTACTTTTCTCCCCTCAAGACATGTCCCAGGTAAGCCACCTTCCTACATTTCACTGCACCCAACAACATACGATCCGTCCCAGCCCTCTCCAAGACTCGCCCATTGGTGACCCTCTCTACCCAGGATATTCGAAGCATTCTTCTCAGCAACCACATCTCAAAGGCCTCCAGTCGGTTCATTGTGCCTACCTTGAGTGTCCATGCCTCCGCACCATATAGCAGAACAGACCAAACGTAACATTTGACCATTCTTAGTCGTGTTTTAAAATTTAGGTTATTGTCACAATATAGTGATTTCATTTTGTTAAAAACAGCGCGTGCAGTCTCAATTCGGCACTTGACTTCTTTATCCGGGTCCAAACTTTCTGTGATGAGACTACCTAAGTATTTGAATACTTTCACCCGTTCGACCTGCTCGCCGTCGAGATATATCGTCGCGTCGTTATGTTCCTGGCGGCTGATCACCATGAATTTTGTCTTAGAGATGTTGATATTTAGGCCTAACCCGTCTCCTTCTTGTTTTATTCGGTCTAGTAGCAGTTGTAGATCTCCAACAGACTCCGCCATGACCACAGTATCGTCCGCGTATTTTATTGTGCTAATACGGACTCCCCCAATTTTGATCCCCAGATCGAGTCCATCCAGAGCCCTCTTGAAAATCCTGTCCGCATATAAATTGAACAGCAGTGGGGAAAGGACACAACCCTGTCGTACTCCTCTCTGGATCTCTAGTTCTGATGTTTTACTGTGTTCGACTCTGACCTCACCTCGCTGATACCAATAAAGATTTTCTATTAATCTGACGTCTTTTCCATCCACGCCGGTCGTTCGAAGCATTTCAATCATTTTGGCTGCTGCACCCTATCGAATGCCTTCTCATAATCAATGAAGCATGCAAACACGTCTCTACGCTGATCTCGGCATTTTTGCATCAGTACATTAAAACTGAACAACGCCTCGCGTGTTCCAAATGCTTGCCTGAACCCAAACTGTGAATCATCTAGGTCTTGCTCGCACCTGGAGCGAATACGAGCATGTATTATTCGTAAAAAGGTCTTTAACATATGATTCATGAGGCTGATCAGTCGGTAGTCACTACATCTTTTCGGGTGTTGCTTCTTTGGAATAGGCACGAATGTTGATGTTAGCCACTCTTCGGGGATCTTCCCGGAATCATATATGCTGTTGAACAAGTTCACCACGAGATCTATATTATCTTCATTTATGATCTTTATCAATTCCATAGGTATTCCATCTGGTCCAGTGGATTTCCTGTTCTTTGCTATTTCTATGGCATGGAGTACTTCAGATTTCAAGATGTGGGGCCCCTCGGGCCGATCCTCGTTAGTATCTTGATTTGGTCTGGTGTCCCCGAACACTGTGGTCATGTATGATTCCCATGCCTTTATTTTTTCCTCCTCCTGGAGTATGATTTTATTAGAGCTATCCAGTAGTGTCATAGGTATCCGTTTTTTGTAAAGTCCGGCTATCTCCTTTGCTTTTCTATGCGTGCCGAATATGTCATTTTTCTTTATTAAGTCTTCCATCTCTTCGCATTTCTCCGTCATCCATCGTGTTTTTGCTGTTCGAATTGCTCTCCTTATTGTGCCCTGTAGTTTTCTATACTCCGTTATGTCGCGTTTTAGTAATCGTCTTTTTTCCATGAGGTCCAATATCTCCTCCGTCATCCACTTCCTCTTTTTGATGCGCACTGAGGTTTTCAGATGATGCATGCCTGTTTTTAACAAGATTTGATTTAACTTATTGCATTGATCGTTTGCATCATCAGTATCATTTCTAGGTATCTGGCTTAGACTGTCGTTGATATCCAGTATTATGGCTTCTCTTATTTCCTCATCTCGTAGTCTCAGGACATCAATATTCCTTGTGAACGATTTTTTTCTGATGGACTTCAAGTTCAGCTCCATGTCAGCAACAAGGGGATTATGGTCCGAGCCTATATCTGCCCCAGGATATGTAGTTACTCTTTTTACCCAGTTTCTAAATCTCTTGCTTATTAGCAGGTAGTCAATTTGGTTTCTAGTTGATTCTGGGCCAGTTTGGTTGTCAGACGGCGACTTCCACGTGTATAGTCGACGCTTAGGCAGCTTGAACCATGTATTAGCTACTACCATTTCTACTTCTTGACAAAATTGGTGCAGTCTATCTCCTCTCTCGTTGCTCTCGCCCAATCCATAATCCCCCACTATGTCATCTCGTCGCCCTTGACCGATTTTCGCATTGAAATCCCCCATAACTAGAGTTATTTCGTCGTTTTTTAGGATACTGAGGACTTTCTCGATCATGTCATAGAACTTTTCTACTTCATCGTCATATTTTCTTTCTGAGGTGGGCGCATACACTTGTAGGATGTTGACATTGAATGTTTGGCCCTGTAGTTGTAACAGCACGATTCTGTCGGAGATGGGCACGAAATTTTTCACATACCTCGCGATCTGTGAATCGACCAGGATTCCCACGCCGTTTCGGTGGTATCGGTCATTTTTGTCACTTCCGGAGTAGTACATCATTCCATGTTCATGTGGACACGTTCCCGCACCTGGCCATCTGAGTTCGCTGATGCCCATGATATTGATTCGCATCCTTTGCATTTCTTTGAATGCATTATCTAGTTTTCCAGCCGCAAACAGACTTCTAACATTCCACGTGCTTACTCGAATTTTGGTCTTCACTATTTTGAGCCGGGCGATTCTTCGCACCCCCTGCCCATTTAAGGGCTGCCCGGGACTAGGGGCCATTTTTTTGCATTAATCGTAAACAGTTCAAAACATGTGATATTATGCAAATTTATAAATAAAATTTAACGTTTGGTTTGCATAATGTAACAACACCGCGAAATTCTTAGTAGGGTTATTCCCCGTATGATGTAATATTTGTACATATTATGGTTTTCCTTACAAGGTTACTACTTTTATGCACTTATATTTTTATAAGTTATTGCAATATTTTAATTATGTCTGTTTTTAATTGTACTTTCTCCAAATTTGTTTATTTATTGTATTTTGGTTCTTACTGAAAGAGATTGCGATAAAATATCTTATTTTTCCTCGCCTCGTTATAGCTTTTTACCGTCTTGGATGAAATTACGTCACTCGGCGCAAGCGCCTTATGAAAATTTCATCCGTGACGGTAAAAAGCTCTAACGCGGCTCGGAGAATAATATACTACTATATTTTGTTCCTCGAACAAAAGTCCCCAAGATCAGATTACTATTACAAAAAAAAATTATATCTGACAGAGAACATTACAGATACGATTTTTTATATTAGTAAAGTGATTTCCAAACTATTTTTTATTAATAACACAGATCATATTGTATTTTAGGGGTCATCCATTAATTACGTAAGGGTTTTGGGGGGGGGGGGGTATTGGATATCTTACGGACCCTTACGTAGGGGGGTCCGACGTATTAATTACGTAAGTTTCTTAAAATATTTTTTTAAATTAAATTTAAAAATCAAATATAATATTTGATAAAAAATCAAATATATTGAAATATATAGTACTTAAAGGCGCTGATACACATGCTATTACTGGCACGAAAAGCATGCTATTATGACGTAATTTTACGACATTTACGTCATAATAGACGTAATTTTACGACAATTAAGTCATAATAGCATGATTTTCGTGCCAGTAAGTAGCATGTGTATCAGCGCCTTAAAAATCATTAAACATAGTATAATATAGTATATAACAATAGTATAATATACTAGCTGGCACAGTCGGCCTACCGGCCGCCTTTAGCCATCTAGACCGTATCGGATGTGGTTGTTCGGCCTTCGGCCTCACTCAAGGGTATCACAGGCATACGTGTAGACCGTGGTTGTTCTGCCTTCAGCCTCACTCCAAGGTTCTAAAGTAGCCTATGTTTTTCGTAGCGTTGTAAATAACTTCTACACCAAATTTGGTTAAGATGGTCAAATAGAAACGTAAAGCACGTGCACGCGTATTTGCATTGTCGATCGGTTGACAGTTTGACAGCATTCATTATTGTTTTTTAAGTTGATTTTGAGTAGCCTGCCTTCCTTTAAGGAATCTCGATAATCCATTCATGCGCGTCCCATAGGGACGCGCATGAATGGATTATCGAGATTCCTTAAAGGAAGGCAGGCTACTCAAAATCAACTTTC
Source organism: Podabrus alpinus (assembly GCA_932274525.1). Lineage (NCBI taxonomy): Eukaryota > Metazoa > Arthropoda > Insecta > Coleoptera > Cantharidae > Podabrus > Podabrus alpinus. Next base: position 79,106,372 of record OW026456.1, read on the forward strand.
TTTTCCTTTGCGAATTTTTGCACTATTTCAATACAAAAACATGCGCAGGAACCTACATAATAACTGTGCCAAATTTGGTTCCGATCGGTCAAACGGTTTAGGAGTCTATAGGGAACATACATACACACATACATCCATTTTTATATATATAGATTATTATTCATATTTTATAAATATTAGGGGTGGAGAGGGGGTCAAAATTAATTTTCTTTTAAATAATCCTTACGTAAGATGTGGGGGGGAGGGTTCCACAATCTTACGTACCCTTACGTGGGGGGGGGGTCCAAAATTACAAAAATCATCCTTACGTAATTAATGGACGGCCCCTTACGACATTTTCAGATAGGATCTTCTAAGTCGGCGAAAAACATGGGAAAAAGTAATGTTTTACACCTAGATTAAGTCGGGATAAGGAAAATGGTCTAAGACTAGATTTAGTTCACCAAAATATGCAATGACTGGCACAGTGCCGTAGCTAGCATGCACTGTAAAAAAAGCACGTAAAATACATTCAAATACGTGTAATTTTACATTCAAAATTATACTAAAATTACATATTGTGTATTATTCCTTTGATTATAATGTAATTTCACACTATTATCAATGGAATAATACACAATATGTAATTTTAGTATAATTTTGAATGTAAAATTACCCGTATTTGAATGTATTTTTACGTGCTTTTTTACAGTGTGGGTGACACCCGGCGGATTTCATGGGTGTCACCCCCACCTAGGCTGATGACCTTTTTTTTGAATGGTGAATGATAAAAAAATGTATTTTGCTTTATTTAAATAATTTGGGGTCGGGTGTCACCTCCAGACGGGTGACACCCGGGGAGGTCCCCCCTAGCTACGCCACTGCTGGTAAAGTTCAGCCGGCTCACAGTGGGACAAAACAACTAAAACCTGCAATTAAATTAATGAAAAAACTAAATGCTACTTAGAGATTCCTCTTCACGCACACTAAAATACTATTAAATTTTCGGTGGCCCCGATTAGCGCGTTTTTTCTCCACCGGAAGCATTTTTAAGAATTGCAATATTTAGCTTGAAACTTTCAAATTTAATATTATTGAGTATAAGAAAACAGTCGCGTTTATAAATTATGCACTTTTTCGCCTATGCGAATAAAAGTTTGTTTATTTTCGGAATTTGAATATATGCGCTTCCCCCCAAAAGATTTTCAACATTTTGAAAATTTGTTAAGGTCTAGTCGCCTCACCCTTGCTACAGCGCTGGCAGTTCACACAGGGTGATCCAAAGGTTAAGCGTATTTGAATCTCGTTAATCTATTCATGCGCGTCAGTATCTAATGGGGGAAACGTGCGATTGTTTTACTAAAAACATATTTAATAATCTATCTATGAATCTTTTCAATACTGTTAACAGTTATAAAAAGAGATATTCAACTTAAAAATTAATTAATTGTATTTAAATCTCGTCCGTCCGATTCATAAAAAAGGAGATAGAACCAGATGTGAAAACTAATATACTAGATCCTAGCTACATGTATAAAAAACAAACTGCGAACATATTCTGAAGGAACACTAGGAGAATATCAGTGTGAGTTTAGAAAAGAGAGATCGGTAATAGACCAAATTTTCACATTACAAGAAATACAAGCAACGAGCTACGAGCTTAAATTAAAGACACATCTACTGTTCCTGGATTTCAAACAGGCGTACGATAGTGTGAAAAGAGATATACTATATGAAGCTATGCAAGATATGAAGATACCAAATAAACTGATTCGTTTAGTACAAATGACATTAGAAGAAACCTATAACAAAGTGAGAGTGGGAGGTATGACTTCCGGAAGTTTCGAAATAAAGGCAGGATTAAGACAAGAAGACCCCCTCTCCTCAGTTTTGTTCAATTTGGTTCTGGAAAAAGTAATCAGAAGGACGAACATAAACAGAAACGGAATCTTAAAATTATTTGTTAGTTATAATTATATTTATTTATTTATTTACGGATATACCAATTGAAATAATACAACACAAAAGCACACACAACAAATCAAAATTCCACACTAACTCAATTCCCACATAACAGTCTTCTTGAACCCGATGTAAGACGGGTGAAATAGGTCAAACTGATGATGGTCACTCTCGTTTGAAAGGTTGACCATCCGACATATTCTCGATATTGGGCTATTTAATCCACAGTTCGAACCATGAAACTTCTCCCATAGTAACTTTGGGTTCCTAATGGGATGGACTGGAACATAAAACTGAATCAGTGACAACAAAAATTCGCAATCAATCCCGCCATTCACCAAGCGATGGACAAAACACAGATCGGCAACCATTCTTCTATGCTCCAATGATCTGCAGTTGGCTTGAAGAAGACTGGAAGCATAAGAAAAGTCCTCATACTTATGTCCAAGCTTAAAACTAAAGAATCGTAAAAACTTGCGTTCCACCGATTCCAATCTAGCAACATGGACCCGGTAGAAAGGCGACCACACAGGCGAAGCGTACTCAAGTTTAGATCTAACAAGCGAAAAATATAATAACTTTACAGTGTTAGCCGAAAAAAGACCACCTTGTCGACGGATAAAGCCAATAGCACGAAGTGCACCGTTGGATATTTATCAACGACATTTATCAAGTCGCACACCCAAGTCATCAATCACGTCAACTCGCACCAACTTGACACCACCCATGTAATAGCTGACCGGCACCACCGCGTGTTTAGCGTAAGAAATTACTGAGCACTTCTCAAAATTCAAAGCCAAATCATTAACAACACACCAGCTGTGGAGACCGTCAAGATCACACTGATTTTTAGGAAAGAACTGTAAATTGGAGACACGATGCACTTTAAAGTTTAAATTGAGGCGAATAATCGTCCTTTTAATTTATCGCACCAAGCTGTTATAACAAAAAATGTCATCACGAAAACCTTTTCAGTGTGCTTAACACAACTAATTTTAAATTAACCTAGTTTTAATAACAATGTTTACTAATATATAATTCTTTTATATCTAATTGTATGTGATAACCATAAATTCATCTCCAAAATTTGTAAAAAGGTAAATAAGGGTAAAAATCCATTAAAGGTTGATAAGTGAAATGTGATAATGAAAATAGTCAAATGTACTACTTCAAATGGCTCCCAAATCAACTACTGTGATGGAAAACAACTGGAAAGCAGCGGATAAGTAATCTCTTCAATAATGGAACCAACTCTGGAAATTACATGAAATTTCATTAAAATAAAAATCGCAAAAAAGGAACAAATTTGACTTACAAGTCGTTGAAGTCAGCTCAAATTTGTATTTTGCGCAAGCAAAAGTTAGTTGAATTTTGATATTTAAAGTGGACGGACGTGTGCAACGTGATCCGACAATTCATTCAATTTTGGTCGATAAAAATCCAAGATGGCAAAGTTAGTTGCATCACCTGAAAAATAAAATGTTATTTTTTCAACTCAACTCTCAAATATCCGAGAATTACTTAATTTGAAATTACTTACCGGCATAGTAATTATTAAAACAACACAATTAGAAAGTCAAATTTGGATGATTACTGCTACCACAACACAATCCAAATAGGAGAAGATCAAGAGCGTCATATCAACGGAAACATCTGATCGTGGAGGTGTCTCATAGTGCGCTTGTGTATATCAAGATTGTGTTTTTCTACGCAGACTTATATAAAAGTCCGGATTATAAAATTCAAAGGTATTTGAAAACAATTATTATTTTTATTAACTTAACGCCTTCAGCATTTTACATACAGGATGCTGAGAAAAGACTGTAACAGGTGCATTTTCGGCTACCCTATTTTATAAATTCAATAACAAAACATTATTATTATTTTATTTTCTACGCTTAGCCAAGAGCAACAATTTTAAATACAAAAACATTTAACCCGTTTGGACAACGGAAAGACTTAAATTTATTTAAGCATTTAAAGGAAGAAAAGGATCGTCATTCTACATTTTTGATTTTTGATTATTGTAAACATTCTGGTAACGGATAAGATATCTGTGCAATTTGTTAAAATTGATTATTTGCGCTTTGCGATATTATTTTTGAATATAAAAATCATTTCTAAATTAATCTAATCTTTTATTATTATCAAACATTTACAGGTCAGTATTCCAAATTTTAAAGATCATTCACATAGAGCAGTGGATCGTTTATCTGGTAAAAACAATTAAGCAATTTTATTCAAAGTCATTGAAAATTTTTCTATTATTCAAAAGAATAAAAATTTTTCAACTCAATAAGCTGCATCCCCTAATTTGATCTAATACCTGCAATACTCTGAGAGAGTCTTAGACTGAGCTAAACAAGAGGGACAAGTTGGTGAACTCTCTAATTATATTTTGGCACGCGAATTTCAATTATTGCATTTTTTTTATTTTTCATTCATTTGAATGTGGCGTCCAAATTAAACGACGTGTCTAATTTATAATAGAAGGGAGGTCATAGCAGTAAGTTATCATTGTGGGATAAGCATTCCAGGTAAGGGTCTCATTCTTATCATAAGCTTTATTTATATCATTAAGGAGAGGGGTCATTGCAGTACCTACATGACATGGGAAGATCGAACGTTTACAGCAAAGAAGTTCTTAACCGTCAAATGGAGAGAAGACAAAGAGATGAGATTCGAAGAAGTTGAAAGTTTTATCTATTTGGGAACAAACATCACAAGAAAGCCAGGAGGAGATGAGGAAGTTAAGAGCAGTATTGCAGCAGGTACAAAAAGCATGTTTGCACTACGGTCAATGATAGGTAGTAAAATCTTTGCCAAAACGATAAAAATCCGAATTTATAAAACGATTATAAGACCAACAGTATTATATGGATGCGAAGTATGGTCCCTGAGAAGGAAAACACAAGAAACTCTGAAGATATGGGAGAGAAAAATACGGAGAAAAATATTTGGAGGGAAGAACGTTGATGGACAGTGGCAAAGAAGAAATAATGAGGAAATATATGAACTATACAACGAACCGAACATAGTGAGTGTTATAAAGGCGCAGAGAATAAGATGGCTGGGTCATGTATTAAGAAGAGGAGAAGACAGAGTATTACATCAAATATGGACGTCAGAAATAGATGGGAAAAAACGAAGAGGAAGACCAATAAATAAATGGAGAAGCGAGGTTCGCGAAGACTTGGAAACGATGGGTGTCCACGATTGGAGAGAAAGACCGAGAAATAGAAAAGAGTGGGCCAATGTGGCCAAACAAGCCAAGGGCCTTCTAGGCCTGTAGAGCTACCTATATACCTATATATTTAAATCTCGTTAGTCCAATCATGCCCGTCAGACTCTGATAGAAAAGATCCGATTTCCTTAATAAAAATATATTCAAGAATCTATCTATAAATTTTTTAAATACTACTAACACTCCCTGTCATAATAATTTTTCAACGTTTTAAATTTTCAAGTTCGAAAAAGGGACGCGTGAAGTGTGAAGAGGGGGAACAAAAGGACTTCGAGCCCGTCTCTCCGCCATGGAGGACGCATTGTAGTGTAAATGCTCTATAAAATATTAAGAAATTAAATAAACAAATTAATCAAATGCATAATTAATAATAAATTCTTTAAAAACCTCCAGGTACGAACTTCATTATTACAAATATTTGTATTTTTTTGTAGTCGACAGAAATATTGCAATTTTCGCTTTCCATTGTTTTCAAAATGTTTACTCTTGATCATCTTATAGTGAATGGCATATTGTTATACATTTTTCTTTTACATTTTGTGCGCAACTGCGGGATATTCCAGACCCCCCCTTCCCCGGGCTCTATAAGTATGGTCTACAGAAAGACTCTTTTTGTACTTAATTTATTTTTAACTTATTTAACAGTAGATCTGATCTTCTGTGTTAACCGATCCGAACTACAGATTACATGATCCGAACCTCTGAAGAGGCGCTGTTCAACCTGAAGGACTGCCTGAATGAAAGCGGGACGATAGTCAACAAGGTGGTCAAGACAAGGCGAAGGGGATGTCCTTATCGAGCCGTGTGCGGGCTATGAAGATATCACTCAGCTTCACGCTGAGTTTCGAGAAAATATGGGGAGACACCTGTACACCAGTTGATTCACAAGAGGGACATCAAATACTCGACCTCGATGAATTGAGTTGCTGGGGTGTCTAGGGGAACATGTCGGGTTGGAGGGACATCTGAACCTCTTATCTCTGCGGCCCCCTATGGCAACTAATCTGCAATAGTCAGCTGCGACGATGCCGGCGCGGAGAAGCTCCTCAAGCATGGTCTCGTGATGCAGGGTCCGGGAGTTTTCTCTCGGGTTTTTTTCTCTTCACATGGCAGCCCAATTCGAAAGAGGAGAATCCACCGCCATTTTAGATGTCACGGCGGCCTCCACGGCTCTTTTGGATAAAATAAGAGACTGGGAGGTACTAGACGAAGAATCAGAAAGCGACCACAACTACGTCACGTTCGCAATAGACAATTTAACCGTCCAGTCGACACCTTCAGGTTGGGGCCTGGAAAAAGCTAGATGTTACTAAACTAAGCAATTACCTCAACAACCAAACTTTGGGCATGGGGGGGCTTCCTGAAAAAGGCATGTGACATTTCGATGCCAAGAAAAACTGGTGGTCAAAAAATATTTCCGAGGCAAGAAGTGCTTGTGTGAAAGCAAGAAGACGATACCAAAAAATCGGAAGAACGGACCACCCAGAAGTAGAAGACGCAACGATTTCCTTGATGTCAAAAATAAATGTCCAGGCAATTGAAATCAAAAACAGTCAGAAAGAAAAGTGGACCGAGCTCCTAAGGGAGGTGGAGGAGGATGTATTGGTGAAAACTTATCAAATAGTTACAACGAAACTGGGAAGACCAACCATCTCAGGCCTTGAAATCATCATCTCAGCTCTCTTCTCATCTGTAATTTTTAAGTTGGTGGACGATAAACAAGATGATAAATTAAATAATAGGTAATATTATTTGTAATATTTGTTATTATCGAAAAAATACATTGATTTACAATGACAAAAATGTGCATCACAACATAAAAAATGCAAAAATTATAAAAATAAACACTATAACAGTTTCAATTAGTAGCGTGGCTATGGGGGTTATAGGACACCCAACACTTTTGAAAAGCAAAAAAATGTATCAAGTTTGTAATGAATTTTTGCAATAAGGTCAGGTGGGGTAAGTGCAAATTCGGGGTAAGTGCAATCGGATACAAAAACTCTGATACTGAACACCATCTAGTGTTCCAAATCGTAGGTTTTGAAACGTTTTGGACACCTCTAAAAGATCCCACAAGAACAAGCTAAAAAGCCCACTAATTTACCGACCACGGCTTTTACAACGACATTCATGCCAGATGTAATGGTGGACGAGTGCAGGTGGCAAAAGTAAAAAATTCTTGTGTGCTGTAAAAAATCAAGGTAAATAATTGACTTATGTAACAATTACGCCAGAATACTATGTAGTTTATATGTGTGTAGTTTGATTATCTTAAATTGAATTTATTTTTTGGGTTATGTGTTGTGATTGCACTTGCCCCAGAGAAATCCAGTACTGGGGCAAGTGCAGTCATCGACATACTGAAAAGTGCAATCACTTGATTGCACTTTCCCTGCATAATTCTTAAGTCTTCATACAATTTCAGGTCAATCATGGTTAGGACATATGTACGGAAAACCACAAAGGGGAGTGGCTATTCCCAAGAAACAGTTCAACTCGCGATTAATGAAGTCAGGCGGGGAATATTAACCACTAGAAAAGCTAGTCGAATGTATAATATTCCCTATAGCACTTTAAATTGTTACCTAAGTGGCAGGCGTAAAGTTAAAAGTAAATCAGGAGGTAGACCTACAGCATTATCCATACCAGAAGAAGAGAATTTAGCAAATTATTTGAAAATTTTGGAAAAATGGGGTTTCGGACTAAGTAGAGTTGAAGTTTTAGACTGCATAGAGAAGTTTGTTGTGGAAAACAAGTTGAAGAGTCCCTTTAAGAATAATCGCCCTGGAGAGGACTGGTTCCTTAATTTCAAGCGTAGGCATCAATTATCCGTAAAGAAACCCCAATCAGTTGAATATTCTCGTAAGAAAATGACTGATCCTTTCATTATTGATAGTTATTTTACTTTACTTCATTCAACATTGAATAAATTAAAACTATTAAATGAAACTGCTCAGATTTGGAATATGGATGAGACCTCAGTATGTACTGATCCATCAAAGACAAAAATAGTGGGCCAGAAAGGAAAACCCTGCTCTAGGACTACGGGAGGCAGTGGCAAAGAAAATATAACGTGCTTAGCTGCCGCCAGTGCAAAGGGACAAAAAATTCCACCTCTCATTATTTATAAGGGCCTAAATGTTTGGAGTAGTTGGATTCCAGACGCATCAAAGGGCGAAGAAACATATCCTGGTATGGCTTATGCTGCCAGTCAAAACGGTTGGATGACTAGCGATATTTTTTACAATTATATAGCGAAGACATTGATCCCTGCCATTGGTCCGGAGCGCCCAGTTCTGTTGTTGTACGACGGACATTCCACTCATGTCACTGACAAAGTTGTACAGCTAGCAGTGAAAAATGATCTAACTATTCTGAAACTGCCTCCTCATACAAGCCACTTGTTGCAGCCCTTAGATCTGGCAGTTTTTAAATCGCTTAAAGTTCAATGGGACCAAAAGTTATGTATTTGGCAAAGAAAGCATGCAGGAATGCGAATTCCGAAAAAGCAATTTGCGATGCTGCTTGGTGAAGTGTGGAGCCAAGTTAACCCTGAGATTATTGCAAATGGTTTTCGAAAAGGAGGGATATGTCCTTTTGATAGGACAGTTGTTCCTAAAGATAAGTACGATCCAGAAGCTCTTAAACGATGGGAGAGCTCTCAGAGGAATAAGGATGCAGATGAAATAGAACAGCCGGATCAGAACCCAAGCGTTTCATTCGAAAATTTACTATTGGCAACAGTTAAACAAAGTCACTCAGAAACACAGAAACCTAGAAAACGAGTCGCGGAAGGTGCTGAAGTTATTACTTCGAAGGAAGCTATTGAAAGAAGAGCAGCTATTGAAAAGGAAAAGGAAAATAAAGCCCAGAAAGGGAAAAGAAAAGTGTCTAACAGTCAAGAGGCTACCAGGCCGAAGAAACAAGGTGCCAGTAAGAAACAGAAGTTTGTCATTGAAAGTGATTCTAGCGACAGCAATTTAAGCGAACCTCACTATATAGACACAGACATGGATGACGATTCTGACTGGTGCGCAAACGACAATGAATTTGAAATCGATCAAGCTGATGAGGAAATTGTCGAATCTGAAGAAAATATTACCAATAATTCAGAATTACCGTCGCATGTAGAATTGGATATTACTCGGGATATTAGCAATAACGAAAACTTATTAAGAAATACAGATAATAACATACAAAAAGAAATGTTAGTAGATGCTGTAGAAATTTGTACAAATGAAAGTCAGAATTTAGACAATATTATAGACAATGTGCAGATGGAAGTTGAGGATGACAAAATACAGTCATCATCAAAGAACGCATTCCCTATGTTGGAAAATACATATGACCAAAACGTTTGCATTGGACAGTTTATTTTAGTAAAATTCACAATTAATAATAAAAATAAATATTATGTTGGTAAAGTTTTAGAAATTATGAATAACAAAACATATTATTGTACTTTTATGAGAGAAATAAAACACAATGAACGTACGTCATATGTATATCCCGATGCAGAGGATGCCTCAATTATTGATAATAGACAGATTTGTAAAATTTTGTCTTTACCAATTATCAAAAGAGGTCATCACTATTTTCCAGAAGTTTTTTCCCCATTTAAATAGTTTTAAGCAATTAATGTCTTTTGTACTTAGGTTAGTTTAAAGGTTTAAAATGTTTTTAGAATAATAAAAAATAAAAAAAACTATGTGGTAATTTTTCTTTATTAAAATGAATTGTAATGCACTTATCCCTGGTACTTATATACGATATCAAATAGGAAATTCATATACTGATTGCACTTTCCCATTCCCACCGGGAAAGAGCAATCATTAACAGCGTTTTACAATTTTTTTTATTTTCTCATTTCTATCCAAGGTAATTTAAAATAGAATTACTGTCGCTTTTGAAACATAGTAATAGTGGTCTATGCAAAATTTGAATAAAATTAAAATCATATATTGGCTACTAATAATTTATAAAGTTGCGGTATTGAAAAAAGTGGTCGCACTTACCCCACTCTACTTATTACTTTTTATGAGATTTCGCCCCCCCCCCCTCTCTAAATGAGGTTTTGGTCATGCTAAAGGCTGTTTATATTATACATTTATATACACCCCGGTCCGTCCATTGCAGGTTATTATAAAACCACCATCAAAAAAATTACATTGCCTTCCATTACAAAAATAAACATGCAATTAAAATAAAATAAAGTGCAATAATAAAAAGTCACCATCGCCATCAACAGGTGCACTGTCGATTAATAATTATTACGCAGATTTTATTTCTTTGGGTATATGGCATGGGAGTGTATATTTCGCCAAAAAATTTGAAAAATGTGCAATATTTAGGTGTGAAAATCCATCTAGAACAGATATTCTTAATCTTTCAGGACGTTTATATTTTTGACAAACGTATCTTCACTGTAAAAAAAGCACGTAAAAATACATTCAAATACGTGTAATTTTTACATTCAAAATTATAGTAAAAATACATTTTGTGTATTATGTAATGTAATGTAATTTCACACTATTATCAATGGAATAATATGTAACAATATGTATTTTTACTATAATTTTGAATGTAAAATTTACACGTATTTGAATGTATTTTTACGTGATTTTTTTACAGTGTTGCTTAATTTTTTACAAACATATTTCTTCACTAAAATCTTGGGTTTTCATTTTTCTTACTAATAAATTTTCGGATATTTGGAGATCCAGAAAATTTAATCATGATCATGAAAGATTTAATCCTAGAAGCACGTGGGACCATCTTCCCCAAATTTGCCCCTGTTTCAGTCTAAGCCGAATATCGAAACCTTTTTGTACCTTCATAGTATTATATTGTAATGAATGTGATCGACCCATTTTAAAAATTTAAACCTACATACTTTAGACAAAATGTCGTTACAGAAGATATCTTGCCCATATAATTTGAGTAATATCAGTAAAATTATGGTTTTCATTGTGACCTTGATATAAAAACAATTTTGAAACCTAGGTGCAGGTATAATGACAAAACTTTCCATGAACAAACTTATTTTATATCAGACAGGTTATTCCCGTAATGAGGTGTAGCAAATGTAATTAAACTCTGTCATATCCTCTTAAAATAACATTGGAATATACCGAGATCATAATTATATCTAATTTGGATGTAATTATGTACATCATCAAACTAAATTATTTTTCTAGCCAAACTGAATTTGTTATTTAAAAAAAAATTATTTTTTTAATATTATCAAGTTTGAAACAAATTCAATAAATAATAGAAGGATTTTCGCAGAAAATCTTCGGACACGTCAACCTTATTCTTTTAAATGTCAATTTTTTCTGCCATTGGCATATTTTTATCGTGTTTTGGTTTTGAGCTAGGAGGTCATTGTAATTTTTAAGTGCCCAGCTCTTGTTTCTTGAATTATATTCAATTTTTCACGCATTTTTGAAACTTTAGGACTAATTATCTCGAAAACTTTTCTCTTCCAGGTTATAGCTCGATACATTTTCATACTCAGAAAATTGTGCTCTATCCAAATCCGGAAGGAAAAATGAGGGTTCCAATTTAAAAAAATTTACGATGATGTCATAGCCTAAAAGAAAGCACGATAAGAAAATGTCAATGGCAAAAAAAGTGACAATTAAAAAAATTAGCTTGACGTGTTCGAGGATTTTCTGAGAAAATCCGCCAAAAATATGTTATGACCGAAGAGACGGTCATTGGCCGAGTAGTTAGAGCAATCGACTACTGATGCTAAAGGCATTGGTTCGAGTCCAGTAGGAGTCAATTTTCTTTCGGACTTTCTCTCCTTCAATGACCATCTCCGTGCTTCGGAGGGCACTTTAAGCCGGCGGTCCCCCTAATTTGACCTGATCTAATATGTCAAACAGGGTAATAAAAATCACCCCTACTCCCTATCGACTACGCAATGATTGACTTTGTTGAGGCTTCGGGCTGGGTGGCCTGGTCCAAGGGCCACCCATCGACTGCACCTAGCATAGGTGGGGTGCGAATCGCGGGACTTCTCAGAGCTCGGTCATCGAGCGGACGTCCCTGGTTCGTAGTGCCGGCCATTGTTGGGGAGTTCTGGTCGGTGGTGAGGCCGAGAGACCGCCTAACGGCTGCGGTCATACTTAGCAGTGTCGACATTGTGGGTCAGACTGGGGGTGAGCAACAAAATGGAGGCAGTACAATGGGCCCGGTAGAGTGGCCTAAGTGCGTGCAAGTTAATACTTGTTATCCATGTTATGCAATTCCGGGACTTAAACTGCTTTTAGGTCCCTTTTGTCAAAGATTAAAGTTTAACTTTAAATCTCAAGGGATTCTCAAGGGAAATTTAAAGGCGTGCAGTGGCCTGCTCTTCTCTCTCCGCTGCTTCCTTTTCACCGATGACCGTATGGATCAGCCTTTCGATGGTTTCCCAATTTTTTGGGCTTTGCAGCATGGTGGGCACTACGTTGTCGGCACTAAATGCTTCATCTTATATTTACAATTTGGATTTTCTTTCCATCCAGAGTAATTCTGATATCTTGATCGCTAACTCTTCCCGGGCGGTACACCATAATTATAGTTTAGGCCTCCGACAAGCTGAGTTTGACGGATTTACACCAATTGTCTAGGCTGTTCACATTTGTTTGTAGTTTTCTGTACAGTTCCTTCCTCGAGGGGGCGGCAATTATATTGCGATATCGTCTGCATACGATATGGTCCATGTTCCTTTTTTTTCAAAAAGTTGTCCAAAAGGGGGTTTCCATAGGATTGATCCTCCGAGGACAGATCCGTGGGGGCGCCCTTTTATACACCTTTTTTGGACTGAGACTCTTGAGTAGTACCTTCAACCCATGGGGGACGCCCTTTTCATATAAAGAACGGAAGAGGGCGGGCAACCACAGGTTATCAAATGCTCCCGTAATGTCGCGAAAAAAAAACCACCGCAATGTTGGTTTTGGTTTTATTTTTCCTGACTATTTTCAAATTAATTGTCTCCATATATTTTTTATCGCTTAGTTATTTTGAGCATCGATTTCTTGAGGGAAAATTTCTCATAGCAGGTGAATCACCTCATTACCTCCCTTGTAGCAGACTTTCCAACAAATAATTGTTTAATGTCACACAAAAGCACGGGCTCCCTAAAGAAAAACAAAAATAAAAATTTCTCGTCATACTTGGTATTTCACTCGAGAAAAAATTTAAAAATCTCCGATAATTCTACCAATTAAAATAATTACGATATAAAAACAAATAAGCGGAAGGTCTAATTTCATAAAATTAGAGTTCTTCAATTTATTAAATCTATAACGTTTATTTATTCAAAAGTTTGACCCAAATAAACGGTTTGCATGTGAGTAACCTCATAAAGCAAAGGATTTCTACTTATTGAAAATTTATATTATAAACCTTTCATGAAGTTTTCTTATAATATTCGATAAAAATAGACTCATTTTTAAATTTGCGCTTGGTAATTATTTTAGTAATTCGTGCAATGTAAGGTTAACAATGGACGGGGGGGGGGAGATGTTTTACTATGTATTTATTGTTGTTGATTTTTTGTCTATACAAAGTGGTCTGTTTTTAAGAACCATGCAATTTCAGGTTTTTTAAATGGAACATTCTGTAACAATTTTCCAAATTTAAATTTAAAAGAAGGGACAAAATTTCATGGTTTATTTTATAATATGAAATCAAAGAAAATCAATTTTTAGCAAAAGTACAACTATTTTTTTTGCGAAGATCGCGTATTAAACAATTTTCAATACGAAATACTATGATTTTAGTTTTATTTTTTGTTCATAATAAAGTTTGGTTATTTTTTATGAAGACACCCTTACAGACTCGCTGTTTTCTCCTTTGAAATTTTTATCTTGGGAACCATGTAGAGCTGGTTTCAAAGCTTAACATCCCTAACAATCGACGCAGAAGGCTCAAATTCGTATATTTATTTCGTCCTCTTGGCTCCTCCTCGCGCAGATTAGGGTTCTTGAGCTTTGAAACCATCTCTACCCGATTTCAGTAGTTTTTTTATTCAGTAAACAATTGAATTAATTACCTTTCCGAATATGTATATTATAGTATTTAAAAATATTTTTTTCCTTAACTGTCCTCCCGGGTGTCCGCCGTCAGGCATTGCTTCCGGGATGATGTGTCCTAGAATCGGACCACGTTCTTCTCCTTTGATAGCGTCGTCCTAGTTTGTCGGCCGGGTAGGGGGCAATGCGATGGAACTCGCGTGTGGCGTGTGCTCTTCCGCATGCCTCTCTTCTACCTGTCCGGGTTTCGCGTCGAATCGTTAGTCCTCCATTTGTGTGTCGTCCTCCGTTTGTGTGTCATCCTCCGTTTGTGTGTCCTCTTCCGTTCGAGTAGCGGCGGCGGCTGCCTGTTGCTCGGCTCTCTCGGCTGCCTCCTTACATCTTAATACTCGTATGGTGGTGACGAGGTTAGTTATCCGCTGCCACTGTGTCTCGTCGACGAGCATTGCTTCGATTAGGTCCTCGGGAGTCATCGTGTACCCCAGTGCTAGGGAGACCATTGTCCTCTCGCGTTCCCATCTCCAACAGTGGAAAAGGGAGTGTTCCGCGGTGTCGATTTCCTCGCAATACCTGCAACGGGGGCTTGCCAACTTTCCGAATCTGTGTAGGTAGTGGGCAAAGCAGCCGTGCCCTGACAGCATTTGTGTGAGGTGGAAGCTTACTTGTCCGTGCCGTCTTTCGATCCATCTTTTGATGTTGGGGATTAACCGTCGGGTCCACAAGCCGCAAGTTGCCATCTCCCATCTGGCCTGCCAAATCTCGGCCATCTCCTTCCCGGCATCCTCTGCTCCTTCGTATGTTCTGCCTCTTGCCAAGGCGAGAAGGTCGATTGGGGGCATCGACGCCAAGACGAGGGCCCCGTCGAGCGAGACCGTCCTATAGGCGCAGGAAACTCGTAGCGCCATTCTTCGCTGGACGCTTAGCAATCTCTGTGCGTTCCTGTTAACTCGGAGTGCTTCGTGCCATATCGGTGTCCCATATAATATGATTGATTGCGTCACCAGTCCGAGGGTTCTTCTTTTGTCCTGTTTTGGGCCACCCATGTTGGGCAATAGGCGGGCAAGCGACGTCGTGACCGCTCCTGCCTTTGCTGCCGCTTCCCTGATGTGCTCTGCGAAGTTTAGATTTTTGTCTATCTTCACGCAGAGGACGGTTACCGAATCCTTGCATGGGATTATTTAAAAAATATTAATTATACCGAGCCAAACTCAATTTTTTTAACTTTTTTTAAAACAGTTTTTGAATTTTGAGCCTAGGATTTTTTAATTTGTGCCCAAAAGTTCGCTCTTAGAATCATTCGGTCGGTGTGGCTTCAAATTTAATTTAAGGAATCTGACGTGAATTTCAACAGCTTTTTTTTTATTTTGCTAAAATAGGCAGAAAAAACTTTTGAATGCCTATATCTTGCAGACGAAGCATTTCCGGACATGTTATTAAGAAGTTTTCATCTTATTTTTATTAGTAGAATACGTCAGAACAAATTTTAAACATCCTGTATATTTTAGAATTTTAGAGAAAAACTCACAGGACGTAAAATGTAGGAAATTCTATAGCAGTAAATTATTTGTTCTTAATATTTGTATATATTTTATTTCGTTTCGAAGTTATGATGCATAATGTTATAATAGCATCAAGTAACCCCCCCCCCTACCCTTTAATTCATTTTTATCTGGCTTCCTGCTACGGCCGAAAAAAGCTTATATTCAAAATTTGGAATGATTTGGTTGCTTCGTTTAAACGCTATCGTGTTCACAGATGTACATACATACAGACATCCTTCCAAAAATTGTGAAAATGAATTCAGGGAACCTCAAAACATGAAAATCTGTCAAAAAATTGAGAGTCAAATTTTGCCCGATAACAATACTTTCCTTTTACTTACTTTCTTAACAAAATATTCTAAACACTTGCGTATTTATTAAACTGTTTAGATTTATGACCACGATCATTCATTTTGATTTCACTCCTAAACCAAAAGCTTCGCTACCAAGTAGCCAAAACTGTGCTCATCATAAAATTTTTTTCATATTTTGATCAGGGCCCTCATTTTGTGATCTAAATTATTTACACAAGGCTCACTGAAAAGGCCTGTCCAATATCTACATTTAATAATAAAATCGTTTTTATAAGTAGTGCGACTCGGCCAGTAGAAATAAATTGTCGAAGCTCTACAAGCCAAATTTGAATTATTTTGGAGGGCTCTATAATGTCAACGGGTCACTTTAGGGCCAAACAAAAATATACGGATCTGATTATTTGGTATAACTTAGAATTACACCAAATTTGAGCAAAATCAAAGTCATGAAAATAATTGCAAAAATTGGTTGATTTCATAATATGAAATCCCCACAAGGAAATTGGGGGAGGTTCACCTAACACTGACAACCCCAAAAAAATTGAAAATTTCCTATAGCAAAGAGGAAGGTTTATATAGTATACTGTAAAAATTTCACTTGCGAAAGTATATATAAAATTTCGAGAAAAATCAATTTGAAAAGTACGGAAAAGTAGCATCTAGTATGCCTTAGACCGCGGTCGTTGTGCATCGTTCGCCCGTGGTCGAGGCCACGCCCATGCCGAGGTTATAAATATATTGCTATGTACCCCCTCGCTAATAGGGTTAAAGGTTCTTGTCGTTAATGTTTTATATGGGTGTACGTAATTGTACCCCGTCAATGGAAAAGTATGTGAAATTTTATAAATACAATTTAATGAAATAAGGTGCCTCAGCTTAGCTCTTTCGTAGTGCATGTATCTTACCTTGTACAGGGTGGATTCGTTCCGTTACCAATACTGTAAATAAAATTATGGTGCGGAACAGGTCTAAATAAATATCCTTCGTTACAAAGTTATTAATGTTTTTATTTAGCACACATTTGTTAATAAAGATTTTGTTATAATCAAAAAGTTCTATTATTAAATCTATTATAAATAATTCTAAACATAAAATAATGCAAAAACACGTGTCGTATGAAGTCCGAAATTTCACTTAGTTTTATAAAAATTATTGCAATGTGCACGATACCTTATTAGATGCAGGAATGTTTTCTGTTATTTATACTGTGGATGGCACAATTGCGCATCAAAAACACTCGATGAGTTCATTTACCATGGAAAACCTCCAGATGCAGTTTGTTGACCTCGTTTTGTGTTGAAGTTTATTTTCTTTAAAAATATTTGCAATCCGTTACGATTTTCACCTTATTTATGGTTTTTCGTAGGTAAGTAACTATTTTGTTGAATTATTCACTTTTATTTTGCATTTACACTAATTATTTTTACTATAATATCCAAATTTTTAGGACAATCTAAATTCGCCACTATACACGTGTGAAAATTAACACCAACCTTTTTTTTCGATTGTTTTATTAATTCTTTTACGAAGTTCATCGCTATCCTGATCTTTGCATAGACGTATTTTATTGGTCGATCGAAAAATCAATATTATTTGAAGTTTCACAGTACAGGTATGGACTAAGCCCATTGTGGTTCGTTGAAATTTTATAAGTAAAATTTTCTTTTATTTTTAGATTGAATTGTCTTCCTCTCAAGTGCTTAGTGATTGAATAATAAAGATGCTGGACATGAAATTTCCATACGCAGTTCATTAAGTTGTGACATGTCGAACTCACGTAATAATTTAACAAACTTATTTAAATTTAACGATATCATAAATTTTTACATTTATCAATTATTTAACAAATTTCTAACTTTTAAAATACCTTTCTTATTGCTAACAATCTTTCATTTACTATTAATTAACATTTTAACAAAGACAATTATTAAATGATGCATTTCAAATTTATTTTATTCACACCTGTTTTATGTCCCGTTTTCAACGAATCATTTGACTTTAAGTTAAATTTCTTGGTATCGGACGAAGTTTTTCTGATTACTTTGATAAGTTACATGCTTTTATTCATAACAAAATTTTGCTGAAATTTAAATGACGTACTTCCATTGACGTGGTATCTCGATACCGCAATATGTTCGATCGTTCGCTACTTAGTGCATTTGTTAGTCGACTCTCGTGCATATTACATCGTAGAACCCCAAATATTTTAAGAATAAGGTTTCTAAATAAACATAAACTCTGGCTTGGCCAGAATTAGGCGCAACAAAAAACCTACCCTACGCCCCTCCGGGGCTCCGGGCGGTTTTTCATTCGCGGAAGCCGCTACGCGGCAGAGCTAAACATACGAGAAGGCGCCACGCATCAAGCAAACCGGGATGAAGGCAACCGGGATCTGAAACCCCCAAAAAATCGCCTAAAAACAAAAAATAATCGATGTTACATGTACGAGAGTCGAGCTGCATCTGCCGGTGCGAAATATTCTAAGTGTTAGAGTCATTCATAGCGCACGGACCGTCAACAAAATGAAATCTCACTAAATTTTTACATGAAAATTAGCAAACTTCAAAATCGATTTACTCAAAATTTTGATAATACTTTCGCATTCGAATTTTATATCAGTATACTATATAAACCTTCCTCTTTGCAATAGGAAATTTTCAATTTTTTTCGAGTGGTCAGCGCTGGGTTACTCGACCCGGAAATTGAAATTTAAAAAAATCGATGCTAATTACATCAGCTTATTTTTGTAAATTTAATGTATTAAAATTTTTAGACATAGAAAAAGGTCCTCAAACTCAAATTTTAGGGACGGTCCGACCGCGCAACAAAGTTTCATTTGGGACCGGTCTGACCGGCCGATAACAATTCGTTCGAGAACGGTCTGATATCCGCATGCGTAGTTGTATCTGTTGTGTACTTGTAACAAAATTTGTAAAATATTAATGTAATATTGAACCAATGGCGTTGCTATCGCCTATTACACTCAAAAAAAAAGCAAAGGTTAAATCAACCAGATTTAATTGTTAGTTGCCAATTTTTGCAATTTAGTATATTCAAACCAAAAATTGGTTTAATTCAAACTAGTTGCAATTGTTGATTCAACCAACCCAGAATTGTTAAGTATACTTTATGTATTGTTACTATAGAAATTAGAGATTGAACATTTTATTGGTTGGTTATACTAGTTTTCGTTGTTGTTTAACACTTATATTGTGATATAACAAAGTATGTAGTTAATAATCTACAAATACTGTTAGATAACGATATATACTAGTCTTGTTACATTTATATTGGTACTTGTTACTACTTTTCAGTTACAATGGAATTCAGTTACAATAAGTTATAACGAATAATTAAATTAAATTAAATACTTGATGTACTAACATTTCAATAGTTAATTTTACCAAAAATCTTGATATTTTTCAACTGACGCAGTTTATTATAACATTCAAAACTGTTACTTATCACAAACTTGGTAGATTCAATCTATACTTTAGTTGCAGTTTACTAATAACTTTGATTTATTAAAAAATTTTTGTACAATAATATAATAATAATACAAATACAATAAAATGTTTTTTCATAAAACATTTAATTGAAAATATACATACAACCAAATTATTTAGAAATAGTTCTAATATTGTTATTGTAGAAGATTATCGAGAGGTTGGGACTGTTTACCTTTCCAAGAATTTGAACAAAGAGAATTTAAATCCTCTTTGTTCAATTTCTGCCGTTACCAACCATTCATGGTAAAAACGTGGTAGAAATTTAGAAATTTTCAACCACTTGTTCAATACGTGATCGTTAAGAGGTGTGTGTTGTAAACATAATTTTATTATATTTTTTGATCCTGATCAAAATTTGGATGAAGAAGTGCCCGATGAAGGTAAGTTATTCATGTATCTATCTACTATATCAAAGAACTAATAGAGAAACCAGTGTGTATTGATGTAAACCCTTATGAAAATAATAATATTAAGTTAATGTTTTTATTGCAAAAGATACCGAGAATTTGAAGACCTGGTTGAAAATTAATAACTCTCCTTGGATAGATGTACAATTAAATTGGAAGAAAACTTTCAAAAAGCGCAGAAATGAAATATTAACAAATTTTTGCATAAATGATTGGCCCTTATTGAGACATTCTGATGGATTTAATTTGGTAAGTTCAAAATGAATTTATAGGAACAAGAAAACACTTTTGTATGGATAAACTTTTTTAGATTGATATAGATTTTTATAAATTATTTGGTGAAAAATCATACGCGTTATTTAATAAATGGTCTACTGGCAAAGACAAATTAATTGAAGTATTTAATCAGAAAATTAAAGACAAACAAAATTTAATTTTGTTGAAATTTCTAAACTCCGTTGACAAAAGTGAAGGTATGTATAATTTAATAATTATTGTAAATCATGTTAAAATAATTTTTTTGCAGCTGTTGGTGACATTATAGTGACGCTTCTCATTCACGCTTTACTCCCACCTACCATAAAGCATGTAAGTAAAGAGAATAACAGAAAAAGGATAATTATCAAATCGACAATTAAGGATTCGCAAGATTCCATGTTGCTGCACATAAAGACCATCAACGATTTCGAAAATTGAGAAGACAGAGCAACGCAAAGAAACTCTACAGCCTCTAATAATTGCCGTTGGTGAGGTGTTGTTAAATCTTGAGTCGTATTACGTTTTCTATGACAACATTACGTATAGATTTGATAATTGTTTAAGTGCTCTCGATGCATGTTTTAAAATATTTCACGTGCTAAATTTAAAATATTCTCGAAGTTGTGAAACTATATGGACGTTTTTTCAAAAATATTTTTATAGCATTGACTTACCCGAAGACAATACTTGTTCAAATTTACTTTGTTTATTGTCCGATTTAGCAGTTGAATACATTTTTTTAAAATGCCTGAATGTTTTAAATGTAAAGAATCCGGTACATCAGTTACCACTACTTTCACAGTTGATACATTGATCATTCATTTTAAACTTTTGCATGGTTTATGCTCCCATGATAATTTTTATTGTACCGATTGCTCTCATACATATCAGTCTTTACGAGGTTTCAAAAAACATTTTAGAAATCTTAATTCCTGTTCAAAGAAATTAATCCAATCTTTAGATAAATCTGATTCTAGAACAGAAATTAGCGATATACCCGATTTTGCAAATTCTAATAATCATTCTCATAATATCGATAATGAGACAATAGATAAAGATGATGTGGATGTACACATTCGTAATATCGAATCTTGCGCTTTACTGTTCACATCAAAATTGTACAATAATTCTAATTTTACGAGAAAAGACGCAGAGGAAATTATTGACACTTTTAAATGTACTTTGTTAAATACTATAATATCTTCAATTGAAAGTGTTATTCATGATAAAAATAGTGAAGTTACCAAACTTATAGAAGTTTGCAAAAATCCATTTGGAAAAGTAAATACTTTTTATAAGTTTGTAAACGTTATAACAAGTAAAGGCTTATATGGTGAACCTAAAGTTTTTGAAATCAACAATGAAATTGGACAAGTTATTGTTAATAATACTCCGGATTTAGATGCCAAATCAAGTAAAGGGGCTTTAATGCCACTACAGTTTCAATTTACAAAATTTTTTGAATTACCAAATGTATTAGATGAAACTCTTCAAAACATGCAAAATTTAAGTAAAAATTGTAAAATAAATAATATTGTAAATGGAGAAATATGGAAAAATATTTCAACAAAAAATGAAAATAAGCTTTTAATTCCGTATGTGCTCTATTTCGATGATTTTGAAATTAATAACGCGTTAGGTTCTCACGCTGGGCAGCAATCTATTGCAGCATTTTATTACAGTTTTCCGACTCTTCCTCAACATTATAGTTCGTCTTTAGAAAATATATTCACAGCTCTGTTATTTAAATCTTCTGATAAATGCTACGGCAACAAACCTTCTTTACATTTGTTAATCAATGAAATAAAAGAATTAGAAGAAAATGGATTGATTATTAAAAATCTTAAAATTCATTTTATTTTAAGCGCTGTTGTAGGAGACAATTTAGGTCTTAATTCTATTTTAGGTTACACAAGAAGTTTTAGTGCAAATTATCCTTGTCGCATTTGTAAATGTGATATAACTGAAATTCGTTCCCATTGTGAAGAGGTTCCTTCAAAATTTCGAACTGAATCAAATTATGCCTCTGATATCTTAGTTGAATCCAATGCTTCTAAAAGAGTTAAATTAAACGGTATAAGAGAATCTTCCATTTTCAACACCATTGGTTCATTTCATGTAGCTAATAATTATACAGCGGATATAATGCACGACTTATTTGAAGGCGTATGCCATTATGACGTAACTCAGATTTTAAAACACTTAATAGATACTGATGGCTTATTTTCGTTAGAAACCTTAAACAGCAGAAAGCAACTTTTCAATTACGGCAAAACTGAAATCGGTAATATTTCACCCCCCATCAAAATTAATCATTTGAATAGTTCAAAATTACATATGTCTGCCCGAGAAATGTGGACTTTTTGTCATTTTCTACCATTGATTATTGGCGATTTAGTTCCAATTAATAATAAATATTGGAAATTATTGTGTTGTCTAATTGAAATGATGGATTTAATTCTAATGTCAGAATTTGATGAATACCATTTGCAATTATTGTATTCAAAAATAAAGCAACATCATTCTCAATACATAAAATTATTTGGTAATACGCTCAAGCCAAAATTTCATTTTTTACTCCATTACCCGACAATAATAAGAAAAATAGGTCCCCTAAAGTATATGTGGTGTTTCCGTTATGAATCAAAACATAGAGAATTAAAAACATATACTAATAACACCAATTCGCGTAAAAATATTGCGTACACTATAGCTATTAAATGTTGTCTTAAATTTTCATACCGTATTATAAGTAACCATGGGCATCAAAATTTTGTAAATTGTGTTAAAAATAATCTTAAAAAACAAAATATTTGCGAAAAAAACTATTATTCAAAATTAAATTTCGGCGCAGTTGAACTTATTGAAAAAAACAATATTATGATATTTAGCAATGATATTAAATATAAGGGTACACAATATGATATAGGCTTCTACTTGTTATCTAAAGAGTTACAATTATATCAAATTAAAGATTTTTTTTTTGACAGTAGAGAAAATGTGTTCTTTGTATGTTTACTATATTCTCTGGGCAAATTTTGTGCCCATTTTCAATCGTATAAAGTCCTAGAATCTACAGAAAAATATTTTGTATTTTCGCCTTTGAATTTTAATTATTATTCCCCTATACATATGTATACATTACCAAATGGTAAAAAATATATTCGCCCTAAATATTATTAATGTGTTATTTAAATTGTTACTTAATTGTTTATATATAAATGTTTTGTATTTGATTTAGCTATATTTAATAAAAAAAACCGAAAATTTAAGCTATTTTGTTTATTTTACCTTATATAGTTAAATAACAATTAATATTGTTCAATGACCACGAAATGGTTATATGCCATAATGGTTGATAATCAACAAATAAAGTAGTACAAGAACCATATAAATAGTAAAAGACCAACTAAATTAGGTAACCAACTATTCTTGTTGGTACTAAACTATATAAATAGTAAAGAATCAAGTAAATTAGTTAACCAACCATTATTGTTGGTACTGAACTATATAAATAGTAAAGAACCAACTAAATTAGTTAACCAACCATAATTGTTAGTACCGAACTATGTAAATAGTAAAGAACCAACTAAATTAGTTAAGCAACCATTATTGTTGGTACTGAACTATATAAATAGTAAAAGACCAACTAATTTAGTTAAGCAACTATTCTTGTTGGTACTTTAACAATTAACTTGGTTGAATTAAACATGTATGAACTTACCAATCTTTTAACAATTTCAACTTGGTTATTTGTACCCAGTTTACCCTTTGGGTACATTTTCATATGTCCTTTTTGGTTGATTTTACCAATCTTTTTCTTTGAGTGTAGTAGAGTCCACGAGCCTATCGAAGTCGTCTAGAAATGATTTTCGTTTGCACTTTGAGATTAAAAGCTAAAACCAATTTTAGATAATTACCCACCATTAGAACTATAAAAACCCCGAAGGCGTCAAAAAAAGTCCTGTACGGGGCGGGTGTAGAGGGTGAAATGTGAAATTCACCCCAAAAATGATTTTTGGATATTTGGATCTAACAAAACAGCTGAATAGTTACGCATAAGTAAGATTTGCCTCAGAATACTGAAAATATTAAAAAAAAATTATTGAATATTCCATGAAACACGTAGTTAAATGGGTGATCTTAAGATTTAAAGCGCTCTAGTGAAAAGTGTCTAAATATTTCGCGCGTACTCTACATCTAACCTGCCGTTACGTTTTTATATGTGATCCAATCAAAAAATACCTTTGAATAACATTGTAGAGCAGAGTTTCCTGAGTATGTAGGGTATTTCATATTTTCATTTGGATGATTTGTAATTTTTTACGAATTTTTGTTCGAGCGCGCGCACGGGGTCGACTACGGTCGACTATCGCTTGCGTTAAACACAGCGGCAGCTATACTATGGTTGAATGTCGCTTATTTATCTCTTGTGCATAGATTAGATCTGTTCTTGCGGAAGTTTCTGATGGTTGGAAACTATTTTTTACATGCGGACAGTTTCTAACCATTCCGGACTGCTTGTATTGCAAGAACAGACTTATTAAAATCATGTAATTGTTGAAATCAGTAACGTTACTGTACATGAAAAACTAACAGGTTCCACAAATACAGTTTACTTAAATACATGTAATAGATATAAACATCGTGAAAAACATGACCATTAATCGGATTCCAATTCCGCCGATATGTCCTCTGGCGTGCCAGAAACTTTACGTTGGAGATTGTTGTTGTTTAAATTTTGGCAAGTGGGTATTTGTCCCATACATTTGCAGGATCCAATACAAGATAGCTTCTTTTTCGAGCAAGAACATTTAAATCTGGAACAGCCTGAGAAAGACAGTATAATATAGTGGGAGACAAAATCGAGTATTAAAAACAAACCTATTTTACAATTACATGTAGCCAGTATCGATGTATCACTAGGCATAGCGGGTTTCGTACTGAGAATTGGAACAAGGGCATTTTGAACACGTTTCCAGCCATTTTCCAGAGGATCTGGTAGATAAGGCGTTAGATGGAGGCTATTACCCCAAATGTATGTTTGGTAGTTCACGCGTAGACAGTGCTGATAAAGACTATCTTCAGTGGGAGGTAGTTTGTGTATTGGTTTTGAACAAGCCATGATGCTGCGCAAATGATTTATACAGCTGGTATATGAAGTTGTATATAATTTTACAACAAATTGAAGTATATTGTTGAAAATATCTTCATTAAATTTCAAAGCCCCAACAGTACTTAGAAAATCATGGTACAATAAATATATTTTCCAACATGTTTTTCCGAGGCCGACAAATTGACTTGTGCAATCGCACCCAGTAATGGCATGAAATGCAGGTAAGTTTGTCAGCAGATGTGGAGCGATTTGTATTTCATGTACTGCTATAAAACGTACGTTGTTTGTTGTCCCAACTTTTAGCCAGATTTCATCAGTAAGTCGATCCTTGAAGTGAGCAAGTAATACGAGAACGTCCGTATCTTTGCAGTCTATGACACACCTTGAATATCCTTCGAGTTTTGCTGCCAGGATGTGTAGCATAATTCTAGTGTCGGCTTCTTCGCGAGTAGAGGCAAGTAAATCGGTGTTAAGTAAATAATTCGCTTTATAGTCCTTAATATTTCTGAATCCCCCACTGGTAACAAATTTCAAACTGGAAACTTTGGAAAACTCGTAGAACTGACGGGACAGAAAATCGGTTAATTGCTGCTTGTTAAACACGGAATGGATGAACAAGTGCCACTGCTGCGGCAAAATTGTAGAGCGATTGTCTATGATACGATTTACGGTGTCCTTTCGCAAGGCTCTCTTTGTTCTAGTGCAATCTTTGATAGACATTTCATGATAGTGGTCCATGACTACGTCAACTCTTCCAGCATTAAATGGATTTTTAAAAACTATCGCGTTTAAAATATCTGCGTAGTCACCAAAAGTCTTTGCATTGGTCGGTTTACCAATTGCCTGTACAAGTGACATGCCATCAATTATATGTATAAGTTTCTGTGACTTGGAGGTAATTCTTTGTAACTATTGGTGTAAGACTCAACAATATGCCCCAAGGCACTTTTATTAGTCGGTGTATTCAGGATTCCTGTAGGAGCTAATGCCATAGGATAAGGCGTCAATTCGTACTCGAAAATTTCTCGATACTGGATGTCCCGACCCATCTCTTTGGCAACTAGTACTTTTTTAAGGTAATCTTGTCCTTGTTAAATAGTCCAAAATAGGTTTGTTTTTAATACTCGTTTTTGTCTCCCACTATATTATACTGTCTTTCTCAGGCTGTTCCAGATTTAAATGTTCTTGCTCGAAAAAGAAGCTATCTTGTATTGGATCCTGCAAATGTATGGGACAAATACCCACTTGCCAAAATTTAAACAACAACAATCTCCAACGTAAAGTTTCTGGCACGCCAGAGGACATATCGGCGGAATTGGAATCCGATTAATGGTCATGTTTTTCACGATGTTTATACCTATTATATGTACCTATTTAAGTAAACTGTATTTGTGGAACCTGTTAGTTTTTCATGTACAGTAACGTTACTGATTTCAACAATTACATGATTTTAATAAGTCTGTTCTTGCAATACAAGCAGTCCGGAATGGCTAGAAACTGTCCGCATGTAAAAAATAGTTTCTAACCATCAGAAACTTCTGCAAGAACAGATCTAATCTATGCACAAGAGAGAAATAAGCGACATTCAACCATAGTATAGCTGCCGCTGTGTTTAACGCAAGCGATAGTCGACCGTAGTCGACCCCGTGCGCGCGCTCGAACAAAAATTCGTAAAAAAATTGCAAATCATCCAAATGAAAATATGAAATACCCTACATACTCAGGAAACTCTGCTCTACAATGTTATTCAAAGGTATTTTTTGATTGGATCACATATAAAAACGTTACGGCAGGTTAGATGTAGAGTACGCGCGAAATATTTAGACACTTTTAACTAGAGCGCTTTAAATCTTAAGATCACCCATTTAACTACGGGTTTTATGGAATTTTCAATAATTATTTTTCGATATTTCCAATGTTCTGAGGCAAATCTTACTTATGTATAACTATTCAGCTTGTTTTTTAGATCCACATATCCAAAAATCATTTTTAGGGTGATTTTCACATTTCACCCCCTACAGCCTCCCCGTACAGGACTTTTTTTGACGCCTTCGGGTTTTTCATACTTCTAATGGCGGGGAATCGTCCAAAATTGGTTTTAGCTTTTAATCTCAAAGTGCAAACGAAAATAACAATTTCAGCCTCCGTGGACTCTACTATATAGCAAAGTTGCGCAGATTCGATTGGTTGATATACCAAAAATCCCTGGATCAACTCCAAGTCGAGGATGATGTTCTGTTATGCAACTGGCCCTAAATTGATCGGTTACAATATATACAACAGCTTTAATTTATGCTAGGGACTCTAAATTCATTTAGGCGATGATCCTCTCAGTGCGGCCTTTAGGCCGCACAACCAAAGCAATCTCGTATAAGTAATAAACATATAATTATTTGTAAAAAGTAAATAAATAGTTGTGTATTCACTTTTTCTTCAAAATGATCCGAGTAACGGAGATTTCTACATGGGCGATTTAAGCACCACTGGACAATACAGCATCCGGTATGTAAGAGGGCATATTTTGGGATTCTGTGCAAAGGCTCAGCAAGTTCTTTCTACACTACTGTTTTGCCAACTGTAAGATTTCTATTTGAGTAGGTACAGTTTTGGGCTTCCATATTATGCAATATAGCAAGAAACGTTCTGATCTGGCTCCGTGTCCGTCCGATGATTCAGAGTCAATCAGAACGCTCTAAACTCCTAATTGATAAGTGGATTTAGAAAAATATATACTGAAAATGGAATCTAACAGCTGTAAGGGGTTGCCCATAAAGGACGTCCGCAATTTTTTCCGACTTTTCAACACCCCCTTTGTCACAGTTGGTCACAATTTTCGCGCCCCCCCCAGGAACGTCCTATGGTCACAAATCAAAGACCCCCTCTCATTTGTCTAAAATCGAACTGGCCTTTTAAACAAAAAACCTATTTTTTCATTCATTTAGATAAACTTGATTCGACTATTTTATGATAAAATCTCAAAATGGGATTTTTACGCGGACGTCACATTTATCCAACTTCCCTCCCCCAGGAGGCGGGGTTGTGACCAAATGGTCACATTTTGTAAACTCCGCCCAGGCTTGGACGTTCTTTATGGACGACCCATAATCAATAAAGTGCAATTTTTTCAAATTTTGAGAACAGATACAACTGTGCATGCGGGGGTTGGACCGTTTTAGAAGAAAATATTATCGGCCGGTCGGACCATGCAGCAGTCACTCCCTAAATTTTAACCCTCAGTAAAATTTTTTATTGTACAATAATTATAAATAATTTTCACTTACCATGAACTGTGTTTTCTTTTGTGGCCCGCGAAATATTTATAAAAGAAAAATTTATTCTGTCAGGTCCGGATTAAGGCCAGGCGTTCAACCACGCCCGCTCCTCCTGAGCGCAATTATTTTTGTTTTTTTTGCAATGCATTTTTATAAATTTAATCTCTAAAAATGTTTTAAAATCCCATAACTTATTTTACTCTGTATTGTATAAACTGTTAATACACTTCCTTCAATTTCAAAAAAACTTTTATTTCAAGTTCTTTGGAATTTGAAACAAAAATACACGGTGGTATTTAAAAAAAGAAGTTCTGAAATTTCCCAAGTTTTTAATTTCTGCAATCTTATAAAAAACAACAAATAACTGAAAAAAAAAAATGAAAAATTAAGAAATTTGGTGAATATCAGTTGGGAGATGTAAAAAAAATCTGTGGGGTTTCTATAAATTACTTTATTGTTTTTTTTAAAAGTACCTTTAACCAAGTATTATTTATTGTATACACAAAAATCACATTGTATTTACAAATTGTTCTGCAAAACTTAACACTAAGTATTGCAAAGCAAAAATAAAATAAAATCACACAACTTTTCATCAAGATGTGACAAAAAAAAATCTTGATCAAATTTGAATGCGATTTTAATCAAACAAAGACTTATTTTATTGCTTCCTCCTTTTGACCAAAACTTGAATTCACAACCAAACAAGTAGTTTAAAAATTGTACTCCACAATAAAAAGTTTTATACACAAATAAAATTTCAGGTTAATTGGATAAGGCGAAAAATGAAAGAACTTGTAGTGTGGCAACCTGAGGTACAATCTACACAAATATATACAGTCTAAAACAATGTTAACAATAAATAATTATAAAAACAGCTTAAAATATCTTCTTTTTATATTAAAAAAAATAAAATGAACGCACGTCTTTTCATTGGTTGCTTCCATAGTGTTTAATAAGTACAAGTTATCTATGTTGTTTTGTTTATCCTGTGGGGCAGTATTAGTGACGTAAGCATAAGTTAAAAAATTTGTAACCACACTTTGCAATAAATTGTTCAAGTTTTCGTGAGCGACACTTTCAAAAAATTACTATTTCTCCACCGAATGTCAAAGTTCTTTGAGTAACGTTGATTTGGCATTTTTGAGCTTATCTAAACGCTTTACCAGGTGAGAGTTTGATGTTTCCAGTTCTTCCGCTTTGTTTTGAGCTTCGCGGGCCTATAAATAAAAGAGCTATCAGTTCATGCAAACAAAGAAGTCCACAAAAGTTAGAAAACTGCAAAAATTTGTTACCAAGTCAGAGTGTTAAAATTTTAGAAGAGAAGCGGTTAATTCATGCAAAAACACTGTGGAATCAAGAAAAATAAAATTTGCCAGGGTGAGACAATCAAACTCCAAAATATAAAAAAAATACGTCCGGAAAAAGAACACAAAAACTTCGACTTTTAGAAATTTTTCGGAAAGGCTGGGTAAGCATGGTCCAGGGGCCTCCGCACGGATTTGTCTGAAATTTTTGCGAGACATCACTACCAATGGACTTTGAATAATTTTTTACCCGAATAAAGGTGTGTCTGCAGGGTCAATATTTTCAGGATAGTGAAAGTACATTGGCAGTAATGTCGCGGAAAAATTTCAGTCAAATATGTGCGGGGACGGCTTGACCATTCTTACCCAGCTACGACGTTTATGTATTATGATTTTTATGTTTCACTCTCCAACCGAAGCACTTGAAGGGTAATCAAGTTCCAAAACCGAAACACACAAAACAAATGGGGAAAAAATTCATTTTACTGCAAAAAACAATTTTTTGAAAACTTTAAACTGCTGTGCTTCATTATTATACCGAAACACTTCGGAAGAGAAAGCAGTTTTTTCATAAATTCCAAAGAGGTTTTACTCGCATATTGAAGCACTTGAAAAGTGCAGCATCACTGTAAAGTTGCAGATTAGCAAATAAAATAAAAATGTTCTTAAAAGGTGTTTCATGATTCTTATGCTTCATTCTGTTACCGAAACACTTTGGTAGATGATCAATTTTTCTCGGAAATATCACCTCTTTCGTAACTCTTATCCTTTACTGTTCTACAAAACCCTTGAAAAGTGAAGCATCAACACATCAACTGGCTGAAGTAAGAAGTTATTTTTATTCCATGATTTTTCTTCCAAAAAAAGTAACTCCAAAAATTCTTATGCTTCACTTTACTACCGAAAATTTCGGAAATTTCAATCATTCTATAATTTTAGTGCTTCATTCGCCTAATGAAACACATGAGAAGTGCAGTATAACGTAAGGGCAGATCTATGGTTCTTAACGTTCTTTCTACTACCATATTTCTATTGCCATGTTCTTACCACCACAACATTTGGAAAATGAAGCATCTTGACATAAATTCCAAAACGAATAAATATATAAAATAGTTGTTGAAGCACGAAAATGTTAATTTTTTTACTTCAGACACAATTTTTTTCGGAAATATCAATCACTATAATTTTAGTGCTTCATTCGCCTAATGAAACACTTGAGAAGTGCAGTATATCGTAAGGGCAGATCTATGGTTCTTAATGTTCTTTCTACTACCATGATTACTATCGCCATGTTCTTACCACCACAACATTTGGAAAATGAAGCATCTTGACATAAATTCCAAAAACGGATAAATATATAAAATGGTTGTTGAAGCACGAAAATGTTAATTTTTTTTACTTCAGACACAATTTTTTTCGGAAATATCAAGCATTCTATAATTTTAGTGCTTCATTCGCCTAATGAAACACTTGAGAAGTGCAGTAAAACGTAAGAGCAGATCTATGGTTCTTAACGTTCTTTCTACTACCATGATTACTATCGCCATGTTCTTACCACCACAACATTTGGAAAATGAAGCATCTTGACATAAATTCCAAAAACGGATAAATATATAAAATGGTTGTTGAAGCACGAAAATGTAAATTTTTTTACTTCAGACACAATTTTTTTCGGAAATATCAATCACTATAATTTTAGTGCTTCATTCGCCTAATGAAACACTTGAGAAGTGCAGTATATCGTAAGAGCAGATCTATGGTTCTTAACGTTCTTTCTACTACCATGATTACTATCGCCATGTTCTTACCACCGCAACATTTGGAAAATGAAGCATCTTGACATAAATTCCAAAAACGGATAAATATATAAAATGGTTGTTGAAGCACGAAAATGTAAATTTTTTTACTTCAGACACAATTTTTTTCGGAAATATCAATCACTATAATTTTAGTGCTTCATTCGCCTAATGAAACACTTGAGAAGTGCAGTATATCGTAAGGGCAGATCTATGGTTCTTAATGTTCTTTCTACTACCATGATTTCTATTGCCATGTTCTTACCACCACAACATTTGGAAGATGAAGCATCTTGGCATAAATTCCAAAACGGATAAATATATAAAATAGTTTTTGAAGCATGAAAATGTTAAATTTTTTACATTAGACACAATTTTTTCCAAAAAAAAATCTTAATGACCAGATAAAACAATAACTAGAGTAGGAATAAATTTGAGTTTTTGTCAATTTCGCCACTAACCATGATTATTATTCATTCAAGTGCACCGAGTGTAAATCTTTACATACATTTCTATGGAAACACTTATGTTGGAACTTGGAAGGGAAAGTATGAATTCTCAAGAATTAAAATGGTAGCTGAAATAGGGACGAGTTCTCAATTTATGCTATTTTTCCATTTCTATGATGCTCATGCTTCATCTTTTCATGAAGCACTTGGAAGGAAAAGAAGCCCTAATCAACATCAAAGATTTTTGACTAAACCCTGTTATTAATTCTAGACACAATTTTCTTAGAAATATCAACATTTCCATAACTCTGATGCTTCACGCCTCCTGAAACACTTTAAAGGGATTCAAACTTGAAGGAAGATAAAAATGTGCTAAAACGTGATATAAACGCTGGCGTAGAGAAACATCCAATTTTTCCATCATGGTGATGCTTCACCAGCGTATTGAAACACTTGGAAAAAGAAAAAAACTCTTAATATATTTTGGCTGAAAAGAAAATCTTGTTCATACTTCAAATAAAATTAAGGTTAAAAAAATTTACTTTTTTGAAACACTGGAAGTACCGAAATCTTTCAGTAGGCAAAAATATTGACGCAAAATGTTTGCGTTTCATTTGCAGAAATTAAACTGCTTTCCATGATTCCTTGGTTTTACAATATAAGCTGAAACACTTGATAAAGTCAACCTTGTCCGTAATTAAAAAAAAATAATATCTAAATTTAATATTGCAGTTAGCAACAAGTCTTCACATTTGATTCTTAAGCTTCATTACTCAAATTGAAACACTTGTATTTCAAATGCTGATAAATAAAAAAGTTATGGCTAGTGCTTCAGAATTTTTTCTCCTTGGATAGTAAAACAATAGTTTCAGGAACACTTTTTTGGCATTTTTCTTAAAGAGATCCCCGGAATTAATTCAATCAAACCGCGAATTAAAATGCAATCAATGAAATCGGGACTTTCAAAAAAAGAGTTCCAGAAAAAGCATTGTTTTACTACTTCTTTGGAGTCTGGATTACACCATTGCTACTAAAACACTAGAAATGGAATCAATCTTCAAGTAAATTCCAAATGCAATTCTAGACACACAATTGCTGTTCATTGGTCAAAACCATGAATGTCTTTTCAATTGCAATAATTTTAAATATTCTTTTCATATAAACTGCAGTCAGTTCCGTAAGTGGAACCTTCACTTCTCTTGTAGTTAGAATATTTCCGTTTTTCTTCACGCTCATTGGCGCAGTGGTTTAGCGCTTTAGCTCCTAACATTTATATACAAAAAACAAATTCAAAAATACTTGACACTCTCACTAAATTTCGGGATGTGTTAATAAATTAAGCCCTCACTAGCATGCATTATTACACTTGATGTAAAGCCAAAATAAAAAGCATGAATAAACTAAAACCATGCAACTACCATCAAAAAAAGTTTCCTTATTCATCACTGTAGTCGTCAGACGTATCACTAAAAGAAGTCTGAAACCAAATACAGTGCCAACTAAAGCAAAACAACTCTGATTAAAAAGAAATTGCAAACAATTACTACTAATAATTTTAATAATCCTTAACCATGAGAGCTAACAAAAATTAAATTTTAACAAAAATTCACCTCTCTCTGTAACTTCCTCTTTTCTTGCTTTAGCGCTTCTTCTGACTTTTCGTAAATTTCCGCAGCAGATTTGTACCTAATAACTTGACTCTCCAATCTGGCCACGGTCGCCTGCAACGTCGCCACATCCTGTTCGGCCTTTTGAGCTCGAAATTTATAATCAGCCAACTGCCTGACGACATCTTCTTCAAAAAAAATAAGTCAAAGTTGAGAAAAAAAAATAACAAAAAACAAATATTACTTTGCAAGTCATCAGCATCCAATTCGGAATCGGATGTGGGACCATTCAAAGCAACCCCTCCGCTGCTTTTCCTCTTTTTACTCCTCTCTTCTTCTAATTCTAAACGTAAATGACTTATCTGATCCTCCAGATCCTTTCGTTCAGTTGCAAACCTGCCTAACCGGACGTCTGAAAATAAAAGAGTTATAATAGGCGAACACAACCGTCGGATAAAACTAACCTAAACTTCCTTCGCCCGAATTCTCTAACAGTTGGGCATTTTTGGCACTCACCAAGGCCTTCCTAGGAGTATTTCCGGGACTACTACAATTACTTATATCACGACTATTTTGTTCTTCAATTGGAATAAGATCTTCTATAACTATAACTAAGCCTTTTTCGGTTATCAACCGATCTCGTTCCTCTAACTCAGCCTTAACCACAGCCACGTCGTCCTTGAGCTGGGAAGCCAAACGCTTCAATTGATCATAATCCCTACACTTGTCCCTATGCTCGCGCTTCAACTGGGAATGTTCTTCCTCCAATTCTTCCAACCGATCCTTCAACAATTCCAACTGATAGGTCTGCGACGCTTTGTCATTATCCAGTTGAGCGTTAGCTATCATAGCTTTACGGAACTTCTCTTCCATTTCTTTAAGATCGTGCTGCAAATAGAAAGTTACAAAAACGGCGTCGTTTCACCACCGCGATGCGCTTACTCTTATTTCTCTGATACTACCGCCATCTTCGAGCGAATCCTCCGAGCTGCGCCTGCTCGAAAGGTACCTGTTACCAACGGTTCGCGTCGCTCTACTTGTCGCTTCAAGCATGTCGTATTGCCTATCGGCATTTTCTTCTTGTTCTCTTTGTTGCCGCTCTAATTCCCGCATCCGTATGTCTCTCGCCTCTGCTCTGGCCTGCCTTCTTGCCAAAAGCCGTGCCTCCGCCTAAAATAAAATAACAAAAGTTACAAAATGTTGTTCATGAAGTTGGTTTACATGATCCATAATATCATTGCGGTGGCCATAGAGTGTAAAATGGTAAGGTAATGATCCCAGACCCACAGAACAAAGAGGATTGTAGCGTAACTAGAACAGTATGAGGATGGGGGGCTAAAACCACTATAAAACAATTTTTTGGAGGCTATTCAAATGCTGATGGAGCTCGAATCACCATAGCCACCCTACTTATGCTACTAATTAGGAAGATTTAGAAGTACAAATGAATCGATTTCTCTTCGCTTTGGAAGGAAACGATAAAAAAAACCTCAACTTTGAACTTGAGGATAGAAATGGGAAGGTGCTCATCTCAAATCGAATCATAAATTAATTTTTGGAATACCGGTCCTGGCCCGCACTTCCTTTAAATAGCTGGTGCGCTACAGCACCTGAATTTTGAATTGAAGGGTTGAGTTTTGAGGCCCCCACCTGTCAACAAAGCTCGTCGGTATCCAATGTTGGAATTTAGCCCTCCCCTTATAGGTTGGTGACGGCCATGGCTTTACCTTTCCGTTACTTTTCTGAAATGCTGACAATGCAGATTTAACGTCACCGCCTGATCCCGAATACATAAGTGGGTCTGAATTTAGCGATAAGAAAGAAATGGGAGAGAGGCCAAATTTTGCGTAAGTGGTCAAAGCCAAAGTCTGTATCGAGGAATGTTCAGTCGCTCCGATAGTCGGAGATCCCGCCGGCTTGCCTCCGACATTGACCAAACTCTTACTTCCCGATGGGGGGGGGGGGGTTCGCCTGCGTGCTCGAAAATGATAGGTGAGACGTGAAAAAATCAATATATTAGTATAGAACATAGATGCACTGTACAAAATTTATGTAAAATTACACAAAATGCTTAGTAAACTTTACACAAAATAACGTCTAACATGTGTAAATTAGTAATATTACACAAAATGCTTAGTAAAATTAAACATGTATTAGTAATTCTACTAAATTTATGTATCTATTTTCTTATAAACGATATATGGAGTGTAATTTTACAGAAAAATAAAATTTATTACACATCTAATGTGTATTTATACAGAGGACTCCAGTAACCTAGTAAACACGTGTTAAGAAGATTCATAATTCGTATATTCAAAAAACGGTTTACAAAATAGTACCACAAAGAGGTTGATTACATACGAGGTATATAAAAATACAAAACCGTTGTGTAAATTTAAATTTACGCAAAAGTTTGTGTGAATAAATTGTCACAACATATTGTGTAATTTCACACACTTTTTTATAACAGTGTAGATAAACAGCTGTCGCAATTCATTCAGTGCGGCCTTTAGGCCGCACAACCACGGCCGATTATAGTATTGAATAATCGAATTGCAATGTAAATAACTATATAGAGATAAAAACTAAAAAGATAAGAAAAAAATAAGATATGATAAAGGGCAGTGGCATAGCAACCTCCAAATTGTGCCGGAGTGCAGAGAAATTTTACGCGCCCTCCAAATGACAATAAGTAAAGTTACGATTTCTTTTTTTTATTTTGCACTGCACCAGGGTGTACTTGCACTTCCTGCAGCTACGCCGCTGATAAATATCGATAAAACAAGAAATATTATAAAATCTTCTCACACAACCCGTCTCAAAAAAATTGTTGCACATATTTATTGTTTACTAAAGCGAGGTCAAAGGCCGAGTCGTTGCAAAACTTGTTACGTAGCCAGAACTTCATTTTGAGGACTGAAATTTGGAAATAAATATTCTATAGTAAAAATACGTTAGTACCAATTTATTATTTTCATAGGCGTTCTCAAAAGCTGCGGGGGAGGGGTTTTCAAGCCCCTCCCCCTGATTAGAACGTCATCACCGAAATGGGGTACTTTGGGACCCACTTACCTAATTCTTCAAAATATTTAAAACCAGTAAATCGATTACACTATAATTAAACTAGACAAGGCATAATCTGAAATGTCATTTGACTCATGGGTGGAAGCATTACTGCCAACGGTACCATACAAAAAAGTTATAGCAATATATGATTTAGAAGTGGGGGATCCAAGTTACCCCGCTTCGGAATAGAAGGGCTAAATTAATAGCACCACGTGATTATTTTACTTGACGTTATCTTTCAAAAATTAGACGTCGAAATAAATTATTGTTTCCTGCCTCCAATTACCCACAAGATTATGTTTGTCTCGAGGCGATCAACTACAAGAAGGCTGAAAATAGAAGAACCACAAATTTTGACAAGTTTGATGTGAACCCACATCGTAAATTCGTGAAGTTAAAATAGTTTAAAAAAATTGACCTACATCATCGTTGCAATCGTGAAGAAACTGTTTAATGATGTTGTTGGTTTGATTAAATTCGTCCTTTACATTATCGAGCATAGCCAAATTATCATGTTGTTGCAAAATGTCGTTTTTAATTTTTTGGTAATTTTCTTCGTCTCCGATTTTGGAAAACAGCGTTTTTCTCAGTGTAACGTCCGACTCGTTAAAATTTTCCTCACCACCCACCAAGTCCAAATCGTCACTTTCCGAATTTAAATCGTTCAAAATATCTTCCAGCGAGTCGACACTACCGGAAGTATTCGAATTCTTCAAGTCCACATCGCCCATTTTCGCACAAATTTAATTAATTACATCTAATTAGTGGTTCAATTTGCGCCACAAACATTTAGTTAGGTGTGAATGGCTTCTTGACAATATTAGTCGAACCGTATCTTATCAGTTTTTTCCGATAAGTCGCACTAAAAATACCGTTTGCACAATTCGGACTAGGTAAATTACTGGATTGTTCGATAGAAAGTATAATACGATAAATTCTCACAAGCATAACTGAAAAGTAGACCGAACCGCGAGCATCTTGCGCAAAATTTAAATTTTGACAACACAAATGCGATAATTAAAATAATCAGGTAAATTATTTACTCGCGCTATCTGTGAGGAAAACAGATACGTCGTGAAATAGAATACGTACATCCTTGAAAAACAAGAAAATTTCATGACAAAATATTTTAATAATAAATAGTAAACAATTTATAAGTAAAAAAAATATTTATAGCGCGATAAGCCAAAAATAAGCGACCCTATAGGATATTTCCAAAAATAAAGGTATTAAAGTTTCCCCTAGAGACATGTAGGGGCTTCATTTTTAAAATTGAAGGAAACGAAACAGGAAACACCTATCGGTAAGATTAGCGATTTCCGACTCAGCCGTCCGGAAATAGCTTCCGTTCCTCATCAATATCGAATCAAAGTCATCTCGAATCAGGTAAGTTCGTTTAAACTAAAATTAGAACGTCGTTTATATGTTCAAACGACAATTATCATTTTATTAATGATAACAAAAATAAACACAACGGAATTTTTTTTAAATCAGAAGGAAGTTCTAAAATAACCCAAATTGCTCAGTTAAACTGAAAATAATATACTACAACATTTGACGTCATTGTTGATGTTGAATTAAATAATTTGCAAAATTTCCGGTTTGGGTGGTTTTTGTGCTCCGTGTTTCGCTAAATTTCGTGCGAAGAAGCGGGCGGCTGTAGGAGTGAAAATTGTTCCGCCACCCTATAGCCCGTCTGGAAAAACCTATGAAATTTTAAGTTTCTTGCTTAACAATTTGTTTGTTCCATTTATAGGTCAGTCTACAAAAGTGTGGAAATAACGAAATTAATAAATCAAAAATGTCAAAAAAATACCTGTGAAGGCTGTAACTCTGTAAACCGACCAATTAACGATGGCAATTTTTACACGTTCTTCCAATATGGAAGAACCAGGTCTGGGGGTCCCGCAGATACACCTACTAAATTATAAAATAAAAATTGACGATATTATGCCCCTCAGAATCATAAGAAGAAATGTTTAT
Source organism: Podabrus alpinus (assembly GCA_932274525.1). Classification (NCBI taxonomy): domain Eukaryota; kingdom Metazoa; phylum Arthropoda; class Insecta; order Coleoptera; family Cantharidae; genus Podabrus; species Podabrus alpinus. Next base: position 79,145,208 of record OW026456.1, read on the forward strand.
GTATAACAATGCAAAAAGAAGATTGCCCCAGAATGAACGAACAATAAACACTTGGGCGACTTTTTCACTAACTCAACCACTCGAAAAAAATTTTCGAGTGCTACACACTAAAGAACATGCTTATATTTGTTTATTAAAACAAAAAAAAGTGTGAACGGAATAAAAACAACCCCAATATCGACTTTTGAAAAGTACGGGAAATTAGCATCGAGTATGCGGCAGACCCCGGTCGATGTCCCATCGTTCGCCCGTTGTTCCTTGAAATCGAGTGAAATTTTTTCGCTCCGATTTGAATTTTTCTTTGAAATTCGGATAGATGGGGGTGTGATTAGTGGATATTAGTAATAAATATAATCAAAAAAATGAAAAATAACCCGTGTATTGCCGAAAAAGTGAAAAAATAAAAAAAAATTTCCTTCGAATTTGGGGTGTGCATTCGATAAGGAGGGTAATCCATCGTCAAAACTTACCCTTTCGGGGCGCCGCTCCGCTCTGCACCCCTCCAGGGCGGTTTTGACTCTGGTTACTAGGCTAAACATACCAGAAGGCGCCACCCATCAAGAAAACCGGGATGTGAGAGAACCTCGAAATAGCATTAAAAAGTATAGTTGCGGTATGGGGCAGTAAACTATTACGTTTCACCCCCAAAAAATCGCGTAAAATCAAAAAATAATCGATGTTACATGTACGAGAGACGAGCTGCATCTGCCGGTGCAAAATATTCTGGTTAGTGTTAGGGTCATTAAAACTGCACGGACTGTCAATAGAATGAGCGACGCGCGGGAATCTCGTTAATTTTACCACTGAATCTCGTTAAATTTGCTAAGTTCAAATTCGATTTTTTCAAAAGTTTGATCCCCATTCACATTTTTTATTATTACAATTTGCTAAAATAAGTGTGTTCTTTAGTGTGTAGCAGAAGAAATTTTGTTTCGAGTGGCTGAGTTAGTGAGTAACCCAAAATCATATTAAAAATACATATTGTGTATTATTCCATTGATAATAATGTAATTTCACACTATTATCAATAGAATAATACACAATATGTATTTTTACTATAATTTTGAATGTAAAAATTACACGTATTTGAATGTATTTTTACGTGCTTTTTTTACAGTGAATATACAAACATACACAGTGTTTACAACTCGAGAAACCCAAATTATAAACAAAAATTACAGCCTTATGTCCCTCAGTCGTCACGCCCCCTTACTAAAAAAATTAGTCCTCTTTGCGCTTTACAAAATATTTTCTTTGCCTATGTCTGCCTGTGTTTTAGTAAACCTCCTTAGATGATCTGTTACGAATAAAAAGAAAGGACAGCAGAGTTGCCGCAGAGGCGAGGAAGCAAATTCACGCTATGAACGACTTGAGTAGTTATGATGTTATGAATGACCTCCTGGGGATTAAAAGGACAGCGTGATATTGCCTAGAAATTAAATTTTCAAAGCGTAAGATATTTGATGTTCTATCAGGGTTACCATGGTCTCTTGTGCTCCTGTTGACTCTGATTTTAGAATCAAGAGATAAAAGCTTTCTCAGCATATCATCCATTTCAAGTTAATTAGAAAAATCTGGTGAAATAGGAAGTCGATCATGGGAACTTAAAGACAGTTACAACATCTCTGTTGCAGGTGACTCGACTGAAGTCGAGTATTATGAATTCCACCTCGAGAAGAATTCCTTCTTTTTCTTTCGCAACGCCTTATTCCAATATTTGAAGTACTTGATGATGCAAAAAAAAATGTTTCGCGATGTTCTCTGCAAGACGACCTGGTAGACTTTGTGTTCCCGTTTAAAACAGAACTCCATGCACCCTCAAATACCGAAGTTTCTTCTATTCGGCGTTAAGTAAGCTACGTTTTTTCTTTTTTAAAATTGTCTTTGCTTAAATATTTGATTATGTAGTCGCAGATAAACAAACCTTATGGGAGTTATTGAAACACTTGGCAAAGTTCGAAAGGTTATCAACAGATGGCACTGCTATATTAAAAGGTTGAATAAAAGACTTAAGCACCAATCACGAACTTTTTTGTGTAGGTATCTCATTTCCACTCTCAAGATGGTCCAAAATGCATTTTCATAAAATGGAAGAAGTTGCAATTATGTGACTATGATGCATTAAAATGTATCACAGCAATGAAAACGTCCAGTGCGGCCTAAATGCCGCACAACCATTACAATGCTCACTTTATAACTTTAGTTGGGTTATAAAAAGAATATTGTTTTGTTATTTGTTGATTTAAATTTTCTATATAGTGAAGTGCGTGAATAATGCCGCACTAAAATTACCATTTTTTAGGTTGGTAACTAAAAAAATAAACCAATCATGGATGTGATGCACCGAACTGGTGTTGATGATGATTATTGCAAAATTGACCGCAGGAAATTTAAATTGTGCAACGCCGTAGGGCTGAAAATCTACTAGCCTAATGGTTAGGGTGGATCTGACAGCAGTAGCTGAGATTCGAACCTACTACCATTAAGTCCTCCGTTATCTCTCACGCCCCTACACAAAAGTATGTATTTACATAAACCTGGCATAAAACAAAGGCTTCAGGCAGGCCCACCGTAACCATTAGGCTTCAGCCCGTATGCGTCACCGTCGCAAAATAAAATTTTGTTCTTAGAAACTTGGGAAAATTCAACTGTTTTGTATTTCGTGAACTACCAGTTGTAGACCCAGTGGCGTAGCTATGAACTTTTGGCCTGATCACAAAATACCCCGCTTAGGATATAATAATAGTGAAATTTTTTTAAGTACCTGTTTTTGATCATTAAAAATATTTTGAATATAATAAAAGTATTACAGTTATTTTTATCTTATTAATATAATTAATTCGGGCCTGGCACTAAGGGCTCTGTGACAGTAAATTTAATCGTGGTTAACAGTTTTACAGTTTGTTCTAATAGTTAAAACCGACTTGAAATAATTTATTATATCTCGATTTCATAAAATTCAAATTTAAATTATTTACGTGTTGATGGTGCCACTGCTATTTGACGAAAATGGCTGTTTGGCTCAACTTCTCTGCTGATTGAGTACATTTTTTTATACCCGGTAAGCGAATATTTTCTAGTGAATATTATTTAAAAGTCATAATATATCATTACATGCCTAAACATTAAAATTAAACCGAACTTGGGTTGGACGATTAATTGCAGTTGTGAAATCTACAGAAAAAATCCTAATCTGCGGGGTCCCATCCACCTATCGGACATTTGAGTAATAAGTACGCCTCTATGTAATGCCAACATTGCAACTATACTACGTCCTATCCGTATCCATGGTAATAGAGTGCAGATCTGCAAACGCGACCTCAAGAAGCGTAAATATCTTAAGGAGGTCCTGGCCTTCTGGGTTAAGACCTAGCCCAGGGATGAGCAATCCGCGGCCCGCCACACTTTCTCGTGCGGCCCTTCAAAGATTTTACATTTTGATTTTTAAGGTTAGGTTTATAGGTTTATTTTGTTAATAAAGAGAGAATTTGAGTTCATCATTCAGTGTTTGTAGCTGGCCTGATGTCAAAAAAAGGTTGCTTTTATTCCTGGCCTATATAGGCTGCATTGGTGTTCTCAACCACTGTATTTCTGTTGAAAAATATATAAAAGTGCCGCGAACTTATGGTAGAGTAATTAATTGTATTACTAACCCCCTATAAAATTAGGATGCCTTTTATTTTTCATAAAAGTGCCGTAATCTTAGAACCACTGCTCTAGACGAATCCCACTTTTGCGTTCTTGGAAACTTCTTCTTCTTCTTGTTCAGTTCTTGGAGGCCAAACTGACAAACATTTTAAGTATATGTTTGTTAAAAAAAAAAGAGGCAGCCATCCGCTTAGCAGGATAAGTACAATATTTTATTTTAAAATTGAAAAACGTGCCGTTAGAGGTTGGATTGGTTTAATCACTGACGAAGTAAAGAGTTTATTTTGACCGTCTGCTCTCGAAAGGCAATGGCAAACCACCGAATAGCAATCTGTTAGAAAAGTCCATGGTTTAGACTTTACGTAGAAGAACCTTTTCAAACAGAAGTGTTTTCTATGATTCAAACCGCATGTTAAACTGTAGGTCCCCTATGTGTACATTTCACACCCAAACCCCATATAAGAGAGAGGATGGTCCCAAAGTCCATTTAAGATTTCCTAACGAAGTAATCAATTAAATTATCTTTTTTTATCGATTTTTTATTTTAAATTTTAATAATCGATTTTTACGAATTATTCTTGATAAATCTGCCATGGATGGAGTTACCCAAAAAAGATTTAAAACTCACGGTGAAACTCGCCGTTTAGGCTCTATTACGAATTGACTCGCCAAATAATTTTGGAAATTTATTTAGGTATCCAAATATTTTTTCTGATCTTGTGATATGAAGGTTCAATTTTTTCGGAATTGACAAGATGGAAAAATACAAAAGTGCTCAGCCCCACCCCGCATGGTATTTGGATTTACTCCCAAAATATTATTTCCATGGAATTTAAAAACTACTTAAAAGTCTACAGTTCAACATCATAATTATGACTATCGCGGTTTTTATATCATAATTGTTGGTTAACCCCCCCCCCCCTACCCGTCTTGGAAAGTCACAAAAATTTTACAAAAAAAAATTGGGACAAAATTTAATGAACTCTAATTAATAAGTCTGGCAAATGCAGCAAAAAGACAAGATTGGAAGCTGCAATATAGCGATAGACTAAAATACTCGTCTATGCACGTTGATTAAGCAGCTGTAAGCCACCAGTCACAGTGAGACAGTTCAAATAATTGAAGTAATAGTGAATAAATAACAAGACCGAAATATCGATTTCAGAACCTGAGTCTGTTTTTTCGAGTCGGTCAGACTTAAAAAAAATCAAAGAATAAAATTTTAGAATTTCCTCATCAAAATGTGAAACCCAAGAGCAGATGTTTTCGCGATTACAATTAATTGTGCAATAAAAAAAAAAGAAAACTTACAAGTTTTTTCCATTTACGACACGAAGTTACGACCACGATGTGGGTCGAAAAAGTTTCTGCATCCGCCAAACAATCGGCCAGCGAGGGAACCTTTTTGAACTGAATTAACAAATCCGTCTTGACGATCAAATTAGAATCGACGACCATTTTCGACCTCTTCTTTTATTTGCACAAATATCACGAACTAGAGACACCGTTTCACATTTTCATCATAAAAATGATTTCTAAAAACTTTCGTTACACTACATCAATTAAGCTCGAGCGAGGAGTGCGTGGCAATTAAGCGCTTAATTGTTACGTTTCAAAAAGAAATTCACGCTTTCGATCTTTTCGTTATTCAAATTCGAAAGCCACGTGTGCGCGTGTGACCGGAGTGCTGTGCACGAAGCGTTTAACAAGTCGGAAAGTTTAGATGAAGACTGAAGTATTCATATACACACATAACACCTAAATACATTAAGAAAACCCCCATAAGCATACGAGTTCGTTCGCCCGAAATCCCACCGACTTCTAAAATTGGAAGAGGGATCTCATCACCTATGCGTTTTAATTATTGCATTATGGAATATTAAAATTTAAATGTCTTTCCGTTTGTTGGTCCAGCAACATTGTTGGGAAGAATCTAATCAAAACTCGCTCCCCCATCTCCATAAAAATTATATCATTATTTTTCTTCTGAACGGCAGAAAAACTGGAACTAACCATAAACTAATGAAAATATCTGCAGGAAAAAAATTACATCGCAATCTAGAAAACTTTCTATCTCTCTGGTGGTTCGTGTGCATAACCCGGTGAATATCATACGGAAGTTGTAACACCAGCTTACAGCAGCAACCCCAATGAAAAAATTCGTCCAAAAATAGCATACAACCAATACAACCGAGAACAAATGTCTCCCGAATAATGAAGGGCTTCGACAATGACGAACAAGCAATTTTAAACTTCCGTGAATAAATGTTCAAAACAGAAAGTTAATTGAAGAAACCGAATTCTTTATGTGAGCGAAAGAATAACACTTTAAAAGTAACAATGCATCAACAAAATTGTCAGATTTCTAAAACTAAACCAAAGCACACACACGCACTCACTCCCAGAAATACAAATTTAGACGCCGATGTTGTTTTATTTCATTCTTCACAGCTTCTGCAAGCGCATCTTTGGCAAATTATTTTTAATTACTTTACCAGCTGATCGAATGGAAAAATGTTTAGAAAAGTTATTCGATGTGGTGGCTCGGAGTGTACACTTGATAGATTAAATGCGAATAAAGCCATGTTCGCTTCCCGGGAGAATCGATTTGTTTCGCGGCGCAGAGATAATTTTTGTTCAATGGTTTTAAAGAACGATCAGCTTAGCGGTTAAGGGAAGTAGTACAGTGTGGAATTTAAAAAATTAGGTTTTCGGTTGCATCAGTTTTGAACACCTATAAATTTTTCTATGTTAGAGAAAAAAATCAGCATCGAGAAAATGTTAAAGATACAGAAGTTAGTGAAGGAGAGTTTCGACTATTGTTTAGAGAAGTCCAATATTTCATAATTTATGGCTCGATTTATGGTTAGGAAAAGTGATGTTATCTTGAAATAAAACCAATAGATTATTATACAAAGAGTCGCCGGTGTTTGGAAATTCCAAGTACTATTGTTTGACGCCTTGGAACCCTGTCTAATATGAAAAAGTGATGAGTTTGAAATCAAAAAGCATAAAATTTCATTAAACAATAATTTAAAAAATATTATGTAGGTACATAGTAATGAAAGTTTTAGTGTGCTTTTCAAACAATAGTAGAGAAAATCTTGTGTGGAACACGTAAACAAAATGGTTTCTTATTAAATTTCTAACTCGTATATATGGAATTTGTTCAAACCTCGAGAGTTATGAGGTAACCAGTTCAATTCAGGGTGCAGTAAAAACTTCCTTCTTACGTTCAACAGTAGGTTCCCTACGTATGTGACAACACTTCGATGCACATCACATATAATATATAAGAGAGAACGTCAAAAACGTCAAAAACGCGTAGTTCGCTTTACTTCACAGCAATTCATTTAAACAAAAAATAATGATTATTTACAAAACTTTTGAAATACAACATAATATCTGCAATTTCAATGATTTGTATGCACTACCGGGACTTAAACTGCTACTTTAGTCTTCTTCATGATTGTAGGATGATCAAAAACATTCAAGAAATTTAGGCTTTCATGCGACTCCTGTGCTAAGGGGGTGTAGAAGTGTTAATTTATTCTGCAGCTGCCCAACTGCTTACCGAGTCTAGGGACAACTTCTTGCGTTACTTTGAAAATTTTAAAACTGAAGTCAGCTATAAAAAGTTAAAATGGCAACCGGAGGTCTGGGGGTATGGAATATCTTTACAGTCGCCAATTTTTTAGAACTTCCTTTACAGTAGCGACTCACGACGTTTTTCTATGGGAGCGCACAAAACTTTAATAAAAATATAAATTTGCTGTATTTTTACTTGCTTATTTATTTACTAATTGGCCTTGGTTGTGCGGCCTAAAGGCCGCACTGAGTGAATTACGACAGTTATCTATCTTCTATATTAGATATACAGTAGAACTCCAATTATCCGAATCAATTGGAACCGGACCCCATTCGGATAATCAAAAATTTGGATAATTGGATTTTTTCCGAAAAAAGGGCACCGTATGGATTTTTAATTAATTAAATGAAAAGGCGACACTTTTACAAGTATAGCGTACTTACAAGTGCTGTACATTAGTATGTATTGTAAATGAAAGTCATTGCTTGCTGAACATGTCGGTCAAAGTAAGCTGTTTGACTGTCCGTTTTCGGGCAGCCAAGTCGCGCATCCGCTTGACAGTGAGAAGTTGCATGTGGTCACACTCGGGCTGATGCAAAATCATTATTTTGCGAATCTCAGTACGTTTCCGTCTTAAATTTTTTTTCTGAAAGCGATTCGGATAATCAGCGATTCGGATAGTCGGAGTTCGGATAATTGGAGTTCTACTGTATATTGATTTTTTCACGTCTTCATCATTAAAATTTACACGACAGATGACGTGACATTCGTTGCTCCCATGTTATATTTCTTACCATATTTGTTCTCACCTTCATAGTCTAAACATTTTCACCTATTCAGGTTTTTGAAAATTTTTTCCTGTGACTTGACATTTCACCAACAAGAAGAACTCATCATACGGACCAACCTTACAAACATAGTAGAGGAAGCGCATACTTCAAAAACTATAACGAACTTAAATTACTATTAATTGTGTAAATTTTACTTTTCTAATAAATATATTTTGATTTGATTTTCACTTAGAAAACTAAATTAAATTCAGGTTTTTAAATTTTCCCGAAACAAAAAAATTTTCATCTCGCTTTTCATGCCCAACATTACTTAATTAAATATTGTAGGAAAGGGCTTAAGCTCCCTATATCCATGTCGCAATTCACTCAGTTCGGCCTTTAGGCCGCCCAACCACGGCCGACTAATAAAGCAACGAATGTCACGCGATCTGTCGTGTAAATTTTAATGATAAGTGAGATGCGAAAATATCAATATATTAATTCTCTCAGTGCGGCCTTCAGGCCGCACAACCACGGCCGACTACTATTATGATCTTAAACCAATGAGATACGTTCCCGTTTTATTTATATGGAGATACTGGATAATTATTATTCGATTTTGGATAGAACACGTGCCCTTGGCCCTTGTGCAAACTGTGTGCAACAGTTTTGCAAACGCAAAACTGTGCAAAAATAATAAATAAGCAGATGTCTCTATATTATGCATGTTTGACGGTCTAACCAAAAACGCAGAGAAAGCATGGGTATATAAAAAAAAAATTATCTAATCGGTGAAGCCCAGGTAAATTAGATTTTATATTGGTTCTTCGAATATCACGGAAGATTGTTTTCAGATCTTTGAATCAGTCAACGTGAAAGATCGAATATACTGCAATATAAATTAATAGTACGTAACTTCCTACCTGTAGAACTTAGTATTATAGACCGGGGGGTGAACACCCCCCAGGTACACAGAACTTGCAGTATCAGGTGATCAAGAGAAGATATCTTGAAAACATCGTAAAGCGAAAATTACACGGTAAATCTTGAATTCTACTGAAAATAATCACATTTGCGGCTGGGTGGTATTCCCCCAGACACCCCCCCCCCCCGGTTTATGCGATCTGTTTTCATAGAGGTTTTATAATATATCGGAAACATCGTTGTTATGTTAACTTGACAATTTTACCGGTTACCAGTCTGTTACTATGTTAACCTGACAGTTTTAACCAATTATCAGACTGTTACTATGGTAACGTGACAATTTTACCGGTTACCAAACCGTTGCTATAGTAACGAAACATTTGAGTGGCAATGGCAAAAAAGGCAGTTTCCCAGAATTTGAAAAATTGACTAACAATACAGGACCTGAGCTACAAGATGAGAAAACCTTCTCGTCCTTCTTCCCCTGTACCCCCCTTTATGTGAATTTTCTAGGAAATCTGGACACATTTGGAAGCCTGACATTTAGTTACCATTGCGGGTAAATTAACTTATAATACAATATTTTTCAATTTTTTGAAAATATTTGATGATCCGATCGATTTCGTTAAAAATTACAGGAAATTAACTTTTTGGGGTACATACTCCCGGATTATGTGTGCCGTGGTTTGCATTCCACGTAGAACTGTAGGTCCTATTATGTGCATGCATTCTTTTCTTGAAATAGGTTGGATAAAAGAATACAATTTAATTTTCAATCGTCGTATTATTAATTTCATTGTTGTTGTATGCATCGGTTTTTTGACGTTCTACGTCTTCCGATTTCACTGTCTGTGCTCGTTGCGTGTTGAAACTGTGTGACGAGCACAGAGGACCTACAGCTTAACGTGGATTCCGAACCACGGGGATAGACGATTTTTACATCGTCTACTCCAACCAGGGAAGTTTTTGAGCCATATATAATGTTACCTGTGGCCAGCAGATAGACATTTGGTGAGCGAGGTGGGCGAATAGCTGAGCGGTTAGCGTGTTAACTTCTCATGCCGAGATTCATACGTTCAAATCCTGTGAGGTGCTATCTATAGAAGGATTATTAATTTCATAACGGAAGTAAATTTTAAAAAAACCGCCGTAGGAAGGTTAGAACTTGGAATCGAACCGAAGTCAGACGTTGTACCGGTTACCTGCATTATTAAAATTTAAAACCCAAAACGGCGCATTAAAGCATTCCGTTTATTCGAAACTTCTTCTTGGAGAGCATTACCTGATTCCAGGCGTTGGCGACCTCTCTACTAATGTATGTAAATTTTTTACTGAGCCCAGAATCAAACCAGGTATTCAGCACTTAACCGCTTAAGCTGATGACCGTCTCAATCTTATTCTAAACACAGTAACAAATAAAATTAAAAATAACCTAACCAATGAAAATATCAAAATCGATAGTGGTTTGCATGTCAACACCAAAACCCGGTTCGCTTCCCGACCGCATCGATTTGTTTTACAGGGCATATTATTTTATGAGAGTTAAAAATAAATTTTTGGTTCTCTAAATCTAGCAACAGCTGCGCCATGGAGGCAATTTAGTGTAAGTTGCATATTATAATAGAAAGACTCATAAAACTGAGCGAACGTCCTTCAAAACGAATCTAGAACCCAAAAATAAGCGAACACGAAATTCCTCCGCTTTTTTTTATGAAACGAATTTCATTAAAATTTCCAACCCGGAACCGGCTAATGGCGCATTAAAAGCATTCAATTTATTTCAAACACAATAACAAATAGAACTAAAAATAATCCAAACAATGAAAATAAAAGCGTTACGTCCCGTTAATTTTTTTAAAAATTTAAATTGCGATTTTCTCTTTACGAAAAACAAATTATTTTGATTTCTGTGCGCCGCAAGAGATTTATTTTAAAATTTTAAGTTCCAGTGCCGTACTTTTCCAGAGCTTTTGTCACGGTTCAGAACCCGCAGCAATAAATTTATAAATCGTCGCTTTATTTTTGGATAGCTGCTAAATAATTTAATAAATTTGATTTTATCAGTGTTACTCAACAGGTGGAGCCTGAAAATAATTGAATTAAATCGCTCCAATTACACAATTATTATTTTAAGTAAATAAATAAATAAACAAATAAACAAACAGAATTAGAGAACAAAAGAAAGTCGACCAAAAGAAATAATATAATGTATAGTTTGTTTCAGAATAATTGAAATTAAAAAAAGTCATAGCATCAAATTACGTTGATATAAAAACGTACAAACTATAAACGAAACATAATATATAGAGATAAGGTTAATTATTTTAATCTCGCGCCAGTCTTTAGCAATGCATATTCACATAGTTCGTACGCTTTTATATCAACGTAATTTGATTCTATGACTTTTTTTAATTTCAATTATTCTGAAACAAACTATACCATAATATGTTAGGTATACTAAGTAGCACTTAAATTTTATTATCACTGCAATTATAATTTAATTGCGATTTTTTTTATGTTGCCGATTTAATACCGCAGACAGCATTTAATTTTAAGCAATTAGGATTTTTATTCACAAATCGCAAACGTTTTATCGCTTAATAAAAATCTGATAATCCGCGTTGTTTTGGTGAGGTTTCATATCTCCATAGCCGATTTTTCTAAAAACGGATAGATTTTATTGAAACCGTAACCGTATTTAATTTAACGGCCGTAGCGCCTTTATTTGCGGCAAATAAAGGGTATATCTTATTTCCAACAGGAAAGCCATAAAATTGAACCTCAATTAAAAAATATTACTGTTGAAATATTTAAAAAAAAATTATTATTAGCCGATATTATTATATTATGCTAAAAAGTTACTTTAGCTTTAACTTACCATAATAGGACATACATATAAAGCGGCAATATTACTCGACTAAACAACAAAAGTATGATTTGATTCATATTTTATGTCTCTATTTGCTTTCATAGAAATGATCAGGAACATTGAAACGATGCCAAACAAAATTAATAAAATAATAAATATGCGTGACCCAAAAGTAATTAACAAAATTTTGTTTTGATTGTTACCATCTCCATCTGGCCTCTAAATTTAGTCACGATGCACGTTCACATTACTTAATTAATTTTATAACATCTTGTTTAGCAGTTCAACCTGTGCGATTGACACTATTTTTTTCACACACACCTCAACTATTTTGGTTGAATTGCAACACTTACGAGTAAAGGGAAAGCATAAATATTTACAAAAACAAAACAAAGTTTGGTACATGATGTTAGTGCTCACCTCTTTGGCAATCAAATCGAGAGCTTGGTCTTCTGCAGACGATTTGGCTACCACTCTCCTCCGGCCGCCACCGCCGTCCATGGCAGGGAAAGGGACAAACCAACACACACCTGGGGTAAAAATAAAACAATAACAACACAGAATACAACACCGACACAACATAATGCAGTTTTACATTTAAAAAAAAAATTAGCAAGCTAAGAAAAGGGAAAATGTCAAACACCCACCGTGCTTAGCGTAAGTTTGCTGTTAGACCACAATAATTTAACTTGCTCGTCGTAATGAGGCATTTTGTTATCGACTCGTTACTTCTTGTTCAAGATCAATAAATTGTAGACTTTCTCATTACAATGTAAGCACTGACTCAACACACCCTACCTTAATTATTTTGTCAAATAAATGTCTGGGGTGGTAGGTAAGTAAGTAGCGACGTACTAAATTGGTCGATCGATCAAATTTTCTCCAAAATATTGTCGGATAAAAATATTTAAATGTTTTAGTGGTAGTACAGTAGACGGTTATTTTAAATCTGAACTCCTCCAAGGGTTCAAAAACGTTCAAGATTGAACTTCACGAGTGCTAAGTGAAGCAAATAAAATTTTATTATCAGGCGGAAGTTCAGTTACCATAGATAAATTATTCCACTACCAAGGCACAAAATTTACATAAAACGCAACATTTTTCAGGAAATTAGCAAGGTGAAATAAATGCAATAAACACGAATACTTAGTGAGGCAGTGGGTCGAACCGCGTCTTGTTGACAGATTATAAATGTCAAATTATTTCGTCTGCACGATCCGGTAAGTCCTAAGACCAACAGATTATCTCAAGACTGAGCCCTTTGATTATGTCCTATCAGATACACAAACCGTGCCGGAGTTTTGGAAATACCTGGTGGAGTTCAAAAGATTATCAACAGATGGCGCTACTAAATTGGAAGGCTGAATAAATTACGGATCACTTAAAGATACGTGGCATTAATACATCATCAAGTAATTTATTAAGAATTCGAATTAAGTAACGTCATCTGTTGATTGACATTTCAACTACAAAAGGTGTTTCCAAAACTTCCATAAGGTTGCCAATCTGATACCATATATAATCAAAAATCGAGGTCAAAGATAACAGAAACTGAAGAATTATTTTGTTTTTCCAACGATTTACACGAATTTCTCGCAAAACTACATTTAACGGATATGTACATAATCAGTGCCATTGACGAAGGTCTCGTTAACTTAGGAATATCGTTAATTTTTAGTTTAGTCCGCCCCCCCCCCGGCCCGAAATCCTGTATTGAATGCCTAAAGACGGCCGACCGTACCAGTTAGTAATTTAATATTCAATTTTTAACAGTGGAGGCTCGTGACGTATTTTATTGTGAGGGCACAAAATATAATATATAAAAATTAGGGAAAAATGTAAATTTACAGTGGGTTGATGCAAAATATTTAACGTAATGTAATTTATGTATTTTAATTTACAGAAGTTTAGTGTACGTAACCTCCTTTATGCGTTCATGCTACATTTTCTCTAATTTAATTTAACGCTAGGATTAAATATTGATCAACTTTACATAATACCGGTTATGCTAAATGAGATTATAGTATTTGTTGAAACCCGGCAAGAAGTCGTTTTTATGCATGCCTCATTTTTACGTTAAAAAATTCTTCAATATCTAACATGAACCGGACCAGTTTATTAAATTAAAATATATTAAATTTTGTTACGTGAAATATTTTGCATGAACCCACCATTACTTATTTACTTTCCAAGTACTATTTCAATTCCAAAGAATTGATTACCCTTAGAATAAAGACAAATTTTAACGAAATGCAGTGTTCCAAATGCTGACTATGGATGATTAAAACGCCCGAAAAATCAGCCAACTTCTTGCGCCACTTTGAAAGTATTATTAATCTTCATTTTGGCCATCCAGACCCCCCGGTCAGCAAATGCCCGTTCTTTAAAACTTCATTTACAATACCGGCTCATGACTTTTTTCAATGGGGGGTACAAAATTTAACGAAAAAGGAAAAATATTTTTATTTATTTACTTAAAATTACTATTTTTATAATTATATTTGGATTGCTATTGTTTTTGGTTTTAGATAGTTTTTTACTTTGTGGTCTTGCCTGCAACTGCAAATTGAACTGATGATCCCTACCCTCAGTGCGGCCTTTAGGCCGCACAACCTATACAATCACGAATCAGTGCGGCCTTAAAACAACACTTCTGCCTATCTGGTTTATATCTAGTTACCAACCTAAATCAGGCTTTAGCCCGCACGCCAATGACAGTCGTGCACTGGTAGAAAAATAATGGTTAAATAAATGACAAAATAATGAAATCCATATTAATAGTGAAGATATAACTGGCTAACCATAAAAAACGTGGTAGCTTCAGTTGTGCGGCCTACAGGCCTAGCTGGAGGGAGGATTGATGGATTAATTTAGCATTATTATAGACACACACATAGATAAATAAAAGAACTTTAGTTAATTCTTCGGACCACCCTGTGTATGCGCAGTAAAAAAAAAACTTGCATAAAACGCCAGCGTTACAACGAACGCAATTTTTTCTTCCGATTTGGGGGCGTCAGAATTACCTGGGGGCGGGGGTTGTTTAACTAACCTGCTGCTTGTGGGGACTAGTGGTTTGCAATAATGGGGGGGGGGGACTTAAATTACATTTTTCATTTTGCAGGTAAGTGCTTTAAATCTATCCCATTGTCCGAGCGACGTCGAATTATCCAATATTCAGCAGCGTAACTACCGCGATGCGAGCGGTGCGTGTTTTTTAATCGAAAAATGTTATTCTTTATTTTGAGTTGTTATTCTGTTTTGGGAGGGCGGCGCCCCGTCGGCCTTCCCATACCAGCCGCCACTGAATTTAAGTACTGTTTGTAAAAGTTCAAATGAAAGTTTAAGGAAATGGAAAACTGTATAAAATGGCTTCGCACTTCGAGCTATTGAAAATCCCATGTCTGCTTCTTCCCCACTTGGGGATTTTATCCCTCCCCTCTCTCATGCGCGGTTTTTCGCATATTACTCGCTTAATTTTATTTTTACAGAAAATTATCACCAGATCAAAATTGAAGAACAGAAAATTCTCTACAAAATAATTTCTTCATAATTTACATCAGATTACGAAGAAAAATGTACGAAAATTTTTAGGATGACCGTATACCGAAAATTTCGTGCTCTCCGGTGCTCTCCAATTTTGGTTTGTTGATAATTTTCATTAAAAATAAAATTAAGCGAGTTATCGTTGAAAAACCACGTTGAGGGATTTGGGCTTCAAACCTACATAGTACATGAGATTTTAGCGACTTGGTAGCATTCATTCTTAAATTTCTGATTGTCTGGTTGCCCAATGAAGAATTTTATGGCCTTCAATTTTGGCTTAGAAAACTGAAATTAAATGAGTTATAGGTGCAAAACCAGGTTGGGGGCTAAAATTCCTAATTGGAGAACCCAACGGAGGATTTACAACTACAATAATTCATACTTTGCATTTTAACAGAAAATTCCCTCTCCAATTTGGATGGGGATGTTGATAGGACTTTGGATGATCATGTAATGCCTTGGTTCGACTACCGGTTGAAATTTGAGCAAAACCCAGATCTGTGTCTATATAAACCAGAGTGATTTATTATTAGTTTCCTAGCTACATGCGTTTAGGCCGCACAACCTTGGTAATCATACATTAAAAAAACATTTAGTTCAATTATTAATCGATGAAGCTTTCATTCCGTTCAGAAAATAGCTACTTTGCTTCTCTGCCAAGTGCTTACACGTCACGATCCATTCTCTGAGGTGGATCAACCCTCTTCTCTCTCTTTTAATTTATAACTAAAGTTCAAAATGTGTCGATATTTACCAGAAAATTTCCGTGAATTGCTGGATTTGAATTCGCTCCAGAACTCAACAAATAATCACACATTTCATTCGATCATAATAATCGAAATAACTTCGAGGTGTTAGAATGGTTCGTAGGGCGGGGGTGGGGGATAAAATTTCCTTTCTCTGTCATGAAACGGCGTCACTGAGCAAAAATCAGATGTATTTGAGCCATAGAATTTGCACAACATAACCAAAATAACTTGAAGGCGTCCATCAATATACTAGTTAGTCAAACAGGGGGGGGGGGGGTAAATTTTAATTAAACATGGGAAGTTATGGATGATGAGAGAGCAAATTTTGAGTTTCAAGAAAAACAAGGGATGAAATTTTGCTTTCATTAGCTGTGTACTGTAGTTTCGAGCCATTTTAGAACAGAAGGCGTTTGATGTTCTATCAGGGTCACCAATTTGTATGAGGTCGTCCATAAAGGACGTTCGCAATTTTTCCGGATTTTCACGGTTGGTCTCAATCTTAGATCCCCTCGGGAACGTCCTATGGTCATAAATCAAAGACCCCCCCCCTCATTTGTCTAAAATCGAACTTGACACGACATTTTGTTTACAAAACATTTGGAATTAAGGAATGAAGGGGTAAATTAACTTTTTACAAATTTAATATAATTAATTAAAAATAAAATTCAAACGGAATTCTCTTACAAATCTCAAAAATTGGATTTTTATGCGGACGTCACATTTGTCCAATCCTCTCCCCGGTCATACTTGATCCCATTTTGTAAACCCCCCTTCCCGCAGGCGTGGACGTCCTTTATAGACGACCCCTATGTTGCGGGGAAAAAATAACTGTTTAAACGCAATATATAAATGTATAAAATAAAACAAATTTTTACATTCAATTTACAAAAAATTTACAGAAAATTACACCATACAAAAAACACCCTGTACATTAAAAGTGCATATTTATGAAGGTGAAAAAACACTCTGTATATGTATAATATTGTATTGTAAGTTGTAGATAATTAAAAATAATTCGAAGTTATGTATGTCAAGCAGATACATAACTTTCAATTTAAAATTTTTCCGATACTATCTTGAATGGTAGTCGCACTATAGATTAATTTCATTCAATACGTCGCAGGCGATTTTTGAAGATTTGAAATCGAACATGCCTATATTGCAAATTTTATGATAAGCTCCAAACTATTAAAATTTTGAACTAGCAGCGTGAATTACTTCCTGAAAAATGTTATTAAACATTCGGGGAGGGGGGGGCATATAAAAATCGTTTGCAAGGCTTACCTCATCGTTAACCATATGAAAATGAAACTATGTTGACTTAAAGCGGATAAAATAAAATAATCAAAATAAATGCCGCATTAATTATTTTTTTAATAGTGCAGGATTGTCGTGGTTGTGACAAACCTTTTTAGATTAGAACAAAAAATAGATAGGCAGAAATGGTGTTCTAATGCCGCACTGTTTCGTGATTGCCCAGGTACTAAGAGAACGGATCATCGTCTCCATTTAATACAACAGACAGATAGACACATTTAGGCTATCATATTTATATGTCGATAATAATGATGATGGAATAATAGGCTTTAGGCCGCACAACCAAGGCAATCTCTTATTAATAGTATTTAATAAAAAATTAAAAATCAAGAACTGCAAAAACTAAAAACCGTGTAATTCTGCAACCGATGGATTAACAACTTGACTTGATCAAGTTCAAACTTGACTTGATCAAGTTCAAACTTGACTTGAAACACAATTTTCTTAGAAATCCCAAAAATGAGTAATATTATGCGGACGTCACATATGTGACGTCCCCCCCCACCCTGGTCCCCACCCCTAGTCGCACTTTGTCTTATTTTGTAACCCCCCCGGCCCCAGGCGTGGACGTTAAATCTACGGTGAGAGTGTCATAACCACTGACACTACGAACTAACTTGTAACCTTCCTAATGCAAAGATGAAGGTTTATATAGGCCCCTAATACAAAAATTTTCTGAGAATGTATTATCAAAATTTTGAGTAAATCGATTTTGAAGTTAGCTAATTTTCATGTAAAAACCTAACGAGATTCCGCGCGTCGCTAATTTTGTTGACGGTCCGTGCGTAATGAATGACCCTAACACTTAGAGTATTTCGCACCGGCAGATGCAGCTCGTCTCTCCTACATGTAACATCGATTATTTTTTGATTTTACGCAATTTTTTGGGGGTTTAAGATCCCGGTTGCCTTCATCCCGGTGTTTGATGCGCATAGTTCTGGTCGGGCCGGATGCACCCTAAAAAGTAATTTGCACCATCAAAACCGGCAAGGCCTAGGTTTTCCACATAGTTTTTTATGTTTATTTAGAGACCTTATTCTTAAAATATTTGTGGTTCTGAAAAGATCCGTTTTTTTTTAAATAATTACTCCGATGTTATACGCACGGCAGAAGACTGGCAATTGCGCTCCGTACCGAGCGAGCGCGACTTATATTTATAACCTCGGTAATGGGCGTGGCCTAAAGGTGCGATTTACATGTTAAATTTAGCTTTTTTAAAATCGAATTTTCGCGAAATTTTATGTATATCATCTTGAGTGAAATTTTTACAGTACACTCTAATAAGGTTCCTTTTGCTATAAAAAAATTTTGAAATGATTTGGGGTGTCAGTGGTTATGACACTCTTCCCAAATCTACTTATGTATTCGAATTAAATTTATTTCAGCCTGTCTTCAATTATTGTACGGTTTAGCAACCCCATATTTGGCCGTCATATTGGAAAACCCACAAATTTTAGACTTCCATACGCAGTATAGCAAAAATATCGTCTGTCCGTATAATTCCGAGTCGATCGGAACTCACCCAATTTGGAACTAATCGGACCGCCCAAATTATGTTTTTTATTGAATTCCTAACGACTTATAACTTTTTTACTGTATTATTTTTAATTTTCAGGAATATTCTTGATTTTAGGACAGATAGTTAGGCGTCGTCCACGCCTTAGGGGGGGTTCATCTTCTTCTTCTTTAAGTGCCGTGCCTGATTTCAAACGTAGGCGACCTCTCTCGTCATGACCCTCAGGGGAGGTCATAAAAATTTAAAAATAATTAAAAATTAAGGAATAGGCCTTTTCGTTTAAAAGGTCAAGTTCGATTTTAGACAAATAAAAGGAGGTCTTTGATTTGTGAACATAGGACGTCCCTGGGGGAAGGGGTTCGAAGATTGTGACCAACTTCAACAGAGGGGGGGGTTGAAAAGTCGGAAAAACTCAACAAATTTGGAACTAATCGGACCGCCCCAAATTATGTTTTTTATTGAATTCCTAACGACTTATAACTTTTTTACTGTATTATTTTTAATTTTCAGGAATATTCTTGATTTTAGGACAGATAGTTAGGGGTCGTCCACGCCTTAGGGGGGGTCATCTTCTTCGTGCCGTGCCTGATTTCAGACGTAGGCGACCTCTCTCGTTATGACCCTCAGGGGAGGTCATAAAAATTTAAAAATAATTAAAAATTAAGAAATAGGCCTTTTCGTTTAAAAGGTCAAGTTCGATTTTAGACAAATAAAAGGAGGTCTTTGATTTGTGAACATAGGACGTTCCTGGGGGAAGGGGTCCGAAGATTGTGACCAACTGTCCCAGAGGGGGGGGGTTGAAAAGTCGGGAAAAATTGCGGACGTCCTTTATGGACGACCCCTTATTTTAAAACATATAAAGACTATCAGTGCGGCCTTTAGGCCGCACAACCAATGCTATCTCGTACTTGTATTATTAAATAATGAATTAAAAATAAAGAAAGGCAAAAATTATTAACAACGTAACCGATGGCTGTAACTGCAACCGATTGATAACAAGAAAGTGTAAAAATTTCTCGGTAGAAAATATTCGTAAAATTAGTAAATATTGTTTAAGGTCCAAATAAAGATAATAAAATTCGTTCCTGCTCACCGCCAATTATTTAAACCCTGTCGGCAGGCCTATAATAAGATTCTTCTTGTAAGTCGTATTGTTCGTTTCTGAACGTCGTGACCCATCTCTTTCTATGCATGTGATGTGCGTTCCAGGTGTTTTCACATACATAGAGCACCTACTTGTTTAACGTGGGCTCCGAACCACGGGAAGTGTAATACACTTCATGTTGAGATGGGTGCTCTTGGCAAATTACCTCGGTGGTTTGCCATTGCCTTCCGAGGAGAGACGACCAGAATAAAGTTCTTACCCTGCCCGGATTCGATCCGAGCGTTTCGCATTATAGAGCTGCGGGACACCCCCAGTTTTCGACCATGTAGCGACCACTGGCGTACTAATGCAAAATTTTGTTTTTTATCGATAAAATGTTATCAAAGGATATGAAATATACATTTTTTATCAACTTTTAGGGTGGGCAACCCTTCAAAATGGCTGTTAATGCGTCAATAAATTTCACTAAATTTCACTAATAAATTAACGAATAATTATAAACAATAAATTTCGCTGGTAAATTATCATAACAGCTCTTGGAGAGACTGATATTGCCGAAAATCGTGAATTTTCATAGAGGTATTTATGATTTTTATCCACGAAGAAGTGAGGACAAGCGCACGCGGACTCGCGGAAAACTTGATCGAACTTGTCGTGCAAGTAAGCGTGTTCAAGTAAGCGTGTTCAATCAAGCTCAAAAATTAGTTTTTCGCTGCTCTCGCGGTGAGAAGGTGCGCTTAAATCAAGTGTGCAGTTTTTGTTGTTAAAAATTAAAAAAGATACGAAAAAATCAAATTTTTAGCGATTTGGCGCCTTTTGCATAGGTTGCGCCCCCTATAATTCAGTCAAAAATACATATTTTCTATCTCTGAACATTATTCAATTAAGTTAAAAATAAAATAGGCATTAGTACGCGACTGGTCGGTTGGTCGTTTTCCGAGCGCTTTTTTGGGGTGTCCCGCAGCTCTATTAGCAGTAGACGCACTTAACTGCCAAAGCTATAACCATCTCAGTAATAATAAGAATAAATAATTACAAATATAAACAATTCCACATTGGAAAATGATAATTAAGATTCTTATATACTTAAAACTCTCGTTATACATAAAATGCGGAGACATCCGTACGCCACGAAAATGCCAGATAATTGAGCCCTAACATCCTTATATGTCATGCCTAAGCAGCGACTTCAATCTCTCAGATAAGGAATTCAAAATTTTGAATTTTCTGAACGAACTAAAAATTCCGTGGGCCAAACGCGTAAAATAGCGCTTGATTTTAATCTGTTTTTCAATAGTTCTATAAATTTTCGCTTGGTGGCGTTGTCAATAGCTACTATATTGCATTATCTATACATATAAAAATGGATGTATGTGTGTATGTATGTTCCCTATAGACTCCTAAACTGTTTGACCGATCGGAACCAAATTTGGCACAGTTATTATTGTAGGTCCATGCGCATGTTTTTGTATTAAAATAGTGCAAAAATTCGCAAAGGAAAGGAAAGTTGATTTTGGGTAGCCTGCCTTCCTTTAATGAATCTCGATAATCCATTCATGCGCGTCCCTATGGGACGCGCATGAATGGATTATCGAGATTCCTTAAAGGAAGGCAGGATACTCAAAATCAACTTAAAACCAGATCATAAGGCTTCTTGTTATACTTTGTATAGAAGCCTAACAAAATGAATGCTGTCAAACTGTCAACCGATCGACAATGCAAATACGCGTGCACGTGCTTTACGTTTCTATTTGACCAATCTTAACCAAATTTGGTGTAGAAGTTATTTACAACGCTACGAAAAACATAGGCTACTTTAGAACCTTGGAGTGAGGCCGAACAACCACGGTCTACACGTATGGTTGCGATTTCCCCGAGGCCGAAGGCCGAACAACCACTTCCGACACGGTCTATATGGCTAAAGGCGGCCGGTAGGCCGACTGTGCCAGCTAGTAATTTAATAAAATAACACTTAGGAGTCGTCCGTAAAGGACGTCCGCAATTTTTCCGACTTTTCAACCCCTCCTCACAGTTGGTCACAATCTTCGAACCCCCCCCCCCCCCGCATTTGTTTAAAATCAAACTTGACACGACATTGTTTACACGACATTTGGAATTTCAGGAGTAAGTAAGATTTTTACAAAATGTTACATAAAAAATAATAAATAAAAATAAAAAACACAATTGTCTTAGAAATTTCCAAAAATGGGTATTATTATGCAGGTTACATTTTGTAACCCCTCCACCCCAAGGCGTGGATCTCACTTATGGACGACCCCTTAGCAGCTCCCAGACTACTGAACAAAATTGAAGTTACAAGAGATGATAAACTGTTAAAAAACCTGGGAGTTTTACTACAGCGATTTCAATTTATTTAGATTTTTCTTTCAATTTAAATTTTGTGCCCTCCCATATAAAGAAGTCACGGGCCTTCACTCAGAGTACCCAGCCAACTTGAGCTTTAAAATTCCCTGACTTTTCCAGGTTTTCCCGGATCGTATAAGAAAAATTCCAACCATTATAAAAAATACCCCCCCCCCCCTGCTCATAATTTATTCCTACATATTTTCGATTCTATGACAGGTGACCACATGACAAGTGAACGCACAACAAGTGAACGCACGACATCCGAACACATGACAACTGACCCCACGGACAACTGAACACACGGACAATTGAACACACGGACAACTGAACACACTGACAACTGAACACAATCTTAATTTTTAAATTTAAATATTTGTTATTTATTTTTATAATCATGATATAGTAACTTTGAAGTTTACGATTTTATAATTATTGACAACTGAACACAATTGTAATGGATCTAGCTTTTTGGGGTAATTATTATTATTTTTGAGTCCATTCTCACTTTTTGCGTTTAACTTGGAAAAAAGTTCGAGGGAGCGGTAGATCCACCTCTTTACGGCAGATTTAACTTTACGCGAAGATTTGTTTGTTTTTAATTGGTTTTCTAAAGAAATATCAAAAACTAACACTAACCTAACGGCAGACCCACCTCTTCCCGGCAGATCCACCTCTTTGCGGCAGATTTAACTTTACGCGGAGATTTGTTTGTTTTTAATTAGTTTTCTAAAGAAATATCAAAAACTAACACTAACCTAACGGCAGATCCACCTCTTCGCGGCAGATCCACCTCTTTGTGGCAGATTTAACTTTTCGCGGAGATTTCATTGTTTTTAGTCAATATTTATATGCATAATCAACTCGATCTCGAATTTAATTTCTACAAATTTTCATTTTTTGCAATTTATCACGTTAACTGACGTTACATGTAAACTTGGCGCTGAAGCGCCTCGCCAGGGGGCTTGGCCCTTTTTCCCCAATTGGAGGTTTACTCCATTACCTACAACAGCTAAAACATCCCTGTAGATGATCCATACACCGCACCGGGATCTTTAACTCTTGGAAACTAAATCGGAAGTTTTTATTTTCGAAAATTGCTATTTTAACGGAATAAGCGTCTTCAGTGAGCATTTTCCTAGATAACCGATGTAAAAAATTTGGAAAAATTAATTTTCCTTTGAGCAAAAATTTTGCAAAATGTAGAAAGCTCTTCCAAAACTGTACAAAATCACAAACTCGACGGCTAAAAAGTATTGCGGGATGCGATGTAAAATTTTCAAAAATTATCCCAATACTTTGTTGTAAGTATAAAGCATCCCCGTTAAAAATTTAACATTAATCTAACAATTCTTTCGGCACATTATGTGGGGACGTTGAAAAAAATTGGGGAAATTGAAATTTTTTTTCACGTACCACTTAAATTCGCCAAATAAAACGGAAAGTGTTCAATAAAATTTTTCGAAAAACCAACTCGCTTCGTTTAAAATTGCGCGCAAAAATTTATATATAAAACGGTCCGATTTCAAATCGAAATTTTTCAAAATTTGCGTTTTTGCAATTTGCCACCTTAATTGACGCCGCACGAAAAAAAGTATACATTTCTAAAAATTCGCGCTCGAGAAATGCCACCCATCCAATACCGTTTTTAAAATTAAAAATTGTTTCATAGTCGTCGCGCCACAACGACTTTAAGGTTGAAATTTAGAAAATTTTTCAAACGGCCATAGCGTCATTATTTACGAAGGGATTTTTAATTTTCCACCGGCATCGCAAGTAGACCCCGGGCCTAAACAATTTTACCTCTTTAGCTGTTTTTCGTATCTCGCACCGCAAAGCTGTAAAATGAAAAACAAAATTTTCAAATTTTTTTTGAAGGGCACTCCCTTGAACATTAAATTGCAAAATTTTTTCTTCGAAAATCGAAATTTTAACGACGAAATCTCATTTGCCGAGTAATTCTAAGAATTTTTGTCGAAAAACATTTAGTAATATTATTCTTCCGCGACCCAAAAAAATGACCTCAAAGTTGACATTTTTTGAAAAAATCTTAAATTCGCATCTCTTTGTTGTGACATCGATGGCGAAAATGAACGAAAGTTGAGAGATCTCGTTGCAAAATTGTCGAGGAACAATGCAAAGTCGGTTTCAAACCTTATTAGCTAAAATGGACCATCCTTGCGGGGTGTCATTTTGAAAATAATCATTTGAAAAAAAGAATTGAAAAACTATTGGCTATTTTTAATTAGCATGTAAAACAATAATTGTAAAATCGTAAACCTCAAATTTACTATGTCATTATTATAAAAATAAATAACAAATATTTAAATTTAAAAATTAAGATTGTGTTCAGTTGTCAGTGTGTTCAGTTGTCCGTGTGTTCAGTTGTCCGTGTGTTCAGTTGTCCGTGGGGTCAGTTGTCATGTGTTCGGATGTCGTGCGTTCACTTGTCGTGCGTTCACTTGTCATGTGGTCACCTGTCCGGTCACCATATTTTCATATCAATAATATTTTATGATAAACACGTAAATTTCACACAATTATTTTAAAATTTTTTAAAAAGTGAAAGATTTTTTTGCTTGTAATAAAGTAATTTAGTTTTGAAGTCTGTTGCACATATTTTCAAGAAAAATATTCAAAACTCCCTGACAATTCGAAATTTTTCCCGTTTTACCTGACTCAAAATAATTCCCCGACTTTTCCAGGTCGCTGGGTACCCTGCTGTACCTCTGGAACACTTGAATTGACAAAAGAGCAATGTAAAACGTTTTTTTGTAGAAAATGTAGTTTAAATTATTTTTAATTACATATTTAATATTTTTTTCCCAAACCGGGGGATATTCGCGAATATTCATAAAAGATTCTTTCTTCTTTTTTTTCTTGGCAAAATCCGGGGTCTCGAGATCGTGCAAAATTAGCGTTATTTCAGACTGTCCTTCATTATTTCATGGTATAGCGAGCAACCCCGGATTTGACCGTGATATTGGAAAAATCATATGATATTTTTTATGAATATTCTTAAATTTATCTGTAATGCTAAATTTAACCATTGAGTCAAAGATCCGCCTTCCTCAGTGCGGCCTTTAGGCCGCACAATCAACGTAATATTGAACCGGTTGCATTAAATAATTAATTAAAAATAAATTAAGAAGGGCAAAAAATGTAAATCGCACAAAATAAAATAAAAAAATATATTATATATAATTTTTTTTCAATATACTCCGAATTATAGCATGGACTAGGAACCCCGGATTTAAAACATACCGAAAAACATACATTTTTATAAATATTCGTAATTTTAAACAGATGAAATTAAGTACTTAGCAGTGCAGCCTTTAGGCCGCACAAGCTAGAGATTCACCAATGGAATCAATGCAATTGCGTAGTGGAATTAAATAATGAAGTAAAAATAGAGAATGGAAAATATGCCCAGCGCAACTCTGATGGCTGTAACTCTGCAACAGTTCAACTAAGAAAAAAAAAGTATAAAACGTTTTCGGTAGATAATTTAGTTTAATTTATTTTTAATTACTTAATATTTTGCTCTAAATGAATCCAAGCCGAAATATTCCCTAATCTTCAGTGAAGTATCTTTTGTCGCGTGGTTTTTCCAATATGTCGGCGAAATCCGTGGTCTCGATATTGCGAAAATGTCTTTTCCGAGGTTTAAAAATAATGATAATAAATAAAATTTGATAAATTAATACTATTGGGATAGTGGATCGCAATAAAACTACTAAGTTGTCAAGTCGACGTTTCGGAAATTTTATATTTCCATCCTCAGGACTGAAACAAAGAGGAATCATGAGCGAAAACATACTTGACAACTTAGTAGTTTTATTGCGATCCACTATCCCAATAGTATTAATTTATCATTCTAAGCAATTGGACGAGAGTTTTTCCAAATCAAATAAAATTTATTTCAGTTTGCCCCCAATCTAGCAACCCCTGATTTGGTCGTTAAGCCGCGTCTTCACTGCGTCGGCTTTTGTTGAGCGGCTCGCGTGCGGAGCCAGAAAAAGGTGTGCGGCACGAAATGTGTGCACATAATTACGTGCAATAAAAATTACGCACACCTTTTTCTGGCTCCGCACGCGAGCCGCTCAACAAAAGCCGACGCAGTGAAGATGCGGCTTAATATTGGCAAAATCGCACATTTTGGGTTTGTATTAGCAAGAAGCCAACACAGTTGGTCACAATCTTCGGACCCCCCCTCCAAGAATATCCTATGGTCACAAATCAAAGTCTCCCTTTAATTTGTCTAAAATCGAACTTGACCTTATATACTACTAAAAAAGCTATTCATTAATTTTTAATTTTTTATGGCTGTACGCTGTAATAAAAATTGGAATTAAATTAAATTTTTAGAATTTGTATACCCTCCAAGTGGAGGAGGTATTTTATTAATACCAAGTTTAAAAGTTTAAAATTTTATACGACATTTGGAATTTGTAAATAAATTTTTTTATTTTATAAATATTCAAAATTCCCTGACAATTCGAAATTTTTCCCGTTTTCCCTGACTCAAAATAATTCCCTGACTTTTCCAGGTCGCTGGGTACCCTGTCACTGCTTAAAGGTTGCGACTCCACCATCCACCTTGAGCTTTACCACATTCATGTTCATGTGGCCAGTCCGCCCCTGAGGATGGCAGTCATTAAATAGTTTTCAAGTAATCTTAGAACGAACTTAAATTTCGATTAATCGCGGTAAACCCGGCCAACAACACGTAATGTTAAAATTTCTAACCACAAAAACAAAAAAAATTTAAATTCCACGAGACGTCAGATTAGTAGGTCGTTCTCTTATCAACGCGAGTATAGCAACCTAAAATTGAAAACAAGTGAACTAAAG
Source organism: Podabrus alpinus (assembly GCA_932274525.1). NCBI lineage: Eukaryota > Metazoa > Arthropoda > Insecta > Coleoptera > Cantharidae > Podabrus > Podabrus alpinus. Next base: position 79,172,459 of record OW026456.1, read on the forward strand.
CAAGGTTTAGGAAATTTGACCCCGCGACAAGTTAAATCCAAATTAACCCAATAAAATAAGCACCAGAACGAAAATAAACAATTAAACATTCGACCTTGGAAAAAGTAAAATTGTTTTGAGGAATCTTAATAAGGATGGCAAAAAAAGTAGCCAGTAATTGTGACAATTTGAGGCATGCACTTTAAAAATAGCAGGCGATCCAATTTAGATCAAGAGATCTGGAACAATTACCTAACGCAAAAATTTGCAGGGCCAACTTGATGGGATAAAAATTCGCGATAAAGTGCGGCGGCGAATTTCGGACGGGGGCAAACTGTCGGGACAGGGTGGTTGACAAAATAAGAAGTGGTGCTAAAAACGGTGGTTTTATTAAATAACGTAGCAAATTGATTTTGTTAAGCAGGTGTTTGTGGGTGTGCTCTTTATGCGGTTTTGTTGGCGCTGTGCCAAGATGCAGTAACACTTACTTAAATTCGTAATAAATCATCCAATATCTTCTTGTATCACGATCACATTCTTGACCATTTTTTTCAAAATTGAAATCAGAACGCCCCACGTCGATCAGATCAATTTTAAATTGCGAGTCCTGCCTTCGAGGACGTGTGTATGTGGGGGGTGTAACTAAAAATCACATAAACGACACTTTATACCACGTATGCGCGCAACAAAAATTTTTTCTTATCTCTATTTTGACGAAATAAATAAATAATAACTATCTTATCGCGAGAATGTTACCGTAAAGGTGGCATTTGCTTGCAAAAATTTACACATGTGTAATCGTGACGACATTACTTCATATCGGTTCGCGAACCAACTGCTGCCAATCACCCCACTTCGTAAAATCCCTAAAAAAATATGACAGTTCAATTTTGACTTTCATTGCCGATTTTTGTTTCGCCGCTTATTTCCCTTAATTATTTTATCGTATCAATTGTTTTTGTTTGGTTATTTTAGTGACACTTCAAATATTCGAGTGTTGTCTCCAATAATGGAATTTCAAAAGGTTTGTGTTGATTTTATAAAAAGTAAACAATAATTTTTGTTTAGTTGGTACCGGAGACACCTCCAGTCGTGTTTCGTTCAAATTTTTTATACAATTTTTTGTTTTTACAGTCAAATTTCATAGTCCATCAATAAAAGCGTATTTTTCTCGTTTATGTGATTTAGTTTCGTTGGTTACTTTTCGAAAAAGTTAATTTTAGATTTTATATACAGGGTGCTGCATAGATTTATGCGACCTAATTTAACGAGGAAAAATAATGATGTTTGTGAAATGTAGTTTTACCGTTTGTTATCGACTTTTAACAAGGCGACCCGCGTGCGTAGTCGTGCGGTTTTCTACACGATCCGCCCAGGTAATTTCAGTACATTTATTTAAAAAATTGAAAATTTGAGTTGCGTACCCGTGAGATTGAAATCGATGAAATAAAGCTGTTTAACATCTCGGGTAACTTTAATTTTCTTCGGTAGTCATAGCAGGTATACATTTTTTCATCAAGTCAAAAGCGGGGGGGCTTGCTCTCGCGAACTTTCAATTTACCGTGGTTTTGCGTTATTCACCCCCCCCCCCAATGAAATTCAGCTAAATTTGATCGTCTTATGTCAAGTCTTGGGTTTTTATCCGATTTTTAAAAAAACTCGGAATGTATAGTTTCTTATCAGCGAAATTGAAGTCACTTTGTCAGCCCCCATTTTTGTTAGTAGAATTTTGTTTGGTAATCAGAGAACTCCTAATAAGGTTCTTGTGTATTTTGTATACTTTGTCAAGTTTAAAGTATCAAAATGTTATATGAACCCCCACCGCGTGGCCATTCTCGCGATAGGTCTTGTAATACTCTCGCGGCGCGGCGTACGGATGTCTTCGCATTTGACTTATTTGAACCATTAAAACGATATTAATTTTTTACGGTTTTGAGATCCCGAATTTACGATGTTTTATTATTTTGCCATTATTTATTTTTTTTCTCATAGGTGGCATCACAGCCGAGGAAATTAAAATGTCGAACCTGCTCAGCAATGCTATTGTCTATGACAATCTTTGTCCTTATTGGGTCTTTTCCGGCGAAGGCCATCGTTTTTGTCTTTTTCTTCGATATTTTAAAATTATAGTCGGAACATAGGAGATGTAGCTTGTGTATCGCTGTTTGGAGATCATCTTCCGTTTCTTGTAGCACTACTTGATCGTCAGCATAAAGCACTGCGGATATTTCTCTGTTGTTATTTATCTGGATGCCGTTTTTGTGTTCAGTTTTCCACCGTCGTATCATATCGTCCAAGTGTATGTTGAAAATAGTTGGAGACAGACCACATCCTTGTCTAACACTCTGGTTAGTTGATATTTCTTCAGTAAGTCCCTCCTCAAGTTGGAGTTATTACCGATGTTCCATTGTATAAGGCTTTAATGCTATTTATAAGATGTTGTGGGCGGTGCACCCGAATTGCACCACGAAAAGATTAGTTCACAAATCTCCTACCCGAATTGCACCACCGTAATTTCAGGTAAACACCTCACCAAGGGTCGGTCGTCCGAATTGCACCACCTCTATTGTAATATTTTAGGTAAGGTGGTTTTATTGTTGAAAGTTAAAGCACAATGCTGGAGTTTAACCTGATGCCTCCTACATGATGTAACATCGATTATTTTTTGTTTTTACGCGATTTTTTGGGGGTGAAACGTAATAGTTTACTGCCCCATACCGCAACTATACTTTTTAATGCTATTTCGAGGGTCTCTCACATCCCGGTTTCATTTATCCCGGTTTTCTTGATGTGTGGCGCCTTCTCGTATGTTTAGCCTAGTAACCAGAGTCAAAACCGCCCTGGAGGGGTGCAACGCGGAGCGGAGCGCAGCGGCGCCCCGTAAGGGTAGGTTTTGACGATGGATTACCCTCCTTATCGAATGCACACCCCAAAATTCGAAGGCAAAAAAAATTTAATTTTTTCACTGTTTTGGGTTATTATTTTATTAATACCTGCTCCGACCCTGTATAATATAATATGAATTAATATATTAAACTCGAAATTTAAATTGCAAAGAATTTAGATATTTGTGTATTTATTTCTTTATATTATCTGTTTGCTTGTGATACCTGCTCGGTTTGCTCGTGGTGCAATTCGGTAAAGCGATTACGGAACGACATTTGACCGTGGTGCAGTTCGGTCAAGGGATTACATTTACCTGGGTACAAGAAATGACCCCTGATAAGCCGTGGTGCAGTTCGGGTAGCACCGTTGTGGGTACCCTCTTCTTGTCATAATGTTCCAAAGCTTTTGTCTGTTTACTTTGTCGAAGGCTTTCTCAAGGTCCACAAAGGCTAAGTGTGTCTCTCTATTGTATTCTCGATGCTTTTCAATTATTTGTTGGAGTATAAAGATAATATTATCTATACATGAATGTCCAGTTCTAAAGCCTGACTGTTCTTCCAATATTGTCGCCTCCATTAATGGTTTGAGTCTGTTATTTATAATTGAAGAGTAGATCGAGTAGATCTTATAACCCGAGTTTACAATGCTTATGCCTCTATAATTTTCGCAGTTAGTTCTGTTACCTTTCTTGAACAGGGAAATTACCTTCGTTTTCAGCCATTCTCTCGGAATTGCAGCCTTTCTCCAACACATATTCATAAAATGTAATAGTCGTAATGTCAAGAGGGGACCCGCATATTTAAACAATTCTGAATTTAAGCCATCCAAGCCTGTTGCTTTACGGTTCTTCAGTTTTTTTAGCACTTTTTCTAGTTCATTATTATAATCGATGGAATCTACCTTGTCATTGTAGGGGAATCTTTCTTCTGCATTTTGTGCATGTGAATTCTGCCACAGACATTTGTAGTGTTCAATCCACTCTTCTTTATTTATGCAGTTAAGCCTTGCATTGTCTCGCTCGTTTTTATTTAACATTTTCATGACTTTATATGCGAATTCATTTCTTCCATATAGATCACTTTCAACCTTACTGATAAAGCTGTCCCACGATTTTTGATGTGCTTCTCTGCATAAGTCTTTAGCTTGGTTTCTAATAGTTTTGTACCTTGCCTTATTTTGTTCTGACGGATTAGAGAGCATTATCTTATATCTTTCATTTTTCTCTTTTACGGCTTCTGCAATTTCTGTATTCCATACTTTCATGCTGTATTTTCGTTTCTTATTCACTTTTGTGCCAAGAGCCTCCATTGCTGCCTGTCTTACTATATTTTTTATATTGCTCCATTCGCATTCAATGTCGTCGCTTGTGATGAATTTTTGTATAAGTTCTTGTATTATATTCTGATATAGGTTTTGTATGCTCCAATCTTGTAACAGATTCACCCTAAATGGAGTTAGCCCCAGCTGTTTTTCTTTTTTAGTTGTTATTTTCTTCCATTTTCTGTATAAGATTATGTTTGAGATAACTAGGTAGTGGTCTGAATATATATCATAACCTCTATATACGTGTGTGTCTCTAACTTGTGTTGCCATTTTTCTGTTAACTATTACATAATCGATTATTGATCTAGAACCGCGGGCTGCCCAGGTGAACTTGTTTATGTCTTTCTTTCTGAAGAAGGAGTTTGTCACTTTTAGATCGTTGAAAGTAGTAAATGATCTAAGTCGTTCGCCGTTGCTGTTCAGAACGTCCTCTCCAAATGTTCCAACCACATTGGGTACAGGGAAGTTTCCGATTCTAGCATTAAAATCGCCCGCTAAAATTACTTCTTTAGTCTCATACTTAGTAACAATTTGTTGTAGCTGTTCGTAAAACTCTTCTGTTTCTTCCTTCTTCCCCTCTTCCGGGGCATACACTCCTATAACTGCAAGAGTTCCTCTGTCATGTTGAAAACATGTTGTTATTATTCGTTCACTCACAAATTCATAGCTTTTTATTCTTTCTTTCCATTTCTTATCTATCATTACGGCAACCCCCTTACTCGCTCTTTGTCCTGTATTTACACCAGCGTATATCATTGTGTATTCTCCTATATCCTTCGTTCCTTGTAGTTTTTTTTTGTTTCACTGATAACCGCTATATTAATTTTTCTTTCCTTCAGATGCATGACCAGTTCTTCCTCTTTGTTACGAATTCCTCTAACATTCCATGCAGCAACAATCAATTCATCCGCAATACCTAGTCGTTTATCCTTGTTCATAGCATAAGTCAGATTTCCATTAGAGTCAGTCCGGGTTCCGAGGTAACTATTTCGTCTGCGAGTATTAATTAGATTTTACGTGGATGGGCTACCAACCCTCCGCACAACCCCCTTTCGGAGGGCCATTTCTTCCGCTCTCGTCAGCCCTGACCCTGCCTTCCACCGGGGTTGGTTACCCGATCTCCAACAGGGTTGTTCAGGTTACCGGGGTTCACCACTTGGAGGTGAGAGTCGGAATTGAGCAGGAGAGGCTTTGTGAAGCTATCTGGATACTGCTTCATATTTTACGCTTCTCTGCACCTTAGAACCCCTCTTCATTTTTTTTTCATTTTTTTTCGCTATTTAATACTATTAATACGAGATTGCGTTGGTTATAAGGCCTGAAGGCCGCACGGATTTGTGATTGTCTAGGTTGTGCGGCCTAAAAGCCGCACTGATCGAGACCAATAAGGTTAAAGAAATATAGAATAAAATAAGGCGTTACCAATTTCTCATTGGCTCAAAATTTGTAGCGTTCTTATTGGATAGAACACGAACACGGGGCCAGATCACAAGGGATCGTCCATAACGGACGTTCCCGCCTGGGGGTGGGGGTGGTTTACAAAATGTGATCAAGTGTGACCGGCGGGGCCGGGGGTTGTACAAATGTGACTCGCATATAAATCCAATTTTTATTTTTGGATTTTCCAAGAAAATTGTGTTTGAATATTTTTTTTATGTAATACAATCAAGCCTCCAAAGTACAGTAAAAAAATTCCAGTTATAGAAAATTCGACTAATAGAAAAATAAAATAAATAATTTATCTGTATCAAATTGATTAAAAATTATATTAATGCAAACAAAAAAAGACAAATTTAATATTTTTTAGATGTATTTAAATCATTTCCAACAAGGATTTACATTTTTTTGAAAAAATTTGGTTAATTTGCTTTGTTCCTGATTATTGAGATGAGATTTTTAGGTCGTATAAATGTTATACCAGAGAGCGTTAAAGGGTTAATTGATACACGGCCCCGTTTCTTCTTTCTTTTTCATACAGCATAACTTTCGAACTCTGGTATAACATTTATACGACCTAAAAATCTCATCTCTACAGTGATTATTTACTACTTCTTTGTAAAAACTGCTAAAATCTTTTTGAAATTTCGAGATATGGAGAAATTCGACTGAATTTTGTTAAAAAAATGTATTTACAAATTCCAAATGTATAAAATTTTAAACTTTTAAACTTGGTATTAATAAAATACCTCCTCCACTTGGAGGGTATACAAATTCTAAAAATTTAATTTAATTCCAATTTTTATTACAGCCACAAAAAATTAAAAATTAATGAACAGCTTTTTAGTTTATAAGGTCAAGTTCGATTTTAGACAAATTAAAGGGGGGACTTTGATTTGTGACCATAGGATATTCTTGGAGGGGGGGTCCGAAGATTGTACCAACTGTGTTGGCTTCTTGCTAATACAAACCCAAAATGTGCGATTTTGCCAATATTACGACCAAATCAGGGGTTGCTAGATTGGGGGCAAACTGAAATAAATTTTATTTATTATCATTATTTTTAAACCTCGGAAAAGACATTTTCGCAATATCGAGACCCCGGATTTCGCCGACATATTGGAAAAACCACGCGACAAAAGATACTTCAATGAATATTAGGGAATATTTCGGCTTGGATTCATTTAGAGCAAAATATTAAGTAATTAAAAATGAATTAAACTAAATTATCTACCGAAAACGTTTTATACTTTTTTTTTCTTAGTTGAACTGTTGCAGAGTTACAGCCATTAGAGTTGCGCTGGGCATATTTTCCATTCTTTATTTTTACTTCATTATTTAATTCCACTACGCAATTGCATTGATTCCATTCGTGAATCTCTAGCTTGTGCGGCCTAAAAGCCGCACTGCTAAATACTTAATTCCATCTGTTTAAAATTACGAATATTTATAAAAATGTATGTTTTTCGGTATGTTTTAAATCCGGGGCTCCTAGTCCATGCTATAATTCGGAGTATACTGAAAAAAAAATTTTATATAATATATTTTTTTATTTTATTTTGTGCGATTTACATTTTTTACCATTCTTAATTAATTATTTAATGCAACCGGTTCAATATTACGTTGATTGTGCGGCCTGAAGGCCGCACTGAGGAAGGCGGATCTTTGACGCAATGGTTAAATTTAGCATTACAAATAAATTTAAGAATATTCATAAAAAATATGATATGATTTTTCCAATATCACGGTCAAATCCGGGGTTGCTCGCTATACCATGAAATAATGAAGGACAGACTGAAATAACGCTAATTTTGCACGATCTCGAGACGCCGGATTTTGCCAAGAAAAAAAGAAGAAAGATGCTTTTATGAATATTCGCGAATATCCCGGTTTGGGAAAAAAATATTAAATATGTAATTAAAAATAATTTAAACTAAATTTTCTACAAAAAAACGTTTTACATTTTTTTTTGTCAATTCAACTGTTCCAGAGGTACAGCAGGGTACACAGCGACCTGGAAAATCGGGATGACCTAGGAAAGTCAGGGAATTTTTTTGAGTCAGGGAAAACGGGAAAAATCTCGAATTGTCAGGGAATATAGAATATTTTGCTTTTCTTTTTTCTTTTCTTTTATTAAAAACTAAATTACTTTACTATTACAAGCAAATAAACATTTGTGTGAAAAATTTTATGTAAAAATATGTATGTATGTATATGTATTTATGTATGTTTTATCTTAAAATATTATTAATATGAAAATATGTAGGAATAAATTATGAGCACCGTAGAGGGGGGGGGGGTATTTTTTATAATGGCACTATAATGAATTTTTCTTACGATCCTGGAAAACCTGGAAAAGTCGGAGAATTTTAACACTTTTAAAAAATTTAAGAAAAAAATTTACGCTGGGCAAGGCCGCACTAAAGGATCACTTTAGCATTGCAAGCATCAACGGTCAGGGCCGTATTTTAAATTTTCAAAATTTAATAAACTTTAATTTATAATTTCATTTTTTTTATGCGGTTTATATTTTTGGCCATTCTTAATTTATTTTTTTAAATTATTTAATGCTTGCTACAGGTACAATATTACCTTGTTTGTGCGGCCAGGCCGCACTGCAGCAGACAGATCTTCGACTCGATGGTTAAATTTAGCATTGCAGTTAAATTGGGACTCTTTATGTTTTATATAATAACTCTGCGTGTCTTAAAATTGTAAATATTCATAAAAATATGTTTTTGTGTGGTTTTTCTAATGTAATGGCCAAATCTGGGGTTTTTCGCTATACCATGCAATAATTGGGGACATACTGAAATAAATGTTATTATCTTTAATTGACCCGGGACGGGACCCAGACCCGGGATTTTACCGACAACACGCGAAAAATAACACTTGTACGAATATTCGTGAATATCTCGGTTTGGGTTTATTCTAGGGTCAAATATTAAGGAATTAAAAATAAAGTAAACTAAACTGCGTTACAGCCCTCAAAGTTGCACGCTTTTCTATTTTTTACCATTTCATTTTTAATTATTTATTATTGCCCAGACTGTGCGGCCTAAAGGCCGCATTGCGGGGACGAATCATCGACTCGGCGGAAAACTTTTGCAATATAGATAAATGGACGCTATTATTATTATTATTATGAGATCAATTGAATAAAAAGTAATACTTTGGTGCGGTCTCTTTGACTCGGAATTTGGAGCGTTTTAATTGGCTCTGAATTATACAAACAGATTTTGCTGGACAATGCAATAATTGCGGGCGAACTAAAATAAACTTTATTATCTTTTGCCGTGGTTGTTCGGCCTGAAGGCTGCACTAATTCGCGGTAGCTAGATTGAGCGGCCTAAGGCCGCACAGAAAGGAATGGATTAATTTAGCCTTACATACGCACATCAGATAGATGGATAAATTAAGGCTATTATTTGTTTTAAAATAATTGTGTGTCCTATCGTCGCGAACATTCATAAGAATGTCTTTTTTCGTGTGGTTTTTCCAATATGGCGGCAAAATACGGGGTCGCTAGACCGTGCAATAATTGGGGACAGGCTGAAATAAATTCTATTATCTTTATTTGGACCTGTAAAAATATAGGTCAAAAAATATATGGTGCAAAATATGTAGAATTTACTCCAGCTTGCCCCCAATTATTTCCATAATAGCCATTTGAGATGGTGCGCGAAGTGTGACGGGACATTTTATAACTTGTTTTGGAAGACTTGATGTAGTGATCAATAACCTGTCCCATTTTTCTTCTTATTAGTATATAAGTCTTATTCTCTGCAACATTCTCTCTTAAGAGCTAAGATTAAATATAGGGAACCTACAGTTTAATGTCGGTTCCGAACGACCAAATGTTACAGAAGACTTTTTAAACCCCATGGCCACCTATACTGGACTGTGCAAATTTGTACGGATGGTTTTAGTTTTTAATTTTGCTCCACGGTTTTACCAGGAATCGAACACTTGAATAATTTGTCAATTTGTTATTTTGATTTCTTCTTCAGTTTGTATTGGAAGTTTTCGTATCCTGGTTACTTCTGAAAATGTTTACTCTTGATTAACCAATCGACCCTTCAGCACGTTTTCAACTGCAACATTTTTTATATTTGACGGAATTCTTCAAAACCAATTACATTTTCAGGAATTATGCGAATCGATCAAAACGTATTACGAATTATCAAAATGCTCGAGTTTAACTTCGGCCCAATTTGTCAAGAACGACACCGCAATCTACTCTGTCTGGAGTCAGCGCAATTTGGAACGCGGGAAAACATCCCGATACGTAACGTACCACGTCATTAACGAAGAAATTGAAAAGACCTACCAATTACCATCCGTTGACGTCACAGGACAGTAAGTCCCCAAATACAGCGTTACAATTTTTCGTCACTGTTATACTTTCAGACAACAAATGGTGGTTTCTCCTTCGGGAAAGTACCGTGCGATCATCCGGGAATGCTCCGGTAAAAATGGCGAAGGACCCCATTACTTGGAAATTTGGACCGATATGAATTTCGTGCAGGGTATGGACCTTGCGGCGCGAAACCTCCACGGAGAGATTTATTGTGACGGTAATTTTGAGTTTTCCTCATCGCGTCGTCGTTCATTTTTTTATTTTCAGAGGAACACGGATCCTTAAAGTGGTCGCCGGACGAAACGAAGGTGATTTACGTTGCCGAAGAAAAACCGCCTAAAATGGAACCCTTTTACAAGAAACTCAACCTGGACGACGAAAAAACTGTAGTGGTGGTAAGAATCACATTTCCTAAAGTCTGATGCAAAACGGGAGCTAAGTTTTATTTTAGGGGCAACAATATCGTTACAAACAAAGTTGGGGCGAACAAATGAATTCTAAAAAGAAGTCGGTTTTCGTGGTGTACGACTTAATAATCGATCAGTTTACGATTTTGAAAGGAATTCCCGAACACGTGTTTCCGGTGAGTCCCACTTGGAGCCCCGACGGAACCCACATTGTGGGGGTTGGATTTTACATGAAACCACGTAAATTGGGTCTCATTTATTGCACTAACCGGTCCAGCGTGATTTTCAAAGTGGATTTTGAAGGAAATTACACTGAATTATCGCACGGGTCCCGACTGATTGATTCTACTTCGAAGGGTGACTCGAATGAAGGTAAGGTTTTTTGAAGCCAAAAGATTGTGTTTGCTTATTTACTTGTATTGCAGTTGAAAAGTTGCAGCTAAGCAAAGCGGTTAGCTCGCCCATATTTTCTCCAGACGGCAAGACTTTGCTATGGTTGCAACGAAATTCCGGGGGTCCGCACAACGCTGGCACAGAACTCGTGAAAGTGGCGTATCCGCTACCAAACGAGGTAACTTTTTCGTTTTTTCTTTTTCCTCCAACATTTTCTCCCTTTTTAAGCCAACAGATCCAATTGTGGTGGTGAGACTGGTGGAAAATACAATGAAAATCAACGAAGAGCGTACATTCCTTGGTCTTTACAACTGCACCTTCCCCAAGCGGTGTTGGGCATCAAACAATCGCCTTTTATTCACCTCCATTCAAAGAGACATCCAAAAGACTTATGTCCTTCATTTAGGTACTAGTGGAACGTCAAATAAATGTTGGTTTTCTAAAGGTTTTTTTTTTAAGACGATGGAACCCTGACAGAATTGGAACACCCTTACGGAAATTTGGTTGTTCTAGACATCCACAACGACTTCATTTTGGTCAACAGACGAAATTTTCTTATCCCTGATATTTTAGCTATGGCGAAGTTACCAGCAAAGGGGCACGAAAATTCGGTGGTTTTTGTGAATCTAACGAAAACGGAAGAAATCGAAATGTTGAAGAATGTAACCTATGAATACATAAACTTTCAACATGAAAGTAGCCAAGACAACGTCGGTTAGTGACCGGCTTTTTTTGGCCTGAAACAGAAATTACGGTTGGTTTTGTTTTAGATAATTTTACCGGAATTTACGTGGGTCCTAAAGGTGGAAAAGACAAAGAATTTCCTTTGATTGTTTATCCACATGGTGGGCCTCATTCTGCATTTACCAGTCATTTGTTTTTGGATCTGGGGATGATCCTGTCACATGGTTACGGAGTTGTACTGGTTAACTACCGCGGATCAGTTGGAGCAGGAGAAAATAGTCTGAATTACTTATTGGGTCGAATTGGAGAAGCTGATATTGATGATTGTTACTTGGCCACTCAGAAAGTGTTGAAAATGTATCCACATTTGGATGATGGTAGGGTAGGTTGTGTGGGCGGGTCACATGGTGGGTTCATCATTCATCACTTGTGTATAAAGTATCCAGAGTTGTATAAAGTTGCCGTATCGCGTAATCCAGTCGTCGATCTTGCAGTGCAAGGCATCATTTCGGACATTCCTGATTGGTAAGTCTAACAGTGATTTTTTATTCTGTTTTAGAAGGGTGACGCCCTGTGGCCCTCGCAGTACCAGCCGCCACTGAAAATATTTCAAAAGAAATTTAGAAAAGATTTAACTTTTCAGGGCGTTTGTGGAATGCGGCTACGAATACAACCCAAATGGAGAAATAAAACTGGAACAGATGCACAAACTCAAGCAGATGTCGCCACTGCCGAGTGCGCAATACGACCGATCCGCCGTTTTGTTCCAAATTGGTTCAAAAGATTTAAGAGTTCCAGCACAACCAGCTGTGGAATATTACCACATACTGAAGAGATTAAACAGAACAGTCGAGTAAGTCTCTTTAAATTGAACTGATGCGGTCTGAAGAAATAAAAATTTTTTTTTTCAGAATGAACGTGTATGATGACGTGCACTCCATTGCAGGAATCCATAATGAAGTGGATAGTGTGATCAATGGCGTTGTATTTCTTGATAAACATTTGAAGACTATTCAAACAGTATAAGTTTTATCAGAAGTTGTATTTTAGTTTGCCAATAAAATTTTTATAACCCATTTGCGTATCAAAATCTGGAGTTTAATTGGTTTACACCCCCCCCCCTCTTATAGAATTGTGTGAGTTCTTATGTTATTTCTAATAGACCCTCAATGAAAATTTAGAGATAGTATCTGTTCTACCCAAAGAACCACTGATGGAAATTTTATCTCAAAATTCGAGAGATAAGAGGTTAAAATCCATCCACACCAGTAAATACTAAAAACCATAAAAAAATTATTCGAAACAATGACGTGTGGGGAGAAAATCCATGAGGGGGGGGGTAACGAAGGTACATTTTTCAACTTTTAGCAGTGGCGATTGATACAGGGAGGGCGACAGGGCGCCGCCATCCAAAAACAAAATAGCAACAGGACCAACAAGAAAATTGTGTTTGAATTTTTTTCTTACTTATTATTTTGTAAAAAAATTTATTTACCCTAACTGAACTTCAAAGGTAAAGTTCGATTTTAGACAAATGAGTGAGGACGTTCCTGGGAGGGGAAGGGTCCGAATATTGTGACCAACTGGGACAGGGGGAGGGGGGTTGAAAAGTCGGAAAAATTGCGGACGTCCTTTGTGCAAGACTCCTTTACACCATCGCGTCGTAAACGGTGGCAACAGTGTAAAAAAAAAGCACGTAATAATACATTCAAATACGTGTAATTTTTACATTCAAAATTATATTAAAAATACATATTGTGTATTATTCCATTGATAATAGTGTGAAATTACATTATTGTCAATGGAATAATACATAATATGTATTTTTATTATAATTTTGAGTCAGCACCGTAGCAAGGGTGAGGCGACTGAGGCTTTTGCCTCAGGCACCTTTGCAATGGGGGCGCTAAACCTTAACAAAACCCAATAAATAATGGTTCAAAATTTTGAAAAAGATAGGAATCATTTGGGGGGGGGGCGCATATATTCAAATTTGACCGCGATTTTATTTGTAAAATCGCCTAATATTTTCAGCCGGACTTTACCCCAAGTGGGGATTTTAATACACTACAGTAGTTTTTCGCCTATAACTCGCTTACCTGCATTTTTAGAGAAAAAATACACGATCGGGTGTCTGGGCCATTATTTACACTTGCCATTATTCAGAACCATCAATATTTTTTAGTTTTCGTTGAATCTTTTGCAATTTTCGTTTGTAATCCGGGAGGGGGGGGGGGCAGCAGGTGATATTTTTCATAACTATCTCAGTACCGTTCTTTTTAATACCAATAAGGGACGTAAAAGTGAAAGTTTTTCTTTCGCAAATTAAGTGTGCCTGGGAGGTATTCCAGACCCCTGGTTCCGGCAGCCTAATAAATGAGTTCCTGATAACATCCATTTGTTTTCATTACTCTAAGCGAGCGCCGCAGCAAGGGTGAGGCGATCGAGACTTTGCCTCAGGCGCCATCGCAATGGAGGCGCTAAACCTCGACAAAACTCAATAAATAATAGTTTAAAGTTTTCAAAATGATAGGAATCTTTGGGGGGGGCGCATATATTCAAATTTGCCTCTGGCGCCAAAAGAGCTCGCTACGGCGCTGTTTTGAATGTAAAAATTACACATATTTGAATGTATTTTTACGTGCTTTATTTACAGTGAAGTAGTATTTAAACAACTTTGCAAAAAAGTGAACACATTAATTAGTATTAATTATAGCAAACCAGGAGTTGCCACTAATAAGCACTTTAGTCAACCCCCTAAGATAGTAAATTCGTGAAATTAAATTATTTAACCCCCCCCCCCCAATCGAAACAAACAAATGCGTTGGTTATAACGCTAATGGTCGGCTACAAACTTATTTTACCGCTCCTATAAAGGTGTTTCGCAGGGTTCCACAAGGCATTTACACTACTGTGCAAAAGTCTGCGGCCACTTTATTAATTGCTATTTATAATTAATTAATCTCCCTTTTACAGATTAAAATAATGAAATAGGTATTTGTACAAATGTAGTAAGAATTTTAAATTGCTTTGAGCACAGTTGTTACAAAAGATTTAAAAGAAACTTAAATTTTACGACTGTCGGCTCCTTCATCTCAAAATGGCACTTTGGTAATAAATGAAACAGATAGTTTGTATAACCATAATTCGGTTCATATTTTGGTGTGAATTTTATATTTCCTAAACATTTCACATTTGTTAAATATTCTTTCAGTTTGATTTAGTTTTTCGTCTTGAAAACGTTATTTTGCCTTCTGTGCGTATTTAGTTTGTGCGTTTTATTTAAATTTTAAATTATTCAAAATTTGTTTAAAAGACAGTTTTTAAACAACTTTTTAAACAGTTTTTATAAATCCTGAAAAAAATGTAATTCGTATTTGACTTTTTATTTCATTTATTAAATGTTCTATAATAAATTTATGCAAATTAATTAAGTGGCCGCAGACTTTTCCACACTAGTGTATATATATTGTTGTGGTCCCCCACTTGGCTATTTGAGGAATAACCAAGAAAAGGATTCCCACTTCGAAACTTCTCTCTATCTCAGGGTTAAAAACTCGCTTTAAAAACGTCTTATAAGCCAACAGTCAAAAGAAACCAATCGGATAGCCAAAACACATTTAATAACATCAATATTAAAATAACAAAATCAAAAACAACATAAATATAAAAATCGAACAACTTAATATTAAACAAATTTTATGCTAACCTTTTATATAGCGTTAATCACCCACACACGTCTTATTTATAAGCTCTCTAAACTCGTTTCTCTTTATTTTCTTCTGCGGCTATTTTGTCGCCTCTTTAAATATCTTCGTCGCCTTATCGCACTCCCAATTTGCGACTCTCCTTTTCGCTGCGTGCATTCGCACTCCCGTTTATTTATTATGCGATTATTTTTCGCTTCTTTAATTTACTCTCTCTTTATATGAGACCGTTTTGTAGCCTCTTTCAATTATTGAACTCACTTTTATATGATACCGGTTTTGTAGCGTCTTTTAATTGAACTCCTTTATATGAGACCGTTTTTGTAACCTCTTTTAATTTAACTCACGATTTTCCGACTATCTCGGTCGCTTATTTAAATTGAACTCCTGTTTATATCTCTATGACAACCTCTTATTTTTTTATTCCTATTTGATTTTATCTTATTATTTTGTCATGTCTTTTGTGTTGCCTATCCAAGTTATCATCAGGCGTTTCATTTTTATCATCACAAAAACTTAATCTAACAAAACTTAATCTAACAAAACTTAACTAACTAAAACATTTAAAAAACTCTCCGACCGTTTACCTTTGCACTGTTCGCCCATAATCGTGGTAACACGGTGGACACAACAATATATATGCAATAAAATAATAAAAAAGTTTTAGATTTATTTTATTCGTCCCCCCCCCCCCCAACGATTCACTTATGCCCGATTTCATAAAACTTTTACAAACCGTTAAATTTAACTAATCAATAGAACACGTTTGTTGGTACTAACAAGCCAATTAACTTTGACAGCTTGTTAAGAAGCTTTATGAAACTGGGCATTAAATACCCAAATTAGCCATATTTCGGAGTGGTTTTCCGGAAACGACGCGCATAAATGGGCTATCGAAATTCGTCGAATTTCCTTTAATTGACAAGTATTTCCATTGGAGGAAGTCACGAGCCGGCCCTGCTCAGCGCCGTAGCAAGCTCTTCTGGCGTCAGAGACAAATCTGAATATATGCGCCCCCTCCCAAAAGATTCCTATCATTTTGAAAATTTTAAACTATTATTTATTGGGCTTTGTCGAGGTTTAGCGCCCCCATTGCGATGGTGCTCGCTTAGAGTAATGAAAACAAATGGATGCTTATCAGGAACTCATTTAGGCTGCCGCTAAAGAAAAACTTTCACTTTTACGTCCCTTGGAAGTAAGAAGAACGGTACTGAGATAGTTATGAAAAATATCACCTGCTGCCCCCCCTCCCGGATTATAAACGAAAATTGCAAAAGATTCAACGAAAAATAATAAATTTTGATGGTTCTGAATAATGGCAAGTGTACCTGGGGGGTATTCCATACCCCCCGGTCGTGCAATATCGATTTTTATCGTTGGAAACTTCTGAAGATCTTATATAAAATACGCATAGTATGTCAGAATCACCGTTTCTATGGTAACGTAACGGAATCCCCCCCCCCCACCTCCAAATATGGAGATTAATTTTATCGGTGGGAATTTTTCTTTTCAATTTAAATTTATTTGAATAACTGTCGCGATGATGACGTGATAGTTTTACCGGTTACCCAGTGAGTTAAAGGGAAATGAAAAAGAACGCGAGGTTGGAATCAACTTTCCTAAAATCCCCTATTTTATCATTGGACCAAATTTGAAGAGGAGAAAATTTTCTACAAAACGAAGTTTCACCTTGTTTTGTTCACCATCGATGGTGAAGTTTAAATGTACGAAATAATTATTCAAAACCTTTTTCAATTGTTTTCTCTGGATTTTCTTTTTATTTCATAAATACATACTACTTAGTATGATGTACATAGGTAAATTTTGTTAATATGTTTTATAGAGAATTTTGTACTTTTCAATTTTGATTTGATGACAATTTTCTCTAAAAATGAAGATAAGCGAGTTATAGGCGAATAACTACTGTAGAGGATTAAAATCCCCACTTGAGGAAATGGCCGACAGGGAATTTTAGGCGATTTTGCAAGTAAATCGTGGTAAAATTTGAATATATGCGCCCCCCTCCCAAAAGATTCCTATCATTTTGAAAATTTTAAACTGTTTTTTATTGGGTTTTGTCGAGGTTTAGCGCCCCCATTGCGATGGGCAGTTGTAAATTGCGCTGATTGGACAGGTAGAAATAAAAGTACAAGTGTAAATTGCGCTCCAAGCAAAGAGGTCGCCAGAAATCTGAAATGTAAACTGCGCAAATTTGCCCCTAATTACTCATTTTTCCTACCTGCCGAATTTGCGCAATTTACTACTTTTTTCTACCTGCCGAATTTTCGCAGTTTTTAAGTATTTAAATAATAAATATTTTTCGCACACATTTAATAATAAAATAGGATTTTTAACACTAACCTACGCGTCCATGTACACATGTTTTTAACGTACGTGTGCACATGACACACTCAGAACCAAAAGAAATTATAATGTAATTTTAATAGACATATTGGGGACTGTGCAATAAGTAGCCTCAGCCGAAAAAAATTTTCTTCAGCTACACACTAAAGAACAGGCTTATTTTAGTCTATAGAAAAAATATTTTGCGAGAAATCTCTAAAAACAACCCCAAAATCGACTTTTTAAAAGTCCGCGTCCCCCAGGCAGACGCTATACAATTCATCGACGTTCCCTTCAAATCGCGTAAAATTTTTTCGCTCCGATTTGAATTTTTCTTTGAAATTCGGATAGGTGGGGGTGTGATTAGTAGATATTAGTAATAAATATAATCAAAAAAATGGAAAATAACCCGTGTATTGCCGAAAAAGTGAAAAAATTAAATTTTTTTTACTTCGAATTTTGGGGTGTGCATTCGATAAGGAGGGTTATCCATCGTCAAAACCTACCCTTCCGGGGCGCCGCTTCGCTCCGCTACTCGTTGCACCCCTCCAGGGCGGTTTTGACTCTGGTTACTAGGCTAAACATACGAGAAGGCGCCACCCATCAAGAAAACCGGGATGAACGAAACCGGGAGCTTATAGAGACCCTTGAAATAGCATTAAAAAGTATAGTTGCGGTATGGGGAAGTAAACTATTACGTTTCACCCCCAAAATATCGAATAAAACATAAAATAAATCGATGTTACAAAAAGGCTGGCGCCGGCCCTGTTTTATGTCCAATTAAATGCATAATTTGGTAACATTTACGAAAAATTGACTCGATTTTAACCCGTAATTAAGTCGTTTTTAAATTTCAATAACCCCTAATAACATAAGTAGGTATAAGTAGGTAACCCATTGTTAAAGGGGTGCGAGCGCAGTTTACATTTCAGATTTCTGTGAACCTTTTTCCTCGGAGCGCAATTTACAATAAGGCATGTATTTTGGAGATTGGAGCGCAGTTTACATTACCCCATTGCGATGGCGCCTGGGGCAAAGCCTCGGTCGCCTCACCCTTGCTAATCAGCTCGCTTAGAGTAATGAAAGCAAATGGAAAGCAAATCAGGAACTCATTTAGGCTGCCGAAAGCGGGGGGTCTGGGGGGTATGGAATACCCCCCAGGTACACTTAATTTATTGCGAAAGAAAACCTTTCACTTTTACGTCCCAACGTTCATAAGAAGATCAACTGAGAATAGAAGAGGCTCACAATCTATACTCGATGTCACATTTGCCACACAGAACCTCACAAGGCAATTGGTGCGCCGGCAGGTGCTGCAGGAAGAAAGCCAAAGCGATCATCGCTTACGTAGAGTATGAGTTCGGAGACAATACAAATACCCCCAAACCACCACGGGGATGGTCAAGCAAGAATCTACAGGCGGGTCGAGTTAGGACGGCCATAGAAGACTCAAAATGAACCAACTCGATCAGGACACCGGAGGATCTCATACAGGCACTCCAAGACATATACGACGCGAGCATGCCCATGAAGGCAAGCACTCAAAGAAAAAATGTCCACTGGTGGAACAACGAAGTGGCGGAACTGCGCCGAAAGTGCATAGCGGCCAGGAGACGAGTGCAAAGACTACACAGAAGAGGAATCTTTGAGGAAGAAGAGACATATGCGCATGCACGTGAAGAGCTGAGAAAGTCCATCCTCAAAAGCCAAAAGAAGAAGTGGTCAGATCTTCTAAAGGAGGTGGACGCTGATGTCTGGGGGCTCGGGTATAAAATAGTCACACGTAAGATCGTCAGAACAAATATACCCGGCCTAACACCACAACGGATACGAAAAATAGTTGATACACTGTTCCCACGTCATGAAAACAACACCTTCATGCGAGAGGACACCGATATTGCACCCGAGTTCACAATGGAAGAACTGCAGCTGGCGGGTAAGGAGATGGCCAAGGGTAAGGCGCCAGGACCAGACCTCATTCCAACAGAGGTCATCAAGATGGTCCTCACCGAGAGTCCACAACCGGTGCTAGATGTGCTAAACGACTGCCTCCGCAAGGGCATGTTTCCAAAAGCGTGGAAAAAATCAAGACTGGTGCTGTTGAGAAAAGGAGATAAGCCATTGGAGAACCCCAGATCATACAGGCCGATATGCCTGATAGACGGGTTGGGAAAGTTGTATGAAAGACTTATTCTCAAGAGAATACAAACACAACTCGAAATGGGGGAAGGACTCTCCGATCAACAGTATAGTTTTCGAAAGAGCCGATCTACCATAGACGCACTTAAGAAAATAATTGACATCGCCAAGAAGGCAAAGAGTGGAACGTGGCGCACAAGGAAACTGTGTATCCTTGTAACACTGGATGTTAAGAATGCATTTAACTCGGCGAAGTGGTTCTATATCATCGAAGAGCTAAAAAAGAGGAAAATACCAACATACCTACTGAACGTCCTGAAGAGCTACTTAAGCGACAGAGCTATAATAATCGAGGAAGAAATGCTTGTGGAAGAAACACAAGTGAACAGCGGGGTCACACAGGGGTCAGTGCTGGGGCCGACCCTGTGGAATATAATGTATGACGGAGTCCTGCAAATAGAAATACTTGAGGGGGCAACGCTAGTGGGATTTGCCGACGATCTATCCCTCGTTTTGGCCGCGAAGAATGAGCATGTCCTGGCGGAGATAACAAACGAGGCCCTGCGAAAAATCAGAGAGTGGATATCGAGTAGGGGTCTGACACTTGTGCCCGAGAAGACCGAGGCGGTCTTATTGATAGGGAAACGGAAGTGTGGAGATATTGCTGTAGAGTTGGATGGTTGCCAGATTATGCCTGGCAAGACCACCAAAGTGCTAGGGGTTCTAATAGATAAACGCATATGCTTCGATGTGCACCTCATGGCAACGGCCAAAAAAGCCTCCAAGCTGGCGGCGGCCCTCACAAGACTGATGCCAAACATCGAGGGGCCAACGTATACAAAACGAAGAGTCCTGGCGTCGGTGACAAACTCTATCATGTTGTATGGGGCACCAGTATGGGCCGAGGTCATGAAGGTGGCGGCGTATCGCCGGCATTACGAAAGAGTTCAGAGGCAGATGAATATTAGAATTACGTCGGCATACCGCACAACATCCAACGTTGCGGTATCGTTGGTGGCGGCGATGTCTCCAATAGACCTGATGGCTGCGGAGAGAGCGACAAACTATGAGAACAATGCTAAGACGCCCGCGCAGAAAAGAACACCTGTGTGAAGTTAGCGGCCACTTTCTAGCGGCCAATTTACCGGAAACACCCGAACAAATTAGCAACAAATTTTTATATGATTAAGGTCACCTATCGGGATCGGACTGTTAATATACATCAATAACCCTAATATCTGCTTACTCTGAAAAAATTATCCCAATCTAATGACATTAAATGGTAATTTTCACAGTTTTCCCGCTTTCTGATCACCGGGAGTGTATCAACACCCCATTTTCATAGGAAGAGTTGGCGTAGCCGGGCTACAATTTTCAACATAGCTCAAGAACGATAATGTACACCGACCCTGAAAAATTGGTCAAGTTCTCAAGAGGCTGGAGCGCGATTTTCACGGTTTTTCCGCCAGCGGCCAACCGCGAGGGAACTAAACGTCTCATTTTCATAGGAAGATTTGGCGTAGCCGGACTACAATTTTCAACATAGCTCAAGAACGATAATGTACACCGACCCTGAAAAATTGGTAAAGTTCTCATGAGGCTGGAGCGCGATTTTCACGGTTTTTCCGCCAGCGACCAATCGCGAGGGAACTAAACGTCTCATTTTCATAGGAAGAGTTGGCGTAGCCGGGCTACAATTTTCAACATAGCTCAAGAACGATAATGTACACCGACCCTGAAAAATTGGTAAAGTTCTCATTAGGCTGGAGGGCGATTTTCACGGGTTTCACAGCAAAATTTTCAAAATACACGTGGTAGAGCCTAAAATGTATAGTGTTTAAAAATAGCAACATTTATCAAAAATTAAAAAAAATTTCACAATCAAGCATTATAAAGAAGCGCGCAAATAATAGCAGTTAAAAATTTTTCAAATTTAATTAAAAATTTTGACATTAATTTCTAGGGACTGACAGCAATGGGCTAATCCCTCAAATTTTTTTTTCATTAAAATCGAAAATTTAAGTGATTTTAAACCCCTCTTGCGTAAAAAAAAATTTTTTTTAGCCATTTTAACGATCGTATTGAAGTTCAAAAATTGAAATATTTTTAAATAATTAAAACGCGGTAAATAATGACGTACATAAAGGTAAGCCAATTAGAAGCCAATACACTCCCACTATTGAAATTTAATTATTTTTAAATGTCAGTTGGTATACTATAACCTTAAAAGTTTAAATAATAATGTATTTAAATGTAAAGAATGAATTGAAACTATATATTATTATTTTTATACTTCAAAATGGGTAGCAATTAGAAATTAATTTTGAACAAGCATCATTTATTTATTTTCAAATTGCATATTTTCATAGTGAACGTAGATGGCGTATTTTGTATGCATGGTTGCCATGGTTATAATAAGTATTTGAATTTACGGATTTTTAAACACATCACATGGGTACTCAAGGATGTCATTTTCGCATACATATAAATGTGGCATCGTGGTAAATGCAATTTTAATTGCGAATTGTGATTGGACCGCCTTTAGGTACGTCACAGAATGGCGACTTTTCAAACGTATACGTTTAAAAAAGGCACTTTATTAAATTAGTATAGCGTTTTAAAATTATATATTTGTAATTATATATAGTATTTTGCTATGGGCCATCGATTTTTATGGGTAAAAATTATATTTTTGACAACACGGGACAACCCCATTGTGACAGCAACTGACTTACGCTTGAAATTAATGTCAAAATTTTTAATTAAATTTGAAAAAATTTTAACTGCTATTATTTGCGCGCTTGTTTATAATGCTTGATTGTGAAAAATTTTTTAATTTTTGATAAATGTTGCTATTTTTAAACACTATACTTTGTAGGCTCTACCACGTGTAATAGACCTGCACATTTAAGAAATGTTATAATCTACGCATGCGTTAAAGACGCGGCAATTTGAACAGTTCGGACAACTGCAGTTGCTGGTTATCGTAAACGCGTGCAAATTATGGCGTCTTCCTTACCGTTTGTATGTGTTATTTTAGATGAAAGTGAAGTTCTCGGTGCAGCTTTACCTTGTGTAACAATAGAAGAACACTCTGTTGTTCAATTAAAAAGGTGGTTGCACTGCAGAGGGCTAACAACTTCTGGAAAAAGGGCAGATTTAATTGCAAAGTGAGCGAAGTCTTAGTTTGATTCAATCGGTTTTTGCTTAAGTACATAAATTTTTTTTAGAGTGAAAGAACATTTGTCGGGAGGGACGAAAATTACTCCTACCATCGATGGTGGCTTTTGGCATGATCAAAAAAGACAGAAGTATGTTTAAAATTGCTGTTTTTTGTTTTACTCATCAAGTTTTATTTTTAGAACCTTGAAAATATTTAAATAAAATCACCCGTTCTCCCCATAAATGGTTGGAAAGCGTTTCCTGGAAGCGAAATTCCAAAAAAATTTAATTATGTAATTAAATTAATTTTGCCTTAAAGCTACTGTACATACGTCCTATCGGGATAATATTAACTTTCGGGTAATGGTCGTTCTTGATCAAAATGGACGCGTTGTCGATTCAACATGTGAATGTGCAGCTTTCTCAATGGGAAGGTATGTAATCATGTGGCAGGAGTGCTCTTTGCGCCAGAAGATTACACCATTCTTTTTGGTTATTCTGCGATAGCATGTACTAGCAAGCTATGCGAGTGGAAATAGGGGTAAAAAGAAAAAAGATCTGACAAAAATAGCCAGTCGACAGTATTCGGACAAAGTTGACCCTTCAATAAAAGTTAAATTTAACCCTGTGCCAAATAACCACGAACCACAAGAGATCACCAACAGCTTGTTGTACCAGTGCCAGAGTTATGAAAAATCAACAATGTGGGAGCTGCTTCTAGAATTTAAATACGAGGATTATGAAATTGTGAGTACTAGAGCAGAAGAATTGAAGTTAAATGTCCAGACATTGCAAGAAAATCTTCGATTTAACTTCACCACCCCAGGTGAAATACTAAGTTGCTTTGGGAAAGAAATGAATTGGTAATCACTAGAGTTTTTACGGCTATCACTTTTGCAGTTTCCAAAAACACAGTGTTTATTCGCTCCTTTTTCACCAGGTTTTCTAGGTCTACCGCCAAGGTTTTTGTTATTCATTGATAAAAACAACACTAAAAACTTCGTTTTATGTACATTTTAATGGTGACAGATTCAAAGTTTGTCCGAACTAACGCCCCCTTTTTTCGCGCCTGCGTCAATAGACTACCCTTAAATGTGCAGGTCTATTTGAAAATTTTGCTGTCAGTCGTTTAAAATTAATGTCAAAATTTTTAATTAAATTTGAAAAATTTTTAACTGCTATTATTTGCGCGCTTGTTTATAATGCTTGATTGTGAAATTTTTTTTAATTTTTGATAAATGTTGCTATTTTTAAACACTATACTTTGTAGGCTGTACCACGTGTAATTTGAAAATTTTACTGTCAGTCGTTTAAAATTAATGTCAAAATTTTTAATTAAATTTGAAAAATTTTTAACTGCTATTATTTGCGCGCTTGTTTATAATGCTTGATTGTGAAAATTTTTTTAATTTTTGATAAATGTTGCTATTTTTAAACTCTAAACTTTGTAGGTTCTACCACGTGTATTTTGAAAATTTTGCTGTGAAACCCGTGAAAATCTCCGTCCAGCCGCGGTAGAACTTTACCAATTTTTAGGGTCGGTGTACATTATCGTTCTTGAGCTATGTTGAAAATTGTAGCCCGGTTACGCCAACTCTTCCATGAAAATGAGACGTTTAGTTCCCTCGCGATTGGCCGCTGGCGGAAAAACCGTGAAAATCGCGCTCCAGCCGCGGTAGAACTTTACCAATTTTTCAGGGTCGGTGTACATTATCGTTCTTGAGCTATGTTGAAAATTGTAGCTTGATCAGCCAACTCTTCCTATGAAAATGAGACGTTTAGTGCCCTCGCGTTTGGCCGCTGGCGGAAAAACCGTGAAAATCGCGCTCCAGCCTCTTGAGAACTTTACCAATTTTTCAGGGTCGGTGTACATTATCGTTCTTGAGCTATGTTGAAAATTGTAGCCCGGTTACGCCAACTCTTCCATGAAAATGAGACGTTTAGTTCCCTCGCGATTGGCCGCTGGCGGAAAAACCGTGAAAATCGCGCTCCAGCCTCTTGAGAACTTTACCAATTTTTCAGGGTCGGTGTACATTACCGTTCTTGAGCTATGTTGAAAATTGTAGCCCGGCTACGCCAACTCTTCCTATGAAAATGAGACGTTTAGTTCCCTCGCGGTTGGCCGCTGGCGGAAAAACCGTGAAAATCGCGCTCTAGCCTCTTGAGAACTTTACCAATTTTTCAGGGTCGGTGTACATTATCGTTCTTGAGCTATGTTGAAAATTGTAGCCCGGCTACGCCAACTCTTCCTATGAAAATGAGACGTTTAGTTCCCTCGCGGTTGGCCGCTGGCGGAAAAACCGTGAAAATCGCGCTCCAGCCTCTTGAGAACTTTACCAATTTTTCAGGGTCGGTGTACATTATCGTTCTTGAGCTATGTTGAAAATTGTAGCCCGGCTACGCCAACTCTTCCTATGAAAATGAGACGTTTAGTTCCCTCGCGGTTGGCCGCTGCCGGAAAAACCGTGAAAATCGCGCTCCAGCCTCTTGAGAACTTTACCAATTTTTCAGGGTCGGTGTACATTATCGTTCTTGAGCTATGTTGAAAATTGTAGCCCGGCTACGCCAACTCTTCCTATGAAAATGGGGTGTTGATACACTCCCGGTGATCAGAAAGCGGGAAAACCGTGAAAATTACCATTTAATGTCATTAGATTGGGATAATTTTTTCAGAGTAAGCAGATATTATGGTTATTGATGTATATTAACAGTCCGATCCCGATAGGTGACCTTAATCATATAAAAATTTGTTGCTAATTCGTTCGGGTGTTTCCGGTAAATTGGCCGCTAGAAAGTGGCCGCTAACTTCACACAGGTGAAAAGAACTACCAGAGATGCCCTACTCGAAGAGTGGCAAGAGAGGTGGTCCAATGCAACCAAGGGAGCATGGACCAGGAGACTTATCCCAACGATACAGCCGTGGGTAGAACGTGGACACGGTGAGATAAACCATGAGCTCACCCAAGCCCTGACGGGCGATGGATGCTACAATGAGTAACTCCACAGGTTCCGAAGGGCAGAGTCATCCAAGTGCACGTACTGCGAGGAAAAGGTGGACGACGCTAACCACACAATCTTCAGGTGCTCAAGATGGGACGAATTGAGGAGAACATATAACATCCAATATGTAACTCCGGAAACAATGGTAAACGAAATGTTGTCAAGCGAGGAGAGATGGGAGGAGATAAAGAGCGGGGTTACCGTATTGATGAGTACCAAGTATCATGAAGAGCTTGAGCGGCAAGGGACGCTATAACGGTGTTAAAGAAGAGAAAAGTCCCGAAAGGGCGGAAGAAGATTGGCTGATGCCAGCGGACGAAATACTTAGGTGAATCTCGCTGACATCCGGGAGGGGGTTTTTAGTGGGCTGACCCCACACTACCACCCAGCATGGCCTGGTGGTGTCTTTATTAAGATTTTCCCCCTTCCGACACGCATAAACAAAAAAAAAGGTAAATTTTGTTAATACGTTTTATAGAGAATTTTGTACTCTTCAATTTTGATTTGATGACAATTTTCTCTAAAAATTAAGATAAGCGAGTTATAGGCGAATAACTGCTGTAGAGGATTAAAATCCCCACTTGGGGAAATGGCCGACAGGGAAATTTAGGCGATTTTGCAAAATAAAATCGTGGTCAAATTTTCGAATTCAGTCAAATTTGAATATATGCGCCCCCCCCCTCCCAGAAATATTCTTATCTGTTTGAAAATTTTAAACTGTTTTTTATTGGGTTTTGTTAAGGTTTAGCGCCCCCATTGCGATTGTGCCTGAGGCAAAAAAACCTTGCTACGGCGCTGCCCCTGCTTTGTAATAATTTTATTCGTTTAACAAAATTAGGTATTTCAATTCTACATAATATTTTGTTTCATTTAAATATGAGTATCACACATTTTTAAAAATCTAAAATTTTTATTTTAAATTATTTTTATTTTATTTTAAAAATAAAAAATTCGACATATTTCTTAAAATATTTCTAAAAATCAAATTTTTTTAAATTCGAATTAACCGCGTTTTCGTTTAGTGGAATCGCATACTCTGGCGGTGACAGTTGGCACGACAAGGTGGCAATACTTGGAATTATTACGATCACGTTCTTTCGGCAGTGTGTTTGCTAGAGAAGGTAAGTTGCAACATATTTCTTAAAATTTTTCGGTAATCCCGTGTGTTTTATTGAGTCATCCATTCCATTTCGAAGCGTCAAACGTGCACATTTTCATTTTTGTATTTATTTTTCAGAACACAATGGGTCGACGTCCAGCGAGATGGTAAGTTTTACGAAATTTTAATTGTGATTTTTTTTTGTATCTTACCGCATTTTATTTACCCCTTTAGTTATCGCTACTGTAAGAACAAACCTTATCCAAAATCACGGTTCTGTCGTGGTGTACCCGATCCCAAAATTCGTATTTTCGATTTGGGTAAAAAGAAGGCCTGCGTGGACGACTTTCCCCTGTGCGTGCATTTGGTGTCCGACGAATATGAACAGCTTAGCTCCGAAGCTTTGGAAGCTGGACGTATTTGCTGCAACAAATATTTGGTTAAAAATTGTGGCAAGGATCAGTTCCACATCCGTATGAGACTCCATCCTTTCCATGTTATCCGAATCAACAAGATGTTGTCGTGCGCCGGAGCCGATAGGTAGGTTTTCTTACTTTTATATCATAATTTATGACTAATCCTAACCTAACTTTATTAGGCTTCAAACTGGAATGCGTGGTGCTTTCGGCAAACCACAAGGAACAGTGGCACGAGTTCGTATTGGTCAACCCATCATGAGCGTGCGTTCGAGTGATCGTTTCAAGGCTCAAGTTATCGAGGCTCTCCGTCGTGCCAAGTTCAAGTTCCCAGGACGTCAAAAGATCCACGTCTCCAAGAAATGGGGTTTCACTAAATACGAAAGGCAAGAGTTTGAAGATTTACGTTCCGCAGGACGTTTGTCGTATGATGGAGCTAATGTTCAATATCGTCCCGAGCATGGACCGTTAGCAGCATGGAAAAAGCATCAAGAAGATAATCACAATGCGGCAAGCTTGTAAACAATTTTTTTGACAATTAAATATCAAGTTTTATTTAAACGTTTTTTTAATGTTGACCTTGCGGTCGTTTTAAACCATGTTCACCTCATAGTCCCTCAAAGGAAATTGAATTCTAAACCAACTCAACTTCTAACAGTTTTTTTCATCAAGTGCATAGTTTCTTCGGAAAACAATGAAAATCGTAATGTAACATTTAATTGTGTTTATGAAAGAATCATTTTTAGATCGCAATATTATTTTAAAAAATTTGTTTCTTTGAAAAAGGCATTTGATACTCAATTTTGTATCAGATTTGTTATCAATCCAAACTTCATTTAAAAATTAGTATTTAATGAAAACCTTTAGTAATTAATTAAGAACGATTTAAAAAATTATACATCGAGCAGGTTTTATGATTTCAATCTGGGAACTAATTTGAAATTGGATGAGACAAGGGGACATTCCATATCAAATCTACCAATTATTTTTATTGACCCTCTTTAAGTTTGCTCATACTTGGTGTAATTATTTATAAGTTATATTAAATAAGCAGCCCCGTTTACGTGGTAGAAATAATTCAAATTTGCCTGGCCGAGCTTGAATTAATTATTTATACCGCCTGAACTAAGATATTTTTTAAATGTTGGTTTTGAATACGCCTTTTTGGTGGGTATTATTGCGTAAATAATAAAGGTCAAAAAATGGGGGATATGAACAAATTTTGACTTGCAGTATAGGCGTTTCAATTTAAGATTGCAGCGCCATAGCGGTCACTAGTGGTATTAATAATGCTGGTACATAATGTTTTCAGAGAGTTGTGTCGTATAGGCTACCATTATAACTTATCCAAGTCACATGTGAAGTGACGCATTTTAGATTTAAGAGCGCGCTGCGGAAAGAGAGAGGGAAGCAATAGATATGATGTTGAAAGACGCCTCTAATCTTTTGTAGAAGTTTAAAAAATTTATTTGTAAAAGCTTATCGAAGAAATAATTACACTTAAAGTTGTAGTTAACAATTTATTAAAAATAACTCATTGACTTTACAATAATATGTAACGTATCCGTCAACCACCCTTAGATGAATGCCACGACCACCCTGGTTCTTCCTCCCATATCAGTTCATGTCGAGGTCACCTAGTCGCTCTTCCTCGCTTCATTAACTTTAATAGCCCCCTAGACGCCTTTTCTGGTTGCCCATGGAAAATAGCTAACAGCTCGGCCATCCTACAAAACGGCTCGTCCTCGAGTCGTCTACGTCTCTTCCTAGCCTAAGGGAGGATCTGTAACCAGGTTGCCTGAAATAAAATTTATCAACACACGATTGTTCCGTTGAACATCGGCAATTGCTGCTCTATTGCTACATAGAACAGATAGAGTGATCAGCCCGCTCACTGATTCTTAATTAGTAGCGATCAGCCCTCTCACTGATTCGTACTTAGCAACGATCAGCACTCTCACTGATTCGTCCTCAGCAACGCACAATGGTTCCGTTGAACATTGGCCATTGCTACTCTATTGTTACACTGAACAGATAGAGTGATCAGCCCGCTCACTGATTCATGATTAGCAACGATCAGCCCTCTCACTGATTCGTACTTAGCAACGATCAGCCCTCTCACTGATTCGTCCTCAGCAACGCACAATGGTTCCGTTGAACATTGGCCATTGCTGCTCTATTGTTACACTGAACAGATAGAGTGATCAGCCCGCTCACTGATTCATGATTAGCAACGATCAGCCCTCTCACTGATTCGTACATAGTAACGTAATTGTTTAGTCAAACAATTACGATTGTTTATTTGTTGTTCCGACGAATAGATAGAATTAGTAACATAATTGTTTCGTCAAACAATTATGATTACTGATCTATTGTTCCGTCGAACTAGAAGAATCTTCCGAGTCATCAGTCCGTACGGATTCATAAATTTTCAATTTATCACACGGATAAATTCCAGTGTAATGCTTTTGACTTCGATAAGATCCCGTTGGATCTTTGACCACGTATCGGTCATGTTCTAATACCTGTTGTATTTCAAAAGGTCCTTCGTATTTTGGGAGCAGTTTTTTACTGTTCCCTTCGTTGTTGGTATGTACTTTACGTACTAATACTAATTGCCCAACTTGAAATGATTTAGGTTTGCACCGTTTACGATCGTAACGTGACTTTTCACGTTGTTGGATATCTCGAAGGCGGTCTCCTACCAATTTTCGAGTACTGTCCAATTCTTTATCGTATTCGTTTGTACTAACCTCTGTTAATATAAAAGCGTCGTGCACCCCTCTAGGTACATAACCATACATAAGTTGAAAGGGACTTTTCCCTGTTGCCTTATTTTTCGTGGTGTTTAAACCCCATTCAACTTTACTAATTTCAGCATCCCAACGCTCTTCGTCGGAAAACGTTGCAGCCAAAGATGCTAAAATTGTTCGGTTGTATCGTTCTACTTGACCATTCGCCCTGGGCGTAGCGGTCGCATTTAAGACCAACTTTATATTTAGGTTTTTGCATACAACCGTAAATCTTTTACTCGTGAAACATGTTCCACGGTCCGTTATAATGCGCTTTGGTACTCCAAAACTTGATACGATTTTATTATTTAAAAATTTCTCCACATGAGTTACTTTGGTGTTTGGAACGGCTATCATAATAACAAATTTAGTAAAAGCGTCAACCGCCACCAATAAATAAGAGTTTTTATGTTTGCTTTTTACAAAGGGACCTAGATGGTCTATATGTACGGTATGCATGGGCGTGTTTACTTTTTCAATAGGGTGTAAATACCCAGGTCGTTTTCCTGCGGGCTGTTTGTTATACATACACCCCAGACAAGTGTCAATATATCTTTTTACATATTGCCGCATAGCAGGAAACCAATATGACTGTTTCATTAAATTTAATGTCTTTTCATGCGAGAAATGACCCTTTTGGTCATGATTTAACATCGTAATTTGGCGTCTGGCAGTTTTAGGAACAGCCCACCTGAGCCCATCGTCTGTTTTTTTAAAAACCCGATTATCTTTAATTGAAAATTGATCGTGGATTTTTTGTTCCTCGCAATCAACCGGCGTACGTAATAATATTTCATGTAAATACTTGATTCTTTCATCCTGCAATTGTGCCGCTAGAACCCAATCGTCTTCTAGTAAATTTATATTTAACAAGTCGATTTCTTTAAAGTTAATAGCACTTTCTACCGGATTACGACTTAACGCGTCTACATGTGCCATTTTTCTACCTGCTCGATACGTTACAGAGAAGTTAAATTCTTGAATCATCAACCACCATCTACCTATGCGCGGTAAAATGTCTCGTTTAGTAAACGCTGTTCGCAATGCGTTACAATCAGTTATTACCCGAAACTCTTTGCCAATCAAATAAACGCGAAATCTTTTTAATGATTGCACTACCGCCAGTGTCTCCAGTTCGTACGAATGGTACCTTTGTTCTTCTTTTGTCGTTTGGCGACTAAAGTAAGCAACAGGTCGCCATTGTTTGTCTTTCTGTAACTGTAATAATATACCAGCTAACCCGTTTTTACTCGCGTCCGTATGTACTTCGGTTTCCGCTTCAACGTCATATAAGGCCAGACATGGTCTTTCGGTCAATTTATTTTTTAACTCTTTAAACGCTTTAATTTGGTCTGTCCCCCATATGAAATCTGATCCTTTTCTCGTTAACATAGTTATAGGTTTAGCAATTAGGGCAAAGTCTTTGATAAATTTTCTAAAATAACTTGTCAAACCAATAAATTGTCGCACTTGTTTGACGTTTTGTGGTTCTTTGAACTCTCGTACCGCTACACATTTTAGGGTTCCGGGGCGTATCCCGTTTTCACTTATTTCGTGACCTAAATAATTGATCTGTGATTGAAAAAAATAACATTTACTTAACCGCAAAGTCAAATTTGCCTTCTTAAATAACTTCAATACTTCTTCGAGTGTCTTTAATCCGGTTTCGTAATCCGCGGATGGTAATAAGTGGTAATAATATGTCGTCCATGTAAGCAAAAGCTGACGTAAATCGTAAATTGCCTAACACCTGATTAACTAGGTATTGGAATACACTAGCTCCGTTGGATAGCCCAAACGGCATCGATAAAAATTCATAATGGCCATCAGGGGTAACAAAAGCCGTTTTCGCAATGGACTCCTCGTCCATACCGATTTGATAGTACCCTGATGCCATATCAAGGCTGGTAAAGTATTTTTTACCATGTAAATTATCTAATTGATCTTCGATGCGCGGTAAAGGGAATTTATCTTTTTCCGTAATTTTATTTAATGCTCGATAATCGATACACAACCGCTCTTCTCCCGTACGTTTTTTTACAAGAAGAATAGGACTTGCAAATGGCGAATTTGAATCCCTTACTATATTATTATCCTTTAACTCGTTTACCAATTCGCGAACTTTAGCTCTTTCTGCGTGAGCTAACCTGTATGGGCGGTACACGACGGGTGTATCGTTAACCAGTTTAATTGACATCTTTGTTAAATTAGTTTTCCCTAACTCGGATAAATTTCGCGAAAAGCAATCACGGTATCGATTGAGCATGTCTAGCAAACTTTGTTTTACACTATCAGGCGTATCACTCGTCGTGTTGATTTCGTCCATATTGAAAGGAGTGCTCGATGTAATTAGATTGATACTTACGTCATCAGTGTCGACGGGTACCTCTTCTTGAGCGCACTTGACACCTCTCGCAACTACTTGACCTTTTCTGTAGTGAATTTCAGCTCCTCCCATATTGATGATAGGTAACACGGCACCTTTTGGATTAATAATACAGCGTGGAATGCCGTAACGTTTATTCTCGTACTCTCGAAGAGTCGCTTCAATGTAAATCTCGTCCTTGTTCGTAGGATCAGCTACTGCAACTTCTACGTGGCCCACATATCCAGGTGGTATGACACTTGCGTTTTCTGCCCAAACGGCTAATTTACAGGGGTTTTGCCCTTCGAGAACCGGAAGCGCTGCATTCGTTGCTGCTAATACTTGCACTTTTTGCCCATTTATAATCACTGCCACGTCAGGATGATTTACAAATGGTTGTCCTATGATTACCGGTATTTCTTGAGACCTGTCTGGAACAATAATCGCACACACGTTAACTTTTACGTCTTTCACTTCTAAATCCACATTAGCTTTTCCCGTAGACATTGTCACAGCTCCACCAAATCCACTAATAACCGTGGTAGAAGGTGTTACTTGAAGTTTCATAGATTTAGCAACTTCGTCTTTTATTGTAATCGCTGCACTTCCGGAATCAATATACCCGCGAGTCTCGATGTCGTTTATTTTGCAGTCTACAAAATACATCTCGTGGGTATTAATTTTTCCTTCGGTTGACGTCAAGATTGTTTTCGTATTTCTACAATCAGCTGTTTCATGCCCCAGTTGATTACATTTTTTACAAACTTTTCGAGGTAGGGTACACTTATTTGCGTAGTGTCCACTTCGAGAACAATTGTAGCACCTCGGGCCTTCACCGAGACCGACCGTTCGGTGGTTTTCACCTCGACCTTTTTTGTAACGACGCGAGTATTTGTCATGTTTCATATCATCGCGTTTTCGTTTGTTTAAGTAATTTTGAGGTTCATGTGCATCGATCAGCGATAAATATCTCTCGTATAAACTTTCAGGTGTTTTGTATCTACCTGAGCGTGCCCCATTTTTGAGCGTTACGTCACATAACCCATCGATCACACACGAGACAGCATTTCGTCCCCTTAAATTACAAATTCCCAATAACTCCATTTTATTGTAAAAATAAGTGGCCATTGTTTCATTGGGTCTCTTTGTCCGCTCTAAAAGTATGCGTAACGAGGTCGCATAGTCCGTATGCTCGGGGAACGCCTTTATTACGAGCTGTTTCCACTCAGTCCAGCTGTAATCTACTTTCGTGAGACTTTCGTACCAACTCTTTGCGAGACCACGTAAACCGTTCTGCATGTGGTAGATTTTCTCTATTTCGTCCCAACCGTGAAGATCTCCTAACTGATCAATTTTTGTTGTCCACCTAATTGCGGTTAGATTGGAACTCCCTGGTTTAAATTCGGGAACGCAATCAGGTCTTGACACGAATCTTACACTCCGAGTAGTTTGCGGTGCAGCACTAACACTCGAAGTTGTCCCCGATGGATTTACTTGTGCTCCTATAAATTTGTCGACAAGCAACTCCAGTCGTTGCAATCGCATATCACTATCACTAGGAGAATAACCGCGACGGCTTTGTGACGGAGAATTTTCACTTGATCGCGATGTCGATGGAATCGACTCAAAACGCGCACGTTTAAATTGTTCTCCAGAACACTCTCCGTTCGATCGTGACATTGTTTATAGCGAAGGATTAAACACTTAAAATAAGTTTGTACACCTTAACTATCAGCACGTATGTATTCTTTATCCCACTTCTGAACTAAAAGCTTATCGAAGAAATAATTACACTTAAAGTTGTAGTTAACAATTTATTAAAAATAACTCATTGACTTTACAATAAAATGTAACGTATCCGTCAACCACCCTTAGATGAATGCCACGACCACCCTGGTTCTTCCTCCCATATCAGTTCATGTCGAGGTCACCTAGTCGCTCTTCCTCGCTTCATTAACTTTAATAGCCCCCTAGACGCCTTTTCTGGTTGCCCATGGAAAATAGCTAACATTTGCTTAATTTATCATCTCCAAGGGAACTCTTGAACCCTTTGTGCATTAAGTTGATTTTATATAGTTTAAAACTCCACTAAGGGCACTTTTTGATTTACAAGTTTTGTATAAGTTTTCTATAATTGATGATGAAATCGCTTCAAAATCAGGTTTTGTCCTTATAATGATCTGCAGAAGGCAATAACGAAGTTTCATTATGATCGGTTGTCATAAAAATTCAAAATTGTCCTTTTTCATAAATTAAATTAACCTATTTACTTTTAATTTAAAGCGCTCAAAATTGGTTATTGCCTTCAATAGTCTTTTCTTATTAATATAAAAAGAATTACATTGATACTACGTTTAGTTTTTTAAATTTCTACAAAAGATTAGAGGCTTCTTTCAACATCATATCTACTGCTTCCCTCTCTCTCTCTTTATACATTTTATTACAAAACCTAAATTTGTCAAATCAACAAAACAGTCATTTGAAATAAATATTTTAAATTTGAAAATTTTTTTATTAAAAAGAATTTTAAAAATGGTAATAAAACTAGTAGTGGAAAAAATCGTATATAAAGGTGCTTCGCACCTCGGATTATAATCTTGACGCTAGGGCAATAATGACGGCCTTCACAACCTTGGCCTATAATATACTATTAATTGTATTACGATACGTTTGTTTATTGGGTCATTCCATCTCAAATCAACTGAAGAATTTACTCGACCCCCACCAAATTTGACGAAACTTGGTACACACCATTTTAGTAAGAAATAAAAAATACAAATTTAAGGATTTGTCCAAAAAGGAATTTGTTTCCTTGTTTAAACAATCCTTTACCCTCGAGCCAAAAAAAATGTCACTTTGCTCCCGTCGTGCATATACTGTTTTTTGCAATTATATATTATAGCACTACAGGCCTTGTAGACCCATGACTTGTTTGGCTATACCAGCTCATATCTTCCTGTTCATCGCTTTTTCCTTCCATTCCGTGATGTGTAAATAGTCCAAGTCATCCTGTACTTCTTTTTTCCATCTTGACTTTGGTCTTCCTCTTCGTCTCTTCCCGTTCATCGTCATCTTCAATACAATTTTGGGTACTCTTTCTTCTCCCATTCTCATTAAATGGCCTAACCACCTTATCCGTTGTGCTTTTACTCTTCCGACTATGGATTCTTCTCCGTATAATTCGTATATTTCTTGATTATTTCTTCTTTTCCATCTTCCATCTATATACTCTCCGCCAAAAATTCTTCTAAGGATCTTTCTTTCCCACACATTCAACATTATTTGGTCTTGTTTTCTGAGTGTCCAGACTTCACTTGCGTACGTTACTACCGGACGTATCATTGTTCTATATACTTTTATTGTCACCATTCTAGAGAACATACCACCTGTCAGTATTCTTTGCAATGCATATGCGCTTTTATTTCTTGCCGCAATTCTAGCTTTTATTTCTTCATTGCTTCCTGGATGTCTCGTTACCAGTGTTCCCAGATAAGTACATGTTTCTACCTCTTCAAATTTTAATATTTCATCTTGTTCTAGTTTTATCTAAGTATGTGCCTTGTTCGAAAGGTTTATCGTTCCACACCATATATTTGGTTTTTTCGGCATTCACCTCTAGACCCATTCGTTTTGCTGCCTTCAGGATCCTTTGCAAAACTTGTTGTAGTTCCCTTTTGGTTCATGTTATAATCGTTATGTCGTCGGCGAATGCAAGGCATTGTTGTCGTTTGTGAAATATGGTATTACTTCTGTTAATTTTGCTATCTCGTAACGCCTTCTCCAATACCACATTGAATAGGATCGCAGAAAGCGGGTCGCCTTGTCTTAGACCGCTCTTGATTTCGAACTTTCTCGATAGTTGCCCATTCATTTTAACTCTGTTTGTTGTCTCTTCTAACGTCATTTTCACCAGCCGTATCAATTTGTTGGGAATACCAAATTTTTTCAATGCCAGGTAAAGCTGATTTCTGTTTACACTGTCGTATGCTTGCTTAAAATCGACGAAAAGTAGGTACGTTGGTATTTTGTGTTCATAACTTGTCATTTGTAATTCTTTTAAGACGTAAATTTGGTCTATTACTGATCTGTTTTTTCGGAAACCACTTTGGTATTCTCCTACTATGCCCTCTATATACTAGTTTAATCTATTTTTAATGCATGTTGCCAAGATTTTATATGCAACGTTCAACAGTGCAATGCCCCTATAATTCTCGCATTTCGATTTGTCGCCTTTTTTATGCAACGGACATATTATCGCCTCTCTCAATGTTTTTGGCATTTCTTCGTTGTCCCATATTTTTCCAATAAGTTCTTGTACCCTTGTTTCAACTGTACTTCCGCCGTGCTTAATCATTTCAGCTAAAATTTGGTCCTCGCCCGCACTTCTATTGTTTTTTAAACTTCGTATAATTTTTTGTATGTCTTGCATGTTTGCAAGACATATCTTGCTCTTCAAAGTACTCGGCCCATCTCTCCATCACTTCAGCTTGGCCCCCTTGTTTATCTTTGCATAGTGATGTTCTTTGGGTAAATCCTTTCCTTATTTTTTTGGCTCCTTGGTAGAAATTTCGGACTTCTCTATTCCTAAAATTCTCCTCTAGCGATTCCAAATTTTCTATTGTGCTGTATTTTCTCTTCTTATCTCTAATTAATTTTTTGCATAGGCTTCTTTGTACATCATATTTGCGTTTGTTTTCTGTTGTTTCAGATTCCAGCATTATTTTCCTTGCCTTCTCTCTTTTGTGAATTTCCGTTTGACACTCTAGATCGTACCATTCCTTGTGTTTATATTTTATTTCCACTTTCTGTTTGGATGCTGCTCTTTTCATAATTTTAACCAAGTTATCCGCTTCTTCTTCAATATTTGTAGGCTCATGTTCTTTTATTGCTTCTTCCTCTAATGCTTTTTCATATTCTTCTTGAATCTTCCGTTCGTTGAATTTGATTCGCGGTGGCTTCTTTGCTGTGTGTTTTTTACTTCCTCTACTTATTGGAGTGACTTGCTTTAATTTAATTCCCAACAGAAAATGGTCGGTGTCTATATCTGGTCCTCTGTACGTTCGCACGTTTTTGATACATTTCTCACTTCTTATTTCTATTAAAACGTGGTCTATTTGATTTACACTTTTTCTATCTGGTGTTCAATTCCGGGAGGTAAAGTAGGAACTTCGCCAATTTAGAAACTTAAAGCAAAAATTTAACGCATTTTTTTAATAATGCACGTGGTGCATAACAAAATAGCACTAGTAATATTACAAACTACTACCAAATAGCAGTTGGCACCCCTGATTCTACCAATGGTTCATTTACATTTGTGCCTTGGAAACAGCAAGACGTACCATGAGCGAGAACCTAGAAATTGCCGAAGAAGTCGCGCGTCCTAACATCTGACCACGTGGCGACATTTTTAAAAACGGCACCACGTGAGAATTATTTGGTAGCTAAAGTAAGTATTTTTTATTTATTTATTGACTCATCAATTTATTTCATTGTTTGAAATAAATTTGAGCGTGGCAGATGTGAAAGAATTTGATTCTTCCACGCTAATATGCACGATTCAAAAATCCTAAAACCGGCGTGGGGCGCACTTTCGTCATTAACCTTCATAAACCCGTGGTCAAAAACTTACATTAAATACCGAGTGGGGTCCAAATGTACCCCAACATTTTTTTGGCTTATTATTATTTTTTTAATGTTATAATTAGGGAATATTAAAAATAAAACACATTCTGCTTATAAAAAGATATATTTTTACATAAAAAAGTTATCAGCATTGATAAATGAGTAAACGCATTTTGAAAAAATAATATGAAATGATTAGAAATAATAAAAAGCTTGGACCCCAAGCAACAAAACTCTCTATAATTAGTTACAATAAAAAGCAATTTATTCAAAAATTTGTATACCAATTTAGATATATGTTAGAAGCAATGAAAATCCTACGAAAGCCGACCCTGATCAGTATCTGGAGACACTGATCAACAAGATGGAAATTATACAAGAGCCGGTCCTGGCCAATGGAAATCCTACGAATGCCGACCCTGATCAGTATCTGGAGACACTGATCAACAAGATGGAAATTATGCAAGAGCCGGTCCTGGCCAGGACGTTTGAAACAAACAAATTATCAAATGTGTAAACTTGCTTTTATCTAAATTATCAAGTTGGTAAGGGAGCGTTCAAGTATTACGTAACGAATTTGGGGGGTAGGGGGGGTCTTGTAAAACGTTACGATGCGTTACAGGGGCGGGAGGGGGGGTTTGAACTACGCGTTACGTAACATTGTTTTTGCCACATAATTGTGACTTTTAGGTATAAAAATGGTCACTTGGTGGTTACGTAACGTTTTACTAGGGGGAGGGGGGGTACAGAAAAAACGTTACGGCGCGTTACATGGGGGGGAGGGGGGGTCAAAAATCTCCAAAAATTGCGTTACGTAATACTTGAACGCTCCCTAACCTACTCCAGCTTGATAACCCAAAGTGAAAAGCAAGTTTAGAAGTTAAGTTTTTTTGAAAGAAAATAAATTGAAGTATTAACGGTTATCCAGTGTTTTAATTCGAAGAATCATAGAGTGATTGTAACATCAGAAGTGCGATCGATTAAACCCACGTTGAACCAACGGATAAGTATCAAAACAGATAATAATTTTTTTTCTCTTCTTTTGCTTTTATATTTTTCTATTGTTTTGCACTAATTATCTTTTAAAAATGGTCAATGAAATTCATGGTTCTACCCTTGGTAGTAATAAAGTTTATTTTTGGGTCTTAATTACATTCAATAGTTTGTATTATTAATAAGGCTGATTGTTATTACGGCGGCAAGGCTGATTTTTATTACGGCGGTAAGGACCGGCTGTTACAAACTGGATTAGTTTCGAAAACGACCTGTTAACTACATTTCCAGATGATATTACATGGGACATGAAATTGCTACTAGCCGCCAATATGAAAAGCGACGAATTTAGCAATTTGAATGAATACGCAATGAAAAAGATACGCAGCCTATACCGATACGAACCAAGCTTGATATGGGAGAAAAATTGTGTCCTCTGTAATTGGTGGAATAACTTCAAGAAATCTACGAGAACAGCTACGATTACAACGACCAAAAACCCAGGAGGAACTCATGTTGTTACTTAACCAGCTCAGACCAGAACGTGGAAACGAAATAGATAGACCATTTCCAAAACGCCATAGACAACAATACGATAATTACGAAAGATCAGACAAACGCGCTAAACTTGGAACGAAGGCCCATATTCTGGAAAATGTTTTATCTGTGATCAGGTTGGTCACAAGGCGCTAGAATGTACTGCGAGATCAGGCAACACCAATCAGACCCCGCGATCACAATCCACAGCAATATGCGAACACTGTAATAGAAAGGGTCATACCGAATCAGAATGCTGGCGGAAAGTGGCAAAAGTAAAAATAAATTGCACGACGACTAGAAAATGCAGGATCATGCCTTCTGCCGTTATACCGACAAAAGAT
This sequence comes from Podabrus alpinus, assembly GCA_932274525.1. Lineage (NCBI taxonomy): Eukaryota > Metazoa > Arthropoda > Insecta > Coleoptera > Cantharidae > Podabrus > Podabrus alpinus. The sequence continues at coordinate 79,212,447 of OW026456.1, forward strand.
GAAAACCATACGCTTAACTATCTCGTCGATTCAGGAGCCGATTGGTCAGTGATTCATCATAAAGTAGTGAAGTCAGTAAACGGTACGATAACACCGTCAAAAGAAATAATTTCAGTGGTCGGTAATGAAGTTATACGTGTCATCGGACAATGTCGATTATTTGTAACTCTTCAAGAAGTAACGCTCGAAATTGATTTCTTAATCGTGCCTGACTATTCGATACCTGGAGTTGACGCCTTAATCGGGTGGGAAACCATTTCTCTTCCTGAATTAGAAGTCGTAAAAAGGAAATATGGTCTCGATTTGCGACTTCCCTCAACCACACCAATCGTATGACGCACTGTGGAAGTACGAAATGAAATGTCAGGATTGGACGAGCCGATGAAAAATATGGTAATGAAACTCTTGGCTGATTGCCAAAAGCTAACCCCGAGGGCCGTGACCACTGGTAAGTTGAACATCCAATTAACGGACAATGTACCAGTGGCGTTTCGACCAAGAAGGTTAGCCTACGCAGAATGAATTCAAGTAAAAACAATCATTCAAGACTTGCTACATGAAGGAATAATTAAAGAAAACTCATCTCCATACGCTAGCCCAATAGTTTTGGTAAAGAAGAAGAACGGGTCTCTTCGACTATGTATTGACTACAGAGAAGTTAACAAGAAAACCATTCGAGACCGATACCCTTTACCCAACCTACGCCAACCAACTGAAATTAGTTCTAAAACCGCTTTATCGAAATCCGGATTCTCCTTAAACTTGGAGAAATGTAAGTTCTTTGAACAAGAAACAGAATATCTTGGCACAATTGTCAGACGGGGTACGATAAAAACCAAGCCCAAATAAGATTCAAGCACTAGCCAACACACAACCGCCAAAGACGTGAAGGGAATTCGGCAGCTTATGGGGCTCGCAGGATATTTCCGACGATTTATCGAAGGATTCTCAACTATGGTCGCCCCGATAACTCGACTGCTACAAAAGAATGTCGAATTCAAATGGACAAAGGAACACGAAGAAATAAGACAGAAGATTATCAAGATATTAGTTAGTCAACCAGTATTAAGTATTTTTGATTTCAGATTAGAAACCGAATTACATACCGACGGGAGTTCTATAGGAATTGGAGCAGCCCTTATGCAAAAAAAAAATGGAATTCCGAAACCTGTTGCTTACTTTAGTCGGAGAACCACCGATTGCGAATCCCGATACCACTCTTACGATCTAGAGACTTTGGCGATAGTTGAAGCCACCGAACATTTCAGAACTTACTTGTATGGACTACACTTCACCATCTATACAGACTGCAACTCTGTACGAGCAACCGCATCGAAAAAGAACTTACACCCACGTGTAGCGAGATGGAGGATCAAACTTTAAGACTTCGATTTCAAGATAGAATATCGACCCGGGTGCAAAATGGGTCATGTAGATTACCTAAGTAGAAACCCAACAATCTGTAGAATACGGACAATGGAAGCTGACACGATGACCGAACACCAAGCCAATGATAAATTTTGCCAGTCGTTAAAGGAAATAAGGAAATGGCAAGAAATTTTTCGATGGACGGAAACCGTTTACCGATCTTGGTATGAACTTCCCAAATCAATTATAGACGTGTTAAAAAGATTCAGTTAAAATGTGGAAACAATTGGACGTTGCCGATTATATGTAACCCTTCAAGAAGCTACAGTTGAAGTCGATTCAATCATGGAACCGGATGACACCATCCCTGATGGTGTAGACGCAGTGATTGGGTGAGAAACGATCCAACGCCCTGGACTCGAAGTAGTGAACCAAAGATACGAAGTATACAGAATGGAAATAAATGGTCAGGAATGGACGAGGAATGGAATTATCGATTACAGAAATTGTTGAACGAATTGGAAAACCTAAGAAATTGTAGCCGATTGAGCCAGAGCTTTTACTTCGTCAGAATTCTCAAATTATTTAATAGAAGAAAGCATGGATTTGCATCTTATAGCTACGGGGGTCCCTACGTAAAGTTCGACGAATAACCGAGAAGAAAAAGAATGGATAACTATACTGCCAAAAGTTGAAGCTGCAATCAATGAAAGTAGCAACTCGACAATTCAATAATAATATAATAATAATAATAATAATAATAATAGATCTTTATTACACATAAAATTTACACATAAAATTTAAATTTTACAAGTAATGCGTGGAGATCAGCAAGAGCTGTTTTTCATCCCTACGTTAAGTGATTCTGCCAGTCCATCGCAAAGTATTCCTCCAGACAATAGATAGGATTATCCGCCAGTATAGGTTTCAGTGTCCTCTTCATTGTGGTAGTTGGAAGTTCTCGCAATTGTGTGGGCAACTTGTTGAAAATCTTGATTATTCTCACCTCAGCATTTCTTTGTATTCTGCTTGAATACGTGCTAGGTGGGACTAGATCTGCTTGGTTCCTCGTATTGTACATGTGGCTTCGATGGGCATTCACAAAAAGTTCTTTGTTGTTTTTATAAAACAATATACTTTCGAGTATGTATATTGCAAACACCGTTAGTATTCTATTTTGTTTGAAAGCAGGTTTACAGGTATCCATGGTCGTCATGTTGAAGATGTTTCGTATGATCCTCTTTTGTGCTCTGAGAACTCTTGGTCCATCTGTTGAATCTCCCCAGAAGATTACACCATATCGCAGAATAGATTCAACATAGCCAAAGTAGCCTGCTAATGCCGATCGTGTAGATACCAGGTGCGCTACACTTTTCAAGGCAAAGGCCATGCTATTTAGTTTATTTACTAAACTATCGATGTGTGTTTTCCAGTCTAGACGAGAATCAATTTTTACTCCCAGAAAGTTTGTGGAGTAGCTGCAAATCACTTCTTTTGTATCCGTTATATATATTCTCCTTTCGTCTTCTTTATTTGCTGTAAGCGAGAATTTGACAATTTCTGTCTTGTCCATATTTAACCTTAGGTCATTTGATGAGTACCACTGGTTCAGGTGATTGAACAGTTCTTTAATTTTTCCTTCGAGTTTGCTGTTGTCATTTTCGTGTAGTATAACTGAGGTGTCGTCTGCAAAGAGAACCGAGAAACAATCGATATATCCTGGCATATCATTTATATATAGCAGAAATAATAGGGGTCCCAAGATAGATCCTTGGGGTATTCCCTTCATTATCTCCTGCAGATCTGATTTGATGGTGGATTCACTTGTTTTGTCATAGTAAGTAGTGCACTGCTTCCTCTTGTACATATAAGAACGAATAAGGTCCAAAGCTATGCCTCTTAATCCATAACGATACAGTTTTTCAAACAATATTTTGTGATTTATGGAATCGAACGCTTTGCTTAGATCCAAGAACGCTCCCATTGTGTGCTGTTTGTTGCTTATGCCTTCCGTTATCTTTTGTATTGCCTGGAATATTGCTCTAGAGGTGGACTTGTTTGTTCTGAATCCATTTTGAACGTTGGATAGTACTTTGTTTTTTTCAAGGAAATTTATCAGCCGTGTGTAGAGTATTCTTTCGAATATTTTAGATATATTGGATAAGATGGCGATGGGTCTGTAGTTTGTGCATTCCATTTCATCTCCTTTCTTGTAAATATACGCCGAATGCACTAATGTTTGGAAGAAAACAAAAATGACCAAAGTATCTGCACTTGAATAACTCAGGCTGTGGACGCAGAGGAAGGACGGAGATACGGTAATGTTAAAACCTTTTTCTTCTTTCTGTTTTTATTTGATGAAAAAAAATGATGACTGTTTTTATTTTTAATAATAAGAAGATGACGGCCGGGGGAGTCCCCCGTGCCAGCAAAAATAATGCCCGGGGACGGGGGAGCCCCGGGCCAGCAAAAATGATGCCCGGGGACGGGGGAGCCCCGGGCCAGCAAAAATGATGCCCGGGGACGGGGAAGCCCCGGGCCAGCTAGATTAATTAATTTCATTTTATTTTTTTTTAGATTTTTTTAGGTTTTCACCAAAAACAGTGACGAGGACGTAACAATCGCAGGATGGCCGTGTTAAAAGCAACGAAAATCATACAAAAGCCGACCCTGATCAGTATCTGAATACACCCGCATCAGCTAGACACGCAAGACCGCCACGAATGGAATAATGTTGGTAGAAATACGCTGATGAACAAGAAATCAATGGACGCCATGAATTCACCGGAAACTAGTTACGAGGACGTAACAATCGCAGGATGGCCGTGTTAGAAGCAATGAAAATCCTACGAAAGCCGACCCTGATCAGTATCTGGAGACACTGATCAACAAGATGGAAATTATACAAGAGCCGGTCCTGGCCAATGGAAATCCTACGAATGCCGACCCTGATCAGTATCTGGAGACACTGATCAACAAGATGGAAATTATGCAAGAGCCGGTCCTGGCCAGGACGTTTGAAACAAACAAATTATCAAATGTGTAAACTTGCTTTTATCTAAATTATCAAGTTGGTAACCTACTCCAGCTTGATAACCCAAAGTGAAAAGCAAGTTTAGAAGTTAAGTTTTTTTGAAAGAAAATAAATTGAAGTATTAACGGTTATCCAGTGTTTTAATTCGAAGAATCATAGAGTGATTCTAACATATATATTTAAGAAACATAGCTCGAGGGAAATTAAGAAAAAAAAATTATTTTAGAAAATATACTCAAAAATTCATGTCTGGGGTACAGCTGTACCCCCCTCGGGTTTATGAAGGTTAAGAACGGCGAAGAAAACCCCACCGATCACGTGGCAATCTAGTGACTTTTTTATTGCCCTAGAGCAAAAAAGTTTTTTTCTCCTGCCCCCCCTATTTCCAACTTTACTCCCCCAGGGTAAAAAAGTGCCCCTTTACACCCGCAAATCGGGGTAAAAAGTGAGTACTTTACCCCCGGAATGTCAAAAAAGTTTTTTTTCATATTTTTCCATGGCACACTTAATACTTAAATTATTGACCGAAAACACGACGCACCCTTAAAATGGCACAATATTGATTCGTTGCAGAGAGAGAAATGTTTTCGGGCACGGGAAATGCTTTTAATAATAAATTAATTGAAATTGTGGCCAAGGTTGGAAAATGAAGAGAAAAATAGGTTTTTTCAAAATTTGCCCAAGTTGTATCTTCCAAGTAACGAAACCGAAATTTTGGTTTGAGCTTATAGAAGGTCCGGGCAAGCTGAAATTTGGCAAAGATGTATATTGAAGTGTTCTAATAAACCTCCAAAATGTCTCATAAAAATCCCAAGCCGGCGTTCCCCCAAATGAGGATTTTAACCCTCTAGGTGCGGTTTTCGCCTATATAGCTCACGTATTTTTACTTTTACGAAAAATTGCCATTAAACAAAGTTTAATTTGCCTATTACAGTTATAGAGAATTTTATGTTCTTCAACTTTGCATAATGGTAATTTTTCGTAAAAGTAAAAATGCGTGAGCTATTGGCGAAACACCGCACTTAGGGGGCTAAAATCCTCATTTGAGAGAACGCCGGCTTGGGATTTTTATGTGACATTTTGGGGGTTTATTAGAACACTTCAATATACATCTTTGCCAAATTTCAGCTTGCCCGGACCTTCTGTAAGCTCAAACCAAAATTTCGGTTTCGTTACTTGGAAGATACTATCACTTGGGCAAATTTTGAAAAAATTTATTTTTGTCTTCATTTTCCAACCTTGGTCACAATTTCAATTAATTTATTATTAAAAGCATTTCCCGTGCCCGAAAACATTTCTCTCCCTGCAACGAATCAATATTGTGCCATTTTAAGGTTGGGTCGTGTTTTCAGTTACTAATTTAAGTATTAGTGTGCCATGGAAAATATGAAAAAAAAACTATTTTATAGAGAATTTTATGCTCTTCAATTATGGTCTGATCATAATTTTCCATACAAGCATAAATAAGCGAGTTATCGGCATAAAATCGCGTTGGGGGAGCTAAAACCCCTGATTGTGGGGGACGCCGGCGTGGGATTTTATGGGACTTTTGGGGGGTTCATTAGAACACTCCAATGTCCATCTCTGCCAAAATTCAGCTTGCCCGGATTATTTGCAAACTAAAAACCTTCCTTGCCTGGACTACAAGATAATAAAAAATTAACTCAAGGAATCCAAGAGACAAATTTAAAACTTCTTAAAAATATGTTGTCAAAAATAACGTCCAGGGTAATTCAGAAATACGACCAAACTTATGGATAGGCTAGGAGCGGTAAGTAAATTAGTCAAAATAATAAAAAGACAAAATTTATAATTTTTTTTGAAATTTTCACACTTACACTAAATTTTAAAAATTTGCAGTGTCGTTTTGTTTAAAATAAGCAATTAAATTATTACAGCTCCAACACCGTTATAATACAAACTTACAATAGTTAAAAACGAGATTCTTTTCTTAAATTATTTAAAATAATGCACAACTCCATTTTGTAAAAAAACTATAAATTATTAAATGTTGATGGCTCTATCTAACGGCAAATTTGTCGTATCCACAACTAACAACCTACGAGTGCTAGAACCGCTGGTGTAACTGTCACCACTACTTCGTGCACTTGCGTGCGATAACGGCGTACCAGGCAATTTTTGTGGCGTACTGTCTACCGATTCAGTCGAATTTGTGTTCTCATATAACGCTACTGGATGACTAGGCGCCGGTTCTTCAGGGGTGTAATAATCAGATTCATCTCCTCTCTCTCTATCCTCTCCATTTCGCACTGAAAAAAGCCATAGGCATGTGTAATTTAATTTCTGAAAAAACATCTTAAAATATAACACTAAAATGGCTCCGCGGCTGAAAAATAAATAATTCTAAAGCTACATTTTTCAAAATATCTCGATTTCCGCTAATCCTAAAGCATAAAACGTCATATACAAAAATGTAGATAAATGAATTTTCTACAAAAATATATATATACAATTTTTATGTAAAAGCGATCGTTTTGGAGTAAAGCGAGTTGCGAAAACGGACCCCCGAGAGACCAGATCTTTCCATTAACGTCAGTCAACTAATACCCAATAATAATTATTTGACATTTAAAAAGACGAGTGGTCAAAAATTTCCCACGATTTTATGAAAAAGCTAAGACTTTTGAACAGACTGTACGTCTTCAAATTCCTCTTGAGAGTGGTTTTGTTGTATTTTTAAATATTTAAAACACCAACCTACCAAGAACGAAGATGTGGTATCTCAGCAGCGAGGCGCCACTTCAGTGTTACAAAATTTGTATGCGGTTTAAGATAAAAAAAAAGATTCAAAAAATACTTACTCGTTTTATTTTTTTTCATCGTCGTGTCACAGGCTTGTTCCTCTTGATCAGTGTCCGCATCATCGATAGGATCCACCACCTCTTCCATGTTAAGGGCCAAATGATTGCCGCGATTTGCACTGTCGGCATTTTGTAACAGTGGGGACAGCTTTTCAGCCTCGCTGTCTTCGTCTTGATGCTAAAAATTTCGCCGAGGTTAATTACTTCAATGAACGGTAATCTAAATTGAAATTTTCTAAGAACTTAAGCTCGTTTTATCAGAACATAAAGTCACAAATGTATAATTTTTGATTTTAAGTAAATTTGTGTTTTAGCTTTACTTCAATACCCATATCATGGAGTCTTGGTCCCGTAGAAAGCTGCCAGTTGAGATCTCAATTGCAGTTCACCCCGGTTTAAACCAACAATTTAATACCTACCATTTAAAAATAAAAAAGATTCGTCAAACCAAACACTCACCTCTTCCTTTTCCACTTTTTCGTTCGAGTGCCTCACCGTATCCCACGATTTTGCGTGCTTGTTACTCCGTGGACTCGAATTTTCCGTTTGACTGGACAACAAAGGACACTTGGGCGTTTCCTTGTGTTCTTCATCTCGCGAAAGCAAGACGGACATTCCGAACTAAAAATTAAAAGTTAAATTTATTTTAATTCTAATCTTTTCTTTACTTCGGTGGTCGGAGAATCCGTCTCTTTGCCCGACTTATTAGAATAGTCCAACGATTGCTTGTTCAAAACTTGAGCAGCAAGAATGGCGGGTTCGTTGTCGGGAGTTTCAACCAAATCTGGAACGGCCGCCGGAGGTTGTCGAGGTAAAACGGGACCATTTAAAGCTTCAATCAGCGAGACCGCTTTGTAACCAGGTGGGATGTTCTCACAGCCTCCCTAAACGCTAGAGGGTAAAGACAAAAAGTTCTGTTATATGATAACAACTCACGTCTGGTAAACTAACGGGCTGAATCGCGCTGGTTGCTTTCTGTAGGGCCCGAATTTGTAAAAGCGCCCTGAAAGGGGCCCTACAAATTGGACAGTTGTTGGCTTGATATCGCAACGAGTCGGCACAAGAATTGCACAGACACAAATGGCGACACGGTAAAATTAACGTGTCTCGCACGTCGCACATACAGATCACGCATTCGGATCCGTTATCTTCCGTATCATCATCGTTAGTCGCCTAATAAAAGAACCGTTAATAATGTAAAGCAAACGAAATATAACGTAAAACATCACCTTATCGTTATTTTTATTTTCTATTCCATAAATTTCTTGCAATAGGTAACACAAACCATCGACGAATAGTTTTTGTTTCAAAGCCTTGAGTACGTAACTTCCGTCGGTACTTTTTTCAACGGTAGCTATCGTTGTGTGGGATTGACGTACATCTTAAAAGAGACAAGAAATAAAATTGTGATTTACCGTGAGGGGGCAGTGACTCACCATCGGGGCCCTCTTCAGCTACACAGTGAATGGCAATAGGAATGACGTCACGGTCAATATCATATAACAACTCGTCTTCTGAATACATGGACGGATCAAAGACGTGCGTCATTTGACAAAACTGTTGATTAGCGCCCCTTTTGTAACGAAATGTTTCCGAATTTAAGGTTGCATCGCGCGCAACGTAACTAAAAATTGAAAAGTTTAGCAAAATTCGACTGAAGATGGGCCAAAAAATAAAAAAAGGGCGGATGACGTTATGAGAGCTGCTTTGTAGGCTTATTGGGCCCCCCCTTTAACTGTGTGATTTTACCGGCAAAGTAGACCTCACATTCTAATGCATTCAAAAGTAAACTTTTGCACGATTACAATCTTAATTAATAATAATTTCATTAAATTGAAAAATTTGTTTAACCACACACCCGATTAAAAATCCGGTATGTGGTTTTTGCTCAAAACAATTTCATCAAAACAAAATTTATTTTTCATCTCCCAATTTAAAAAGTTTCAAAATTTTTAAGCAACTTTTAATTTTGGTCCCTCCCTAAAAACAAACCCCGAGTGCTAAGAATTTTTTCAATATCTTGAATGCGTTCGTAGGATTAATATTAGTATATTAATTTACAAAATTTCAATTAAATAAAATTTATTGATCAACCCCCATGTCTCTCTAAAAAGAACCTGTAGTGCCTAAAGTTTTTCCATTATATTTTGTGTAGTCGTAGGTTTAATATTATTATATTTGCGGATTTTCAAACTTTTTAAGCAAAATGTAATTTTCATCCCTCCCTAAAAGCAACCCCCCGAGTGATTATATTTTTTCTACAATTTTTAATGTATTCACAGGTTTAGTATAAGTATTGTTGTGACCCGTTTTTGAATGAAGAGAGAGATGTAATAAAAGCCCACTACAAAGGCAACACAATTTGGAGAGGTTCGAATTGTTCCAAATCGGACCCGGACAACTGGGCGAGTCAAACTGGGCGACGGGTAAACTTGGCGACGTATGACTGGGCGATGTATGACTGGGCGACAGGTAAACTCGGCGACGTATGACTGGGCGACTGGTAAACTTGGCGACGGTTAACTGGGCGACGGGAAAACTGGACGATGATGAACTCGGCGATATTCCGGTAACTTTTGATAACGACAATAATCTGATAATTTTTTCCGCCGAGTTAAATTCTCGTACATGTAACATCGATTATTTTTTGTTTTTACGCAATTTTTTGGGGGTGAAACGTAATAGTTTACTGCCCCATACCACAACTATACTTTTTAATGCTATTTTGAGGTTCTCTCACATCCCGGTTTCCTTGATGGGTGGCGCCTTCTCGTATGTTTAGCCTAGTAACCAGAGTCAAAACCGCCCTGGAGGGGTGCAACGCGGAGCGGAGCGGCGCCCCGTAAGGGTAGGTTTTGACGATGGATTACCCTCCTTATCGAATGCACACCCCAAAATTCGGAACATTGACAAGATACATAAATATATCATATTTATGTCGCCTAGTTGACCGTTGCCGAGTTTTCCCGTCGCCCAGCTAAACGTCGCCGAGTTGACCGTCGCCAAGTTTTATCGTCGCCCAGTTTGCCCATCGCCCACTTGTCCGTCGTCAAGTTATACGTCGCCCAGTTTGACTCGCCCAGTTGTCGCGTACCGTTCCAAATTGTTTAAATTAGTTATTGTTGAAGTTCATTTTGTTATATGTTTAATTTTAAGGCATGTAGATTAAGACAGTGCAACCGTTTACGTTTAAATAAAGACGTAGGCTATAGACAGGCAAGAAAACAAACAGGAAAAAGAAGGATGTCCGAAAAGGAACAAAACAAAATTCAATTGGTATCCAGGAATAACAACGGGATACAGTTTAGTTACAAATAATAGAGCGTCCAGAGACGACGTGTCGTGTCGCGAATTAAACTGGAGTAACCATTGATAAAGCTTTGAGAATAGACGTGTCGTGTCGCAAATTAAACAAGAGTTACCATTGATAGTAACTATTAATTGCGAGAATACGGGCCATCGGCTATCCAGGATTGAAGGTGAATCGATCACCAAAATTAATTTGAGAAGAGCGGGCTACTACATCCCCTACAAAGGGATCGTTACGTGTGTGTCTTCCAAGGAGACAGCACATAAAGAGCAGCATTTGGACTGGAATCGTGACAGGCCAGGAGCCTACCAAGAAAAGGCGACCAAATTGGACCAGGCGATTACCAGTGAATAGTGTTGTGCAACGATAGCCACGTCTTATCAAGAAAGATAACAAGGTTAGCATAGTTTGATTTATAATTTTAAGTTTGCGTTTGATTTGTTTGATTAGTTGTGTTGATTGTTATTTGTTCCATTTTTTATTTATGTGTTGTTGTTTAATAAATCTTTTAGCTGAACCAAATTATGTTTCTTTTGTGCTGATGCTAATTAAGAGTTGCTGACGTGAGATAAGTAAGATAAAAAAATTCATTCTGAGATTAAGAGCTTGCTAAGGTAGGTGCACAAAGTTTGTTTGTCTTTGTCACCCAGAGCAAGTAAGGGGGACCAGGACACAACAGTATATTTATTTCGTCGTAGTAGAGGTGAAGAGAGCTAAGTCACATATATTATATACGTGACTTAGCTCTCTTCACCTCTACTACGACGATTTCCGAAGTTTAAATATTTTTAAATAAAATTTACTTTTCATCCCCGTGCCTCCCTAAAATGACCCCGTAGTGTTTAGAATTTTTGTATTAATTTTAGTGTATTCGTAGGCTTAATATTATTATATTTACGAAGTTTCAAACTTTTTAAGCAGAATGTAATTTTCATCCCTCCCTAAAAGCAACCCCCCGAATGCTTACATTTTTTCTACTATTTTTAATGTATTCGCAAGTTTAATATTAGTATATTTACGAAGTTTCAACATTTTGAAATAAAAGTTATTTTCATCCCCGTGCCTCCCTAAAATAACCCCTTAATGTTTACAATTTTTGTATTAATTTTAGTGTATTCGTAGGTTTAATATTATTATATTTACAAAGTTTCCAAGTTTTTAAGCAAAATGTAATTTTCATCCCTCCCTAAAAGCAACCCCCCAAATGCTTACATTTTTTCTACTATTTTTAATGTATTCGCAAGTTTAATATTAGTATATTTACGAAGTTTCAACATTTTGAAATAAAATTTACTTTTCATCCCCGTGCCTCCCTAAAATGACCCCGTAGTGTTTAGAATTTTTGTATTAATTTTAGTGTATTCGTAGGCTTAATATTATTATATTTACGAAGTTTCAAACTTTTTAAGCAGAATGTAATTTTCATCCCTCCCTAAAAGCAACCCCCCGAATGCTTACATTTTTTCTACTATTTTTAATGTATTCGCAAGTTTAATATTAGTATATTTACGAAGTTTCAACATTTTGAAATAAAAGTTATTTTCATCCCCGTGCCTCCCTAAAATAACCCCTTAATGTTTACAATTTTTGTATTAATTTTAGTGTATTCGTAGGTTTAATATTATTATATTTACAAAGTTTCCAAGTTTTTAAGCAAAATGTAATTTTCATCCCTCCCTAAAAGCAACCCCCCAAATGCTTACATTTTTTCTACTATTTTTAATGTATTCGCAAGTTTAATATTAGTATATTTACGAAGTTTCAACATTTTGAAATAAAATTTACTTTTCATCCCCATGCCTCCCTAAAAAACAACCCCATAGTACTTAGAATTTTTGCATTATTTTTGGTGTATTCGTAGGTTTAACATTAGGGTGTTCACAAATTTTCAACATTTTTAAACAACATTTATTTTTCAGCCCTCCTTAAAAAAACAACCCCGAGTGTTTAGAATTACTTGGCGTTATATAAATTATCATTATAAAAAATTTAAGATTTATTTCTCTCTATGAATGCCTAATTTATCCACTCAAAAATTGTAGAGTTTAAGGGAGGCAGAAAATCAAATGTTTTTACTAATATTTTTCAAATTCCGAAATGATCAATTCAAATTTGTTTGGATGAGGGGGGGGGGGTAAAACAAGTTTAATCAACCCTTCGCCAATAATCGCAAAAACTAACAAAAATATTCTTAGTAGGTACCTTTTTCAAAATTAAAAAAAATTCAGTGCTTTTCTCCGAGAGGAGAAATTTCATTATAAAAATCCCTCTCTTCAGGGGGGAAATACTTTTCATCTTTTTGTTTAAAATTATAAGATAATTTTTTTTTAAAAATACAAACACTAACAAAAATGTAATTTTTGATTTAATTTTCAAAATTTTTCTGGAATTAACCATTTAAAATTTGAGTATATTGGAGTGTAAGGGGTTTGGATGAAAGGGGGAGTAAAACAAGTTTAATCAACCCTTCGACAATAATTGTAAAATCTAATAAAAATATTCTTAGCAACTTTTTCAAAATTAAAAAAAATTCAGTGCTTCATTTTCGCAGGAAGAAAAATTTGATTGTAAAAATCCCTCTCTAGAGGGGGGGGGAAATATTTTTTATCTTTTTTTTCAAATTCTAAGATAAACATTTTTTTTAAAAATACACTAACAAAAATGTAGTTTTTGATTTAATTTTAAAATTTATTCTGCAATTAACCATTTAAAATTTGAATATATTGGAGTGTAAGGGGGTTTGGATGAGAGGCAGGGGTAAAACAAGTTTAACCAACCCTTCCACAATAATTGCAAAAACTACCCAAAATATTCTTACCACCTTTTTCAAAATTAAAAAAAAATTCAGTGCTTCATTTTCGCAGGAAGAGAAATTTGATTGTAAAAATCCCTCTCTAGAGGGGGGGAAATATTTTTTATCTTTTTTTTCAAATTCTAAGATAAACATTTTTTTGAAAAATACAAACACTAACAAAAATGTAATTTTTGATTTAATTTTAAAATTTATTCTGCAATTAACCATTTAAAATTTGAATATATTGGAGTGTAAGGGAGTTTGGATGAGAGGCAGGGGTAAAACAAGTTTAACCAACCCTTCCACGATAATTGCAAAAACTACCCAAAATATTCTTACTACCTTCTTCAAAATTAAAAAAAAATTCAGTGCTTCATTTTCGCAGGAAGAGAAATTTGATTGTAAAAATCCCTCTCTAGAGGGGGGGAAATATTTTTTATCTTTTTTTTCAAATTCTAAGATAAACATTTTTTTGAAAAATACAAACACTAACAAAAATGTAATTTTTGATTTAATTTTAAAATTTATTCTGCAATTAACCATTTAAAATTTGAATATATTGAAGTGTAAGGGGGTTTGGATGAGAGGCAGGGGTAAAACAAGTTTAACCAACCCTTCCACGATAATTGCAAAAACTACCCAAAATATTCTTAGCACCTTTTTAAAAATAAAAAAAAAAAATTCAGTGCTTCATTTTCTCAGGAAGAGAAATTTGATTGTAAAAATCCCTCTCTAGAGGGGGGGGGGAAATATTTTTTACCTTTTTTTTCAAATTCTAAGATAAACATTTTTTTGAAAAATACAAACACTAACAAAAATGTAATTTTTGATTTAATTTTAAAATTTATTCTGCAATTAACCATTTAAAATTTGAATATATTGGAGTGTAAGGGGGTTTGGATGAGAGGCAGGGGTAAAACAAGTTTAACCAACCCTTCCACGATAATTGCAAAAACTACCCAAAATATTCTTACCACCTTTTTCAAAATTAAAAAAAAATTCAGTGCTTCATTTTCGCAGGAAGAGAAATTTGATTGTAAAAATCCCTCTCTAGAGGGGGGGAAATATTTTTTATCTTTTTTTTCAAATTCTAAGATAAACATTTTTTTGAAAAATACAAACACTAACAAAAATGTAATTTTTGATTTAATTTTAAAATTTATTCTGCAATTAACCATTTAAAATTTGAATATATTGGAGTGTAAGGGAGTTTGGATGAGAGGCAGGGGTAAAACAAGTTTAACCAACCCTTCCACGATAATTGCAAAAACTACCCAAAATATTCTTACTACCTTCTTCAAAATTAAAAAAAAATTCAGTGCTTCATTTTCGCAGGAAGAGAAATTTGATTGTAAAAATCCCTCTCTAGAGGGGGGGAAATATTTTTTATCTTTTTTTTCAAATTCTAAGATAAACATTTTTTTGAAAAATACAAACACTAACAAAAATGTAATTTTTGATTTAATTTTAAAATTTATTCTGCAATTAACCATTTAAAATTTGAATATATTGGAGTGTAAGGGAGTTTGGATGAGAGGCAGGGGTAAAACAAGTTTAACCAACCCTTCCACGATAATTGCAAAAACTACCCAAAATATTCTTACTACCTTCTTCAAAATTAAAAAAAAATTCAGTGCTTCATTTTCTCAGGAAGAGAAATTTGATTGTAAAAATCCCTCTCTAGAGGGGGGGGGGAAATATTTTTTACCTTTTTTTTCAAATTCTAAGATAAACATTTTTTTGAAAAATACAAACACTAACAAAAATGTAATTTTTGATTTAATTTTAAAATTTATTCTGCAATTAACCATTTAAAATTTGAATATATTGGAGTGTAAGGGGGTTTGGATGAGAGGCAGGGGTAAAACAAGTTTAACCAACCCTTCCACAATAATTGCAAAAACTACCCAAAATATTCTTACCACCTTTTTCAAAATTAAAAAAAAATTCAGTGCTTCATTTTCGCAGGAAGAGAAATTTGATTGTAAAAATCCCTCTCTAGAGGGGGGGAAATATTTTTTATCTTTTTTTTCAAATTCTAAGATAAACATTTTTTTGAAAAATACAAACACTAACAAAAATGTAATTTTTGATTTAATTTTAAAATTTATTCTGCAATTAACCATTTAAAATTTGAATATATTGGAGTGTAAGGGAGTTTGGATGAGAGGCAGGGGTAAAACAAGTTTAACCAACCCTTCCACGATAATTGCAAAAACTACCCAAAATATTCTTACTACCTTCTTCAAAATTAAAAAAAAATTCAGTGCTTCATTTTCGCAGGAAGAGAAATTTGATTGTAAAAATCCCTCTCTAGAGGGGGGGAAATATTTTTTATCTTTTTTTTCAAATTCTAAGATAAACATTTTTTTGAAAAATACAAACACTAACAAAAATGTAATTTTTGATTTAATTTTAAAATTTATTCTGCAATTAACCATTTAAAATTTGAATATATTGGAGTGTAAGGGAGTTTGGATGAGAGGCAGGGGTAAAACAAGTTTAACCAACCCTTCCACGATAATTGCAAAAACTACCCAAAATATTCTTACTACCTTCTTCAAAATTAAAAAAAAATTCAGTGCTTCATTTTCTCAGGAAGAGAAATTTGATTGTAAAAATCCCTCTCTAGAGGGGGGGGGGAAATATTTTTTACCTTTTTTTCAAATTCTAAGATAAACATTTTTTTGAAAAATACAAACACTAACAAAAATGTAATTTTTGATTTAATTTTAAAATTTATTCTGCAATTAACCATTTAAAATTTGAATATATTGGAGTGTAAGGGGGTTTGGATGAGAGGCAGGGGTAAAACAAGTTTAACCAACCCTTCCACGATAATTGCAAAAACTACCCAAAATATTCTTACCACCTTCTTCAAAATTAAAAAAAAATTCAGTGCTTCATTTTCGCAGGAAGAGAAATTTGATTGTAAAAATCCCTCCCTAGAGGGGGGGAAATATTTTTTATCTTTTTTTTCAAATTCTAAGATAAACATTTTTTGAAAAATACAAACACTAACTAAAATGTAATTTTTGATTTTATTTAAAAATTTTTTCTGGAATTAAACATTTAAAGTTTGAGTACATTGGAGTGTAAGGGCTGTGGATGAGGGGGGAGGGTAAAACAAGATTAACAACCCTTCGGCAATAATTGGAAAACTATTAATTAAAACTAAAACAAAATATTAAAACTAAAACATTCTTAGTACCTTTTTCAAAATTAAAAAAAATCACTGCTTTTCTTCCCTCTCTAGAGGGGGGGAAATACTTTTAATCTTTTTTTCAAATTCTAGGATAAATTATTTTTGAAAAATACAAACACAACAATGTAATTTTTGATTTAATTTTAAATTATTTTTTCTGGAATTGACCATTTAAAATTTGAGTACATTGGAGTGTAAGGGGTGTGGATGAGGGGGGGGGTAAAACAAGTTTAATCAACTCTTCGACAATAGTTGCAAAAACTAACAAAAATATTTTTAGTAACTTTTCCAAGATTAAAAAAATCCGTGCTGTTCTTCAAGAGGAGAAATTTGATTGTAAAAATCTCTCTAGAGGGGTGGGAAAAGACTTTTCAACTTTTTTTCAAATTCTAAGATAAAAAGTTTTTGAAAAATACAAACCCTAACAAAAATGTGATTTTTCATGAGATTTAAAAAAATGTTCAGGAATAAACCATTTAATATAGGAGTATATTGAAGTGGAAGGGGGGGGGGGGTCAAACAGGTTTAATAAACCCTTTTGACAATCATTTCAAAATGGAAAAACTAACATTAATATACTTGGCCCCTTTTTGAAAATAACAAAAAAATTCTGTGCTTGGCTTCAAGGGGAGAAAAGTTTAATTTTAAAAACTTCTTCTGAAATATTCTAAAGCTTCAAAACCTTCAAGAACCGCAACAAAAAACAAAAGCAGATCTCAAACAAATTTAAATTAAACTCTCTCCATGAATGCCTCTTGATCAAATTCATCTAAAATTTTTTGGGGTTGGGGAGGGGGCAGTACTTCTGAAAAATTTTAAATCTAATCGATATAAAAGACCTTGAAGATCCTCACCAAAAAACAAAAGCAGATCTCAAAGAAATTTAAATTGACTTGCCTCCCTGAATGCCCACTTGATCAAATTTCACTCTCTAGTGCCAAATAAAATTCCATCGTTAAATACAAAAAAACCGCGGTAAATAACAAAATACAATTAAGAATCTGTCATTAATTTTTTGAAATGGTAATTAAAAATGTGGTGAACTTACGTGATACTCGTAGATGCGACATCTTCAGTAGCAAAATAGTAAATGGTAATAGCACAACGTACGTCACAATCAAAAGTAAACTCAATATTAAAAGGCGACGATTTACAGACATCACAATTATTAATGTTCCTCTGATCACCTTTACCGAAATCGACAGGCGGAGCCCTAACAAACCTCAACGACTCCTTCCGTATATTAACTAAACTTTTGAGTGTCTTTGTGGGTTCGTTGGGCTGCGGAGGCGGATAGGGAAACTAAAATAAAATCGTTGCAATTAAAGAAGTCACGAGTTTTGTTACCTTCAACTCACAGGTGTTGGTCGACTACCCAAAAAGTTAAGATCCGAATTTTCACCAAATAAATACGATTCTGGTTGTGGGGTATCGAAACGTTCGCCCCCCATTATGAAGTGACTGCCGAAGTAATTGCCTGCAAGGTGAGACAAAACAATGGAAAAAAATTTCAATGTCGACGAATACGCGACTTACCAGATCGGGGGGGATATTTGTACGCGTGATTAGACGAAATGTCGACTTCCTCGATGCCGGCATTTTGCCTGCTCGTTATCGCACCCATTTTTATTTTAAATATTTTGAAAGAATCACAAAAATATTGTTGAAAAACTTAAAGTATACATTTGACACATGTCAAAATTAACAACTGTCAGATGAACACAACGCGAGATGTCGCATGTCGCGTTATGTTGTTGTGTGTGCGTGGTTGCATAACCGAATTTGTAGTATACCGAGAGATACCGAAATAATGTGATCTTTTTAAATTTTATAATATTTATTTCGGAAAAAACTTACTTTTATTATATAAAAAAAATTCGAAGGTTCAAACCATCACATTTTGGTAGTGACGACGTCGTATAGCCCGAAATAATTATGCCAAAAGGGGTCGTCCATAAATTACGTCACGCTCCGGGGGAGCCCCG
The DNA here is from genome assembly GCA_932274525.1 of Podabrus alpinus. Lineage (NCBI taxonomy): Eukaryota > Metazoa > Arthropoda > Insecta > Coleoptera > Cantharidae > Podabrus > Podabrus alpinus. The sequence continues at coordinate 79,230,965 of OW026456.1, forward strand.
GGTTTCTTTTTATTATATAAATTTTAAATTTGAAAAATTTGAGGGTGGGGGGGTCAAGAATATGTGACGTAATACTTGGAGGGGGGTCTAGGTTTGTGTGACGATCGGGGAGGGGGTAAAAAATTGCTTAAAATTGCGTGACGTAATTTATGGACGACCCCCAAAGCCATGAAGTCGAGTCTTGATAGTAAAGACCTAATAAGTTCAGTAATCACTTCAATTTATTATTGAAATTTTTTTTCATTGGCCGGTCGGACCGTTCAGCAATCGCTCCCTTAAAATTTAGCCAAGAGCGTGCCTAGCAGAGCCGTAGCAAGGGTGAGCTCAGTCGCAGTCGATAGGCATTTGCCTCAGGCGCCATCGCAATGGGGACGCTAAACCTTGACAAAACCCAATAAATAATAGTTTAAAATTTTCAAAAAGATAAGAATCGTTGTTTACCTCTTTGCTAGCATTTCGTAAAAGTCCCTGAATATAGCGCGTATTGTGGTTGGTTCAAAGGTAATTGTTGGTTTTATTGTATGATTCCAGAAAGACCTTTTTTAATAAACCCAGGACAGAAAGCTGGACGAAAAATTTTTATTTCTAAGTTTTGGAAGGCGTCAGCATTTCAGCATTTTATAATTTTTTATCCCCCCTCCCAAATATCAAGACTGAACACTTCAAGATGCCACTACTCAACCCTTAAATTTTAAATTGAAATTTTTACTGGTTTCTTCTAAGGACCCTAAGGTTATTTCATGGTGTAGAAGTTCTTTTGTTTTTATTATTCATTGGTTGGTCTCCTGAAAAAACGAATCTAAAGCTAATTCTATTCTATTGGCAATTTACATTACCGTTGGTGGCGTCACCAGCAAAAACAACATGGCTGTGTTTGGACGTATATTTTGAAATTCAAAGTTATATTCTGGTGAAAATTTGCAAACATTTCATAATGTTGTTAAATTTATTGTAATATGTTTTATTAATTAGTTGATTTTGATATGTTTTGGGCCCGAAGAAAGAATTTTTATTTACATTTAATATGCCACTTATTAATTTTTAATTCTCCCGCATGGTGGCATTTGCTTAATGTAAATTGCGACGATTTTTTGTTATAGTATTTGTTTATAGTTAATAAATATTTTAAGATAATAAAATATTGGGTCTAATAAAAGTGTAGCTTTATCTGAAACCAAAAACCAAATATTTTCTATTAGTAGAGGTGGGTGTAGCTCGTGATTGAACGAAGGATTTTAAAATAATTTGAATTTTGGGAGAGTTGTATGCAAAAAAGTACAATTTTCGGTCAAATTTACACCACGTATTGCCTTATAAAATAAGTTGTGATCAAAGAAAAAAAACCTTTCTTCAATCACTAGACGATCTTATCTAGAAGAGATGTGCAAAATTTCAATAAGATCGTTGCATTCATTTCTGAGAAATCGTGTCCACTGACTTCAAAAATAGAGTTTTGAGAAGAAAGCGATTAAAGTTTTAAATAATTGAAATTTCTGCTATTCTCTCCAAAATCTATTTTTAAAATAAATGAAGAAACTCCACGAGTTATACTCTGATTGACTTAAAAGTTTGGGAAAATATTCTTGACATGTACTATTTGATTAAAAAAAATGGATTTTTTGAAATTTCTAAACCCATGTAACCCCTTAAATGCATAGCACTTATGTGCAGAGGTGTACTCTGAATTTAAATATAATTATGATTTTAATATTCATCACCACCCGTGTTTTGTGTGTGCAATTTTAAGCGAAGATGAAGTGAGGTAGGAATAGAGTGCACCCAGCGCCAAGATTTGGAAAGGGTAAAAATTCGACGGAGTTTCTGTATTTTTTCTTGTTTACATTATTTCTAAAACCCTGAAAGCTTTTTTCCACTTTGGAGGCTCTGTCCCTGTATTTACTTAGTCTGTCCCCAACGCTGAATTAACCAGGTGTGGCATTGGGAAGAAGCGAAGAAATGATAATAAAATACTTTATGCACGAAGGGGGAGGGTTCAGAACTGCATGACATTGGGGAGAGGGGGAATTTCCAAAATTGTGACGTTACAAAGTTAATTTTTACAATTTTATTTTTTGTAGAAGAATCAATGGGGGGGGGGGTTAAAAGTGTTTAAAATTGCAAGACATAATGGATGAAGAACCCCATAGTTATGACGAAATTTTACTTCTTATTGTCTTATGGTTGTAGAAACCTTGAATGGAGAAGAGAAGACTTTTAAATTTTTGTCTCACATTCACGAGTCCTAAAAACCTCCTAAGTCTTTTAAAAAGGTTAGATAAAATAAATTATGATAATGATACTGGAAATTTTGGAAACACTTGGTTGAGTTCAAAAGGTAATCAACAGATGACGCCAACGTATTGGAAAGCGGAATAAATAACTTGAGTTCCAATCACACGGGCCTTTTAGATATCCTTAGCACCAATAAAATATTTGCTCCGAGCAACAGGCGTACAAAATCCTACTCGTAGTCTTTTTCTTGGCGTTTAAGAATTTAATCGTTCTGTCGCTCTATCAGTTTTCCAAGCGGAAATTATTGATATGCTGCATTGCGCAAAAACAGTCCAGGTCAAATGTATCTATGACAAAAACATTCAGACAGCAGGGCACTTTTTATGGCACACGGGAGCCTTAAGATCACCTCCGGTCTGGTACTTGAATGCATCCAAACTATGAACCAGATATCAAACCAAAATGTCCTTTCTTTTCACTGGGTTGAAAGATACCAAGGCAACAACTAGCGGTACGAAAAGGCAAACTAAAATTGGATCAAACCGTCTTCCCTGTGTCCTTAAGTCGATGATCGTGCCAGCCGTCAAAACTGTAGGTCCCCTTTTCAAGCAACTTACCCTGAAACTGCATTCCAGCAGATGGGCAAATGAAACTGAATGTAGACAAGCAACCAATAAAAACACCCTCTGGTAAATATTCAAAATACTACTGGAAGCTGTCCACAGTCAATGTACGAACACTGCAAACTTTACAAATCTTAACATATAAAGCCGCATCTTCACTGCGTCGCTTTTTGTTGAGCGGCTCGCGTGCGGAGCCAGAAAAAGGTGTGCGTAATTTTTATTGCACGTATTTATGTGCACACATTTTGTGCCGCACACCTTTTTCTGGCTCCGCACGCGAGCCGCTCAACAAAAGCCGACGCAGTGAAGACGCGGCTTTAGGGATCGTAGGTAACCTTACGTAACTAATCTGCTTGTGCTCCTTCACTGCCCTGCATTTGCGTAAAAAAGAGGATCTGGCCTGACATGGCCAGAAAGTCGTGGAGTTTATCCTTCAGTTAAGATTGGTCGGAGAATGATGGGAAGGGGACTTACCGTCCTATTTAAAATGCAGGTCCTAAGTCTTCTTCTCCTACATTAACGGAAACTTGGCTGCCCTATCTTTCCTTCTAATCATCAATTGAAGTTAATTTATTTATAAAATAAAAAACATTTTGAGGTTGTTGCCAACCTCATCATAAAATGGACCCTGCAAATTGGCGGGGAGTTCATGTTTTCATCACAATTATAAAATCATTCTTAGAGTTTTTATCAAGTTCTGGTCGTTTTTTTATGAATTTTTTAATCGGGTTTCAAACCGCGTGTCATTTGGTATATTGTTACATACATATAATCTGCCTATTTTTGATATGTTGGTTTCTGATTTGTTTGTTTCAGGTTTCCACAATGGATTGCGTGGGCGTTTTTATTTCATCAATGTTTGGTAAGTATCGGTTTTCATGTCTTGATTTGTAATCTATTTTTCATTTTCGATAGTTATTTGACTTTTTTTGGGTACACTCAAACCTTATTTCTTATCACGGTTATTAGTTTTTAGGATTAGATCTTATTGGTCACGGTTATTTCTTTCGTTGTCAATAGTGGTTGCTATGGATTGTGCAAGGGCCATAAGACGGTCCTTATATACTTTACACAGGGTTGATCCTGTGGAGTGCTTATTGTCACTGAGCTTCGCTCTGACACAGTTGGCGCATACATGCATAGCAAGTTCCTTTTGCACTACACAGTCACGTGAAGCGTGTTCTGTTGAGGTGCAAACGGCGCATGTTTCATTTCCTTTGCAAAATTTGGCTGTGTGGCCAAAACGTTGGCATTTATAACATCGGGCAATTCCGATGTGGTTCCGCACTCGGTAGCTTTTCCAAGCCACTATGAATTTACCTTCCTTGATTGTTGCTTCATGGATCAGAGGGTGAAGCTCTAGGATCCATTTGTTGTGTGTTCTTATTCTGGTATGTACGGGATTGGCTCTTTTGAGCCACGAACTCCCGGCCATATTGACCGCCTCGGGAAAACTTCTTTCTATTTCCGCTATGATTTGATTCTTAGAGACGGATTTGTCTACCATCTGTATAGCAATTGATGGCCAGGTAGCTGAAGGCTCCCGTGCCATCAATTGGTTCTCCGCTAGTAGAGTGATGCCTACTAGTTTCTTGACCGAGGGGTGGGAGGATTCCACCACGACACTTTTGTTTTTCGTCAGATATAGCCTATCTGCTTTTATTCCAAGATCTTCCGCTCTGATGCTAGTCAGGGCGGCCCTTGTGCTTTCCGCTGACAGGAATGAGCTACCCTCTCCAGGGTAGACAATCACTTTATATTTCTTGCGCGTGCTCCGGCGGCTGCTGATGGCAGCCCTCTTCATTGCTGTTTGGTACCTCCTGGGTGGGCTGTACTTCGTGGGTTCTTCCTTAGGGGAAGAATCTGTTTCCTTGGGTTCCCGGACCTTGAAGAGGTTCGGGGGGTTGGACTCTGCCAATTCTTTCTTAGGTGGGTCCTGCTTTTTGGGCTCTTCCTGAGGGGAAGAAATTGTTTCTTTGGGTACCCGGACCTTGAGGAGGTTCGCGGGGATGGCAGGGGCAGGGACCGCCTCTGCTGTGTTTACTTTGGACGGGGGAGGGGTGGCTGAAGGCTCACCCGTCCCTCGTATGTTGTTATTGCCCTTCAGTATAAATTCTACAAGTTTCAAGGTGCTTTCTTTCATGTCTTCAACATTTTTTTGTGCGTTTTCCTTATCTTCGAGTTTTTCTTTGCTTTGGTTGATGAATTTCATTACTTTATGTGATGCGTTCGATACATTGGAAAGTATTTCTTTCGCCCATTTTGTTGCTTCCGTATGGCTTTTACTTGGTGTTTCTTCTATTCCAAGTTCTTCTTTTTCTTGTATTGCCTGTCTGATTTCGGACAATGCTTCGAGCAGTTTTGTGCCTATTTCCATTTTTTGTTCACTTTGTGTTTTTTCAGTTTCATAATTTTTTTCCTTTGTTTCGTTACTGTTTTCACTTAGCGTTTTCGTTACTTGTCTTTCATGTTTTTCTTTTTCTTGTTTCGCCAATCTGGCACGTTTCCTTTGGTTTTTGTTTGGTTTCTTTTTTGCTTCCTTTCGAATTTCTTCTTGTTTTTCGTTGTCCGAGCTATTACTTTCTTCATCTTCAAATGTGGGCCATTCTTCGGGCCACTCGTGGGGACTTTCTTCTTCGTCTGTCTCAGGATTGTTTCTACGTTTCTTTTCATTTTCTTCGATTTTTGCTGATGAGGCCATATTAGACGATTTCGACTTTCTCTGTTTTTTCTTCTAATCATCAACAGCTAACTAAGCCGCACAAGAGAGTCTGCTTCCTCTTTTCAACACTTATTCTGCACTTGTTTTCGAGCATTTGGGGAGAGGGAAATCTTAGCAGCAAGGAGGGCGTGCACCAGGTTGAAAGGCGTCCGAAGAGCCGGAGCAGCAGCAAAAGAGATGGCCCAGAATAACTGGTTCCTAAAGAGGAAGGCGCTATCCTATGATATCAAGGATAGCCAGAAGATGAAGTGGCGTGAGCTACTGGACGAGGTGGAAAACGACGTGTGGGGGAAGACTTACCATATCGCCACGAAGACCCTGGGTAGAACATCCATTCTAGGAGTAATCGAAAGCCGACTCCGAGATATGATCGGGACGCTTCCCCCCCTCCGTCGAGTTCACACCGAAACAGACAACAATTCCATTGAGACCGTTCGACCTGGAGGAACTGGAAGCCGCCATCAGAAAGATGTCCACAAACAGGGCTCCGGGTCCCGAGGATAACCTAGCGGCGATACTAGGGGAAATCACCAAACTCCAACCGAGCCTGTTTCTGGTCGAATTCAACAGATGTGCGACTTAGGAAAGCTATCCAGAGGCACGGAAGAAGGCGAAGCTCGTCCTCCTGAGAAAAAATGGAAAGCCGCTCGAAGTCTCGAGCTCGTACAGGCCGATTTGTCTCCTGAACTACGTTGGGAAAATCTTCGAACGCATGCTAGCGTTCCACCTAAATAAGGAAATCGAAACCGCCGGGAGCATGGCCGCAAAGGCAGGTCCACCATCTCCGCTGTGGAGAGCATGGTCCGAAAGATAGAAAAGGCAAAATCCGGGACATGGAGGACCAGAAGGATGTGACCAGAAGACCAGCGAGGTGAAGAGGCGACTACTCGCGAGCGTAGCCGACTCGGTCACGCTCTACGCCGCTTCCATCTGGGTGAGAGCGATGGAAGTGGAAGTACACAAATACATGGGAAGCTGGCGGCGGTGCAACGGAAGAATGCGATAAGGGTCCGCCGTGCATACAGAACCATCTCCACCGAAATCGCACTGGTTATATCTTCCCAGGTGCCGATCCACCTCAAGGCATGACGGAGAGAGGGGAAGCACCAGGCGGAGTCCCAAGAAGCCCTCAAGCAGCTGGAGTATCCACCATGGTTTTCCAGTGGTCGGGTCGGCATATATTCAAATTTGACTGAATTCCAAAATTTGATCACGATTTTATTTGCAACTTCGCCTAAAATTCCTTGCTAGCCTTTTCCCCAAGTGGGGATTTTAATCCTATACAGTAGTTATTCTCCTATAACTCGCTTATCTTCATTTTTAGAGAAAATTATCATCAAATCAAAATTGAAGAGTACAAAATTCTCCATAAAACAGATTAACAAAATTTGGGTAGAGTGCACTATCCATTAGCGTTCTGATCATACTTTCTTCTGCTACACACTAAAGAAGAAGGTTAATAGAGCAAATTGCCAAAAGAATTACGGTGAACGGGGTCGATTACATATCAATAAATCGATTTTGAAGTTAGCTAATTTTACATGTTTCACTGACGCGCGGGTGGAATCTCACTCATTTTGTTGACGGTACGTGTGCTGTGATATAGTCTAACACTTAGAATATTTCGCAGCGGCAGATGCAGCACGACCGTCGTACATGCAACATTGATTATTTTTTGTTTTTAGGCGATTTTTAGGGGGTTTCAGATCCCGGTTGCCTTTATCCCGGTGTTCTTGATCGGTGGCGCCTTCTCGTATGTTTAGCTCCGCCGCGCTAGCGGCTCTGAGCATGAAAAACCGCCCGGAGCTACGGAGCAGCGGAGGGTAGGTTTTTTGTTGCTCATAATTCTGGCCAAGCCAACGTTTACCCTCCTTATCGAATGCACACCCCAAAATTCGAAGGCTAAAAGAATTTTAATTTTTTCACTTTTTCGGCAATACACGGGTTATTTTCCATTTTTTTGATTTTATTTATTACTAAACCCTAATATCCACTAATCACACCCCCATCTATCCGAATTTCAAAGAAAAATTCAAATCGGAGCGAAAAAATTTTACGCATTTTCGACGGAGCACGGCCGACTGATGTACATACACCCCGGTCGGCCGCCTAATCGATGCGACTTTCCCGTACTTTTCAAAAGTCGATTTTGGTGTTGTTTTTACTCCGTTCACCCTTTTTTTTTGTTTTATTAGACAAATATAAGCCTGTTCTTTAGTGTGTAGCAGAAGAAAGTTTGATTAGAACGCTAAGGAATACTGCTCCGCGCCCCAAAATTTGCCTACATCATACTCAGTATTTATGAAATAAAAAGAAAATCCAGAGAAAACAATTGAAAAAAGTTTTGAATAATTCTTATTCTGAATAAAAATTTCGTACATTTAAACTTCACCATCGATGGTGAACAAAACAAAACAAGGTGTCAGGATTTACTTCAGATCTGAAGTAAATTCTGAAACCTCGTTTTGTAGCGAATTTTCTCCTCTTCAATTTTGGTGCAATGACTAGGGGAAGACAGGGGATTTTAGGAAAGTTGATTCCAACCCCCGCGTTCTTCTACATTTCCCTTTAACTGACTGAGTAACCGGCAAAAATATCACATTATCATCGAGACAATTATTCAAATATATTTAAATAGAAAAGGAAAATTCCTACCGATAAAAATAATCTTCATATTCGGGGAGGGGTTTGGCGTTAGGGAAGAGCACGTAATGTCCAACCGCGATTTGCAATTTTACCTATACAGATTTGGAAAGATTAAGGTTTATAAGGTATAAGACAATGAAAATACAAAAAGTGTCGGTAAAATGATAAACTTTTAGAGAAAATCGACTTTGAAGTTCGCAAAAATTACACTTTCAGTGACGCGCTTGGCGAATATTTGCGGAATCTCGCCCATTTTGTTGACGGTACGTGTGATTCTATATACTCTAAAACTTAGCGGTTTACGCACCGGCAAGTGCACAAGGCAAGAGCAAGTGTTCTCTTAAATCAAAAATACATCTATATAAGGCGTGCGTCAGACCCGTAATGACGTACGCGTGCGGGGCTTGCGGCTACGCGGCCGATTCTCACCTGAGAAAACTCCGCGGGACCCAAAGTGTAGCACTGAGACGAATTTTGAAGGCTCAAAAACTAGTCTCAAACGCTAGAATTCAGGAGGACACAGGCGTGGAATCGATCGACGACTTTTTCCGTCACCTGACGGGTAAATTTTACGATCGCTTGGCCACCTCCGAAAACCCACTAATCAACGGGCTTGGTAACTACCAACTCGACGATTACCTGAGGTATAAGAGGCCCAAGGCGATTCTCGCGCCGAAGCCATCCGTGCTCTAGCGTTGCCAAGATAAAGCACTTCTCGGATCTCGCGACCCCAGGGGCCGCGATATGCGGGAACTGCAATACCGCAGGCCATACGGGGGTTCTTAGTTCGCTAAGAACCTCTCTCTGTGTTTCTTTTCAGGATGTCTGCCTTGCCATCTTCAAGGACGTAAATTGTGCTTGAAGCGCGGTATACCAGACTAGACCAATGACTTTCAGTCATTGGCGGTTTTTGCACACCTCAACTTGGGTGGACTCTTGGATGGTATTTGATTAACGACTCGCCTTGCGAGTGGTTGGGATGAAATGTAGGGCGGATGTATACGGGGGCTATCTCGTTAATCTCTGATTAACTTTATAAATCCGGCGTTTCCGGGTAACTCGAGCACGCAGGCTCGGGCTCCACCAAAGGGGAGGCAATCCCCCCCTCTGGTTGGGAACAGTCTGACCAGGTCACATGACGAAATCGGAGAGGTTTTTGTCCTCGGAGCGACCGACACTCCTCCGACGCGAAATCCCCGGCCGAAGGAATCTCGGCTTTGCCACTTATACGCGAACTTTGCCAACTTTTCCTTCACTTTTTCTAAATCATCGAAATGGCCCAGTCACGTTAGGGATCAGTAGATGAAGTCAAACCTGCTACGGAAGCACTACGGACAGCGACTGCGGAATTAAGCCCTGTCAAGAATAATTCAGCCATTTTCGTCGAGCATCGAAGGGGGGGGGGGGTAAAATTCAACTTCGATCTTCGGCGGATCTCAGGTACAGGGGGGTGTCAAAACCCAACCCTGTATTCACCAAAAATAAGGTGCGTGGCGCACCAGTCAGATGAAGGTTGTGACGGCTTAGCCAGGTACACCACAAGTTAATTCATGATTTCGATACGTACCGGCAGATGCAACACCACTCTCGTACGAGTAACATCGATGAAATTTTACTATTTTATCATTATTTTTTGTTTTATTCGATTTTTTGGGGGTGAAACTCAAATGTTTACTGCTCCATACCGCAACTATACTTTTAAATGCTATATCCATGATTTCTAGGTTCCCGTTTTTCTAAAATCCCGGTTGGGGTGTATTAATATTCTTCTATTATGTTTAGCCCAGTAAACCATTGTCAAAACCGCTCGGAGGGCATAATGGAGCGGAGCGGAGCGGAAGGCGCGAAGAGTAGGTTTTGACAATGGAACTACCTTCGAATCGAATCCCGAAGAAAAAATAAAAAATTAATCCTTAAAAAAATTTTGTTTTGTTTTGAAAATAACCGATTTTTTTATCAATGCGACGACAAAATGTACGGTTACACCGCACAATGCTCGGTCATATGCTCCAACATGTTGAAGAGCACGATTAGCACGGGTTACCGTGTCGATAGCGAGTGGTGTACTGCCGCACCTCAAGTAAGCAAGCAAGCATAATTCGCGTAGCGAAGCATTTGGGAGGCAAAGCCTCCCTTCAATCTCCTTCATCTCGTACAGAAGAACGGGCGTTGGTCAATTTTGAAGAGTGTTGAGAAACTCGAAAACGGCATTGCAACCAGGAGTCATCTTTATGATTGAGGGAGTTGGGTCTTGAGGAAGGAGTTGGATTGGGTAGGTGGGTTTTGGGATGTTTAATAGTTCCCTCAAGGGTAAAAGTGATCGATCTGCTCGAAAACGGGTGGTGGCCAGAAAACTGACCCGGTCACCCGATTTGAGCTAGGAAAAGAACTTTACTTTTTTGTATTAGAAAAAGAGTCTTCGTATTGGTGATTAGCTATTATGAAATTTTATAAAAATAAAATTAAAAAGAGCAGTAGTCTATCTTGCGTGAAGGCGCTAGTACGTTCCTCGACTGAAGGTCGAGTGTGTGGTCGCGAGAGAAAGCGGCGCGGCGGTTGTCATTGGTCGATGGCCCCTAGGGGTACATCGGACAATAGCGAGCCCGGGTGAGGTGAGAGAGCAATCCGGTGGTTTCATTGGTCCACTCGCCCTTGGGTTCGTGGACCAATGAGAAGCCGGTTTGCTGTGAAATCGCGTTGGAGCCAAAAGCAGCTGCTCCGGAAAATACGGTTTCGGAGGCGAAACGTGGAATGACGAACCTATGGACAAATTTTAATATATCATCAAATTAAAAATAGTAAAAATATATACATCATCACAGTCAAATTAAAATAATCGAAAAATAATAAAATCAAAAAATAAAAAGAAAAATAAGAAAGTCGCTTGGAAAAAATTTAAAATTACAAAACTTTTACAGGTTTTCTAGTGAAATACAGCCATATTCACCGAGTCGTCTTTGGTTGATCTTGACATCTACGGTGAGTGTGACATCTTGAAGTTTTGTATCACTTCATCTATCAGCCGTGGATCCAGCGGTTTCTCGTCATCGCTGCCAGGATGAATGCGAAAGCCTTCGGGGTGACTTCCGCACGTTCGTCCGTCTCCTGGGTGGGTTGGGCTCTTGGTCCTCTGCGTGGTGCGGTTTTGGTGCCCCCCAGGTTTCTTCTTGCCGAATTCGAATCATGTATTGGTTTGTGGTGTACCTGGCTAAGCCGTCACAACCTTCATCTGACTGGTGCGCCACGCACCTTATTTGTTTGTGAATACAGGGTTGGGTTTTGACACCCCCCCTGTACCCGAGATCCGCCGAAGATCGAAGTTGGATTTTACCCCCCCTTCGATGCTCGACGTAAATGGCTGAAATATTCTAGACAGGGAAATACACGCCGTCGCTGTCCGTAATGCTGGCGATGCAAATCTGACGTCGCTAAAAACCCAAGGGTATGCAAGCGAATTAAAATAGGAAAGGAAGGCAAATTTTCGCGTATGAGTGGTAAAGTCGAGAACCCTTCGGCCGGAATTTCCATTTCGGAGGAGTGTCAGTCACTCCGGTGTCGGAAATCCTACCTCCGTCATCTGTAACTTGGTCTGACTGCTTCCCAGGGGGGAGTTACCCCTCCACCTGAGTACCTCAGGGGGGAGTTAAACCCCCCCCCCCTGTGTGGAGCCTGAGTCTAGTCACTCTGATGTAGGAAGTGCCTCCGTCATTCGTAACTTGGCCTGACTGGTTCCCAGGGGGAGAGTTACCCCTCCACCTGAGTACCCCAAGGGGGGAGTTACCCTCCCCCTGTGTGGAGCCTGAGCCTGCGTGCTAGTTGGGAAAGCCTCCGGAGACAGAAGTCTCCCGCATACATCCACCCTTCATTCCGTATCGTCCACCCGCAGAACGAGCAGGAAAACCCACTACCAACCGGTACCTGAAAGTGGTTTGAGAGCAGAGTTAAAATTAAATTTAAATCATCAAGTTATAACCGAAGTTAATTACATGGATAAGCTGACTTTGAATTTATTTTTGAATTCTGATGATGTTGTGAGGTGGTGTCGCAAGAGAGAAGGGAGGGGATTTTGTGGGGGGAATGGTGAGAACTTTTTATTAGTTCAGGGTTTGGAGGGGGGGGGGTTGGAGGGAATTCTTGTGACATCTTTGCAAGTTTTTAGTGTTGACTTTGATTTTCTGAATTTAAATTTGAACTTGAATTTCCCTTTGTTGCATGACTTGGTTTTAAGTAATGCGACTGGGTACAATTTGTTATTTTCTTGTGATTTAAATTTACTTTTAACCGGTTTGATTGTATGACTTGTTTTCATTTTGACTTTGACAGAGCCCGCTAAGCCCTTTTCCAACCTGTCCGACTCCTTAGGGAGGGAGTTCTCCTTTGTCAGAGTTGGATTCAGGGGGAATGTCTTAATGACAAAGCTGCGCGTCCTGCGTAACTTGGGGGGGGGGGGAGGCGGAGTGGCTTCCCTTTGATGCGTCTTGGGCGCCCAGCTGTTGTCTTAGACGAGGTTCCCATCCTGCTAACACGGGAGCTTACCCTTCGACCGTGGTAACTGGATCGGAGCCTCTTCCTCTTGGAGTTGGATTTGACAGTCCAGGTGTATCCTTGAAGGGGAGGCCTGGTCTCGGTAAAATTTTTGCGCTTGGCTTCAAAATTGTACCGGGGGGGTCCCCCTTGCCGGGTTTTGTCCTCAGTAAGGCGAGAGTCTGACGCTCGATCGACGTACCCAGGAGCTGCCTCTTCCTCTGTTTCGGGGGGGGGGGACTATGTCTAACCTATGGTTGGGCTAGCGGTTCATTTGCTTTGTTCGGAATCATGCCTTTGGCGGAATCCGTTACCTTTCCAACTTCTGGCTCCTGAGTGGTGACTTTGGTTTTCTGGGGTAGGATTCGCTTTAGCATGCTTTCGACAAACCAAACTTTTACTCTCAAATCCCTGGCGTACACTAGCATGTTTAATTTGAGTTCTTTATCATGTTTTGCGTCTTCCCCCCAGTGGGAGAAGCCTAGAGCTGTAGGATCAACTGGTGCGCCGGAGATGTGACAGTGTTTAAAAGTTGCCATATCTGATCTTAGACCGCAATTGAATTTGTAACCGCCAACCGTCCTTTGGAACACTTTTCCTAGGAACGGCTGGAGCTATTAAAAAAATAAGCAAATTTGCTGGTCGACCACAAAATTCCACTTAGGCACTTATCGATCTACTGAGAATATTTATAGATTATGCTGCCACCACCGTTCGGCCGATTAGGCCCACCGTAGAATTCTGTTCTCCAAAAAAAAACCACCCTATCAATTCGGTAAGCGACTTCCTGGTAATGCGTCCCAGACACTCCCCGTTCTGACGTTACGTCCCCCGGCTAAATGTTGAAGTTGAAACTTCGGTGCGGGCAAAACGACACTAAGCTCGATACTGAAAATAAAACGTCCTGTTCCTCAACAGGAAAAACGAAAACACTGAATTTTAAAACCAATATTTATTACTAGGAATAAATTATTAACAAATACATATATACTTTAAAGCTCCCTTACAATTTAGGGTGGCCCTTTTAAACACCTATAGATATACAACCTAAAATAACTATTCAAAAAAATATACCATCCTTCTGTTAGTAAAGAATAGTAAAAAATAACTATTCAAAAAAATATACTATCCTTCTGTTAGTAAAGAATTCAAAATTTTACTTACATAGGTGATATAATTTATCCTTCTACCTTTGATCCCCAGATAATCCAATACGGCCAAACAATGCCTTATCTATGGTCCCAAAACAACGACAAATTCGTAACCAATGTCTCACACTAGAGAACACACAATCTATTTACGGGTTTAATGAACAAACTATTTGACTTTTTAAACACTTAGAAGAATATCAGACACAGAAGGATATATAAACTCTGCGAAGAACAAATATCGCCTACACAATTTGGATTCCGAGATGCGGTTGGAACAAGGGAAGCTCTCTTTAGCGTGCAAGTCCTGATTCAAAGATGCAGAGATATGAACTGTGATGTTTACGTTTGCTTTGTGGACTATCGGAAAGCGTTTGATAGAGTGCAGCATGGGAAGATGATGGAGATCCTGAAGAAGATTGGGCTTGATGGAAGGGATTTGAGAATAATAGCAGACCTCTACTGGAACCAAGAAGCAGTGGTGCGGGTGGAGGGGGAGCAGACGGAGGAGGTACGCATTATGAGAGGAGTGAGACAAGGATGTGTCTTGTCACCTCTGCTGTTCAACCTCTATTCCGAATATATCTTTAGAGAAGCGCTTGATGGGACTGACGCGGGAATAGTATTAAATGGGAAACAACTAAATAACATTAGGTATGCTGACGATACAGTGATCCTAGCGGATAGTATAATGGGCCTATATCAGCTAATGAACAAGATGAGTGAAAGTAGCAGTCAATATGGGCTGGATATTAACTTGCAAAAGACTAAATTTATGATCATTAGTAAGAATAATATCACAAACTGCCAACTAAAAGTCAACAACCAAATAATAGAAAGAGTCAGTAGATACACATACCTAGGCACCATCATCAATGAACAATGGGACCATTCCCAAGAAATTAAATGTCGCATCGAGAAAGCTAGAAGTGTGTTTATCAGAATGGCTGCGCTGTTTAAGAGCCATAACTTGAGGATAGCAACAAAGAACAGAATGTTGAGATGCTACGTTTTTCCTGTACTATTCTATGGAGTGGAGGCCTGGACGTTGACGGAAGCCACGACAAAGAAACTCCAGGCGTTCGAGATGTGGCTATACCGAAGAACCCTGAGGGTTTCGTGGGTGGAACGTGTGACAAACCGAGAGATACTTAAAAGAATGGAGAAAGATCTTGAAGTTGTGAACACAGTAAAAAGTAGGAAATTGCAGTATCTCGGTCACATAATGCGAAATGAGAGTAGATATCAACTGCTACAATGCATTCTACAAAGCAAAATAGCTGGAAAAAGAAGCGTCGGCAGAAGAAGAATATCTTGGTTGAGGAACCTGAGAACGTGGTACTCTATGACGACCACGGAACTCTTCCGAGCAGCGGTGAATAAGGTCAAAATAGTCAGGATGATAGCCAACATCCGAAACGGATAGGCACCTGAAGAAGAAAGAAACACTTAGAATACACAAGCAAGATAATTCGGCAAGACACTCCCTTGTCTTATTTGCCCAAAACAAAATCAAAACTGATAATCCGTCAAGCCGTTCCGTACGCGAGAATCTACCACAGTATCCGGCGAACTCACTGAAAAGACTTCCCGATTTTTGTTATTCAACCATATTTATACCTTTCTGAAATCACAAAGATTAACCTTCCATAGCGTGTGAATTTGCCCCATTGACAAATTACACCTATAGACAGATACATCATACATCGATTTTTTAACGAGAAGCAAATGTCTACTGATTGCTTTAATGCAATCAAGTCTTGATTATTTCATCAATAAAATCGCGTCGACTGCATTGAAAATATCCAGTCATATTAGCGATACTTCACTGTTGTCTGAAATTAAATAGTTCACCCGAACAAAGAACAGTATAAAAGTCAATTTCAGACACAGGAAGTTCGCATGCAGACGAATATTGATAAAATACATTATCAATACTCGTTCGCGTTATGAAACTTATCTCTTGGTGATAAATATGGTTGATTAACAATCATTAGTTATTATCGCAATAATAATTTATAAATACTAAATCCCAATTAAAAATATTAAAATTAATTTTTATGACTTAAAATCCCAGTTTGTTACAAATTCACGAATGTCCCTTTTGCCAGTAAGTCAAGCAACCATTGAAATTGATTGGGTTCCATACTGGTTCGAGAGGATTGAGAATTCTGTTGCGTCTTTGATCTTGGCTTGAGAGAAAAAACAGTCTATCCCTAGTCGATTTGATTAATTGCAAATCAATTTGGTTTAGACTTAACTTTGATTTAACTTTCAATTTATACCGCAAGAAAGATTTCGATTTGGACTTGAGCCCGGTCCTAGATTAACGGTTATGAAGTAACGGTTTTTGGTACCTAGTCGTTAAGTACCTTATGGTGTTTTAACGACTTTTGCCGTAATCGAGCTTGATATCAATAAATTTGAATTTTAAAACAACTGAGCGATACAATCACAACTGCCGCACCTCCCGCCGATGTGTCATATTTATATCTTCGGTTATGGGTGTGGTCTTACTTTTACGCGGTTAGCCAATGGGTTTTACAGGATCGTTAATTTCGAAAAAAAAGTGCTTGTAGAGCCTTCTGCCGCCGATTCTAATTTTTTGGTATAGTTTTTAAACTTAAATCTTTCATCATATCAATAGGAAAATTTCAATTTAGCGGTTGGATATTACCTGCCAGCACCATTGCGTTACATTACCATGGAAACGGCGATTCTGACATACTATGCGTACACTTGCCAGAAGTGATCAGAACCATCAAAATTTATTATTTTTGGTTGAATCTTTTGCAATTTTCGTTTGAAATCCGGGAGGGGGTGGCAGCAGGAGATATTAATGCCGAGGAACGTAAAAGTGAAAGTTATTCTTTCACAATAAATTAACCCCTTGGTCCTAAACGAGTTCCTGATAAGCATCCATTTGTTTTCATTACTCTAAGTCAGCGCCGCGAAATGATAAGAATCTTTTGGGAGGGGGGCGCATATATTCAAATTTGCCTCAGGCGCCAGAAGATCTTGCTACGGCGCTGGTGCCTAGAAGACTTGAAAAACCATTTCAATATAAAAAAAAGATTAAATCAATCAAAACTAAAAAATTTCTTTTGAAGTCAGGAGGGGCAACAGCCTATGTTTAAGGACGCACATGGTGAAAATTGTTTAAAATGAACAATTTCTGTATTGGATAATTTTCGTTATTATAATAATAATTAAGACAAAGGTTATCAAGATAGGTATTTCATTTTACAAAATGAAAGCTGGCAATATCTGCATCATATTCACATGTAATAAAAATCGGATGGGTTGTGTAAACTAGAGACGCAAATATAAAAATGTTTATTATCAAGATATTAAAAATCAGTCGTATTTACAATGTAAAAATGCATAATAATTATTTTAAGGTAGCACTTTTCGTACTCCGTACCAAAAAATATTTCATAATCACAGATGAATTATCATGTTGAAAAGAAAATTTGCAATATTTACACTAGGAAAGCTTTCCAGCTTAAGTAAAAACTTCATTAAAAAAAAAATTAATCACAGATGATCAACAAATTATTTACATTTTACCACCATTAGGAATATTTTTTATTTAATCAAAACAACGCAGAGGTAACTGCAATTTTAGAACTTACTGGAAAAAAAAAATTAAAATTCACGATAGAAAGGAAAGGGTTTTGGTCCTAGAAAATATAAAAATAAAAAATGTGAAAACCTAAAAATTAATGGAGAAAATAAAATTGAGAACTGTCAGCCAAAGCATGAGATTTCTGTGCTAAAAAATTGTGAACACAGAAACCAACAAAAAATTGAAAGATAAAATCCTAATTTGCTCCCAGGAGCTCAACTAATCCTTCCACCTCGCAAGAATTCGTATTCCATAAGTTCTTCCTCATAGGTTTTCGGCCTAGAGTTGTTGGTCATGCGGTTTTCCGGATGAGAATCTAAAATAATGTTTGAAAAAACCACAACTTGACGACCACCATCTTACCAAAATCAAAGTAGGTCTGATCATCCAAGAAGTCCTTTCGACCACCAAAATTTAAGTAATAATGTGGTCCACCGGCTACCTTATTTCCGTTCTCTATAGCTGCGCTGACGCCCTGGATACTATCGTAAACAATAAAGCCATAATATTTCCCATCCCTTTTAAAATGCAAAGTGATATGCAAGATTTTCCCGAACCTTTCAAACCTCCTCTGCAACATCTGCTTTGTGCAATCTCCTGTCAAATCACCCACATACAAAATCCTACGCTCACAAGATGCCTTTCTCATATTAATGCGGACTTCCAACGCCATTTTCGAATTCGGCGGATACCTACAACAAACCGCAATTCAAACCCCCCGTACTCAGTTCCTCACACCAAATTATTTACCATTCACGGTCATCCAAAACGTTAGAAAGCAAATTCTTACTTAAGGTCAAATCGGTTTGCGCGACCGCATCCACAGTTTCGCTAGATCTTACGCGCTTTTTCCTGACCGCCGAATTTTCAACCTCTATAAACCCACCGCCTTCTCGAGCCTCCAAAAGATTCTTTTGTTTATCTTTGATGTTCTGCATCATAGCCGTGATCAAAGAGGTGCTCTTAATTTTAGAGCGGGCCTTCTCGACTATCGAACTCATTTTGGAAATTTGCGCCAATTCTTTTGCTAAAAACATTCTATGACTTTCATTTCGAGCCGTCAGGTCCGTGTTGGTCCCAACAGTTTTTACTATTATGGATGGTTTGGATTCTTGAGGAACTGGTTCGGTTTTAGGAGAAGTTTCGGTTTTCGGAGTTAACGGTGGTAAGGTTTCAGTTTTAGGGGTCAAAATCGGAGAGGATTCAATTTTAGGAATTAACATTTGAGAGACTTCAGTTTTTGGAGTCACAATCTCCACTTTTGCAGTCAAAATTGGAGAAAGTTCTGTTTTTGGCATTTTTATATCATGAAGAGCTTCGATCTTTGGAGATATCAGATCGGTTGGTAATATTGGCGATTTTAAACCTCCCATTTTATTTTTAGGCTGTGCAATTAGGATCTTCATTTTTAATTCGTTGACTTCCTGATTGTATTTTTGTATCGCAGTTTTTTCGTCCACCTTTCCACTCGGTCCGTGTTTGATCTCAACCGCAGTATCACAAGTTGACCTAAATCAATGCAGAAATTTGTAGAAGCTTCTCTTACAAATTTTGATGAAAATACCTGGGGAGACCTTTACGGTTCTTATACTCCTCGATATTTAATTTTCGTTTTTTTGCGGGATGACCGGCATCTTCTCGCCTACTGTACGTGTGGTCAAACCTGATATTGGCAAGAATATCAGGAAAAGTTTTATCTGCAGATCTCTTCAATATTGAAACACCACCACAGAGATGGGCCTAAAAAAAGTGCAAGGTATTAAAAATGGGTATCGTCTACAATTGGAAAGTCATACCACACCGTTTGATGACTTCGCAGGTTCACTCTTAACCGGAGAAGATTCTATACTTTCGACGGCTTCAAACTGCTCCAACAGATCCAAACAATCAAAAGCGGTAAAGTAAATGTCAGATTCGGTCGTCTCTTCAGATGTAAAGGAAGAACTGTCAAATGAGTTTTGGAAATGAGCGCGTTCATTTTTTTCTGCCAAACTAAAATCTTCGAAATTAAACTCCTTGCTCGATTCGTTCCCAGTCGTGTCCTTTAAATCCCGATTTATAAAACAACAGCAAGTAAACAAACAAAACTACTCACGTAACTTTCGTCGTCGAAAATGGAAAAGTTTAGATTTTCCAAGTCTATATTTGATAATACGGAACTCGGAAAAGTAAACGAGGATTCGTTCAAAATATGCTCAATGTCCGAATGCGAATTGAATTTCATGTCGGCATAGTCCGGTTCGGAGGACTGAAATAACGCAAAGGTCGAAACGTTGTTATCTTTCATTATTCCTGCAAAAAAAATGGGAAATCAGAAAGGCCATATTTCGCAAAATTGCAACGTGCAATTTGAAGGTTAGAAAATTTTCAGCCACGTTGTAAGAAAATTGGCTCACCTTGATGTTGTACGTCTTTGGGTATTCCAATTAAATTGATCAATTAACTAAATTTTACATAATTTACGTAATTTGACTACAAATTTTCCGAAATTCCACAATATACCATGTGGACGCCTCACTTGACAGAAGCGAGACGGAAAAGTACCGATCACGTGCCGGTGAGTGGCGCACAAATAATTTTATTGGTGCGTTTATAAATTTTTAAGGTCGGAAAAGAAACTGCAAATCTTAATTTTTCGAAGAACTTTTTTGGTGCCCCTCCATACAGTTCATTGTTTAATTTGACAATGACGAACCGGCGCTAAAACAATTAAATAAACAAAAAAGTGCCGGTTTTAAAACAAAAACTGTTTTCATTCTAATCTCCCATTTTTAAAACAAACAATTGTTTTTTGTTTTAATGTATTGTACCGGTTAATTCCGTTAAATCTTAATTTTTCGAAGAACTTTTTTGGTGCCCCCCCCCATGCTGTTCATTGTTAAATTTGACAAGGACGAACCGGTGCGGCGCTAAAACAATTAAATAAAGAAATAAGTGCCGGTTTTAGAACAAATTTTCCGTTTTTAATTTCCGCTAAAAACAAAACCTGTTTTCATTCTGGTCTCACATTTTTAAAACAAACAATTTTTGTTTTGTTTTAATGTATTGTACCGGTTAATTCCGTTAAATCTTAATTTTTCGAAGAACTTTTTGGTGCCCCCCCCCCATGCTGTTCATTGTTTAATTTGACAAGGACGAACTGGCGCTAAAACAATTAAATAAAGAAAAAAGTGCCGGTTTTAAAACAAAAACTGTTTGCATTCTAATCTCCCATTTTTAAAACAAACAATTGTTTTTTGTTTTAATGTATTGTACCGGTTAATTCCGTTAAATCTTAATTTTTCGAAGAACTTTTTTGGTGCCCCCCCCCATGCTGTTCATTGTTAAATTTGACAAGGACGAACCGGTGCGGCGCTAAAACAATTAAATAAAGAAATAAGTGCCGGTTTTAGAACAAATTTTCCGTTTTTAATTTCCGCTAAAAACAAAACCTGTTTTCATTCTGGTCTCACATTTTTAAAACAAACAATTTTTGTTTTGTTTTAATGTATTGTACCGGTTAATTCCGTTAAATCTTAATTTTTCGAAGAACTTTTTGGTGCCCCCCCCCCATGCTGTTCATTGTTTAATTTGACAAGGACGAACTGGCGCTAAAACAATTAAATAAAGAAAAAAGTGCCGGTTTTAAAACAAAAACTGTTTGCATTCTAATCTCCCATTTTTAAAACAAACAATTGTTTTTTGTTTTAATGTATTGTACCGGTTAATTCCGTTAAATCTTAATTTTTCGAAGATCTGTTTTGGTGCCCCCCCCCCACGCAGTTCATTGTTTAATTTGACAAGGACGAACCGGCGCGGCGCTAAAACAATTAAATAAAGAAATAAGTGCCGGTTTTAAAACAAATTTTCCGTTTTTAATTTCCGCTAAAAGCAAAACCTGTTTTCATTCTGGTCTCCCATTTTTAAAACAAACAATTTTTGTTTTTTTTTTAATGTATTGTACCGGTTAATTCCGTTATATCTTAATTTTTCGAAGATCTGTTTTGGTGCCCCCCCCCCACGCAGTTCATTGTTTAATTTGACAAGGACGAACCGGCGCGGCGCTAAAACAATTAAATAAAGAAATAAGTGCCGGTTTTAAAACAAATTTTCCGTTTTTAATTTCCGCTAAAAACAAAACCTGTTTTCATTCTGGTCTCCCATTTTTAAAACAAACAATTTTTGTTTTTTTTTTAATGTATTGTACCGGTTAATTCCGTTAAATCTTAATTTTTCGAAGAACTTTAACTTTTTTGGTGCCCCCCCCATGCAGTTCTTTATTTAATTTGACAAGGACGAACCGGCGCGGCGCTAAAACAATTAAATAAAGAAAAAAGTGCCGGTTTTAAAACAAATTTTCCGTTTTTAATTTCCGCTAAAAACAAAAATTGTTTTCATTCTGGTCTCCCATTTTTAAAACAAACAATTTTTGTTTTTTTTTAATGTATTGTACCGGTTAATTCCGTTAAATCTTAATTTTTCGAAGAACTTTTTTGGCGCCCCCCCCCCCCATGCAGTTCATTGTTTAATTTGACAAGGACGAACTGGCGCTAAAACAATTAAATAAAGAAAAAAGTGCCGGTTTTAAAACAAAAACTGTTTGCATTCTAATCTCCCATTTTTAAAACAAACAATTGTTTTTTGTTTTAATGTATTGTACCGGTTAATTCCGTTAAATCTTAATTTTTCGAAGAACTTTTTTGGTGCCCCCCCCCATGCAGTTCATTGTTTAATTTGACAAGGACGAACCGGTGCGGCGCTAAAACAATTAAATAAAGAAAAAAGTGCCGGTTGTAGAACAAATTTTCCGTTTTTAATTTCCGCTAAAAACAAAACCTGTTTTCATTCTGGTCTCCCATTTTTAAAACAAACAATTTTTGTTTTTTTTTTAATGTATTGTACCGGTTAATTCCGTTAAATCTTAATTTTTCGAAGAACTTTAACTTTTTTGGTGCCCCCCCCCCATGCAGTTCTTTATTTAATTTGACAAGGACGAACCGGCGCGGCGCTAAAACAATTAAATAAAGAAATAAGTGCCGGTTTTAAAACAAATTTTCCGTTTTTAATTTCCGCTAAAAACAAAAATTGTTTTCATTCTGGTCTCCCATTTTTAAAACAAACAATTTTTGTTTTTTTTTAATGTATTGTACCGGTTAATTCCGTTAAATCTTAATTTTTCGAAGAACTTTTTTGGTGCCCCCCCCCATGCAGTTCATTGTTTAATTTGACAAGGACGAACTGGCGCTAAAACAATTAAATAAAGAAAAAAGTGCCGGTTTTAAAACAAAAACTGTTTGCATTCTAATCTCCCATTTTTAAAACAAACAATTGTGTTTTGTTTTAATGTATTGTACCGGTTAATTCCGTTAAATCTTAATTTTTCGAAGAACTTTTTTGGTGCCCCCCCCCCATGCAGTTCATTGTTTAATTTGACAAGGACGAACCGGTGCGGCGCTAAAACAATTAAATAAAGAAAACAGTGCCGGTTTTAGAACAAATTTTCCGTTTTTAATTTCCGCTAAAAACAAAACCTGTTTTCATTCTGGTCTCCCATTTTTAAAACAAACAATTTTTGTTTTGTTTTAATGTATTGTACCGGTTAATTCCGTTAAATCTTAATATTTCGAAGAACTTTAACTTTTTTGGTGCCCCCCCCCCCATGCAGTTCTTTATTTAATTTGACAAGGACGAACCGGCGCGGCGCTAAAACAATTAAATAAAGAAATAAGTGCCGGTTTTAAAACAAATTTTCCGTTTTTAATTTCCGCTAAAAACAAAACCTGTTTTCATTCTGGTCTCCCATTTTTAAAACAAACAATTTTTGTTTTGTTTTAATGTATTGTACCGGTTAATTCCGTTAAATCTTAATATTTCGAAGAACTTTAACTTTTTTGGTGCCCCCCCCCCCATGCAGTTCTTTATTTAATTTGACAAGGACGAACCGGCGCGGCGCTAAAACAATTAAATAAAGAAATAAGTGCCGGTTTTAAAACAAATTTTCCGTTTTTAATTTCCGCTAAAAACAAAACCTGTTTTCATTGTGGTCTCCCATTTTTAAAACAAACAATTTTTGTTTTGTTTTAATGTATTGTACCGGTTAATTCCGTTAAATCTTAATATTTCGAAGAACTTTAACTTTTTTGGTGCCCCCCCCCATGCAGTTCTTTATTTAATTTGACAAGGACGAACCGGCGCGGCGCTAAAACAATTAAATAAAGAAATAAGTGGCGGTTTTAAAACAAATTTTCCGTTTTTAATTTCCGCTAAAAACAAAACCTGTTTTCATTGTGGTCTCCCATTTTTAAAACAAACAATTTTTGTTTTGTTTTAATGTATTGTACCGGTTAATTCCGTTAAATCTTAATTTTTCGAAGAACTTTAACTTTTTTGGTGCCCCCCCCCCCATGCAGTTCTTTATTTAATTTGACAAGGACGAACCGGCGCGGCGCTAAAACAATTAAATAAAGAAATAAGTGCCGGTTTTAAAACAAATTTTCCGTTTTTAATTTCCGCTAAAAACAAAACCTGTTTTCATTCTGGTCTCACATTTTTAAAACAAACAATTTTTGTTTTAATGTATTGTACCGGTTAATTCCGTTAAATCTTAATTTTTCGAAGAACTTTTTGGTGCCCCCCCCCATGCTGTTCATTGTTTAATTTGACAAGGACGAACTGGCGCTAAAACAATTAAATAAAGAAAAAAGTGCCGGTTTTAAAACAAAAACTGTTTGCATTCTAATCTCCCATTTTTAAAACAAACAATTGTTTTTTGTTTTAATGTATTGTACCAGTTAATTCCGTTAAATCTTAATTTTTCGAAGATCTGTTTTGGTGCCCCCCCCCCACGCAGTTCATTGTTTAATTTGACAAGGACGAACCGGCGCGGCGCTAAAACAATTAAATAAAGAAATAAGTGCCGGTTTTAAAACAAATTTTCCGTTTTTAATTTCCGCTAAAAGCAAAACCTGTTTTCATTCTGGTCTCCCATTTTTAAAACAAACAATTTTTGTTTTTTTTTTAATGTATTGTACCGGTTAATTCCGTTAAATCTTAATTTTTCGAAGATCTGTTTTGGTGCCCCCCCCCCACGCAGTTCATTGTTTAATTTGACAAGGACGAACCGGCGCGGCGCTAAAACAATTAAATAAAGAAATAAGTGCCGGTTTTAAAACAAATTTTCCGTTTTTAATTTCCGCTAAAAACAAAACCTGTTTTCATTCTGGTCTCCCATTTTTAAAACAAACAATTTTTGTTTTTTTTTAATGTATTGTACCGGTTAATTCCGTTAAATCTTAATTTTTCGAAGATCTGTTTTGGTGCCCCCCCCCCCCACGCAGTTCATTGTTTAATTTGACAAGGACGAACCGGCGCGGCGCTAAAACAATTAAATAAAGAAATAAGTGCCGGTTTTAAAACAAATTTTCCGTTTTTAATTTCCGCTAAAAACAAAACCTGTTTTCATTCTGGTCTCCCATTTTTAAAACAAACAATTTTTGTTTTTTTTTAATGTATTGTACCGGTTAATTCCGTTAAATCTTAATATTTCGAAGAACTTTAACTTTTTTGGTGCCCCCCCCCATGCAGTTCTTTATTTAATTTGACAAGGACGAACCGGCGCGGCGCTAAAACAATTAAATAAAGAAATAAGTGGCGGTTTTAAAACAAATTTTCCGTTTTTAATTTCCGCTAAAAACAAAACCTGTTTTCATTGTGGTCTCCCATTTTTAAAACAAACAATTTTTGTTTTGTTTTAATGTATTGTACCGGTTAATTCCGTTAAATCTTAATTTTTCGAAGAACTTTAACTTTTTTGGTGCCCCCCCCCATGCAGTTCTTTATTTAATTTGACAAGGACGAACCGGCGCGGCGCTAAAACAATTAAATAAAGAAATAAGTGCCGGTTTTAAAACAAATTTTCCGTTTTTAATTTCCGCTAAAAACAAAACCTGTTTTCATTCTGGTCTCACATTTTTAAAACAAACAATTTTTGTTTTAATGTATTGTACCGGTTAATTCCGTTAAATCTTAATTTTTCGAAGAACTTTTTGGTGCCCCCCCCCCATGCTGTTCATTGTTTAATTTGACAAGGACGAACTGGCGCTAAAACAATTAAATAAAGAAAAAAGTGCCGGTTTTAAAACAAAAACTGTTTGCATTCTAATCTCCCATTTTTAAAACAAACAATTGTTTTTTGTTTTAATGTATTGTACCGGTTAATTCCGTTAAATCTTAATTTTTCGAAGATCTGTTTTGGTGCCCCCCCCCACGCAGTTCATTGTTTAATTTGACAAGGACGAACCGGCGCGGCGCTAAAACAATTAAATAAAGAAATAAGTGCCGGTTTTAAAACAAATTTTCCGTTTTTAATTTCCGCTAAAAGCAAAACCTGTTTTCATTCTGGTCTCCCATTTTTAAAACAAACAATTTTTGTTTTTTTTTTAATGTATTGTACCGGTTAATTCCGTTAAATCTTAATTTTTCGAAGATCTGTTTTGGTGCCCCCCCCCCCACGCAGTTCATTGTTTAATTTGACAAGGACGAACCGGCGCGGCGCTAAAACAATTAAATAAAGAAATAAGTGCCGGTTTTAAAACAAATTTTCCGTTTTTAATTTCCGCTAAAAACAAAACCTGTTTTCATTCTGGTCTCCCATTTTTAAAACAAACAATTTTTGTTTTTTTTTAATGTATTGTACCGGTTAATTCCGTTAAATCTTAATTTTTCGAAGATCTGTTTTGGTGCCCCCCCCCCCACGCAGTTCATTGTTTAATTTGACAAGGACGAACCGGCGCGGCGCTAAAACAATTAAATAAAGAAATAAGTGCCGGTTTTAAAACAAATTTTCCGTTTTTAATTTCCGCTAAAAACAAAACCTGTTTTCATTCTGGTCTCCCATTTTTAAAACAAACAATTTTTGTTTTTTTTTAATGTATTGTACCGGTTAATTCCGTTAAATCTTAATTTTTCGAAGAACTTTAACTTTTTTGGTGCCCCCCCCATGCAGTTCTTTATTTAATTTGACAAGGACGAACCGGCGCGGCGCTAAAACAATTAAATAAAGAAAAAAGTGCCGGTTTTAAAACAAATTTTCCGTTTTTAATTTCCGCTAAAAACAAAAATTGTTTTCATTCTGGTCTCCCATTTTTAAAACAAACAATTTTTGTTTTTTTTTAATGTATTGTACCGGTTAATTCCGTTAAATCTTAATTTTTCGAAGAACTTTTTTGGTGCCCCCCCCCCCATGCAGTTCATTGTTTAATTTGACAAGGACGAACTGGCGCTAAAACAATTAAATAAAGAAAAAAGTGCCGGTTTTAAAACAAAAACTGTTTGCATTCTAATCTCCCATTTTTAAAACAAACAATTGTTTTTTGTTTTAATGTATTGTACCGGTTAATTCCGTTAAATCTTAATTTTTCGAAGAACTTTTTTGGTGCCCCCCCCCCCCATGCAGTTCATTGTTTAATTTGACAAGGACGAACCGGTGCGGCGCTAAAACAATTAAATAAAGAAAACAGTGCCGGTTTTAGAACAAATTTTCCGTTTTTAATTTCCGCTAAAAACAAAACCTGTTTTCATTCTGGTCTCCCATTTTTAAAACAAACAATTTTTGTTTTGTTTTAATGTATTGTACCGGTTAATTCCGTTAAATCTTAATTTTTCGAAGAACTTTTTTGGTGCCCCCCCCCCCCATGCAGTTCATTGTTTAATTTGACAAGGACGAACCGGTGCGGCGCTAAAACAATTAAATAAAGAAAACAGTGCCGGTTTTAGAACAAATTTTCCGTTTTTAATTTCCGCTAAAAACAAAACCTGTTTTCATTCTGGTCTCCCATTTTTAAAACAAACAATTTTTGTTTTGTTTTAATGTATTGTACCGGTTAATTCCGTTAAATCTTAATTTTTCGAAGAACTTTAACTTTTTTGGTGCCCCCCCATGCAGTTCTTTATTTAATTTGACAAGGACGAACCGGCGCGGCGCTAAAACAATTAAATAAAGAAAAAAGTGCCGGTTTTAAAACAAATTTTCCGTTTTTAATTTCCGCTAAAAACAAAAACTGATTTCATTCTGGTCTCCCAATTTTAAAACAAACAATTTTTGTTTTGTTTTAATGTATTGTACCGTTTAATTCCGTTAAATCTTAATTTTTCGAAGAACTTTTTTGGTGCCCCCCACCATGCTGTTCATTGTTTAATTTGACAAGGACGAACCGGCGCGGCGCTAAAACAATTAAATAAAGAAAAAAGTGCCGGTTTTAAAACAAATTTTCCGTTTTTAAATTCCGCTAAAAACAAAAACTGTTTTCATTCTGGTCTCCCATTTTTAAAGCAAACAATTTGTTTTTGTTTTAATTTATTGTGCAAGTTGTTCTGAACAATGAAAATGTGAAATAGTGCCGAAATCAATTTTTTGGATTATCTCGAAATTTAGGGAAATTAACAAACAAAATCTTTTTTTTTTGAAAATGGGGGCTATCACCATATCAATGTTCTATTTTCTTGTAATTGGTTTGTAGCATCAAAATGAAATTTTAGGAAGACATGCAGAACAAATAGAAAAATCAATTTAAAAAATGGAGGTTTCCTGAAATCCGTTCACAATTTTAAATTGAAACTTAAGAACAACCGGCGAAATACATTAAAACAAAAAAATAATTATTTTAAAAATGGGGGGCTAGAGTGAAAAACAGTTTTTTGCTTTTAGCGAAAATTAAAAACGGAAAATTTATTTTAAAATGTGCAACCTTAGAACAACCTGGCACAACTATTTAAATTTTAAAATTCGTAAAATGGGGGGGGGGGACAACTTCACTGACGCTACATAAACAAGTTTTGACAAGTTAATATCCGACGGATTTTTACGCACCACACACAGCGCCGTAGCGAGCTCTTCTGGCGCCAGAGGCAAATTTGAATATATACGCCCCCTCCCAAAAGATTCCTATCATTTTGATAATTTTAAACTAATATTTATTGAGTTTTGTCGAGGTATAGCGCCCCCATTGCGATGGCGCCTGAGGCAAAGCCTCGATCGCCTCACCCTTGCTGCGGCGCTCGCTTAGAGTAATGAAAACAAATGGATGCTTATCAGGAATTCATTTAGGCTGCCGGGACCGGGGGGTCTGGGGGGTATGGAATACCCCCCAGGCACACTTAATTTATTGCGAGAGAAAAACTTTCACTTTTACATCCCTTGGTATTAAAAAGAACGTAGGGTACCCAGCCAACTTGAGTTTTAAAATCCCCTGACTTTTCCAGGATCGTATAAGAAAAATTCCAGTTATTTAAAAAATTAACCCCCCCCCCCTGCTCATCATTTATTCCTACATATTTCCATATCAATAATATTTTACGATAAAACATACATAAATACATATTTTTACATACAATTTTTCACACAAATTCTTTTAAAACTTTAAAATATTTTTTTTAAATTAAAAGATTTTTTTGCTTGTAATAAAATAATTATTTTTTGAAGTCTGCTGCATATTTTTCCAGAAAAATATTCAAAATTCCCTAACATATCGAGATGTTTCTTGTTTTCCCTGACTTTTCCCTGACTCAAAAAAATTCCCTGACTTTTCCAGGTTTTCCAGGTCGCTGGGTACCCTGGAACGGTACTGAGATAGTTATGAAAAATATCACCTGCTCCCCCCCCCTTTCCGGCTTACAAACGAAAATTGCAAAAGATTCAACGAAAAATAATTAATTTTGATGGTTCTGAATAATGGCAAGTGTACCTGAGGGGTATTCCATACCCCCCAGACCCCCCGGTCGTGTAATATCAATTTTTATAGTTGGGAACCTTTTTCAATTGTTTTCTCTGGATTTTATTTTTATTTCAGAAATACTTAGTATGATGTAGGCAAATTTTGTTAATCTGATTTATAGAGAATTTTGTACTCTTCAATTTTGATTTAATGATAATTTTCTCTAAAAATGAAGGTAAGCGAGGTATAGGCGAAAAACTGCTGTAGTGGATTAAAATACCCAATTGGGGAAAAAGCCGGCAGGGAATTTTAGGCGATTTTATAAATAAAATCGTGGTCAAATTTGAATATATGCGCCCCCCCCAAAAAGATTCTTATCTTTTTGAAAATTTTAAACTATTATTTATTGGGTTTTGTTAAGGTTTAGCGCCCCCATTGCGATGATGCCTGAGGCCAATGCCTCAGTCGCCTCACCCTTGCTACGGCGCTGACCACACATTGGGGCAAGACAGTTTTAGAACTGTCTATTAAATCAAATACTATTTTAATTTATTTTTAAGTTGGATATCTCCTTTCAGGTGCCCTCAGTAGTATTGAAAAGATTTATAGATAAATTCTTGAATATGTTTTTATTAAAAAAATCGGATCTTTTCAATCAGACACTTACGCGCATGAATGGGCTAACGAGATTGAAATATAATTAATTGATTTTTAAGATGAATGTCTCTGTTCAGGGCTCTTAGTAGTATTGAAAAGATTCATAAGATAGATTATTGAATATCTTTTCATAAAAAAAATGAGAGCGGTCGTCGGACAAGGCCATAGTTGTTCGGCCTCACAGGGCGGACCATAATAGATTATATTTATATGCCTTCAGCTGTCTTGACTGCTAGTCCGTGATTGCCAGTGGTTGTTCGGCCTTCGGTCTCACAGGGGGAAGACCATAATAGATCCGTGAAGGCCACAGTTGTTCGGCCTTCGGCCTTTTTGTGAAAATTTTTAAAATTCTTTCGACGTCTTTTGCCGACCCACGAAAAGGGGGGGGGGATTTTTTTTATTTTTTTTAGTTTGGTCAAAAAACTATTTTCCCTAAAAACCGGTTGGAGGCGGCGCTTGAGGCGGCGTGGGGTCGGGTGCGGTTGCCACCTCCGCCCCCATCCATAGCCACCATTCCCAGGGTCTTAGCCCTCTCGGTTCCGGAGTTATGCTTGCTCCCACTTGCTTTTGAGAACACGGGTCGGTTCGGGTCGGCCTTCGGCCTCCAACTTGCTTATAAAACTACGGGTCGGCCCGGCCTCCCACTTGCCTTTCAGGAACACGGGTTGGCCTTCGGCCTCCCACTTGCTTTAGAGAACACGGGTCGGGTCGGCCTTCGGCCTCCCACTGGCATTTAAGAATACGGGTCG
Organism: Podabrus alpinus; assembly: GCA_932274525.1. NCBI lineage: Eukaryota > Metazoa > Arthropoda > Insecta > Coleoptera > Cantharidae > Podabrus > Podabrus alpinus. Next base: position 79,261,584 of record OW026456.1, read on the forward strand.
GCCTTTGGCCTCCAACGTGCTTATAAGAATACGGGAAAATTTTTTCGACGTTTTTTGCCTACCCACGAAAAGGGAGAATGGGGGAGGATTTTTTGATTTTGTTAGTTTTGTCAAAAAACTAAAACTAGCTTCAAAATTTTTGAAAAATAAAAATTTTGAAAAGTTTTTGACGTTTTTTGCCGACCCACAAAAAGGGTGGGGGGGAATGTTTTAATTTTTTTAGTTTTGTCAAAAAACTATTTTCCCTAAAAACCGGTTAGAGGCGGAGGGGGCGGCGTGGGGTCGGGGGCGGTTGCCACCTCCGCCCCCTATCCATAGCCACTATTCCCAGGGTCCTAGCCCTTTCGGTTCCGGAGTTATGGTGTTTGAAGGGAAGTTCGAAATTTGAAAGCGATGGTCGAAATTTGTGTGACGAATTTGCGTTAAAGCTGTATTACATTACACAATTTCTTGTACAATAAACGACACAATTTTGCGCAGAGACGAGTTCAAAGCGTTTGCGCATAGCGTTGTGCGGCAGTGCGCAAAATTGTGTCGTTTATTGTACAAGAAATTGTGTAATGTAATACAGCTTTTACACATTTGCGTTAACAATTTGTGTGACGAACGATTTTTTTCAGTTTACTGCCCGTGCGATACCCGTGCGATAGAAGCATAGCTTCAAAAAATCGAATGTTTCCTCATGACACTGGCGCGCATGAATGGATTAAGGAGATTCGAATACGCTTAACTTTTGGATCACCCTGTATGAACTGCTTCCTAAAATAAACAAAATTGTACCTTTTCCACCAGTAATTCAAAAATCGTCAACCGTTATGCAGATTTGTCAATTGATATTCAGAAATCGTCAACCTTTATTCAGATTTGTCAATTGATATTCAGAAATCGTCAACCGTTATTCAGATTTGTCAATTAATATTCAGAAATCGTCAACGGTTATTTAGATTTGTCAATTGCAATTCACGATTTCTGAACAGCAGGTGAGGTTTTCTGAATTACTGTTGAAAAAGGTGTAGTGAAGCATAAACGAGAAAAGTACATAATTTGTAAACGCGACTGTTTTATTATACTCAATACCCATTAGAAAAAAAAGAAGCCAAGCTTATTCTACTTTGCTACATAACCAAAAATCCCGAAAACCCTTCTATTTCGACTTGAAATTTTGACGACAATGTTACTTTTCAAATGGTGGCGTTATTTGTTGTTTTTGGTCAACTATCGTTAAGCGCATACGCGCTTTTTGGTACCAACGCTAACACTTCTGGCGTTCGTTTTGGAAACTTTGACGCTTACAGAGCTTAGCCTTGGTCGCCACTATGGTCGCCATTTTCATTTTGGAATGCAGTATAAGCGTGGCGCTATAGTGGCAAAAATTGTAATTATAATCACCGCGAAGTCAAAGTTACAAATTTTTATTTTGATTACTTCCTTGTTTTAGTTTTTAGTACAAAGGAACACGCCCTAAATTAAAGACCATTAAAATCCACATTAAAAACTGTATCCGAAATTCAGATGGGGTTTTCAAAATTATCGATTGTTTTCCCGTGAGAGACAGATTAAAGCGAAAATTGTGAAAAAATTTGGACGTCTGTAGCGCCCTTATTTACCGACCGATCTTTAATTTTTCCATTCACCTTTCACGGCATTTAGCGACTCACGCACGATCGCGATTGTTTAATTTGTCGTGATTCTATTATAGACACTTACGTGTCACGCGAATAGACCGTGATACGACAAAAATCACGTCACGCGCAAATTTCTATTTGGGACGGCACTGCTAATAAATTTTATTTTTTGTATGTAATATTTTGTAAAGAAATTTATTTACTCCTTAAATTCCAAATGTCGTGTAAAGTTCGATTAAATGAGTTAGGGGGGGGGGGGGGGTTCGGAAGATTGTGACCAACAGTGACAAAGGGGGAGGGTTGAAACTCTGAAAAAATTAACATATAAAATTAACAATAGTTCGGTAAATAAAAACCGTACGTAGAAACTAAAACAAAAGAACTAATTAAGGCTCTTAATTGTTAAAAAATTGCGGTATTTTAAATGGTTTCTAATTTTTTTTTCCTGCAGGGAAGGGGGAAACCTATAGGCACCACCCCATCAGGGATGGTAGTGTCAGATTCTTACTGACCAAAACCCCCTCCCCGACGACAGCGGGCTTTACCTTCTCGGCATTACTTCCGCTGTCGTCTGCGATCTTCCCTGCTGCATCGATGATGCAGGCTCCCGATGACCTCCCGGTTTAGCACGAAAGTTTGTGTCACTTCTCTCGCCCAACAACCAATTTGTTAATTAGGACATTTTAACCAAGGACGGTAGAATCTATCAAATGTGTTGTGTTGTATCACTGCCTCAGCGAAGCTCAGATGCAGATCGTCATTCGATCGGCCGATTTTATGTTATTTAAAAATGTAACAAAAAAGAATTTTTAATATTTAATTGGGCAGTTGTCCATAATACAAACTTATTTGAATTTTTAATACTCCTGTAATGATATATTTTATTTAAATATCGCACGCCAGCGAAGTACATGTAACGGCAACAAGGCGGATATGGACAGTAGACAACATAGTAACATAAGTAAATCTATGATTTACATTTTTAGCGTATGGCTTTTGGTGCACCCTAAAATAAAGCGCCCTGTGCAGGTATAACATGAAAATAATTTGAAATTTTTGATGAATTGATGTATTTCATATTTATCAGTTGAGTTACTACTAAAATAGGTCATCCCACCTATTCCGGCTTTACCGAGAGGTATTCTAATTAAGTCTAACTTTTATATTTAAATAGCAAATAGTCATGCGAATTTCGTTATCAATTACAAAATAAAATGTTATGACTAATCGAATTTTACATAATTAATTTAGAAAACATGAACCGGAAAATAACACGGCGAATATCATGACATATATCCCCCTTTTGGTAAAAAAAATACAAACACATTCAGTTCTACGACTTTTTTAAATTTCAAACTGCAGACTTCCTTCGAAATCATAGTTGAATTTTAATTTTTAACCTTCAGGTTTAATCCTGAAGATCACGAGTGAATAATCGAGAGGTAACAGCACCAGAGCAAAGAAAATCATCGAAGATTTGCAGAAAAACAAGTTTTTTATACCTGCACGAGCATTGTTGTGTTGATTATTATGTAAAAATGGTATTATTTTTTCACAAATTTCAAGTTTCGAAAAATTTCGTCAAGGTAATCGAAATTTGTTAAAAAAAATAACCTCTACTTGTTGGTAACAGCACTAGACCACATTACTAATTTGTTCTTGCTTGAAAAACCATTTCAGTAAAATATGTTAAAATTTAGATTCTGGAATTCCCATATAAAATAAAATTTTTTTGATTGCTTACCAAAGTTTTCCATGTCAGACGTTGGGCACACATCTCTTGGGTTGACAAAAATATTTTCTAAAACTACAAGAAACCACATTATAACACTTTAAATAATTTTGTTTTGCTACATATTTACCTAATTCACTTAAATCATTTGTCTCTTTGGTGGAAAACGACTCTTCCACATAACGATTCGGATACAAAATTTCGTGCGCTAAAAATTAAAGAGTAATAATTAAATAGGGAGGGATTTCAAGTTTTTGTAATTTCAGAAAATGAAAACAAAAATATTTTAATTTCTCTCTTTGTTTTTTTACAATTTTTAGAAATCGAGACTTCTGAAAATTAAAAACAACATTACATGAAATTTAAAAAATTATTTTTAACGTAAAAATGTTTTTACTTTACCATACAAAGTGTTGTAATCTTGTAGAAATAAAATTGAATTTTTGATGGATTTACACTTTTTGAGATTCCAAAAGTCGAAAATGACTATTTTCAAACAATGTCTATGGCAAATTTTGGGTGCGCTCTATCTCACGAACTAATAGGAATTTAAAATCAAATTTTATATTTAGCACTACTATGGTTTCATTATTTAATAAATATACATGGAAATAAGTTACACAAAAAAGATCTGAACTTGTTACATGACAAATAGGCCAGTGCTTTTAGGATTAAACCTCGAAAGAGATCGTGAAGGGCCGAAACTTGGTTCAAAACGACGAAAAACCATTTAAGTGCAAAGTATTGGCCCTGCAACATGGCCGAAAATTCGGGGGAAGTGGCGTTTTTACATTCAAAATTATAGTAAAAATACATATTGTGTATTATTCAATTGATAATAATGTAATTTCACACTATTATCAATGGTATAATAAACAATATGTATTTTTACTATAATTTTGAATGTAAAATTTACACATATTTGAATGTATTTTTACGTGTTTTTTTATAGTGTAGCAAAGAACTGATCCCCCTTCATGAACAAGGATCTGGTAAGTCCTATAGGACAGCTCAATTCCTTAAACAAAATGTAAAGCTATTTAAATAAAAATAAATACGTTAACAAGCATGTAATTTCTGCATTCCAAATTATGTAAAAATACATATTGTATAAAATTCGATTAATATTACTGTAATTCTCTGTAATTATTCTCGTATATGTGATTTTACCTTGGAGTTTGTGTAATTTAAAAAAGAAAAAGTGAAAACTACACAAAAGACTGTAAAATTACCAGAACTTTGGCTTAACGACTGTAAAACTACATTTGGATATTTTACATCACCGAAATAAATGCTTGTAAATGTACATTGACAAATTTAATGTAATGCCTTCCGAGAGAGCTATAGAAACAAAAAAATTGCTCCGCACTCAACCCTCAATTTTTTGTTTGGGCACCCCCTGGTTCGCAATTACCTAGGATCGGCTCTGGATAAACGTATCACTTTTACAGTAAAACGTTAGGCCATGTGGTCAAGGGTTAAATGTCAATATAATAATTTCTGGATTTGTTTTTATTTATTTGGAGGTTCATCTTCTTAATGATCCTGATAGATTATCCAGTACAAAATAAAATGTCAGCAAAAAATTACGAAAAAAAAGGAATTCTTGACGTAATAAATCGTGTTCATTACGTCACTAACGCTTCAGATAGCGTTTGTTTTCGTTCTAAATTTTCAAAAAATTATTAAAAAATTTTTTCAAGCGTATATCCATAAATAATTCCAGATTTCGATAGAAAGTATAAAAATTAATTTTATGCTTCTTTGTTTCTTTGCGCAATTAGCGGGTCACACAAAATATGGTTGCGGGCCACGAATTACTCGGGCTAATACTAAATTGTTAATTTTCTTAAGTAAAAACGTTAATTTTGAAGTTGTGAATGCAGCATAACAAATTCAGATATTAATATGCGTAATCGTCTTCTGCACATGGTAATCCACCGTTAAGCGACGCGACGCCACGTTGTCTTTCTAATTATTATATACTAAATAAAACTTTTATGCACAAAGTCTAAATTACAAAATGAAAAAAAAAACTAAACTGTACTCACTGTTACATTTGTACATCTCGGTGGGGTTTTTGTTAAAATATTCGACGCACCACTGAATTTCGTCTGAAACTGCATAAAGTTTCTCTTTATCGCTTAATTTCTTCATGGTTGGATCAATTTCATTTAAAAAATTTGAATTCATATTAAAATTACGTCACGACGTGGTCACGACCAAACACTGAAAAATAAATAGTTTTTTTACATTTTCACCACTTTCCTTACCATGCGTTCACAAACCACTAACAGTTTATTATTTTTTTTTGAAAACTGTAAAATGAACCCCTACCCTTTCCAATTTTTATTGGTTCTTGCGCTTTTGAAACTTGAAGCCTAAGAACTGACAATGCGCCCGTAATTTGTATAATTCTACTGGTATCTTTTAATAAAAGAATATTAAGAAATCATTGCCAATATCATAAAACATAGCAATTAAAATTTTGAATTTAAATTAAATATTTAACAGTCAGGACCGTATTAAGGATTCATGTCAATCAGGGGCTGACCTGAAAATACGAGAAATATTTTAACGTTTCGGGGGTTTTGCTATCGGCTCAAGAACTATTTCTCTTGGTGTACCAATATGTCAATATTTAACTACGTTTAAGCAGTGGCGATTCGTGACAAATAAAAAGGAAAATACAACTTTTTTTACAATAAATGAAATATTATGTCAACAGTAAAAAGTGCAAATAGAAACCAGTGGGGGGGGGGGGGTTATTACAAAAAATTGCTAACTTTACAATGTTCGTTTACTTACAATTACTTGCTCTTGATTTTACTATTATTATTTTTTCGTTTCACACATTTACACACACTTTACTTCGTGGGGGTCATCGATTATTTTTTCTTTTTAATGTTGCATGTTTTGAGCATCAATTTTCGTTACCTACCAACTTAATTGCTGAAGGATTATGTTATAAATTTTTCACTGAAAGCAGAGCTGAATTTAAGCCCATATAACGCCCGTTATCCCCCCCCCCCATAAAATTAATAGATAATTTATATGCAGTAGCGGCTGGTACGTGGAGGGCGATGGGGTGCCGCCCCCCTAAGTAAAATTTAATAGCAACTCGGAATCCACCATGCGAATCCACCAATAGTTTGCAACTGAATATTTGCTGGAACCGTAAACGGTAGCCCAAATTTAAAACACTTCGCTAAAAGGTGAAAAATGTAATTTGTAAGTACAGTAAATTAAAAACCAGAGGGTGCCGGATTATTGGAATGTTCGGATTACTGGATTGCATAGAAAAATTCATAATAAATAAAATAAAGCATTTCATAAAGGGAATACAATGTATTTGTGTTCATGTTCTACACGTTTTTTTAATAACTGTAACATATCTCAAAAAAATTTGGAAAATTTTCCATGATTAATTTTGAATTAAACACGGGCGGAGGGTGCCGGATTATTGGACGTATCGGTCTATTGAAGTGCCGGATTAGTGAGATTCTACTGTATATCCTCCTAATTATAGCAAACCATGAGCCTCTACTGATGAGCAGCTTAGTTTTAAACAACCCCCCCCCCAATCTCAAACAACCCAAATGCGTTGTAAACTCTGTAATATGTAGTACTCTGCTAGTGCGTGATTATGATGGTTGTTAGTCCGAAACATTTTCAGGTTGATACTTAAAAAATAAACCAATAAAGATGCGCTTTCAGCAAATAGATAGAAGTGGTGTTTTAAGGCCGCATTGATCCGTGATTGCCCAGGTTGTGCGGCCTAAAGGCCGCACTGAAGGACCGGATATCATAAACCCGAGTTTTGATTATGGGTGAAGGTCACGTGCCCTTCTACGCAAAATTGAAAATAACAACTGTCTAAAAAAATTATAATAACGTTAAGTATGTAAATAACAACACTGTAAATTTATATTTTTCCTCTTTATATATTTATTCCTGACCGGGGGGTCTGGGGGGTATGGAATACCCCCCAGTGTATGGAGATCAAGATGGCCATGTTAATATGTTGCTTGAGATTTAAAGTTCAACTTTAATCTTCGACAAAAGGGACTTAAAAGCAATTTAAGTCCCGGAATCGCATAAACACTTTAAAAAGTTGCGCTTAATTTTGTTTTCAGTGGCCAGCCCCCCTAAAATAAAATTTATTGTTTGCGGCGTCATTTCCTACCCCCCCCCCCTTAGCTTGTCCCCCAGCTTAAGTCAATCCTAGATCCGCCGCTAGGTTCAACTCTCAATGCACACTGAAACTTTCGTAACAAAGTCCTTTATACTTCCGATTAGAATTAGGCCTGCTATTATACAGCAATATATTTTTAGTTCGCATAATTCTTTGTATGTATTGAGTCCAAGTCATTTATTCTGCCTTCTAATTTATTGGGGCCACCTATTGATAAATGTTTAAATACCATAGTGTTTCCAAAGCTCTCATAATCGAGCGGCAAATTCCTTTAGTGCAGCCTTTAGGCCTCATAACATTGTCAATCCTAAATCATCTATTTTGAAATAAATATTTTGGACACTTTTCAGTTCGATAGATGGCTTTTTCACGGCACCTGGTGGAGAGGGTTATCCCTAAGCTATTGTTATACGATTATTTATCAGCTATTGTTGGCTATTGGTAAATTTGTAAAATAAATGAGAGATAACCCTGTCGACCAGGTGGCGTGGAAAGCCATCTATCAAACTGAAAACTTACAAAATATTTTTGACCGGTAGTTCCATAAGAGGGGGCGAATTACCTAACCCTGGCAACCCCAAAAAAATTGAAAATTTCCTATTGCAAAGAGGAAGGTTTATATAGTATAATGACATAATTTTCATAAGCGATGATATAATCAAAATTTCGAGAAAAATCAATTTGAAAAGTACGTAAAAGTAGCATCAATTATGCCGTCGAAGGCGGTCGAAGTGCATCAGTCGCCCGTGGTCTAAGCCACGCCCACCGAGGTTATAAATATATGTTGCGGTCGCTCCCGGCCGACAGCATTTGTCAGTCAATTGCCGTGCGTTAAACATGTAGGTCTCTAAATAAACATAATAAACGTTGGCTTGGCCAGAATTATGAGCAACAAAAAACCTACCCTACGCTGCTCCGCAGCTCCGGGCGGTTTTTCATGCTCAGAGCCGCTATACGAGAAGGCGCCACGCATCAAGGAAACCGGGATAAAGGCAACCGGGATCTTAAACCCCCAAAAAATCGCCTAAAAACAAAAAATAATCGATGTTACATGTACGAGAGTCGAGCTGCATCTGCCGGTGCGGAATATTCTAAGTGTTAAGGTCATTCATAGCGCACGTACCGTCAACAAAATGAAATATCACTAAATTTTTACATGTAAATTAGCAATTTTCAAAATCGATTTACTCAAAATTTTGATAATATCTTCGCTTGTGAAAATTATGTCATTATACTATATAAACCTTCCTCTTTGCAATAGGAAATTTTCAATTTATTTGGAGTTGCCAGGGTTAGGTAATTCCCACCCATAAGAGCTGTCCCTTTAGATTTTATATGTAGCCTCTTTAGCTATATAAACCGTTCAACTATTACAATCACGCCGTAGTAAACCGTGGTTCAGAACCTATATAAAATCAGTAGGTTCCGGTAGGTGGCGCTCGTGGCAAAAATCCCCCTCACTTGAATGGCCAGCGCGATGCGCTGTGATGACTTTGCGCATCCCCGGCAAAAAGTGGTCGCAAGTGCTCTTACTTATAGAGTACGCTACCGGGCGCCGTGGTTCGGACTCCATGCTAAAAAAGTAAATCCTGTACAGTCCCGTACCAGCGGATTGAATTCTACTATAAATACGATTGGCCCCCTCTTTTAGCTAACAACTCGCTGTTGTTCTGAAAAAAGTTCAATCTGAAAAAAGGAGGAATAAATTCTCGCCTCCCTCGGACTGCCACGACGCAGATGGGGCGAATACGATGAAGGAGGTGTGGGGCTAAGCTGAGCTAGCAGTTTAGTACTTTAAATGGTTAAATAAATAAAAATGAATTCTAAATACAATTTAGGCAACGATTAATTAACCAAACATTAGACAATCTCTTACAAAATTCTAAATACTCAAAATCGTGTTATTTTTTCCAGCGCCTTCTTGATAAATTATTGGTATCGAACAATTTTCTCTACAAGGTTATAGGTTTTTTACATTTTCATACTCAAAAAAATTTGCTCTTTCCAAATTCGTAAACAAAAATAAATATTGCTATTAAAAAAATTTGCGATGACGTCACAGCTCAAAAACAAAACACAATAAAAATAATATGTCAATAGCAGAAAAAGTGACACTTAAAAAATAAGATAACGTGCCCGAGAATTTTGTGAGAAAATCCGTCTAAAAATTTTTATAGAATTTGTTCCAAACTTTACGAGCTCACTTTGTTATGTAATTATTAAACAAAAATACATAAATTTAATTATAAATTTTTTATTTTAATCTGTTTTGACCGATCGGAACCAAATTTGGCACAGTTATTATGTAGGTCCCTGCGCATGTTTTTGTATTGAAATAGTGCAAAAATTCGCAAAGGAAAGGAAAGTTGATTTTGAGTAGCCTGCCTTCCTTTAAGGAATCTCGATAATCCATTCATGCGCGTCCCATAGGGACGCGCATGAATGGATTATCGAGATTCCTTAAAGGAAGGCAGGCTACTCAAAATCAACTTAAAAAACAATAATGAATGCTGTCAAGCTGTGAACCGATCAACAATGCAAATACGCGTGCACGTGTGCTTTACGTGTCTATTTGACCAATCTTAACCAAATTTGGTGTAGAAGTTATTTACAACGCTACGAAAAACATAGGCTACTTTAGTACCTTGGAGTGAGGCCGAAGGCCGAACAACCACGGTCTACACGTATGCCTGCGATACCCTTGAGTGAGGCCGAAGGCCGAACAACCACGTCCGACACGGTCTAGATGGTTAAAGGCGGCCGCTAGGCCGACTGTGCCAGCTAGTTTAAAATAAAAATAAATTAAATTTAATAATTAAATTTAGGTGGTTCGGATCCACGTCAAGCTGTAAGTTCCATGTTGACGTTTAGGCTATCTGTATATTGAACTGAAATAAAGGCGGAAAATATTTTTTATATTATAAGAAGTCTTTTTTGTCTTGTGATTACATCAGACCTGAACAAAAATTTTTATTACAAAGTAAATATTAAAAATTTTAAATTAAAAAAAATTTCAAAATCCGGGAGCCAAATTAATTGCAAACTGTAAGTGCTACAATTTTTCACAATCAACCGTTTCATAATCCGAAGATCTAACAAAGGGTTTTGATAGAACAAATCGTTTAATTAAACCTTGCAATTTTAATGAGAAATTACGATGTAATTGTTCGAAATTAAATGTTAAACAAATTAATGTAATTTTACATTTTCTCGTAAACGAAAATTGTAAAATTTTGAAAATTAAAAAAAATTTAATTGCAGCGTCCGTTTTTTAAAAAACCACCCTAGTTTCCATGCGTTCCGTTTATTGATCGAATGCACATCTGAAAACGGTCCAGTTACTCCTGAACCGTCCAGCTTACATCCCGTGCTTCCCATTTTCATAAAATTTTCCAAACGGTGCAATGGATTGATTAAATATGCACGTGAAATTTCGAGTGTTATTTTTATTTTTAAATTAATTAAGTAGTTATGGTTCGCGAAAAGTTCAAAATATTTTTTAGTTTTGTCTTTTTACTATTCACTCGCACATCGTCAAATCCCGACGCCAAAAGGCTTTACGATGATTTGTTAAGCAATTATAATCGGTTAATTAGACCTGTTAGCAATAATACAGACACGGTTTTAGTTAAATTGGGATTACGGTTATCACAATTAATCGAATTGGTGGGTAAAATTTTCTTGTTCAAACTTTTGCACAACTTCAGAATAACAATTAGAAGGGCCAATTATTTAAATCGCCTTTTCTTTGTTTCAGAACCTGAAAGATCAAATTTTAACGACGAACGTTTGGTTGGAACATGTAAGTACGCCTTTTGTGTAAATTTTTTAAAAACGGCTTTATAATTCATCACGTTCTCGTTTGAATACGTTTTACAACCCTTCGAGCAGAGTTTATAACTTTTAGAGATATATAACACTTATTTTTTCTGTCTGCTCACCAAAGCGCTTCCAAGCATTTTTTCATCCCATTTGGTTAAAAATTCAACGGAGTATATGAGCGTTAATGTATTAACTCTTCGTGTGAAGCATTCGTGAGTTCGCTTCCCGCGCCGCACCATCTATGTAGAAGGAGTTTTAGCTTATTAAATTTATATCTGTTAGCTCAAATAACAGTATATTATAATATGGTGTATAATATGATCTTAAAGCTTTCCCAGTATTTTTTATTGTTATTATAAATATATTACTAGCAGGACAGGCGGCCTATCGGCCGCCTTGCCAGTGTGAGCATGACGTGAGGGCATAGCCAGTGCTTTTAGGATTAAACCTCGAAAGAGATCGCAATGGTAGAAACTTGGTAGTTAAGTGTAAAATAATATAGAATAGTAAAAAATATATTTCGGGATTCCAAATACCCGACAATTTTGTTGAAAACTTATAAAACGGAAAGTTTGAGAAAAAATGGCACATGTTTATCGATTATCGCTTACGCTGCGAAAACTAAGCAAGATCGTGAAAAAGTCAAGAGGAATTTTTTGTAGAGCATAAAATTATCTAGAAAAAAGTTCTTAAGAATATTCATCTAAGATAAGTGGTTTAGGCGTGAAAGTCGTTCGAAGTTGTCCTCTCGATACGCTAACTTGAAGATGAAATCATGATGATTGATGGAAACAACGTAAATGTGAAATTAAAAATCTAAAAAAATTCGTGGTGTATTGGAACATCATAATATAATTTCTGCATATTCAGAAAATCATTTTCACTTCCAATTTAATTTTTTATTTGCGCGGTAAAACTTAACACTAGCAACGCCACATTTTTTCTTGAATTGTTAATATCTCGGAAAGTACTGGTCCAAAACTAATGGTGATTTTTACACTTAGAGGTAATAATATTCTCTACAATTTTGTTCCCTTGTCGTTTGTTCGTAAATTTAACCGTTCGTCAGTTATGCTTAAAATGTGTTCATCCAGAACGGAACGAAAACGAGAAATTTGCTGAAATTTAATATTAAAATTTTTTTTATTATTCACATTATAATAAATTTTAAAGTAAATATAAATTTTGGAAAATAATTAATACTTGTTATTTGAAATAAATAATTTACTGTAAGAAATGTTTATGTAAAATTACAATGATAATTTGCACGTCCATGATTATCATTGTAATATTACATTATTTGATATTTTAAGTGTGTAAATTGCTTGTCGATTGTGTAAAATTCCTTGTTTATTGTGTAGAATCGTTTATACATTGTGTAAAGTTACATGACACATCTTCCGTTTCCAAAGTACGTTACCATTATTAAATGTAAATTTTCGCACCGCATGTGAAATCAAAGCTGGAACTATCCGAACTTATTCTGTAATATTGCTATCATTGAATGCAAATTTTCGCATCGCAAGTGTAACATCATTACCAACCAAAGGAGGAACTTTCCATGCGTGCTTGTAATGTTACAATCCATAAATGTATTTGAAAGAAATTGCACAATTGAAATGTAATTTTTGTTTGAAATCACAATTACACACGCTCTCTGTATTTGTGTAGTTCGTGTAAGTGATATTAAATAACAGTGAAGTAAATTTACATTGTAATTCTAAAATTACACGATTAAAATGTAATTTTTGTGCTAAATTATAATTACACACGTTCTCTGTATTTGTGCAGTTCGTATAAGTGATATTAAATAACAGTGATGTAAATTTACTTTATAAATCTAAAATTACACGATTAAAATGTAATTCTTGTGCTAATTATAATTACACACGTTCTCTGTATTTGTGCAGTTCGTATAAGTGATATTAAATAACAGTGAAGTAAATTTACATTATAATTCTAAAATTACACGATTAAAATGTAATTTTTGTGCTAAATTATAATTACACATGTTCTCTGTATTTGTGCAGTTCGTATAAGTGATATTAAATAATAGTGCAGTAAATTTACATTATAATTATAAAACTACACGATTAAAATGTAATTTTTGTGCTATATTATAATTACACACGTTCTCTGTATTTGTGCAGTTCGTAGAAGTGATATTAAATAACAGTGAAGTAAATTTAAATTATAATTCTAAAATCACACGATTACAGCTCTAGGAGCGGCACTGCGTTTGTCAATGTACATTTATAAGCATTTATTTCGGTGATCTACAATATTCAAACATAGTTTTACAGTCGTAATGCCACACTGTAAAACAAGGACGTAAAAATACATTCAAATACGTGTAATTTTTACATTCAAAATTATAGTAAAAATACATATTGTGTATTATTCCATTGATAATAGTGTGAAATTACATTATCATCAATGGAATAATACACAATATGTATTTTGTGTGAAATTACATTACATTATTATCAATGGAATAATACACACAATATGTATTTTACTATAATTATGAATGTAAAAATTACACGTATTTTAATGTAAAAATGACACATATTTGAATGTAAAAATTACACGTATTTGAATGTATTTTTACATGCTCTTTTTACAGTGCAGAGAGCTGGTAAATTTACATTCATTTGTGTAGTTTTTTAGAATGCAAAAATTACAGCTTCACAGTCCAACCGTGGACTAGAGCCTCTCCCCCATGAGGGGGTAGCTCAGGCCATACCCTACCACGCTGGCCAAGTGCGGGTTGGCAGGGGAGCAGCCAGAGGCGTCCTTTTTTATGGTTTTCTTTAAATTAGAAACTCGCGATCACCCATCCAAGTGCAAACCGCGTACAACCTTGCTGGACTTTCGTGGAACCTGCATTGCGCTGCGTCGCTTTTCGCGTAATGTATATTTACGTCCACTTATATCGGTGATGTAAATATACAATATCCAAATATAGTTTTACAGTCGTAATGCCAAAGAGCTGGTAAATTTACATTCTTTTGTGTAGTTTCCAGTTATTCTTTCTTAAATTACACAAATTCCTAAGAAAAATCACATATACAAGGAAGATGACAGAGAAACCGTAATTTCACATTATAAATGGAATATTACATAATCTACTTTTACATTGATGATTAATAAGTGCAAAATATGCACAGTTCAAGAGGGAAAAATTTGATAAAATTTTGTTTCAGGAATGGGAGGATCACAAATTCATGTGGGATCCTAACGAATACGGTGGAGTAACTGAGTTATATGTGCCTTCTGAGCATATTTGGCTTCCCGACATAGTCCTCTACAATAAGTACGTATTTACTACGTACAATTGACCCAAAACCTAATAACCTTATTTTAGCGCTGATGGCGAATACGTCGTCACAACGATGACGAAAGCTGTGTTAAAGCACACGGGGAAAGTTCTATGGACACCTCCAGCGATTTTTAAATCATCCTGTGAGATCGACGTCAGATACTTTCCCTTCGATCAGCAGACGTGCTTCATGAAGTTTGGGTCTTGGAGCTACGATGGAAACCAAGTAAGAAAACCCTTTGCCCAAAAACAAAAACGAAACTTAACATTTAAATTTCCAGATCGACCTTAAGCATATAAATCAAAAAATAGGTGAAGACAAAGTAGAAGTCGGAATAGATCTTAGAGAATATTATCCCAGTGTAGAGTGGGATATCTTAGGCGTACCTGCCGAAAGGCACGAAAAATATTATCCGTGTTGTGCGGAACCATATCCTGGTAAATATTTTTCTCCGCAGTCTTTTTCCATTCAATTTTTTCATTTCTCTTCCAGACATTTTCTTCAACATTACGTTAAGAAGAAAAACGTTATTTTACACCGTAAACCTCATAGTACCATGCGTGGGGATATCATACCTATCGGTCTTGGTATTTTATTTACCGGCCGATTCGGGCGAAAAAATTGCGTTGTGCATCAACATTTTGCTATCCCAAACCATGTTTTTCTTGCTGATTTCAGAAATCATCCCGTCAACATCGTTAGCTTTACCACTCTTAGGAAAATACATTCTTTTTACCATGGTTCTTGTAGGTTTTTCGGTTGTAATTACCATCATAATCTTAAACGTGCACTACCGTAAACCAAGCACTCATAAAATGGCACCTTGGGTTCGATCGTTTTTCATTAAGAACGTCCCAAGGATACTTTTGATGAGAGTGCCTAAAGATTTGCTCACAGAGTTGGCAGCCAACAAATTTTCATCGTCGCGGTCGTTGAGGAAACGCGAGATCGATACGCTCCCATCGACCGATTCGTCGTCCACTTCGTCTTCTTCCACCGCTTCACGTCACCGTGCAAGTGGGTGTAACGGATTGTATACGACCACCGCTACAAACAGGTAGGTCCATTTCATGATCAAACAAAATTTTGGCTTTATGACGATTTCAGACTACGGGGTTTCGCTGGTTCGTTTGGCGGACGTCTGGGCTACAACGGATTACCTTCGGTATTTTCAGGAATGGACGAAAGCGACGGAAACCGTAAAAAGTACCCGTTCGAGTTAGAAAAAGCAATTCACAACGTGATGTTTATTCAGCACCATATCCAGCGGCAGGACCAGTTTAATGCGGTAATATATATCGTTTTTCCCAGCGCCATCAGTCTAAAAATTTTTTTTTTACAGGAGGATCAAGATTGGGGTTTCGTGGCGATGGTTTTGGATCGCCTGTTCTTATGGATTTTCATAATGGCATCACTGGGTGGCACTTTTGCCATACTTTGCGAAGCACCTGCGTTGTACGACGATACAAAACCGATCGATATGGAACTATCGTCAGTTGCTCAACAACAATTTTTACCAGACCTAGATTTTTAATAAAATAGTAACGTAAGAAATACAATAATTTTTAAAATATCTTACTCCTTAGATACTTAAAACATACGGGGGTTTTCCAATAAGGAACGTACAAAAATGGGAGGAGCATTTTTAGCGTGAAACTGTGCGTACACACCAGACCATTTCGGTGGTACTCCCATTTTTGTCTTATTGTAAAAATTTCGTAGAATTAACTTTTAAAAATTAAATGAAAGGATGTTGGTACTGTTCGCCAATGTAAACTTTTTATCGTAAACTTGTAATTGACTTAAATCGTACGTAATTAACAAGTTGTACATCTATCAAATTGTTTCTTCGTTGAATGTAAATATTTTGTCATTACTAAAAAATTTTATAATCTGCGATAGCCCAAAATTGTTATAATTATTGTGAAAAGTTTTTAGCAATAAAAATGCAAAAACTTGTTTTTGTTCCTTAGTTTTTCAGCCGGTAGCCGTTGCTCTTTTGTACATAAATGCTGGTGTTGATAGTACATAATATTGCTGTACATAAATGGTGTTGTAAATATCGATTAAATTTAGTTTCTTATATTTTTAAGTTCCTTAGTCATCTAAGGGCCGATCTTTTCACCTCCAGTTAAGGTTCCATATAACTAAGTGTCAGTTAAAGTTTTAGATTGAGCAGGGATGAGGAAATCTCGTACGAAACACCAGCCAAATTTAAGCTGGTAGTGTGGGACTAGTGGGACCCACTAAACCCCCCACCACCACCGAACGAGGATTCGCCTCTAGGCGTTACTTCTGTTCAATGATTGCCTAAAACATGGCTAAAAGTATGGTAAAGATAATAATATTTTTTTGAGAATTTTACATTACTTCTTTTTTGAGGAAGGAAGGAGAAGTCAAAATTTGATCAGAGCCCCCATGACGTGACCTTTATTATTTACAGAAAGAAGCTCACTGAAAAGGTCTATTCAATATCTTCGTTTAAATAAAATCGTGTTTCTGAGTGGTGCGGTTCAGCCAGTAGAAATAATTTATCGAAGCTCTACATACAAGCCAAATGTGAATTATTTTAAAAAGCTGTACAATGTAAACAGGCTACTTTAGGGTAAAACAAAAAAATACGGGTCCGTTTATTTGGCATAACTTAGAAATATATCAAATTTGAGCAAAATCGAAAATGGTCATGAAAATACGTTGGTGAATTTAATTGGCGATTTACATTACCGTTGGTGGCGCCACCAGCGACAACAACATGGCTGTGTTTAGACGTATATTTCGAAATTCAAAGTCATGGTCTGGTGAAAACTTGCAAACATTTCAGTATAGTCTTAAATTTATTACAATATATTTTGTTAACTAGTTGATTTTGTTATGTTTTGAGCCTGAAGAACGAATTTTTCATTTAATACGTCATTTACTAATTTGAAATTCTCCCGCATGGTGGCGTTTCCTTGAACTAAAGGTGAAAAAATCGGGCTTTAAGGGATAAAAAAAAATGTACTACTTAGCGATAAAATTTATAATTTTTCATTAGACCAAATTACGTAAGCATTCTATGATTAAGAACTAAAGATTCAGAACCTTTTATAAACAACAGCGCTTATCTCCTGGATCTCCTTCTTTTGCTGGGCAGTAAGGAGGATCCAAGTCGTGAAGGCAATACGAACCACTCGCACTGAAAAAACAATAGCTAGATTTTTATTTACAAATTTTATGTACTCACTCTAGCGGTGTAAATTGGCCCAACGGTATGGGAATCCCCGGACGGTTACTCGGACGCGGTCCGGAAGGACAACGCCTGGAACACGGTTCCGCTCTTCTTATCATAGTCGAATTTAGACTTTCCGCCATGTAGCATATAACCCAAACGTGACTACACAACGATTCGCTCTCAGTTGTTTCACAATACGGCTGAACCCGACCCCCATTAATACAAAAATCGACGTGGCCCGATCGACCCATTTCACCGTAACTTCCAGCGCTCGTGTGGAGAATGTGAACAGCCAAAGCGTTCCCGTTGTCTAACCGTAAGGGTGCAGCAACCAAAGGACGGGCTGGATCCAAACCCACGATTCGATGAAGACGGAATTTCACGTAGCGCGAAATCAAACCGCAAATATGAGCTCCTGGAATAAAAATTTGGATGACGAAGTTTTGTAGTCAAAATATTCGTATTACCTAGCGAATGACCGATGCAGGTAGTTTTTTCAGGTGATAAACCTTTGGATCTCATGGACGTCAAAAATTTTCCCGTGCATTTTGCCACCATTTTCATGTTGTAAATGGATGCTCGGTAGCATGGAGGTTTCGTTAGTAAGCCCCAATCGAGCATCCAGACGTTGTAGTTTTCATAAGCCAGGTAAGCTGAAAAATTTTGTTTAAGTTTTTGGTTACTGAATGGATCCAAATCGGAATAAAGTCCTGGGACAGAAGTAAACAAAAAATAATTTTTCTTACCATCCCTCAGCACTGCAATCGGTAAATGGTCATCTCCACCTGCATAACCATGGACAATCAAAATATTTTCTTTCGTCGCATTCCATGAACTTTGTCTCAACCAATCTGTTTCGGATAAATCGGCAATTTCCTTATTTGTTCCAGAATATAAAATGAATCTAATTTCGGAATTATCGCAAGTTTCGCTTTCGTCTGCGTTTCTCCACACACAATCTTTCAGCGTGTTATTCCTTATCGTATCGTTATGTAAAAACAGAGCATCCTTAATTGGATTACCACCGCCACCAAAATTTAATATCTGCGCACGATTTGCACCTGAAAAAAAATTTTCAGAAAATTTATCCCGACAAAAAAATGAACCACTCACCTAAATTTGCGAAAATCGTCGCACACAAAATAAACCAAAATTCGTACCGCATTTTAGCGGTTAAGTGTTCGCGTGCAAGTTTAATGGTAATATGAAGAAATTTACAAGGTGTGATTATGTTGTTAACACAGTAGAAGAAAGTTTTAATAACAAATTTTTAGAATTGTCCAAAATGGGGTTCAAAATTTTTGGAAAACTTGAAGTTATTTTGTTTGGTACTCCAGCGTTAAAATCGAATTTGGAAAAATGGTTTTATGAAATTTTAAAAGATTTGTTTTTAATATTTTTTTACTAATTCTTGTGATCAAAATCACCTTCAACTTATTAATATTCAAGAAGATCATCAAGTACCGATACTTGTCCCTTGACAAAGTTTAAACACCACGGAATTTTTCAATTAAGTGCATTAACCTGTTTTGGTTACGAAGTAGCGGTTTCGAGCAGAGGCGGACTGGATGAAGAATTTGCCAAAAAAATTCGTATGGTGATCCATTTAGGGGCTGATTGTAGCTTGTCAGGGTAGGTTTGGGTTGTATGTTAGTATCAGAAAATTTAAGGTTTATAATTTTGTATAATCAGAGCAGCTATTGCAAAAAAAATTTGAACCTATCCATTTTGATAGTATGGTCGTAAGAAGGGGGAAGGGGAAGAACAAAAATTAAAAGTTTATAATTTATTGTAGAAAACCCAAGTAAAATTGCTGCAATTTTGGAAATTTTTGGATTTTATTACCTTCAATTGCAGACACGGGGTAGAAGGGGGGATTAAACCCCTCTTTTTCATTTTTTATTTTTTCATTCATACTTTTCATTTTTTCTGGTTGATCTTCATTTATTAACATGTATCAAGCTACAGCTCATAGTGAACTCACTAAGATATTAAAATTTAGAACTTAAAGCCAAAGAGAGCTAAATTTTGTATTGGGTCTCCGCCTAATTTATCCCAATGTGTGCCATAGTTACGCAGTAAAAGCTAAGTACTTTCCTGGTGGAGAGAAGGACGTTCGTAAGCTTGATCTAATTCATTCTTCTTATTTCTCGAATTTTTCTAACCTTTGGAAGATAATACGGTTTCAATCCAAATTTTCGTCTTTTGCTATTTTGTGATTTGATCCGATGTCTTCTTAATATAGCCATTTCATAACATTTTTGAAGTCTTCCCATACTTCTGTCTAACTGTTTGTAACATCTATCGTTACCAACCAAAACCGCGGTTGGGATTTCACATTAAGCTGTAGGTCCTAAGGATGTATCTTAATCATCCAAAACATGTGAAAAATTGGCACATATGGAATATTCCTGGGCGAATGCTTAATATTTTCTATAATTGGACCCGCTTGTTGAAAATCAACTTCATTATGATTACGAAAGAAGTTTCAGTGCGGCCTTTAGGCCGCACAATCATGGCAATTACGTCTTAGGCCTTAAAATAGCTATTAACATAGTTCGGCCTTCGGGCTCGCAAGTTACCTAAGATATGCGCGACAAAATTATGATTCCATTGATACCTTTGGCGATCTTCTACGTTTTTAATTAAGAAAGAGATAGCGGACCTCTTAACGCACAGTTTGGCGGACCTCTTTGGTAGTGCAATTTTTCTTGCATGAATTAGTTATCCATATTTATTTAAGAGGTCCGTGGTCTCAACTTGGAATTTTTATACGGGGTGTCCCCGTAACGTTTTAAGTTCTTAGATGACGATAGAAGAAGTTTTTTTTAAGAAAATGTTGTTACTACAATTTTTGTTTCAATCCAAGCAAATCAGGGGGTAATCCGATGTACAACTTTACTTTGGTTAATTTCTACCTTAAAGTGACCATAGCATCGAAACTATTGATTTTTTGGTATTAATAATTTAGTGCTTTTTTAAAGACCTATAAATTATCTACAAATTTTATTAGACTGCTTTATTGTTCAGAACCTACGGTTATCGAGTTATGGATTAATTTAAGTACAGAAGTGTTGAGAAAATTTAAGTTGCATATTTTATGTTTTTCTTGCAAACTACGTCATCTTTTAAATAAAATATTTTACAAAAATAGATGCCCCCTCTATAGTTGTTACAGTCTCTTCTGTCACCTTTCTTGTAAACTGGCATGATTTTTGATTTATTCCATTCCGATGGCATCTTCTCCTCCCTCCATACTTGTTTCATCATTTGGTACAGTCTGCTCATCGTTGTCTCCTCTGCCATTTTTATCAGTTCAGTATTTATGCCATCTACTCCCGGTGCTTTATTGTTTTTCATTGATGAGATCGTCTTATAGAATTCGTCGTAGGTTGGTTCTTCTATTCTTTCTTGTTCTATGGTTGTTGACCTTGCATTTTCTCTGTTTCGGTTACTTATTTCTTCGTCCAATAGTTCCTCAAAGTGTTCTTTCCATATTCTTTTGATTTCTTCCTCTACATATGTCGTTGTTCCGTTTTTATCTTTTAGTCCTCTCACTTCAGTTTCATTCCTATTTCTTTGTTCTTTTATTTTCTTGTAGAATTCTCTTGAGTTTTTATGTGACTTTTCTATTAATGTCATCATCTCTTCTATCCATTGGTTCTTCTTATTTCTGCACAGATTCACAGCTTGTCTTCTCTTTTCTTTGCATTTCTCTCGGTCTGTTTCAGTTTGGGTACTCATCCATTTCAGTTTGGCTTCTCTTTTCTGTTGTATCAACACTTCACATTCTCTGCTTAACAATAGCTATAAGGCTCTATCCAAAATGATACACAGAAGACTCCAAGAACATGTAAACAGCAAGATAGGAGATTATCAACAGGGATTTAGACCAGGAAGATCTACAGTAGATGCGATGTTTATAGTAACCCAAATAATGGAGAAATGCTACGAACACGACATACGGATAGAGATGCTATTTGTGGACTTCAAGAAAGCGTTCGATATAAAGCAAAGCTTATAAGATTGGTCCAGATGACAATCGATCACACAACAGCGGTGGTTGGAAAGGAGCAACCGAAGAATTTGCCGTAAACGCAGGAGTGAGACAAGGAGACACACTATCGGCAACCCTATTCAACATCATACTTGAAGGCATTATAAAAAAAGCTGAATGCAATGGAACATTGATAAATAAGGAAGTCCAGGTGGTAGCATACGCTGATGACATAGTAATATTAGCAAGAACACGCAGAGCACTTATTGAAAAGTTTACAGAACTGGATAGAGAAGCACAAAAAGCAGGCCTTGAAGTGAATGAGAAGAAGACAAAATACATGAGATGCCACAGAAGAAGAAACGAACGAACCGAACCACTACAAATACGGGGATATAGCTTTGAAGAGGTGAAAGCCTTCAAGTACCTGGGCATGCAGATAAACAACAATAATGAAAGAGAAGAGATGATAAGATACCGAATAGCAGCGGGGAATAGAGCCTTCTACGTAAACAAGAAGCTGCTAATGAGCAAACATATACGGAAAGAGACCAAAATAAGAATTTATAAAACCCTTATAAGACCTTGACGTCTTGACGTACGGAACGGAAATAGTATGTATGGCGAATAGCGAGGAACACCGGCTTCAAGTGTTTGAGAGGAAGATCATGAGAAAGATCCTCGGCATAAGAAAGATAAACGACGAACAGTATAGAATAAGAACCAATAATGAAATAGAAGTAATGCTGGAGCACGGTAATATTGTCCGACACGTCAAGGCTGGGAGGTTGGGCTGGCTGGGTCACGTGCTCAGAGCGCAAGAGAGCAGAACCATAAGATGTATAATGAAGTGGCGACCAGATGCCGAAAGACCGAGAGGGAGGCCGAGAACGAGGTGGTTAGACGAGGTGGAGAGTGACTTGAGGACTATGAAGATCAGCAACTGGAGAGAGAAGGCGCTTAACAGACTGCTTTGGAGAAAGATAGTGGAGGAGGCGAAGAAACATGTGGAGCTGTAAATGGGGGAAATTTAACAACACGCAAAGAGAATAGCAGAAGATAAGAATTAATCCACCTTAAAAAATGGATTTAAAAGCGTCCAGCGAAGCTGCGATATTTCTCGAGAAATGGAGTGCCGTTGATTGATTGATTGATTGATGCCCCCTATTTTGATAGACAATTTAACGGGCTTCAATTTGGGTCTTGTAAACATTTTTGAAAAACCAATCCATTTAAAAAAAATTGAAATTAGAGGAGAAAAATGTAGTGTTTTAGTAAAATCAAATCACATACAAATAATTTAAAGAATAGTAAAATTTAATTTAAAAAAATTAAAATTTTAACATTCAATCGACCAAATACGGATTTTAAATTCGGTGAGACATTCCACATATAGTCAAGCAATTTCAGATTTTTTGTCAAAGTGAGTTGGATTTCAAAAGAATTTATTAGACTCACGTTGTAGGCCGTTAAATTTTCTATCCGAAAAACGGTGTTTAATTTTTTTATGAAGGTCTGTTGTAAAAGATATACTTTACAAGATAAATAAAATATGGAACTTTAATTTTTTTTTAAACATTTCTTTACTTAATTTAATCCATAACTCGAAAGCCGTTTATTTCAGTCAATAAATGGTTCTGATCTTGATTGTAAATAATTCCACGTTCTTTAAAAAAGCACTAAAAAATCAGCACTTTCGGTTGTATCGCCATTTGAATAATTTATAAAAAAAAACAATAATTTGGGCGCTAAGGTCATTTAAAAGTAGAAACTTAAAATAATTTCTTTTATATAAGAAGAATTTATTTTTTTTATTTTTAGTGGAACTTGGAGACCTTGGGGAGATTTTTTGTGTCCCTTCCCGGTTAACCCCTCCCGTAATAACTCTCATTACGCCCCCCCCCCCCGAATAAAAACTTGCCTACGGCTTCATAAATAGTCCTTATTTTACCACGAATTCCGCATTTTTTCGTAGATTAATATGTATTTCTTATAATTGAACTCGCTTGTTGAAAATCAATTTGATTATGATTATGAAAAAAGTTTCAGGGCGGCCTTTAAGCCGCACAATTATGGCAATTACGTCCTAGGCATTGATTTAGCTGTTAAATTAGCTTAAATTTAGTTCGGCCTTCGGGCTCGCAAGTAACCTAAGACCTGCGCGACAAAATTGTGTTTCCATTGATACCTTTTGTGATCTTCTACAAGTCCCAACTTGGAATTTTTATACGCGGTGACCCCACGACCGTTGCAAAACTCTTAAGTGATAGGAGAAGCTTTAAGAAAATTCTGTTACTAAATTTTTTTGTCTAAATCCAAACAAATCAGGGTAGTCCGTTATAAAAACTATTTTAGTTAATTTCTACCTTAAAGTGACCATAGCATCGAAGCTATCGATTTTTTAGTTTTAACTCTTTAGTACTTTTTTAAAGAGCACTAAATTATCTACAAATTTTATTACTGTCCTTTATTGATTAGAACCTACGGTTATCGAGTTACGGATTAAATTAAGTACAGAAATGTTGAGAAAATTTAAGTTGTATATTTTTTTGTTTTTCTTGCAACCGTGAAACAAAATATAAAAAAAATAAACGACTGAATAAATTAGGAGAAGGTGGCAAGAAGTACCCTTCCTAACTTATGTGGTTTGAGTAACCACTCAAATTGTAAGTTTAAATGATACTGTTTTATTAAGTTTTAAATACACTATTTATACAAAACTTAATTGCTAAATTATCACATTTTAATGCTATATTTTAAATTAAAGTTATTGACCTGATGAGTAATGATTTGGTTACCTGCTTATAATATTTAAAATGCATTTATGCTTAATTAAAGTTAATTGACCCGGTGAGTAAATGTTTTTTAACTATGATAAGCTTACAGTACGGAAGTGCATTTTGCTTATTTATAGTTTAAATGAATTGCATTTTACTTTGACCTACTGAAAAGTGCGATGAAGGCATTTTTGCTTTATTTACTTTATATACAGGATGGTTGAAAAGAAACCAACCAACCAACAAAAAACCTGTTTAATTTTTAAATTAAACAACGACCCATATTAGTCCAGTCATTTGGTGCTTAAAAGGGGGCCTTGCGGGAAAGTTTTCAGGCAGTTTTAAAAATTGGTACTCTTATAGATTTTGAGGTGCTCTTTCCGAATTTTCACTTTGCCACCTCGTATCTTTGCCGCCAGCGGCGCCATATTGGAAAAACCGCGCCCAAAAACAGTTTTTTGAAGATATCTCCTTACCGGCTCATTATACGATAAAAATAGTTATATACTAAATTAAACTAGAGAACATTTTCTACAATTTATGTTCCTAGTCTTTTTTGTAGGACGGATAGTTTCGGCGTAAGAGCGCCGCAAAGGTGACTCTGACACGCATATTGGTGAAAGATATTCAACCACGCGTATTATAGGGACGCTCGACGCTCGTGGAGTTCGGGTCCCCTCGGCCTTGGGCCCGATTCCACCAACCATCTGCCGCCACCCAGCTGAGATATTTCGTTGAATCAGTCCGCACGTGTCGTTCAGCAGTGCTGTTCGTATTTTCGGAGCGATGGCTGCTAAAGAAAGTCACTGTTTCATTTGCAACGATCCGTTACTTGGAAGTGAAGTGAGTGAGGTAAAAGAAAAGGGTATAGAGACATTTCGTAAGTCGAGTATAAAAAGAAAGGACGGTAAAGTTAAATTATTGCGAGGACTAATTTCAATAGTGGTTCACGATACGTGTAGAAAACGCTATAATAATGATAAACTGATATCCGCGTCTCTGCGTCGAGGAAGTGGCAGTTCTACCGCTCTACAGCTGCGATCCACTGCTCCATCATTTTCATTCAAAGATCACTGCTTTTTGTGCGCGGATGAGATAACAGCTGATTTTATTGCGAAACAGAGTAAGACTCGTATACGTGACCGTAACATTGTATATAACGTGCGCAAAATAGCAATGAAGGATAGCGTTATAGAAATAGCTAGAGCCCGTAATGATGATTGGGGTCGAGACATTGTTGAGCGTCTTGAGCAGGTGGCTGACTTAGTCGCAGTCGATGCACAGTATCATAACGCGTGTATGAAAAAATTTTACCAGCCGCCGCCGTCTGGAGAAATTAAAAGAGGTCCGCATGCAAATGAGATAGATACTGCAATGCAGTATATTTACTCTCACCTCGAGGAGAGCTCTGAAGAGTGTCAATTTTCTCTGGTCGAACTGATGAGTAAAATTCAAGGCGATTATCGTCCACATGAAAAAACTGTGAAAGCTCAACTTCTGAAGAAATTTGGCGACGATATTCTAATCGTACTAACTGCTAATAACAAGTCTCCGGTAGTTTGCTTCAGGAACACAGGATATAAATTGCTGACCGATGCTTGGTACGAACAAAAAAATACCGATGAGAAAAATGAGCGTAAGCGCGTTGTACAAACGGCTGCGGCAATCGTTTTAGAAGATATTCGCTCTCAGGTCTACGAGGCAACGCAATATCCCCCTTCGGATAAGTTTCTTGATGGCGTTCAATCGGATATCCCCGAAAGCTTAAGCGTTTTCCTGGATCATGTTATATTGAAAAATAAACGGTCCTCTTTAGAAAAATGGAAAACGAAGAGTACTGCTTTGGCGCATTGTATAATTGCCGCAGCAAGACCGAAATCGTTTTTGTCGCCCATGCAAATTGGAGTAGCAGCACTTCTGTATCAGAAATATGGATCTCGGCGACTAATAGATACACTATCATCTCTCTGATATTGTTCCTCATACACCGAGGCGATGCTTTTCCAAGTTTCAGCTATAACGCGCCTACCATTGGGCGTCGATGATTGCGCATTTTC
Organism: Podabrus alpinus; assembly: GCA_932274525.1. Lineage (NCBI taxonomy): Eukaryota > Metazoa > Arthropoda > Insecta > Coleoptera > Cantharidae > Podabrus > Podabrus alpinus. The sequence goes on from OW026456.1 coordinate 79,288,323, forward strand.
TCAATTTGTCTTCGACAACGCCGATTTCAATACACAGACCTTAGATGGTTACAACACATTCCATGCCATGGGAGGTATTCAGTGTATAACTCCAAAAAATGCAATTGCTCCAGATCAAAATATTCCACGGGTGAAGCAAATTCCCTCTGCGCAAGTTGTAGGAAAATTTGGCACTGTTGCATTAAAAACATTTGAAAAGAAAAACTTGAGTGGCTTAAAAGACATTGAAATTCGAGACTTAGATGGCATTCGTTCGGTTTCGAAAGTGATAATGCCGTCTGCTCCTGATTTGCTATGGTTGTACGGGAAATGGGCTGAGCTGCCTAATATACCTGGATGGAGTGGATTTATGGAACAAGCAACAGCGGATCAACCCTTCCAGAAATCCTTTGTGACATGTTTACCCTTCATAAATGCCCCACCGAGTAATTATGACACAATTTTCACGGTTCTCTCATCTGCTTCTGAAAAATGCGAGTCATTGCTTCAGCACACTTGTTTTGTGACGTTTGACCAGCCGCTATACATAAAAGCGCGCGACGTTGTTTCCACATGCGATGAAAACTCGAAATTGAAGAATGTTGTTGTAAGGCTTGGTGGATTCCATTTACTGATGTCATTTATGGGGGCCATCGGATACATAATGACTGGGAGTGGTTTGAAAGAGCTTTTCAACACCATATACGCATTAAATTCAATTGAAAAAATGATGGCTGGACACGCGTATGCGCGCGCAGTCAGAGCGCATATCTTGGTTCATCTTTCAATTGCTAAAATTGTCTTGCAGTCAATCGATTTCTCAGCCGATCAGCACACAGAATTAGAGAGAATTTTATACGATTTGGACAGGTCAGTCATACTCACGGCGAATCAGGAAGAATGTTACAGAGAACTTTCAGAGAAATTTGAAGAACAGCTGGTGAAGCTTGAACAACGTGGTTCCACTGCGAAGTTATGGGTGCAATATTTCAGGATGGTAACGCTTGTGAAACAATTCATTGAAGCAGAAAGGATGGGCAACTGGGATCTCCATCTTGATACCATTCAGAAAATGTTGCCTTATTTCCATGCTAGTGGCCACTTTTTATACGCAAAGTCTTGTCACTTATATTTGCAAGACATGCACGATTTAAAGGAGAGAATGATTGCCGAGGAATACGAATCGTTTACAACTAAGGGATTCTTCACCATTAGACGTTCTGACAAGTTTTGGTGTGGGACGTGGTCGGACATGACCATCGAGCAATCGTTGATGAGGACGATGAAATGCCTTGGGGGCCTCACACATGGACGGGAGTCAAGGACAGCGTACTCTCCATGTGGACTTTGGGGATGGTATTTCTACACAACGTTTGCGACGAAATTGAGAAGTTCTGCAGTGTAGCTTTTGCGAGTTCTGAACAGCATGTCGACATGAGAACCTTACGAATTAGTCGTGACAATCTTGACGTGAAAAAACTGATGGTTTGGTTCGGACAACATTCTCCTTTTCCAGAAATAAAGGATGTCATGTCGATAAGCACTGGAGTTATCGGAGACGAAACGATTAACTGTCACATGTCTCAAGAACTCGGTTTTGCTGGCATATCAAAAATCGTTGGCGGGGATTTTCATACAGTGAAATTCAAACGGCGTGACAGAGTTCATACACTTGGGATCATGAATGCAGGCATCCGAATAGACGATGCCATAACCCCGATTAATCCCTTATTGATCTTTCAGAGAATGTGTGTAGCAAAGAAGTCTGAGGAGGAGCTCTAACAATTTCTTGTATACGAACTTGCTCCGTTCCCGCTATGTCTCTTCAATGAACAAGGCATGCGCAAGTGCGTTAAATCTTCTCTTTATAAGGCATTTCAGCAATGTTCTGATGATATTAACTTTGGGGATGCCATGTATGTCATCGACGGAGGGTACTTATTGCACCGAGTCGTTTGGCATCGTGGTGAATCGTTTTCATCTATTTGCAATAGCTACGTTGCATTCGTACGATCGCATTATACATCGAATGCTATCATCGTCTTCGACGGATATCCAGAAGATGTTGCAGATCGTAGTACCAAATATGCGGAGCGATTACGAAGATCACGAAAACAGTCTTCAGTGGACATACTTTTTGACGAGCCAATGATCCCAACCGTATCACAGGAAAAGTTTCTTTTCCTTAACAACAAGATTTGACAAACAACAAAGTTTGACAACAAGATTTGAAGCTGCAAACTACATGGTAAAGCAAGCTTCCAAGGATGCAGATACGCTGATAATAAGTACGGAAATCAGTGTTTCGTCTACGTTTGATTCCGTAATAGTTATCGGTGAAGATATAGATCTCCTCATCCTTTTGACAGCCCTATGTACGCGTTCAAACATATTATATCTTCTAAAACCCGGTAAGCAAAAAACCGCACAACAGATATATTCAAGGAAAGGCATCCCGGATAATACGACTACCTATAATATATTATTCTTGCACGCCTTCAGCGGCTGCGACACGACGTCAACTTTCTTCAATCAAGGGAAGATGAAGTTCGTCAATGTGCTTAAAAAAACCCACGTTTGAACGAGCTTATCAAGGTATTTAAAGACCAAGATGCCGACCAAGAAATAATTGCAGAGGCTGGGGAAAAATTCATCGTAACATTGTACGGTTACAGTGGCGTGAAGAGCAAATCTTTGAACGATCACAGACATACGTGCTTCACGAGAGCAGTTTACAAAAATACATTCAATATCGCATCACTGCCACCAACAGAAGCAGCAGCACGACAACATTCGTTCCGGACGTATTACCAGGTCCAACAGTGGTGTGGGGTCGATAAAAATGCAGTAGAATGGGGGTGGGAAAGAAGTAAAAACGGGCTTATTCCTGTGACCACACTCCAGCCCCCTGCTCTGGAATCTATATTAAAACTTATCTGTTGCAAATGCAACAAGGGATGTCGGGGAGCATGCGGGTGTAGAAAAGCTGGTTTGAAGTGCTCTGCTATTTGTACTAATTGTAACGGATTGTGCGATAATGTACACGTAGGGCTGGAAGACAGCGATGAAGAGGAGGAAACAGAGACTATTCTGAAACCTTTTTACGACGACATCGAGGAACAAGCTATTTCACAGGAGGTTCCGATCGCTCATTATAGCGACGAACCGCATGAAGTCCTGCTTAGTTCTCACGACGAAAAACTGACAGAACCAGGTCCATCAGGGACAGCGAAGCGGAGGAGACTGCACTGGAGACATTATAAGTGCACTACAAGTGGATTAGGCCTACTGGGGATACCACAAAAAAAAAACGCGCTACCTCCTGGTGGTGTGGAAATGAGTTTTTCACCAGTGCACGTGTCAGAGTCACCCTTGCGGCGCTCGTACGCCAAAACTATCCGTCCTACAAAAAAGACTAGGAACATAAATTGTAGCAAATGTCCTCTAGTTTAATTTAGTATATAACTATTTTTATCGTATAATGAGCCAGTAAGGAGATATCTTCAAAAAACTGTTTTTGGGCGCGGTTTTTCCAATATGGCGCCGCTGGCGGCAAAGATACGAGGTGGCAAAGTGAAAATTCTGAAAGAGCACCTCAAAATCTATAAGAGTACCAATTTTTAAAACTCCCTGAAAACTTTCCCGCAAGAACTACCAAATGACTGGACTATATTATATTGATAGACAATTTGAAGGGCTGCAACTTCAGCCCTTTGTAAAAAATTTTAAAAACAGATCCATTTAAAAAAAATTAAAATTAAAATAAAAAAATTATTTTTTTTAAATAAAATATACTGTACAAAGTTCACAAAGTAAATACAAATAATTAAAAAAAATAGTGCATTACGGATTTTTCATATCAATTGCATGTGACGGCAACAATAATTTAAATATTTATATCAACGAAGAGTCGACTAAATACGGATTTTGCCGAATAAGAACCATAAATTCGGTGTGAAATTCCACACATATCGTCAACCAAATTCAGTTTTTCTGTGGAAATGGATTGGATTTTTTAAAACGTTTATTAAACTAAAGTCGTAGGCCTTTAAATTTTCTATTCGGGAACGGGCATTTATTGTTTTTTTGTAAAGGTTTGTTGTAATAAATGTTGTTGTATGCATCGGTTTTTTGAAGTTTTACGTCTTCCGATTTCCCTGTCTGTGCTCGTTGCGTGTTGAAACTGTGTGACGAGCACAGAGGACCTACAGCTTAACGTGGATTCCGAACCACGGGGATAGACGATTTTTACATCCTCTACTCCAACCAGGGAAGTTTTTGAGCCATATATAATGTTACCTGTGGCCAGCAGATAGACATTTGGTGAGCGAAAAATCCTTCTATACGAGGGCGGATTATTAAGTCCTTAGAATGAGAAAGTAAAAACAATTTTTTTGGGAAAATTTCATTTTATTTTTCAATATAGTCTCCTTTTAGGTCGACACACTTGATCCAACGCGGTTCAAGTTTTTGGATGCCATCGGTAAAGTAAGATTTCTCAAACTCTCCAAAATAAGCATTTGTTGCATCTATCACTTCTTCATTTGACGTAAATCTTCTTCCTCCGAGCCATTTCTTCAAGTTTGGAAACAAGTAGAAATCACTAGGAGCTAAATCTGGTGAATATGGTGGATGTGGAAGCAATTCGTAGCTTAATTCATGCAATTTTGCCATTGCAATTCTTGATGTGTGAGCTGGTGCATTGTCGTGATGAAACAGGATTTTTTTCTTGTTTAAATGAGGTCTTTTTTCTTGGATAGCAGTATTTAATTTGTCCAATAATTCAGCATAGTATTTCCCTGTTATTGTTTTTCCTTTCTGGAGGAAGTCAATTAACACTATTCCATGAGCATCCCAAAAAACAGTTGCCATAACCTTTCCAGCTGATGGAACTGTCCTTGCTTTCTTTGGAGCACTTTCACCAGCTTCCATCCATTGTTTTGATTGTTCTTTCGTTTCTGGGGTATAGTAGTGAATCCATGTTTCATCGACGGTTATGAATCGGCGCAAAAATTCTTTGGGATTACGCTGAAATAATTCCAAACTTTGCTTTGAAAGATCCATTCGATTGCGTTTCTGATCGTTTGAAAGCAAACGCGGCACCCATCTCGCAGACAACTTTTTCATATGCAGTGTTTTATGTAAAACATCCCAAACACTTTTATACGTTATTCCACATAAGTCAGCTAGCTCACGCAATTTCACTCTTTGACCATTTAATACAGTACGATGGATTTTTTTGACAATGGCTGGAGTAACAACGTCTTTTGGACGTCCTGGCCTTTGTTCATCACTTGTGCTTTTACGACCACGTTTAAATTCATTATACCAATAATTATAAACAGTTGCAGTCGACGGAGCAGATTCACCCAACACTGAGTTCATATCAGTAACTATTTCTGAAGGCGTTAAGCCTTTGAGATACAAGTACTTGATAACCGCACGATTTTCGTTTTTCTCCATTTTAGCAAATTTATACAAATTGTTCACTTTAAATGACTATCAAAATTCAACGATTTGACATAAATGGATGAAATTAGAAACTTTAACTTTCCAAGGTTGGTACTTCTCAAAAATAACACTAAGTTGGCCAGAGTGGTGACATCTCTGTTTCATTCTAAGTACTTAATAATCCGCCCTCGTAGATAGCACCTCACAGGATTTGAACCTATGAATCTCGGCGTGAGAAGCTAATAACACGCTAACCGCTCAGCCATTGGCCCATTATTGTTGTAATAAATACAATTTGAAAAATAACGAAAATATAAAACTTCAATATTTTTAAACATTTCGTTACTTAGTTTAATCCATAACTCAAAAGTCGTTGATTTTAGATAATAAAAGATTATCATTTATATTAAAGATAACTTTACGCTCTTCCAAAAACTATTAAACCATTAATAATGAAAAACAATAATTTGGGTGCTATGGCCATTTGAAAGTGTAAATTTATAATGATTACATTAAAGAGAAATTTATTTTTTAAATTTTAGTGGGATTTGGAGACCCTGGGGAGATCTCTGCCCCCCCCCCCCCGATCCACCCGTCCTTCTCTTAATTCAACACCCCCACCCCCAGAAGAAAAACTTGCTTACGGCTTCGTAAGTAGTCCTGATTTTTTCCTGAATTCCGCATTTTAGCGTAGATTAATATTAATGGCTAATATTTTCTATAATTGGGTTCGCTTGTTGAAAATCAACTTCAATGAAAAAAAAGAGGTAATGTTGCGCATTATACGCCATCAAACATTTTGTAACACTTAAGACATACAGTTATATTTTTAAAATTCGTACAGGACACCTTACAAACAATTAAAAAGTTTAAAACGCATGACTCTCAACATCTTCGTCCTTTTCTTCCTCAACACAAGTTTCTCCCTCAATTTTTCCCAGCGAGCTACTTGACTTCCTTCGATTTAGCAAATAATCCAGGTCGTGCGAAATTTTATCCAGCATTCCGTCCAGACTATCAGAAGAGGTCGGTTTTGCTACGCTCTCTTTGTTCTCCTTTTCGTTTACCTTCTCCTCAGTTTCGGTTGCTTTGGCTTGAACTTTTTCGCATACCGGTTTCGTGGTGCTAACTTTCTGAACGTTTTCAAAATTCTCGGTCACGCTTTTTTGGTCCGCTACGGTGGGATGCAACGGGTACTGTTTTCCGTTGCACCTGGAATTTACTGCTATGTTGCATAAAATTATCGGGGCTTCGTCTGGTGTTAGGTGTTTATGGTCGCAGTTTGGATCGTGCATGATGGGGGTGACCAAATCCAATTCGACGTGGACTCTTGTTGCTACGACGTCAGGGGAGTACAGATACGTTTGTTGCTGGATGGGCTGTTGGGTGCAGGAGTAAGAGCTTTCCTCTTGCTGGCGAAGACATTCCTTGAAGCTCTGGAATTTCCCAATGTGACGGTTTCGGACTGGTTCCTTGTTGGAGGTATTGTAGACGTTTTCATCGTTGTACGCTTCAGGTGAGTAATTTTGAGCACAATTAGGAATGTTTTGTAAGTCTGACAATTGTACAGATGGTTTGGAGTTGGAGACGGACTGATCATCCGTCGATTTTCTCCTCAAAGTGGACTGCTTCTCTACGTTTGATTCTGGAATTGCTGAAACAGCAAAATGATATTTTTTTGATCTTTGTTGTTTTCTGCTTACCATTCGACGGACTTCTTGGGGATGTTTCTGTTGTGCATTTGTTATTGGACCTAAGGGTTACGATTTCTAAGAGATCTTGAGCAAATGATATTTCTGGTTTGTAAATGTATGAGGCAGTAAAGATTATCACCTGTAATGAGAAGTAAAAAATTGATGGGTCATGAAGATGTCGAATCTTTTACCAAAATTATACTGCTTATAGCAAAAGTGTAATTCCAAATTTGGGATTCCCGCATGTTGATGTACATCACACTGGAAAAAATCATCATGACTGTGGACCAAAAAATGGAGAACGATCTTCTCAGTAGTCCTTTCCTAAAAATTTTATCACTATCATCTGAAGACCTCTCCAAAACCAAAACTTACCTTTTTAACGCTAAGGATGAACTTTTATTTTGATCTTTAATGGCTTCCGTTAATTTTTCCATTACCATTAGGTACATGATATTGTATAGGAAAATCTTCACCAAAGCAGCGCTTATGAAAATGTTGAACGAAACCGATCCGTTAATCAACCACCACGACGTTTGTCGCTTTCCCATAGTTCTATAGGTTAGGTGGCTAGCGAAGACGGTTATAATTGGAACACCTGGAACCCGCATGGAGTAATCGAAATAAATAATTTGAAAAATTTCAAAACTCACCTGTGCTGATGGCCACGATAGTTTTATTCAAATTTGGAGTCTTGGAGTGTTGAGCAAATTCCGTAAACACCATCAAACACTTACTTATATGGGAAGCCATCGACACAAGTAAAAAGATTTCCAAAAATGTGTTAACGTAAGCGTAGGACTCCTGAAAACAGAATGATCAAAATTTTATCACCACAGGAAGAATAAATTTACGATCGACAGTTCTCTGGAGAGAGCTATAACAAATATCATCATCGCGCTTGCAATAGCAAAGCAGTACTGAATTTTCAAAAAAGTCATCGAGGACTTTTTGACACACCAGTACATCATCAGGATAATCGTGGATATAACGGAAAAAACAAAACAAATACAGCATCCCATCAGGACTAGCTTTTGGTAGGAATAAATTTCTTCTTTCGCCATCTGAAATGAATATGGATTTTTAGACATCCTAACGCTGAAAGCGAATACTCACGGTTACAGGAACAGTGGTAACAAAAACGGCGTAAGAGCCTGGTTTTGTGCAGGTACATTTAGTTCTGGTCGCATTCATTAATTCGGTTTGGCAGGTGTTGACGTTCCACATATAACCGTAGTTAGCGTAATTGGCGAAAGAACAGTTTATGTTCCATTGGTTGGTCGTAGTGTTGATGATGGAATGAGAAAATTCCATGACGAACAAAAATCGATCGTCATCGCCTGATATGTCACGTTTTGAAAGCCACACGGCTGCAATTTTTGAAATGATTTCGTATTCCATTTCGGTTCCATCCCTAAAACCACGTTTAAAGATTTCGGACAGCAAAGCTCTTTGTTACTCACTGTAAACGTATCACAGATCGAGAAGGAAGATATAATTCCAAATTTTTGTAAACTACGTAGGATACAATGAGCGACTCGTTAGACTTCATCATTTCGCGTGGCTCTTGCGGATTGTTGAGCAAAACGGTCAGTTTGTAAGAAAACCAAGAGGGGTACCTAAAATGAGTTGGTTCCGTTAATGCTTTACGAAAATTCGACTTACATTTGTTTATCGAACAGCATTTTGGATTCCATCTTTAGTTGATCCAATTTCGCAAAGCTAACATCAATTCGTTTGAAGCTACGGTGGTAAGTTTGGAGCTTATCCAAAATTTCTCTCGACCAACCTATTTGGGTGCTGATAACTTGTTGGAGAAGGATAACTTGCTGTCGGTAAAAAAATTAAACGGTTCGTTACAAAGCTAAGTCTTCCAAAGAAATCAACTCACCATTTGGTTAATTAGCGAATTATTGTGCTTCAAAATGGCATCCGCGATATTGAAAACTACAGTTGTTGCATTAGGAATGACGTTGTTATTTCTGGTCTGGTTGATATAATTGATGATGTCGTTCGTCATGGTTAAAATTCTAGCACCTTCTCCGGGTAGAAGGTTAACGATCTGATTTTTCAAATAGTCATAATACGAATTTAAATATTCCAGCTCGTTGCTTTCCATGTATCCTAATTGGAGACGTTGAAACTGCAATAAAATAAATTGGACTTAATCATCTGAGAAGCTATTATTCCGTCATCCTCACATTCAATTCGCTTTTATGCAACGAGTTTGCAGTACAAAAAGAAAAATCGGGTATCTGCCAAATCGACTTTTCGGGATCGTGTAAAATGCACCACCTCGTAACAACGCCAATAAATCCCTTCGGACATTCCTGAACGCTTTGAGTACCCGGAGCCGTCTCAGGCCATAATATATTCATATGCTTCTCTCCACGGCACGTACGAACTAAAGTGCGATCAATTACATCTACTTGAATGCTGACTTCACTCGACGTAACTTCGTCTTGCACTAAACACGAATACATCGTAGGTCGCTGAAAGCAAAAAAAGTGAAAAGCAGCCGGAAAATTATTTTCGCCTACCTCAATCCGCGAAACCTGGAGAATACTACCACCAGGAAATAATATTTCATATTTTTCCATTTCCGTTTTTATGGGCAGCAATCCTTTGTTTTTCGTCCAACTGTAAGTGTATTTATTCTTGCTGTCTGCTTTCGACATGCTAATGCATTTTATAGTGAAATTTTCTCCCTGAAAATGGATCAAAGTTAATCTAATCGGAGAGGCCGCTGTCAGAACTTAGAACTTATTAGCTTTTAACGTAAACTTCTGAGTCGCTTCCCGGTGGCGCCCAGTATATTGTTTTTTTAAGGTAGCGCTTATTATTGGATAATTAAATGACATGACGTCAAATAATTATTATTTTTGTATGGATTTAGAAGTCGCGTCTTCAAGGAAACGACGATAAAATTATTGTTGCCTTGACAACCGTAACCGTGATTGCTAAATCCGTACAAAAAAATAAAAATCACGGTCGCAGTGTTTAAGTAAACGATAATCTTCCCGTCGTTTCATTGACGACCTTGGCGATAAAAAATAATGTTACTTTTGTTTTTTTGTACGGAGATCAAAATCACCGTCAGAAAACGATAATTTTATTGTTTTTTGATTACTCTAACGAAATTGTGTTATTTTTACGGACTTATAAATCACGGTGATGCGATGATCGTCGTGAAACCGATAATCTTATAGTTGCTTCCGTGACAACCGAAACGACAAATATCTACTATTTTTTTTCTTGTATTTCTTTGAGGACGCGACAGTGGCGCCAAAATCAATGTAATTTTTTAAAGACTTAGAAATCACGGCGACGGTTGTCAAGAAAACGATAATCTTACGGTAGTTTCCTTGACGGACGACAAAAATGTAATGTTATATTTATGTTGACTTTAAATCACGGTCGCAGTGGTCAAGGAAACGAACGATAATCTTACCGTCATATTTCATTAACGACTTTGGCGATAAAAAATAATGTTATTATTGTATTTTTGTAAGGACTTAAAAATCACCGTTAGAAAACGATAGTTTGTTACGTTTGGTGCCCAATCCGTAACAGATTTTTTTTAAAAAAAAAAGCTTTTAAGATTAAAATTTTGTAAAGCCTTAAAATTCTGTAAAGCCATAAAATTTTGTAAAGCAATAAAATTTTGTAAAGCCTTAAAATTCTGTAAAGCCATAAAATTTTGTAAAGCAATAAAATTTTGTAAAGCCTTAAAATTTTGTAAAGCCTTAAAATTTTGTAAAGCAATAAAATTTTGTAAAGCCTTAAAATTTTGTAAAGCAATAAAATTTTGTAAAGCCTTAAAATTTTGTAAAGCAATAAAATTTTGTAAAGCCCTAAAATTAGGTAAAGCAATAAAATTTTGTAAATTAATTTTTAGAATCCCGTTACCACAAGATGTTAAAATTGTGAGTAACTAAGGGATAAAAGAAAGGTTTTAGGTAGAAAGAGGGTCATTCTCGCACAAAATTCGGTGCGACGATTACCTTATCGAAGAGTGTTAATTTCTTATCTTTTTGTGTTGTGCGATTTATATGAGTTATTTTTTTATTTTATGTGTCTTATGTTAGTCTTAATTTTAACTTGAATCGATCATCAGTAAACCATTTGTGTATATAAATTGATAAATGTTTGGGTAAGCTCTTAGTTTTATTATTAAGTTTTGTAAAGTAGTTTAGGTTTTTTATTTCTCCGTATTTTTGTACTTTTTTGTGATTAGTGTTAAGTCATTCTGTGTAAATATTGTATTGGACTTTAATTATATGTTTTCCAATTATTTGTGTGTTTCTTTGGTTTTTCTTTCCACGTATCGCTAACACAGCCTACGCCCGATATTTTTTTTGAATATTTGCGAACCGACTCAGGCTTAGCCGGCAAAAGAGTATTTTAATGTAAAGTAAGGTTACAAAGTGGCGCCCAACGTGGGGCAGAGTTGTAAAAGCTTTATGTGTTGAAAAGAAAAACTTAAGAAATTTTCCTTATTCAAAATTATCGTAACGTATGTAGATATTTTCAAATACCCCTTTCTAGTAATTTTTCTATGTCGATTCAAGTTAATAAACTTCTTAAGTGCCGCGTACCTAAATAAAGTTTTGTGCATAAACTTTAAATTTCGTACCGACGCTATAAATTTTTGTGAGTTAAATAATTACAAACATTATGGAGACCTTGTATTTAACTGAAGATCAACTAATTTTTGAACTTACAAGTCGCGGTCAAAAACCTAAAAGTTCGAAATTGCAAAAAGTCGCGCAACTTGAAAGAGTTCTAAAAGATACTTCTATTATACAATCGTTAACCGATATCGATTGGCATTTAACTGAAGATCAGCTAACTTTATCGCTACATGGAATTGCGCAACTAATTGAAGTAAATCTTAAACAAATCTCTGGTAACAAACGTCGCGAAATAACTTCTCAAATTAATCATGTTGAAAATCGTTTAAGCCTACTACGAAAATACACAAGTCAAGAAGAACTGTTGTTGATGATTACAGTTCTAGAAGCGGAATTAGCTATGATGATTGGGGTTCTGGAGGAGATACCCGAATCAAGAGAAGATGTTAAAATGGATTTTGGTAGTCATCCAATTAACGATAACCCAACTCCATATAAAGAGGCCGTCAAGAAACCTCCGACTATCTACAAATGGAACATTAAATTTAGTGGACACAAGGATCCACAAAATATCCTAGATTTTTTGGATAAAATAGATGACTTACGTGAATCGCGATGTATTTCGGTCGAGGAATTGTTTACTTCCGCTCACGACCTGTTTTCGGACGAAGCATCTAAGTGGCTTCGAGCAATTAAGAAAAGCATATCTACTTGGGATGAATTGGTTACACAATTAAAAGCAGAATTTTTACCGAGCGATTTCGAATACCAGATGACGCAACAATTACGAAACCGTAAACAAGGCATCGATGAAGATATCTCCTCGTTCATTATGGACATTGAATTTATGTACCGAAGAATTGATGCGAACGTTTCGGAAAAGGACATCATAAAGCAAATATTGAGAAACCTAAATCCGTTCTTTGCCTCCCATATAAGTTTAGATGTCTACAATACCTTAACGCAATTAAGGGAACGTTGTAAAAAAGTGAAGGAACTTAAACAACTTCATGAACAATACAAAACCCCTTTTGCATCTCAAAAGTGTAAGTTTAGGAATAATAACGTGCCGGTAACTAACATTTCTACCGTTCAGTATAAAAACTTTCCTAGTGCTACGGAAAAAGTTTCGGATAAATTAATTAGTGATGCGAACAATACTAAATTTAAATGTTGGAATTGCGGAAATTCTGGACATACTTATACGAACTGTGTAAATAACAGAAATAAATTTTGTTTCGGCTGTGGACTTAAGAACACAATTAAAACAAATTGTCCCGTGTGTGCAGCGAAGGTATTTGCTGATAATCGATCGGGAAACGGATTGCAAGTTGCATCAATTCCGGACGTCAGCAACTTGAATCTAGAAAATCGTCCTTCCCAAGAAATTTCGTCTCGCCAGAATTAATTTCCTCCAGCTGTCTTAGAACAAAAATTCTTCAACAACTACACGACCCAAGAGACTGGAAAAAGTGGCTTAATAAAGTGCGTGTTTTTCATGAACCCTTAAAAAATGTGTCACCGGTCATGATAAAAAAACCTTTTGATAACAGACCACATCTAGAACTAAATATCGGGGACATTAAAGTGACTGCACTGTTAGATACCGGAGCAATGTCTTCCTTAATCGGGAAAAACGGTCTTAAGTTATTAAACCTACAAACATTAAGAAAAATTCAACCAACCTTAGTGGACGAAATTAAAGTCGCCAATGGAGGTAAGAGTAAAGTGTCTGGTGTACTGTTATTACGAATTAGGTTGCACGGTTTAGAAAAAACCGTTAAATTTCTTGTTGTACCTCAAATAACTTATGGTTTTTTACTTGGGTCAGATTTTTGCAAACTATTTCAATTATCATTACATTTTAATAATTTTTCCTTTACCTCACAAGTCCCTAACGATATCGCTTCCGTTGAAGGTGTTTCAAATTCTATTAAATTGAATCCTGCTCAACAGGAAGAACTAAATCTTGTAATCGGAAAATTTAAATCTCTGGCTACGGGAGAACTCGGTTGCGTGAAAAATGTTTCGCATTTTATCGATACAGGAGCCGCACCTCCTGTTAAACAGAAACAATATCCCCTGAGTCCCTGTATGCAATCGAAAGTGCATGCTGAAATTGATCAGATGTTAAAAGATGATGTCATCCAAGAAAGTTGTTCGGCATGGTGCAGTCCTCTTTTGTTAATTAAAAAGAAAAACGGTGAAGTTCGTACCTGCTTCGACGGACGAAAATTAAACGCCGTGACAATAAAAGATTCATATCCCTTACCGCGTACCGACAGCATTTTGAATCGGTTACGGGATGCTAAATTTCTTTCCTCTATCGATTTAAGAAAGGCGTTTTGGCAGATCCCGCTAGAACTGTCATCGCGACCCAAGACAGCCTTTTGCGTCCCTGGAAGAGGGCTTTTTGAATTCAAAAGAATGCCTTTTGGTTTATCGAATTCCCCTCAATGTCTACAGCGCGCTATGGAACGCACGCTAGGTTCCGTATTACACAAGGAAGAAGCATTCGTGTATCTAGATGACATTATTATCGCTTCTTCAACTTTCGAGGAACATATCACTACCCTAAATACCATTTATGAACGCTTAGGTGCCGCGGGATTTAAAGTCAATTTCGATAAATGTGAATTTTGTTGCAAATCCCTTACCTTTTTGGGATTTATTGTAGATGAATTCGGTTTACGTACTGATCCAGAAAAAGTCTCTGCAATTAGTAAGTTCAAAACTCCGCGAACCACCACGGAAGTCAAACGATTAATCGGGCTAATTAGTTATTACCGTATCTTCCTCCCGAATTTATCGACCGTGTCGTCACCAATTACAGAATTAATCAAAAACAAGAAAAAGGGTCAAACCATCCAATGGAGTCCCGAAGCTGAATTAGCCTTTTTAGAAATCAAGCGACTTATTACTTGCGCTCCTATATTAATAAGCCCCGATTTTACTAAACAATTTTATATTCAGACAGACGCGTCCTTGGTCGGGGTGGGGGCTATTCTCTTTCAGGACCAAGGAGGACTAGAACATCCTGTTGCTTATGCAAGTCGCGCGTTAACATCCGCGGAACAAAAATATTCTGCCACCGAGCGTGAATTAATAGCAGTCATGTTCGCTATTAATAAGTTTCGAGGATATATCGAGGGTACCGAATTTGTTGTTATTACCGACTGTTCCGCATTGCAATTTTTGCATAGAATTCAGAATCCGAGCGGGCGTTTATCTCGCTGGTCACTTTCCCTTGCGCAACATAATTTCGAAATTCGTCATCGCCCCGGAAAACTTAATATCGTCCCTGACATTTTATCCCGTGATATCGCTTTACTTCAAATTGAGACCTTAATTCCGGATGAGTGGTATAGCAAAATGCTAGACCACGTTCGAAGAGAACCTGATGGTTATCCTAATTTTAAAATCCACGAGGATAGATTGTATAAATATATTCCTACGTCCCTCCCTGTTAAATCGAATATTCCGGATTGGAAATTGATTGTTCCAACCGCAAATCGCGCAGAAGTATTAAAACAATGCCATGATGAACCAACATCAGCACATTTTGGTATTTCAAAAACCATGTCACGCGTTAGCGAATTATATTATTGGCCTAAAATGTACCGTGATGTCAAAAATTATGTAAATGATTGTCTTATTTGCGGAGCTCAAAAGAGTGTTAATTTAGCTCGACCAGGCCTCATGGGCCAATACAAAAACATTTCGTTTCCTTTTCAATTGCTTTCCGTCGATCTTTTAGGACCATTACCTCGATCGAAACGAGGAAACCAACATCTGTTCGTTGTCACAGATTGGTTCTCAAAATTTGTTCTTGTGCATCCTATGGCAAAAGCCACTGCCGCAGGTGTTGTTAAGTTTTTAGAAAACCAAGTTTTTCTTATCTTTGGCGTTCCTCAAATAATTTTATGTGATAACGGTGTACAATTTATATCTAAGGAGTTTAAGAAACTCATCGAGACCTATCACGTTCAAAAAGTTTGGTACAATGCCAAATACCATCCACAAGTTAATCCGACGGAACGTGTAAATCGTGTGCTAGTTACCGCTATCTCTTCCTATATTAAAACCGAACACAACCGTTGGGATGAAAACATCCATAAAATTGCGCAGGCAATTCGCACCGCAA
This sequence comes from Podabrus alpinus, assembly GCA_932274525.1. Classification (NCBI taxonomy): domain Eukaryota; kingdom Metazoa; phylum Arthropoda; class Insecta; order Coleoptera; family Cantharidae; genus Podabrus; species Podabrus alpinus. The sequence goes on from OW026456.1 coordinate 79,304,225, forward strand.
AACACGATGTGAGTAAATTTACCCCATCTTACCTTGTTTTTAACCGTTTTGTTCCTATTTCGGGAGATTTCTTTGGCGAACCTCCCAATGACAATGAAGTCATTAATATCGAACGAAAGATTTTGAATGATGAAGATCATCAAGCCATTCCGGAGTTATATGCACGAGTTCGCGTAAATCTTAAACGATCCTATGAAACTAGCAAAAAGCATTACGATTTACGGAAACAGTAGTGAAGAATTGAGAGTGCGTTCCTCCCCCCACTCCAATTTTTTCAAGGTGGGAGGTGACTCCTCCCACTTTCCAAGGTGGGGATGACTCCACCCACCACCACCACGCCCACTTCCCAAGGTTGCCACCACCACGCCCCCTTTCTCAAGGTTGCCACCACCACCACCCCCCTTTCTCAAGGTTGCCACCACCACCAAGCCCCATTTCTCAAGGTTGCCACCACAACTCCTCCCCGCTGCAAGGTCGAGGTAACTCGCCCCCCCTTTTCAAAGACAGTGGGTAGGAGACGCTTTCAATTGATGGATAGTGTATAAGGTTGAACACACCTTCCGGTAAAATGTACATCATTGACCCAATCAAATAGTAAACCACCTCTTCAATCTAAGCTCATTGGTTTACGTGAAAAATATAATTCATACACACAAACGCATTTTATATCAGCGGTTTTCAAAAAGTTTTAACATTTTAACATGATAACAAGACAAAAATTATTCTAAATTTTAAATACTGCTGACATAAGATTAAAAATTGTTGCTAATTAACATAACGATTTTAAATTAACATAGCGATTTTATTTTAATTTAAAATATGGAATTAACATATATGAAATTAATTAAAAGCATAATATAGTAATTTGCACGCATGAAGAAGTTAATTAAAAATTATAAAATCTTCATGCATGCAAATCAATTTTAATAATTACATATAATTTTGCATAAATTGCATTTATATAATGTAGTTGATACATTGTAATCTAACTTCATTGAACGCGTTTATAAGCATAAAATTTTATTCTTAAAATATTAACATAAGTCAATTAAAAGTTTAATATATTGTTACTACATTAATTAAATGCATTTATATACAATTTTACGAGTGCATCATACGTTGAAGCGTATAATATTTAAAACATAATTACACATAATTTACATAATTAGTTGACCCTACATGTTTGATCGTGATAACAATCTGAATACTATAATATATAAGAGCGCAATTGAAGTTAATAATTCGCAGTTCACTACCGTTTGAGTACAAGGCTACACAACTATTTGACGTGTGCACAACACATGCAAATAGTTAAAAAGTGATTAAAAAGTTAAAAAGTGATTAAAAAGTGATTAAAACATCGAATTAAAAATGTTCAAATGCATAAACTGTGATAAATGTTTCTCAAACAAATATAACTTAAATAGACACAGCAAGCAAAGCTGTAATCAAAAAACAAATGGTGAGTTTTATTTTTATAAAAATAATATATGCTTATAATTCTTAATTAAAGACAATCCATCCACAAGTAAAAAAAGGAAACTGGACGGTACATCAAATAAAAAAACCTGCTCCACTTGCGAAAATTGCACAATATCTAATATATGTAGTCATTTTAAATCGACAAACCATAAAAATAATTCCTTAAAACTAATTTCAGAAAATATACATGCAATTGATTCAGCTTTTAAAAATCGCATTAAGACCTATCGAATTACAAACTCAAAAAAAACTCATAGCATCCTTAAAGATTTTTTTAACGATGTATTAAACGATATAAATAATTTAATCACTAACACTTTGAAAACACATGTTTCTATTAAAGTCAATGTCATACTTTTCGCTAATTATATACAACAGACTAAGAATATTACTGATTTGAAATCATTTGGGACGCGAAATCAAATAATTACTCAATCATCGAATTTGCAAGATGTTTTATCGATATTTTTAAATGCCTTAAATTTAAAAATGAGTGAATTTCAGGAAGTTGGTTCGGGTTGGGCATTGAAAAATATTGTATATATCGAATTAAATATTAATAAATTTAACCCACTACATGCCGGAAACTCTTTTTTAGAATTACCAAAAGCAATCATAGCTAAACGCGCTATTTTAAATATTCGAAATTATGATGACGACTTTTGTTTTGCTTATTGCATTTTAGCTGCATTTCACCCCCCAACAGGTTTGGCTGAATCACCTGAATCATATCCAAAATTTTCAGAAATTTATAATTTCGATGGCATTAATTTTCCGGTAAAATTATGTGACATTGACAAATTTGAAAAATTAAACAATATTAGTATTAATGTTTTTGGTTTGAGGAAAGATGATAAAACTAATAAATTACAAACAGTCGGACCCTACCATCATACTATTTTGAAGCGCACAGCGCACGTTAATTTATTATTAATAGACGACGACAACTGTAAATTTCATTATTGTCTAATAAAAGATATGTCTCGCCTAGTATCTAGTCAATTAAATAGGAATAACGGTACAAAATATATTTGTGATGGATGTTTACAATTCTTCAATTCGAAATGTAAATTAGATAGGCATTGTGAGTATGATTGTGGACATGTGAGAGCTAATCTGCGTTCAAACCAAATAACAAGAGTTGATAAATACGGGAATAATGTATTGGAACATATTTTAAAATTTGAAAATATTGAAAATCAACTTCCGGCTCCTTTCGTGATATATGCTGACTTTGAAAGCTTATTAGAACCTATCTCCAATGCAACACCACCAGACTCAAATTCTTATACTCTTAAAGTAAACCACCATGTACCATATGCATTTGGATACTATATCAAATGTAATTTTAATAATTCTTTTTCGATATATAAATCATATAGGGGGGAAGACTGTGCTTCAAAATTCATGGAATATCTAGAATCAGATGCTAAATTCATATATAAAAATTGTTTAAAAAATGTAAAACCGATGAATCCACTAAATCAGATTCAAATAAATGAGTTCAATATAAGTGAAGTGTGTCACATCTGTGAAAAACCTTTCTCAACCGGTCAGGAAAAGGTGAAAGATCATTGTCATTTAACTGGAAATTATAGAGGTCCCGCTCACTCGATTTGTAACTTACATTTTAAAAATTCAAATGTCATCCCAATTTTTATGCACAATTTATCAAATTACGATGTTCATTTATTCATTAAAAACTTAGCGATGGATAAAGAAAAAATTGATGTTATTGCTAAAAATAAACAGAAATACATCAGCTTTACAAAATATGTATTTGTTGATAGGATTGTTGCTGGGGACAATGTTAAAACCATTAACATGAAACTCCGATTTTTGGATTCTTTTAAATTCATGTCAACTTCATTAGAAAAATTAGCTAAAAATTTAACCAATGAAGACTGTGTTGAAATTAGAAAATTATTCCCTAACGACAATGAATTTAATTTAATCCGAGAAAAAGGAGTTTTTCCTTACACATATATTGATAGTTTTTTAAAATTGGATGAACCACAACTACCCCCTCCGAAAATGTTTTACAATGAACTAACAAAGGAAAACATAACAAATGCTGATTATCAGCGAGCGACAGCTGTTTGGAATACATTTAATTGTAAAACATTAGGGGGCTATTCAGATATATATTTGAAAGCTGATGTACTACTCTTAACAGATTGCTTTGAAAAATTTCGTCACTCAACGCGCGCGTCTTATGAGTTAGATGCTGCAAAATATTTTACATTACCATCCTTAAGTTGGAGTAGCATGTTGAAGTTTACTAAAATAGAGTTAGAACTTTTAACAGATATTGACTTACTTCATTTTTTTAAAAAAGGAATTCGCGGAGGAGTCTCTGTTTGTGTTAAACGGAAATCAATTTCAAACAATGTGTATATGAAAAATTATGATTCGATGAACCCGTCAAAATATATTTTGTATTTGGATGCCACTAATTTATATGGTTATGCAATGCAACAATATTTACCATTTGGGGGTTTTACGTGGCTAACCAGTGACGAAATTTGTAATTTGAATATAAGCGAAATTTCAGACACGTCAGATTTCGGCTACACATTGGAAGTTGATATTGATTACCCCGAAAGTTTACATGACTTACACAATGATTATCCGTTTTGTCCAGAAAATATAATCTCACCGAATGGAAAAAAAATTGCTAAATTAATACCAAATTTATTTAATAAAAGAAATTATATAATTCACTATAGAGCTTTGAAACAATGTTTAAAACACGGTTTAGTTTTGCGTAAAATTCATCGTGTTGTTAAATTTAACCAAGCACCTTGGTTAGCTTCCTATATAAATTTGAACACTAAATTTCGAAATAATGCAAGTTCAACATTTGAAAAAGATTTTTTTAAGTTGTTAAATAACTCAATTTTCGGGAAAACGATGGAAAACGTCGAGCAGCGGAGAGATATTAAGTTATTAACCCATTGGGAAAATTGTAATAGTTGGGGTGTTGAAACTTATGTAGCGAGACCAAATTTTAAAAGTTTAAGCATATTTTCAGAGAATTTAGTAGCTGCAGAAATGAATAAATTGGAAGTATTATTTGATAAACCCATATACGTAGGGTTTTCAATATTAGATATTGCAAAAACAGTTATATATGAATTTTATTACGACTTTTTAATTCCAAAGTATGGACAAAACGTGTCATTGTTATATACAGACACAGACTCGTTAATTGTGGAAATTGAAACGGAAAATGTTTATTCCGATATTAAACAAAATTTAAATAGATTTGACACATCTAATTTCGATATTACCAATGTTTTCAAAATTCCTAAAAATCAATCAATATTGGGTAAAATGAAGCTTGAATATCCAACACAAATTATTCGCGAATTTTATGGAACTGGCGCTAAAGCATATTGCATAATTTTAGATGATGATGAAACAATTAAAAAGGCGAAGGGAATATCTACTTCAACAGTAAAAAAAGATCTACAATCATTAGATTATAAAAACACTGTTGAAAATAAAATAGATAAATATTGTAAAATGCACGTTTTTCAATCAACCAACCATGATATGTTTACTGAATTACGAAATAAAGTAGCGTTATCATATTTTGATGATAAACGCTATTTTAAATCTGATTCATATACCACGCTGGCTTGGGGGCATTCAGACATTAAGCTACATGAACTTGTTAGACAAATGGGCGAATATGTGAAACAAACGTAAAAACCATAAATTTTAATATTTAATCTGTTCTCGGCTTTTAATTTGATTATTGAGTAATGGTTAAAACAGCAACCCCACCACACACACACACACACATACACGCAATTACATGCGCGCGTCTACTAACATATACTATATATAGCAACAAGTTGTAGCAGGACAGTCAGTAACCAAAATGGCAAAGATTTTGCAGAACATACAAATAAAAAACGGACTTTTGAGAGATTTGTTGGTGACCAACCACGAATCGTTGGATGGTTAGAAAAATTATTATTGTTTTATTCAGT